>CM070569.1:0-1343313 GCA_036346355.1 Rhipidocladum racemiflorum | reverse complement strand
TAATCGTCCTCCTATGCTTAATGATTCAAATTTTTCTTATTGGAAGAGTCGCATGCAATCCTATATTGAAGCTCAAGGTAATGATGTTTGGCGCAAAGTTTCTACTGTTTTTGATGTTCCTGATATAGTCACTAATGATAACAAAATAGACGTTGATCTGAATGCTAAAGCTAGAAATTTGATTTTTCAAGGAATTTCTGAAAAAGAATTTGATCGAGTTTCTCATCTACGTTCTGCTTATTCTGTTTGGAAGACGTTATGTGACTATCATGAAGGTTCTACTAAGATTAAGAAAGTGCGCAAAAATATTTACCAAAAAGATTTTTCTGATTTTGCTATGAGGCCGGGTGAATCAATTGATGATCTTTTCTCTCGATTTGAGAAAATCTTGTGTAATTTGCGTGGTGTTGGAGTTACTAATTCAGTTGAGGATAACGCTAGTAAAATTTTGAGATCTCTTAGTCCTGAATGGCGCATGGTTGTTACTGCAATTAATCAAACTGTTGACTTGGATACTTTGACCATGGATGATCTTTATTCTAGACTGAAAACTTATGAGATGGATTCTTTGTCACCTAGTGATAATAAATCCTCTACACATGCACTTGTTGCTAACCCCAAAGACTTCGTCTGGATTACCATCTTTTGTTCCTTATGCCTTTGGCTTCCTTTTCAGATGAACAGTTTGAGATGCTTCCTGAAGAAGATCTTGTGCTCATCTCCTCACGTGCTTTTAAAGCACTCAACAATGTGAGGATGAGGAGGCGTGGAGGCACAACTTCGAGGTCCTTCAACTGTTTTGAGTGTGGCTTTCCCGGGCATATCAAAGCAAACTGTCCCAAGTTGAAGAAGAAGGAAGAAAGGGAACCGACACAACGCAGCTCAAGACACACTACCCCTAGGCGCCCCAATTTTCGAAAAGTTGCTAAGAAAGTCTTAGCCGCCATAGAGGAGTGTGATCTTAGCGATGTGGACTTTGAGAGTGATGATGAGCCACATGACAAGAAGAAGGACAAGAAGGGAGATCCTGATGATGACTTCACCGGGATGTGTTTCATGGCTAGAAGGGATAGCGACAACGACTCCGACCTTGAAGAGGTGAGACGTTCTTATGATGAGCTTGAGTATGCCATGGTTAAATTAGCTTCAGAACTTAAAAAATCTAAGAATGCTCTTAAAGAAAAAGATCTAGAAATTGATAGTTCCAATTCTGAAATTGCAAGGCTTAGATCTTTAATTCCTGATGATGATTCTTGCAAATCTTGTGATATGCTACAATCTGAAGTTATTGCTTTAAGGAATGTTCATACTTCCCTGTTGCATCAAAATGAGAAACATATTAAACATGCTAGCTGTTCCACTGATGATTTGCATGGTTTAATCTCTTGTCCTAAATGCTCAATTCTTGAATTGAAATTGAAAGATGCAAATGCTAGAGTTTCTCAGATGACTAATGATATGCTCACTCATGAGGTTCTTTCATGCTCTACTTGTCGCAAACAGAAAGAGAAAGTTGATATTCCTTGCAATAATTGTCTTGTGCTCTCCCGAAAAGTTGATTACTTGGAAAAGTCTTTAGAGCGTTTTACTAAAGGAAAGAAAAACCTAAATATGATTTTGGATCAATCAAAAGTCAGCACTCATCACAAAGGTTTAGGTTTTGATCCTTATGCTCATCACAAATCACATGCTCCTACATTGTTAAAGCTCTTGAAAGTGGAAAGTTTGAAATTGTCAAAGAGCACGAGAAAAGCTGTTTTTAAATCTGCAGGAATTTTATCTTCTACTATGATGAGTGCAAATGTTGCTTCTACTTCTAAAGCTAAACATCATATTAAATACACTTGCACTCACCGTGGTAAAGATGGCCATTTAGTTCAGTTACTGCTTTAGACTAGCTAAACAAAGAAAGGAGAGAAAGGTTCAATGCTAAGTCTAATGTCGTAAAGGCACACTCTTCTTCTCATTATGATAAAAATCCTCGTGTTATGTCTCTTTGGTTTCGTTGGTCGTATGTCTCAATCTTTGGATTCCTAAAACTCTTTTATCTAACCCCTTGATTGAGACATCGACATTCCCTTTGTGTAGGTTGTGCGAGAGAGGAAGGAGAACATATGGTTCATAGATTACGGATGTTCACGTCATATGACTGGAGATTCAAAATGGTTCTCCTCCCTCACACAAAGTTCAGGTGATGAGGTTATCACTTTTGGCGACGATTCAAAGGGACGGATTCTTGGAAAAGGAATTGTGCGAGTCAATGAAAACTTTGTTCTCAAGGATGTAGCTTTGGTAAGTAAGCTCAAGTATAATTTGCTCTCAGTCTCTCAGTTGCTTGATGAAGATCTTGAGGTGAGATTTAAGAAAAATTCTTGTCGTATATTAGATGTTTCCGAAAATCTAGTATGCAACATCACTCGCATTGGTCGCTTGTTTAAAGGTGATTTTTCATATCCAACATCTGAAACTACATGTCTTGTCTCCCAAGTTTCTAAAGATTTAACTTTTTGGCATCGTAGACTTGGTCATATTGGTTTCGATCATCTTCAACGCATAAGTAAATCAAATCTGCTTAGAGGTTTGCCTGAATTAAAGATTGATAAAACAAGTAATTTGGTTTGCTCCCCCTGTCAACATGGAAAAATGACTGCATCTCCACATTTTCCTATTTCTGCTGTTATGACTAATACCTGTGTCAACTTCTACATATGGACATTGTTGGACCTGCTAGAGTGAAATCTGCAGGAGGTAAGTGGTATGTTCTTGTTATTGTGGATGATTACTCTAGGTACTCTTGGGTATATTTCTTGTCTACCAAAGATGAAGCTTTTGAATGTTTTCAAGAACTTGCATTAAGGTTGTTCAGGGAATTGCCTGAAGCACTTAAAGTAATTAGGAGTGATAATGGAGGAGAATTCAAGAACACTCTTTTTGCTTCCTTTTGTTCCAAACATGGTATTGAGCATCAATTTTCTTACCTTTCGTGTTCCTCAACAAAATGGTGTAGTTGAGAGGAAAAATCGTACATTGGTTGAGATGGATAGGACTATGCTTGATGAATTTTCAACTCCTAGGAAGTATTGGGCTGAAGCTATATCTACTGCTTGCTATGTTTCAAATAGAGTATTTTTGAGAGCAAAGCTACATAGAACTTCCTATGAACTTCGTTTTGGTCGTACCCCTAGCATCTCTCATATGCGTGTTTTTGGTTGCAAATGCTTCATTCTCAAATATGGAAATCTTGATAAATTTGAATCTAGATGCTCAGATGGACTTTTTCTTGGTTATGCTCTTCATACTAGTGGTTACCGTGTGCTGAATTTAGAGACTAACAAAATCATTGAGACTTGTGAAGTCACTTTTGATGAGGCTAGTCCTAGTACTAGACCCGACTCTTTAGGGACACAGGTGACTTGCAATTCTGAAAGTATCTTTTTGGAAGAAAGTGATGATGAAGATGAAGATGTCAGTGGCAATCAAGTTGACAACCCAGCCCAGTCAAACCAGCCACAGGAAGAAACTCAAGCAACTACAGAATCCTCACATGGTACTGTACATGAGGCAACTCCAGAAGTTTCTGCACCAATGCACATACAACGTAGACATCCTCCTGGACAGATGATTGGTGAGTTAAACGTGCGTGTACTTCGAAATAGGTACAATGCTAATGCCTCATATGCTCATACTGCTTTTGTTGCATCCTTTGAACCCCAAGATGTAAGTCACGCTTTATCTGATGAGTCTTGGATTAATGCCATGCATGAGGAACTTGAGAATTTCGAGCGTAATCAGGTTTGGGTCTTAGTTCCACCTCCTGTAGGTCATAATATTATTGGAACTAAATGGGTATTTAAGAATAAACAAAATGAAGATGGGATGGTTGTAAGAAATAAAGCTAGGTTGGTTGCTCAAGGTTTTACTCAAATTGAAGGACTTGATTTTGATGAAACTTTTGCACCTGTTGCAAGACTTGAAGCCATTAGAATTTTGTTGGCCTTTGCTGCATCTAAAGGTTTTAGATTGTATCAAATGGATGTTAAAAGTGCTTTTCTTAATGGCTTCATCAATGAGGAGGTTTATGTTAAGCAACCACCTGGTTTTGAGAATCCCAAGTTTCCAGATCATGTTTTCAAACTGTCAAAAGCTTTATATGGTTTAAAACAAGCACCTCGGGCTTGGTATGAGCGTCTTAAATCATATTTGCTGAAAAATGATTTTGTAATGGGCAAAGTGGATAAAAACTTATTTTCACTCAAGCATGGCAATAATCTCTTACTTGTTCAGATTTATGTGGATGATATCATCTTTGGAGGTACATCTCATGCTCTTGTTGCCAAGTTTTCAAACACTATGAGCAGGGAATTTGAGATGAGTATGATGGGTGAGCTCACATACTTTTTGGGCTTACAAGTCAAGCAAACAAAGCAAGGTATCTTTATTCATCAAACGAAGTACACAAAAGATCTCCTTCGACGTTTTGATATGGATACATGCAAACCAATTTCCACTCCAATTGGTACAACAACTGTTTTGGATCCGGATGAAGAAGGAGAAACGGTTGATCGAAAGGATTATCGAAGGATGATTGGATCGCTTCTTTATCTCACTGCTTCAAGGCCAGACATACACTTTGCGGTGTGCTTGTGTGCTCGTTTTCAAGTTTCCCCACGTGCCTCTCATCGACAAGCGGTAAAATGAATTCTTCGCTATTTACAATCCACTTTAGAGTTTGGCTTATGGTACTCTTCATCATCTTGTTTATCACTTAGAGCCTACTCTGATGCTGATTTTGCGGGTTGTAGAATTAATAGGAAAAGTACTTCTGGAACATGTCACTTTATTGGTACATCTTTAGTTGCTTGGTCATCTAGAAAACAAGTTTCTGTTGCTCTCTCAACTGCTGAATCTGAATTTGTTGCTGCTGCTGCATGTTGTGCACAAGTGCTTTGGATGATTTCAACTTTAAAGGATTTTGGATTATATTTAGATAGTGTTCCACTTTTCTGTGATAACACTAGTGCTATCAATATTGCTAAAAATCCAGTGCAACATTCTCGAACAAAGCATATTGATATTCGCTATCATTTTCTTCGAGATCATGTGGAAAAGGGAGATGTTGTTTTGCATTTTGTTGATTCTGAGTTGCAACTTGCTGATATTTTCACAAAACCACTTGATGCTTCTCGATTTGCTTTTCTAAGAGGAGAGTTGAGAGTTGTGCATCCCATGAGCCTGTTTTGAGGGGGAGTTTCCTTGCCAAGTCCTTTAGTTGATGAGCTTACTTTATCATATTTCTTTATATATTAGGTAATTGAGCTGATATATGACAATCTAAATTGCTCTACTTGAACTAAAAGTGACATTGCGGAATTCCTTGGTTAGATTGTCTATAGCTAAATACTCTGTGATATCTTACTCTTTTAGGCTTGATATTGAATCTTCTTGACAAATTTGGGCTATGGAGCAAGTGTGTTTTCAGCTTTACTCTTTCAAAAGGCCTGTAAATCTCTTTGCATGTTTACAATCAAAGAAAAAAAAAGAATCAATAAAAAGGGGTTATTAAAAGCAAAGGCCTCAAGTTTTGCGCTTCAGACATGCTTTTCCCTAAAAAGATAAGATGTATGCTTCAAGCATGCCATTCCCTAAAAGACAAGATGTATGCTTCAAGCATGCCACTCCGAGAAAATAAAAGAAGTATGCTTCAAGCATGCCACATGCAATTTATCGTTTTTAAAAGATTAAATTGGCCTACTAGATTGGAGTTGAAACTACTTGCTCGCCCTGAGTTGTTAGTTGCTTCAGTTTTGAGCCTTGCTTTTCTGCTAAGATCTTGCTTAGTATTTGCCTATAGGTGACTGTACTGAGGTTGAGATGCATGTCATTCGCTAACTCGTTAAAATCACATCAAGTTCATGTATTTGGCATATTATGTGATATATAAGGTTATATGATCGAATGAGCTCATCTTTTCCTATCTTGGCACTCCTTTGTTTCTCTTTTGTTAAATCATTGCTAAAGGAAAATTTTTTTTAACATGGTGTTCTCTCTTTTGTATTCTTGATGAATTCATTGTCAAAGGGGGAGAATTTTGTACACATTGCACATTCACTCACATTTTTCTTCTTAGGGGGAGATTTGTCTCATTTCACCTAGAGGGAGTTTTTCACTTTGCATTTTGTCAAGAGGGAGATTTTGTGTTTTTTACTTTGGCTTTTGAGTTTAAACCTATTGATTTCACAAACCTTTCTTGTGTAGTGATTGTCAATTGCAAATATTCAATTCTATGTGGTGTTGCCAATGTTTTCATCAAGGGGGAGATTGTGAAATCATATGCTGAAAAATTGGTTTAGAATTGAATTTGCAAAATGTGCTGGTTCAGTTAATTATTTGATATGCTTGCGATAGCATGATCATTATTTTTGCTTGGTTCAATACGCTCGTGTGAGTGGTTGCATGGACTGATTTTGAGTCAAGTCGTGGACTTGTGCTCGGAAAATTGTTTGTGGTTTTTCATGTGCAGGTGTTGCTTAAGGTCGAACGTGGTCGATGATGAGGATCGGAACTAGGTTCTGAGATGAATCGAGGTTCAAATGATCGAGGATGTCATGCGGGACGTTCGGATTAGAGAACAATGCATGTGAGGGAGAATGAGTCACGCGGTAGCGGCAGGTGGGCCGTACGCGTGCATGTGTGAATTTTGAACTATGTGCATATATTAGGCCAGGTGTTATTGGGCCAGATATATTCGCATATAGGTGCTTAATTAGAGATAGGAAGTTTCAGCCGTTTCTGTCTGTACGAGTCTGAGTTTTGTTTGGCTAGGAAAGTCAAGTAAGAGTCTTGTTCAGACAGGATCACTTGCGTATGCAAAGTCGACTCGAACGTGCGTGGAGCAATATAAAAAGGGAGGAGTCACGGCGGCTGGAACATACGGCAGAAGCGAAGCACTTCCTGACAGCGGTCGAGCAAAAAGAAAAGGCGACCAGGACAGCAAGTTGAAGTATTGCGGTGTGCACGGAACAAAATGAAGAGCTGGCGACGTTGTTCAACTGAAGAAAAGACGGCGACAGAAGCCATCCTAGCAAAAAGCAAGCGACAGAGTCAATTCAAGGTTCCAGTACCTCGTAGCTACAGTACACGGTTAGCTACAGTAACTCGAGATTTCCTGTTGGTACAGTGTTGCATAAACAGTGCTTGATCATTTGTTTTGATAATCTGGTTCGTTTCATGCACGTTTTGATTATAGATTGGTTTATTATTTCTCCGTGATATTTTGATTTGATCTATTCCAAACCTTCCTAGAGCATCAATTAATTGATCTAAAAAGTTTGATTGGATAATTCCTCATAGATTTTGTTTAATCTCGTAATTAGGGTTCAATCTATTTTCGGTATTATTGACACAGTCAACTTGCGAAGCTCATAACTTTTGTTCCGTAGATCCGATTGAGTCGATTCTTGTTGGGTTAGTTTCTAAATTGAATATAGTTTCTACAGTAAAAATTTCACATCAATTGAACGGTTGGATCTCCGGGAATCCATGATTTAATGAATATCTGCTAATCTGTTTTTGCGTTAAACCAAAGCAATATTTTATATTTTGTTTAGGGGGTTTAAAGAATCACTAAAAATTTGTTTTAGCACTCACTCAATCATTCACCCCCCCTCTGATTGACGTCATCCGATCCTACAGAGGCAGTATTTAAAGCTTGGACCCCAGCGTCGTGTTCTCCGTTTGCTCGCGCATCTTCTGGCCCATCTCACACCGTTCAAGCCGCCGCCACGACCGTGCAATCGCTCGCCGTAGTTAGATTGGGGCTTCGCCTCGGTTTCTTGCGTGTACCGCCGCCGTCAAGCCGTTTCCGCCACATTGGAGCCCAGATCTGGAACCGCAAATGACCGGGCGCGTCGAACCGCACCATCCACTCCGCCGGAGGAGCCCTGTAACACCATTGCCGTGGTCGCCGTCCCCAGCTCCCGTCAGCCAGCGCCGCCGCGCACCACCAAGCCCCCGCGAGCACCGTCAACCGTCTGATCCGCATCGTGTGGCCCAGAGTAGTCCACGTCGCTCGGAGGTATTCTTTCACGTTTTGTTTTTTTAGATCTAATCTCCGCCGTTAGATCTAGATCTAACGGTTTAGATCTCGCCACGTAGCCGTAGCAGTAATGAACTAGATTAGATCTGGACCGTTGGATCAAGATCCAACGGCCCACGTCACCGCAACGAAATCCACGTTGCGGCGTTTAGATCCAATCTCAGCCGTTGGATTTAGATCCAACGCACGAGATCGTGCCACGTAGCCCTGCCGCCGCACCGTGCGCGTGCGAGCGCGCCACTGACATGCAAGGCCCGCATGTCAGCGGCTGTGACGTGCGCCGAGCGCACCATAGACCGCCGGGCCCGTAGACCGGGTCCATGGACCGGGACACGTGGCAGCACCCGGGTGGTGCCACGTGGCATGATGACGTCATCGTGGGGTTCGGCCGGCACTGACGTCAGCAGATCCATGTGGACCAATGAGGTGCTGACACGTGACATGCTGACGCAATAATCATTTTCCGAAAAAGGAATTATTTATTTAATTCGGTTTATTGATTTAAATTTAGATTCAAACTTCAAACGCTTATAACTTTTGCATTTCAACTCCGATTTGGGTGATTCAAATTTCTAAATTTGTATAAAATTGAGATATACCTAATGGTGAATTTTATTAAATTTTTGGACCAAAGTTTTTCTCTATAATATTATTTAATTGATTATTTAAAACTTTAAACGTTTGTAACTTTTGCGTTTCAACTCCGAATTTGACGATTCCAGTTTCTAAAAATTCATAAAATTATGCTCTCTCTATTTATGAACTTTATTTGGATGTTTGGATATTTTTGTCTACTATTTTATTTATTTATTGCTATTTGCACGCGTTACAAGTACACGTTGAAGTGCCCGAAGGCTTCGAAGGTGAAGTGTTGACCAAGGAGGCATCTCAAGACCAAGATCAAGTACTCTTTGAAGGCAAGTTGTGCTTTGACCATGTTGATCCCATTTTGAAATTAATTTGATTTAAATTATTGCATGCTAGTTCAATTATAAAATGCTTTAATTGATTTTGGGAGATTAGTTAATTGCCCAGTTGCTATATGCCACCTTGACATAGATAATTGTAGGCCATGAACCCCTTGTCACCCTAGTTAAGGATTAAATAGTTGGACATTATTAAATTGCCAACATGGGTTTTTAGACCGTTGTAGTATAATGCTTAGACCTGCCACGTATACATGACATGATTTTGATAATTACATGTTAACTCTGACTTAATGAGATATGGAACGTGTTTTTGAGAAGTGTCATGTGTTATTGATGATGGTGTTGATAGCACGTGGTGCATGGTAATCAACTGGGGGTTTGATAAATAGATTTGGACCGGGTCATGGGGCAAGAATGATCGGGTGGGCCAGTTGTGGCATCGGGAAGGATGGATTGGTTCTTTGGGTAGTCTTGCCCTGGTCAACTTAAGGACTTAACCTTACAAGCCTTTGAACTGAGTTAATCGTGCAACCACATGACCGGAATGAGACGGTCCTAGTTGAGTAAGTTACTAATAACTTGCATGTGATACCTCGGGTGTCAACTACACCTTTTGTGTAGCTTGAAAGGGGAGTGTACCAAGGCGATGGCATGGTACCCATCCAACGGTATGTCGGTCCCATACTTCGCCTTTCTTAAGGGAAGGGATGGTGTATGGCAAAAACCGGAAAGGTTCACATGTGTAGTTAGGCGTTTCCGAAAGGCTTTGTTACGATCACTCGCCCTTGTGGTGTTTGGTTGTATCTTGTGGGTAAAGTGCATAACCTCTACAGAGTGTAAAATCTATTCGAATAGCCGTGTCTGCGATATTGGACATTGCTCGGGGATTACAGTCAAGGGTTAGACTTTCTTGGAAATCAATTGAACTTGGGAGGTTTGGTTTGGTTAAATGATGATGTTGATGGAAACGTGGATTAGAAATGGGAAAGATGTTTATTTAACTCCTGGAAAAGTTATTGATATTATACTTGTTCTTACTGCTTTCGAATCTACTTATGATACTTGTCAAATGTTGTTTACTGCAATTATGCCTTGAGCTATTCCTTTGTATTAAGCCATGCATGTAGTATATTAGCTTGCATTCTGTGCACGACTTGCTGAGTACCAAGTACTCACCCTTGCCACAAAAACAACACCAGTTGAAGAAGAGGCGACGCCAGCTTTGGAGGAGGAGTATCAGGAGGAGCCGTCTGACTAGGGAGCGAGCCCAGTCAGTTGCCTATGGTATACTGGATGGCGCCACGAAGTTATCTTATTTTCCGCTGCTATTATTTCTCTTTTAATAAGTTCGCCCTGCGAGGCGTATAATTGTAACTTGACCTTAAGGTCGAGCAACCCCGTTTGGTTAACTACTTAAAGTACTTTATTATTTTGTTGAGTATGATTGTGATATTTACCAATGTTGAGACTGTGTGCACTAGCGTGATCCTGGACTAGTGCTGAGTACACAGAGGGTCCGGATTTGCAAATTCGGGTCCCGACAGTACGCTCCCCCGTACAACTACACAAAAGGTATAGTTGACACCCCGAGGTCCCACGAGTAAGTTATTAGCAACTTAATCAACTAGGTCCGTCCCATTACAGACATGTGGTTGCACGTTTGACTCAGTTCAAAGGCTTGCAAGGTTAAGTCCTTATGGTGACCAGGGCAAGACTACCCGAAGAACCAAATCAACTTCCCTAGTGCGACAACTGGCCCACCCGATCATTCTTGCCACATGCCCCGGTCTAAATCTATTTATCAAACCCCAGTTGATTACCATGCACCACGTGCCATCAACATCATCAACAACACATGACACTTCTCAAAAACATGTTCCAAATCTCATTAGATCATCATTAATTTTTTTATTTATACAAGATCATGTCATGACTACGTGGCAGGACTAAGCATACTACTAAGGTCTATTTAACCCATGTTGGCAAGATTATTAATGTCCAACTAAATATTCCACAACTAGGGTGACAAGGGGTTCATGGCATACAATTATCTAAAACAAGGTGTCATACAACAACTTGGCATTTATCTAACTCCCAGAAAATATTTCAAGCATTTTCTAATTAAATTAGCATACAGTAACTTGAATCAAATTAATTTTCGAAAGTGGGAACAATATGATCAAAGCATAACTTGCCTTTAAAGAGTACTGGTTCTTGATCTTAAGCTGGCTCCTGGGTCAACACTTCACCTTCGAAGCCCTCGGGTACTTCAACATCTACTCGTAACGCGTGTAAATAGCAATAAATAAATAAACAGTACATGCACATTTCTCAAACATTCATGTAAAGTACATAAACAGAAGGAGCATAATTTTACAAATTTTTAGAAATTTGAATCGCCCAAATCGGAGTTAAAATGCAAAAGTTATAATTGTTTAAAGTTTAAAGAATCTATTAATTAAATATAAACAGAGAAAATTTCATATTCAGAAATTAATTAAAATTCATATTTAAGTAGATCTCAATTTTATAAAAATTTAGAAATTAGAATCGTTCAAATCAGAGTTAAAACGCAAAAGTTATAAGCGTTTGAAGTTTGAAAATTCAAATAAATCAATAAACCGAATTAATTCATCTATTTTTCTATTGAAAAATCCGATTTATGACGTCAGCATGACGTCAACACGGTATTTGAATTTCCACCGAATTATTTTTCTATTGAAAAATTGAATTATGACGTCATCATTGCGTCAGTCGATCCATGGACTCGGTCCACGGTTGAACTCGGTCCGCGTGAACCGGTCCGCAGGTTCACGCGTGTCTCGACACGTGGGACCATCTTGACGTCATCGCCGTCGCCGCGGCTCGGCCGAATGATGCGGCAATTTGGACCCCACCGTGACGTCAGCGTGACGTCACGGATGACGTCATGGTGCCGTTGGGCCAGCCACTGACACGCGGGCCCCACGCTGACGTCACACGTGTCGTCAGCGGCGACCGGGCGACGCCCGCGTGGACCGCACCGGTTCGACTACCGTGCACGTGGCACGATCTGGGCCGTTGATTTGTAAATCAACGGTCCAGATCAGATCTAATACCGCACGTTGCGGTGCAACGCGGTTGATCTGGACCGTTCGATCTAGATCGGACAGTCGAGGTCCGATTGGGTTTCACCGCGTCAAGGGGCGACGTGGCATGTCCCGGGCGGCGACGCGTGGCTCAATCTACACCGTTCGACTTTGATCAAACGGTTGAGGTCGCCTCTAACGCTACAACGCGGGTTAATCTTAATCGTACGATCTAGATCTAACGGCTGAGATCTAATCTAGGCATGGTGCAGTTCACGGCTACGTGGCTTAATCTAAAGCGTTGGATCTAGATCCAACGGTTCAAAATAGATCTATAAAGTAAACGTGGAATTTACCCGCGGTGACGTGGGCGAATCCTGGCCGTGCGATGAAGATCCAACGGCGAAGAAGCTTCGCGGGTTCGTCGATGGCCACGGTGGAGCTGGGTTGCCGGAGATGAAGACGATGACGAGCCCGATGGCGTTTTGGTGCAGTTCCGGCGAGGTGAGTGGTACCCTACGACGCGTCTCGTCACTACGGTTCCGGATCTGGGCTTGTTCACGGCGAAGGACGGCGGACGCGATGGGAAACAGCGAGAAACCGCGGTGGCGCGCACAACCAACTATGGCGAGCGATTGCAGGCGGATGGCGGCGGCTTGAGCTCGGTTAGCTAGGGCTACGGGTGCGCACGAAAGAGAGGAACATGCTGGTGGTGGCGGCGTATTAAATAGGGGGCTCACCTTCCGTGAAATCCGCGAAACCGAGGTCCACCCGGCTGCGGCGGCGGAGTCCGAACGGGACTTGGATTGGGCGACGTGGCACAACGCTGGCCGTTGGATCGAGATCCAACGGTCGCGGGGCTAGGGCTCGGGTCCAGCTCGGTCTGGCTCGAACGCTGTTCGGGTCGGGCTCGAGTCGGACTAGGGTCCGGCTGGGGTCAGATGAACAGTACTAACCCACTCGGTATTTTCCAGCGATTTAATATTTGAAAATAATTCTAGTAATTCAAATAATTCAAGAAAAATGGCAAAATAATCAGAACAATTCTGGAAAATACTTTGAGACATTTTGGACTCAAATAAAATATTTCCAACAAAATTTTATTTATAACTTTTAATTCTTTAATTATTTCAAAAAGGAATAAATTCAAATTAAATCCAAACAAATCCAAATAAATTCCAGAAAATTCCAAAAATTCACAAAAGTGTAAAATGACATTCAAATTCATGAAAAGCAAAAAAAATTGGGGTGTTACAAACTTCCCCCCTTAATATAATCTCGTCCCCGAGATTCAGGGCTGACTAAGGAATAGGTTCGGAAATTCTTTTCTCAAGTCCTCTTCGCGCTCCCAAGTCACTTCACTTTCCTCATGGTTGGTCCACTGGACTCTACAGAAACGGGTTGACTTGTTCCGGGTCTCTCGATCCATGGTCTCCAAAATCTTCACAGGGTGCTCCTTGTAAGTAAGGTCCTCCTGCAGCTCTATTGACTCTAACGGTGCCTGCTCGTATGGTATTGGAAGACACTTCTTCAGTTGTGACACATAGAACACATCAAGCACACCTGCCAACGACTGCGGTAACTCCAACTGGTAAGCAACTTCGCCTCTACGGCTCAAAATCTTAAATGGCCCAACATAACGTGGTGCGAGTTTACCTTTGGCGTGGAATCTTTTAACTCCCTTGAGAGGTGTAACCCTAAGGTACACGAAATCCTCTGGTTCAAAGCTCAAGTCTCGGTGACGGTTGTTCGCGTAACTTTTCTGTCTTGACTAAGCTATCTTCAGTCTTTCCCGGATCATGGCAATCTGCTCTTCGGCTTCTAGAAGAATGTCCGGCCCAAAGACACGGCGTTCACCTGTCTCATTCCAATTCAATGGCGTCCGACAAGGTCAACCATACAGTGCCTCAAATGGTGACATCTGTAGACTGGCCTGATAAGTATTATTGTAGCTGAACTCAGCATACGGCAGACTTTTATCCCAAGAGGTAGCATAAGCCAATGCACAAGCTCGTAGCATATCCTCCAGAATCTGATTAACTCTTTCAGTTTGCCCATCCGTCTGTGGGTGATATGCAGTACTAAAGTTTAAACGGGTCCCCATGGCTTCATGCAACTTATTCCAAAACCTTGAGGTAAATTGGGTACCTCTGTCTGATACAATCTTCCTCAGCACTCCGTGCAAACAGACGATCCTAGTCATGTACAACTCTACTAGTTTATCTCCTGAGTAACTAGTCTTTACAGGGATAAAATGGGCGACCTTGGTCAAGCGGTCCACTATAACCCATATAGAGTCATATCCTCCTTGAGTCTTCGGCAATCCGGTAATAAAGTCCATGCCGATTTCCTCCCATTTCCACTCAGGTATTCTTAGCAGCTGCAGTAATCCCGCTGGTCTTTGATGCATTACTTTGACTCTTTGACATATGTCGCACAATGCAACATGCTTGGCAACTTCTCGTTTCATACTTGTCGGGACCCCGAATTTGCAAATCCGGACCCTCTATGTATTCAGCACTAGTCCAGGAACGCGCTAGTGCACACAGTCTTAACATCGGTAAATATCACAATCATACCACTCGATACTAATAAGGTACTCTATTTAAGTAGTCAAACTGGGTACTCGACCTTATGGTCAAGTTACAAATATACGCCACGCAGGGCGAAACTTATTAAGAGAGAAATAGTAGCAGCGGAAAATCAAATAACTTCGTGGCGCCATCCAGTATACCACGTGCAACTGGCCCGGGCTCGCTCCTAAGTAGACGGTTCCTCTTGGAGCTCCTCCTCCAAAGTGGTGTAGTCTCCTCTTCAACTGGTGTTGTATTGTGGCAAGGGTGAGTACTTGGTACTCGGCAAGTCATGCACGAATGCAGCTAATATACTACATGCATGGCTTAATACAAAGGAATAGCTCAAGGTATATTTGCAGTAAAACAGCATTTGACAAATAGCATGAGTAGATTCGAAAGCAGTGGAAACAAGTATAGCATAGCTAACTTTTCAAGGAGTTTAATAAACATCTTTCCCATCCTAATCCATATTTCCATCAACATCATTATTAATCCAACCCAACCTTTCAGATCCAAGTTATTTTTGAGAAAATCTAACCCTTATTGTAATTCGGCGATGTCCAATACAGCGGACACGGCTATTCGAATAGATTCTACACTCTGCAGAGGTTATGCACTTTACCCACAAGATACAGTCAAACACCACAAAGGCGAGTTCCCGTAACAAAGTCTTTCGAAAACTAACAATACAAGTGGTCCTCCCCGGTTGTTGCACACTAACCCTTCCCTTAGCTAAGGCGAAGTTTAGGCCAACCAACCGTTAGATGGGTACCTGGCCTCGGCCGATGCGCTCCTCGTACAACTTACACAAAGGGTGTAGTTGACCTCCTGAGGTCCCACAGTGCGTTATTAGCAACTTAATCAACTAGGTCCGTCCCATTACTGGACATGTGGTTGCACGTTAGACCAGTTCAAAGGCTTGCAAGGTGAAGTCCTTAGGGTGACCAGGGCAAGACTACCCGAAGAACCAAATCAACATCCCGATTACCACAACCGCCCACTGATCATTCTTACCACATGCCCCGGTCGAAAAACTATTTATCAAACCCCAGTTGATTACCATGCACCACGTGCCATCAACATCACATGATACCTTTCCAAAACAGGTTCAATATATCATTAAGGCAATATTAACATTTGATTGTCCAAAATCATGTCATGAGCACGTAGCAGGTCTAAGCAGTATACTACAACGGTCTAAAACCCATGTTGGCAATTTAATAATGTCCAACTAGTAATCCACAACTAGGGTGACAAGGGGTCATGGCACATATTTAAATAATCAAGGTGTCATACAGCAAATTGGTATTTATCTAATCCCCCATATTTAAATAAAGTATTTTCTAATTGAACTAGCATGCAATAAGTTAAATTAAAATAGGTTTCAAAATAGGATCAACATGGTCAAAGCACAACTTGCCTTCAAAAAGTACTTGTTCTTGGTCTTGAGTTGGATCCTGAGTCAATACTTCTCCTTCGAATCCCTCCGGCACTTCAACGTCTACTCGTAAAAGCGTGCAAATAGCAATACACGAATAAACAATAGGCAAAAAGTGTCCAAACATCCAAATAAAATCCATAAACAGAGAGAACATAATTTTATGAATTTTTAGAAACTGGAATCGTCAAATTTGGAGTTAAAATGCAAAAGTTATGATTATTTAAAGTTTAAATAATCAATTAAATAATTTTACAGAGAAAAACTTTAGTCCAAAAATTAAATAAAATTCATATTTAGGTAGATCTCAATTTTATACAAATTTAGAAATTTGAATCACTCAAATCGAGTTGAAACGCATAAAAGTTATAAGCGTTTGAAGTTCAACACTAAATCTGAAATCATGATTTCGAATTAATCAATCATTTTCTTTTTCGACAATTAATTATTGCATCAGCGAGGACCCGGGGCAGCCTCTGATTGGTCTGCTGGCGTCGGTAGGTCCATGGACTTGGTCCACGCTTGGCTCGGGTCTCACCGTGAACTCGGTCCACGACTCCGCGTGTCGGTGACATGTGGGCCCCACATGTCGCTGTCACGACGCAATTAACCCGTCGCGGTCCAACTTCGGCCGACATGCGGGCCCCACCATGACGTCGGCGGTGACGTCATGGTGCGGTTCGGTTGTCCGTGACCGCGCGGCCCCCGCGTGTCAGAAACACGCGCTCACGCGCGCGTGGCGTGGCTTGGGTACACGTGGCACAATCTCGGCCGTTGATTTGAAAATCAACGGCCCAGATTGGATCTATGCTTCACGCGTTTGGGGTGAACGCAGTCAATCTGAGCCGTTGGATCTTGATCCAACGGTTGAAAACGATCCTAACCCGTAACGTTATCCACAAGATGCAGGCGGCGTGGCGATCGTGGGCGTTGGATCTTGATCCAGCGGTCGGATCTAATCTGGATTCTAGGGTTTGGGGGAGAACGTGGGCTCACCGTGACAGTCGGATCTTGATCCAACGGTTGTGCGAGCTCGGGGGCGGCGATGGCAACGCGGCGGCGCGGGCTCACCGAACGCGGGGACGGTGACCAAGCCGACGGCTGCGCGGGGCCTCTCCGGCGAGATGAGTCCTTCCCGCCAGTGCGCCTTGGCCTGAGGGTCTCAGGCCTGGCTCCAACTTCGGCGGAAGACGGGCGGACGGCGGCGAACGAGGCAACAACCGCGGCGAGAGAGAGGACTCGGCGAGCAATTGCAAGGTGACGGCGGATAGGGCTCGGAGTTGGGGAAAACGATGCGCCTGCAGGTCAGCGAACCTCGCAACGATCCACGCCTTAAATACCGGCTACGACGTCGAGATTCGCTCGGTTTCATGCGGAGCCGTGACGGGCGGCGGAGTCCGTCCGGATACTGGCGAGACGACGTGGACGCACGCGCCGCCCACGTGGCGCGATCGACGACCGAGATTGGCTCGGGCGCGACCGTGCCAAGCGCGGATTGATCCTGACCGTTGGATCTTGATCCAACGGTTCGGATCCATCTGGGGCAGGGTTGGTTCGATCGAGTCAATCGGCTCGGTCGGACTCGAGTCCGACTTCGGGTTCGACTTCGATCGGATGAACAGTACTCGACCCGATTGATTTTCCAGCGATTTAATAATTAAAATAATTCCCAGAAATTCATTTAATTCATTAAAAATAGCAAAAGACTCAGAAAAATTCCAGAAAAATTCTGGAAAATATTTTGGATCATTTTGGACTCAAATCAAATATTTCCAGCAAAATTTTATTTGCAAAGTTTAATTCTTTAATTATTTCAAAATGGAATAAATTCAAATAAATTCCAAATAAATCCAAATAAATTCCAGAAAATTCCAAAAATTCACCAAAGTACCAAATCACACATAGATTTAAGAAGAGCAAAATTTTGGGGTGTTACAATACTCGACCACCAAAATCTTTCCTTCAGGTCTTGATACATCTTAGCGCTTCCTGGATGAATGGAATACTTGGAATCATGAGCTTCCTCCAAAATCAACTGCTTCAGTTCTTTCTTGTTCGGCACACAGATGCGGTCCTTAATCCACAACGTGCCTTGCTCATCCAGCCTGAAGTCCTTAGCCTTGCCTTCATCCATCTTGGACTTGATCCTCTAGACCTTGTCATCGTTCTTCTGTCCTTCTCGGATCTGGTCTTCTAAGGTAGGCTTCACTTCCAATGCAGCCAAGAATCATTCCGGTATCACTTCAGTCTGCATCCTTTGAAACTCCCTGCATAGCTCATGCGGACTTGCGGCTATCATCATATTCATGGTATGGCTTTTCCGACTCAAGGCATCAGCCACCACGTTAGCCTTCCCAGGATGGTAATGGATCCCAACATTGTAATCCTTGATCAATTCTAACCATCTCCTCTGCATCATATTCAGATCCGATTGGGTGAAAATGTATTTAAGACTCTTATGGTCCGTATACACTTCACATCTATTCCCAATCAAATAATGACGCCATAACTTCAAAGCATGTACTACTGCAGCTAACTCTAGGTCATGCGTCAGGTAATTCTCCTCATGCGGCCTCAACTGCCTCGATGCATATGCAACGACTTTCCTGTTCTGCATCAACACACATCCAAGTCCTTGGTGTGATGCAACACAATAGATGTCAAAGCTTTGGTTAACGTCCGGTAGAACTAACACCGACGCTGATGTCAGTCACTTCTTCAGCTCCTGAAAACCTTTCTCACATTCCAGTGTCCATGTGAACTTCTTCTCCTTCTTCAACAATTGCGTAAGAGGTCTCGCAATCGTCGAAAAGCCTTCAATAAAACGGCGGTAGTAACCTGCCATCCCCAGAAAACTAAGGATCTGAGTTACTGTCTTCGGCTGTTCCCAATGTAACACATCTTCAACTTTGCTTGGATCAACGGCAACTCCTTCTGCGGTCACGACATGTCCAAGAAACTCCACCTTGTCCTTCCAGAAATCACACTTACTGAACTTGGCGAAGAGTTGTTGTTCCCTCAGCTTCTCTAGAACTAGCCTCAGATGTTCTGCATGCTCTTCTCTTGACTTGGAGTAAACTAAGATGTCATCTATGAACACGACAACAAACTTGTCCAGATATTCCATGAAAACCTTATTCATCATGTTCATGAAATAAGCTGGCGCATTCGTTAGACCAATGGACATAACTGTAAACTCGTAATGTTCGTATCTCGACGAAAATGCGGTCTTCGGGATATCTTCTGATCGAATCTTCAGCTGATGGTACCCCAATCTCATATCAATCTTGGAGAAAACTCTGGCTCCTCTCAATTGGTCGAACAGATCATCCATCCTGGGTAACGGGTACATATTCTTCACGGTGACTTCATTGAGTGCACGGTAATCTATGCACATCCTAAAACTCCCGTCCTTCTTCTTGACGAACAGAACTGGTGCTCCCCATGGCGATGAACTCGGTCTGATAAATCTTTTTTCCATCAGCTCCTCAAGCTGCTTCTTCATCTCTACTAACTCCTCGGTTGACATCCGATAAGGTCTCTTTGCTATCGGTGTTGTTCTGGGTACTAGCTCTATTACAAACTCTATGTCTCTATCTGGTGGCATACCAGGTAAATCTTTAGGAAAAACATTGAGGTATTCATTCACCACTGAGACATCCTCTATGCTGGTTGCCTTCACACTATTGACCATCAACTGTCCATCACGAACGGCAATCGCTTGGAATTCCACTTTCCTTCCACATGGGCTCTCAACTGATATGACTCTTCGTCCACAGTCCAACACGGCCTTGTGCTTGGATGACCAGTCCATCCCCAAGATAACATCTAGAGTCTGGGTTTCCAATATAATAAGGTTCGCTAGGAACTCTACCCCATCTATTAATATTCTTACCCAGAACATCCTACTTTAGTTCGGAGTTCGGAACCAGGGGTTTGAACTAGAAGCATGCATTTAAGTCTTGCAATCTCCAAATCATTTTTAGCAGCAAAACCTTGAGAAACAAACGAATGTGAAGCTACAGAGTCAAACAAAACTGTTGCAGGTACTGAGTTAACAAGTAACTTACCCAGTACGGCGTCCGTGGCATTCTTCAGTGCATCTGCGGTCATGTGATTGACTCGACCTCTCACTACGGTCTTGGGTGCGGCTTCTGGCTGTGCTGTCCCACGGTTTGCTCCTGGTGCAGGTGTCCTGGCTGGTGTGGAGCCCAAGTTAAAGCAAACTGGGGTCACTCCTGCTGTCTTCTTGGGGCAGCTGTTGGAGAAGTCCCCTGGCTCATTGCATGTATAGCAACGCCTCACTGCCTGTTCATTGGTCGCCGCGACATTCCTGGTGAGCGGTGTCCGTAATTCTGGTTGTGGTCTCGGTCTTTGGCGACGGTGTCCTTGCTGCATTCTGCGGCTGGAATCTGAAAAACTTTTAAAACATTACACTAGATTTAGCTGCTTCTTTTAACCGATACTGCAGTCGATAACTCATCCTTGAAAAGTAGCAGATGCAAACCAATTATACATCCTTGAGCATGAATTTCGCATCCATGACTTAAGCTAATTTTCTTAGCAACAACGAAACAACAATGTTGTTTTATGGAATTAAACATTCCAGAACCTCCACAAATTCTTCACAAATTACTTCAGGTTTAATCATTCTTTTACCCTCATTTCCCAACCTCGAAAGTTACCCAGATTTGGCATTAATCACTCTAGGTCTAGGGAAATTCTAAAACACATCATAACAAATACCTTGACCGAAAGCATTCGACCAAGGTATCAGAAAGCAAACCGTCCATAAACATTTTAAACATACGTTCAGCACAAATCCCGCTGTGAAATCATGTGCTGAAAAATTGGCTTTGAACTGAAAAATTAACTTAGATTTGAATTTGCAAAATGTGTTTGTTCATGTGTTTTGACAATTGACAAGAAACAGTAAGTTTTGCCTTGGCGCCGGACCAATCCTAATGAAAACAGTAAGTTTCCCATCTACGACGGACAAACTTTCTTGGTCCTTTGTAAACATGCTTTTTGACAACCTCTTTCTCTTATGTACAACGGACAAAGTTTTTGTGTCCGTCGTGAACATGTTTTTGAGCGCATGAGCCAAACCCTATTTTCCAAGAATCCAGTAAGTTTCGCATGTACGACGGACAAAGTTTTTGGGTGCAATCGTGAGCGGCTTTGAGGATTGATTTCGCATGTACAACGGACAAAGTTTTTGGGTCCGTTGTGAGCGTGTTTTCACCTGAATGTTTTCTTCTTGGGCGAGAGTTTCACATGTCTGCCGGACAGAGATTTCTTGTCCGTCGTGAATGGACTTTTCTAGGGTTTTTATTTCTTGTCCGTTGTGAACGTGTTTTGCTCGATTTGGATGTTTTGCAAGAATTGAAATAGTTTGACCTTGAGATTATGAAATTTGTGATGATTTCATGATGTGTGTTTTGAAGTGGACTTTATGCAATGCTCATGTGAGTAGTTGCATGGATTGACATTGAGTCAAGTCGTGGACTTGTGCTCGGATTTGTTTTGTGGTTTGTTCATGTGCGGTATTGCTCGAAGACGAATGTGGTCGATGACGGGACCGAACTAGGTTCATGGAGGAACTGAGGTTCGGGACTAGGTTCGGGAGGAACCGAGGTCTTGGTGGTCAAGGATGTCATGCGGGGCGTTCGGGCTAAGAGAATGGTGCACATGAAGAATGGTTAGTCACGTGAGAATGGCAGGAGGTCATTCGCGTGCAAAGTGTTAGTCACGTGAGTATGGCGGTGGCCATACGGCGTGCAAAGTGTTAGTCACGTGAGTATGGAAGGGTTACCATACGCGTGCAAGAGTTGTACTCGGCCAGGTTGGGCCAAGTAGAGTTGTGTTGGATACGGATTGCTTCTAGGGAATAGGAATCGTATTCAGAACTCCTTGTGGGTTGGTGCTTTAAATAGGTGGGGGGTCTCCTGTTGAAAGGCACCAAGTAGAGCTGAGCGCATCAAGCCTTGAGCTTGGTTTTAGGGTTTGTACTCTTTTGATGAGAGTATTTTAGACAAGAAATAAAGATAAATTCTTCCAAGATTTTTGCGTGCTCTGATAACCACGTCGCTCTGAGATTTTCTGTTTTGGTTCTTGTTTGCATGCTTGTTCTAAATCTAGATTGGTTTTTGATCGTTGAGTTTCATCTTGATTTGATCCATCAAAAACCGTTCTAGGGTATTGATTTAGAGTTTCTCAAAGTCTAGTTGATTAATCTTTTGAAGATCTTGTTTAATCTTGAAGTTTTGATTAGATTGATTCTCGTCAAGTTCTGAAACAGCAAGCTTGCGAAGCTTATAACTTTTGATCCGTAAGTCCGATCGAGCTGATTCTTTTTGGGTTCGGTTCGTACTGGAATCTAGTTTCTTGTGTCCAAATTTCAGATCGATCCTACGGTTGGATCTCCGGGAATTCGCGTTTTACTAAACCTCTGTCTTTCTGTTTTTGTCGAAAACGAAGCAATTATTTGGTTCTGTTTTGGGGTGAACTTTTAATAGATTAAGAATTTGGTTTTAGCTTCCGCACAATCATTCACCCCCCCTCTGATTGCTATATTCGTGTCTTTCGATCCTACAAGTGGTATCAGAGCAAGGTTTCTCTAATCTATCTTAACCGGTGATTAGATCAATGGATCGTTATTCGACAAAACCATGTGTGTTCGATGGTGTTGATTTTCAGTTTTGGAAGGCCAAGATGGAGGCGTTCATCCAAGCACAGGGCTTCACAATTTGGGAGAAGGTCTACAAGCCATATGAAGTCCCCAAGAACGACAACGTCAACGACACCAATCGCACACATGTTGAAGCAAATAGCAAGGCGCGCAACTTGATCATCCAAGGCTTGGGACGCAGCGACTTTGATCGTGTGGTTCATCTTCGATCCGCATATGAGGTATGGAAATCTCTTTGTGATTACCATGAGGGTTCTAACACTGTCAAAGAGGTTCGCCAAGATATTTACAAAAAAGAATACATGCGTTTTGAGATGAAACCTAGTGAATCTGTAGATGACTTCTTTGCGTTTCAATAAAATTCTTAGCAATCTACGTCTTTGTTGGAGTTAGCTACACTGATGCTAAAAATGCTCGACAATTGCTTAGTGCTTTGGACATGTTAGTGTGGGAGATGAAAGTAACATCTATACAAGAATCTACTACCATGAGCACACTCACATTAGATGTTCTTTACTCTAAGTTGAAAACTCATGAGTTGGATGTTCTTGCCAGGAAGGGTAACATTAAATCAATTGCTTTGATCTCTAACCCTAACATGTCAAATGCAAATTCTTCTTCTAGCTTTGCCTTGTCTTCCATGTCTTCTTTAACAGATGAGCAACTTGAAGAGTTTCCTGAAGAAGATCTGGCACTACTCTCTTCTCGCTTTAACAAAGCTTTGCGAGAATGTGAGAATGAGAAAGAGAGGTGGTCCTCCAAGATGCTATGAGTGTGGTGACCTCAACCATATTCGCACAAATTGTCCTAAGCTTGCAGGAAAAACATCAAAGGAGGAGAAGGACAACGATGTAAGGAATGAGAAGAAAAGGTTCTCGTCAAATGATAGGAAGAAGAAGAGCTTCATCAACCGCAAGGTGGTTCACGAGTTCTTTCCGCTCTTGAACAAGTCAATTTGAAGCGATGTGGACTCGGAGAGCAGCGAAGATGATGCAACTCCAAGCAAGCATGATTTGATAGGATTATGTCTCATGGCAAGCAGCAAGGATAGCTTCACTGGGGCGACCACGACAGCGACTTCAATGAGGTAGATCCCTCTTATGATGAATTAGCTATTGCCGTTGCTCGTCTTGGAAAATTGCTTGACAAACGTGATAAGAAAATTAAGAAACATGATTTCATTATTGAATCATTGAATGCTGAAATTGCTAGACTTAAGACTTTGATTCCTAGTGATGATACTTGCAAATCATGTGACTTAATTTACAATGAGCTCACCTTGCTTAGGAAAGAACATGCTCTTTTGTTGCATCTAAATGAGAAAAATGAGAAACATGTTGTACATGCTAGCTGTTCCACTGATGATTTGCATAGTTCAACTTCTTGTTCTAAATGCTCAACTCTTGAATTAAAATTGAAAGATGCAAATGCTAGGGTTTCTCAATTAATCGATAATTTGCTTTCACATGAAATTCTCTCATGCTCAACTTGTCGCAAGCAAAAGGAAAAGTAGATGTTCCCTGCAATAATTGTTTAACTCTTGCTAAGAAAATGGATTACTTGCAAAATTCTTTGGAACGTTTCACTAATGGCAAGAAGAAGTTGAACATGATTTTGGATCAATCTAAGGTTAGCACAAACAAGAGAGGTTTAGGTTTTGATCCTTATGCCACATATGAAACTAAACCTCGTGACCGTTGTTCGTGCTCCTTGCAAAATTGAGTTATCTAATGAGCCTAAGAAAATTGCTTTTCAATCTGCTGGTTTTTTATCCTCTACTATGATGAATGCAAAATGTGCTTTTACTGTTAAAGCTAAACATCATGTCAAGTACACTTGCACTCATTGTGGTAGAGATGGACACTTAGTAGATTTTTGCTTTAGACTAGCCAAACAAAGAAAAGAAGGAAAGAACTGAGGCTAGGTCAAATTTCAGCAAAGCACATTTTTATGCGCCTAGAGTGATGAAAACACCTTCTGTTCCTACAAACATGGGAAAAGGCAAATCTGATTTTGTGCATAAAAATTATCGTGTTGTACCCTCTTGTTGTGCGTCGTGTGTCTCGATCTTTGGATTCCCAAAAATCTCATTCCTAACCCCAAGATCGAGGCCTCGACATGTTTTGCTATGTAGGCTTCTCGCGCAAGGAAGGAGAACATATGGCTAGTGGATTCCGGATGCTCACGCCACATGTCCGGTGATAAGAATTGGTTCTCGTCCCTCACTCGTGCATCTCGTTCTGAAAGTGTTACTTTTGGAGATGCTTCTTCCTCTTCTGTTGTGGCAAAAGGTACAATAAAGGTAAGTGACAAGTTTATGTTCAAAGATGTGGCTCCTGTTGAAAATTTGAAATATAACTTGCTTTCTGTCTCACAAATGCTTGATGAAGATCTTGAGATAAGCTTTAAGAAAAATGAATGCAAAGTGCTAGATGCTTCAGGTGATCTTGTGTTCAAAATTTCTCGTTTTGGAAGAATCTTTAAAGCTGATTTTGATGCATCACCTTCTTCTAAGCATAGGTGTCTAATTGCCAATGTTTCTAAAGATTTATTCTTTTGGCATCGTAGACTTGGTCATGTTGGTTTTGATCATCTTACTCATGTAAGTGGTTTAGATCTTATACGTGGCCTGCCTAAGCTTAAGGGTGATAGCAATCTAGTATGTTCTTCTTGTAGACATGGTAAGATGATTGCAGGTTCACATCCACCTCTTACCATGATGATGACAAACGCTCAGACAGCTTCTACATCTTGATACTGATTGGACCATCTCGAGTTCAATCCTTTGGAGGCAAGCGGTATGTGCTTGTGATTGTTGATGATTTTTCTAGATACTCTTGGGTGTATTTTATGGCATCTAAGGATGAGGCTTTTAGTCATTTTAGAAGTCTTGTTCTTAGGCTTTCGTTGACCATCCAGGAGCTCTCAAAGCTATTAGAAGTGATAATGGAACTGAATTCAAAAATGCTTCCTTTGATCTCTTTTGTGCTGAAAAAGGAATTGATCATCAATTTTCATCTCCTAGAGTGCCTCAACAAAATGGTGTAGTCGAAAGAAAAAACGAGCGTTAGTTGAGATGGCTAGAACCATGTTAGATGAACATCTCTCTCCTAGAAATTTTTGGGCTGAAGCTATTTCAACTGCTTGTTATGTTTCAAACCGTGTGTTTTGAGATCAAAATTGGGTAAGACTCCATATGAGCTTCGGTTTGGACATAGACCTTCTGCTTCTCACTTTCGAGTTTTTGGATGCAAATGTTTTGTCTTGAAATCTGGAAATCTTGATAAATTTGAAGCTAGATCAAGCGATGGCATTTTTCTTGGATATCCTGCTCATACTCGTGGCTTTCGTGTGCTTGTTTTGGAGACTAACAAAATTGTGGAAACTTGTGAAGTTACTTTTGATGAGGCTAGTCCAGGCACTAGTCCAAGTGATGCAGTCTGCGCATACATTCGTGGGGAGAAAATCTTTGAAGATGATGATGATGTTGAAGATGAGGTCTTGACTCTTCCTAATGCACAACAAGATGTAGCACCTTTGGCACCTACTACTACATCACCTACAGCTAACCATCCTCAAGCTACAACATCATCTGTACATGCTGAAAATGAAGAAGGAGAAGGAGAAGTCTCAAAAGCCAATGCTCCCTTGTACATTCAAAAATGCATCCATCTGAACAAATTATTGGAGACCTAAATGAGAGAGTCACTCGATCCAGGTTTATTCATTCGACACTCATGCTCATTCTGCTTTAGTTGCCTCTTTTGAACCCAAAGATATATCTCATGCATTATCGACGAATCTTGGATCAATGCCATGCATGAAGAAATAGAGAATTTTGAGCAGAAATAAAGTTTGGAAACTTGTCTCACCTCCTCCAGATTTTAATGTTATTGGAACTAGATGGGTTTTCAAAAATAAACAAAGTGAGGATGGTGTTGTTGTTAGAAACAAGGCTAGATTGGTTGCTCAAGGTTACACTCAAATTGAAGGCTTAGATTTTGATGAAACCTTTGCTCCTGTTGCTAGAATTGAAGCCATTAGAATCCTTTTAGCTTTTGCTGCATCCAAAGGTTTCAAATTGTATCAAATGGATGTGAAAAGTGCTTTTCTTAATGGCTACATAAATGAGGAGGTTTATGTCAAGCAACCACCTGGTTTTGAAAATCCAAAGTTTCCAAATCATGTGTTCAAACTATCAAAAGCTTTGTATGGTTTGAAACAAGCCCCTAGAGCATGGTATGATAGGCTAAAAACCTTTTTACTTGAAAAAGGCTTTTTAATGGGAAAGGTTGACAAAACTCTCTTTTTACTCAAGCAAGGCAATGATCAACTATTCGTTCAGATTTATGTTGATGATATTATCTTTGGTGGTTCATCTCATGTTTTAGTGCCTGAGTTTTCAGAAACAATGAGGAAGGAGTTTGAGATGAGTATGATGGGTGAGTTGACATACTTTTTGGGATTTCAAATCAAGCAAACGAAGGATGGTACTTTTGTACATCAAAGCAAATACACGAAAGACTTGCTACATCGCTTTGGAATGGAAAACAGCAAGCCGATCATGACACCTATGGAAAGCAATTGCACACTTGATCCGGATGAAGATGGTGAGCCGGTTGATCAAAAGGAATATAGAAGTATGATAGGTTCACTTTTGTACCTCACTGCATCAAGGCCGGATATACAATTTGCTGTATGCTTGTGTGCTCGTTTTCAAGCTTCCCCACGTGCTTCACATCGACAAGCTGTCAAAAGGATTTTCAGGTATCTTCATGGAACTTAAGATTTTGGCATTTGGCTTTCTGCTTCCTCATGCATTAGTTTGAGATCTTTTTCTGATGCTGATTTTGGAGGATGTAGAATTGATAGGAAAAGTACTTCTGGTTCATGTCACTTCTTGGGAAATTCTCTCATTGCATGGTCATCTAGATTGCAATCTTCTGTTGCACAATCAACTACTGAATCTGAATATGTGGCTGCTGCTAGTTGTTGTTCTCAAATTCTTTGGATAGTAGCTACACTTAAAGATTATGGGGTTATTTTGGATAGTGTTCCTCTTCTGTGTGATAACACTAGTGCAATTTGCATTGCTAAGAACCCTGTGCAACATTCAAGAACAAAACACATTGACATCAGATTTCACTTTCTTAGAGATCATGTTGAAAAAGGCAACATTGTGCTTCATCATGTGGATACTGAACATCAATTGGCAGACATTTTCACAAAACCTTTGTCTTTTTCTCGTTTTGCTTTTATTCGGGGAGAACTTGGAATTGTTCATCCAATGGGATTGTTTTGAGGGGGAGTTTCTTTGCCAAGTTCTTTCACTTGATGAGCTCACTTTATCATATTTATTTATATACTATATAATTGAGCTAATATATGATAATCTAAATTGTCTCACTTGAACTAAGAATGACATTGCGAAATTCCCTGATCTGATTGCCTATAGCTAAATACTCTGTGATATCTTACTCTTCTAGGCTTGATATTGAATCCTCTTGACAAATTTGGGCTATGAAGCAAGTGTGGTTTCAACTTTACTCTTTCATAAGACCATTTAATCATTTTTGCATGTTTATAATCAAAGAAAAAGAAAAAGAAAAGGGAATAAAAATGGGTGTTAAAAGCAAAAGCTTCAAGTTGTATGCTTCAGGCATGCTTTCCTTAAAAATAAGATGTATGCTTCAAGCATGCCATTCCCTCAAAGATAAGATGTATGCTTCAAGCATGCCACTCCTAGAAAATAAAAGAAGTATGCTTCAAGCATGCCACATGCGATTTATTGTTTAAAGATTAAATTGGTCTACTAGATTGGAGTTGAAACTACTTGCTCGCCCTAAGTTGTTAGTTGCTTCAATTTTTTAAAGCCTTGCTTTTTCTGCTAAGATCTTGCTTAGTACTTGGCTATAGTTGACTAAATTGAGGTTGAGATGCATGTCATTCCCTAACTTGTTAAAATCACTTCAAGATCATGTATTTTGCATATTATGTGATATATAAGGTTATATGATCGAATGAGCTCATCTTTTCCTATCTTGGCACTCCCTTGTTTCTCCTTGTGAAATCTTTGCTACAGGAAAAATTTTGAACCTGTTCTCTCTTTTATTCTTGATGAATCCATTGTCAAAGGGGGAGAAGAAAAAGGGGGATTTGTTTCTGGCATTTTGTGAGAAGTTTGGAGATTTTTAGGCTTTTTGGACACATTGCACATTCACACACATTTTCCTTCTCAGGGGGAGATTTTGTTTTGCATTTTGGTCAAAGGGGAATTCTGTGTTTTTCTCTTTTTGATCCTTGATCTTTTGGATTTCAAAATCTTTTGTAAAGTGAATGCCAAATGTTCAATTCTAAGTGGTGTTGCCAATGTTTTCATCAAGGGGGAGATTGTGAAATCATGTGCTGAAAAATTGGCTTTGAACTGAAAAATTAACTTAGATTTGAATTTGCAAAATGTGTTTGTTCATGTGTTTTGACAATTGACAAGAAACAGTAAGTTTTGCCTTGGCGCCGGACCAATCCTAAAGAAAACAGTAAGTTTCCCATCTACGACGGACAAACTTTCTTGGTCCTTTGTAAACATGCTTTTTGACAACCTCTTTCTCTTATGTACAACGGACAAAGTTTTTGTGTCCGTCGTGAACATGTTTTTGAGCGCATGAGCCAAACCCTATTTTCCAAGAATCGATAAGTTTCGCATGTCTGACGGACAAAGTTTTTGGGTCCGTCGTGAACGGCTTTTTTGAGGATTGATTTCGCATGTACAACGGACAAAGTTTTTGGGTCCGTTGTGAACGTGTTTTCACCTAATGTTTTCTTCTTGGAACTGAGAGTTTCACATGTACGCCGGACAGAGATTTCTTGTCCGTCGTGAATGGACTTTTTCTAGGGTTTTTATTTCTTGTCCGTTGTGAACGTGTTTTGCTCAGTTTGGATGTTTTGCAAGAATTGAAATAGTTTGACCTTGAGATTATGAAATTTGTGATGATTTCATGATGTGTGTTTTGAAGTGGACTTTATGCAATGCTCATGTGAGTAGTTGCATGGATTGACATTGAGTCAAGTCGTGGACTTGTGCTCGGATTTGTTTTGTGGTTTGTTCATGTGCAGGTATTGCTCGAAGACGAATGTGGTCGATGACGGGACCGGAACTAGGTTCATGGAGGAACTGAGGTTCGGGACTAGGTTCAGGATGAACTGAGGTCTTGGTGGTCAAGGATGTCATGCGGGACGTTCGGGCTAAGAGAATGGTGCACATGAAGAATGGTTAGTCACGTGAGAATGGCAGGAGGTCATTCGCGTGCAAAGTGTTAGTCACGTGAGTATGGCAGGTGGCCATACGCGTGCAAAGTGTTAGTCACGTGAGTATGGAAGGGTTACCATACGCGTGCAAGAGTTGTACTCGGCCAGGTTGGGCCAAGTAGAGTTGTGTTGGATACGGATTGCTTCTAGGGAATAGGAATCGTATTCAGAACTCCTTGTGGGTTGGTGCTTTAAATAGGTGGGGGGTCTCCTGTTGAAAGGCACCAAGTAGAGCTGAGCGCATCAAGCCTTGAGCTTGGTTTTAGGGTTTGTACTCTTTTGATGAGAGTATTTTAGACAAGAAATAAAGATCAATTCTTCCAAGATTTTTGCGTGCTCTGATAACCACGTCGCTACAGTGTTTTCTGTTTTGGTTCTTGTTTGCATGCTTGTTCTAAATCTAGATTGGTTTTTGATCGTTGAGTTTCATCTTGATTTGATCCATCAAAAACCGTTCTAGGGTATTGATTTAGAGTTTCTCAAAGTCTAGTTGATTAATCTTTTGAAGATCTTGTTTAATCTTGAAGTTTTGATTAGATTGATTCTCGTCAAGTTCTGAAACAGCAAGCTTGCGAAGCTTATAACTTTTGATCCGTAAGTCCGATCGAGCTGATTCTTTTTGGGTTCGGTTCGTACTGGAATCTAGTTTCTTGTGTCCAAATTTCAGATCTATCCTACGGTTGGATCTCTGGGAATTCGTGTTTTACTAAACCTCTATCTTTCTGTTTTTGTCGAAAACGAAGCAATTATTTGGTTCTGTTTTGGGGTGAACTTTTAATAGATTAAGAATTTGGTTTTAGCTTCCGCACAATCATTCACCCCCCCTCTGATTGCTATATTCGTGTCTTTCGATCCTACACCCGCCATATCTAGCAATCCACTATGCATACCATTAAAGATTTCCAAATTCACCATTTTATTCAATGAGAAGGCCCAACAAGGTTTAACAACATCTACATACCAAATTCTTTCTCTTATTAACTTTTCCAATACTTATAAATAAGATTTACGATGCTTATCATAAGGCATTGACGAGTACACATACCACGGGTACCCCCAGCAGCCCGGAACAGCAAGCGGGCTACCTCCTCAAAAGCCCGGCTCCAGCAAAGGGCCCGTGGCCTCGAAAGACGTTGGCCCCAGCTTGGGCCTGACCTAGGGCGCTCCGACCCCCAGGTCCGAGCTCCCGGGGTCCCCTGACCCCCTGGGTCGGGGAATCGTTGCGAGCCGACCTCGCCCGCTCCGAGCGGCTGTCGCTTCGACCTAGCCAAGGTCGCCTCTCTGGTAGTCAGGACACCGAAGCCCCCGCCAGCGTTCGGCCAACTACCCAATAGGTGTGACAACACACCTATGCCAGGGCAGGTGGTCCCTTCCTGAGGATGTCAGAAGACTCGCCAGGAAGTCAAGCCCTGGTCCCATCATTCTGACGACACGGAGGGGAGTGCTCCCTCCCGAGGCCACACAGAGGTCAAGAACAATTAATTGCCGAGGCTGACAATCGTACGAAGCAGTGCGTCACCTTGTCAGCCCAGCCGAAGACCCCCCACAAGGCCACCAACCCGGTGTGGGGGCGGACGGAGCCCGGTCGGACGACAGGACAGCAGACCAGACTCCATGGCGCATAAGTACCCCTTCCTTTTTTTTCCAAACTCCCATGTAAACCTGCCATCTCCGGGTATATAAGGAGAGGCAGGACGCCGAGGGAGGGGGACGAACGAACCGACGACAAAGAAAAAGAGGGAACTCTCCCTCACTTGTAACCCCGGGCGACCGATTGCCTCAACATTTTAGTTTACTCTAGAACAATTTGCTACATTCACATTCCACGGACCTAAAGCCCGCTCTGATACCAACTGTAACACCCCGGCATCTAGTATGCCTGGATGTCACCAAACATAGACTAAACAACATCTAAATACCACAAATAATGGTAAATTACAGCAAAGGAGCAAATGCCTAAACCGAAAATTTCGGCAGCATCTCCTTTGTTTTTCCATGGCACGGAGCATCAACAATAACATCACAAGATATATCATATTGGGAAGCGTCTAAACAGCGATAACAGGTGATATAGCAGCAATTTAAATCTAGCATTTCGAATTTAGCCACACCATGAACTAAAACGAAGTAATGGATGTAAACAAGCACACAAATAAGGCATACTCCAAGTTCTCAACGCCTTAACTTATAATCACAACTACGAATGGCAAAATTGTATATGTCTTAATGAGTGAAACTTTGTGAAGACGTGCCACTAAGCCCCTTTCCCGCATGTCGATTTCATGGTACCTAAAAACAACATAAAATACAAGCGTGAGTTCATCACTCAGCAAGTATATTGCAATGATACAAAAACAATAACAACTCACATACATACTTAATGCCATTCACATAACCTGAGAATCAATCTCATGAACTTCACTTATGCTCTCATATAACATCATCATAAACATCTCAAATAAACATCTTCATATGCACCTCATAGAACATCATTATCATCTCATAAACCACATCATTCATGCAATGCAATGCACATATCTCTCTGAAACACATACCAGTATTGCCGAGTGCACACCTGTCGGCGTACACGTGCCTACTCTTACTGACTCGCTCCCATGCACAACTGTGGATGGGACTACGAGGTAGGTTCTTCGTGTTCACTACGTGTGAACACAGAGGCCCGCATCAGCATGTGACGCCTCTTCCACTATGAATGCACATATGACATAAACATGTAGAGATTGGCATAAACATTTAATACAATGCATTTATGATCAATATGAAATCATGTTCATCATGTCATAGGCAAACATCAATTATGGAAAGTTAGTATATCATGTAATCACATTGCACCTAAGCAAGTCTAGCAATTCATACAACATCCAACCCATTCCAATACACTTGCCTTTAACCGCGGCGACGGATTGGCGAGAGATTGAGGGCACTCCCGGGGTCACACCACCTGCACATAGATACCACACACTCAAAATGTGCCCCCAAAACAGTACGCAAAAGCTCGTCTACCACGACTTCACAAATTACTCCCAAAACCGAAAAACAGAGAATCTGTCCCCCCGGGACAGCAGGCTTCAAACTAGCATAACTTAAGTTCTAGGTCTCCAAATCAAGTAAACGAGTACATCATCGCGAATCTAAGGAAATTTCCTAACTTTTTCTAAGTATTGGGAAAAGCTGATTCGGCCTCTAAAATTGTTTAATCTACAAAACATTACGTTCTGTCCCAACTACGTCACAGATTTGAACACATTTGGTAAAACGATCATAAAGTTCAAATGGCTTGGCGTAATTGGATGTTCTTGGTGTCCAATTAAAGGTATTGAAGTTATCTACAACTTATTCAACAGGCGGCCGACCCAATTCCGACTTTAAAATCACAAAAACTCAAACCCTAGGTCGTGTGCACAATCTGCCCGAACCAGAGAATTAAGAAACCTCTAGTTTTCATCCAAACTACCCAATCGCAGCACCACCCCTTGATCTAAAAGCATCAAATCAACCTCTAGAACAGCACCTAGACCATCCCAAGGAGACCACAATTCGTTACCTCTTCAAGAAGATCCGGAAGACGACGAAGCCTTCCTTCCCGCCGGCCGCTCCTTCCTCCCGATCCGCAACGATTCGCCGGAGATTCCCGAATCCGGCGATCCTCCGAGCGGGACAGCGAAGAGCACCACGTGGGAGGACGTTGTGGGGCTGCTAGGGGAGGGTAGGGTGGCTTGGGAAGGGAGGGGAGGTAGCGGCGCAAGAGCTAGAGGGGAGGGGCGGCTAGGGGAGGCGCATGCGGTGAGAGGGAGGGTGGCGGCTAGGGTTAGAAGGGGTGGGGGCTGGCGCAAGGGGGCAGGGCAGCAGCCTTGCTTCCCCAAAAACTGAAGGATCGTTATTTTTGATCCAGTTGATTTTGATGATGAGTATTTGAAAAAGATTTGAAACCAGTTTGATATTTTGACAAGATTTATTTTTTGGTTTCTTTATTTGAAAAGATCTGAAATCAGTTTAATTATTTGAATAGCTTTTTGATTTTTGCAAAGGTTTTTGTTCGTGTTTTGAAATCGTGTTCTTAGAATATTTAATGCAATGCACTCCTGTGAGTGGTTGCATGGTTTAATGTGAGTCAAGTCGCGGACTTGTGCTCGGAATCGTTTTGTGGTTTGTTCATGTGCAGGTATTGCTTGAGGGCGAATGTGGTCGATGACGGGACTAGAACTAGGTTCATGGAGGAACTGAGGTTCGGGACTAGGTTCAGGGGGAACTGAGGTCTTGGTGGTCAAGGATGTCATGCGGGACGTTCGGGCTAAGAGAATGGTGCACATGAAGAATGGTTAGTCACGTGAGAATGGCATGAGGTCATTCGCGTGCAAAGTGTTAGTCACGTGAGTATGGTAGGGTTGCCATACGCGTGCAAGAGTTGTACTCGGCCAGGTTGGGCCAAGTGGAGTTGTGTTGAATACATGCTCTTTCTAGGATTAGGAGTGGGAATCCTTTTAGGATTAGGAATCCTTCTAGGATTAGGACTCCTTCTAGGATTAGGTGTGTTTGCCTTCTTTAAATAGAGGGTTGCCTCCTGTTGAAGGCAATCAAGCTTTGAGCAAGCTTTAGGGTTGTACTCTTTTGTTTGGAGTATTTTAGACAAAAGAAAGGAGAAATAAAGATCAAGTTCATCAAATCTTTCGGCGAGCTACAATTCTAGTTTGATTTATTCTCGCCATCTTCTGGAATAGTAAGCTTGCGAAGGTCATAACTTTTGATCCGTAAGTCCGATTGAGCTGATTCTTTTTGGGTTTGATTCGTATTGGAATCTAGTTTCTTGTGTCCAAATTTCAGATCGATCGGACGGTTGGATCTCTGGAAATTCGCGTTTTACCAAACCTCTATCATTCTGTTTTTTTCGAAAACGAGGCAATTATTTGGTTCTATTTTGGGGTAAACTTTTAATAGATCAAGAATTTGGTTTTAGCTTCCACACAATCATTCACCCCCCCTCTGATTGCTATATTCGGTCCTACAAGTGGTATCAAAGCTTGGCTCTACTAATCCATCTTAACAGGTGATTAGTAAACGGTAAGTTATGGCAACAGAGATATACTCGAACAAGCCGCCAATCTTCAATGGCACAGACTTTCCCCACTGGCGGATTCGGATGACTGCATACCTTCAAGCTCAAGGTAACGCTATTTGGCGCAAGGTAAAGATTCCATACGAGCTTCCTTCAAATGATGATATTGATAAAATCGAGTTTGAAAAAGATGTTGAAAACAATAATAGAGCTAGAAACATATTGCTTCAAGGACTTGCTAGAAAAGAATTCGATAGAGTGTGTCATTTACTCACTGCTCATGAAATTTGGAAATCTCTTCAAGATTATCATGAGGGCACTGACTATGTAAAAGAAGCTAGGCAAGATCAATTTAAAAAGGAATACACTAGATTTGAAATGAACTCTGGAGAATCTCTAGATGATTGTTTTGCTCGCTTTAACAGAATCTTAAACAATCTTAGAGCTGTAGATGTAAAGTACACTAACTCTGAAAATGCTAGACATTTTCTATCATCTCTTGATCTTAAAATCTGGCAAATGAAAGTGACTGCTTTTAGGGAAGCTCACAAGATGAGTGAAATGACTTTGGATAAACTATATTCTAGTCTCAAGACTTTTGAGATAGACATTGTTTCAAGAACATCCAATGATAACTCTATGGCTCTTAATGCTAATTCCTCTTCATATGATAATGCTACTAGTTCTTCATCATCATATTCCATTACTGCTTTGAGTGCTCTTAGTGATGAACAGCTAGATCAAATACCAGAAGATACACTTGCTCTTCTTTCCAAGCGTGTCAATGCAGCTTACATGAGATCAAGGGAAAGAAAAGGAGCCTCCATCCTTTGCTACAAGCTGCGGCAAGGCGAGGGCACATCCGTGCTAACTGTTTCAAGAACAAAGATAGAGAGGAGAAGGAGCAAAGCAACTCCTCCAAGTCCTTCCGGCCAAGAGAGAGCAAGGATAAAAATAAGCAACGGACGAAGAAGATGCTCAACAAAGTCTTCGAGGCAATTGGTCGCTTAGACTTAGCGACATTGATGACTCAACTGAAGATGAGAAGGAAGCGAAGCAAGCGAAGCTGAAAGAGAAGGATTTCACCGGATCGTGCTTCATGGCAAAGGGAACACTAGTGATTCTAGTGACAACGACAAAGACCTCCAATGACGGTGATGAGGTAATGCCTTCGTATGATGAGCTTTGTGAAGTTTTAGTCATATTGAGAAAATCTTTAAGAAAATCTTCACTCAAAAATAAAAACTTAGAAAAAGATCTATCCATGCTAAAATCTGAAAACTTTGATCTTAGAAATTCAAATTCTGAAAATATTTGTGATACTTGCTTAGATCTCAAATTTGAAATTAAGTCTCTAAAAGAGGAACATGTCATTAAACTAGAACAAGTTTATGCCGAACAATTGAAAAATGAAAAACTTGTGAAAAATATTGGTTGCTCTCTTGATAGTTTACATGATCAAATTGCTTGCTCTAAATGTTCAATTCTTGAGTTGAAATTAAAAGATGCAAATTGTAGAGTTACACAATTAACAAATGACATGTTCACTCATGAAATTAACTCGTGTTCAAATTGCCGTAAAGGAAAGCTAAAATTGACACTCCTTGTGATAATTGTTTAACTCTTGCTAAGAAAGTTGATTACTTGCAAAATTCTTGAACGTTTCATCGATGGCAAGAAAAACCTAAACATGATTTTGGATCAATCAAAAGTCAGCACTCGAGAACAAAGGTTTAGGTTTTGATTCTTATGCTCATCATAAATCACATGCTCCCATGTTGTCAAAACACTTGGAAGTGGAAAATTTGAAATTGTCAATGAGCCTAAGAAAAATGTCTTTAAATCTGGTTGTCTTTTATCTTCTACTATGATGAATGCAAAATGTGCTTCTCTTTGTTAAAGCAAAACATCATGTTAAGTACACTTGCACTCATTGTGGTAGAGATGGACATCTAGTAGACTTTTGCTTTAGACTAGCTAAACAACAAAAGAGAAAGGTTTAATGCTAGGTCTAATTTCAGACGAGCACGTTTCATTTCTCATTATGTGCCTAGGGTGATGCAAATACCTCTTGTTGCTAAGAACACGAGAAAAGACAAATCTTCTTTTATGCATAAGAATGCTCGTGTTGTGCCAAGCTGTTATGCGTCGTGTGTCTCGATCGATTCCTAAACATCTTATTTCTAACCCCAGATGCGAGACATCGACACTTTCTGCTTCTATGTAGGCTTCTCACGCGAGGAAGGAGAACATAAGGCTAGTGGATTCAGGATGCTCACGCCACATGTCCGATGATAAGAATTGGTTCTCCTCCTTCACTTGTGCATCTCGTGCTAAAAGTGTTATTTTTCAAGATGCTTCCTCCACCTCTATTTTACTTAAAGGCACTAGTCCAAATAGTGCAGTGCAGTGCATATGTTCAGGGGAGAGTATCTTTGTTGATGAAGATGATGATGATCTTTGTTGAGGATGAGATAATTGGAGTTTTCCTTGTGCTTGTGTGCTCGTTTTCAAGCTTCCCGCGTGCTTCACATCGACAAGCTATCAAGAGGATTTTAAGGTATCTCCGTGGTACTCAAGATTTTGGCATTTGGCTTTCGCTTCTTCACGCATTAGTTTAAGACCTTTCTCGATGTGAATTTGGAGGATGTGGAATTGATAGAAAAAGTACATCTGGTTCATGCCACTTCTTGAGTAATTCTCTTTCTTGGACACATTGACATCAGATTTCATTTTCTTAGAGATCATGTTGAAAAAGCTATTGAACTGAAATTTGTTGATTCGGTGCTCACTTTGCGATATTTTTACTAAACCGCTTGATTTTTCTCGTTTGCTTTCTTACACGGTGAACTTGGGATCATTCATCCCCATGGGTTGATTTGAGGGGAGTCTTGAGTTTATCTCTTTTTGGGTTACTTGACTTTGGTTCCTAGAAGTGATTTTTTTATAAGTGGTATTTTGACTTTACACCTCAAGTAAAAACCTCTGTTTACATTGCATCATGTAGTACAAAGCTTTGGTGATTATTCTTGTGTATATAGCCAAGTTAATGCTCAATGCTTTACTTATCACTAAAAGGCTAAAATAATTCAATTTGAGATGCTTTTAAGAATATTTTGGCTCTTGCTCATTATGGTATTGCATTTGTGAAATAGGCTTAAAAGTTTCTTGTCATCTGTTGAAAGGCTAGAGCTGATTAGAAACTATGTGTGAGTTTTTGTTGGACTTCAAATGATCATTATGAGTCTCAAGCAAAATCAGTGTTTTAATGTTAAAAGCAAGTTGAAAAGATGCAAGCAAAAGCTACTTGGCTAAACACAAGTTTAGTACAATGTGCAGCTTCCTTGCCAGGGATTTAAATGCAAAAGATGCAAGAAAAGGCTACTTGTCTAAACAAAAGTTCAGAACAATGTGAAGCCACTTGCCAATTTAAACTGAGAAAGATACAAGAAAGAACTACCTACTCATACACAAGTATGGGCTAGTGTGCAGTTACTTGTCATCCCTGTTGATCACAAAGCAAAAATGTCAAACTTGCTAAAAGAGAAAAAGGAAATTCAAATGGTTGAAAAAGGCTTGAGACAAATATTAGTGAATTTGAAAGTCTCTCTATGCTCATGATAGATTTCTTTTTCGCTTTGGCAAAATCTGTTTATGACATTTTACTTGTTTGCTCTAATTTGCTTATGCAATAACTATTCTATGTGTTAGAGCCTCCATATTCTCACAATTTGCTTTCTCATTGGATAATTTGATACAAAATGAGAAAGTTCTCCTAAAAACTCTTCAAATGCTTTACTTTGATTATATACCTTGAATATACTTCAAAGCTTGAGATACTGCATTCATTAAGGGGAAGTTTTGAGATCTTGATGACTATTTTGTCAAAAAGGGGGAGAACAAGTCAAGGAGGTTTTTGAATTGGGATTATTTGGTCTTTTGGTTCTTGCTCAATCTCTTGTCAAATCTTATATTGTGTTTTGTCAAATTACTCATCAAGGGGGACATTGAAGGATCGTTATTTTTGATCCAGTTGATTTTGATGATGAGTATTTGAAAAAGATTTGAAACCAGTTTGATATTTCGACAAGATTTATTTTTTGGTTTCTTTATTTGAAAAGATCTGAAATCAGTTTGATTATTTGAAAAGCTTTTTGATTTTTGCAAAGGTTTTTGTTCGTGTTTTGAAATCGTGTTCTTAGAATATTTAATGCAATGCACTCCTGTGAGTGGTTGCATGGTTTAATGTGAGTCAAGTCGCGGACTTGTGCTCGGAATCGTTTTGTGGTTTGTTCATGTGCAGGTATTGCTTGAGGGCGAATGTGGTCGATGACGGGACTGGAACTAGGTTCATGGAGGAACTGAGGTTCGGGACTAGGTTCAGGGGGAACTGAGGTCTTGGTGGTCAAGGATGTCATGCGGGACGTTCGGGCTAAGAGAATGGTGCACATGAAGAATGGTTAGTCACGTGAGAATGGCATGAGGTCATTCGCGTGCAAAGTGTTAGTCACGTGAGTATGGTAGGGTTGCCATACGCGTGCAAGAGTTGTACTCGGCCAGGTTGGGCCAAGTGGAGTTGTGTTGAATACATGCTCTTTCTAGGATTAGGAGTGGGAATCCTTTTAGGATTAGGAATCCTTCTAGGATTAGGACTCCTTCTAGGATTAGGTGTGTTTGCCTTCTTTAAATAGAGGGGTTGCCTCCTGTTGAAGGCAATCAAGCTTTGAGCAAGCTTTAGGGTTGTACTCTTTTGTTTGGAGTATTTTAGACAAAAGAAAGGAGAAATAAAGATTAAGTTCATCAAATCTTTCGGCGAGCTACAATTCTAGTTAGATTTATTCTCGCCATCTTCTGGAACAGTAAGCTTGCGAAGGTCATAACTTTTGATTCGTAAGTCCAATTGAGCTGATTCTTTTTGGGTTTGATTCGTATTGGAATCTAGTTTCTTGTGTCCAATTTTCAGATCAATCGGACGGTTGGATCTCCGGGCATTCGCGTTTTACCAAACCTCTGTCATTCTGTTTTTTTCGAAAACGAGGCAATTATTTGGTTCTATTTTGGGGTAAACTTTTAATAGATCAAGAATTTGGTTTTAGCTTCCGCACAATCATTCACCCCCCCTATGATTGCTATATTCGGTCCTACAAAAACCCCTCCACATGGGCCCGTACTTCCCCCACCTTCGACCCAATTCATCCCCCTAAGGCCCAACTAGCTCCCGCTAGGCCCAAACTCCCGAAAACGGCCCGAAAACGCGATTAAACCTCATGTCGTAAGGTTTTTATCCCTAAATTCACATTTTATAATGTCACACCATTCCGTAGTGTCACAGACGTTGCGCAATCTAGGCCGTTGGTTTGAAAATCCAACGGTCCAGATCAGATCTAATCCCGCACGTTGCGGTTTAACGCGGTTGATCTGGACCGTACGATTTAGATCGGACGGTCGAGATCCGATCGGGTTTTCACCGCGTTTGGGGGTTACGTGGCATGTCCTGGCGTGCAACACGTGGCTGCATATAAACCGTCCAATCTCGATCGGACGGTCACGATCGCATCTAACGCTACAACGTGGTTAAACCTAATCGTACGATCTAGATCTAACGGCTGCGATTGGATCTAACACGGTGCGGTTAAAGGCTATGTGGCTCAATCCCGTGCGTTGGATTTAGATCCAACGGTTGATATTGGATCTAAAACCGTAATGTGGATTTCACGTACGGGTGACGTGGACGCATCTGGATGCTAGGGTCTAGATCCAACGGTCTAGATCCAATCTGGTTCTCTACGGGATTAGGGTGACGTGGACTCACCGTAGTGGTCGGATCTGGATCGAACGGATGACGAAGCTCGCGAACCCTGGCGATGGCGCGGCGGAGCTGGTTCACCGGAGCTGGGGACGACGACCTAGCCAATGGCGTTTCCGTGTGTCTCCGGTGAGGTGCGTGGTCGCGCCCGACGCGCCTGGACCTGGGGAATCCGGATCTGAGCTCGGTGACGGCGGAGAATGGCGTACGCTGCGGGAAACGGTGGAAAACCGCGGCGGCGCTCTTCTCTAACTTCGGCGAGCTATTACGGAAAAATGGCGGCGGCTCAAGCACGGAAACCTAGGGCGTCTGGTGCGGAGCAAAGTGGGCTGCACGATGCGCATGGCGGCGCATTAAATAAGGGCCTCGACGTCTGGGAAATCCACGGAGAACGGGGTCCACTCGGGCGCGACGGCGGAATCCGGCGACGACTCGGAGAGGGTGACGTGGCCCAATCTCAGCCGCTGCAGCGTTCACGATTAATGGTGAGATCGCCGGCGCGAGCGGGTTCAAGATGTGCTCGGGCGACGTGGCGCTATCACGGCCGTTGGATCTCGATCCAACGGTCGCAGGGGTTAGGGTTTAGTCGGGCTCGGGTCCGGCTCGAGTCAGCCTTGGGTCCGGCTCGGTTGGTCTCGGTCGGACTCGAGTCAGACTCGGGTCGGATGAACAGTGCAACCCACTCGGATTTTCCAATGATTTAATATTTAAATAATTTCTAGAAATTCAAATAAATCAAGAAAAATAGCAAAATACTCAGAAAAATTCCAGAAAAATTCTGGAAAATACTTTGAGACATTTTGGACTCAAATAAAATAATTCCAACAAATCTTTATTTGAAACTTTTAATTATTTAATTATCTCAAAAGGGAATAAATTCAAATTAAATCCAAAATAAATTCCAGAAAATTCCAAAAATTCTCAAAAAATGCAAAATTTCATTTAAATTCATGAAAAGCAAAAATTGGGGTGTTACACAGGCGTGGGGGAGGTCGGCGTGGGGTGGCGCCGAGCTCGGTTAGAGGGGCGTGGTGGCGTCGGGCCGTGGGAGGGGCGCCGCACGGCCGGGGCGAGGCGGCTCAAGGAGGGCGTCGCTCGGGGAGCGCCAGGGCAGCGACGTAGGGCCGGGGTGGCGGCGCCTGACCGAGAGAGGCAGGGGACGGAGGCCGGGAGGCGAGACGCCGGGGGAGGAGCAGCCGAGGAGGATCGGCCAAGAGGTGGGCTGGGGTAAAGAAAAAAAGAGAGAGAATGAGAGATGAGGTTAGGTGAAAAAGATTAGGTGGGGAGGGAAAATTCTAGAAAACCCCTCCCACCACCAAATCCTTAACCCTAACTCTCACAGATGGGTCCCAACCCCTGAAATTACCTGTCAGAGAGGCCTACGGTAACCCGACTGAGAAACCAAGACTTGGAGCAAGGTTTCGCAGTATTACATTTAGCTCCAACACCTTGGTGAAGGGAGCACCTACGAACGAGACCGTACACCCGGTTCATCCTTACTACTTCAGCCTACCAAAATGCAAGGCTAAACTTCAACTAATTTACTAAGCTAAGGCTATCCCATACTAGCACATGTGGTTGCACAAATTGACCCAAGTGATAGCATTAAGTTCGGTCCTTAGGTGCCTCAGGCGAGAATCTCCCCCCTATCTACGTGAAAATCCATCCCTCGCATAGTGCAAGTCCATCCCTTGCACAACCAATTATTATTATTATATCTTGCTTGTGTCTAAATCATAAGTGTTGTTTTCATTTCTACCAGAATATCATCATCCTTTAATCATGTCCAACATATTTTAGATTTTGATCAACTAGATTACCCATCCTTTCAACTTCTATAGCATGGCTAAGCAAATGCAGTTATTACTCAATTATACCCATTTAACATTCCGTATAATGTTTAAATCAAGCCTAGGGTTATCAAGATTCACATGTCAATATTATTAAGGAAATCCCATAATTTAAGGAATATAACTATAGGTTCTCACAATATAGCAACTATAAAGAGTATGCGCATGCATAATAGTTTGATAAAACAACATAGACACCATAAAATACAGGATCAAAATGATCAAAGAGGGTTCTTGCCTTGTTGCTCATTGTTAGGTGAGTAATCTAGATCAGTGGTGGGATTATCGTCAACGAATTTCGATTCGTCGGTGTCTACACGTCTTTCAAGAAGAAGCATGACAAAACAACAAAATAATAGACTTTAAAATAGGGCAAAAAGAAGTCAAATGTAAAACCAAATTGAAACTTACCAAAAGTGATGTTTGTGGTCTTAAGATTTTTAGGGTTATCATATTGTGCATGTTGGTTCTATTAACCCTCTTATTCCCGATTTGATCCATTTCATACTATTAAACCAAAAGACAACCTAGGGTTTATTCTAGGGCATGTTTTCTTGACTTTTATGTATACATTATTTTTATCTTTCAAATTCAAGAAGCTAAGATTATAATTACGCATAAGATTAATTATGAATTCGAGAGGCTAAAATTATTTGGATTCATTTAAAACGTATTACGAAGTTATCATATAATAGTGTACGTATATAAAGCATATTCCATGAGTTCATGCATAAGGAAAGTGTTAAGGCATTTTAAACCTAAGGTTTATACTACTGTGACATGGCTCCATTTGATGATGTTTCATTAGGTTGGGATTTATTTCAAAGGTTTTAAAGACTATTTACTATTATTTTCTATTTTAACATCATTTGAATATTTCTAAGTCCTAAGCATGTCTAGAAAGAGCATAAGTCTTAAATATTTTTGTATACATGATATGAGTAACATTTTTAAAGACCCTAGGAATTGGTCTTACTGATTTTGAATTTAACTTGCACAAGTTATAAACATTTAGATTTTGCATGTATTAAAATGTAACTATTTAAGCATTTCCTACAAATTAAGTCTAAATTCAAACATTTCTAAATATTTGGAGTTATTATGACCTCATGAACGAGATAAAATTTGCCTCATCAAATTTTAGTTGATTTGTGAAAATTTTATATAGAGCATACTTTCGGCCTAAAGCTTAATTTTGAGCTCATTTACTGTAAACTGACCAAAACTAAAATATTTTTACATATTTATATTCATCATTACTTTACATGAATTTATAGACTTGTCTAACTAAATTTGGAGTTTTCTAGCAAAAGTTATTCAAGTTTGAATGCATTCGGTTTTAAAAAAATCCAAGAAAATAGCAACATACGCTTTCTGACTTGGAAAGCGTACTTTCCATTTTCATAGGATTTAAATTGAACTGAGCTGACTGATGGTGGCCCCACCCATCAGTGGGTGCATGAGCGTGTGTCACTGATGGCTCGAGCCTGTCGGTCAGTGGCCTGTGATAGAGGAGGAGCAAAGGGAGCTCACTGGCGTCGAGGCAGCGGTGGAGAGGTCCGACCACCGGCTCAGTGAGCAAGAGGGGACGGTCACAAATCTAGGGGAGTGGTCGATTGTGGCATGGCGAGACCACGGTGAGCCAGTGATGAGGACTGGCGGAGCACATCGGAGGAAGCTACTGGGAAGGAAGGAGAAGACGGCTTAGTCTCAGCTAGGTGAGGGAAAAGCATTAGTGGACCAATGGAAGTCGGATGTGATACCCTGGTGCAGTAGAGAAGCTATGGGCCAAGCTGGTAGTGTGTGGCCAGAGGCGGAGAAGAAGACAGACCCTGGAGGCAGTGCGGTCGATTCGAGCTGAAATCAACGAGAGGGGGAAGTTAGGGGACTGATTAGCGACTTGTGGCAAGAGGAATTGGTTGCTAAGCTCACCAAATGTCCGATTTCTCAAAGTGTGCTTACCGGCCTCATCCCTGAGCTTAACGTGCTCTCGGCGATGGGGGCGAGGTACGGGTGAGCTAGGGTAGCTTGTGGGCTCGTGGCCAGTATTATGGTGAGGTGTGCGGAGCAGGTGAGGTGGTATGGGTGTGGCATGGCTCACAGGCAGAGCCGGTGAGGCGAGCTGGGTGTGGCCGCTTGGCACGTGCACTCTGCCCATGCTCGTGCGTGACATGGTGCGGCGCGGCCGTGTTAGGGGCAGAGAGGAGCGGGGAGAGAGAGAGCGGAATGACAACATGAGGGTCACGAACGGTAGGGCAACAACCATGGTACGAACAATGGTGTAGTGCAGCGTGACAGTGGCTTGACGGCAATCCACCGAACAACTCATGCGCGTACTTAGCTATGCCAGAGTTCGATTAATTTGGCTTGGCTATTTGCATATGTCCTTTCATGACTTTAAATGATTCAAAAATTTCTAGTAAAATTTGTGTAGGCAGCCCAGTGATTAAGGTTTCAAATACCCTTGGTTTCACTCAGTTTGCTTGAGTAGATTTCAAATTAAAATTCTTGAAAATTTGCTGTTTTAATGTGTAATTGAATTTTTAGAGCATTTTAATATTGTGAAAAAATATGAAAAATTCATATTTATTCATTTGGAATGATCTATTATTTTATAAAATTATTTCCTAGGCCTTTCTATGAGAGAAGAGCCCATCTGACCCTGACTGTTGGAGATCATCACCATCATCTCGGCCTTCAGGCGCTCCTCACGTGCCAACATCCACGCATCATGCGCCATCATATCCTCCCTCATGTCCTCCTTCAATTTGGCTTTGAGGCACTCCTTATGTGCTTACCATGACCTTGCTCTAGCATTGGCAATGTCCTTCTCGTTTTGGAAGAAGGACCACTTTGTATGCCCCGCACCTACGGCAAGCACCTACCCCTTATGGTCGGGCTTCCAAATCACCGAAGACAGGATGTCTTGCAACTCTTGGCTATGAAAGGTCCCCTGCTATTTATGCTAGATTACTTCCTCCTGTAAGAAGCTTATATAAATTAGTGCTGAAATACAACAGAAAGGGTTAATTACATTAATTTAGTAAGTTAGATGTCTTACGATGGCGGAGATGATCTACGCAGTCATAGGGTTTGTAACTACAAGCCGATCGTTGGGGGTTTTCTTCATCCTCGCTAAAACCCAGTCGTGTGCTCGCTCCTCACATATCTCGAAATAAGGCATTGCCGTCCTGGAGAAGGCACACTCCTCGGCTAGTCACGCCCACTCTGCCTTATTACCCTCATAGCCAACAAAACCAAGGTGGTGCATGTGTGTGTTTTGCCTCTGGATAGCGATGTTCTTCTCTCTCAGCTCCCCCGCCTGGGGCATACTCTTCATCCTTTTGAACTCTTCCCAAACATTAGGAGTCACAAACGGATATGCCTCGAAGGGAGTATGGCCTTTCAGCACGTACTTGTTCGTTATGATAACCCTAAAGTGCTTCAAAGATACACCCATTCTCTTTAAGGTGTACCACCTCGCTTTGCTTTCATGTTCCTCTGGTATAATTCATTTTCCCTATCATTGCAACATTGAAAGGGTTAGAGCATTTCACGATTAGGTCACATGTTGAGAGAGAAGAATTACTAAGTTACCTTAACTTTGTTCCATAGCCAATCCTTTTGCTTGGTGCTGACATCCTTCCTCCAGTCCTAAACCGTGATCGACACTCTCTCCCTTGCCAATTGGCCGAGAAAAGATCAGTGACACGCCTCATACTTGGGAGGACCTATGCAAACCCCTGTGGCATCAAATTGAAGAACTTGCGGTGTTCTCCCTGTGGCCCCTTTATTTGGTCCTTAGGCTTTTCTCACCTTACTCATCTCTCAGCATCACCTTCTATTCAGTTAGGCGATGATCCAGTGCTCTCTCTTTGCGACATTCCGAATATATATATCAAACCTAAACATAATGAGTTCAGATTTAATCAACATTAGTTCATGATTAATGTAACACCCCGGCATTTACTATGCCCGAATGCTACCAAACACAAGCTAAACAACAACTAAATACCACATTTAACATAAAATTCCAGCAAAGGTGCATAGGCTAAAAACCGAGATTTCGGCAGCACCTCCTTTGTTTTATCATGAATTTAAGGAACAGCAACAATATAGCATTATATGGCAATAAGAGAAACATCTAAAACAGCAATAAATAAAGTCTGAACGACAATAAGAGACTAACATTAAGCTCTTAAGGTTCCAAGTGTCAAACAAACAATAGAACTCTCATTAACCAAGCTAAGACTTAATTTTAAAGACCATCACACGCAATTTATTATCAAACTAAATGAATTGACTTGGGGAACATTAAGGTGAAGCAACGTGTGAGCGTGTGACTATTCCCCTTTCCCGCATGCCGTTCTCATGGTACCTAAAACAACAAGAAAACACAAGGGTGAGTTCGAAAACTTCGGCAAGCATACTGCAATGGACAACAAGCATAACAACATGGCAATAACATCTTCCATCATGTATATCATCTCATTCATGATTACTTATCAATATCATCATCAATTTGTATGCGAAGTAATGCAATGCTCCTGACCCTCTGGAACCTCATACCGGTATGGTGGAGTACACACCCGTCGGTGTGCACCCTTTCCTCCCTGCCATCCCGAAGATGGAGGGTGCCTACTCGCTTCCAAACACCACGTGGATGGAATCACGACATAGGACTTACTCAATGGCGTTCCGGATTAGTCATAACTTTCTCACCGACCTTGCCGGACTAGTTACGACTTTCTCACCGCCCTCGCCCTATCTCATGACATGCATGCAACCATTGCCAATTATCATATTTAATTCACATATTAACACATGGCATCATAATATGTTAAACATGCTCATCATATCATATCATTCATTAACACATGGCAAGTGAACATATATCATGTAATCAATTCCATCTAATCTCAACATGCAACCTACATCTCGCTATCTATCACAACACACTTGCCTCAAACACGTGCAACGGATTGGCGGGAAGAAGAGGGCACTTCCGGGGTCACACCACCTGCACATAGGCATCACACACTCACAATCATAGCCTCCAAACAGTACACAAACCCCCATCTAACCCGACATTGCCAACTACTCGCAAAACCTAAAACAGAGGTTCTGTCCCGGCGGGACAGCAGCCTTGCAAAAGGCATAACTTGAGTTCTGGAACTCCGAATGAAATAAACGAGTACACCCTCGCGTAGCTTAGGAAATTTCCCAACTTTCTCTAGGTATAAGGAAAGACTGATTCGGCCTCTAAAGTTGTTTAATCTACAGATTACCGAGATCTGTTCCAATTACGTCACAGATTGGACAGCGCTCGGTAAAACGGACATAACTTCCAGACCGTAACTCTAAAAATTCTCAAAAAAATACACAAAATAGCTCTCGACGATACCTACAACTTCCTCAACAGGCGGTCGTCCAGATTCGGACTCTAAAATTGCGAAAACGCCTGCCCTAACTCGGGTTCCCAAACTGCCCGAACCAGAACGTGAATACAACTCTAGATTTCACCAATCCTACCCCATGGCAGCACCTCCCTTGATCTAAAAACATGGTAAACACCCTCTACAGCAGCAAAAGATCTACCCCACAAGATCCCCCCCCAAAAAGACCATTTACGCAAAACCCCATCTCTTCCAATTATTTGACCCCTTTTCGCAAGGAATCAAAATTTACTAATGTCATCTTCGCTCATAGCCTACATCAACCATACTTTCCTTTCGACTGCCAACCACATTACACTTTTCATTCTATCCTCTCCCAGGCATAACGCACACCCAGGGACGTCTAGCTAAGACAATGTCCACGACAAAGCATTTTACATCACAATTTCTATAACATTTGCTTCCACCCAACGATACTTTCAACCAAATTCAAACCACGACATCAACAACCTCCATCATCATCCACCCTCACTAATGTCCAGCACCTAGCCCAAGTTAGGACCGTAACTCACTACCAAATCTCAATTGGCACTTTTCCCAAGAGGATGTCGCCCTCACAAACCATTCACACAAACAACGAAGCCCACGAGTATAGCTCTTAGATTATACTCAACAATAACCCGAGGCCCTTCTTATTCTCGCTCCTATCAATAGTGCAAAAGAAGTACGATTCTTTTGAATCCAAGTAGACCACATACAACAACTCGAACCTCAAAGCGCCAAAAATCACTTTGGAAAGAACCCTGATAACATTGAAAGACCACCCTTTTGCTTTTCCTAAGTCAAGCCGCAAAGGAAAACTCAAATCTCCAATCAACGTGATACAATTCGCATCGGGGAGCACTCAAACAAATAGAGACTCCACACAATTCTCTGGACAGAAGTTCTCAACAACTAAAGACAACTCGACTCGCTTTCACCACAGCCAAACTTTTCATTTTAACCAAAATCAACATCTTGGAAGAGAACTGCCACAAAAACTCTCGAAGAGAAAGGGAAACTCAAATCCCTTACAAATAAAAGAAACTTACAGCAAAGGACCAATTGCTAGAACCGAAAATTTCGGCAGCATCTCCTTTGTTTAATCATGATCTCGCGCAACCATAATAGCATAGCAGAATATGACATAATATGAAACATCTAAAACAGCAATAATAAGCGGCACGGAAGCAATATAAGTCCACTTTAAGCATCCCAAAGTCATCATTAGCCAAATGAAACGAATAAGGCAATACTAGCACACATCTAAACCATAAACATCAATGGTATCACATTCAGTTTATTGTCATGACTCCAAATGATTCCATTGTGGAATCAATTACGTGAACTACGTGGAGATGTGTGACTATTCCCTTTTCCCTCATGCCGATCTCAAGGTACCTAAAAACAACATAAAACACAAGCGTGAGTTCAAAACTCAAGAAAGTGTATTGTAATGGAAAAACAAAGATCAAGTCAACAAACCATCATCACCAATCTCCAAAAGCACATCATAACACAACATGGTTAGCATTCCAAACATCTTTTAAGCATCCATGTACTCATCTCATGAGTAACTCATAAGTATTCACATCGTCATCTCATAAACATCATCATATACATATTTCATTAATGCAATGCAATGCAATGCACATGTCTCCTTGGAAACTCATACCGGTATGGTTGAGTGCACACCCGTCGGCATGCACCCTTTCCCCCTTCCATCCCGAAGATGGAGGGTGCCTATCACTGCCTTCCATTCACCTCGGTGAAGGAATCACGATGTAGGACTTATTCGAAAGAATAGCCCGGACTAGTCATAACAGTTCTCACCGACCCTACCGGAATAGTTATGACTTATCTCACCGGCCATGAAAAATATGCCATGTGTGCAAAACGGACAGCAACATATACATGAATAGAACTATTGCATATCAACACTTGGCATCGAAACATGTAGGTCCGTACTCAACAATCGACGGTAACCATTCAAAACATGGCATGTGATTCATTCATCAACAACAAACATTTTTAATCATGGCATGTGGACACCATATCATAGATAACCTTTAAATCATGGCCTAAGGACGTCATATCAATTATAACATGTAATTCATGGCAAGACAACATGTTATCTATTCCGAATGCTATCTAGCAAATCTAGCAACGCATATAACATACAATCCACGCAACACACTTGCCTTCAACCACGGCAACGGAGTGACGAGAGGTCGAGGGCACTCCCGGGGCACACCACCTGCAAACACGTGCCATACACTCAAATCGAGTCCACAAAACAACACACATAAATCCCACTACCCCGACTTCGCTTACAACTCCTAAAACCAGAAAGCAGCAAATCTGTCCCTTCGGGACAGCAGTCTTCCAACGGGCATAACTTCTGTTCTAGGACTCCAAATTGAATAAACGAGTACACCCTCGCGTAGCTTAGAAAATTTCCCAACTTTTTCTAGTTATATGGAAAGACTGATTCGGACTCTAAATTAGTTTAATCTAATGTTGAACACGAACTGTCTCAATCTCGTCACAGATTTGACAGCGCTCGGTAAAATATCCATAACTTCCAAACGGCTGGGCGGAATTTCAATTTCTTTATGTCCACGGAAAGATAATGAAATTATCTACAACTTCCAAAAAGTCCGTACGGTCAGATTCAATCTCTAAATTGGCCAAAACTCCTGCCCTAGTTCGGGTTCCCAATCTGCCCGAACCAGAACGTGAATACAACTCTAGTTTTCAACAAATCTACCCCATGGCAGCACCTCCCTTGATCTAAAAAACATGGTAATGATCCTTAGAACAACACCTAGACCTAACCCACAGATCACCCATGCCATACCTCGCCAAGAAGATCCGAAACCGACGAAGCCTTCCTTCCCGCCGGCCGCTCCTTCCTCCCGATCCGCAACGGTTCGCCGGAGATTCTCAAATTCCGGCGATCCTCCGAGCGGGACAGCGAGGAGCACCATGAGAGAGGATGCCGTGGGGCTGCTAGGAGAGGGGTGGATGGCTTGGGAAGGGAGGGGAAGGGTGGAGGCGCAATGGGGAAAGATGGGGGTGGCTAGGAGAGGGAGATGGGGAGGAGGAGGTGGCGGCTTGAGGGGGGAAGAGGAGAGGGCGCCTAGGGCAAGGGGAGGGCGCCCCCAAGGCAGGGTATGCTGCCCCCCACTCCCTCATGGGCCCAAAAATCCTCCCACTAAAGCCCACGACTCACGACTCAACCCCCTTAGGCCCGAACTCCCCCAGAGAGGCCCAAACTCCCGAAATCGGCCCGGAAACGCGATTAAAATTCATGCCGTAAAGTTTAATACCTCCATTTCACATTCTATAATGTCTTTGCCATCCCGTGGTATCACATTCTCCCCCCCTTCAACAGGATTCGACCTCGAATCCAAGACACCACTAGACAATCCAAAGAAAGCAAAAGATAGCTAGGATTTGCGGCTCACACCAGATCGGAAATAACTCTTGATCTTACTTGCACACGCGAGACTTCAATATCCCCGGTCACGGCTCTCTCTACCTAAAATCACGGGAACTACACCGATCAAGACTCGATGACCAAACTCTCGTGTTTGAAGACCAAAGGCATTAACGATATTTCACAGTAAAATCTTGCAAGAACTTTACTTAACATTGAAACACAAGTACTCACACAAGGCCTCAGCACGACCCAAGCGATAGGATAAATTCCCAAACAGACCACCAAAGAAAACGGTCTCACCGTCCTCAAACTATACATTCCTTAGCACTAAAGTGCCCAATTCTTTTAACCAACACTACTCCCCAGAAGACCACGGCTTCAACCGCTAGAACCCTCTCTACTGTGGTTTGCCGTATTCAAGACGACGACGACCCAAACGAGACACTACACTCCAAGACAACCCACTGTTTGAACAAACGGGGTTAAAACCATGCAAAGGATTGATCTTTTACAAAAGACCAATACCCACCACTAACATAAAAAAAAACTTTCTTTAAAACCAAGGTTCTTAAAACCCGCAAGAACAATAACAACCAAACAAAACCACTACGGTTGACTCAACTCGCTCATAGATCAGCAACAAAAGATCCAATACACTTCGAAAAGGAAAAGCAATTACTAGCAACCACCAAGTGGTCCACGAGTAACTTAATCAACCCTACCGAGGAATACATCAACGACACAATACCCCAAGAAGGTTTGCATTGAATCCAACACAACCTTCCTTTACTCTTCACTTTTAAACTATTTTCGATTAACTACTAGTAACACTTAATAACTGAGGTCATTAACAACCCACACTGGATTTCTCTCTCTAAGAAGGTCTCGCCCTCAGGCTCTTCCACTCAAAGGACTAGAACAAAGAATACAATCATTGAGTAAGCTCAACCAAGACCCATGAACCCAAAATGATCCACATACAACAACTCGAGCTCCAAAGCGCTAAAAGCCACTTTGGAAAGAATTCGGCATCAACCAAAAAGTACTCATTCTATTTTTCCTAAGCCAAGATGCAAAGAAAGCTCATATCTCTTACATCACAACCAACATACCATAAGGTATTCATTCTTACTCCTCATACTAGAAGGCAATTGAAATCTCGACTCAGAACATGCATGCAGCTTCCCAAGAGCACTCCGGATTAGTCATATATCCATATATGACTTTCTCACCGACTGGCTCAACAACTCTTTTATCATTAATTATGCATAAACAATGTCTCGTTGTTCCCTTTCACCATTCATTCATCATGTAACAACGATGCGAATAGTCATTCACCAAATGACTTCTTTCTCGGTATCAAATAATTGAAATACAATTAACATCGAAGGTTGCAGAAATTCATATAGAATATGATGGCAGCATAGTTAACAATAAAACACCACGTCGCATCACATCCCACAACAATTGAAAATCGAACTTGCAAAACATTGCATTTCAACCAAATTCAACATTTTGAAAGAGAACATCAAAACTTCAAGTCAAGCATCCGCTTCCACAACCGTCATAAATTTCTCAAAGAGAAAGGGAAACTCATTTCCAAAAAGAACACTTTACCAACAAAATCACTTATGAACATTCGCCAAAAACCACCTTTGTGAAGCACACGCAAACACCGGACACATTTTCCAATTAACTCCAACTCTAGCCAAATAGGGTTACCCATCAAGGGCTTAACTCAAAAGTTCCCAACACAACCCACTATGACCATCTGCTTCCTTTTAAACATTTATACCAAAGATAATTCGGTGTGAGCATAAAGGAAGCGCGATCCACTCAAAGACTTTTGGGTCTAAATCCATACTCATAGCACAAACTAAACAAATTAGCCAAAATCAAAGATTGGCACCAATCACTACAAGTTTAGGGAAACTCTGAAATATGACATAAGGAATACTTTGCCCGAAAGCATTCAACCAAACTAGCAAACAACCAAACCAGTCAAAAAGGTTTTAAACACCGGCTTAGCATAAATACAACCATCTCTAGTGTTCCACTACGCTTTCCATTAAAGACTTCAAAATTCACTACTTACTCATTGGGAAGGTCCAACCGGATTTAACAAAATTTACATAACAAATTCTTTCTCTAGTTACCATTCCCAACACTTTTAATTAAAGTTTATGATGCTTATCAAAAGACATCCAATTAAGATGCGTCAACAAGATCCCCACGGACCAACATATCGTAATACATCATTTTCTGTATTTAGAATACAGTACTTCAACAAATACCCGAGCATGGTCAACCTATCCATTTTATACCACCCATACGTCAACATCTTGACAATTAAAACTTGTTCAATCAATAAAATGACTTCAACAAATAAGTATTATCTCTACAAGATAAACTTCGTAAATAGCATTCTAAAATATGCATTCATTAAGATTAAAATCTTACGTCATGATTATTATCCATTGTTCATCCCATCACAACATGTACTCGACATAATTTTCACGCTTTTACACTTTTCTCTATTGGATCAATGGTTTCCAACAATTAACAACACTACCAAGTCATCAATATCAATTGTTTGCATAATCTTAAAAGCGCAACATTACTTTTAGTTATCCTATCCAAAGGCTATAGCAAATTGTCACTACTCAACATGCTCGAACTATTTAAAACAAATTAAATGAGTTAGACCATCACAAAGCTCTTACCACAACCACTAAACCTATGTCTTCCCAACTGACATCGGTGCTAGCATTAAAAGAACACATATGCAAACTTCCAAATATGCTAACAGTTTGCAACATCATAAATAACAAGTCTAATCAACTTCCAAGTTAAGGTCACCAACACGATTAAATCTCTCTAATAACATGTAAAATTAGAGCATCTTTAACAATATCAATGATCCACATCATCTTAATGTTTTAACTATGCATCGAGATTTAAAACTTTAAACATTATCGTGGGTCAAAAGCACTTTAAAGTAAACAACGAGAATCTGAGCATGTATATTAACACCTTTAATCATTCTCGCTATAGAGTAATCTACAACATTAGAAGTTCATTTAATCTTAAGCTAAAGATAACTATTACATTAAATTGATTCAGCTCACAAATTAACTAAGGAGTACATCATTTCCATTAACCACATTGTTACATACCACATAACATTCTAAACAACAATTCTCACTATTTGACAAATAATTTCAGTCAAAGACTACTTACTCCGTTCTGACATTTTCTTTTAAAACTCATCCAAGACTCACAAAGAAACTTGACTCCCAAAAGTTGCAATGGAACATGACTCACAATCGATCAAGCAAAAGATCTCCAAATCACCTTTAAATCTTAAAGACTCCCACGGGAGGAACCAAGCGATCAAGTAACCTTTGCGGACAAAGGCACAAAACATAAATCGACACATCTTAAATTCTTGTACACAACTTCAAGAACCTCTTTTAAACTCGAGTAAGACACGCAAGAGCAAAATGATACTTTTCTTTGCAAGGCAACCAACAAAACCGACGTCAAAACCAAACGCGTTGCTACCAAAAGACACGCACACATAACTCTTCTTCTTTGCCTTCTACCGAAGAAGACAAAACCACAAACCGCCCTACGGAACAATCCGCTAAAACCCAATACTTTTCATTTGATTTCACTCAACTAAAGCCAAGAAAAACAACCAAAACTGACCGTCGAGCGGTACACACGATATCTGAAGGAATCCACCACTAACTCTTCCTTTTGACTCCAATCAACTACCCAAATCAGCGAGAAAAGGTAAGCACTCTTTCCCCACAAGGGTTAATAGTTCTTCGGTGATGGTTTTAATCGGCCATACCGTTAAACCACAACCTTACTATGAACAAAAAGGTGACCGAAACCCTTCGGCACCACAACCCCACTTTATCACGATAGCAAGAGCAATTCAATCAATTATCTCATACGCATAGCAGCATACTTTATCACATAAAACATTCAACATTAAGGCTTAAATATAACATTTAAGCGTAAAGTAACGATACCCATACCCTTTCCTACTGTGCATCCATGTGTGTCAAATTTTAAATTAGTTATTCCACATACACAAGTTTTAAGGTTGCTATCCTATAGCAAAATTTTAGTTATAACCTGTAACACCCCAGCTTCTACTAAGCCCAGAATGTCACCAAACATAGACCATAACACATTTAATACCATAAATTAAAGTAAATTCCAGCAAGTTATCATTTAGAATAATTGAAAATTTTGACAGCATCTCCTTTGTTTTTGCATGAAACTTAACAACATAGCATCATATCAAAATGTAAGACAAACGAGATATCCATACGCAGCGATAAGGATAACTAATCATCAACTAAAACATCAATAAGCATCGATAGCAAAATAATAAGCATCAATTTAAATCTAGGAAGTTAAAACAACTCCCTCCATAGCCCCACATGATACACATGAGGGAGACAACCAAACATACAGACCATACACTAAAGATTATTGTAATGCTTATTGTCATGTCTCCACAACAGTGAAATTGCTAGATTATGATACTACGTGGAGTAGTGTAGCTAAAACCCTTTCCTCGCCCGATTTCATGGTACCTAAAGAAAACAAACAACGAAAATACAAGCGTGAGTTCATAACTCAAATAAGTGTAATACAATGGAAGCAGTGCAAGACAACAAACCATCAACTTCAATCTTCATAAGCATTACATGTCACATCATTACCATTCTCACGCATACCGACATGGTAAAAACATCATAATCATCTCTTGATCAATATGGTGTTCGTCTCATGAACTCATGAACAATTCAACAACATTCTCATTCATAGTTTCATTCATGCAATGCAATGCACATGTCTTCTGGAATACTCATACCGGTATGGTTGAGTGCACACCCGTCGGCATGCACCCTTTTCCCCTTCCATCCCGAAGATGGAGGGTGCCTATCACTCGCTTCCATTCACCGCGGTGGATGGAATCACGATGTAGGTCTTACTCAAAAGTTTAGCCCGGACTAGTCATAACAGCTTCTCACCGAGCCCTACCTAATAGTTATGACTTATCTCACCGCCGACCATGAAAATATGCCATGCATGCAAAATGGACAGCCATGTATACACAAATAGAAGTATTGCATAGCAACACATGGCATCTCAACATGTAGGGCCGTATTCGACCATCGACGGTGCCCATTCACAACATAGCATGTAAATCACTTATCCTCATCAAACATTTTAATCATGGCATGAAGACATCATATCATCGACAATATTTAAAACATGGCATAAGGACATCATAACAATTATAACATGTAGTTCATGGCAAGACAACATGTTATCTATCCCAAACACTATCAAGCAATTCTAGCAACACATATAATGTTCAATCCCCACAACACACTTGCCTTCAACCGCGGGCAACGGAGTGACGAGAGGTTGAGGGCACTCCCGGAGGCACACCACCTCCTCCCGACGAACGACGAACGCCGAGATCTATCCTCCCGAGCCTCCCGAACGTCCTCCTCGCGCTGGAATCGCCGGATCTCCTCGTCACGGGGCTTCCCGTTGGAGAGGACAGCGAGGTTGTGTGGTGGGGGATCTCCTCTTTGCAGCAAAGGAGGTGGAGAGGAGGAATTGGGGGCGCACCCAAGGGGGGAGGGGAGGAGGCGCCCAAGAGGGAGAGGAGGAGGCGCCCAAGAGAAAATGAGGAATGGGGGAGGGGCGGCTAGGGCAGGGAGGGACGCCCCTAGCCCCCAAAATCCTGCCTCTCCTCCCTCATGGGCCCTAACTTGCTCCCACCAAGGCCCACGACTCACCCCCCTAAGGCCCAAACTCCCCCGAGAAGGCCCAAACTTCCGAAATCGGCCCGGAAACGCGATTAAACCGCATAACGTAAAGTTTTAATCTCCGATTTCATACTTTATAAGGTCACATTCTCTAATTCACATTTGTTTACGGTGTCTCGGCATTCCGTGGTGTCACATTCTCTCCCCCTTAACAGGATTCGACCTCGAATCTTACACGTCAACTCTAAAACAATGTCCACTAGGGTCTCATCTTCTTTGCGAACTCAACACACCCACGCAAAGACTCAAACAGTAGCAACGACAGCCCAAATTTCGAAATCCATCTATTAACAAGAGTGACCTGACTTAGCTTAACTAAGCACCACTTGACATGATTCATTCTGAGTTTATGAATCATGCTTCGAGGCAGCTGAAAAAGCATGAGCAGAACTATCCCACCCATGATCTTGAGCTAGCCGCCGTGGTGTTTGCATTGAAGATATGGAGGCATTATTTGTACGGCGAATCTTGTGATATTTTTACTGATCACAAGAGCCTCAAGTACATCTTTACTCAGAAAGATTTGAACTTGAGGCAGAGGAGGTGGCTAGAATTGATAAAGGATTATGACCTCACTATCCAGTATCATCCGGGGAAGGCAAATGTGGTGGCCGACGCTCTCAGTCGCAAGACAATGCCCCCTGTTGTTGATTGTCTTGTTGCTGATTTTGAGCGTTTGGGAGTCTCCCTCTTGCTTATGCGGGGACCGTGCAAGCTGAAACTCAATTGATTCTTGAGTCGGCCGATTCCCGGCGTGTCGCGGGAGGCACAAAGAAGATGATCGTTTGCTCCAGCAGTGAGGAAAGCGCTGGAGGATGGCAAGTCGAGACTTTACCGTTGATGATGCGGGAGTTTTGAGGTTTCAGGGCCGTTTGTGCGTGCCCGTAAATCTCAAGTGAAAGAAGACATTCGAGAGAAGCTCATCGCACCCGTGCACGGTCCATCCTGGAGAGACCAAGATGTACGAGGACTTGAAGAAGAATTTACGGTGGAAAAGGATGAGAGTGGATATTGCCAAGTATGTGGCGTCTTGTGGGATTTGCCGGAAGATCAAAGCCGAGCATAAAGCGTCCGGCCCGGCTTTGTTCGCGACCATTGGAGGTTCTGTGTGGCCATGGGATGACATCTCCATGGATTTCGTGGTTGGTCTACCTCGTTCTCCACGAGGAAGGATCTTTGTTTGGGTTGTGGTGGACCGTCTCGGCAAGTCTGCGCATTTCATTCCCATCCATACGACCAATTCGTGAGCGAGTTGGCTCCCATCTATGTGCGGAGATTGTGAGATTGCATGGTGTACCCAAGACCATTATCTCTAATCGGGATGCGAAGTTCGTCTCCAAGTTAGGAGAGTTTGCGAGTGCTTTGGAGTGCAGCACTTTGCCTTAGTACCGCTTTTCACCCTCAGACAGATGGGCGGTCTGGCGTACCATCAAACTTTGGAGGACATGCTCGGGGCACGTGTGATGGCTTGGAAGGAGTAGCTGGGAAGACCATTTGCCCCTTGCAGAGTTTGCTTACAATAACAGCTACCATTCCGGATCCGGCTGCTCCTTATGAGGTAATCTTGTATGGTCGGAAGTGCAGATCGCCACTTTGTTGGGATGCTTTGTGGGCGAGAGAGCTATTCTTGGGCGGATTGGGTTCAGCGGTATTGATCGCGTGTCGGAGGTTCGGCAAAACCTTCTCGCGGCCTGAAGCGACAGAAGAGCTATCTTGATGTGGCGGCGAGACTTGGAGTTTGAGGTGGGTGATAAGCGTACTCTTGCAGTATCTCCCACCAAGGGTGTGGTGCGTTTGGCACCAAAGGAAAGCTCACCCAAGGTATGTTGGGCCTTTTCCTATCCTCGCCGAGTTGGCGGGTTGGCCTATCGCCTAGAGCTACAGGAATCCATGCAAGGTGTGCATGATGTGTTCCATGTCTCGATGTTGAGGAAATACTTGCATGATCCGGAGTTGGTGGTTCCATTGGAACCATTAGTGCTTCAAATAGGACCTCACCTTCGAGTCCCGATCTGTGGAAATTCAGGGACTTGAGCGAGTGATGAAGAACAGGCGGCTTAAGTTTGTCAAGGTCTTGTGGTCACATCGACCAGAGAGAAGCGACTTGGGAGCTGGAATCTCGCATGCGAGAAGTATCCCGAGCTGTTCACCTCGGGTATGTGATGTGAAAATCTGGTCTTTGGTTTCTTTGGGTTTCGTGATTGGTGCGTTTAGATTCGAGGTCGAATCCTGTTGAAGGGAAGAATGTGACACCTCAGTGTCGTATCCTTAATTTTTGAGCGTGATAAGGTTAAATACAGTATGAGATGTGGAAATAAGGTTAAGATCATAAGGATCGAGGGTTAATAACGTTTCCGGCCGTTTAGGGCCGTTTTAGGGTTTTGGGCCTTCCGGAGGAGTTTTGGGCCTTGGTGGGCTTTGGTGGGATGGATTAGGACTCCGTAACGGACTAGGATTGGGTTGAGGGCTGTTAAAGGGCTTCCCCAGCCCCCTTGCGCCCCACCTCCCTTGTGCGCCCCACCTCCCTCTTGCGCCTCCCCAAGCCGTGCGCCTCCCCAAACCGTGCACCCCCCCCTCCACCTCTCCACCTCCACACCATCTCCCCTCCACCCCTTGCTGCCCTAGGGTGGCCACCCCACCCCTGCACCTCGTGGATTCATCCCGTGGAGCGAGGAGCGAGGAGCAAGGAGCGAGGAGCGAGGAACGTGGAGCGAGGAGCGATTCGCGAGGAGATTCGCGGAGATTGATTGGAGTTTTGCGCTTTGGGCAAAGGTATGAACATGAGGATCCTTGGATATGATGTAGGTACTGTTATTAGGGTGTTTATCAAGTTTTTAGATCAATTGGAGGCGCTGGTTTGAAGTAATTTGGGTTAGATCTAAACTTGTCCACGTTTCTGTTTTCGGGCAGATTGAGCAGTCGAACTAGGGTTCGAGTTTCCGTCGATTTAGAATCCGAATCAGACCGTACGGACTTCTAGGAAGTTGTAGATAATTTAATTATCTTTCCGTGGACGTAAAGCACGTTAATTTCCGATCAGCCGTTTGAAAGTTATGGCTGTTTTACCGAGCGTGTTAAAATCTGTGACGTAATTGGAACAGATCTCGGTAATCTGTAGATTAAACAACTTTAGAGGCCGAATCAGACTTTCCTTATACCTAGAGAAAGTTGGGAAATTTCCTAGGCTACGCGAGGGTGTACTCGTTTAATTCATTCGGAGTCCCAGAACTCAAGTTATGGCCTTTGCAAGGCTGCTGTCCCGCCGGGACAGAACCTCTGTTTTAGGTTTTGCGAGTAGTGGGCAATGTCGGGTGAGATGGGGATTTGTGTGCTGTTTTGTGGGCATTATTGAGAGTATGTGATGCCGTTGTGCAGGTGGTGTGACCCCGGGGGTGCCCTCTACTTCCCACAATTCCGTCGCCCACGGTTGAGGCAAGTGTGTTGTAATGTATAGCAGATTTTAGGTTGCTTGTTGATATTGGATGAAAGATTGAATACTTGCTATGATCACTTGCTATATTGTTGCTGTTTCTTAAATTCATGATAAAACAAAGGAGGTGCTGCCGAAATCTCGGTTTTTAGTCTATGCACCTTTGCTGGAATTTGATGTTAAATGTGGTATTTAGATGTTGTTTAGCTTATGTTTGGTAACATTCAGGCATAGTAAATGCCGATTTGCTGTTTTCTGATTTTAGGAGTTGTAAGCGAAGTCGGGGTAGTGGGATGTATGTGTACTGTTTTATGGGCTTGTTTTGAGTGTGTGGCACGTGTTTGCAGGTGGTGTGCCTCCGGGAGTGCCCTCAACCTCTCGTCACTCCGTTGCCCGCAATTGAAGGCAAGTGTGTTGTGTGGATTGTATGTTATATGTGTTGCTAGTTGTGCTTCATAGTATTTGGACTAGATAACATGTTGTCTTGCCATGAATTACATGTATTGCTTGATATGAAGCCACTATGCCATGATTTAAATGTACTTATTGTTGATAAGTGGATTACATGCCATGTGATGATATGCAATACTCCTATATATGTGTACGTTGTTGTCCATTTTGCATACATGGCATATTTTCATGGCCGGCCGGTGAGATAAGTCATAACTATTCCGGGAGGGTCGGTGAGAACCGTTATGACTAGTCCGGCTACTTTTGAGTAAGTCCTACATCGTGATTCCATCCACCGTGGTGAATGGAAGCGAGTGATAGGCACCCTCCATCTTCGGGATGGAAGGGGGAAAAGGGTGCATGCCGACGGGTGTGCACTCAACCATACCGGTATGAGTTTTCAAGGAGACATGTGCATTGCATTGCATGAATGGAATATATAAATGATGATGTTTATGAGATGACGATGAGAATACTTATGAGTTGCTCATGAGATGAATATCTTGATGCTTAAAAGATGTTTGGAATTCTAACTATGATGTGATATGATGTGTTGTGATATAACGGTGGAGACTGGAATGATGGTTTGTTGTCTTGATCCTTGTTGATTCATTACAATACACTTTGCTTTGAGTGATGAACTCACGCTTGTGTTTATGTTGTTTGTTTTCTTTAGGTACCATGAAATCGGCACGGGAAAGGGATGTAGCTTCACTCCTCCACGTAGTATCACAATCTAGCTAATTCAACCGTTTGGACATGACATTAAGTTTACAATAATCTTTGGTGTAAGGTTTTTATGTTTGGTTGATTTTCCCTCATGTGTATCATGCGGGATTAAGAAGTGAATGGTTTCATCATCTTGGACTTATATTGATGCTTATTCTTTTGCCATCGATGCCAATTGAAATCCTAGTTGATGAGTAGTTATTGTTATCACTGCATATTGATATCTTGTTTGTCCTACATAGTGATATGATGTTATGTTGATCATTTGCATGCTAAAACAAAGGAGATGCTGTCGAAATTTTCAATTATTCAAACTGAGTACTTGCTGTAATTTACCTTAAATTATGGTATTAATTGCTGTATGGTCTATGTTTGGTGACATTCTGGGCTTACTAGAAGCTGGGGTGTTACAATTAATTCTGAATTAACATGAGAGTACTAAAAAGATAAAGGGCAAGTACTGAACATACATACTTGTTATTTTCAAATCTACATACATCATTCCCTTAGTTCGAGAACACATGACAAAAACCGACATGAGCATGATTTTACAAAAATGTCAACTACTCAAGCTAGAAACTTGTCATCCCAGTACATAAATAGTATTGGTATTTGGTACAAGCTAGGGAACATGCTGACCTACTCATTTATAGCACAAGGAGTGCTCTTTGAAACTTTTAGTACTAGAGGTGGAATAGAAGTCTATTATTCAAGGCAATTAACAATTGGTGGTTTAAACTTTATAAAATCATGATTCACACAATTTCAGATGACATAGAACCTTGATCATCTTGAGCTACAAATCTTAATACAGGGCAAGTTTTAGATTGAACAATACCACTCAACACCTCTGAGATTACCACAACGTATATTATGATTTATGTATAAATGCTAGCTTAGACCCATGTGATGGAACAAGTTGTAAAACTATACAAACCGCATGGAATTTTTTGGTACATGGAAAGGTGAACACTTACCTTAATCAGATTATCAAAAGCTTTAGAGGAGCTGCGGTTCTTTTATCGCCGAGGAGGAGGACGCCGAGGGGGGAGTAGGGTGCCGACGTTGATGCTAGGAAAGGTTGCCGAGGGGGACGCCATGGGAAGGAGGTTGCTGACGCCGGGGCTAGGGTTTGGGAGAGACGGCGCGTGCGGGATTCTATAAGGTTTAGGATGTGAGCTGCGCGGGAAGAGGCGAGCTAGGAAATTTTATAGGTGGGTCATCTCTATCGGTTCCACTCTCAGATCCGATAAAGAAGGCCCATGATCTCTATCGGTTCCGAGCGTAGAACCGGTAGAGATAAGACATCTCTATCGGTTCCATGCTCAGAACCGATAGAGATCATGAGATTTCTCTATCTTTTATAAGCATGGAACTGATAGAGATAAATCCACCCTATAAGCCCATACTGATTTTCTGGAATAGCACTAGATATACACATAGTACACATATCACATTCATAGTATATAGAAAACAAACATACTTAACAAGAGTACACATATCATATATCACATTCACAGTATATACAAAACAAACATAATGCATGTATTATCTCTCTATTTACAATACATGCATGTAATTTATTGCATGTATTGTGTCGTCGTCACCACTAAGACATGCCCTATCTGCAAGTGGAAGTATTTTATTGAATTGGTTGTACTCTTCTTCATCTACGACTTGTTCAACTACAACGATCCACCTCTTGCCATAGAGGACGACGTGCAACCTCGGATTGGCCGAGTCACACATGTGGAAGACTTGAGTTACTTGCTTTGCAAAGACGAATGGTTCATCTTTATAAGCAAGTCTATTGAGATCCACAAAAGTAAAAAATCTCTTGTCAACCTTCACTCCATGTGGAAGTCTCACCCACTTACATCGAAATAATGGAATTTAGTATATTTCATAATCGAGCTCCCATATTTCTTCAATCATCCCGTAGTAGGAGTTCATTATAGTTGAGGATCCTCTTGTCGAGTGATCATCAAACAAAGTATCTATGCTCACACCACTATTTTGAAATGTACTCTTTGCATCTTAACTTTCAATGTAAAAGGTGCAGTTATTAATATTGTACTTCTACCATGTCTGTACATTAAATCTTGCCTTTTACGCTTCTTATGATTACATTTCTCCTTTTGTTTGTACCAAGGTACACCACAAATTGGACAAACGCACAATTCCTTATGCCCATTACGGTACAAGATGCAATCATTCAAACATTCATGTATCATTTCTATTTTCATTTTCATGGGACATAGTAGCTTTTTTGCTCTATAAATGCTTGTTAGTAACTCGTTTCCCTCCAGAAGCACATCCGATAGAAGAACTAAAAGTGCATTGAAACTTGTATCTGTTCAACAGTGTTTTTGTCTTCATTTCGAACAATGCAAGGACCGAACCCAACTTGGTGTTTTTCGCTTTGCAACCAGAGAACAACGGTTTGGCATTTTCTTACATCAAGCATTTATATTTTTCAAACTCTCTTCCATGTAATTTCCCTCCACATCCCGCAACATTTGATCTAAATTGTTCTCCTCAAACATATCATATTGCAAATTGTGATCGGATTCTTTATTGCATATCGGATTGGTAGTAATTCTCTCCCATGATGGATCCAACACGTGTAATTCCTCACAAAGTGTCAGGACCCGAATGTGCAAATCCGGACCCTCGGTGTTTTCTGCACTAGTCCAGGATCACGCTAGTGCACATAGTCTCAACATCAATGAATATCACAATCATACACAGCGGAATAATAAATAAAGTCTTTATTGAATATAAAAAAACTTGTTGAGTTAACCTTATGGTCAACTAAAAAAGTACACCTCGCAGGGTTAAGTCTTAATCCAATAAACTGCAGCAGGAATAAATAACTCATGGCGCCAACCAATATGCCACAAGCAACTGATTGGGCTCGCTCCCTAGCTCGATGGCTCCTCCTAGAACTCCTCCTCCAAAGCTGGCGTTGATTCTTCCTCAGCTGATGGTTGTGTTGTGGCAAGGGTGAGTACTTAAAGCACTCAGCAAGTCATGCACAGAAATGCAATTCTAATAGCTACATGCATGGTTTATTCCAAATGATAGGCTATTTGGTTGTTTTGCATTAAACAACATTCATAAATAATCATAATAGATTGAAAAGCGGTAAAATAATAATAACAATAATAACTTTCATAATCAATTTCTCAAGTAAGGCATTTCTTATCCTTAATCAGGTTCATCATTTCCATACCAAGTATCCATAATCCCAAGTTCATTTTATGAAAGTCTAACCCTTGACCGTAATCCCCGAGCAATGGCCAATACAGTGGACTCAACTATTCGAATAGGTTGTACACTCTGCAGAGGTTATACCCTTTACCCACAAGATACAATCAAACACCACCAAGGCGAGTGACCGTAACAAAGCCTTTACAATGCTCCTTCTAGACCCGGTACTGCCCACTAAGGTTTCAACACTGAAGAGACTGCTTACCACACTCAGGGGCCCCCTCTTGCGCCATGTGAGTCCACCCGTACACCCGGGTCTCACACCACCACGACAGTACCGAAATCTAGACATCACTAATTAATCAGCTAGGTCTGTCCCATTCCAGACTTGTGGTTGTATGTTAGACTCAATTCAAATTCTTGCAAGGTTAAGTCCTTAGTGTGACCAAGGCATGACTACCCAAAGAATTCACAAGTATCCAAATCAGCAAAAACCAAATGCGACCTCCCATGTGCCATCATTGGCCCACCATAAACAATCTTGCCACTTGCCTCAGTCTAAATCATTTTATCACCCAGTTAATTACCATGCACCACGTGCCATCAACATCATCAATAACACATGTCACATCTTTCATAAACATGTTCCATATATCATTAAGTCAAAGTTAACATTTGATAATCCAAAACAATGTCATCGGCATGTTGCAGGGCTAAGCATAATACATACAATCTATTTAACCCATCTTGGCAAATTATTAATGTCCAACTAATATTCCATAATCTAGGGTGACAATGATTCATGGTATACAATTATTATAGACAAGGTGGCTTAAAGCAAATAGGCCGCATAGCTATTCCCAGAATTAATTAAAAGCATTTTAGATAAATTAGCATGCAATAATTCAAATCAACATAGTTTTCAAAATTGGATCAATATGGTCAAAGCACAACTTGCCTTGGAAAAGGTCTTGTTCCTGCTCTTGGACTTGTTCTTAAGTCAGCACCTCACCCTCGAAGCCTTCGGGTACTTCGACGTCTACGCTTAACGATTTAAAATAGAAATAAATAACCAAAATAGAGAGCAACTCAAGTCCAAAAATCAAATAAAATTCATAATCAAATAGAGCACAACTTTATGAATTTTTAAAAACTGGAATCACCTCAATCGGAGTTAAAACACAAAGGTTATAGCGATTTGAAGTTTGAAAATACATTTAAAAGAATAAACCGAATTACTTCATTTATTTTTCTATTGAAAATTTGGAAATATGACATCAGCACCGAATTTGAATTTCGGTCGAATTATTTTTCTAAAGGAAAATCAAATTATTGCACAACGCTTGCGTCAGCCGGTGCATGGACCTGGTCCACGATTCAGCTCTGGTCCACCGTGGACCCGGTCCACGGAATAGTGCAGAGACTGACACGTGGGCCCGCCTTGCTGACGTCATCGCTGACGTCAGCTACACACTGTTCGGCTCGACTGATAGGTGGGTCTCATAGATGACATCATCATGATGTCATCGTTGACGTCACCGGCGCGCGGGGGCAGCCACTGACGCGTGAGCCCGACACTGACGTCACCGCTGACGTTAGCGACGACCGAGCGGCACCGCTGCGGCGCCTCAGAACCTGTGCTACTATGTGGCACGCGGTGATTGGCTCAGGCTGCGGGTTGATCTGATGCGTTCGTTCAAAATCCGACGGCCCGGATTTGATCCATTCGGCTAGATTTTAAGGGCGACGTGGCCAGTCCCGGAGGACGCCACTTTGCTAAATCTATGCCGCCCAAATCCAACGGCTACGAACAGATCTAAGCGACTCTACACGATTCGATCCTAATCGTTGGATCCAAAACTAGGGTCCAGATCTAGTCTAGTTCACCGCGATTACGTGCTACGTGGCTACATCCAAACCGTCCATCTAAACATCTAACGGTGCGGATTGGATCTAATCTATAGCACAGAACTCACCTACGTGACCTTAACTGGTGCCTTGGATCTGAATCGAACGGTCGTCGAAGCTCCGTAAGATTCTGGTGAGGACAGCAACGAGGTCTGCCCAGCGCTGAGGATGATGACCCGCTGTGCGGCATTTACGAGCCCCTCCGGCGAGATGAAGCGTTCCTTCAGGGGCGACTCAACGCGGTGGTTCCAGATCCAAGATCAATCTCCACTGGGGTGACTCCACGGTGACAAAAACTTGATAAAAATGCGGCGCACCTTCTCCCAGCTATGGCAAGCAATTCCTAGGGCGTGGCTGCGGCACTAACATCGAGAAAGGGGGCAAATGCAGCGCACAAAAAAGACGAACATGGAATGCAGGTCGGCGTAATAAATAGGGCCCACGGCTTCTGTGAATTCCGCAAAAACCGAGTTTGGTTGCGATGTGGCGGCGGAGTCTAAGCTCCTCACGGCGAGGCAACGTGGCCCAATCTTGGCGGTCTGCGCGAACCAAATCCGACGGTCAACCTCGCGTGCACATGTGGACGACTACCGACCGTTGGATCTTAATCCAATGGTTGGCACAATAAGGCTAGGGTTTCACGTCACTAACGGGCTACGTGGGTTTAGGCTGAGCCCAGCCCAATCCAAATGGGCTCACTAGGGTTTCAGCCCAATTAGGTTTTCCGGATTTTCTGTTTTAATCAATTAAAATAATTCCAAGAAATTCAAATAAAGCAAAAAAAAATAGCAAAAATGTCAGCAAAATTCTGGAAAATACTTTGAGACATTTTGGACTCGAATAAAATATTTCCAACAAAACTTTATTTGAAAATTTTAAATATTTAAATAATTCAAAAAGGACTTTCTTCAAATTAAATCCAAATAAATTCCAGAAAATTTCAAAAATTCAAATAACTCCATAAATTCGATAAAAGCAAAAAATTTGGGATATTACATGAAGCCACATTGAATCAAGTGGTCTTCAATTTTAGTTGAATTGTTAAATCTCCTAAGATTGGTGCTATCAAAGCAAGGACAATATATGAAGTTTAAACCCCTCTTTACAATATCTTCTTCGGTAATTTTTTTGAAATCCTTAACACCCCTCTGAAATTCAACACTCTACGCACACTAAATTAAGAAAAAACTAGAGCTACAACTAGCTAGTATTGAAATATTATTTCATTACCTTTGAAAACTAGAGGACAGATTCCAAGATAAATAATTTACTCCCTACACCTTCTTCCCTAGTTATGAGCTTTCAATTCCTAGTTAGAAGACATACATTGACAACTTCAACAGTGATATCGAATTACGTAGTGCAAAATTGAATGGATTTGAAGGAATTCTCACCTCTTGAAGAAAACCACAAATAAGGGCAAATTAAAGAAAAATCTCCTCAAGTTAGAGCTTCAACTTTATCCCCTTAACACCCATTCCGAGGATATCATAATTTTTCACCCCAATTATTGCTTCCAACCGTAGAGTATGTTGTGTTTTTTGGGCGGCGATGAGTTTTTTGACCACTAGAACAACAGAGGGTTCAGCCCAAAGGTTATAACCTACTGGACATGCACATCACAGTCGGTTCTGAGTTCATAACCTTCTGTAATATATGTAATATCAAGATCGGTTCTAACCTAAAAAATCGATTGTGATGACCATCGTCTCACTATCGGTTCTGACCTCAGAACCGATAGTGATAACCATGATCATCACGATCGGTTATGAGGTCATACTGATAATGATATTTAGCAACATATTTCTCACCCACGTTGAATCATCTATCACTATCAGTTTTTTCCGAAAAGTTAGAAACTGACCAAGATGAAGAGATAATATTGTATCATTCTGTAGTAGTGCAATCTGCATCTGTAATTGACTTCTACATGTTATATCAGATCTATCTTCCAATGAATTCGTTACACGCAAGAAATCATCGAGGCATCTTTCAGGTAGTTTCTTACATGCAGTCGACCATTTCAACAGATGCTACGATGATCTCATATCCAGAACTAGATTAGGCACGACTAAGTGAAACACGCTTTGACATATCAGGGACAAGTGTTCTGAACAATTCCACTGGCCACTTGACCAAGTTGTGTGGGGTTTGGATTGTACCCTCTTGAATGGTTCATTTGTTGCTAGATAGCTTATCACAATTTCCTGTTCTAGATCCACTCGACTGTACATGAATAAACTCTAAACTCTTGCAGATATGAATGGCGCCGATGTTAGTTCTATGAAACCTGACGTGGAAATTTCTACTCTAAAAGTTTGGAGTTGGAGTACCAGACTGCTGATCTCAGACTTAGTTATGAGCATGAACATTGCATGGTGATCATATGCTGCAGAATACTGAACAAGACAAGCTTCAAGAAGTATATGTTTTTATATGTTATAAGGCCATTAAGCCTGTAGTACTGAATACATTGCCTTGATGAGCTGAATCACAAATCTAGTTTTCCTATATAACATGGCCACCTTAACAGACTGTAATATAATCTATACGGAGTCCTTCCATTTCCTGTTGTGGTAAGTTGTTAAGAAAAAGAGTTGAGCAAAGCAATGGACTAACAATTGCGAATTTCTGCTCTACAAAAATATCTTCTCTCCTTATAGCAGAAAAATGGATTGGAGAAGTACAGGATTCCCGACTGCTGCTCTTCCCGACTTTGAGAAGTGTCAGCTGACGGGACCTGTGACATCTATATTGCTCCTTAAAACTCTGCATGCACTAGAGCCCAGTATATCAAATAAAAGAGCTCTTAGCATCATAGGTTACAGTGTTTGTTGGGTTATCTGTACATTGATGAAGTTGAGAGACTTTGTATTCCCCACCCTGACAAGTTTCTGGGCATCCCATGAGATGTACTTTGATGGGTCAGGGCACACTACAGATCCAGGGTTTCCACACAATATTGACGGAGAACAGTTGTTCGGGGCATCACTTCCACAACATGAGTTCAGTGGGGCAGTGAATCCTGCAAGACAATCAATCTTTGCTTAGTTCAACATTTATGAAAGAATAACAACAAAAAAGTCAGAATAGCGTAGTTTGTTGGTCTTGTGCTTCTCTACATTTTTCCATCTGCTGGGTTAAGGTGGTCTGGTTGGAAAAAAGTGAGCTTTAGTGAGTTTGTTGAATTGTATCACCTGTGTATTCTAAGTCATGCTCCACAGGCATATGACACTAACAGGCTGGAATATCAATTAATAGATTGATGTGGATTGCTATATGAGTGACTAGTGAAACTTAGGCTGGAAATCCTGGCTTCTCTGTGTTATGTGGATAAGTTGAACATGCTCAGGCTCAGATTTTTTTTTCTGCAGATTTGAAGTTTGGGATGTAAACTAGATGCAATTATAAGCCTTTTCACATAGAAATTGAGTTTAAAAGAGGGGTATAGTGGGGGTAAACCAGATGAACAGAAACCGATGTACCAAAAACCGGAACCAGCCCACTAATTGTAGGGAGACTGGGTTGCATCATCAGGATCATGACAAGCTAAAGACAAACCAAGCAGCAGCCCACTAATTATGCACTGAGGATCATAGCTATGATTCTTCATATTTAACAAGATTTGTAAGTCATTGTAGGCCATATTTATCTAAAGACTAAACTGTGATCAATTCACATACTATTTATGTCTAGAAAAGCATGAGTTGTCAGATTTACTAAGGGTTGTACATCATTGTGGGCCAGTAAAGGTTATAACCAATCAATATAGGTTTAATGTTAGGTAATACCACTAGCATACAGTCATATACTATCAGATCTAGCTTTCCTATAATCGTCAGCTTTTCTGTTATTGAAGTTTATTCATGTAGAGAATGTAACACATTCCAGCTCTGGTTTGAGGTTTCGAAGGCTCATGGAAGTCAACTAAGGCATGCTTGACCTACAACAAAAGCTCAAATATCCTTACCACTTCTGAATGTGCTTTCTGTTTTTTTATTTTTTTTATTTTGGAGGTGGAACTCACCAAACTGGAGTGGGGCACGAAATATGTTTGATGCAGGATGCAGCACCATAATAATCAGCATAAATGACAGATACATCAGGGTGAAGTTTCCTGAGCTTCTCCAGATCCTCCTGTAGCAACCGATTATGGTACTTGGCAGGAAACCAAAAATCCTTCTCAAGAACTTAGGGAAGAGGCATCCCTCTACCCCTCTATTTATAACCTACCCGTTACAATCTCCACCAGGATGAGTTCATTTATCCATAAGGAACCCCATCAAGGACTAGGATTGATCCACTCAATCATACATAGGCTAACCCAAAACCCACAAATATAACAGGTTTTAAACACTTTTCAAAGCACACTAACTTGACCGCAACTCCATCCAAGTTAGCATCTCCAACCGTCCACTTGTCTTCTCAACTTGCAGCCACCTCCCAGCCTCGATCATCTTCGGCGCCGCCTTGATCGTTTGAGGCGATGAGAGGCCTCCAATCGACCATCTTGGTGGACGATAAGAGGCGACAACACTCGTTCATTGGCAATGGGACCTCGAATCGACTGTTGAGGTTGTCAATTAGAGGAGGCGGAGCTCCTCTTGTTGCCAGTGAAGGTAGATTCCTGGCAATGGAGGCTCAAATCGAGGTGGCGGCAGAAGTGGCAGTGGAATTCCTGTCATCGCAGCTAGTGTTTCCTTCCCTTCTCTCTCTCGGTATGTCTTTATTTGACCCCCTCTTCCATCAGGTTTTCCTTTTCCCCTCTCTATTGAGTCTGCATACCTGTAGTTGCTCGCCATTTTCAAGCCACCGCGACACCTAATCACCAAGAGCGATGTTTGGACATCTAGGCAGTTGTCTAATCCACTCCAGTCGAGAAGAACTGTCCTGGTGTCCCCCATACGTCTGGGCAGTCGTCTAATCAACTACAGTCGAGGAGAACTGTCCTGAAGTCCCCCATAAAAAAAAATGGGTTGCAGTATTTTTCTTTTTTGTTTCTGAGCTACAGTTTTCGCATGCTACCTAAAATAATATGTTTAGAATCAGGTTGCTAATATCAATTTATACTGGGAAGCAAAAACAATCAGTTGGCCATTCTCATAGCCAAGTCTCATTATCTGAAAAGACAATGAATTAAAAGAATATCTCTAAGTAATCATTCAAGCAACATTAATCATCTATACATCTATCCTATACCTCCGAACAACTGAAATGCATACTCTACGCACATTCAAAAAAGCTCAATTCTACATCTTCTATATTAAAGCAGAGGTTAAGGGAAATAAGCCACTTTTAGTATGCAGTTTACACATTGATATATTAATGCCTTGCCCTGATTCCTGTAAACTCCAAAACTCTATATGAAAGCAGAAGTTAAGGGAAAAGAGCCACTTTTAGTTCGCAGTTTACGCATTGATACTCAGTTTTTCGTTTAAACCAAAAACCACTTTTTACACTCCTAATTTCTCAACACAAACCATTCAATTTAATTACCCGTGGATTGCATGCCATCAGCAAAACATCAGGTCAACACTTAACACTCCCTCCTAAGAATACACACCTCAACTTTATCAGGACTCAGGAGCACAAACTAACCAAACGAAAAGCCCACCGACAAACAAACACCGATACATATTGCATCTTCATGCATAGCCTTTGCCCAGGCAGTTCAAGCAGCGTTGTACCCTGAAAATATAAACGAATCAACAAAACATCCATGGCAAGATAATATTAGAGGAACTCAGCAGCAGCAATCGAGATGAAGAGAGCTCCGTAAAACAATGGCCAACCTAGTCCCATCACAGGTAGGGCAGAGGCACGGGTTGACGAACACCGGGTCGTGGAGCGGAGACCACTCAATCGTCGAGCTGCCTTTGCAAAGCCTGCACGCATAGGTTCCCTTCCCCTCACAAGCACCACACGACACAGCAAATTTCCTCTAAGAACAGCACATTTTGGAGTTTACAGGAATCAGGGCAGGACATCAAGCGGGTAGAGTAAGGGTTTGTCCTTTGTTTTTTTTTGTGTGTGTTGGGGTAGCATACCTGGTTGGCGTCGGAGAGGGAGCGGAGGGAGCGCACGGCAGCGGAGGAGGTGACGGAGACGAGGAGGAAGCCGCCGCCAAGGTACGCCGCGACGCGCCCCACCGCCTGAAGCTGCCGCCGGAAACGGGCGCCGCCGTCTCGTCCTCCGCCCCCCAACTCCATGGGGAGCGAGTCGTGCCGTGTGTTTTTTCCGACCTCACGTTGTGGAGTTACTAGCCGTCCTTAGCCACCTAGAGGTCCCATTGCAAAGACATGCAAAGACTCTATAATGTCTTGCAAAGAAAAAACATCTAATTAGAGTATAATAACAGCAGAAAACACAATGCACAGTTAGATACCATATGAAAAGGATCTATAATGCCTTGCAGAGAAAAAACATCCAATTAGAGTATAATAACAGCAGAAAACGCATTGCACAGATAGATAACATATGCAAAGCCTCCATAATCTCTTGCAAAGGAACACCATACGAGTATAACAGTAGAAAATACAATGCATAGATCAAGGCAGGCAAGTACTTATAAAACTGTTCAGAAGTAGTATGAACATAGCATTACATTTACATATCCATTGGCGCCGACCAACTACCATGATCAACATTTACATGTGTGTCATTTGAAAAGTGTGTATATATATATATATATACACACACACACACACAATTAAAGGCGTATCAAACAAGTGCTTCGACACGAAATTTGGTGGAAATTAAAGATTAAATTGGCTTTCCTGTTCAAATATATGATGGATCATACCATGGCATATTCTCATGGATACAAACATAATGCTTTTGGTTAAACTAGTAGGAAGTAGTAACATGCATGCACTGATGTAGTGCCCCAGCATCTGGTACTACATTTTTAGCCAATCTAAACAGTTAAGAAGATCATTTCACGTACACCATCAGATCTCTACCACAGATCGAACTAATTTTCAAACTGGTCAAAGTACAGCTCTAGGTAGAAAAGTAAACCTTTATAGGGATAGAATGATAAACTTTGGTAGTACTATAGTACAAAGAAAAAGTTCATTCACATGCATGATTATAGTCGCCACTAGTACTAACACTATTAGAGGTAGTCTTGGACCTCCTTGTAATGCAGTTGGCTTTGTAGATCGAGTTTTGCTTGGTGAAAATCACCTCTACAAGAATCCAGTGTATAAAAGGACTAAAGTTTTTATTCAAGAAATAGACTGCAACATCTTTTCCCCTCCACTTGAATATCAAAGAGTTACACAACTTTAGTATAGGACTAGTTAGGTGCCCGTGTATTGCAACGGAAACTCAAACTCTCCGCATGAAGTATACTACTCATGTTATGTAGTGAAGAATGGTGAAATACTTATTTTCTTCCACTGAACCAAAAAGATCATGCTTGAAAGGAATAGCATACCATACGAAAGATTATGCTTGAAAGGGATAGCACACCATACGAACTACACAAACTACACAGACAGCATAGATGATTTGAAGACATGTACATACATGATAAATCATAGTCCTAAGCCTTGAACTCCATCCATTTTCCCAGACAAGAATAATAAACATTTCCAGCCCTCTAGTCAGATGAACTTAGAATAAACATGCTATACAGAAGGAAGAACACAATACTATACCTTCTTTTTGTTTGTTCGCTGCCATTTGATTGTCTAAATATCAAACATGATTAGCTAAGTTCCTTACAATTTACTTGCCGAGAACACCATGCTTGAAAAAGAGTGGACATTTTAGAATTAGCATATCAGGGTCCATCTCTCTTGAGTCCCTTATTGGCTCTTGCAGGTTGGGGAGAGAATGAATATTAGAAAACATTTTTGTGCTTCATTTTTTGTGGAACCAATTCTTCATTTCTTCCATTCCTGACATCCCTCCTCTTTGTTGAATCTTGGCTGCATGGTGTAGGGTTCATGGTGGTCCATGCAGCCATGGCGCTTTGCATAGACAAGTGAGTACGGCTAATACAATCAAGATAGGCGTCTAATATCTTATGATAATTCACACTAGAGTGACCAACAAATGAGCCACCAATCACTATGTCCTTCTAATTCTCCTACTTTGTTCTCTTATTCATATTCCCCTTACCTCCACTATGCCGTAATCACTCAAAGTCGATTCTGTTTACATAACCAAAAAGCGGTCGCCTATACAAAAAAGTCATCAAAAGGGGCACCAAACCAGGTTAATCAGCCCAAGAGGAATCAGCCGAAAGCTCACCCCATACGTCCACCGCAGCCAAGGTAATAAATCACTTCTCATCCTCCAAACTTCTCTGTGAAACCAGTCAGCTAACAAGTTTATTAATCCACAGCGCATGTCTCCTCCGTTTTCTTCGCTAGCCAACATCAGCCTTCCAGAAGATATCACGAGTGATCTTCCTTCTCCACCATCGTAGTTGATGCCGCCTATACCAGTCAAGAAGATCCTAGCGCCTTCTGCTATCATGGCTAAGCCGACCACGGAACATGGCAATCTACTGGGTTTCGACTGATTGGACATAGAGGCATCCAAGGAGGAGGATGACCATGTTCCCACTAAAATTGATAAGATTATCAAGGAAGCACAGGGAGCATCAGCCCAAGTTCTCATGGCCCCTGGTACTAAGGGTGCAATCAGCTCGGATTCGGTCGGATATCACTCTTTCTGTATCCTAAACCATATTTTTTGTCAGATTCGGATAGTGCCGGATACAAATATGGCAAGGATAATATCGGCCACGGATTCGAATCAAATACATATCAAAATCGTTACTGTACCGGATAATTTTTATCAGATAACGCGCGAAAATAGATACCACATAAAGCACACACATATAGCACTGATTAACCAATCGTATGAGTTTAACATGCAACAAGATTATCAGTCTAACAAGTCATTTTATCAGGTAATCCAACAAAGTTGTAAAAGTATATTAAATTTAAATGGTAGACATACGAATGGATCATAAAGCAGTTGGTTTTTTTTTTGAATTTCTTGTAATTCTGCATCCTGCCTGTATTAGAGGGCTTAAATTGTAGAATCTAGACACAATCATTAGTTCTAAAGAAATTGTAGAACACAATATTAACACAAGCAAAAAAAAAGGAAACAATACCAACATTCTATCTCAGTGAAGATTAGTTGATATCACGGACAAAGGACAGTGCATAGTTTCAAAAAATGTGCAAGGATGAACATTCAGTACAGTAGACTAGTAGTTATTCTGTCTCTTAGTGAAGATTAGTTGATAGCACGGATGAAGAATTACTATCTAGAAATTCAGTAGAGTAGACTAGTAGTTATACAAAAAGCCAAGCAATGGAGTATAAAGGGAGAGTACATTAGAGTAGTTATACAAAAAGCCAAGAAATTCAGTAGAGTAGTTCCCAGTTCACTCCTACTACTTGTCACACCTAACTGGCCGCAAGGTATAAAAGGATATAAAGCGGGAAAACAGGAGGAGATGTAATAATGTCAAGAAAAATGCAGTACAAACATGCAAAAATACTATACAATTAGCCCTTCAACTCCCAATGTTCTATAAAATATGTGCGACTTAGCATAATCATTTGCCAAATTAACATTTGAACAACAAGAAGTAATAAGGCTGTAACATGATTAATTGAGTACTCAAATAATTTGAAGCATTTCTTACTTGTCAATCAGATCTCGCACTTCAAAACTCATCCTTCTGGGACATGTGGCCAAGGTACTTTACGATTCATAATATTGTCAAAAATTGTCTACAGCAACAAGTACAACAAGAATGCCAAGTTACACCACTGCATTTCCAGATAACAGAAACCAACATTGAATTCTATTCTAGCAAAGATCTCATAGCCCAATCGTGAAAAATTGCCACAATAACCAACAATTTATACTATATATATGGCAAATACCACTGATTTCTAGCAAAGATCTAATTAGGTCCTGACTGATTTCTCAGTTCTGTAAACTAATAGTTTGATGCTATGAACATGTCAAAATTAAATATTAAACAGAATAGTGCATATTATGAAACATTCACATAACTATGTACAAACTCCATATTCCCCAACCTACAAAAAGGATTTGAACATAAAACAGAGGCAAATGGTCTACTTTTGATTTATTGAAAATTGTATATACAAATATGCGTGCAGAGTTTTGAATGCTTATATAACTTCATTCAACATCAGATAGATGGCAAAAAAAATTATTCAGTAAATTTATAGTATGATACCTGGGGGTGCTCTGCATTGAATGGAGGTATTCCAACAAATAACAATTAGCTCAAAAAGTATAACACCTGCAGACCACCAATCCGCACTAGCACCTGGGAAGATAATATACACAACAATGAAGTAATTAGTACCAGATAGGTAATCAAAGTGACAAGACAATACAAAGGCCAAAACCAAAAGGAGGAACCAAATGTAATATCTCACATGTGTAGTTCTAGTTCCTACCTTAGAGCATGTGTAGTTTTTCCTCTTGTCCTGATCTGTCAACACTAGATCTAGATCGAGAACGAGCAGATCGAGCAGAGGGCGGCGCAGAGGGACGGAGTGAGCAAAGAAAAATGGCAGACTCGGGGCTCGGCGCCGCCGCGCCAAGGGACAGAGCGAGCGAAGGGCGCCGGGAGGCGGACGGGCGGAGGGCGCCGGGCGGGTAGACGGCGTCGGGGAGGATGGCAGCGATGGGAACACGGGAGGGTGGCAGCGGAACTCAGGGCTAGATGGCGGTGACGGGAGGAATGGATGGCGGCGAAGCTCAGGGCCTCAGGGGAGACAGGAGTCAGGAGGAATGGATGGCGGCGTAGCTCGGGGCCTTGGGGGAGACGGTAGACGGGAGACGGGGATTGGAGAATGGAGAGTGGAGACGCTCAGCTAGGGTTAGCCGGTTAGGAATTTGGTTTTTTCAGATATCCGATTGTAATTTACCGGATATATCGAGAAAAGATTCGGAATATCACAATCCGATGGCTCGAATCCGAAAAAAACATACGAAACCGATCGAAAAATATTCAAAAAAATTATCCGAATCCGATCTAAACACATTCGGTCGGTCTGTCGGAAATTATCCGATCCGATTGTACCTCTACCTGGTACCAAGCAGTCTCTTTGGGGCTATTTGGTTGCCTTCTCTTGCGAGTCTGGCACGTTCAACTCAGCCAGGCTGATGGGATACGAGATGCACAGATGCAGAGACGGTGTTTGGTTGAGTATTTAGTAAGTACGCATTTTGAAATTTAAATATTTTAAAATTTATATAGCAAGTGTGGTCTAGTTTTGTTCGAAAAAATGTCAGGAACTCATTTTTGAAATCGGTTCGGTAATCGGAGATGTTAATCAAAAGATATAAACAAAAAAGAAAAAAAAGAAACTTACATACGCACGTGGCACCCCATGTATGGTTTGATATTGTGGCTGGCACGAGAACGAAGTGCCATCTGCGCATCCAGAGATACGCCCATTTTTCACGTATCTCCAGAGCCAGGTTGCATGGAAAATCTTGCATCTAGAGAGCCAGGCTCAAAACTAGATGCAGGCAACCAAACACAAGAAAAAAGCAAAATTTTGCATCTGTAGATGCAAATCTCTGTACATGCAGGCAACCAAACAGCCCATTTAAAGCCTGTTTAGTCTACTCCACAGTTCGTCGTCTGCCCTGGTGGATAACGACCTGATGGATCAGGTAAAGGCTGATCTTCCCTAGGAGACATGCATGACCCTTCTTGACATCTACTTCTTGGATGAAAAAAAATCTATGCCAAGACTAGAATCGAGTTTCGGTCAACTCAATGTGAAGACAAGAAGCACCTGGAACAACTCATTGCCGATGGAAAGGCTAAGAAGGCCCAATATGATGAAGTCATCCATGAGGTCAAGAGAACCAAGAACTTAACTGAGCTTGAATCGGCCAAGAAATACTTGGAGGATGGGTTGGCCAAGTTGACAATCCAAATGGCCGAGTTTGAGGAACTGCTGCAAAAATTCACCTCATCAGCCAAGACCCAAAAAAAACTTCCCTTACCGAGGTAATGAACGCGGCCAAGGCCCAATCGACCAAGGTTGTCTAGGTCCCAAGCACCCAAGAGGAAGACGAAGAATCATCTATGAGGTGTGATAGTCTGAGGGATCCCAAACCGATAGATAATGTGCTCCTGGACAAATGCAATCGCCTCAACACTGGTTACCTTCTTCAAAGGTATAGCTTCAACCCATTTAGAAAAATAATCAGTCACAACTAATATATACATATGTCCTTTAAACGATGCAGGATATATTTGACCGATCATGTCTATACCCCAACCTCTGAACGGCCAAGGTTTTATGATCTGGTGTAAGACCGATGCATGTGCTAATTGCACATTACCAAACTTCTGGCAAGTTTGACATCCGTTGTAGTATTTGAAAAAAAATCCTCCAACATTGTCATTAAAAATAACCAGTACACCGCAGCAACCCTTTCATTTTATAAGAAGACTGTTGTGTTCCACAAATTCCTTCATGCACTTCCCCCATCGTCGATTTTGCCTATTCTATTCAAAGACACCTCAGCAACAAACCTTCTAAAGTCCAATAATAAAGTGTATTATCGAGCACGCCATATTTTAAAGCTTGTCTTCTAGTCTTTTTATTAGCTAGCTTCGAGGGGTCATTAATATAATCCGATATTTCCAACCGCCAATCGGTTATATCCATACATAAAATTGTTTTTTCAATCGGTTCACAATCAATCAATCGGCTAAACATCTTATACCCTGAAGCCTACTGTGTTAATGAATTGGCCATAGCATTTTGATCATGGGGAATGTGACCAATTGAAAAAGAACTAAATAAGTTGATTATGTCTTAGCACTACTCCAAATACTTTACTAAAATGTCATCATAACAATTATACTCCCCTTTTACTTGCTGCACTACGAGTTGAGAATCACCATAAGCTTCAACGGAGTCGATACCAAGATTGTCGAGCAATTGCAAGCCCCTGAGTAATGCTTCATACTCAACTTGATTATTTGAACATTGGCAATTAAGCCTTAATACAAACTCAAAACTATACCCCTTTGAAAATATCAGCACGATGCCAATACCGTCACCTTCCCTGCAAACCGATCCATTAAAATACAAACGCCAAGGGGTAACAGTAATTATTTCACAATCAACTCTATGTTCTATGATAAAATCGGTTATTAGTTGTCCTTTAACTGCTTTAGTCGATTCAAATGTCGGGTCGAACTCAGTAAGCCTATAAGCTCACTTTCGAAGTTGACCTTTCAAAATTGGAGTTGACAACATATATTTAATTATATCGGCCCTACATATGACGTTACAAGCCGAAGCTAGCATATAATGTCTTAACTTAGTGCAGGCAAAATATAATGACAAACAAAGCTTTTCAATGGGAGGATACCTTGTCTCAGCATTGATTAGCCGTCAGGATAAATAGAAGATTACCTACTCCTTTCAATTGATCTCTTGCACCAAGACTACTCCAATTGTCAATTCTTCAACCGACATGTACAACCTAAACGGTACACCATTCTGTTGCGCAGCTAACACCGGAGGTTTAGACAGCTATTCTTTGATATTTTCAAAGGATCTCTGCTGATCGGCTTCCCACACAAATTCTTAATTTTCCTTTAACCTCAGTAGTGGAGTAAAAGCTTCAATCTAACCAGATAAGTTTGATATAAATCACCTCAGATATTTTATTTTACCGGTCTGCCTCTGAAGATCCTTTTTGCACCTTGGGGGTTGTGTATCGGCTATAGCCTTTACACATTCCTGGTTAACTTCAATGCCTCTCTCATGCATCACAAAACCAAGAAACTGCCCAGCCGATACCCCAAAAGCACACTTGCAGGGATTCATCTTTAAATTATGCACTCTGATTTTCTTGAATACTTCTTCTAAATCAACCAGTTGTTGATAATTACTTACGAATTTTACAATAACATTATCAATATATATTTTCACAATATGGCCGATCAATTAATTAAAAATCAAGTTCATAGCTCTTTGGTATGAGCGCTAGCAGTCTTCAAGCTGAACGTCATTACGACCCATTCAAATAACCCTAGTGCTCCAAGGGCACCTGAAAGCTGTTTTATGGTTACGTCCATGAATATTTGATTGTATCCAACATTCCCATCAAGAAAACTAATAATTTTATTCCTAGATGCAGCATCGATAAGCATATCGACTATAGGCATTGGGTATTCATCCTTAGGTGTCGCTTTATTCAAATCTCTTAAATCGATGCATACCCTAAGTTTACCATTTTTTCTTTATTACAGGAACAACATTAGAAATCCACTCAGCATATCAGCAAGGCCTGGTATGCTTAGCCTCTAATAATCGTTCTATGTCTTCTTTTATTTCATCATATATGGCCAAATTAAACCATCTAGCGGGCTTTATCTGTAGCCGATGTTCAACAAGCTGTCGGCTTAAACCAGGCTTCTCATAATATTTCTAAGCAAAACAATCACTTAAACCAGGCATCTCATAATATTCCCAAGCAAAACAATCTTTATAAGTTTTCAGCAAACCGACCAACTTATCTTTGTATTCAGCAGTTAACTTTGAGCTAATAAAAGTTGGTCTCTTTCTATCACCATCACCTATATCTACTTCTTCTAACGGATTCGAAGACGTGAAACCTTGTCCAAATCTCTCAATATCTTCAAAATCTTCAGTGGCTTCATGGCTATCTGTTTTTTACCGATAGCATTGTATTTTATCTTGCAAAACTTTTACTGCCGTTTTAGATTCCATTGGCGTAAAATCTCATTTGTTCAATCAAGGGCACTTGGCTCCACACTGATCGGCCTTATACCTGTCTGGCTAATGCATGTAATATCACAGTCCTCAATTGTCTTACCTGATATGCATTCGGCCCCGTCATGCTGCGAATTAGCGTCCGAACTTACCATGGCTATGTGAACCGATGTGTCAGCTTCAATTACTTCAACCTCATCGCCATTCTATTGTATCAACTTCTGATGCATAGTCAATGGAATGCAACAGCTGGCATGTATCCAATCTCTGCCAAGCAACATGCCATAGCTTCCTTTGGCATCAACTACAAAGAAAGTTGTCGGCAAAGTCTTACTGTCGACTGTGAGCTCAGTTACCATGACACCTTTTGCTTACGTAGGATCTCCGGTGAAGTCATTTAACACCATATTGCTTTTCATAAGATCTTCGTCGGATTTGCCCAACTTTTTTCACGTCGAATAAGGCATCAAGTTAACAGTTGCCCCACCATCTACCAGCATCCTTGATATTGGCTTTCCATTGTTATGACCTTTCAAATACAATGGCCTCATATACCGATGATCATCTTCAAGCTTCTTGAAAACGGCATCTTGTGAACCAAGGCATAATTGCGCAAATGATTCTTTAGCTGATGGTGTACATACCTTGAATTTTACAGGCAAGGTGAAAACCATATTGATGTCCATTGGTGGTGGCGAATCATCATGAATGATGGGGGAATCCAGATCGTCGGCTGAATCAAATTCTTTATGGATGATTTCTTTCTTCCTCCACTCTTTTTTCACATTCTTGATCGGACAAAATTCATTGAAATCTTCATCCCTTTTCTTCTCCTGATTGGCTTCCCTCAACTCTTGAGTTCTCAAACGTTGAAGCCATCGCCTTTGTGACTTGCTCAACCCTGGAGGACACCACCATGGCATAGGCTCAATCGGATTTCGTATCTTGCCGATCAAATCTTACTTGCATGTTTCCTCGCATCCTTTATCTGGTTGTCGTTGTTCCTGGACCAGTTTAGAAATTCTTTCATTAACTGTTCTCTTCTAATTATCTTCGTGTCGGCTCGAAACTGATTCAGATAATCTCTCTTTAGCGAATCTCTGGTGCTCTTGGCCCTGCTCAGGGTAATGTTGCTGAAAGCATCTAGGCCCCCTATTTTTCGATAATGCTTTTTATGGGGTTTTGGTATTGATGATTCAGTCAAGTATCCTTTGTGAAGTGAAGACATATTGGAATGAAGGCTAAAGGCTAAGTACCCTTGTTACTAGTTCTGGCTTGGGAGTTGATTCAAGTCAAGTAGCTAGGATAGTTATAAATTAGCCGTACTATAAAGGGGGATTGTGCACAAGTACCATGGTTCATATGTCAAATCATTAAGATTACTTGGAGTAAAGGTCACTTCATCTTATTTCCCCTCAAAACTCAGTCCTTTAGCCAAACAAATAAAATTCCATGCATGCTGGACCAAGTTTTTCTAAGTCCGACGCCCTACAGACAAAACTCAATTCACGACGGACCAACTTGGTTGTGTCAATTTTTCAATCCGGCATGAACTATCTTCACAACGGACCTTGTTGTTTTGGTCCGTTGCTGAAATCCTCTCATTCAAGAATCAAACAAAGCATATGCCATTTACGACGAACCCATTTAGTTGAACTCTAAATTTAGTCCGGCGTCAATTCTTATGTACGTCGGACCAACTTTTCTTGGTCCATCGCAAACGCGATTCTCTCTGTAAAATTGCTCTAGTGCCAAATAGTTCGCTATACCAAAATCAGTGAGTTTCCCTTCTGTGACGGACCAACCTTTTAGGTCTGGCGCAAACTGTATTTTGCTGTTTTTCACGGCGGACTCAATTTTTCTCAAAGCATGTGTACGACGAACCGTGCCGATTCGGTCCGTCGCAAATGGCATTCTCCATTATGTTGGTTCGTTGTACATTAGACAAGTTGTGAAGCTTATCAAAATGAATCTGGGGCACACTAGTTTAGCCATTTTTGATAGTCTAACATGTCCAACGGCTATCCAACAGCTGTAACGGCTATTTTCTGTTCAAATGGCTATATAAGATGTGCCAGGGTAGTTTTGCAGTAACTTTTGCATCTCTTTGACATTTTAGTATTCTAGAGCTCTCAAGCTTGCAAGGAGCCGGTGCTTCATCTCTGAAATCAAAACTCTAACTTCTAAGTGATCTTGCTCCAAGCTTAGTCTAGTTAGTGTTGTGTTAGTGAACCAAGAGACAAGGCTTGTGGATAGTCTGTTACTCTTGGAACTCAGTGTTCCTAGATGGCTCCGAGAAGCTTTTGGTGCGACCTGCTCAATAGTGATTGTGAAAGGCCACCATAGTTGCGAGAGGTTGGGACTCACCTCACCAGAGTGGTGAAAGAGTTACCTTAGTGATTACCAAAGCTACTGCGACTAGCTTTTGGTGGAGCAATACTTCGTGCGAAGTGCTCTAACGGGGACATAGGAGTTTATCTCTGAACCTCGGTGAAAAATCTCTTGTCTTTTGTCCTTTTCTTTCCAGTCTTTACTTTATCACAGTGTCTCTTTTACTTGCTTGTTTCAGAATTCCCTTTTCCCAGTAGAATTGACAAAAGGGGCACCGTTCGTGCGCTCTCTCAGCAGTAGTTGGTCGATAGGTATTCGTTGGCCAATGAGGGGGATTTTGTTGCAATTCTCAACCCCTCCTCTCATACTTAGCCAATAATTGAGAGAACGTTGGCTTATATTTTTGTATCGGCTTCCATGGTGGTACCGGTTTCTCAGCTTTGTACCACTTGCAGATTTTGAGTTCATGTAATATTACAACTATAGTTCATTATTTGGGCATCTTTGGTTAAAAGGACAAATCTTCAATTGCTTAATTAGCTAAGTGGTTGCTTCTAGCTTGATACAATCTGTACATCCACGTGAAAGTGTTTTTCTTTCATCTTGTATACTTTAGAATCAACATAATGGGAAAAACTATGAAGTTTGGATCTCACTCTCCTTTCCCCATAAAACCGAATCACCTCATCTTCTCCTGGCCGAAAGCTCCTCCTGGCTCCTCCCTGCCGATAGCCACCCAGCCTCTTCCCTCCTCCTGCAGCTCCTCCCTCCAATGGTGCCCTCCCCTGTAGCAGCTCCTCCACATGGCGCCCCCAACCGAGCTCTTCTCTTTCCTCTTGTTCCTACTTGGAAGGTAAGTGAGGGTATTTGATTTCTAGGGTTGGGGATGGATTGCTTGTTGTTCTAAGGGGGATATTTACTGGTTTGAATGACTCTAGGTTTCTTAGATTTGGTGTTTTTGGAGGGAAATGGTGGCCTAGGGTTTGGGAGAAGTTCTGAAATGGTGGCCTAGGGTTTGGGGGCGTTATAACCGAAGTAAGAGATTGTAACCGTAAGGGAAATCACCATGGATAAGGGAAGACACGATTCCTTTACTTGTAATCAACTCAGACTCTTACCCTAGTAACCGAGTTGGACTCCCCCCTATATAAGAGGGATGGGAGGACCTCAAAGAGAGAGGATAGATAATCTCATAACATAGGACTAGGGTATTACCTCCACCGCAGAGGGTCCAAACCTGTTTAAACACTCATCTCGTGTTATCATCGAGTTCCTGATCTAGCGCCTTGCCCTACAAATTCACATCCCCGTTAAGATTATTGTCGACACCAAACGTCGACAGTGGGCAACACAGCCAAACCCAACAACGAAAGGCAAACAAATAGGGTGGATCAAAGTTCGACACAGGAAAGAACCAACGCTCCAAGGCCAAAAAGCAAGGGAAACATGAAGGGAAACGGAAGCACGCGAAAATAGCAGCAGCTAAAACCCAGACGGGAGGAGGAAACGCAAGAGCAACGGCAACGACGGAGGAAACAACGAAGAAACCCGCGGCGGCGAAGGAAACAATGAGGAAACGATCCACCACACATCGACCATCGACCTGCGGTAATCACCATGTCCCGGAACACGAGGCAGAGCGAACAGGGACAGAAAACAGACCAGAACGACGATGAGCAGGGAAAAGCGAAAATCACGACCGTTGAAGCGCCATCGGCCGGCCAGCGCGGAGGCGAAACACCATCGTAGGCCACGCCAACGGGCAAGGACGGCGATCAACAGGGAAAGGCGCAGATTGTGGCCCTTGAAGAAGCATCGGTCGGGCAACGCAGACGAGGCGAGCTCCACGAGAAGGCGGAACGGCGTGAACTGGTTCGACACAACCCAGCGCGAGTGCACGTGGCCTACTAAGAAGACGACGTGGCATAGCCGACGAGAGGCGTAGGCGTTGCCTTACAAGATATCTCTACTATTCTAAAGCAGCACTTGGTGGCAGTGGTCCGTACTTCCCACGTCATTAATTGCCGCTTAATTGCCCTGCTTAATTACCATACTTAATTGCCCTGCTTAATTGCCCTACGCAAGAAACGAAGCGTTGCTTTAATTAGCCAGTTTTCGTAAGAAACGAAGCGTTAAAGATAAATGTTTGATCTTGTGAAATAATTTTTTTTTATTTTTTAATCTTTATTTTTTGTTATCAATTTTGTTTTTCGTAGCAACGCACGGGCATGTAACTAGTAAGATGTAATATCATTCACTGCCTTTTGCCGTGGCTAATGGTACAAATAATGGCGAGCACAGAGGGTGTGACTAGGATTATTTATTTATTTATTTTTATCAAGACGATGTGCACGGCTGCTGGGCGGAAGATTATCAAGTAACGAAGTGATGCACATGATCTCGGATTTTTAATCCTTTCCATTCGAGTTTAATCAGCCTATATTTCGTACGAATCTCCAAAAGAAATCTATATTTCATACATTATTTGTTAAAAATATTTGCAGATCACATGATCCACAAATTGGCGTGATTTTCTCATGGGCCCAAGTCCGGATTCAAAAATTAGCCCACGAGCGAAGCCAAGAGCCCACGTTGCCCATTGCTTAGCCTCCCACCTGGGCCCACCGTCAATGCCTCATGGCTTCTCTGCCGCTGTGTTGGTGCCTCGAGCGGTACGCCATATCCAGAGGACCGGAGGAGAGAAAAATAAATTCGATGAAAGAGGTATGCAAATTCCTTCTCATATATATCTAATGCTGATTAATGCTATGTGAACAATCTTACAATCCAACGCCATGATATTAAATGAGGAGGTGAGTTCAAGCAACCAAATTTGCATCGAATTAAGTGAGGAGGTGAATTCAAAGTCTTCACTTAATATCGTAGCGTTGGATTGCATGATTGTCCACGTGGCATCAATCAACATCACGAATCTGAGTCGAGTGGATAAGTTGTTAAATCACCGAGATTTCAACCAAAATTGCCGAGATTTCGTTACATTTTGAACCGACCAAAAAATGGTCAAAATACGTCAAAAAAATCTGAAATTTTTTGTAGATCGTCTTCAACCTAAATTCAATTATATCTGCCAAAAAAAAAATTTAGCAATTTTTTTTTTAAAATTTTGGCCGAAATTACCGAGATTTCGGCCAAAATCGGCAAGATCTCAGCGAGATTTCAATTTACACTGTAGCATTTTGAATTTTTTTCAAATCTTTTTACCCGGCCGAGATTTTGAATCTCGAGGAGGTCCGAAATCCGAAATCTCGCTGGGATTTCGCCGGTTTTCGGCGAGATTTGTATCCGTGGTGGGGACTAGCACCGATCGGGACTCGGGATGAAGATTGAAGAGCAAAGCTAACCCTAACGTGGGGCAGGACGGCTAGGCATCAAGCGTGGCAAGCCAGGCGTGAAGCAGAGCAGAACCCTAGGTGGCTAAGGACGGCTAGTAGCTCCACAACGTGAGGCCGGAAAAAACACACTGCACGACTCGCTCCCTATGGAGTTGGGGGCAAAGGACGAGACGGCGGCGCCCGCGTCCAGCGGCAGCTTCAGGCGGTGGGGCGCGTCGCGGCGTACCTTGGCGGCGGCTTCCTCCTCTCCGCCGCCTCCTCCGCTGCCGTGCGCTCCCTCCACTCCCTCTCCGACGCCAACTAGGTATGCCGTATGCTATCCCAACACAAAAAAAAAAACAAAGGACAAACCTTTACTCTACCCGCTTGATGCCTTGCCCTGATTCCTGTAAACTCCAAAATGTGTTGTTCTTAGAGGAAATTTGTAGTACCGTGTGGTGCCTGCGAGCGGAAGGGAACCTACGCGTGCAGGCTTTGCAGAGGCAGCTCGACGATCGAGTGGTCTCCGCTACACGACCCAGTGTTCGTCAACCCGTGCCTCTGCTCTACCTGTGATGGGGACTAGGTTGGCCATTGTTTTACGAAGCTCTCTTGATCTCAGTTGCTGGTGCTGCTGCTGGGTTCCTTTAATATTATCTTTCCATGGATGTTTTGTTGATTTGTTTATATTTTCCGGGTACAGCGCTCCTTAAACAGCCTGGGCAAAGGCTATGCATAAAGAAGCAATGTGTCTCGGTGTCTGTTTGTCGGTGGGCTTTTCGCTTGGTCAGTTTGTGCTCCTGAGTCCTGATAAAGTTGAAGTGTGTATTCTTAGGAGGGAGTGTTAAGTGTTGACCTGATGTTTTGCTGATGGCATGCAATCCACGGGTAATTAAATTGAATGGTTTGTGTTGAGAAATTAGGAGTGTAAAAAGTGGTTTCTGGTTTAAACGAAAAACCGAATATCAATGTGTAAACTGCAAACTAAAAGTGGCTTATTTCCCTTAACCTCTGCTTTAATATAGAAGATGTAGAATTGAGCTTTTTTGAATGTGCGTACAGTATGCATTTCAGTTGTTCGGAGGAATAGGATAGATGTATAGATGATTAATGTTGCTTGAATGATTAATTAGAGATATTCTTTTAGTTCATTGACTTTTCAGATAATGAGACTTGGCTATGAGAATGGCCAACTGATTGTTTTTGCTTCCCAGTATAAATTGATATTAGCATCCTGATTCTATAAACATATTATTTTAGGTAGCATGCGAAAACTGTAGCTAGCTCAGAAACAAAAAAGAAAAATACTGCAACCCAATTTTTTTATGGGGGATTCCAGGATAGTTCTCCTCGACTAAAGTGGATTAGACGACTGCCTAAACATATGGGGGACTCCAGGACAGTTCTCGACTGGAGTGGATTAGATGACTGCCTAGACGTCCAGATGTCGCTCTCGGCGATTCTACATCTTCTATATGAAAGCAGAAGTTAAGGGAAAAGAACCACTTTTAGTTCGCAGTTTACGCATTGATACTCAGTTTTTCGTTTAAACCAAAAACCACTTTTTACACTCCTAATTTCTCAACACAAACCATTCAATTTAATTACCCGTGGATTGCATGCCATCAGCAAAACATCAGGTCAACACTTAACACTCCCTCCTAAGAATACACACCTCAACTTTATCAGGACTCAGGAGCACAAACTAACCAAGCGAAAAGCCCACCGACAAACAAACACCGATACATATTGCATCTTCATGCATAGCCTTTGCCCAGGCAGTTCAAGCAGCGTTGTACCCTGAAAATATAAACGAATCAACAAAACATCCATGGCAAGATAATATTAGAGGAACTCAGAAGCAGCAACCGAGATGAAGAGAGCTCCGTAAAACAATGGCCAACCTAGTCCCATCACAGGTAGGGCAGAGGCACGGGTTGACGAACACCGGGTCGCGGAGCGGAGACCACTCAATCGTCGAGCTGCCTCTGCAAAGCCTGCACGCATAGGTTCCCTTCCCCTCGCAAGCACCACACGACACGGCAAATTTCCTCTAAGAACAACACAGTTTGGAGTTTACAGGAATCAGGGCAGGACATCAAGCGGGTAGAGTAAGGGTTTGTCCTTTGTTTTTTTTTTTTTTGTGTGTGTTGGGGTAGCATACCTGGTTGGCATCAGAGAGGGAGCGGAGGGAGCGCACGGCAGCGGAGGAGGCGACGGAGAGGAGGAGGAAGCCGCTGCCAAGGTACGCCGCGACGCGCCCCACCGCCTGAAGCTGCCGCCGGACACGGCCGCCGTCTCGTCCTCCGCCCCCCAACTCCATAGGGAGCGAGTCGTGGCGTGTGTTTTTTCCGACCTCACATTGTGGAGCTACTAGCCGTCCTTAGCCACCTAGAGGTCCCATTGCAAAGACATGCAAAGACTCTATAATGTCTTGCAAAGAAAAAACATCTAATTAGAGTATAATAACAGCAGAAAACGCATTGCACAGATAGATAACATATGCAAAGCCTCCATAATCTCTTGCAAAGGAACACCATACGAGTATAACAGTAGAAAATACAATGCATAGATCAAGGCAGGCAAGTACTTATAAAACTGTCCAGAAGTAGTATGAACATAGCATTACATTTACATATCCGCCGACCAACTACCATGATCAACATTTACATGTGTGTCATTTGAAAAGTATATATATATATATACTTAAAGGCGTATCAAACAGGTGCTTCGACATGAAATTTGGTGGAAAAGATTAAATTGGCTTTCCTGTTCAAATATATGATGGATCATACCATGGCATATTCTCATGGATACAAACATAATGCTATTGGTTAAACTAGTAGTAAGTAGTAACATGCATGCACTGATGCAGTGCCCCAGCATCTGGTACTACATTTTTTAGCCAATCTAAACAGTTAAGAAGATCATTTCACGTACACCATCAGATCTCTACCACAGATCGAACTAATTTTCAAACTGGTCAAAGTACAGCTCTAGGTAGAAAAGTAAACCTTTATAGGGATAGAATGATAAACTTTGGTAGTACTATAGTACAAAAAAAAAGTTCATTCACATGCATGATTATAGTCGCCACTAGTACTAACACTATTAGAGGTAGTCTTGGACCTCCTTGTAATGCAGTTGGCTTTGTAGATCGAGTTTTGCTTGGTGAAAATCACCTCTGCAAGAATCCAGTGTACAAAAGGACTAAAGTTTTTATTCCAGAAATAGACTGCAACATCTTTTCCCCTCCACTTGAATATCAAAGAGTTACACAACTTTAGTATAGGATATTAGTTTATAATGCATCCTAACAAGTAATGATCAAATCTCATTGTTTCTTTCACCCCCATAGGAATGCAGTGTTAATTCTCCTGATTATGGACCACTTCCTCCAAATGCACCAGACTGGTGCCTGGCCCCATTTGATCCTGAGGGTTTGTTAAGGTACTTATATAAACATTTCATTATCAATTTATCACCAAACTGATCCTTAAAAAAATGCACAACATATTCAAACCAGACATGTATTGATTCATTGCAAGGTATACCACATGAAATGCAGTAACGATATGCTTTTCTGTAGGAGCCCTTGAGTATTGAGTAAATGCAATTACAAACAACTTGACATTTCCAGACTTTTCTAACCTTGCTTCTGTTGCCTGAAACAATCCTTTCCAGAAAAAAATCCACTCTTTTATGCCTGAAACAATCCAGTCCAGAAAAAAAATGTCAGGAAGAAGCATAGTAACTTACTACAGTTAAAGCTTTGATTGCTCCCCAATGTCTTGGAAGGCAATAGTGAAAGATTTGATTGATTAGGAACCAGGAAGAAGCCCATCGCTGTTGGCCAGCCGCCAGCTGATCCCTCCTCGCTTGCAGCTGCTCCAATCGCGGATGTCGCTGGTGGCTAGAGGGTGGAGAGCGGCGATGGGAGGGGCTGAGTTAGGGCGGCGAGCGGTGGCGAGACGAGCTAAGGTAGAGGCGGCGGGATGGGCTGAGGTAAGTGCAGAGGGCGGCCGTCGGAGGCGGTAGGAGCTCAGGTAGGGGATCGCTGGACCGGTCGGAGGCAGTGGGAGCTCGGGTAGGGGATGGCACAGCCGGTCGGAGGCGGTGGGGGCGTGCGCTGGACCGGTCGGAGGCGGTGGCAGGGAGGTCGGGGAGGAGGCTTCGAGGCACTGCGGCGGGGGGGGGGGGGCGGCCGTGCGTAGGGGCGACGGCGGGGGGAGGCGCGCGTGGGAGCTGTAAGACCCCCACTTTTATGCTACAGTACAAACATAAAAGCAAGGTTCTAATGTGCATACTGTACCATTCCCATGATCAGTGGCTGGCACGCACAAAACACAATTTGGAATCACAACCATACAACAGTTTCATATTTTATTACAGCGGAAGTAATTTTACAATATGACCGATGAGGTCTACTAAACATAGCGAAAGAATCAGATGACTTGTAGTTTGCCACATAATCCACAGGCAACTGACAAGGTAAAGCCTTAGAAAGAACCGTCGTTAACAATCCCGTTTTCCTGCGTCAGAGTAACTGTCGAGGATTCCTGTCTAAAAACAACAGTAATAGCAAGGGTGAGTACGTTGCGTACTCAGCAAGACTTGTAGTGTTTGCAAACCTGAAATATATGCAGGCTGAATAGAAAGTGGGTTTCTACGGTTATTTTGCATAAAGCGGAAGTTTTGAATGAAGTAATACTGAATAATAATGGAAAGCGTAACTAGAAATTTAAAACAATTTAATAAGTAATTTAAATAACAAGTAGTAAGATGAAATATAACAATCTACTCACGGCCCTTTGTGAGTAAATTAACGAAAAAGACCCTCCATGGTCTTATATGAACAAATGTAACAATAAGTGACATTAAAGGGTGTAAACCATTTCCCAAATCATTTAATCAAAGATTTTTGAAAACAGAAATAGCTAACTAGTGTCAATTCGCCAAGTCATCCATGACCGTGGACACGGCTATTCGAATAGTTTTAGACTCTGCAGAGTTGTACAGCTTTACCCACAAGATATGTTCTCCCTTTGTGGCAGATCATTAGCACACTTCCTTTGGTGTGCCGCCAGAGAGTTCATAACGAAACTGTTCGTTACTTGGACCTTAACTTTGCACTAGCCCGATGACGTTACCCCTGACTATGATGGAAGCAAACAAACGGTGAAGCAATAGTATTCAGGAGCCCGCGGCTCAAATGGTACAACAACAGCCCCAATTCATAGCCAGGCGTACATCGTTACAACGGCAGATGCCAACACCTCGGTGATGACACCTCCCTCGAGCAAACCTATATCCGGAATGCCCGTGCTACAACTGCCTACCAATGTGCAAAGCTAATTTCCAAATAATTTAATAAGTTAAGACTGTCCCATTCCAGTACTTGTGGATGTACGGTTATACTTGGATCATGCAACACTACGTTCGGTCCTCAAAGTGACATGGGCGATAACTCCACCCTAGCTACGTACACGTTAAAACATGTACAACCGGCTATTGCCAATAATCACCCACGTCGAAATCAATAGTTTTATTTTCATTTTTACCAAACTACCAGTATCCTTTACTGCTTAAATAAACCAGAAAAAGATTTCATAAAGAATGATGTGTGGGTGTAGATGTCAACGTATCTGTCGGCGTACTTTGCGCCAGGGTCCCCACTCCCCCGCAGTTAAAAAGGTCGCCAGGGGTGTGGTCGACCCGGGGGCACGTGGCGGCCAGGCCACGCCCCTGGGCGACCAGGAAGGTGGTCGCCCCGGGGGCACGTGGCGGCCAGGCCACGCCCCTGGGCGACCAGGAAGGTGGTCGCCCGGACACGTGGCGGCCAGGCCACGCCCTGGCGACCAGGAAGGTGGTCGCCAGGGGACAGCGTGGCGGCCAGGCCACGCCCTAAGCGACCAGGAAGGTGGTCGCCGGGGACACGTGGCGGCCAGGCCACGCCCTGGCGACCAGGAAGGTGGTCGCCCCGGGGAAAGGTGGCACGCGGGCCACTCCCCCGAGGTCAAGGGCATTTAATGCAAGTTGTGCGCATTAAATGCAAGGCGTCTTGAGATGCGATCGACGGCCCGCCTTCCCCCAGGCGCGCATTAATTGCGTGACATCAGCGACACCTTACCCCTGACGTAGCGGGAAGCGTTGGTGGGCGGGGCCCGAGGTGGGATTGTGACAATTTGCGGCGATCATTAATGAAGAGTAAGAACGAGCGGCGTGCGCAATAAATAATCCCATGCCGGTGTAATGATGGTGGTGGGGTAAGCCACCCATGCGTCCCCGTCAGCCCTAGTATAAAAGGGAGCCAGGGTGCATGGGAGAGGGGGTTCGAAAGATTGTAAGGCTTTCATTTCCTTCAGCAAGAACACAAGCAATACCAAAAGAAAGCAGGACTAGGGCTATTACTCTTATGAGGGCCTGAACCTGGGTAAAAAGCTCTGGCGCCTCCTTGTTCCCCTGAGTTTCCCGGTACCCCGGTCGTCTTCTTCCTTTCCCCGGCAATTGCCCCGAAAGCCCCCTGTTTGAACCTCATAAGCACCCAATTCAGAGGTGCCTGTTAGCTAGAACGCTGACAGTGGCGCGCCAGGTAGGGGCTCTTGGTGGTTAGATTGCCCTCTTCCTTCCATCTCCAGTTCGAAGCTCAGCAGAAGCAGGAGCGCTTGTCTGCATGGCGGAGTCGCACTCCAATCGCGGCAATTTGCCCGAGGAAAGCGGCGCCCGTAGCCGATCCCGACGTTCGGGGAGGAGCCGCCACCCGGTCCTCTCCGCTGGGCCGCGCGATGGCTCCTACGCCGGGTCACCGTCTAATCCAAGGCTTGGCGCTGGGTGACGACACCCCCGCGCGAAGCCTCCATGCGGCCCGACTGCTTCTCGATCATCCCCCAGGACGCTCTTCTTCGACGGGTCTTTCAGGCTTGAAGGCGCGGGGGCTGGGGTTCTCCTGGTCTCTCCGACCGGGGACCTCCTCAAGTACGTGGTCGCCCTCGACTTCAAGGCCACCAACAACGCCGCCGAAAGCACGAGGGCTTGCTGGGCCGGCTCAGTGCCGCAGCCATCGGTGTCCGGCTACCGCAAGTAAAGGGCGACTCCTGGCGGTCGCCAATCGTGCAAGGAAGGACTTTTCCTGCCCCGACCATGGCAAAGATACCTGGCGAGGTCGTGAAGCCGGAAAGGCATTTCAAGGATCGATACACTCACATCCTCAGGCGTGACAACCATCGGCGGACGAGCTCGCTCAGGCTTCGACCAGGTCTCCTGCATCGGCCGGGTCTTTGAGGAAAGGCTTCGCGACCGCCCATCGCAGCCCCCATTTCTCGGGCGGGGACGATGGTGATGCCGCTCGACCCTCGCCACGGGGAAGGCGGTTCCGTTGGAAATGCCCGGCCAGGCGAAGTACTCGGACGACCACCTCGTGGTCGCTATACTTGACCAGGAAGGCACATGGATGGATCCGATCCTGGCCTACCTGCGGGATCAAGTGTGCCCCGATGATGATGCGTCAGCAGAGAAGATAGCACGAAAGGCCAAGTGCTATACCCTGGTGGGCGGGGACCTGTACCGCCGGGGTAAGAATGGAATTCTTCTGAAGTGCATCACTCGGGAAGAGGGGAGCAGTTTGCTCTCGGATATCCATGGAGGCGTGTCACGGAGCCATGTGTCCGGACGAACGATGGCGGAAAAGCTTTCGTCAAGGGTTCTATTGGCCGACCGCCTCCAGGATGCTTGCGAGCCGGTGAGGAGATGTGAAGCGTGTCGGCTTCCACGCCAGCGTGTCCACCAACCACCCCAAGCCTCGCAGACTATCCCGCTCTCTTGGCCCTTCGCGCCTGGGGCTGGATATCCCCGCCCGCTGCTCAAGGCCACGCGGGGCTACACCCACTGTTCGCCGCCATCGACAAGTTCACCAAGTGGGTAGAAGCCGAGGCAAGAAGATCCATCACCGCCGCCGCTGTCAAGTTCATACGAGAGATTTTTGCCCGCCGAGTCGCTAACCGTATCATCACCGACAACGGCGCCCGATTCACTAAGCGGCCTTCTTAGACTTCGTGAAGAGATGGGCACCAAGGTCTGTTTGCCTCGATGCCGCTCACCCCAGAGCAACGGCCAGGTCGAGCAGACCAACGCTACCGGCATCGAAGGGCCTCAAGACCCGGGCGTTCGACCGACTCCACAAGCGTGGCGCCCGGTGGACCGAAGAGCTCCCGGCTGTGTTGTGGTCACTTCGGACCACTCCTAGCTGGGCTACCGGGGAAACCCCTTTCTTCCTGGTCTACGGCGCAGGTCGTTCTCCTCGGAGTCGGCCCAGGGTCACCTCGGCGTTCTGGCGTTTGTGGAAGAAGACCAGGGAGAGGCTGCGTCGAGACGACATCAACCTCTTGGAAGAGGCGCGGATCGAGCAGCCTTTGCGCTGCAAAGTACCAAGCGAGCCTCAGGCGGGACCACGCCTCCCGGGTTAATGAGAGAACGCTGGCAGTAGGCGACCTGGTCTTGCGAAGAATCCAGACGCATGCCGGGTCGCATAAACTGTCCCCCCAGTGGGAAGGACCTTTCAAAGTGGTCTCTGTCACTCGTCCCGGGGCGGTCAGGTTGGCCATCAAGACGCGGCGAGGAGCTAGCAAACTCTCGAGAATATAGAAAATCTGCATAAGTTCTACCCTTGATTGGTTGTAAGTCCTTGGTTCCGCCCCCGACCTACCGAGTATGTCTTCCGCTCCGCCGCGGGTCGGGGGAGGCCTTTTGTTTTGAAGTTAAATACTCATTTTTCCTGTCCAAACCGCCTAATCTTCCTGCCCTCTTTTCGGTCTTTTGCCTTCTGTCGGATAGTGCCGGGGCGATTTGCCTCTCGGTACTCTGCCCCGATAGCGAGGTAGGATCACTAAGTGTGAGCGCGCACGGGGATGGGTGATTGGATGGCTAGTTTAGCACGATCCTCAAAGACGGTCATGACACTCGTGGTGTCCCCGTGGGGTCGGCGACTCGAACACCACCGCTAAGAACCTCGGGGCCCCGCCCGAACTCGCTAAGTGATCGTTCCTAGCTCAAGACCTTAAGTCTCCAGCGTTCTGCGGAGCCAGTAAAGAATAAGAACAAAGAAATCTTTAAGCCATATAGCGGGAAGCCCGTGCTTCCATTCCATTTGAATCTGTCTTGCGTCTCAAGTTTTTACAGCAAAAGTAAAGCAAACTAGCTAACTACGCCATGGGATCCTCTCGTCCTCTGCGCCGCCGCCTCGGCGGCCGCCACATCCTCAAGAATCGAGAACGTCGGATGAAGCGCCACGTCCTCGGCTACCGCCTCGACTGAGGTTCTCCATCGCCACGGTGGCCGCGACCGCTGGAGCGTCGTGGACCCGCTCCTCCGCTGCGCCGATCGCCTTGATCCCGGACCGTGGCTGCGGATCGAGTTGGGGTCACGGCTATGCGCAACAAGCCAGCGCGTGCATTTCGCCGTGGCGCCGCGCGGCTGCGCGCCCCTCTGACGGACTGGCGGGCGGCGGCGGCAGCGCGTAAGGAAGTCTGCGATGCAGCAGAAGGCGAAGGCATAGTGCCGTGGCTTCTCCTCCTGCGGACCTGGCTGCTCCAAAGCCCTAACGAAGCAAGGCCGCCATTGCTCGGTTGAAGGCATGGCGCAAAGATCTGCGAAGTGTCCACGCCTGGCCCGGGCCCTATCGGCCTTCTCCGCCTCCAGCTCCGCAGAGAGCCTCTCCGTAGCGGAGTGCTTTGTTCCCGCTGCTCGCTCCAGCCGCGGCTCCGCTCGATCCGCCCCGATCGCGCGAGATCTTCTACCTCTTTGCGGAGGCGGTTAATCTCGATTCCGCCTCCGTCAACCGCTCCTGCTCGTCGCTAGGCACCGCTTATCTTTGGAATAAAGCTCACGAGAGCCGCCAAAGAAAGCGTCTGCGTCACGAGGGAACGGAGGCAAAGGTGGATCCGGGTAGGGCAGGCCGAGCGGACCTCGATGCCGAGCGACGGCGCCAAAGAACCGCCGCTGGGGTCGCCCTCCTGCCCGGCCGTCCTGGGATCGGCTACCGGATGGCGCGACCCTGCGACCCGGGCGCCGGACCACCCGCGGCTTGGGCAACGGAAGGGTCCGAGGCGGGAACCCTAAGAAAGAGACGTGAAAGGCGTAAATAACGGCAAAATGCCGCTCAAAGAAACTTAAATTCGCATCAGTATGTGCATTTTTTGAATAAGTACCTAGGTGATGGTTTTGGGAACCGAGGCACGCCGAGTAAGGACTACCAGCCGCTGGTCTTTGTCGGTGCCGGGTCTGTCGGCCTAAGAACCGGCGCAGCGAGGCGAATCGCGGCCCGGCGTGGCGGTGTGGAGGAAGATTCGCCGCGGTGGTGGCGGCGCAGCCCAAGGCTGGCAGCATGGCTGGTCGCCGCCCACCACCCTCGGCGAAGAGGCCGAGGAGGAGCCGCCGGAAGGTTTGTTGTCCCCACCCGGCGGGAGCAAGGAGGGACGGGCCCCGATGGTCGGCAAACCTCCCGCCACTAACGAGGAAACGGCCAGCGGCGAAGAAGTCCCCGCGGCCGTAGAGGTTCCGCCTGGCCGAGCCTGTAAGGGGGCCTTTGGGAACGACTCACCATTACCGCTATCATCATCGCTATCCGGGCGCTGCGCCTCTAGGTGCCCTCCCTGGCCGCCAACGGTGAGGAGGGTCCGGATTATCAAGGGTGCCCGGCGTGTCACGTCGGGCGTGCCCATGGCGCCCATCGACGGCATATGGCACGGACTATCGTCGCCGCCGCCCCGGCGACAACCGGCAGAGCGGACTGCCGCCGTCCGAATTCCGGAATGGGGCCGACGAAGCCCGTCGCCATCCACCTGTCGATCGCGTCGGAAGACAGGTTCCCGGCGGCTGGCACACAAAAAAAAGAGAGGAAGGGGAGAAGCCCCAGAGAATAAAAACACTGTCAGCACCAAAATTCGACCCATAGCGTAGAAGGGAGAGGGATGGCTCAAGGTGAAACGAGTTACCTCCAGGAATGCTCCGGGTCCCGTCGCCGACGCCCATGTACTGCCAGTGGCGACGCGGGCGGCGAAGAGGGCACACGACCTCCGGAACGAAGTCCCGAATGACCATGGGCCACTGTCAAACCCGCCCGTCGCAGGTGGTCGGCCACGCTAGCATAGCCGAGCTTCGGGCGTCTCGCTCACATGGGCCCCAGTTGGGGTTCGACCGCCAAAGCGGCGGAAGCTCCAGCACCTCAATGCCACTATCGTCCTCGGCGTACATCCAATCTTCACGCCAGTTCCTCCAGCTGGATCGACAGTCCAGAGGAAGGTAGCGTGACATGGACCCGTCGCGGAGCCGCAGGTGACAGCTCCCGGTAACAGGCGAGTTGCCGCCCGTGGCGCGGAGGGTGTAGAAGAAGCGAAAAAGAAGGAGGTTGGGGAGCACTCCTATGAACATTTCACAGAAGTGGGCGAAAGCAGCAAGGAGAACGACGGAGTTGGGGGGAAGATGGATGTGGTGAATAGCATAAAAGTTGAGGACGGAGAGATAAAAATCCGAAACCGGTGGCGGCGAGTTCGCAAGAAGTCGCCACCCGAAAAGATCACCTCCCGGGGGCACTGGGCTCGACGGTCCGTAGCGCAAGACGAGAGATCCAGCGATTATGTTCCGGAAATGCGGCGGCAATCTCCTCCTCGATGGCCGACGAGGAAGAATGGGAGCCATCGGTGCGGAAGAATGTCGAAGTCCGTCGGCAAACACAAAGGCCAAGGAAGCACTAAAGCCATGAAGAGAGGCAGGGTGAGGCGCGTTATAGGAAGGAGGCCGCCCCCCCCCCCTCGGTCAGCTTTTTATAAGGCCGCGAGGAAAGCCACGGCGGGAGAACCAAAAGGACGCGGTTCGGGAAAAGAGAGGGAAGTTCAAAAGCCCCGTTAAGAAGGTGTGTCCCAAGGATCGTCGGCGGTTGCAGGGCGGAATGACGGCGCAAACCGCTTCGGGAACCTAAGAAGCGTAAAGTCTCCGAAGGCTGCGGGCGAGTGGGCTAATTAATGGCCCCACCCGGAGGCTGAGCGGTTCTCCGATTAGTATTCAAAAGAGAGAAAAAGGAAGTTGGTAGGTCAAAAGCGCCTCTGGGTGGACCCGGCTCTGTCGGCGTACTTTGCGCCAGGAGTCCCCACTTCGCATGATTAAAAGGTCGCCAGGGTGTGGTCGACCGGGCACGTGGCGGCCAGGCCACGCCCTGGCGACGAGGAAGGTGGTCGCCGGGGCACGTGGCGGTTGCCACGCCCCTGGCGACCAGGAAGGTGGTCGCCCGGGGACACGTGGCGGCCAGGCCACGCCCTGGCGACCAGGAAGGTGGTCGCCGGACGCTGCGTGGCGACCAGGCCACGCCTAGGCGACCAGGAAGGTGGTCGCCCGGGACACGTGGCAGCCAGGCCACGCCTGGCGACCAGGAAGGTGGTCGCCGGGAAAGGTGGCACGCGCCACTCCTCGAGTCAAGGGCATTTAATGCAAGTTGTGCGCATTAAATGCAAGGCGTCTTGAGATGCGATCGACGGCCCGCTTTCCCAGGCACGCATTAATTGCGTGACATCACGGCAGACCTTACCCCCGACGTAACGGGAAGCGTTGGTGGGCGGGGCCCGAGGTGGGATTGTGACAAGCGGCGATCATTAATGAAGAGTAAGAACGGCGACGCGGCGCAATAAATAATCCCATGCCAGTGTAATGATGGTGGCTGGGGGGTAAGCCACCCATGCGTCCCCGTCAGCCCTAGTATAAAAGGGAGCCAGGGTGCATGGGAGAGGGGGGTCGAAAGATTGTAAGGCTTTCATTTCCTTCAGCAAGAACACAAGCAATACCAAAAGAAAGCAGGACTAGGGCTATTACTCTTATGAGGGCCTGAACCTGGGTAAAAAGCTCTGGCGCCTCCTTGTTCCCCTGAGTTTCCCGGTACCCCGGTCGTCTTCTTCCTTTCCCCGGCAATTGCCCCGAAAGCCCCCTGTTTGAACCTCATAAGCACCCAATTCAGAGGTGCCTGTTAGCTAGAACGCTGACAGTATCGTTCTAAGCATTGCTAAGCAGATGCAATTAATATTCGTTATAGCCCATCTTTTAATTGAGTATCCATTCCTATGGTTGTCATGGGGTTTATGTTGATATGGTTAAGATAGTATATCAACATTGGGTTATAACTACCAAGAGTGTGAAATAAATAGTTAAAATATGAGCATGCAGGAAGATTCTTAATCACATTTTATCTGGTTGTAAAATCTGGGTTCAAGAATGATCAAAGGGGTGCTTGCCTTGCTACTTGTTGTCTTTAGCGACGAGTCGAAGACGTCATCTTGAGATTGTCGACGACGAAGTCCGAGACGTCGGATTCTACACGTCGTATAATGGAAAAGAATAACAAATAGCAAATAACACTTTCAATAAGGGCAAAAGGAAATCAGATGGAAAATCAAATAACAAACATTACATAAAATAAGCACAAGTATGAATTTGGGTTTGTGAACGTATAAGGGTGTCACTTTTATGTTATAATCGTTACAATTGATTAACGGCTTTAAGGGTTGTGTCGCATACGATACCTATTCTTTGTGATTCACTCTATTTTATTTTACGAATTCAGGGAGCTAAGATTGTAAGGGTGAATATATTATAATTCATTTTCAGGATGTGAAGTTGTTTGGACTAATATGGATTAATACATAAGACAGTAGGGGTGAGAGTAACTACAAATTGCAAGAGTTAAACTTATGCATATGCAGTATTACAAACCTTAGGGTTTAATTTTAGCGTAATCATGTTTTAATAGGATTCAGATGCAAAAGCAAGTTATAATATAATAACATACTTATATAATTTAAGATTGTCATGCCTTGGTTGATCTTACATAAATTGGAGTCTATTGTTAATGTTTTATTTATTAAATAGAGGTTTATGTTAATTAAAGGTTATAGGAATAATAGGCATAAGGTTTAACTTACATATGAGAATAATAGACTAATTTTGAGTATAATCTTCTTTGTAGTATGGAATGATCGTGTTTTATGGTTCGTATAAGAAATAAGTTGAATATGTATGTTTACTCATATATATATTGTGACTATATTCTAAATGGGTATATATGTACAGTGAAAGTATGAGTATTTACTAACTTAATTCAACCTTACTCAATTCTTGCTTATTAGGAATATTCATTTTCCTAGAAACATTTAATATATATATATATATTTATCTTTTTTTTTCCTCTTCTCTTTTTTTTTTTTTCCTTTTCTTATTTCTTTCTTCATTTCTTTTCTCCTTCTTTCTCTTTAACCATTCGGCCTGTTGGCCTCTGCTCTTCACGCCTCCTCCTTTCTCGACTCCTCTTCTCCTTCTTTCGGGTCCATGGCGCCTCCGCCTCTTGGCCCCATGGCGCCTTCTTCGGACGACTCCGGCTCGGCCTCCTCCCTGGCTCGGTCCCGCACCTGACTTCATCGCCGCTACTTGGCCCGGCTTAATCTGTGTAGTCTCCGCCGAGATCATACGCTGGTTCCGATGGCTCTCCCCGTCCTTTGTGGTTTGGTTCTCCATCCCCTTCTCCATTCACTTGATTTGGGGTTGGTAACCATAATCCTCTCTCTCTTTCTCTGGATGTCGATTTCTTGCCCTTTTGCCTCTTACGCTAAATGATATGGGCTCGGGTTTAACTAGGGTTTGGTATCTCTAATTCCTTTTCTCTATTGGTCGAACCCCTTTACTAGTCATGATGATCCTGTGATGCTTGATGCTAGAGTTTTGTGATGTTTGATGTTTAGGCACTAACATTGAGATCATGTTTTATTGATCTGTGATGCTTATGATTTGAGATGATATTAAAGTGGATTGCACTGAGATGGTATGACCCTGATCTGCGGTTTTCTTTGAGGTTCACTAAAGATCCATTACACTGATTTTCTTTGTGATGTGAATGGATTTAGTGTATGATTAACTCTATACTAGGTTACTTTGGATGATCTTTAAATGTTTAAACAAGTACATGGTGACGATAGCCTTACTAAGATTCATTTACATGGGAGAATGATAACATGATGTGATGCTCTTTGGTTTCTTCTCTGAATATTCAATTGAATATAATGACAATGGCTTAGAATGAATTGGTTGCATGGTAGATAATATTGATTTGATGCCATGCTAGAGGGTGTTGTTGTCTTCACTTGGTCCGTGATGCTTAATCTAAAGAATTGATCTATTTGCAAGTCGGAGGGCATCTGCTTTTCCTAAAGTCAGTCTTGTAGGGGAGCATGTTTGGTCGGGAAAAACTTAATGCAACCCTTGCATGTCTAAGTCTTCGTTCTTGAGGCCAAGATCTTTAATTCTTCTCTTTGTCTGTCCTTACTTCTATCTCGGCTTCATTTACGCTATTGCTTACTATTTCGATTGCTATTCTCTTTTGTTCTTGCTGTCTCTATTATGCTATTCTACAAGGAATTGATTTGTGGAGCTTACTTGGATGTGCTCTGAGATGAGGGTCAGAGAGAGAGGGAGATGGTTGCGCTGCTCTGCTTGATCCTCCTTCCCTCTGGTTCCTGGTGGCTTCTTGGTCCCATCCCTGGTCTTGGTTGCGCCTTGATCCCGATTGCACCAGGTCTTTGCTTTGGAAGCTCTAGGGCTTGCCTGCATGCTTTGCTTTCCGGTTTGGTCTTTGATGGATGCTATACACCGATTGCTATTTTGGGGCTTCTTAAATAGAACTTGGTTGGTTTATAAAGCCATGGAAATGGCGGTGGGAGCAGGAGTTTGAATGGTGGCTTGTTTGCGCTTGGATTGATCTTTAATTAGTGCATCCCTCTTATCTTGTCGGTACCTTGAGGTTGGTCCTGATTTTGCCTTGACCCGAATGTTCTGAATTCGGCTGGGATTATTCTGGAGACCTACTACCATGCATGACAAGGAGCAATCCCTTGTGATATAGCTTATGCAGTTTGTGCTCTGGGCTTACAGTTGAGCCTAGGTGTTGTAGTTGGTTCTGGAAGAACTGAGCTCTGAGGTGTTCGGTTGGGTTTTTACCTCAGTAACTAGTGGTTAAATTTTTATGGTCTAGCAACTAGCCTTAGGGGCTTAAGTGGCCATTTGGTTTGAGCTATTCTGGGGCCTTCGGTTTGTCTGCTTTATCCTAACCCATGGTTACTTTTATCCCAAGACCAGCTGGATACTCTAGAGACTCCGGTTGGTTCTGGAGCGGGTTGTGTTGTCCCTGGCACAATGCCGACTTATCCCTACTTACTGTTGTTTTACTACTTTACTGCGGTAAAATACATTTTTATCCCGCGATATTTCTAAATATTCGTAGCTATGATTTAAACAGGTTTGTTATTGCCGAATGATGCAAAACTTAATCGCGAGAGGAGCCAGATTGGCCCCCGGACAATCTAGGGTACCTCACTGAGCGATCTAACTTGGCTGACGGCAATTCTTTCTCTATTCATTTATTGTATTTAATTTAATGCATTTGCTTTATGCTTAATCTCATACGTAAACAATTTAATTTGCAGGTTCTCAAATGCAGATCAACTCAGCACAGGAGCTGAAGCTTGTAGTTTTGTAATTTACTTTTTGAGATGTAATTTGTAACCAAATATGTAATTGGATAGTTATGTGAGTTGTAATTGTAATTGCATATGTAATCGAATGATTGTAAGAGTTATATTCCATATAACTGTTGTATGTAAAGATCTTTGTATTTCCTGTGTATTGTAAATGTGAACTATGATGTATTAATAAAATCGGTGTTGCAGTTCAATCCTTTGATTCAATCCTTTGCAATGATTATTTCTTGATCAGCAATTGGCAACTGGTTTATTTTATCTTCTTACCATCTTCGTCTATAACTTTTTCCTTTCCTAAATTCAGGAATTCAATTATCTTTTAACAAAAGCTTTTATATTTGCAGAAAGATAATAATAAATCAAATTTTCATTTTAATATTTTATTTTTATTATTTAATTAATTCAGGGATGTTACAGACTACCCCCCTTAACAGGAATCTCGTCCCCGAGATTCGCAGGGTTAAAAGGGTGAGTGGAAGTTGGATTCTAAGGTGATTTGCTACTTTCTCGGAAAGATATAATGATCATTTTGCACATCAAGAATTTTCTGAACTGATGAGATTTGAGGGTAGGCAAAGATCTTTATTAATTTGAGATATAAAGAAGATAATATAGACTTCGAATGGATGAGGTGGCAATTTAGCTTATATGCCACCTCACTTAACTTTTAGTAATCGGATGTCGTTCAATAGGTCGAAGAAACATATCTTTGCGGATTTGAAAATGACAATCTCTGCGAAGTTGTGAAATCCTTAGGTTTACATGATTACTGAGTTCATATCAACGATGGTTGACACAACTCGGTTGGGATTAAGTTTTTCTCACTTGACTTCTGATCATGTCAACTTGCTTTTGGGTTTCCTAAATAGAATTTAATCTAAAGAACTTTTATTTATTTCAGGCCAAAGAAAAAGGGTTAGGTTATGCACTTTTCTTTTGTAAAGTTCTTCAAAAGGTAAAATTTTGAGGGCTTGGTTGAAAACTATTTTGTAGGAGATGAAAGCATAGCTTCTCCTTGTTAGTGCTATATGATAGCACACAAGTTCTCAACATGTCCTCCAATACTTCGGTTTACTTTATTTGCTTATCTATTAGAGGGTGATAAGTTGTTCTGGGATTCACAGCCCTTAACAATTTTTGCAAACTTTCCTGAAGTTATGTTATGAATTAGAAATAATTGTCCATGGAAATCCTAAGAAGATGGACAATATTTTCTAGATAAGGTTCTGAAAACTTTGTCATTTTGATGTATGGTTTTGATCGGTATAAAATAAACAACTTTATTTATCCGATCGGCGATAACTAATATGGAATTATACCTTTTTCTGGCCCTGAAAGGCCAGTAATAAAATCCATATAAGTATTATTCCACTTCTATTTAGAAACCTAAAGGAGTTGTAAAAGATTAGCAGTAAATTGATGTTTGACTTTAATTTGTTGACATAAGTTACATCTTGCAACATAGTTAGCAATATCCTTTGTTATGTCGGATTACTAATTTACCTGCAGTAGGCTTTTTATGCAGAAATGTCTTATCTGGACTTTTGTCATCCCGGATTCAACTTTCTGCTTAAGCTCTTCAAATTTTTGGATATTTATTCACTCTTGAGCTTGCTTTAATTTGGGTTTTAGGAGTTAGCTACACCTAAAGGTTGATAGCAAATCCTCCTTTGGCTATTCCCAAATTAAGCTTATGAAATTCTTTTATCAATTCAGACTGATCGGTAGGAGTTAATACGAAAATGCAATGAGATTTATGGTTTAGAGCATTAGTTACGACATTAACCTTACCAGATAGTGATAACCATTAAGGCCGTAACCTTTTATTTGCTCCCACCACCCTCCTTGCTTGAGATTGAGGTCTAATTTAGTGAAGGATTGTTTCAAGCTCTTATGATCTGTTTAAAAACTGCATCAATTACTGACAAGGTAATGATGTCAAATTTTAAGAGCGTGAACAATTGCAACTAGTTCCAGATCATGAGTAGGATGGTCGAGCTCATGAAGTCAAGGTTGACAAAAAGCGTTCGTAAGCTCGAATAGCATCATAGTCGACCAAGTTGTCGATGCTAGGGAAGAAGTATTGATAGAGATGTTATTCAGAGTATGATAATTCACGCATAAGCGTAAACTACCATTCTTTTTATTGACAAAAAGAATAGGGATATCTCAGGGAGAAAGTTGAGACGAACAAACTTTGTTGCCAATTATTCCTTAGGTTACTTCTGGTGTACAATGAGTTCACTAGGTTTGGACAAAATAAGTTTAGGAATTTGATGCCCTTTTAGATTCGTGGAAATGACTTTGGGGATTGTGGTAAGATTTCTTGAAGTTGAGGATAGTGTAGAGCATGAGTCCACCTGGAATAGGTAATGCTATTGATGTAAATGAAATTGATTAGCATGTTTGAAATAGCAAGAGGTTGCTCGTCAAACTTATTGATCTAATGAGCAAAGAATGACTATGTTTGAGATGCTTGTTCATTGGAACTATTGATGAATGGGTGGATAGTTAGGATAGAAAGGACAAGATCCGATTGGGTTATAAGGCAACATTTCGTTCCCTAAAAATTTTGTTAAATAGAGTTTCTATGGTTTAGAAGAGATGAGGTAGTTGATTTGGGCCTACTTTCCATTTGATACAATTTGACATTGTTATTATTGATCGAGATCGTCTCGTCGTGAATTTTCAGCCCAAGGGTTTAATATTCGCGAGAGCAATCCTTACACAGAATTTCATCACAATAAATGATCATACAAAAGATCGCATTCTAAATTAACACACAAAGAAATATTCAGGTTACCCACTCATCATTCTATTTTAAGTACTTTTATTAGACCAAATAACATCTAGTCTATATGAGGTGACTTCACATTGTGGTTCCATTTTTATGGTAAGGTGACAAGGTGGAGATCTTTAGGTTTAGTGGCATATTCAATTATTACTTGTAGGGGTAGTTGGATAGCAACTAGCTTATTTTAGCTTAGGTACTTTCCGTAGTTGCCAATATGGCGAGGTATTAATTTCAATTCTTTGTAAACAGTTTAGGCTCAGATATGACTAGAGGTAACTAGATAGCAACTAATAGCTTAGATATTTTCTGCAGTTGCTAGTATAACAAAATCTTAGTTCTAGTTTTGACAGCATAGGTTCAAACATAGTTGGGGTGTTGATGAGGATTATATCTGTTTTTCGGGAGCTAGGTTCTAAGAAGGTTCTTGTTATCTAGCACAAGTAACTTGAGAACAAAAGGCATTATTATCTATGCAATGGAGTTTACATAAGCGGTACAATAGTTTTCAGCACACTTCATGGACTATGGTATGTTCATAGAGGTTGTGATGCTTCTGATTAAATATTGGCTTTGTTTACGTGAATCAGAGGAGATTAGTAAATAGAACAATATAGAGGTGGGAAGTCTTACAAAAAGAAGAGGTAAGTTATATGAGAATATTTTATCTCAAAGTTACTTGTCTAAAAGTTCAGGTTACCTTGTTTTAGACAACATTACTTTCCTTACAGATTTTATTAGAATGTCTATAGAAGGGAAGAAACATCTACATAGAGGTAATTAGATTCTAAGACTATCCTTTATTTAGTACAAGATGACATTTTGTTCAAAATTTATTAATCACAACTTTTTATTGACTTAAAGGTTGCGACATCGTGAAGTTTTATTTTCATGCTAAACATTCACGAGTGTATCCCGGGAAACAATACAAAAAGTGAACCAGGAAACTTCAACAAGAAAAACGCGCACTTAAACTATGCCGCATGGAAGTGCTAGGTTTTCCCTAGTAACTTAGTCCTATGCAAAAGTTTTATGTATCACCAAACCTACTTGCAATTTAGATGATATTGTCTTTCAAAGTACACTACTTAACATAGGTTTCTTCAAACTTTTGTATCACTTGTTGGGGATGACAATCCGAAGTTTCCACGGCATGAAGAAGTTGACGGAATGTTGCATTCGTCTTCCTTGGTTGCATAGAGAGGAGAATAGTGATGTATTACTGACATCCTAAAGATGGTGGCAGCTATGCCCTATGTGTTTTAGCAGTCAACAGAGACCGTTAAATCATTTTGAAAAGAATTCATTAGCAGTATTTAATAAGAACGTAGATAAGAGGAAGAATCCTTATAGGAGGGTAAGAATATAGAAGTGAGGGAAAGAAAGTCCTATAGAAAGGAAAAAGTATATAAAGATATAAATAATTTCCTATGGAAATAAAGAATATATAGAGATTCCAATTGGAAAGGAAAGATTTTATAACAGATAGGATGAGACAAGAGAAGGTTAATAACATATATAGCAATCTTCCATTCCTAAATATAGAATTGTCTATTTTAAAATTTTAAGTTTCAACTAACGACCATTCTATCTAAGGTTTATCCTGCAGTCAGCATGGCTCTGATACCAAACTGTAAGACCCCCACTTTTATGCTACAGTACAAACATAAAAGCAAGGTTCTAATGTGCATACTGTACCATTCCCATGATCAGTGGCTGGCACGCACAAAACACAATTTGGAATCACAACCATACAACAGTTTCATATTTTATTACAGCGGAAGTAATTTTACAATATGACCGATGAGGTCTACTAAACATAGCGAAAGAATCAGATGACTTGTAGTTTGCCACATAATCCACAGGCAACTGACAAGGTAAAGCCTTAGAAAGAACCGTCGTTAACAATCCCGTTTTCCTGCGTCAGAGTAACTGTCGAGGATTCCTGTCTAAAAACAACAGTAATAGCAAGGGTGAGTACGTTGCGTACTCGAGAAGACTTGTAGTGTTTGCAAACCTGAAATATATGCAGGCTGAATAGAAAGTGGGTTTCTACGGTTATTTTGCATAAAGCGGAAGTTTTGAATGAAGTAATACTGAATAATAATGGAAAGAGTAACTAGAAATTTAAAACAATTTAATAAGTAATTTAAATAACAAGTAGTAAGATGAAATATAACAATCTACTCACGGCCCTTTGTGAGTAAATTAACGAAAAAGACCCTCCATGGTCTTATATGAACAAATGTAACAATAAGTGACATTAAAGGGTGTAAACCATTTCCCAAATCATTTAATCAAAGATTTTTGAAAACAGAAATAGCTAACTAGTGTCAATTCGCCAAGTCGTCCATGACCGTGGACACGGCTATTCGAATAGTTTTAGACTCTGCAGAGTTGTACAGCTTTACCCACAAGATATGTTCTCCCTTTGTGGCAGATCATTAGCACACTTCCTTTGGTGTGCGCGGAGAGTTCATTACGAAAATGTTCGTTACTTGGACATTAACTTTGCACTATCCCGATGACGTTACTCATGAATATGATGGAAGCAAACAAACGGTGAAGCAATAGTATTCAGGAGCCCGCGGCTCAAATGGTACAACAACAGCCCCAATTCATAGCCAGGCGTACATCGTTACAACGGCAGATGCCAACACCTCGGTGATGACACCTCCCTCGAGCAAACCTATATCCGGAATGCCCGTGCTACAACTGCCTACCAATGTGCAAAGCTAATTCCCAAATAATTTAATAAGTTAAGACTGTCCCATTCCAGTACTTGTGGATGTACGGTTATACTTGGATCATGCAACACTACGTTCGGTCCTCAAAGTGACATGGGCGATAACTCCACCCTAGCTACGTACACGTTAAAACATGTACAACCGGCTATTGCCAATAATCACCCACGTCGAAATCAATAGTTTTATTTTCATTTTTACCAAACTACCAGTATCCTTTACTGCTTAAATAAACCAGAAAAAGATTTCATAAAGAATGATGTGTGGGTGTAGATGTCAACGTATCGTTCTAAGCATTGCTAAGCAGATGCAATTAATATTCGTTATAGCCCATCTTTTAATTGAGTATCCATTCCTATGGTTGTCATGGGGTTTATGTTGATATGGTTAAGATAGTATATCAACATTGGGTTATAACTACCAAGAGTGTGAAATAAATAGTTAAAATATGAGCATGCAGGAAGATTCTTAATCACATTTTATCTGGTTGTAAAATCTGGGTTCAAGAATGATCAAAGGGGTGCTTGCCTTGCTACTTGTTGTCTTTAGCGACGAGTCGAAGACGTCATCTTGAGATTGTCGACGACGAAGTCCGAGACGTCGGATTCTACACGTCGTATAATGGAAAAGAATAACAAATAGCAAATAACACTTTCAATAAGGGCAAAAGGAAATCAGATGGAAAATCAAATAACAAACATTACATAAAATAAGCACAAGTATGAATTTGGGTTTGTGAACGTATAAAGTGTCACTTTTATGTTATAATCGTTACAATTGATTAACGGCTTTAAGGGTTGTGTCGCATACGATACCTATTCTTTGTGATTCACTCTATTTTATTTTACGAATTCAGGGAGCTAAGATTGTAAGGGTGAATATATTATAATTCATTTTCAGGATGTGAAGTTGTTTGGACTAATATGGATTAATACATAAGACAGTAGGGGTGAGAGTAACTACAAATTGCAAGGTTAAACTTATGCATATGCAGTATTACAAACCTTAGGGTTTAATTTTAGCGAGAATCATGTTTTAATAGGATTCAGATGCAAAGCAAGTTATAATATAATAACATACTTATATAATTTAAGATTGTCATGCCTTGGTTGATCTTACATAAATTGGAGTCTATTGTTAATGTTTTATTTATTAAATAGAGGTTTATGTTAATTAAAGGTTATAGGAATAATAGGCATAAGGTTTAACTTACATATGAGAATAATAGACTAATTTTGAGTATAATCTTCTTTGTAGTATGGAATGATCGTGTTTTATGGTTCGTATAAGAAATAAGTTGAATATGTATGTTTACTCATATATATATTGTGACTATATTCTAAATGGGTATATATGTACAGTGAAAGTATGAGTATTTACTAACTTAATTCAACCTTACTCAATTCTTGCTTATTAGGAATATTCATTTTCCTAGAAACATTTAATATATATATATATATATTTATCTTTTTTTTTTCCTCTTCTCTTTTTTTTTTATCCTTTTCTTATTTCTTTCTTCATTTCTTTTCTCCTTCTTTCTCTTTAACCATTCGGCCTGTTGGCCTCTGCTCTTCACGCCTCCTCCTTTCTCGACTCCTCTTCTCCTTCTTTCGGGTCCATGGCGCCTCCGCCTCTTGGCCCCATGGCGCCTTCTTCGGACGACTCCGGCTCGGCCTCCTCCCTGGCTCGGTCCCTTTTTGACTTCATCGCCGCTGGCCGGCTTAAGTACGCCGTCTCCGCCGAGATCATACGCTGGTTCCGATGGCTCTCCCCGTCCTTTGTGGTTTGGTTCTCCATCCCCTTCTCCATTCACTTGATTTGGGGTTGGTAACCATAATCCTCTCTCTCTCTTTCTCTGGATGTCGATTTCTTGCCCTTTTGCCTCTTACGCTAAATGATATGGGCTCGGGTTTAACTAGGGTTTGGTATCTCTAATTCCTTTTCTCTATTGGTCGAACCCCTTTACTAGTCATGATGATCCTGTGATGCTTGATGCTAGAGTTTTGTGATGTTTGATGTTTAGGCACTAACATTGAGATCATGTTTTATTGATATGTGATGCTTATGATTTGAGATGATATTAAAGTGGATTGCACTGAGATGGTATGACCCTGATCTGCGGTTTTCTTTGAGGTTCAGCTAAAGATCCATTACACTGATTTTGCTGTGATGTGAATGGATTTAGTGTATGATTAACTCTATACTAGGTTCTTTGGATGATCTTTAAATGTTTAAACAAGACATGGTGACAGATAGCCTTACTAAGATTCATTTACATGGGAGAATGATAACATGATGTGATGCTCTTTGGTTTCTTCTCTGAATATTCAATTGAATATAATGACAATGGCTTAGAATGAATTGGTTGCATGGTAGATAATATTGATTTGATGCCATGCTAGAGGGTGTTGTTGTCTTCACTTGGTCTGGTGATGCTTAATCTAAAGAATTGATCTATTTGCAAGTCGGAGGGCATCTGCTTTTCCTAAAGTCGGTCTTGTAGGGGAGCATGTTTGGTGAGGAAAAACTTAATGCAACCCTTGCATGTCTAAGTCTTCGTTCTTGAGGCCAAGATCTTTAATTCTTCTCTTTATCTGTCCTTACTTCTATCTCGGCTTCATTTACTGCTATTGCTTACTATTTCGATTGCTATTCTCTTTTTGTTCTTGCAGTCTCTATTATGCTATTCTACAAGGAATTGATTTGTGGAGCTTACTTGGATGTGCTCTGAGATGAGGGTCGAGAGAGAGGGAGATGGTTGCGCCGCTCTGCTTGATCCTCCTTCCCTCACGGTTCTGGTGGCTTCTTGGTCCCTGTCCCTGGTCTTGGTTGCGCCTTGATCCTGATTGCACCTGGGTCTTTGCTTTGGAAGCTCTAGGGCTTGCCTGCATGCTTTGCTCGGTTTGGTCTTTGATGGATGCTATACACCGATTGCTATTTTGGGGCTTCTTAAATAGAACTTGGTTGGTTTATAAAGCCATGGAAATGGCGGTGGGAGCAGGGTTTGAATGGTGGCTTGTTTGCGCGGCTGGATTGATCTTTAATTAGTGCATCCCTCTTATCTTGTCAGTGTACTGAGGTTGGTCCTGATTTTGCCTTGACCCGAATGTTCTGAATTCGGCTGGGATTATTCTGGAGACCTACTACCATGCATGACAAGGAGCAATCCCTTGTGATATAGCTTATGCAGTTTGTGCTCTGGGCTTACAGTTGAGCCTAGGTGTTGTAGTTGGTTCTAGAAGAACTGAGCTCTGAGGTGTTCGGTTGGGTTTTTACCTCAGTAACTAGTGGTTAAATTTTTATGGTCTAGCAACTAGCCTTAGGGGCTTAAGTGGCCATTTGGTTTGAGCTATTCTGGGGCCTTCGGTTTGTCTGCTTTATCCTAACCCATGGTTACTTTTATCCCAAGACCAGCTGGATACTCTAGAGACTCCGGTTGGTTCTGGAGCGGGTTGTGTTGTCCCTGGCACAATGCCGACTTATCCCTACTTACTGTTGTTTTACTACTTTACTGCGGTAAAATACATTTTTATCCCGCGATATTTCTAAATATTCGTAGCTATGATTTAAACAGGTTTGTTATTGCCGAATGATGCAAAACTTAATCGCGAGAGGAGCCAGATTGGCCCCCGGACAATCTAGGGTACCTCACTGAGCGATCTAACTTGGCTGACGGCAATTCTTTCTCTATTCATTTATTGTATTTAATTTAATGCATTTGCTTTATGCTTAATCTCATACGTAAACAATTTAATTTGCAGGTTCTCAAATGCAGATCAACTCAAAGACAGAGTGAAGCTTGTAGTTTTGTAATTTACTTTTGAGATGTAATTTGTAACCAAATATGTAATTGGATAGTTATGTGAGTTGTAATTGTAATTGCATATGTAATCGAATGATTGTAAGAGTTATATTCCATATAACTGTTGTATGTAAAGATCTTTGTATTTCCTGTGTATTGTAAATGTGAACTATGATGTATTAATAAAATCGGTGTTGCAGTTCAATCCTTTGATTCAATCCTTTGCAATGATTATTTCTTGATCAGAATTGGCAATCGGTTTATTTTATCTTCTTACCATCTTCGTCTATAACTTTTTCCTTTCCTAAATTCAGGAATTCAATTATCTTTTAACAAAAGCTTTTATATTTGCAGAAAGATAATAATAAATCAAATTTTCATTTTAATATTTTATTTTTATTATTTAATTAATTCAGGGATGTTACAGGAGCTGGGGGGGATTTGGGGACTTTGGGAAGGAGGCGCGCGGGCTACATATCTTGTGCACATATCCATCCTGTGCACATATGCAATAATTAAATCCGAACCGTTCAGATCCCATCCAACGGTGGCTCTATCGAGATGGAAATTGCAAATATGTGCACATCTGTACACAGGATATGCACCCAGCCGCGCGTGACATGGGAAATAAACCTAGCATTCTTTACTTCTCCCGCCGAATTTTGCCGCGTTCCTCTCAGTCAATTAATAATTAATTTTTTGGCTTTTAAATATTTGCCGACACATAATCAGTCATAATATTTTTACCGACAGACAGTTTGACCCACAACATGAGATTTATCGACCCATAATTAGTCTTTAATACATATATATAATTGCCGACAGACAATCTGACCTGAAAGAAGTATTACCGACAGATAGTTTGTTGGTGGTCACTGATTATTTCCGATAATCATCTGATGGCAATACTGTGTCATGGTGTAGTGTCTCCCCCCTTATCCCATGGAGCTCATCTTCTTCCTTGTTCCTCAAACTCTACTGCGGCTCATCTCCTCCTATGTCCCTCCCGCTCTTCCTCCTTCTATGATCTGCACAGATCTGCTTCCCTCTCTCTCAATTTGCACAACGCATAGATGAAGCACCCCCCTCACCAGATCTGGTGGGTGGGGACGCGGCACATTGGGAGGAGGATGAGGAGCGGTGATGGCATCAAGGAATCGTATTGAGCTGGCGGCTACTGTTTCACGGGGATAGGGTTCGACTCTGCTTCACGCCTGGCTTGCCCCGCTTGATGCCTAGCCGCCCCGCCCGACGCTAGGGTTAGCTTTGCTCTTCAATCTTCATCCTGAATCCCGACTGGTGCTAGTCCCCACCCCTTAATCGTGCTTGGCTCCGCCCAATCATCCACCTAAATCACGCCTGGTGATGCCTGGACGCTCAAGGCGACGCCTAGAACGTCCAGGTGACCTTTCCCAGCCAAGTGAGACGATGGGCCATGGCGGGCCTGGACAACAATGGCTGATGACTAGCAATTTTACCTCTCTCTCTCTCTCTCATTCTTAGAAAATTCAGAACGTGTCTGTGGTGGAGTATTTGGCCACCTAAGTTGTGAGTCTGATGTGAATCCTTAAGGTCTCCATCTCTAAAATACAGATGCTGACATTATGAAGGAAAATGAAGTATGCTGCAGTTGTTCAACTACCGCTGATACTTACCTGATGGCCTGTCTTGAAGCTTATTAGTCTTAAGGGACATACAATACTGCAGTATAGGCCTTGGCATAATTGTTCCTTGAACAGAGTTGTATGTGATGCATGATGCTGTGATCTTGAACCATTTTGTATGAATTGTCAAACAGTTTGTGAATGTTTGAATTACATCATACACCTTAGGGAAATAAACATGGCTGCTAGTATACTAGTTATCACGGAAGAGCCACATCAACCGCAAATCTACAATCTCTACTGTAATAATGTTGGGCTTGCTATCTCCGTATTCTCTTTCATTTTGGTCATGTCGCCGAATCATCTCATGTCGGCAGAAGCAAATGCTGACACATGTAATTCTTCATGCCTGGCATCGGCCATTTCACCCTTCTTTCTACAGGTGCAAATCCGGCACATGCCTTGCATTATTCAATCTCGTAATATATAGTTCATTAAGTTGGGTAATAGGGATTTATATGGTGCAACTAGGAAGTTGACCTGCCAACTAGTGACATCAAAACTTATTCCTTGCATTCTCATTGTAATCTCCTTGCGCTACATCTTCTAAGACACTTCTTCAACTTGGCCTGAATTGTATGTTTTGTATTCCGAGCCGAAAAGATTTCTTGTGCTTTGCAGTTATGGAAAGCTCCTCTTACTCTTCTTTATCATCTACCTGCCCTGTGAACCCCATGAGCTGAAGGGAACCGGCCAGCATTTTCCCTGTAAAATATGGCAGGAACATTGTTATTGGGAGCATATCCTGTTCACATATGCAAACATTAAATCTGGACCGTTCAGACCCCATCAAACAGTGACTTAAAATCACATGTGCAAACATTTTGCAATTACCCTCCTGATGAAGCCACCGTTGGATGGGACCTGAACGGTCCAGATTTAATGTTTGCATAGCACATTGATGTGCACATGATATGTTTCCTTGTTATTGATAGCTAGGGTAATGTAATCTCGAGAGAACTAGTAGGAGACACTGGGACTCCCCTGATCCCCTCTCACTGTCCAAGTCCGGAATGGAGGCCCAAATATTGAAAGAAGAGAACAAGCTTGGTTATCTTGAATCCTTATCTTTATTTTGCTAGTGGCGTTGGTGAGTTGGTCTGTCGCTTTGATTTTTTATTTTTTTTGGTAGGTTTTGAAGAGGAACATTTGCATCTTGCTAGCCCGGAAAGTGCCCTCCGGTAAGGAACAAAACGTCCACACTTGGGATGGAAGTAAAGCACGAGATTGATGGGCCAAGTTCAAAAATACTTTTGAAAACTCAGAATTCGTTGATGGGACAGGTGTTTGCATGCGGATGCTTTTGAAAACGCTTTTTTTTTCTTCAATTTCTGGACGCTACAGATAATTGAAAGTATTTTTTTTTTGAGCCGTGGCAAAATATTACAGGAATTAGTAATGTTTTTTCAACTAATTAGATTCCACCCTGCAGCATGCCAGCATAGGAAAGCAAACACAAACTGATCCCAAATGTGTGTAACTCTGAAGTTGAGAAATGGCAAATAAATTCTCCTAGCAAGTGAAGTAAGGCACAGTGTTTGCATTAGCAGCTTCCTCGGGCCATCAAGCATGAATTTAAAAATATATCGGAGGAATTTCACATAAAAGCAGTTTAATTCTTACAAAAATTGAAGAAAAAAAATTCCCGTGTTCCAAATAGTCTTACCAAACAGTTTAAATTCTTACGGAAATCGAAAAAAATTCATGTGTTTCAGATGGAATCTTAGTTCACATCTGTTAGCATCTCCATCCATTGGGCAAAAGAGCGCTAAATTTGACCAGATAAATTCATGTGTTTTATTTATTTACTAAATCTGGCTTTGACTCAAATCCCCTTACATTGAAGGAATAAATAATTAAACTACACGATATTCCAACACTAATCAATGGAGTTTTTCTTCTTTTTAACTTATATATTGTTGTGTGAATGTGTGGTGGGGACACTGAAATGTCGAATTTTTTAAAAATGATACATTGTTTAAATAATTTTATAAAAATAATACATAAAAAAAATTACAAAAATATACCTCTGTCGTCATTTCAAATAACGACAGAGTTTTTGTCGCCAATTAAATTAGCAACAGTAAATCTGTCGCTATTTCATTGGTGGTAGAGCTTCCCTGTTGCCAATTCATTTGGCAAGAGAAGGTCTATCACTAATTTATTTGGCGACATAGTTTTTGTCGCTAATTAAATTGGCGATAGAAATATATTTTTGTAATTATTTTTTTGCATATTATTTTTATAAAATTATTTAAATAGTGTATTATTTTAAAAAATTTCTGTCATATCCCCGTCTTGGCTAGGTGGTGCTTGGTCAACACCGCGCTATGGAGTATGGAGGGCTCGCCTTCTTTTTTATGGTCCATATCTCATCGTTTTCAAGCCGCACTTGGCTGTGAAGTGTGGACGGTGCGAGTCGCTTTTCCTGCCTCCATCCATCTTGAATCCTCTCCTTCTAAATCAACCTTTTTTATTTAGGAAAAGAGCCCATTTTACCCCTTTAGCTATAAAAAACCTAATTTAGCACACTTAGCACGTATACAACAGTGTGACGTCTATAAACTTTGTTACGCAAGATTTTTGCTAACATGAAAAACAGAGAATAACGGAAAAGAATGTAACGTTATATATAGACAACACAAAATATCATTGCATAAGTTGCTAGGATCCTATATAACAAACCTTAAATCATTATCTATTATAAAAAATATATAGTTTTTAATTTTGTTTTTAGATGATATGAATAAGTATATAGACAACAATCATGTGTGTGTGTATAGCGCTAATCTGCGCTTACGAGCAGATTAGGCTATTCGACGTGCTGTTCGAAATGCGTGATGATAGAATAGCGTTAGCGGACGGCCCAAAAAACTCAGGCCTAAAAAACACAAGCCACAGTATTTAATGAGGTGCTAGTGTTAGCCACAATATCGATAGTAAAACTTGAGAATATAGAATAATGCAACATGGACAGATAGTAAAAGATCGGTAGTAACATCGAGCAGACTCGATAGTAAAAATGAGCAAACTATATGGTTAACAATGAGAAGATTACATAGTAACACCGAGCAGAAATACTGTGATACAAGACAGTAAATATTAAAATCAATCATGTGCTTCATTAGCATAAAAAAACAACTCAATCATGATGGTAAAAATTTAAACAAAAAATAATGAGTACTTTCCTGTATGACAGTAAAATGATTAAAATCTGATAGTAAAATAACGACATGTAGTAAAAGGTCGGTAGTAACATCGATCAGACTCGACAGTAAAATCGAGCAGGTAGTAACAACGGTAGTAACATTATTGAAAAACGAGCAGACTCGAAGGTTAATATCGAGCAGACTACATAGTAACACCGAGCAGAAATACTGTGATACAAGGCAGTAAATATTTAAATCAATCATGTGCTTCATTAGCATAAAAAATAACTCGGTCACGATGGTAAAATCTTAAACAAAAAATAATGAGTACTTTTCTGCATGATAGTAAAATGATTAAAATTTAATAATAAAATAACGACATGTAGTAAAAGGTCGGTAGTAACATCGATCAGACTCGACAGTAAAATCAAGCAGGTAGTAACAACGGTAGTAACATCATTGAAAAACGAGCAGACTCGATGGTTAACATTGAGCAGACTACATAGTAACACCGAGCAGAAATATTGTGATACAAGGCAGTAAATATTAAAATCAATCATGTGCTTCATTAGCATAAAAAACAACTCAGTCACGATGGTAAAATCTTAAACAAAAAATAACGAGTGCTTTCCTGCATGACAGTAAAATGATTAAAATCTAATAATAAAATAACGACATGTAGTAAAAGGTCGGTAGTAACATCGATCAGAGTCGATAGTAAAATCGAGCAGGTAGTAACAACGGTAGTAACATCGTTGAAAAATGAGCAGACAACATAGTAACACTGAGCAGAAATACTGTGATACAAGGCAGTAAATATTAAAATCAATCATGTGCTTCATTAGCATAAAAAACAACTCAGACATGATGGTAAAATCTCAAACAAAAAATGACATGATAGTAAAATGATTAAAACTTGATAGTAAAATAATGACATGTAGTAAAAAGTCGGTAGTAACATCGATCAGACTCGACAGTAAAATCGAGCATGTAGTAACAACGGTAGTAACATCATTGAAAAATGAGCAGACTCGATGGTTAACATCGAGCAGACTACATAGTAACACTGAGCAAAAATATTGTGATACAAGGCAGTAAATGTTAAAATCAATCATGTGCTTCATTAGCATAAAAAACAACTCAGTCACGAAGATAAAATCTTAAACAAAAAATAATGAGTACTTTCCTGCATGACAGTACAATGATTAAACTCTGATAGCAAAATAACGACATATAGTAAAAGGTCGGTAGTAACATCGACCTGACTCGATAGTAACATTGAGCAGGTAGTAACAACGGTAGTACGCTAGTAAAAACATACGTGAATAATCTCGAACAAAAAATAACGAGTATTGCATGATAGTAAAATAATTAAACTATGATAGTAAAATAACGATAGGTAGTAAAAGGTCAGTAGTACGCTAGTAAAATTAATGTACGAAGCCGGTGCCTAAGCTGATGCAACGGTACCACGTGGCAAAAAAGAACACAAAAGTGATTGTGATGTTAAAGGGTAAGGTACCCAGGTCCATCAACGCCAGCACATAATGCAGCGGGGCCCACAGGCATAGCCCTACCCCTGTTAACAATACACGTATCACTCTGATCAAGTGGAGCTTGCCAATTTGTCTATATAAACAGGAATTGATGAATCAACATGGCAATGTGTGACTAAATTTTGATCGTCCATACTATATATGACGATCTGTTGGTAAACAATAGGCCTTATAGCATCTGCAAATATGCAGACTTACAAACAACACGATAATAAACGTTCCATATTACTACTAAGTTCATAATAAATTACTATTATATTTGGTAAAATCGATGGTAAAGCATACTATACTGTCCGTGTTGGTAAAGTCATATAAAGAAGACAGTAGAAATTACAGAACACTGTAAAGCCACTAAGGTTAGTAGTACACTAGTAGAAATTATAGTAACCATGGTAAAATCTTCAACAAAAATAGATTTGTAGCAGTAACAACAATCATAATAGCTGATAATATTTATCAAACTAGAAAGTAGAAACATGGAATAATATGAATTACTAAAAATGATATTGTCCAAACCATATAAATCCAGTTCAATGAGTTTACAACCATAAAAATTCTAAATACCTACAGTATCAATTATGAATACTGTAATAAATGTTACAATTTTTGTGGACTCCTTGTCTTCTACTATCCATGTGCAGGTAATAAATGTTCCTTACCTTTAACGTACACTAATTCTACGTCTGTTCATTTCCTGCGCATACCAATAAAACTACCAACAAAACATTTACTACGCTACATTTTCCTCTTCATTCCTTGCGCTAGTACCGCCAGCTATCAGATGGAGGAACTATCGGAGGAACCATCGATCCAACCATCGCCAGGAGTGGTAGATGCTACACCGCTGGCTGTAAGTCCTCATCCTGTCCGAGATCCCCTACTTCGCACGTTGATACTAACACCACCGACGTCAATACTTATAACGGATTTAGGAACTCCGACCACCAACCGTACATACATTCACGTAGTTATTATCATAAATATTTACTTTTGATATGTTAACATTTATTTATATGTATTGATTAATCTTACTATAATAAAATCCACAAGTTCCTGGTTTCGCAATTCTGCCAGCGTTTTGATAATGAAACTGAAGCTTACGATTTCTACTGTCGTTACGCACATCACACTGGTTTCGGTGTCAAGAAAAATAGAACAAAAAACAGTAAGATAATTGTGATGCGTTCACAAAGGAAAACATCTGTACTACAAGCCGGGTAAATAAATTTGCTATCTTACGTATATATTATTTAGCTATCTATATAACTTTTGATTACTATGACGTACAACCAACTTTATTTTCATAATGTTTAAATAAATAAGTTTGATCACTTCTTACTGTCTTAGAATTTGGAAAATTACTACATACATAACTTCTAACTTCTGTTTACTATGTGGCTATGACATTTATGTCTACTGTCCATAGTCATACGATCTAAATGGGCTTTTAAAATCATAGTTTGTTCGGGGTCTATATAAATCCATTCTCACCAAGAAAGAGGCTCGTCGGGGACGTATATATGGCTGGTGAGTACAATATCCTATCCTACTCACAGCTGACAAATAGTGTGTGTGTATATATATATACACACACACGCTCTTAGTAGAAACTACACACACTGACTTCCATGATATTCCGGCCTTCCATGACACTGCAATCTGTCGGCCATCCAACTGCGCTAAAATTTTGCACTTCAACGGCGCCTGCTTGCCCTTCCAAAGTTGCTTGGCACATAGGAAGTGCAGCAGTACGTCGCTCCATTTCCATTGAAAATGATATTGCCGACCGGGACAATACCAGTGTAGCGCGCTTGACAAACGCTTAAACTGTACGTATGTACTGTAGCAACACTCGTGCTGGGCTTATCATCGAGATCAAAGGGAGACGAGACCATGGTTCAAAATCTTGCCGAGATTTCGGTAATCTCGATTGAAATTTTGGATTTTGGTTGGGGCCGAGATTCTAAATCTCGGTGGGATAAAAAAATTCAAAATTTTGAAATTGCTACACTGATTTATGGGAATTTCAATAAATTTCACCGAAATTGGTAACCGGTTTTTATGATTTTAGGACCGGATTTAGCACCAATTTTTTTTGAAGAATTATGATGTCTGTTCTAAGGAACACATGTGAAAATTTTGCAAAAAAAAAAAAAATACAAATTATGGTCAATTTTTCCCGAAATTTCACAATGCATGAAAAGGACCAAAATTTTGATCATTTGGAACAAAATTTCAGTTTTATGGCCTCAAAAATACCGGATTTGAATTTTTTTTTTCTGATTTCATTTGAAATTCCAAAATCTTGCTAAAATTTTGGATTTGAGTCACCTCCGAGATGAGGCCCAAAAACAAATTTTCAAACCTAGATATCCGATCTCGCGCGGACCTAATCACTAAAGGAATTAATTAACCCATGTCCATGGAATCTAAAAGACCATATAGAGGTCTATTCATATTTTGTGATGAATAATTGATCTTTTTTGAGATAAGTGTGCTCGTGTTTGAGTTTGATTTGAATTAGATTTGAAATTTGAGCAATTACATTATTATTGCGTATTATTTTGGACGTTTCTATGTGATATGTTTCCATGTTTTTGATGGTTGCAGGACGACGGTACTAGGTCATGATGAGACGGAGGATGACCAGGACTAGGGGAGGTGCGTCGAAGGTCGACGGTCGGGGATCACCGGAGGAATACCGGAGATGGAGTCGCTGCAAGCCATGGAGGCAAGGGAACAGCTGGGATACTATCTTGGAGCTGCTCGGATCCATGAGAGCCATTGGATTGCGGTTTAAATGATAGAGTAGTGGTCAGGTTAGCTTGCTTTGAGAAGTGCGCAAAACCCGTTATGCTATTGGGTTGTGGGTTAGCTCATGTATGAGGGAGAGAATATCAACCCTTGATGAGATTTCTTGAGGGCTAAGAAAGTATCAAAGGTGGAGATTGCTCTAAAGTTGCTATATATATAGGGGAGAGGGGTGGCTCTCTCTCTCTCTCTCTATCTCTCTTGAAGGTTTTTGTGCTCTTTTAAGCTTTGCCTACTTTATTGTGAGGCTGTGTAAACTTTCAACCAGAAAAATAAAAATTCATTTTCCTTTACTTCTGAATTTAAATTCCGTATTTACATTATGCCTTTACATTCCGTAATTTAAATTCAGTATTTACAATTTTGCAATTTAAATTCAAGAAATTTAATTTTTGTAATTTAAATTTTTGCAATTTACTTTTCGCATATTTGGATTTGCCTCCCCTCCTTCTACATGATTTTGGATCTTTTGCCGAGGATGAATGATTAATAGATGAATCTTTTTCAAATCATATCCCAATAAACTAGGCAAATCTTGTGTCTCTTTTTTGTAAGAAATCGATCTTTGTGTTTGAGAAGAAAGTTTTTGTATATTGTGTTTTTGGTCATCATCTCTTGTGTTTTTAATTGTTGTGATAAGTGGGTGACTATCCAAGATCACTTTGATCATCAAAGCCTCACGAGCAATCTTAATAAAAGGTTTTTCATTCCTTTTGATTCTCTGATCTTTGATTAGATTTTCTTATCCAGTAGGTAAGAAAAAATTTATTTGAGATCATTTATCTCTATCTGATCGCCATACTGATCCTTCAGAATCTAATGGTATGGTCCATCGGCAAAATTTGGCGTATTATGCATCCCCAGTTTTTTTTTTTTTGCGGCAAGTTGATGGAATTATATGATACATGATTGCCGAGATATGCCGTGCCTGTCTTGTACCTCTTCTGCCATCCGACGTAGACGGTGCTCGACAGGCACGGCCATGGCGACGGCTTCTCTGTCAGTTGTGAAAGGTCCAAGTTCATCTCCTCTCTCTCTCTCTCTCACTGTCGCATAGTACATGGATAGCACAACATCAACCCACTTTGAGGTTATAAAAAAGAAAAGAAAAAGAAAAACGCGAAAGATAGGACGTCCAAACTCCGAATGTTTCAGTCCTGCCGTAGTTCAATTGAAATGTTTATAGTTGCAATAAAAAAAAGGCTATAATAAATCCATACATACATACATACATACATACATACATATATATATGACAGTATATCCAGTGTAATAGATGAGTGTATGCTAACATACTAACTCCCATCACACCGTAGAATGGAGAATCAGTGGCCCAAATTGATCAATGTGGAACCCTTTTACTATGGTCGGAGGATGTATTCGCGCGAGAGAGAAATAAACTTTAAAAGTTTTATGTAAAATGGTTTAAAAGGTAAACGGGGTTCCACCTTGACGCAAATTCTCTATTTGACGGATGGTGATTGGAGTTAGCTTGTTAGCATTCACTGAACCATTAGCATTAGATATGTTGCCTATATGTATGTATATAACCACTGTTCCTCTACAACATCTCGTCCATATATCGCCATACGGAACACTATCGCATAGACACCTTTCGGCTCCAACATTGGGAGGTCCAGAATTCCACATTCCAAGTGGTCCTATCTTTTATACATGGGGCTCCATCATCTCCGATGCACGTTAAGATTCTAGTAGCACTGTTGTCTTTTGACCAATGCTGCTGGCCACTGTTTTACGAAGGCGCCGAGGGAGGCAAAGGGAGTTTTTTTTGCTCTCTTAGTCTTGTCTACTTTTTTTTTTTTTATGTTTGGGCTTTATCCGAATAAAAATTATAAATTTAGTCTCATTCTCGATTATAAAAGAATCATGAGACAACATGTGTTCTACCGCGATACGAACCACAATAACTCATTTGCTGTAGTATAGGACCTCTGCAAGTGACTACCGTTGTTTCCACGGTCAAAATAAAAAGAACATATTTACAATTTCATTTAAAAGAAAATCAAACTTGAAACAAAAAAACCAAAAGGTCAAAGAAAAAAAGACAAAAATTCAGCGATAAGCTGGTGGCTACACGAGGGACGGCACAACCGGTGGCGTACGTCCAAAGTGTGCCACAGAAGACGAGAGACGAGCATCTGCTGCCACCCTCCAATATTTCCGGCATTTCGGTCGTGCGTCTCCTTGACAGTGCAGTAGCAACACACCACGTTGGAAACAAATTACACCCGTCTTGGCTCAAGCCTGACCAGCTTAGCTTAGCTCAGGCCAATAGCCAAGGTTCACAATACTAAATCGCACCCGAAAATTACAGAGTAATTGGCACCGATTTTCGTCATAAATCAGTTAAAACTCCGTAGAAATTGACTAGTTTCAAAATCAATTTTTTTTTTAAATCGGTGAAAAAATTGAAAACCGGCCAATTATACCGATTTTTGAGCGATTTTTACCGATGTTCAACTGGTTTTCTTCGAAAATAAGCAAACTAAACGATGCCACTTTCCTCACCAATTTTTTTTTTTACCATTTTCATCGATTTTTTACCGGTTTTATTCGATTTTGACCGATTTTATTCAATTTTTGGCACACTTAAGAAAAATTGCAGAAAATTGGAAAAATTTCATAAAATCTAAATAAATCCAAATTAATCTATAAAACACCTTAGAGAAATTTTTACAATTTTTTAATTAATTTAGTGCTTCTAGAAAATCAATAACATTAATTAATGAAATGGAACAGAGACACCGCCAAATTTTTATAAACATTTTCAAGTTTAATCATACTCTAAAATTTTAATGGTATCATAAAGAGTTCTAAGTATCATTTAGTAAATTTTTAATAAATACTAGACTTCATTTAGTGACCTTAGAAAATTAAAAATAGAAGAGCATATACAATGATAGTAGTACTATTAGAATTTTAAAAAAATAGACCGGTCTGATCATTATTTGAAAATTTTACGGCATAATTATCATTGCCTTAGGATCTAAAAAAATCAGAAATATTAGACTTCATTTAGTGCCCCTAGAAAAATAAAAAACAGAAGAGCATATACAAAGACAGTAGCACTGGCAAATTTTTTAAAAAAATATATAGGTTTGATCATTATCTAAAAATTGTATAGCATCATTAGCATTGCCTCAAGACCTCACATAAATTTTTTCAAAGAAATTGTAACATTTTTTTTATATTTTTTAAAAAAATTTAATTAAATCGGTTTATCGATTGGTTTTAAATCTCGTTGCGTCTTGATCTACTTGAAAATCGTGATTTTCGAGATATTTTTTGTGGATTTTTGAAACCCGCCTATAGCTTGACGACCTAGCGTGAGCCTAATCCACCAAATTATGATCACATGTCTATTTGTGTTGGCATCTCGGCGTCTCCGCGAAAGTCGTAGAATATGTTAGGAAACCGGATTCGTATCCGATATGGACTCTTCCTTATCTCTAAGCAGAACCGCTATATATATAGGAGGCAGGGGGTCACCCCATTGTACACAAGTATACAGAATAATAAAGCAGGCCCGTTCCTCCTCATATTGTGTCTCTCTTTCTCCCTGTCTATTCTCCAGTTTAGATCTATTAGGCAACCCCGGACTATTCGATAGCGAGGTTGTCTAACACGTTATCAGCACGAAGCTCTACCGGAGAAAGATTGAAAGGTGAGAAAAGACAAGAAGCGAAGGATCATCGACGACGACGAACGTCTACTACCGGCGATTGATCGCCCGATCCGATCTGCAATCAACTCGCCATCAAGCCGGCATCCACTCGGATTGCCGAAATAAAAGTCCTACGCGACTCTATCCTACGCGATAGTCTACCGGAAAGCAGATTGAAAAAGTGAGAAAAGAAATCGTGTAGCGCCCAATGGAGGAAATATGCATTGTTGATAGTGGCACAACAAATACCATCTTAAGAGAGTCGAAATACTTCCAGACGATCACGAAGAACGCTGGAAGGATTACAACTATCGCAGGAAGCGATACGCATATAATAGGCTCAGGAAGAGCCACAATTATATTGCCAATGGGTACAACTTTGGTAATTGAAGAAGCCCTCTTGTACCCTGAATCAACCCGCACTCTCTTAAGTTTCAAAGATATCCGCGCCAATGGGTTTCACGTAGAAACCAATGAAGAAAATGGCAAAGAACACTTGTGCATTGTGAAGCACGCGGAATATGGAAAGATGGTACTAGAAAAATGTCCCTCATATGAATCTGGGTTGTACTACACGAAAATCAATGCACACGCAGTGTATACTTCTTTGAAGACTGTCTTTAGAAGCTCTGAATTATTTGCTTTATGGCATTGTAGATTAGGTCATCCTGGTCTTAGATTGATGAGAAATATAGTTAACAACTCACAAGGTCATGGCATTAATGTTAAGAATTTCCCGAATCACGAAGATTTTGTGTGCCATGCATGTGCCACCGGGAAATTAATAACTAGACCCTCTGTTATGAAAGTACAACATGAAATCCCTGCATTCCTGGAACGCATTCAGGGGAATATTTACGGCCCGATTCAGCCCTTGTCGTGGCCGTTCCGATACTTTATGGTGCTCATTGATGCTTCCTCGAAATGGTCGCATACATGTTTCTTTGTCAACATGGAATCATGCATTCGCAAAGCTGATCTCGCAGATCATCAGAATTAAGAATGCTTTTCCTGATCATCGCATGAAGTCCATTCGAATGGACAATGCCGGCGAATTTACTTTCAAGGCATTTGATGATTATTGCACAGCGACTGGAATAACTGTTGAGCACTCTGTACCGCACGTCCATACGCAAAATGGGCTAGCCGAAGCACTAATAAAAAGGATTAAGTTCATTGCCAGACCGCTCTTGCAGAGTTGTAACTTGCCCAACACTTGTTGGGGACACGCAGTCCTGCACGCAGCAGCACTCATCAATTATAGACCATCGGCCTACAACATCCATTCACCTATGCAACTAGTGCAAGGGGTCATCCCGAAGATTTCCCATCTTAGAAAATTTGGTTGTATGGTATATGTACCTATACCACCCCACACGGACTGCAATGGGCCCTCTCCGCAAGTCCGGGATATCGTTGGTTATGAGAGTGCATCCATAATCGTGTATTTGGAACCCATGATCGAGACTTGCACACCTCGATTCGCTGATTGCATCTTTGACGAGGACCATTTCCGTCATTAGGGGAGAGAATCAACCATTGGATGAAAAATGCCGGGAAATAGTATGGCATTCCACCGATCCCGCGCATGATCCTCGCACTAATGAAGCAAATCAAGAAGTCCAGAAGATAATTGATTTGCGTAATTTAGCAAATGAAGCTCGCCTGATCATTTTTGTGATCTCAAGAGCGTGGTTAAGTCGCATGTACCCGGCAAGAAATGCACCAGAGAGGGTGAAAATACCAAAGAAAGCGAAGGTATCCCTCATCCTGTTCAGAGGCCTCAAAGAAAAAGAACAGAGATCGGCTTCTCAAACCCAAAGTACCCGGAGACGTCTGGGAAAAGCAAGAGAGGACTTACCACGACCAATCACAAAAGTGCCCCAAAGCAAGAAGGGGAGCCGCTTGAGACACGGCATGGAAAGAAGCCTGTGGAAAAGGCAATTCCAGATCTGAACCTTCCATTGGAAGAAGCCGCCGGAAATAATGTGTGCGCACACATTGGCGGAGAAAAACTAAAGGAACTTGCTCTGGAATGGGAAATAGCAATGAAGAGCAAGTAGAAGTGCACGAAGCACCCCATGATGAAATGGCCATAAATTTTGTAATAACGGAGAATCGATGAATAGAGCAACGACCAATGTCGATGCATACTTTGCAAAGAAGATTGCCACGATCATTAATCATGATCCCGAGCCCGCATCTCTCGCAGAGTGCAAGAAAAGGCTCGATTGGGAAGATTGGAAGAAGGCAATCACCGCAGAGTTAGTCTCTCTGAACAAAAGAGAGGTGTTTGGGCCTGTGTGCCGCACGCCTCCCCATATAAACCCTGTAGGTCACAAATGGGTTTTTGTTCGCAAGAGAAACGAAAACAATGAAGTTGTAAGGTACAAGGCAAGGCTTGTCGCTCAAGGTTTCACTCAACGTCCTGGGGTTGATTATGAAGAAACCTATTCTCCGGTCATGGGTGGAATTACCTTTAGATACTTGATCTCAATGGCAGTCAACTTGAAGTTGAAAATGAAGCTAATGGATGTTGTCACAGCATATTTGTATGGAAACTTGGATTCGGAGATTTATATGAAAGTACCGGAAGGTATCCCTATCCCGAACCAAGACAGAGCAAACAGAAACCTATACAGTGTGAAATTGGAGAAATCACTGTATGGGCTAAAACAGTCAGGAAGAATGTGGTACAATCGTTTGAGTGACTTTCTCTGCAAGAAAGGCTACACGAACAGCGAAGATTGTCCATGTGTATTTATACAACGATCCACGAATGGTTTTTGTATAATCTCCGTCTATGTAGATGACTTGAACATCATTGGGACGGATGAGGAAATTGAAGAAGCATGCACATACTTGAAATCTGAGTTTGAAATGAAAGACTTGGGTAAACCAAGTTCTGTTTAGGCTTGCAGCTTGAACATGTCCAAGGCGGAATCTTGGTACACCAAGCATCCTACACGCAGAAAGTGTTGGAGAGATTTGGCTTTGAAAAGGCATACCCCGCAAAGACCCCAATGGTCGGAAGGTCACTCCAAGCAGACCTAGACCCGTACAGGCCTAAAGAAGAGGGGGAGGAAGTCCTGGGAGCGGAATTCCCATACTTGAGTGCAATTGGAGCGCTCATGTACCTTGCGAATAGCACTAGACCGGACATTGCGTTCGCCGTGAATTTGCTAGCGCAGATGCAGGTCAGAACCCACCAAAAGGCATTGGAAAGGGTGAAGGACATCTTCCGTTACCTTCAAGGAAGCAAAGACCTCGGCTTGTTTTACTGAAGAAACAATGAATTGAATTTAGTTGGCTACGCCGATCTTTGAGTACCTATCGGACCCGCATCTTGGCAAGTCACAACCGGGTATGTTTTCCTTTGCGGTGGAACGGCAATTTCTTGGAAGTCGTCTAAGCAGACTCTTGTCTCGACGTCGACTAACCACTCAGAAATCATTGCATTGTATGAAGCCTCTCGGGAATGTGCATGGCTTCGAAGAATGGTTCACCACATCCAGAAGTCATGTGGTCTGAACATGGAACAAACCCCCACTATTATCTATGAAGATAATGCAGCTTGTGTTGCACAAGTACAAATGGGATATGTGAAGAGTAACCTTACAAAGCATATCAACCCCAAGTTCTTTTATGCTCATGAAATGCATAAGATGAACGAGATAAATATACTGCATACTAAGTCGTGTGAAAATCTCGCAGATTTATTCACTAAGTCACTCCCGGCATCTTCCTTTGAAAGATGTATTAGATGAATCGGGATGATGAGGCTTAGAGAAGTGCAGATTTCAGGGGGAGATTTTTCACATACTCCTACATAAATCTCAACCATGAAGTTTGAGTACCCAACGTAAATCTTGAAGATTAACATTGAAGTTTGGGTGGATTGTACTCTTTTCCTTAAGTAAGTTTTTCATTGAAGTTTTCTTACATAAGGTTTTTGATGAGGCAATCCGTGCAACACGACAGCGTGTGCTATGTACTCTTTCTCCAATTATTTTTCCCACTGGGTTTTTATGGAGTTTTAATGAGGCATATGCATCTCGCAGTGAAGAGTCCAAGGGGGAGTGTTAGGAAACCGGATTCGTATCCGATATGGACTCTTCCTTATCTCTAAGCAGAACCGCTATATATATAGGAGGCAGGGGGTCACCCCATTGTACACAAGCATACAGAATAATAAAGCAGGCCCGTTCCTCCTCATATTGTGTCTCTCTTTCTCCCTGTCTATTCTCCAGTTTAGATCTATTAGGCAACCCCGGACTATTCGATAGCGAGGTTGTCTAACAGAATACACCAATACGATTCCTTTGCTCGCGTCATGGTTACCAAGGAATGGTATCTTCTTCACTGAGGCGGCGGTTGTAATTTTTTGACCAAGGAATTAGACCGAACAAAAAAAATACTATTGAACTTTGTCCTTTTTGAATGGTAATTATGATTCATCTACATAGATCAGTCGAGATTTTCATTTAAATTTTTAATCCACCCACGTAAATTCTGACCAGAAATAAATCTTACAAATAAGGGTTTAATATGATTCTTGCTACCTGCTGATGATTCTTGCTACTTGCTGACTCGATGACAAAACCATGGCCCATACTTGCTGGCTGGTATACAGAGTTGGGTCGTAGGCACGGGTCCAATAAGCTTCAGACTACAGCGTGTTGTGACGGAACAACTCGTCTTCGGTGAGGCCTAGGTAGGGTTGAAAACAGAACGAAAAGTTTTCCACTGTTCCGAAAAAAAAATGGAAATGAATGCCCTTTTTCGAAAACGGAAACGGAAAATATCGGTACGAAAACGGAAACATAAATTTTTCGTTGGAAACGAAAATGGAATCGGGTGAGCCAATTCCGACGGAAACAGAAATTCCATATAAATGAAACCGAAAATTAAAAATAGAAACGGACCGAAAATGGAAATAGTCATAGCCCAAAAAGGAGAAGGGAGAGTTTATATTTATTTTCGAATTAAAATAATTTCATAAATACAATGGTTTTATATAAAATATCAAATAGAGTTCAAAAATTCTAAAAAAAAATTCTCAAAAATACTTACCTAGAAAAATAGCAAAATACTTTGGAACATTTTTTAATTTTTTATGAACAAATTAATTTTATAAATCTAAAAATAACAAAATGGTATTTATAAACTTCTAAAAATCCAAGATAAATCTTAGAAAATTGTAAATGAACATCAAACAATATTATGCAAATTTGAGGGCATTACACATTTGTAGTTGGTGGAGTAAGATGGTATCGATGATAATGATATGGAGGAGGACATGATGGTCTAATATGGAGGACAAATAATTAGCCTTCAGTTGACAAACTTGAAAATAAACTTTCTAGTGATACTAGTGAACATAACACTATTCTTGTGCCCATCTTAAAGGTGGAATGAGTTACACTGTTCTTGCGGTCATGTATATTGTGATTATGTACTATGTTCTTGTGGAATTTTTTGCTTTCGTTTCCGTATCCGCTCTGTTCGGTTCCGCATTTGTTTTTGTCACTATCTGTTTTCATATCCATTTTTGGGGTTTCCGATTTCGTTTTGTTACCGGTAAAAATTGTGGAAATGGAAAAGGAACAGCCATTTACCGACCGTTTTCATCCCTAGGCCTAGGCATGGTCCAAGGTACATCGTGCCACCGCTCAGGTCTTGTCCTGTTAGACGTGTGGAGTCGTGGTTGTCATCACCGTCGGTTTATTGTCATGGATGGCTGAAAGTGCATCTAGGCACTTATGTTGTTTTGGTGATTAATGACAAACGCATGTAATGTCAATCAATGTAATTGTACAAATGCTTAACTTAGTGCTTAACAAATGACAAACCTCTAATATGTTTATATTGTTATGAGACTAACATGTTTATTGCCTAGTTGAATATTAGTCTCATCTATTTTAGAGGAAAATCAATTGGGATGGTTAAGCAAAAATGAGGTATGCAATCTCGGTATTCCTTCCATATTTGTCATTGCATTCTTCTTTAGCAAATGCATATTGAACTCTAAGTAACTTGTTGATTTCATATGTGCACATTGATTCTTGTCATAATTGCTTGTGCATATATATATATTCATTTGAGTTCATTATGTGCTTTGTTTTTAATATGCTTGTGTTAACTAGAGTTAAACTTCATTGCTTCATATTGACTTGGTGCATACATGTCTAAGTTGTGTATCTTCTAATGCACCTCTCTTAGTGAAGTTTAATCTAGAATTGGATCACATTATTAACTCTCATTCCAAATATTGTTTGCACATGTGTAATTCGTGTATATTCTATCATGTGCTTCATTTAAGCAAAGTATGTGGTCCTTGCCATGATTTAATTGATTCTTCATATGGGCATTTATCTCTCTAGTGCAGTTAGATCAATCATATATTCATCATAATGCACTTAGCAGAGAATATTTCTATTGTCAAGTGTTTCCATTCATATTGTGCTTCTTGATATGAAACACTTGTTATTATCAATTTATTCAATATATCTTTTAAGCTTGTGGGACTAATATGTTTGCTGAGTGCTTTGATAAGAGTTAGGTCCCAAAGCTGTGTGTATGATGACCAAGATGGTTTGAAGGATGACAAGCGAGTCAAAGTCAAATAAGACGGCGGTGTCACCAAGAGCTGAGGACTAAGTCAAGAACGACTTGGCGTGAGGATCGTCTTGGTGATGATCGAGGTCAAGGTCGGAGAGGACGAGAGTCTCATGAGGTGAATCGCGTCGAGGTTGACAAGACGAAGGGCGTCATCAATCTTTGTGGAAGCGTCATCATGCACCGTGCATCCAAGAAGTCGGCATGTAAGCTTAGTGTAAGACTTAGATTTTGTGTTAAATTTGAGTCTAAGGATTGCCGTACTATTAAGAGGGATGCAATCGTTGAAATCACTTAGATAAGTCTCAAGTGCTCAAAAGTGGTCTATCCTTGTCTAAGGTTAAGAAAACCCAAGTCACACTTTGTTCACCTAGGTGTAGGTGGGTTGGTGTGAGGGTTAGAAGTGTTGTTAGTATCGGAAAGTGAGATTTTGAGGTCACCTTGTGGATTCTTTGTGCAATCAAATTTTATCCTTTGGGATTTGGGTAGTGAGACCTTGTTAGTTGGATAGCCACCGTTCATAGCTTTCCGAAAAGTCCGAATTCGCCGAAATCGGAGTCCGGGATCAAAAGTTATGCCCGTTTTAAATCGGGCTGCTGGTGTCTTGCCTGGGAGATCCGGAGTATCCGGACATTTAACCCGGAGTCTCGGGTTATCCGAGTATCCGGACAATCCGGAGTGTCCGGATGATCCGGAGTGTCCGGGTTAATTATCCGGAGTCTCCGGGTTGACCAGTTCGGTCCAAACGGCTAGTTTTTGGGGTTCCTCTATTTAAAGCCCCCTTCTTGCCTACTTCAAAGGAGCCGTTGGGGAGGTTTTTGCTGGGTATTAGAGGTGTTCTTTGTGAGTGTTTGAGCCCCCAATACTCCTCCCTACTCCTTAGATCTTAGTGATCCCCTTTTGTGAAGGGTTGGGTAGTGGAGAGAGGTGTTTGGATTGAGAATTGATTTGAGGAGTGGAGCTAGTTCCTTGGTGCTTTGAGGTGTTCTTCTTAGTGATCTTTAGCTCCCAAAAGCCCCTCTAACCCTAGATCTTAGTGATCCCTTTTGAGTGAAGGTTTGGGTGTGAGAGTGGGTAGTGATCGGATTGAGTGTGATTAGTGTGTTGAGCACTTGTGGTGGACTCTAAGTGAGTTCTTCGGGAGCATTTGTTGCTCTTGGAGGTTGAGGTCTCCTAGACGGCTAGGAGTTGCCGGTGAGCTTCCAAGCTTTGTGTGGAAGGCCACCGAAGGTTTGTAAAGGTCCGATTCCGCCTCCGCAAGGAAAGGAATCAAAGAAGTGAAGACCGGCGAGTGCATTGTGCAACACCGGGAGGAAGAGGGTTGAAAGAGACCCCGGCTCAAGTGTGACCGAGCTGCCTCAACGGAGACGTAGGATCCCCTCAAGGATCCGAACTTCGGGATAAAATCTTCGTGTCTCCTTCCTTACTTCGGTTTACTCTTTTGCTCATCCACTTAATTTGCTTTCGATTCTTGTGATTATATCAATTAGATTGTATCTATTGCATCTATTCTTGCTTATATACTTGATTCATTGCAGTAGAGTTATTTGTATCACTAGAATCAAAGAAGCGCTTCAATTTATTGTCCTACTCTGTTCTGGCCGAACCAGGCAACCCGGAGTATCCGGTATATTGATCCGGAGTATCCGGACATACCGGAGTATCCGGACTAAATATCCGGAGTCTCCGAGTTACCTGTCTCGGGTTGAATTGTTTAATTTGTAAAACTTAATTATCCCAATTGCTTCCGCATTATCTCTGATAGATTAATTTAAATTGGGTATAATTTTGTAATCGCCTATTCACCCCCCCTCTAGGCCGACATCCCGGTCCTTTCAATGGCACCAATGATGAGGAGCAAATGTTGACCACCGCCGATAATCCAGTACACATAAGCACGGGTCATATGCTCATAGCAACTATTGTATCCTATTTTGTTTAGCATGGGGAGTGTGTGGGATCATTTGGAGTGTGTCGGTCAAGGATCGAAGTGCAACTACTGTACTCATGTTATGAAGGGTGGAGATGCGACCCGTCTGAAGGAACATCTCGCTGGTCACTCTGGCGAGGTGAGGGACTACCCTGTTGTGCCTAAAACGATTAGGCAGGTTATGCTGAAGGACCTCCGCGGAGGTCGCGAGAAGAAAAAGGAGAAGGAGGCGTTGCACCTTCGTCAGGAGGAGGCTAGCAAGGACTGGGCCACTAACTATCGTATCGAGCAGGAGCAACTCAAGTTGGCCATTTAAGCCTCCAAAGAAGAGGTTTACCTCAAGAGCCAAGGCTTCACCGTAGGATCGGGGTATGCGAGTGGTGCAGCGAGGCCCTCGACCCAATCCACGATCAGCGAAATGTTTGGCAGGTCCAAATCAACACGACAAAGTCATATGGCCATTGATGCTAACATAGATCGGAGTTGTATGTCACAGCAACCCTGTATTGACACTTCATTCAAACAGGGGGTGAGACAGAAGCTTGGGAGGGCATGGTCAAAGTGGTTTCATGCTAATGCAATCCCAGGAAGGAAGGCCGAGTGTCCATACTTCACAGGTATGCAACACTATTATTGTATTTAAGTTAACAATCGATCGTTGATTTTACTAACCTCTTATGACCACTGTTAATAGATGCAATTAAGCTGACGCAGGAGTTCAGCCCAGAGATTCGTGCACCACAGGCCCACGAGATTGATGGGAAGTACCTCAATGAGAATGAGAATGAGATTATTTAGTACCTTCGAAAGTTCAAGTCTGACTGGGCCACATTTGGTGTCACAATCACTTGGTGTCACGATCTTATGACCACATTCGGAAATTCAAGTCTGTGAACGCGACAGGTGTGCCATTTTGTATTTTCGTACTAACGAAAATTCACATAGTGTACATACTAACTTGCGGCATCTGCATTGCACAGGCAAGATTCAGGATCATAAGTACTTGCTGAACAAGATTACGACTGTGGTGTCGTAGGAAGTAGGGGCCGAGCATGTGGTGCAGGTGGTTACTGACAATGGATCAAATTTCAAGAAAGCATGGCAGATGTTACGAGTGCAGTACCCACAGATTATCTGGCAACCGTGTGTTGCACACACGGTTAATCTCATGCTAAAAGAGGTGTTTGAGCTCCTAGAGATCAAAGAGGTCGTATGAGCGGTGAAGAGGATTTCTCGCTTCTTCTACAACCACAAGAATCTGCACACCATGATGAGAGAGCACATACATGGGGAGTTGGTCAGGCCAAATGCCACGCGATTTGGCACGACCTTCATTTTCCTTAATAGCTTTAAGGAAAAAAGGAGTATTTTCAGCAGTGGATGCCCGATCCTGACCGGACAAGTAGCAAATGGGCTGGGATGGAGGAGGGTAAGTTCGCGTATGACCACCTCATTGACAGTGGTTAGTGGGACCTTTTGGAGTGGTGCATTAGGTCCGTTCAACCAATGTACAAATTTTTGAGGTTTGCAGATCAAGATAAGTTGCCAACAATAAGTGGAGTCATGCTACAATACGCGCTTGACAGTAATGAGTACAAGCAGCTTACGTAAGAGGGTGGTAACCAATACAAGCCATTCATTAAAGTACTTGACAAAAGAATGAACAACATAAATGATGGAACCCTCGTGGCTGCAGGTTAATGAACTACATATTTTTTCGTCCGACCTTGGTATGTTCATTTCCATTATGCTAATCTCAAAATTATGGTGTCCATTGCAACATCCGTCCTGGACCCACGGTCTCACTACGAGTATAACATATGCAACACTCCATCATTCATGGGGCAACTATCCACCGCCCTAGGCATTTTAGCTGACGACGATAGCAGCGCGGTGGTGGCCATAAGTGAAGCTGATATTTTTCGTCAGAGGAGGAGACGGTTTGGCTCTCAGCTAGCGGAGCGCAGCGCACATGATCCCAGCATGTCGGCTTGTAGGTTAATAATTGCAGCTAATGTTCCTTATGGCCTGTATCGACATACTAACGGCTTGTTTGGTTGTGTTGTGTTGTTGTCTGTAGCACAATGGTGGATGGCATTTGGGAATGATACACTGATGTTGCAGAAGTACGCCATGAGGATGGTGTCACAGTGTGCATCGTCCAGTGGATGCGAGCGAAATTGGAGCATGTTTACCTTAGTGCACACGCAGTTAAGGAACCAATTAAGTTATGCAAAGCTTCAGAAGCTCTTGTTTGTTCACTACAATCTCCGACTTCGACTACGGGACTACGATTCATCCCGCGATGCACAAGATGTTGACCCATTCGATCATCTCATTGAGAATGCATTGCATTCCGGTACGGACCTGATTGCAGACTGGTTCGATTCGTTCATATCTAGATCGGAACCTCTGCTTGACGAGGATAGTGGGTATGACTCACCCCTGCTGGCCAAATTTGTGGTTGATACCATCCCCGATGAAGAGCTCGAAAAGACCACAGGTAAATCTCAATTATATCTTGTTAAACTTGTCAGTCATGTACGTGCGGCATCTAACAAATTGTTATTTTGAACTGGCTACAGGTGGGAAGAGCCTCCCAAATTGGGTTGCATTCTCAATAGGTGACACACACACAGGGAAGAGAAAACGTGCCATGGACAACGACTTGTTGGAGGGTGCTTTAAGTGGGTTTGCGAAGTTGTCGGCCAGTCCACGTGGCAAGGGAAAAGGAAAGGCCAAAAATGATGATGAGCCAGATGTGGACAGCAACGAAGAAACAGAGGCCCCCCTCGAGGATCCACACTACCAAAAGGTTGTCCATAGCAGCTCTTCGACAGACTCTGGAGACAACGATGCTCCTTGCTCCCTCCGACCCCGCTCACAACCACCAACACTGGTACGATCACAATAGGGGGGAATTGCCCTAAGGAAGGGCTCACAGAGGCAGACCCGTAGTACGGAGAAGGGCACGACCACTACTCGGAGTGAATAGAAGGGAGGACAAGCCCAGGATGACATGACGTCGTGGTCTAGTAGCCAGTCTACCAGCCATTGGGGCTTCCCCACAGAGCAGCCTGGGTACCCCATGTTAGCGATGACCTATGGAGATCACCAGAGTGTGTACGGTCATCGCCAGAGTCACGACGGTTCGAGCATGTCATCCTTGTTTGACTACACTGATCCATACACCGGTTCGTGCTCACGAGAAATGTCTACTAGATACTTGCACCAGTTAGAGCAACTTGTGGCATGGACCGCTCATTACGAACACTAGAAGTCCGCCTGGCTAACGCAGTACATGTTGTGGGAGGATTACAAGACAGGGCATGAGAGAAAGTACGGTGAGATCATTGTTGATACTGCAGAGATGGAGGTTCCACCAAGCGCGTACTATTACTCGTAGGTACGTCAATGCATAGTTGTCTACAAGATCATTTCACTCTTTTAACACTTCTTATTTAATTATGCCTTTTGCAGGTCTTCGATGGGTTTCAGTGTCATGCCATCATCCATACTTAAACAAGTATTTGTATCGTGTATGTATGTTTGAAAGAAATTATGATGGATGGAATGTATGGTGTTGATGAATGTAATTTAAGTGTTTATCATATGTGATCATATTATATAATGCTTGTATTATGATGCCTAAAAAATCAGGCGAAATGCTGCTGAAATTTCTAAGTGTAGGGTATTTTATATGCAAAAACTTAGTAATTTCCATTCAAACATATAGAGAATGTTACATACATTCTTTCATGATTTTTTTCAAATTTTTCCCCATTTTTTTAACCTCGGGGTAGCATTTTAGAGTATTTTTCACTTTATGAATTTTTATAAAATTCCTCAAGTTTGATCATTATCTACAAATTTCATAGGAATATTAGCATTATGTCAGAAGCATACAAAAATTTTTTTAAAAATTTCCAAGGAGTTTGGAATACATTTTCGGTATGTTAATTTTAACCGAAATCTTCACTCTACAGAACGAAACTCGGCTATTACAACCGAAATCTTGGTTTTTTCGTTTTCAAAATAACCGGATTCAAATTTTGCGTCTTGTAATTCGTTTGGATTTCGTCCGAAAATTTGAGATTTCGGAGCTAGATGAGATAAACCCTAAAACGAGATTTCTATCCCTGACCAGAGCTAGGTGATACGGATCAATTAGCGGAAATCACTAATTGATGTGTGAGATACTCGATCTTTCACGCTACCACACACCAATCTTTCAAACCAATCTAAAGTAGATGGAATTGCATGGCAAAGTCGTCTTCAGTCCAATATGAAAAAAGGAGTCTTTAACTTGTGCAAATGAACAATCTCTCTCTCGATCTCCCTGGTGGCAAAACAATACCCATCAACTCGCACACACAATCATATCATATCATAACACACACACACACACATATATATAACTCTAGCTCTAAATTTTACAAATAAGGTAGACACAAATATATAGAGTACTCTACGCGGGTGATGCAACCAAAAGGTGGTCGACTCCATATTTGATTCGGCTAGGGATTAAATCCTATTCTAACTCTTAGCCTCCATAATACATTTAGGACTATGCACTACTACGGAAAAGGCTTTTAGTACCGGTTTAAAAGAGCCTTTGGTACCGGTTTTTGAACCGGTACAGGCCATCCGGGACTGATGCTCTTGAGCATCGATCCGGTTCCTCACCCGATCTTGATAGAGTATCGAGACGGTTGGTAGTCACACGTGGCAGCGCATCGTGAGACCAGTGGACCTTATCGATGCGGTTGGTGTCTCCAACCGGTTACGATGAGCCCTCATCGATACCGGTTGTTTTATCTAACCTGATCTGATGGGTTGTATATAATATATATGTAAATATGTGTGTGTCCAATACTGGCTATTATATATAATATACTACAATATATTATATCAAATCACGGTGACTTCATGTGTGTGTTAAATCACAACGAATTAAAACACATATAATCAATCATGCACATTTGCATGATAATAAAATAACTGTACATTCATTAACAAATATAATTACATATAATGTAATACAATATTCACAAAACTTTAATTAAAAATCCAGTATTTCTTTTCCTTCCATTCATTGGGATTTTTACGTGCATCGCTCTTGCTAGCCGTAGATGTCGAGAATGACAGTTCACAGTCCTTATTGAAGGGCCCCACCTATTAAAATTTGGTTCGTGGAACTCGCCTTTTGGATTTACAACCTCATCGTAAATGAAGCCAACGAGTTGTTCTTGAATTGCTCTCACTCGCGCCGGCGAGAGTTCCGAACCTTGTTCCGCCAAATATTGAGGCACCTGCCGTTAAGTCATTAACAAATCAATCCTTGAATTTGTACCAGATGTAAGGAGTAATATACATCGTTAAAGGTAGTAATTATATTTACTCACCCCCTTGTCGCCTTTTAGCATGCGGTCAGCGGCTCCGGTTTGGGTGTGCAAAAACTCACATACGTAGTAACCGCATAAATTGTTGCCCGCCGACTGACTCAAGATCTGCGGTTGAAAAAGTTGAAAGCGTGAAATGAATGCAAGGAAATTAACTTAACTAACCAAAAAGCTAGCTTTATGATATACGTACTTGAGAGGCTGTTGTAATTTCGAATTTCTCCTTGAATGCGCCCCTATTTTTAGCACGAAACTGTGCGAATGCACTACACATGTGATTACCAATTGTACATGATTAGAATTTGTTTCAAATGGAAGGAAATAGAAGTAATACAATAATGAAAGGAACAAGAATTAATACCGGTCGAGCAAATCGATGAAGGTTTGATACGTTTGAACTGGTTTCCTTCTCGAGTCCATAATTGTGATCCGACTATGATCTAGCTCGATCATAATAAGAATCGATGAAAACTGTACATATGTCAACATAGATAACTAATTAGTTCTAACATAGTGTTATGAAAAAGGAGTAGAACAAAGCGGTACGAAAACACATACTCATGTGCGTAGGGTAGATATATCCTTGACTTATATTGATGTCCCATTAGCGCATTGTATACGTTAGTCTGTGTTTCGCTTGGGCTGTATCTAACGGTTGTCTCGTTGATAACTAATGGGTCCATGAATCCTATGTCAAAAATTTGATCCCTTTGGCATCTTTGTATCTCCATGCTACACAAGAAGAAATTAGTTAGGCTTGCAAGGTCCGTACTCTACAAGGGCACGCACGATGGTTTTGTAAATAAGACACTTACAGAGTCCAAAGAACCCACCAAGGACGCCGCGAGGGCGTGCATGCAGTATAGATCATACATGACGTGCCATTCCATAAAAATTCACTGTCACCGTGATAAAAATCTTGATCCTTGTACTTGACAAAGAAACAAGCGTAGACCATGCTTGGTCGCGTCCAAGTACCATTCATGGAATTGCCGCATCTTTGTCGTTATTTGGAGGCGACTCCTCACGCTGACCAATGATCCACCCAATGTAAATGGCCATCTTACTTGGGCATACTCAATCTCTTGAGCCTAATATTTGATTTGGGTCAAGCCCGGTTTCATCAAAGAATTGTAGCATCGTCTTAGCCTTCTCCTTCTCCTTCTCCTCACCGCCCACTCCTTGTGGCATTCCTTTCGCAATGTGCGCTCGTAGTTTGATTGGCGAGGCATTTCTTTTTATCCTTCAAATTTGTAATAGTCCTCAAGCCTTTGTGAAATTCTTTCGTGCGAGTTGAACCTTCTTCTTTGGTGACTTGGGTCTAAAAATTCAGTTACCTCACCTTGTACAATCTTATTGGTCTCCTCGTCGGTCATATCGTGCACGCCACTTGAAAGTGGGCGCAACTTCTTGGATTGGGTGGAGGGCGTCTTCTTGGGAGGCTATTGGTGGTGGCTTGTTTCCTTTGGTCGGCGCCTTCTTGGGAGGAGACGGTCTTCTTGTGGGGCTTAAGTGCACGGGAGGTGGTGTAGAAGTTGGCGCATTCTTGGGAGGAGACGGGCTTCTCGTAGGGCATATGTGCTTGCGGGAGGTGGTGTAGGAGTCGGCGCCTTCTTGGGAGGAGATGGGCTTCTCGTAGGGCTTATGTCTTGGCGGTGGTGTAGGAGTCGGGCTTCTTCTTGGGCTTGGGTGTGCGGGAAGTGGTGTAGGAGTCGGGCTTCTTCGCGAGAGAGGACACATCCATGTTATCTCGAAAAATTATGTGCCGTTTGCGCCATAGGATGAAAGTGTGTACCGCCTCTCCTAGCCAGACTCCGTCACCTCCGGGAATTTCGAGCTCAAGGTCCTCGTACCACTGGGCAAACCTCCTCCACCGAGACCTTGGAGTAGTTTGGCCGGTATCTGTTGGCCATGGATGAGCTGCCCGGCTCCATGGGTGAACCATGCCATGCGCCGCCTTCAAGGAGAGGTTTCGCGCCCGACATGCAGCTCACAAGGTGTCTGCTGCCTGATGTCATCTACGGGGTACCTGTCCAAGTCCGCTTCGGGCAACCCACCGGAAGCGCAGCTGCTCCGCTGCCCGGTGGGGCTGATGATGTTAGGATTGCTGGGAGGTTCCTGGCACGTCTCCCGTTGTTGGCTCTGTGCTAATTGTTCCTCTATTTGAGTCATGCGTTCTTCAAGCGCACTAAGTTGTTGTGCATGTCGAGCCTTGCTTCTCATTCGACTCCTATAGGTCTCGGCGTCCTGAGCGAAACCAACCTTCCAAGGGACGACGCCAACGCCTCGTGTACGTCCAGGGTGCTCTGGGTTTTGTAGAGCCCTTGTTAGCTCGTCATTCTCCCTGTTTGGCACGAAGCTACCTTGGGAAGTCTCCTCGATGGACTGCACAAGCCTTCTGGCCACATCTCTCAGCACCTCCCCAAACACCGCATTGCCGTTATCATCGAGGCCACCGCTGTGAGCATAGAACCAATGCTTTGCTCTGTCAGGCCATTCCATTGTTGCGAGTGTGACACCCTTTGCTAGCAGGTCATGCTCCCTCTTCTCCCATTTGGGTATTGCTTGGCGGTAACCACCAGGGCCGAGTCGGTGGTGGTAATTCTTCTTCTGTGCATTCAGCTTGTTCTTCTCACTCAAACTTTGACCTTCCTCCGAAGTCTTGTAGTTCACGAACGCTTCCCAGTGATCTTGCAACTTCGGGAACTTGTTGAAGTCGGGCGTTCGATTCTTCTTGATATACTCTATGTTCAACTTCTTTTTATAAGTTTGGAATGCGATGGCCATCTTCTTGAGAGTGTAACTCTTCACCTTCTCTTCGGTCCCTTGGGGAAGGTGAATGTCTCTCGACATCGTTCCAAAGCATGTTTTTCGTATCTTCGTGAACCTGATCCCATTTTGCTATGCTAATGGGCACGTGGTCCCTAACGTGGACGCCGCATGCCGAATTGAACGGCCCAATCACCGTCAAGGGTTTTACGAGGTTGGCCGTTCGTTGACTTCGGTGACAACATATCTTGCCTTCGGCTTCTTGGTTGGACCTCATTTGTTGTGATTGCGCGCTTGATTGATCGATCTGAAAGCATGGTACAATCATGAGCGGGTCAAAATGTTGGCTTAGCATGATAGTGACCTCGACAATCATTAACGTGATTGATTGTTACCTCCGCGGCCTCATCGTGCTCTGCGGCCTCATAACCACCATCTCCCGCAATCAAATTTGTCATAAATTCTTCTGATCAAATCCTTCGCCGTCCATCGTTGTTTCTTAGGCTAGAAGAAGGTGCGAAAAGTAACGGCGTGGAAGAGGCGAGGAACAAATGTTGATTAGACCAACTCCATACTCATGTGCGTAGGGTAGATATATCCTTGACTTATATGTCAATGTACTCCAAATGACAACTAGCTAGGGCTTGTTTTTCTTTGTACGTATTGCTAGTTGTATGATGAAGTATGTGATCCATATAAGAGCAAGTGGCACGAGTTGAGTGGTTCCCTCTTTAGATATTTTTGTCTCACTAATACTCTATGTTAACTCTTGTTTTACAAAATATGAGTTAGGGATTACAGAGTAAATGAACAATTAAGTAGTATCAAACCAAGCGTATGTGTAACATGAATACCCCACTATAAAAGACAAGTTTGCTTGGATTAGCCATGACATTATGTAGTTTGTGTTCCATTTATAAAGGAGAACACGTAATGTGATGCACCATGCAAAATTGATAGCATCTCTCAATAAACTCAATATCATGTACAATAGAAAGCGGAATTGTAGCTTGTGCTTCATTTATAAAATTGATAGCATCCAATCCGTGCTCTATCTCAACAAGCTCTATCTCAACAACTATCAAGTAGCGTAAATGAAAGAACTACCTTATTTGTTTATGCGATTACTATCTTGGCAACATAGAATTATTTTTGACTCCACATAACCTATCACGAGACACAAAGATTCATTCAATATTCGTGAACAAGATCACAACCTCCACGGACGGCGGCGCGGTCGGGGCGAGCTCGGACGGCGCCAGGTCAGGCGAGCTCCGACGGGCGCCCGTCGGCGAAGCTCGGACGGCGGCGCGGTCGGGCGAGCGCCGGGACGGCGGCGTGGTCGGAGGGGGCGAAGCTCGGGGCGGCGCGGCCCGAGCTCGGGAGGGCGGCGTCGTCGGAGGGGCACGAGCTCGGGGGCAGCGCGATCGGCGAAGCTTCCGGACGGCAGCGTCGTCGGAGGGGCACGAGCTCGGGGCGGCGCAATCAGGCGAGCTCGGACGGCAGCGTCGTCGGAGGCACGAGCTCGGACGGCGGCGCAGCCGGGCGAGCTCGGACGGCAGCGTCGTCGGAGGGGCGCGGTCGGAAATGGGAGTAAATCGGGCGGGAGGAGCACCAAAGTGGGGAAGAAATGGCGGCAGCGAGGTTTATAGGGGCCCCATCAGTCCCGGTTGGTTTAACCAACCGGGATTGATATACATATCAGTACCGGTTAGATACACCAACCGGGACTGATCGTTCCACATATGACTCACGAAGGAAAACCTAGGTTGGCTATCAGTACCGGTGGGTGTATCCAACCGGTACTGATTATATCACATCAGTACTGGTTAAATACACCAACCGGTACTGATTAGAATTAAATTCAAAATCTCTTTAGAATAAAATGAAAGAAAAATCAATTATTGCTTCTTTGCTTAATAAAAAGTAATAAATTTTACCAAAGAAAATACGTGAGCAACCGTGAGCAACTGTGTCATCAACACGTGACAATCATGGGATTTTGTGTGTACAATTTTATTCTCTTTTATGTTTATGAGTCTCCTTATGTTCGAGGAGTATCCAGAAGGGACCTTCACACTGTTCAAGAACTTAATCATATTTTTTTTCTCTTCCTTGCTCAGAGTGTAGCTAGCGGGGTGGAGGTAATGCTGTCCTTCTGCTCTCATTTCCGGATGTAGGTCGTTCCTGATTCCCAGCAGTTGTAGGTCCTTTCGTGCTTGAAGTGTATCTTTTGATTTGCCATACATATCTAGGAAGCCTAGCAGGTTCACGCAGACATTCTTTGTGATATGCATGAAGTCTAGTGAGTGACGGACCTCTAAGTCTTTCCAAGAAGGTAAGTCCCAAAATATTGACTTCTTCTTCCAAATGGGCTTCGTGTGACCTTGTTCTCTCGGAGACAGTTTGCTACCTGCACCTTTTCCAAATACTACTTTCAGATCCTTTACCAAAGAAAATACAAGAGCCCCACTGCGATGCAGGGGTTTCTTACGTTCTCTCTGTCCCATCAAAATTCTCACCCTTCCTCCTTAACGGGTCCTTCGGATGGAGGAATCTGCGGTGGCCCATGTACACAACCTTTCGAGAGTTTTTAGGTACTTGCTGTCCGTTTCCTCTAAGCGATGGATGCAGGCTTTATATCCTTTGATAGACCAGGCCCGAAAGGTTGCCAAGTGCAGGCCGATCGTTGATGGTTACGAATAGCAATGCACGCATAAAATGAAGTGCTCTCTCTTGTACTCATCCCATACACGTGCACCATCGTTCCACAATGTTAGCAGATCTTCAACCAGCGGTTTGAGGTACACATCGATGTCGTTTCCAGGTTGCTTGGGCCTTCGATAAGCAACGGCATCATAATGTATTTCCGCTTCATACACAACCAAGGAGGAAGGTTGTAGATACATAGGAGTCACAGGCCAAATCTTGTGGCTGCTCATCTCGCCATACGGGTTCATCCCATCTGTACTCAACCCAAACCTTATGTTCCTTGCATCCTCGGCAAAGTCCGGTATGTTCTATTGACTTTCCTCCACCGGAGCCATCGCCAGGTGTCTTAGCCTTCCGTCGTCCTTACGGTCTTCTTTGTGCCGGCGCATCATCTCAGGCATGCACTTTGTTCGCAAATAAGCGTTTCAACCGGGTATTATAGGAAATACCACATGGCCTTAGCAGGGGGCCTCTTCTTCTTACACTGCCCCTCTACGTCACCTCGGTCATCATGCCTGGTCTTATACCGAGAAGTTTTGCACACCGGACAAGCATCCAAATCCTCGTACTCATTGCGATAAAGGATACAATCGTTCACGACATGCATGTATCTTACTGCCTCCAACCCCAAAGGGCGGATAACTTGTTTGGCATCGTGCGTAGTTTCGAGCGATGTGTTCCCCTCTGGAAGTAACTTTTTCATGAGGCATAACAACTCGTCGAATCCCTTATCGGACAATCCATTGGTCGCCTTCCATTGCATCGATTCTAGTGTAGTACGCAACTTTGTATGGCCTGTTGGCGGTTTGGATACAACAATGTTTTGTGGTCCTCCCATAGGCGCTGAAATTTTCCGTAATGTCTTTCATCGATGTATTCTCCCTCTCCATCAAGCAGCATCTGGTCTAGGTCATCATTACCAAACTCCCCAAATGTATCTTCGTTAGAGCCGGGTTGGCCAGCGTCTAAGATATTGTTCTCCGCCTCTTCTTGTTCACCTTCTTCTTGTATAATCTCTTCTTCACCGTGCTTGGTCCAACAGTATAATTTGACATGAAACCTCTTGAGAGCAAATGGAAGTGAATGTGATTTGAGTTTGACCACTCCTTCTCATTCTTGCGATCTATGCATGGACAACATATGTAGCCTGACGTCGTGTATTCATCAATTTGCCACGAAGAAAATCTTGCAAACCACCGCAAGAACTCCGGAGCGTCGGTCCATGTACATCCATCGCCGGTCCATCTACATTATATTCGATCAAGGTAACTTTTAACTCATTTTTCGATAATGAATTATTGAACATTTCCCAAAATCCAAATCAAGACAACTATATTTTTAAAATGGCTTTATTTCATTAAATATTTTTAAAGGCACTATATTTCATTACATATTTTCCCATAAAATGATTATTTACTCCGGTATTCATACTCCGAGCAATTAAATCTTAGGTTCGCCACACATACAATTCGAGCTAAATAATAATGCAAGCAAAATATAAACTTACACAAGTTTTTCAACCTACAAAAAAAATTGGTCAATCATAGTCTAGATTCAAAATTGTGAACAAATTTAACGACATCTTTGCTTAAATTTTGAAAACTTTTGTCAAATGCACTATTCTTAATTTCCCCAACTACGTGCAACCAATTTTATGAAAACTTTTCTCAAATGCACCATTTTTAATTTCCCCAACTACGTGCAACCTAATTTGAGCTAGATCGATGGAACTAAAACATAAAATTGAGCTAGATCCAAACCTTAAATGCGAGCTATATTATAATCCAAGCAAATTATAAGCTTACACAATAAGTTTTTGTATCTTACTTCAATTGATCGAGCTTGATTTATACATTTATAATCCTTCAACGATTAATGGAAAGATCAAATTTTCTTTATAATTTAAGCAAAGAAGAGGCCCCATTTAACACCAAGTGTAGTGAGGAATGATATTACTAACCTTAGGTATCTTGGTTGCGAGTAAAATGACAAAAATTAATTTTTGGCGGACCTCCCCTCCTTCGAGCTCCTTGGCGATGAACTCCTGTTCATCTCTCGCGATCAAATGACTCGATGCCTGGCAGAGAGCGGGAGGACGAAGAGTTTAAATTGGTCGGACACTAGTCCGGTTCAAAGCACAAACCGGTACTAATATCCACTTGCAACCGTAGTTGTTGCTACTAGATAGTACCGGTTCAGAATACAAACCGATCGATGTGACTATCGATGCAGTTGGTACCTTTAACCGTCTTGTGACCGAGATAAATGTACACAAATGATTTTCATGCATATAATATAAATATTTATAAAGATATTCATCTCGAATCATACTTTCATAATTTTTCTTGCGATTTTCTCCTGATTTTCAATGTCAATCGAATGTTTCGAAGCCATTGTTTTGAACGACAATGCATTGTGCCGTAATTTTTCAACGGTTTTTATGTTTTATAATTTTTTAATATTTCAATTTAACGGTAAAGCGGCGGAGCTTCAAGAAGGGGAGGTAAAACATTATATATTATATTAATAATTCATTACATAAAACATTACATATCATATTAATAATTCATAATATAAAACATTACATATTATATTAATTAATTACAATATATATAATATGCATAGCGGCGCACGGGTGGTGGGTGGCGCGATCACCCATACCACCACTCGTAAATCATTGCCGAAAGTGTCGTCGCCGGAGTCGTCGTCGGCGAAGCGATCGTCGTCGTCGTCGTGGATGACGTCTTCATCATCGTCATCCTCGTCAGCGACGTCGCTCCTCGGCGGACTCCAACCCCAACCCTCCTCCTCCTCCTCCTCCTCCTCCTCCCGCTCCTCCTCCTCCCGCTCCTCCTCCTCCTCCTCCTCCTCATTGTCCTCCTCCTCCTCCTCATCCTCCTCCTCCTCCCGCTCCTCCTCGTCCTTCTCCCGAGGTGGTGATGATGGCACGCCAGAGGGAGAAGAAGGAGAAGCTGCCATAGTTAAAAATGGGCTTACTCGATCATCGATAAGTCTCCCTTCTGATCGATCGGCGGTTTTATAGGAGTGGATCGGAAAACAAGAATCCGGATGAACCACGAATTAAGAGTTTCATCGTAAAGCGCCGGGGATTGATCGGTAGCGGGAGGCAAGCGCATTAGTACGGTCAAATACAACAACCGGTCTTTGATGCTCCATATCGATACCGGTTGGTTACACCAACCCGTACTAAAAGACCAGAGGCCGAGGAGGCTGCTTAGTGCTTGGTTGGTTTAACCAACCGTCGCGATAACACGAACATCGATCTGGTTGGTTACATCAACCGGTGCTAAGAACCATCCACGGCTCTGTCTTTGCTTAGTACGGGTTGGTGTAACCAACCGTCTTGATGTGAGAGCATCAGCACCGGTTGGTAGTTACAACCGGTACTGATGATCCCCCCGGACCTGTAGACCGTTGAACCGGGACTGATGTAAATGTTAGTCCCGGTTCATGCATAACCGGTACTATTGGGCCGGTATGGAAGGCCGGATCTGTAGTAGTGATGCTTTAAATGCGAAAAGGAAAATTACTATAATTTAACTAATTTTGCCCAACTAGCACACTTAAAACTTTTCGAGCAATTTAAATATAAAATGAAGCACAATCTGGATTTGTCGTAATTGAGTGAATTGTAGGTGATTCTCTAAGCTTTCCAAAAAGTCCTAGAATGCTACAATCCGACTTCAGACGTAAGATTTACAGTCCTTTTAAATCAGTTTATAGCCCTGTTTGTTTTGGCTTAGGTTTTTTGTCTTTTGGCTTAAAGCTAACTTTTTGTCTTAATGAGTTTTTAAGCTGTCTGCTTTTAAACCAATACATGTTGTTTAGTATCCTATTTTATTAATGGGTTAGATGGTATAGTTTATAGATGGAAAGTCAAAAATACCCTAAATGAGATAGGGGAGGAATTCTCGATTTATATATGATGGCATATATATGATGGCATTTGATGGGTAATTCTGGAGACTTTTAGTGACAAAGGGTTATTTCATTAAAAAAAGCGCAAAAAAGCTCCTCTTGTTTGGCTTTTAGCTTATAGTTATACAGGAGCTTTAGGCTTTTTTAAAGCTCGGCTTAAAAGCCAGTCGTTTGTTTCGACTTAGACTTTTTAGCTTTTTAGCCGATAAAAAAACCAAAACAAACAAGGCCTATATCTGATAATCCGAATGGGTTTCCTTCCTCTTTCTCCATATGCAAGAAAACTCTTTTCTTTTACCTTCAAACCAAAATTTCCTTTTCCTTTCTTCCTTTCCCGCACGGCTTGGTCCCTTCGATCCTTTCCTTCTCTTCTTTCTCCCCGCACACCCACTCTTCCACACCCGTATGTGGTGTCGCCGGTTGCTCACGCGGCCACACCCGCCCAGGTGGCACACCCGCCCAGGTGGCGCACACGCCACGCCGACCCATGCGGCCATGCTATCCTCGATCGCGGAAAAATTGATAAAATGCCACTCCTAACAAGTGGCTATGATAGTGAACCAGAGTGGCATTTTAGCGATGCCGATCACGCGACCATGCGCTCAAATGGTTACCTGGCCATGCACACCATGCATTACGTTTCGAGCGTGCACTCCATGTGATCCAAACAATGCAGGTACAATGTGTTATGTTGAAGGTAGAATCTTAGACAAAGTTTGAAAGAACTCTATTTATTGGTGGATGAATTCGAAACTATTTTTCTATTAGTTTTGCTATATATTGAGCACCCTTTGCATATAATCAATCTTATAAAAAAAGAGAATTTTGCCCTCATACTCTATGTGCTCTTTGTCGATCTTATTCTTGTGATCCTGTTGATGCATCGTTGATTGATCGTGGATGAACGACTATGTTTGACAACACGTTATCAGTACGAGGCTCTACAAGACTGAAGCTCTAGATCAATTTACATCCAGCTACGTCATTCTATATTTTTCACAGGTATATCAATCTTGTTTTCATAATTTTAAGCACATATTAATCTATGATTGATTCGTATACTGAGAGATGGACGAGACTCTCCAAAGGCAGCTGTCGCGGAGTTCTGATGTACTACTACCCAACCATCAAAGCAAAGACGTGGCAAGGCCATCAAGATAGTTGCCGCAGAGCTCACGTACAGCAAGCAAGAAGTTTTCCCAGTCCCCACAGAGCTCTGCTACAGCTAATAAGAAGCGTCTCGTTTCCTCCGTGCGGAGCTCACGCACATCAAATAATAGCCGAGCTCCGAAAGGAGCACCCAGCATGCGCATCATGTAGACCGACTATTACTCGCCCGCTGTCCAGATCGTCCTCCACGCCGAGAAGTGGGCACGAATGCTATTCATCCGGTCAAGTTCGTCAAGTTATATCGATCTATATGGCATCAAAATCATCATTATGTAACACACGATCATAATCATCTGCAATGAATGTAATAATGTTTTGATATTTGATATCAATGGTATCAAGTTTAAATTTAACAAATGCAGATGATGAATGAAGTGACCGCATATTTATATAGGTCACTGGATACGGATATTTATATGAATCCCTGAAGGAATTAAAATACTGTATCTTAATAATCGCGACATGTATAGCGTCAAATTGAAGAGATCTCTATACAGATTAAAATAGTCGGGGAGAATATGATATAACCAACTTAGTGAGTTCCACCTTAAAAAGGGATATTATCTCTGTGTGTTCATAAAGAAATCTCAGAATAGATTCTGTGTCATCTTAGTATATGTTGATGATCTGAATATCAACGGAACCACAGAGAAAATAAAGGAAGCAAGTCTTACTTTATGACGGAGTTTGAGATGAAATATTTGGGTAAAACCAAATATTGCTTAAACCTACAGCTAAATCATTTCACAGAAGGAATTTTTGTACACCAGTCTATCTATTCCAAGAAGGTAGTGAAAAAATTTTAATATAGATAAATCTCATTCTTTAAAAACCCTATGGTTGTGAGATCCCTTGAATTCTATAAAAATCCTTTTCAGATCAAGAATGAGAAATGAGAAAGTCCTAGGACATGAAGTCTCATACTTATGTATCTTACGAATTGCACAAGATCTGATATTGCATTCGCAGTAAATTTGCTAGTAAGACAATGTAGTCCCAACCTGAAGATATTGGGCTAGTGTTAAGACTTTACTCAGATACTTTCAAAGTACTCAAATCTTGGATTGTTTTTTCAGAAGAACCAAGACTTAATCATGGTGAGACATACAGATGCTGGATATCTATTTAATCCCCACAATGCTAAATCTAAAACTAGTTTTGTGTTTATCTTATGTGATTCAACCATTTCATGGCGGTCTTTTAAGCAGACCTTTGTAACTGCCTCTACCAACCACTCAGAAATTATAATTTTATATGAAGCCTCATGTGAGTGTGTTTTGCTGAAATGTGTAATTAACCATATCCAGAAGTCATATGGTCTTAATATCGTCGGTACCCCTATAATTATCTATGAACATAATATTACTTGTGTTGCACAAATGTAAATGGGTTATGTATAGAGCAATATCATGAAACATATTTGTCGGGACCCGAATTTGCAAATCCAGACCCTTTGTATATTCAGCACTAATCCAGGAACACGCTAGTGCACACAGTCTCAATATTGGTAAATATCACAATCATACTCAACGAAATGATAATGTACTTTAAATAGTTAACCAAGCTGGTTGCTCGACCTTAAGGTCAAGTTACAAATATACGCCACGCAGGGCGAAAACTTATTAAAAGAGAAATAACAGCAGCGGAAAATAAGATAACTTCGTGGCGCCATCCAGTATACCACAGTCAACTGACCGGGCTCGCTCCCTAGTTAGACGGTTCCTTTTGGAGCTCCTCCTCCAAAGCTGGTGTAGACTCTTCTTCAACTGGTGTTGTATTGTGGCAAGGGTGAGTACTTGGTACTCAGCGAGTCATGCACAGAATGCAAACTAATATACTACATGCATGGCTTAGTACAAGGAATAGCTCAGGGTATAATTGCAGTAAAACAACATTTGACAAGTAACATAAGTAGATTCAAAAGCAGTAGAAACAAGTTTAAGATCAATAACTTTTTCAGGAGTTAAATAAACATCCTTCCCAATCCTAATCCACATTTCCATCAACATCATTATTAAACCAAACCAATCCTTTCAAGCTCAAGTTATTTTCAAGAAAGTTTAACCCTTGACTGTAATTCCCGAGCGATGTCCAATGCCGCGGACACGGCTATTCGAATAGATTTTACACTCTGCAGAGGTTATGCATGCACTTTACCCACAAGATACAGCCAAACACCACAAAGGCGAGTGTCCGTAACAAAGTCTTTCGGAAACTTCTAACAGCACAAGTGGTCCTCCCCGGTGATTGCACACTAAACCTTCCCTTAGCGAAGGCGAAGTTTAGGCCAATCCACCGTTATATGGGTACCTGGCCGCAGCCCCGGTACGCTCCCCCGTACAACTACACAAAAGGTATAGTTGACACCCCGAGGTTCCACAGGTACGTTATTAGCAACTTAATCGACTAGGTCCGTCCCATTACAGACATGTGGTTGCACGTTTGACTTAGTTCAAAGGCTTGCAAGGTTAAGTCCTTAGGGTGACCAGGGCAAGACTACCCGAAGAACCAAATCAACGTTCTCGGTGCCACAACAGGTCCACCCGATCATTCTTGCCACATGCCCTGGTCAAAAACTATTTATCAAATCCCAGTTGATTACCATGCACCACGTGCCATAGTCAATCACGACACATGATACTTCTTCAAAATAGGTTCAACATCTCATTAAGTCAATATTAGCATTTGATTGTCCAAAGCATTTCACGTGGCAAGGCTAACCATACTACATCAGTCTAGCTACCTATGTTGGCAATTTAATAATGTCCAACTAGTAATCCACAACTAGGGTGACAAGGGGTCATGGCACATATTTAATTAACCAAGGTGTCATACAGCAATTTGGCATTTATCTAACTTCCCACAATTAAATAAAGCATTTTCTAATTTAAATTAGCATGCAATAATTTAAATCAAATTAATTTCGAAAGTGGGATCAACATGGTCAAAGCATAACTTGCCTTCAAAGAGTACTTGTTCTTGGTCTTGGGCTGGCTCCTGGGTCAACACTTCACCTTCGAAGCCCTCGGGCACTTCAACGTCTACTCGTAAAGCGTGCAAATAGCAATAAATAAATAAACAGTAGGCAAAAAAGTGTCCAAACATCCAAATGAAGTCCATAACCAGAGAGAACATAATTTTATGAATTTTTATGAATTTGAATTGGCAAAATCGGATTTAAAACGCAAAAGTTATAAGTGTTTGAAGTTTCAAAATTCAAATAAATCAATAATCCGAATTAATCCATTTATTTTTGTATTGAAAAACCGAATAATGACGTCAGCATGACGTCAGCGCGGATTTTGATTTTCCACCGAATTATTTTTCTATTGAAAAATCGATTTATTGCGTCAGCCGGTCCATGGACGTAGTCCATGGTTCGGTTTGGGTCCACCGTGGACCGGTCCCACTACCGCATTTGGCCGGCGATGTGGGACCCCTCGGTGACGTCAGCGCACGGTTCGGCCGAGAGCTCTGACAGCTGGGCCCCACCGTGACGTCATCATGACGTCACAGCTGATGTCATCGAGCCGTTGGAATGGCCGCTGACACGCGGGCCCCACGCTGACGTCACGCGTGACGTCAACGGTGACCGGGCGGCGACCGCGCTGACCGCGACGATCTTCCTACCGCCCACGTGGCTAGATCCCGGTCATTGATTTGAAAATCAACGGCCCAGATCGGATCTGGGTTTCACGCGCTGGAAACAGCTCGGTCCATCTGGACCGTTCGATCTTGATCGGACGGTCAAGATCTAATCTAAAGTTACAACGTGGCTAACCCTAGCCGTACGATCTAGATCTAACGGCTGAGATCTATCCAAGCACGGTGCAGTTACGGCTACGTGGCGCGATCTAAACCGTTGGATCTAGATCCAACGGTTGAAAACAGATCTAAAAACTAAAACATGAGAATTTACCCGAGGATGACGTGGACGACTCTGAGCCCTCGGATCTTAATCGGATGGTGGAGAGAGCTCGAGAGACGGCGATGGCGTGCGGCGGCGCTAGCAGACAGGAGTTGGGGACGACGACCACGGCAACGGCGTTGCGGGGCTCCTCCGGCGGAGTGAGTGGTAGTCTCCGATGCGTCTCGTCCTTGCGGTTCCAGATCTGGGCTCGGTGGCGGCGGAGGACGGCGGACAGCGGCGGAAACAACGAATAACCGCGGCGAAAGCCTAACTCAACTACGGCGAGCGATTGCGGCGCAACCACGGCGGCTCAGGCGTGATGGTCTACGGCTACGGGTGCGCAAGGAAACGGAGAACACGTTGGCGGCGGTGGCGCATTAATTGTGTGTTTGGTTGGAGAGTGAGGTGGAATGGAATGGTTCCATTCCAGATTTCAGGGATGGAATGGCTCCATCCCAGATTTCAGGGATGGGATGGTTTCATCCCAGATTCTCAGACAGGACCCACTGTCACTCTCACGTTCCAAGTGGGATGGCTGCGTTCCAGAAAATTTATAGAACCTGGCCGTCCCGAATCTAGAGAGAATATTCTCTTTTCTGGAGCTCTCCAACCAAACACTAGACTTGGTGGGATGGGATGGTTCCATTCCACTCCATCCCACTAACCAAACACACAATAAATAGGGGCCTCGGCTTCCGTGAATCACGCGGAGACCGAGGTCCACCCGGCTGCGGCGGCGGAATCCGAATCCAATTCGGATTCGGTGACGTGGCTCAACGTGGACCGTTGGATCAAGATCCAACGGCACGGGGTTTGGGCTCGGGTCTGGCCTGGCGACCTGGCTGGCTCGGTCGGGCTCGGGTTCGGGCGACGTGGCTCAATCGTGGCTGTTGGATTTCGATCCAACGGTCATGCGGTTATGGTTAGGTTGGCTCGGGTCCGGTTCGAACGCGGTCCGGGTCGGACTCGAGTCCGACTCGGGTTCGGGCTCGGTCGGATGAATAGTGAAACCAACTCGATTTTTCCAGCGATTAAATAATCCGATTAATTTCCAGAAATTCATTTAATTCATTAAAAATAGCAAAACACTCAGAAAAATTCTAGAAAATATTTTGGAACATTTTGGACTCAAATAAAATATTCTCAACAAAAATTTATTTGCAAAATTAATTTCTTTAATTATTTGAAAAGGGAATAAATTCAAATAAATTCCAAATAAATCCCAGAAAATTCCAAAAATTCACAAAAGTGCCAAATCTTATTTAAATTAATGAAAAGCAAAATTAGGGTGTTACAATATTGGCCCTAAAAATTTTCTATCCTCATGAACTCCGGAAGAATGATGAGGTAAAGATATTGCAAATTAAGTTATATGAAAATCTAGTAGATTCGTTCACTAAGTCTTTGCTAAAATCCATTTTTCAAATATATGTTAATGGTATTGAAATGAGATGACTTAGAGATATGCAGAGTTCAAGGGGAGTAGAACCTTGAACCATGACCCTTTACATGATCCTAAAGATCCTATCTTATATCTTAAAGATTATAGGTTGCGCTCTTTTTCCCTTAGTGAGTTTTTCTGAAGTTTTCTTATATGAAGATTTTTAATGAGGCAACTAATGTAACACGTAATGCGAGTGCAATGTACTCTTTTCTCCATCCTTTTTTCTCATTGGGTTTTTGGGAGGAGTTTTTAATGAGACATGTGCATTACACGGTATTCATCCAAGGGGGAGTGTTATGATATAGATAGAATCCCAGTCCAACTTTGGAAGGACTCTATTTATTGGTGGGCGAATCCGAATCTATCTCTTATTTGTTTTGCTATATATTAATCACTCCCTTGTGTAGGGAGAATTAATCTAATAAAGAGATAACTTTACCCTTCTACTGTGTGTTCTCCTTATCTTATTCTTGTAATCTTGATGTATCATTGATTGATTGTAGATGAACGACTATGTTTTACAACACGATGTACTTCTCTTGCTATCCATACGGTTCATGCACTAGTGTTTGTTTTCCCTTTCTTGGCAGGCCTCCCTCTCAGCTAAAATAGACAGTTGATTTGTTTCTTATAACAAAAGTGTGGTTAAACTAGATTGTTCACCCACGCCAATCAACGACACGCCAATGCAAGCACACGAACAGAAGAAGGAGAAGCACACCATATAAGGGGAAAGCTCTCTCTTTATTAGATTGATCTCTCTGTACAAGGCAATGCCCCTATATATATAGTGGAGGTCCCCTGGAGGTTAATTCGGATTCACCCACCAATGGATAGAGTCCTTCCATACAAGAACACGGACTCTAGCCATATCATAACACTCCCCCTTGGGCGAATACCGCGTAATGCACATGTCTCATTAAAAACTCCTCCCAAAAACCCAGTGGGAAAAAAGGATGGAGAAAAGAGTACATTGCACTCGCATTACGTGTTACATTAGTTGCCTCATTAAAAATCTTCATATAAGAAAATTTCAGAAAAACTCACTAAGGGAAAAAGAGCGCAACCTATAATCTTTAAGATATAAACTATGATCTTTAGGATCGAGCAAAAGGGATTATGGTTCAGGATTTACTCCCCCTGAACTCTGCAAATCTCTAAGTCGCCTCATTCCAATGTCATTGATGTACCTTTGGAAGGTAGACTTTGGCAAAGATTTTTTGAATAAATCTGCTAGATTTTCACATGACTTAGTTTGCATTATTTTTACCTCACCGTTCTTCTAGAGTTCGTGAGGATAGAAGAACTTAGAGGCAATATGCTTCGTGATATTGCTCTTTACATAACCCATTTGCATTTGTGCAACACAAGCAGCATTATCTTCATAGATAATAGTAGGGGTATCGACGGTATTCATACCACATGACTTTTGGACGTGGTTAATTAAACGTCTTAGCCAAACGTATTCCCGTGAGGCTTCATACGAAGATATAATCTCTGAGTGGTTGGCAGAAGTGGCTACCAAAGTCTGTTTGAAAGACCGTCAAGAAATAGTTGTACCACCGCAGAGAAATACAAAACCAGTCTTAATTTTGGCACTGTGGAGATCAGATAGATAGCCAACATCCATACTTTCCCCCATGGTTAAGTCTTGGTTCTTCAGGAAAAACAATCCAAGATCTTAGGTACCTTAGAGGTATATGAGTAAAATGTTGATATTAGCCCAATATCTTCTGGTTGGAACTATACTGTTTCATGCTAACAAATTTATTGCGAATGTAATATCAGACCTTCTGCAATTCACAAGATACATAAGTATGGGACTTCAGGTCCAAAAGACTTTCTCATTTTTCATTCCTCGGTCTAAATGGGTCTTTATCCGCTTCAAGGGATTTTAATACCATAAGGGTTTTCAGAGGATGAGATTTATCCATGTTAAATCTTTCCAATACCTTCTTGGTATAGGTAGACTGGTGCACTAAAATTCATTTTAGGAAATGCTCAAGCTGCAGGCCTAAGCAAAATTTAGTTTTACCCAAATCCTTCATCTCAAACTCCGTCTTGAGGTAAGCATTTGCTTCCTTTATTTCCTCTATGGTTCCGATGACATTCAGATCATCGATATATACCAAGATGATACAAAATCCATTCTAGAATTTCTTTATGAACACAGGGACAATCATCATTATTTGAATATCCCTTCTTTAGGAGGAATTTACTAAGTCGGTTGTATCACATCTTTACCGACTGTTTTAATCCGTATTCAGTGACCATATAAATATGTGGTCACTACATCCATCAACTGTATTGATAAGTTTAAACTTGCTGCCATCAATATTAAATTTTGGAACGTTATTTCACTCATTACAGTAGAACATGTTTCATCGTAATCGATGATAGGTCTCTGCTAAAACCCTTGTGCTACAAGCCTCGCTTTATATCTCACCACCTGTATATTTTCATATCTCTTCAGGATGAAAAACCCATTTGATCCTATAGGGAATATTTCAGGAAATGTTCAGTCAACAGGACCAAGAACTTTTCTCTTATTAAGCTAGCGCTGCCTCAATTGCTCTTTCATTTGACCCTATATGAGTGCTCCTAGCACTCTGCTATGTACTTTGGTTCTCGATCCAGATTTTAGCAATTTTTAGAGGCAAAATATGTCGACAATTGTAGTCTTTCTTTATATATAATTCTCCTGCATCACTCTAGGGATATCTCTTTATTAATTTCTTCCAGCTCCTCGTGATTTCCCACAACGATGAAGTTTAGGTGTTCTGACTTCCCAGCGTTGGATTGTGCGCATAAATATACGCTGGGGTTATCATCTTCAGGATGGATTACTTCAGGGATGTTACCATCTTCTAGATGGCTCACTTTAGGGATTTTCTCAACATCAGGTTGAGCTTCTTCCACTGTCATGGGTAGTGTTCTCAATTGTTTGGTTCTCTATTTCTGCGGACGTCTCCGCCAAATTGAGTCCCGTGCACCTGGAGGCCTCCCCCTCATTTTCTCATGAGAGTCAAGAGTGGGTTCAATATCCTTCTAGGATGTTTCCACTCTTTCAGGTGCATATACTGCAGGTATATGAGATCTTTCTACTATCTTAAGAACAGTGAAGGCATTTGGCAGATTATTAGCTTATTTGTTGCAAATTTATTAATTTCTGAACTTCAAGTTCGGTCTCTTTAGTGCGTGGATCTAAGGACTCGGCATTCTTTATTGTGATACTTATCTCCCCCTAATACCGGAAAAGTCCTTAGTACAATTAGTGTACCTAGCCGTGTACAGATCTCTAACTTCCGGTGAAGTCCCATGGTGGAGAGATTGCCATGTATACAACACAGCCAAATTTTTCGCAGATGGGAAATACTTAATTCTCTTCAATGCACTATCTGCAACGGGGAAATTCCATAATATGCAGTTGATTTGAGTTGAATTAATATCGCGGTGTGCAGCATTGCGTGGCCCGAACAACTGGTGGGTATCTATTATTCTGCAAAAATGGCTAAGCAATAAATTTTATTCGTTTAATAATGACTCTACAAGGGCATTCTAATGTGTGGACACGAGGTAATAAAAGTTATGCATTATTTCCCAAGGTCACATAATAATCATTAAATGCTTTTGAGGTTAAACTCGTTAGCATTGTCTATTTGAATAGACTTGATTCTTTCTTCTGGAAAGGAGGCTCTTAAAAATTTTGGGCAATTAATTTTTGGCAGAAGCATGATTCCTAGTAGATAAGAGACATAAAATATCTGAAAGGGCCCAACAGGAGCTGAAAATATCCACATATATCACTTTGAATTTTCTCCAAGAAATTCAGTGATTACTTTAAAAGTTAGAGGATCTAACTGTAAGTTTTCCTATAACACAAACAGGGCATAAGAAATCTTCAGGTCTAAGAAAGTCTTTATGCTATGGCCAGCAGAATTACTAATTATTTTTATCATAATATTCAACTCAAGATTACCTAGTCGATCTACAAGATCTTTAAATATCTCTGGGTTTTTATCGCAATACAAACTTCAGGTTTTATATATGCGTAGTATAACCCAGAGAAGAAGGGAGGAAGTTTTTCAACCACACATTTATTACACCCATTAAACTTAGCCATGAGTAGGTATTCATTACCATCCTCTTTCTATGTCTGCATATGGGTATTATTCAGACTAATGTCTTTAAGATATAAATGAGTACAACTGGACTTAGGGTATAATATGATAATATGACATTCTTCCAGTGCCAACTATAAGATCATCGCTTCTGGCGATAGTCATAATTTTCAAATCACTTAGTGTGGTATAGCTGTCTTCTAGACAAATTTATTCATCCTTTGCTGGATTATACTTTGTTCTATATTAAAGGTATGACTTAACAATCAAACAATTATTGCATCAGGAAAAATTGTAGAATATAGGACAAGCATAGCACAAGAATGAGCAAATATTCTGGAGAAACACCTTATTTGACTATTATTGATAATTGCTCAACAGGAGCATAGACCAAATGTTCATGCAGGAACATAAATATTCAAAATGATAATATGAGGCTCTTAAGGAGACTCAACTAATGGAAATGCGACAAAAAACAAAAAGGGGTACAAGGAAACTATTGCAAGTCTCCATATAAGTCATGTTCCTCCTCCTGGGGAACATTTGTATTCTTCTGGAATTCCACAAGTTCAGTACCAAGAAGGTCATCTTCCTCCATGGGCGAGTCACCATATCCGAGAAGGCTTTCTTTGAACTCGACTGTAGGGTCGGTGACTTTGTCGTTTTTCTTCCCACCTTTTTGTTCAATGAAGTGTGCCTCAACCTTTTTTTCTTGATTCTTCTGGAATCTCCCAGTAGATTTCATGTAAAGTTCCACCAGGTGCTTTGGGGTGCGACAGGTACATGACCAATGGCCAGCGCACCCACACCTAAAGCACGACTGAGGGGGGTTAGGTGCCTTATTGGCTGGACCTTACTTCTGGAAGGTTCCAGTACCTTTCCCTTTACCTTTCCATTGGGTTTTGCCCTTTCCCTTTTAGTTTCTGTTGTTCTTCCATTTATTCCCCTTATTCATTTGACCTTTTTGCGGCCATGGCTATTACTAGCCTGTTGAGCGGTAGCATGTGCTTCGGGCAATGCTTGATTTCCATTAGCATTTGCATGATGATTCTTCAACAAGAGTTCATCATGTTTTTCTGCTTCTAGCAGAACACTAATAAGCTCAGAGTACTTCTTGTACTTTGCATGGCCAATCTTATTCTTTGTACTATCATCATGTTGGGGTGAAAGGTGCACAAGGTTTTGTCGATCATTTCAGCAACAGTAACTTTCTGATTACAAAACGTTAATTTAGCGACAAGTTTGTGCATTGCAGAATTATATGCTGCCACAGATTTGAAATCCTGAAAGCATAGGAGGGTCCATTCTCGTAGTGCTTCTGGCAACAAGACAGATCTTTGCTGATTATATCGTTCCTTCAGGGAATTTCATAATACCAGCGGGTTCTCCTCCATCAAGTATTCGACCTTCAGATCCGGATGAAGATGGTGAATCAGGAAATGTAAAGCAGCGCATTTTGCGGGTTCGGGCACAGCAGGTGCACCAGCTTTAGGTTGAGCAATAGCAGCTCTAAGTGATCTAGCTGTTAGGTTGATTTTGGCATCCATCGCCCAAGTGAGATAATTGCTGTCATCCAGGGGAAGCACAACAAATTCCCTTTTAGCGATGTCAGACATATCCTATATGCAAGCAATACAAAATTTTACTACTGGTAAAATATTATTTTGCATGCATACTCATTGAATCAATAAAGTTTTGGTCTATATCTATTCAGTAGATAATTATCACAATTCTCCCAGAATTTTCCTAGCATTTAGCAATTTTCTGTTAATTATACAACAATTTTCCAGCATTACTTAATAACAGAAAATAAATTCCAACATTAATTAAATGCGGTATAATGCTAATTACATCTTATGTAACTCTTGTTAGCTGGGAGTGAAAACAGGTAATGAATGTCTCTGTCAGCTCGACTCATGGCTAGGTCAACCCGCCCCTTGGGCTCACATGAGGGAGGAAGCACTTCCCATTTCCGGGTGCTAATTAAATAACCAAGCCTCATATGTGTTTTCCTAGGCACCAATTGTCTTGCATCTGTTCCTTCATTACTGAAATCAAATCCCAACTCCTCATGTCTTCAAAATTTTCTAGCAAATTTTGCGATTCTCCGTTAATATTTGAGCAATTTTCAGAATTACTTATGTAACAGAAAAGTCAATTTACCACATATTAAACATGGCAAAAGCTAGAAAATAAACCCAGGGTATGGAGCTTCCAATGGGTATGGAGCTTCCAATAGTGTGCTAAACAATTTTTTTTTGATGGACAGTAACAGATCAAGAACAATCTCTAACAGTAGATTAGATCAATACATCCAATGAGACAATCTGTAGGATTTTGATCATGCGCGATTACTTACGTTCTTGATGCCAGATGTGTTGACTATCGCGTAGGATAGAGTCGTGTAGGACTTTTTCAGCGATCTGAGTGGATGCCAGCTTGATGGCGAGTTGATTGCAGATCGGATCGGGCGATCAATCGCCGGTAGTAGTCATTCGTCGTAGTTGACGATTCTCCGTTTCTTGTGGTAGAGACTCGTGCTGATAACGTGTTATGAAACTAGATTGTTCACCCACGCCAATCAACAACACGCCAATGCAAGCACACGAACAGAAAAAAGAGAAGCACACCATATAAGGGGAAAGCTCTCTATTTATTAGATTTATCTCTCTGTACAAGGCAATGCCCCTATATATATATATATATATATATATATATATATATATATATATATATATATATATATATATATATAGTGGAGGTCCTCTGGAGATTAATTCGGATTCGTCCACCAATAAATAGGGTTCTTCCATACAGGAACATGGACTCTAGCCATATCATAACAAAAAGAACGCCAAATTGATTACTCGCTTTTTGTTGTAGCAATTTGGCCCGCATCACTGGGAGTTGAACATGTCTACTTGACGGTGACCAAGGAGGGGAAATAATGTTTTCACTGTGTGCCAATCCAATAAGTATACATTTGTGCATTAGCACTTAGTCCCCGTGTCACGAAAAAGCAACGTTTCTAGATATATTAGGTTAGATTTTCTAAACTTTAGTTATCAATATCATGAATATTTATATTTTGAACACGTGAAGATATGCATATACTTGTCTGGAAAATTACAATAAAAATTATTGAAATTATGATCTCAATAACATTTAGTTGGTCTTGGTTTATGTCGCATGCACAAAACGTTTATGGGGGAAATTCGGAAAGATGCGATGCTCCATGGAGTATTGTCCACAAATCAATAGTTCGCAGGACAAAAGGAGGAAAAAGACCTCTTTCACTGAAAATAATTAATGAAAAAAAAAAGTGCCATAAGGATCGATGTCAATATTCCGTTTCTGTCTCCATCTCTGGGAACACACTTTTAGCAAGGCAACAGTTGTGTCGCAGATTTCCACAAAAATTAACCTTATAGTAGTCCTATAAAATTCGTGTGTTAACTACAAGTTATAAATTCGAACAATGGTAACCATTATGAAGATTTCTAATTTTATTTCATATATATATTGTAATAAAATTATCTGCTGTGGTGCATCCTGTTAGCCAAGTGAATATGATATATGAGGTATTATTGTAATGCCGGAAGTGGAGTTTTATGTATGAGTCTATGACTCGAATGTAAGTAATGTCGAACAGAACTTTAGAACCTAACTACCCTTTGATATGGTGAAACCATCTCAAGAATTTGTGTGTGAAGTAGCCTTGAAGATGCGAAAGAAGACAATAGAGACTATTACACTTTTTCTTCTTATGCGTAACAACTTTCGTATCGGATTAGAGTTTTACGAGATATAGCACGAGCATATATAGTCCCAAGAACGAAGAAAATAAATCTGTTAGAGGGAGTCAAAATAACGACGTTGAAGCAACCGCGATGAGAAAAAAAAGTTTTGGAGAAGCTAACAGCAAATTTTTTAAGCACAACCTTAAAAGAGTACAATGGATTGTTGCTCTCTCACAACCTCTTGAACCTTTTAAAATATTTGGATTCTTATGCTATACAAGAAATTAGTGCTAAACAATAACCTAGCTTATAATTCCCTTGTACATCTCTTACATTGCATTAATTAGTTTGTAGTTTTATGGTTGGTTGGGTTTCCATAATCACCCCCTAGCTTTATATAGTCTTCCTAGTTCACATCCAAAGTAAATATGAATCCTAATCTTATTAAGATTCATCTAGCACATATTTTTTAAATACTAAAAAGCTATATATGAGTAGTCATATTTAACAATCTCCTCATTGACTCTTATCTATTGAAATCATCATGCTACTCAAAGAAGTCATTCCAAGTTGGCTCTGTATTTTTTTCTCCTCCCACTTTTGGAAGTGCCCCAACCACAGGGGCTCATGCACATCACCGCAATGTGTGTATTGGTGTTCGGGCTTGACCATCCGAATCCTCTATGTAAGAGATCTTTTTTTGTGTAGTATGGTTAACCACACCTTCTGTTCCTCTAGCTCTCTATGCCATAGGTTTGTACCAAATTCGAGCTCCACCTGCTCTATGGTACTTTGTGGTTGGTCCTGTCATATCTTTCTTCTTTCAATGGCTGGCACATTCACCTTTGTATCTGCTAAATTTTGCATCCGCCTTTGTAGTTTCACACATAACTGCAGTTGAGATCTGATTATCTAACATTGATGACACAATTTCCTTCTCCTGATCAGATTTTTATTAGACCTCTCGTTGATTTCCCTTCCTTTAGGTTTACCTATCAATCGGTATCCTACATTGCTCTAGATACTTTTCATGATCTCCTGCCCTTTGTAAGTAATTCGATGACTCCACCTCGAAGTGATACCTCACAAACTTCGAGTTTAAGCGACCTCACAGATATTAGATTTTTTTACACTGAGAATATACCGAACTCCCGTCAATATGCGATGTGCTCCATCATATATCTCAAATGTAACTGTTCCTACCTCAATAGTTGCATACTCCTTGCAATCATCTAAGTGAACAGTTCCAAAAGCCGAACGTAGAAATCCTTCATCAAATATATTCCTTGGTGAACATATGTGAAATCAACAACCTTAATATAATATTTATTTATGAAAAGTACATGTTTGACTGACAATAACTACGTCTGAATTAACTTTTGCTACCGCCATTTAGCATGCACCCTAAAGAACATCTTTTTCAATTTGCCCTATTCAAGAGCAATGATTAACTTTTGCTGAATAAGGACATCCTTCACCACATATTACCACACGCTGAAATTTCCTCTATTGTTCAATTTCTACACTCGATTCAATATCGTTGACATCGATCTTGATTTTATACCACCTGACGCTTTACCAACCTTTTTACAAATGTAATTAATCTGGCCTTAACTTTGATACCACTTGTTACACTCTGATAGCCCTTCTTTTGCGTAACAGCCCCTGGATCGGATCAAAATTCTATGAAATATGGCACGAGGCCAGGGTGCACGATCTCAAGAACAAAGAAGATAAATCTCGTAGAGAGAATCAAAATAATGATGTTGAAGCAACCATAACAAGAGAGAAAGATTTGACAAAGCTGTCCCGAAATTTTTAAGCATAACCTCAAGAAAGTACAAGAGATTGTTACTTTATCACAACCTCTTGAATCTTTTAAGACCTTTGATTCCTTATCTTATATAATAATCTAGTTCTAACGAATAACTTATAGCCTCTAATTCTCTCGTACACCTCTTACTTTGGACAAGTTAGCTTATAGCTTCTTGGTTGCTTGAGTTCTCTGTTACTACCCCTTAGATTGATATAACCTCTCTATTCTCCTCTTCTAAGAGCATCTCCAGCAAGGGCCCCTAAAACAGGATCCCTATTTTGGATTTAGGGACTCCCCCTATTTTTTGAGGTTCTGTTTTCAGAGCACAAGTCCAAAGAATGTTTCCTAAATCTCAAATTTCCTATTTTACTTTTTCTCCTATTTTGACATATCCGCTATGTATAATCTTCATTTGACACCACTTAAATTCAATCAAAAATATTTGTAATACATAAAACATAAGCATATTAACATTTATAATTTAAAAACATGATATTTCAAATTTAAATTTAAAATTTTCAAAACATGATAAAATTTTCGAAGCCTCTCATGTATTTCCCTATCTTCAATAATAGGGGTTGTACTCGTGTCCCTGGGAATTGGGGCTGAGAAGGGGCATCCTAATTTTAGGGGCTTGAGTTGGGGCCCCCTGAGAATTGGGGCTGAGGAGGCAAATTTAGGGGCCCCCTAATTTTAGGGGCTTGAGTTGGGGCCCTGCTGGATCTGTTTTTTTTACTACACTCCCTATTTTAAGGTTTAGGGGCTGGTTTAGGGGCTGGTTTAGGGGCTCTGCTGAAGATGCTCTAAAGCAAATAGAAATCTATTCCTATTATGAACAAAGATGCCGAAGTGCCGAACGACACACATCGTGTTGGGCATGGTTGCCTAGACACGGAGACAGCCATGAAGCTGTATCCTTTCCTTTTTGACGCTCAACAATCCGGCCGGAACGAAGGTCGCTTTGGACTTTGGAACCTTGGGGGACGATGCCCCCACAAGTAACAAGAGAGACGCCATATCGCCGGCAGTATCAATCCATCCAGGCGATTGTGAGTGCGTGTTGTGGGCTTGTGGCACGTACATAAGTGCGTAAAACGACGCCAAAACACGGTGAAAAGCGCCATCAGGGAGGCGGAGAACCCGACCGATACTGAGAGCCTGTTTGGCAACAAAGTATTTTCATAGTTTCTAGGCAAAACTATGGTTTTGGAGAATACCATGGTATTTTTGGCAATATGGTGTTTGGAAGCAACCCAAAAAACTCTGTTTTGAAAACCATGGTATTGCCAATACCATGGTATTTTTGGAGTATTGAAAACTCTACTCAGGCCCTGTTTGGAAGCAAAGTTTTTCAATACCATGGTATTACAAAGCCATAGTTTAAAAATTGTGTTGGCATAAATACCATGGTTTCACCTACCACCATTGAAACCATAGTTTTTCTTGGAACTACAATCTGTTTGGCTACAAAGTATTTTGCATGGTATTTTCAAAGTATTGACACCTTTCACTCTCTACACCACCACCCAAAGCCCAAAACTCCACTTTGAGTGGAGTTTTCAATACTCCAAAAATACCATGGTATTGGCAATACCATGGTTTTCAAAACAGAGTTTTTGGGGTTGCTTCCAAACACCATGTTGCCAAAAATACCATGGTATTCTTCAAAACCATAGTTTTGCCTAGAAACTATGAAAATACTTTGTTGCCAAACAGGCCCTCAAAGTGGAGTTTTGGGCCTTTGGTGCTGGTGTAGAGAGTGAGATGTGTCAATACTTTGAAAATACCATACAAAAGACTTTGTAGCCAAACAGTTTGTAGTTCCAAGAAAAACCATGGTTTCAATGGTGGTAGGTGAAACCATAGTATTTATACCAAAACAATCTCTAAGCCATGGCTTTGTAATACCATGGTATTGAAAAGCTTTGCTTCCAAACAGGGCCTGAGTTGGTGCGGCCGCGGCCAGCCGGGCGGCCAGCGTTGAGGCCGAGCCACCCAACCACCGGCCGCCACGCAAATGCACAGAAAGAGCAGGTGGGCCCACAGACAAAGGGAAAAGCAATATAAAAATTCAAAACCCCAGCTTCTAAAAATAACTGAAGAAATCCAAATAACACCCTAAACTTTGGTCAAACTTTTATCTACGGTCTTGAATTATGAAATCAGATATTTAGCCCTTAAACTTCGCAATTAGTAAAACAACACCCTAACCCGGTCTTGTGTAGTGGTATTGACCGTGGGTGTAAAGAGCGGACGGTTTTGCCATGTAGAATCACATGTTAACAAAGTAGGTCAATAATAAGTGGAACTTACATCGACTTCTCCTCATTGAGCTTGCAGCCATACTTCTATGACCATTGACCCAATATGTCCCTCTCTCTATTTCTATTTGGAGAAGAACCTCTTACAGGGTGCACATATTATTCATCTAAGCTTGGTAAAATTGTCTACCGTCACGTCATATGAGTAATATCATTGTTCAATTCAAGTTATTAGACGAATTTTTTAGGATGCTGTATAAATTTTTTTCTAAAAATAAATAATAAGAAATGAATTTCAAATCGAAGAGACCAAGCAAGCAACGTACTGGGCTGGACTGGATCCTGTTTAAAACCACGACCACCTCCCTCTCGTAGTCTCATCTCGTCGTATGTCAACGGCCAACCTGCCCCTCCTCCGCCACCTCTTCTAGAGAGAGGGAGAGAGAGAGGTATCAATCGATCGCCTTCCTCTTCCTCTCCGTCGAATCGGCTTCTCAGTTCCTTGGCCGGCCATGTCATTCGCCGCGCTTCTCGTCGTCGTGGTGGCGTCGGCGGCGGTGTTGCCTGCGGCGGCGGGAGGGGGAGGGGTGTGCTTCGAGCGGATATTCAGCTTCGGGGACTCGCTCACGGACACCGGCAACTTCCTGCTCTCCGTGCCGGAGGACTTCCCCGACCCCGCGCGCAGCCTCCCCTACGGCCAGACCTTCTTCGGCCGCCCCTCTGGCCGCTACTCCGACGGCCGCAACCTCCTCGACTTCTTCGGTAAAAAAAAAAATATACTCCTTTTGTTATTGCTTGTCTCCTTATTTCTCTCTTCTTGATTAGTATCGTTCTTGCTCTTCTGGGCCCCTTGGCCTGCTTGATCGCCGGGTCCTCCTCCCTTGTTTGAAGCAGACAGAAAAGGGAATTGCTAGGATCAAACGTCTGTCTTTTTTTGCAACATTTTTTTTACATGTAAAACATTTATTTTCTACGTAATGAAATATTTTTCTTCGATAAACAGTAAAAAAAATATTTCATACGTTTAAAAAAATATATAAAAAGCGTTCGGAAAAAAAATAAAAATCGGACGTGCGGATGGAAGTTTCACCCACACAAAATGGCGTTCAAATGGATAACCGATAGAGGATGTGAAACCTCCTAATCTTTGGTGCGAAATTACTAATCGACGGTGGTTTCTTGTTTGATTACCTTTTACGATGACAGATGTGATAGGCGCGTTTCTTGTTTACAACGCTTATGCGCGGGCGTATCGGTCCGTTACTCCACGCATCCATTGTGATGATGATGGGGAATTAAATCACGGCGCGCTTGATTTCTCTTCAAGTAATGGGCTCCAACGCGTCATCGTTTCTCTTTAGGGGCCGCCACACGCGGCGTGGTGGCAATATAGTATGCCCAATCCTGCCGCTTTTGTATGCCTGCCTGCCTCCAACAAGAACGTGTTTCCATTTATTTATTTATTATTATTTTAGGGGCGTTTTCCCAACTTCAAAGCTTGCAAACTCATCAACCTGGGAATTTCGGCAAACCGTTATCCCCTTTATAATTATAGGAATGTGCATGTAGCACGGTCGATTGTTTCTGTTTCTGAAGCATATGTACGAGAAAGGCTGCATACTTCAGAGCTTATAGGTATCTTCAATTTCTCTAGTGTAATGCAAAACGAAATTGTGAGTGCCGTGCTGAAGAGGTGGAGAGGAGCAAATTAGATGCAAATACCCAGCTTATAAAGGGTGTATCCGCAAAAGTGGCGTACCTTCCCCCGGTTCCCCCAACCACTGGACCATGATGGTATCAGCTCCTTGAGCAGGCGCGCAATTGGTAGCTCCAACCACCGGCGATTTGGCATTCACACCATCACGTGGCTCGCGCTTCTATATCAGTTTTTTTTTTCCTCTATTTTTTTTTGGGCTTCTTGATGTCTCTGCACCTTATCAGCTGCCCTCGCTGGTTACTTGACGCGTGCTGGCTTTCTTTGCCATGATCAGCGGAAGCATTTGGGCTGCCGTTCGTGCCGCCGTACCTCGGCGGCGGTGAGTTCCGGCATGGCGCGAACTTTGCGGTTGGCGGGGCCACAGCCCTCAACGGCTCCTTCTTCCGGGAGCGCGGCATCGAGCCTAAATGGACGCCGCACTCCCTTGATGAGCAAATGCAGTGGTTCAAGACGATGCTCCTGTCCATCGCCCCTTCGAATTCTGGTACGTATCTTCCTGTGCTCTCTGTTCTGCGTTTCCTATTTGGACACAGTTTTTATGCCAGCAAGGTGTTTGACGAAATGGCGTTGCTAGCGCCCGGACGTATGATGGCAGTGTTCCCAGGAGAGGGATCCGGTGTAGTCCTATGGGACTGCAACTTAAGCGGTCTCTACGGGTTGTCCGATCAAAAATAAACGGTTTGAATTGATTAAAAGTATTGTTTAGATTGTTTTACAGTGCAAAATACTGTTTATGACACTGTAGCAAAACGATGTTCATTCGATTTTTAACTGATTCGGACCGTCCGATGCTTCGAACAGTTCACGTCTATGGGGACTGCTTAAGTTGCAATCCCCACAGACTGCACCAGATCCCTACACGTACGCCCCCTCCTCAAAACCGCACAACATTTTGCAAGCAACACAAATTAACTAACGTGCAACCAAAAGACTTCTCTTGCAGCAAATAAAAAAAATAACAAGAACTATTACATCAAACTAAATGGTCATCCTGCAACAATGAACTAAAAATTATTGCAACATATTAAAACTTGGAAAAAGTTCACAGAACACCCCAAACTTTACTCAAAAGTCCGTCCAACACCCCAAACTATGAAACTAGACATTTGACCCCCGAACTTTGTACTCTGGTTCAAATAACACTATAACTCGGTTTTGTATAGTGTTATTGCCGGTGTGGCGTGATGAGTAGGTAGTTTTGCCATGTAAGATGACACGCTGGGCAAGCTTAAATCAATGATAAGTGTGGCTCACAGGGGCTTTTCTTTCAAATCGAAATAGAGGTGGAGGGAGCAACAAGGGCTGATAGCCATGGAAGCATGATTGAGAACTCGGTGGGGGAGAAGCCTATGTGGGATCCACTTGTCATTGATCGAACTTGGCCGGCGTGTCATCCTACATGGCAAAACCGCCCACTCATTGCACCAACAAAGGCAATACCACTATGCGAGACTGGATTAGGATGTTATTTGAGCCGGATTGTAAAGTTTGGGGAATCAAATATCTGGTTTTATAGTTCGAGGTGTTGGATGGACTTTCGACCAAAGTTCAAGGGGTTATATAGATTTCTTCCTTAAACCTTCTCTTGCAACAAATGACACGAGGTGCTTTCACAACAAAATCTATTCATACAACAAATCGAAAAAAACTAAAAAAACTTACGTTGGAACAACAGAAAAGAGCTGTTGAACCAAGCAAAATATGACACCGCAACAATAAAAAGAGATTACTGCAACAAGCATAAGATAAATGCCTCCCCAGATCTACATTGATTTCAGAAAAAACAATGCAACAATCAAAAATACTTTTTGCAACAAAATACAAAGGATGTTGCAACCAATGTTATTTGGACATAGACACAAGAGTCGAAATCTAACTCGGATTCGGGTGTCCGATTCGGCAAAAAAATTTGGACACGGGAAATGCTACTTGGAATCGGACATAGGTGTCGGAATCCGATTTGGATTCGAGGTGTTCGGTTCGGCAAATTTTTTTGGACACAGGTGTCCGAGTAACACTGGTTGCAGCAAATTCAAGAAACATTTGCAACAAAAATAGCCTTGGAGAAGGAGGCTCGATAGCCACACGGATGGTGATGAGCAGCAGAGGAGGAGGCTGGCCTATTGCCTTGTTGCTGGTAGGCCTGGATCGACGGTGTGAGCCCGATCTAGGTGTCTCGTTACTAGTCCGTTGCTCGGCCAAACACCACAGCAATGAACTCATTGGAGAGGTCAGCAGCGCCGCCTTCATGGTCGAGCTTTCAAGGCTCATGGGGCAATCGCCTCTTCCCCTAGGATTCGCATGGATTTAACCTCAAAATCCATGGTTTTTTTGTGTATTTGCGCAAAAAGAAGGAAGGTGTGAGGGGAGTGAATCGGTGAAGTGGTGCTGATGTGGTGGAGACATTGGAGAAGTTTGTCTGGGAGGATTTGTTGGAGGAGCCACCTGGTGGGGGAGATAGTGTGAGAGGTGGGTGGGGTAATGGGGATGGAGTAAAGGATGAGGAATGTGGATGGAGGGGATGGATAAGGAGTTAGGCATGAGGGGGGCAAGGGTTGTTTTGGACTGGGCCGCACTGTCCGATGGAGGGATAGAATCGGATGTCTGCTTGTAAGCAATTTCCTTGATGAAATGCATCTGTGTGTGTAAGTGGGACCGTTACCTGCTTATAGGTTAAGTAATAAATGTCAAGGAAATATGTGATCATGCCTCAAAGCATGCAAATGGAGACGGTCAAATAGTGGCAGGCATGCTGAAAACTGTGCTGGCTTGCTGGCCAATCACTGGCCTGCATAACTGCTCGCTGTTCACCGAGAGCAAATTGTTGCATTTAGTGGAAATCTCCCTTGCACTGGTTGCAACTTGCAAGCAAGCACTTGGCTTTATGTGTTACAGTTGATAGAGGTTATACTGTTTTAGTTGACTCATGAAAGCGAAGGTTCATCGTTAAAGGATAAGTTCTATAGGATGGCGATCTGTCCTACGATGTTGTATGGAGTAGAATGTCGAGCAACAAAAAAACAACATGTGCAAAAGATGAGCATAGCGGAGAGAATGTTGTGGTGGATATGTGGCCATACAAGGTGGGATCGAATCTGCAATGATGATATATGTGATAGGGTTGGGGTAGCACCAATTAGAAAAAATATTATCCAACATCGTTTGAGATGGTTTGGATATCTCCAACGGAGGCCTCCTGAGATACCAATGTGTAGTGGAATTTTAAGTCGTCTCGAAGACATAAAAAGAGACAGAGGTCGATCAAGACTGACCTGGGAAGTAGTTAAAAGAGATTTGAGGGATTGGAATGTTTCCAAAGAGTTGGCATTGGATATGAGTGCGTGGAAGTTTGTGGTCCATGTACCAGAACCGTGACCTAAGATCGAAGGCATAGGGGTTTTATTGACTTTGATTGGGTTTTATTTCTAGCCTACCCCAACTTGTTTTGGATAGAAGGCTTGTTTGTTGTTGTTATGAAAGAGAAAGTTCAACCGATAAATGGCTCTACAAAATCGACTACTTTGAGCCTTGTGATGAGGTGCAACCTTAATGTCCTTAAACTTGATAGGTTCGGAGTTTGTGTGGAGTTATTTCAGGCTCATGGGGGGAAGCTATGTTTAACCAGCAAGCACTATGTTAGAAAACGTGTACTAAGTCTACAAAGTAAACTGGTCTCGTTTGACTGTTTTAGTGAATGTCAGTGAGTTACATGCATGATGAAGACATACAATTTCCTCGCAAGTTGATGTTGAAATCCCTATACTGTTCCATTTCTGAAGTTACCAAATTAGTTCTTACTCAAATATCATGAACATAATTTTCACTTGTTCAGTTTGTAGTGTAACACCAAGTTATATCAGAATTTGTGAAATCTCAAATTACTGAAGTCCATTAAGTAGTGTACTTCTGTGCAGAAGGCAGTGATATAATGTCCAAGTCGCTTTTTCTTGTGGGAGAAGTTGGTGGAAATGATTACAACCATCTAATTGTGCGGGGGAAATCTCTTGATGAGCTACATGAGCTTGTTCCTAATGTTGTTGGTGCCATAAGCTCAGCTATCACGGTATGCATATGCACATGCCTTTTCTATGAGGTACTACTGGGAGTGTGTATGTATTTGCATTCACAGTTTAAATATCTTGCAGGACCTGATAAATCTTGGAGCAAAGAAATTAGTTGTTCCTGGAAATTTCCCAATAGGGTGCGTACCATTGTATCTTGCAATCTTTCCAAGCCAAAAGGAGGATTACTATGATAAACAAACAGGGTGCATTAAGTGGCTAAATGAATTTGCCAAGTACCATAATCGGTTGCTACAGGAGGAGCTGGAGAAGCTCAGGAAACTTCACCCTGATGTATCTGTCATTTATGCTGATTATTATGGTGCTGCATCAAACATATTTCGTGCCCCACTCCAGTTTGGTGAGTTCCACCTCCAAAATAAAAAAAGTTAAAAAACACAAAACACATTCTGAAGTGGTAAGGATATTTGAGCTTTTGTTATAGGTCAAGCATCCCTTAGTTGACTTCCATGAGCCTTCAAAACCTCAAACCAGAGCTGGAATGTGTTACATTCTCTACATGAATAAACTTCAATTACAGAGAAGCTGACGATTATAGGAAAGCTAGATCTGATAGTATATGACTGTATGCTAGTGGTACTACCTACCATTAAACCTATATTGATTGGTTATAACCTTTACTGGCCCTCAATGATGTACAATCCTTAGTAAATCTGACAAATCATGCTTTTCTAGACATAAATAGTATGTGAATTGATCACAGTTTAGTCTTTAGATAAATATGGCCTACAATGACTTACAAGTCTTGTTAAATATGAAGAATCATAGCTATGATCCTGAGTGCATAATTAGTGGGCTGCTGCTTGGTTTGTCTTTAGCTTGTCATGATCCTGATGATGCGACCCAGTCTCCCTACAATTAGTGGGCTGGTTCCGGTTTTTGGTATACTTGTTCATCTGGTTTACCGCCACTATACCCCTCTTTTAAACTCAATTTCTATATGAAAAGGCTTATAATTGCATCTAGTTTACATCCCAAACTTCAAATCTGCAGAAAAAAAAAATCTGAGCCTGAGCCTGTTCAACTTATCCACATAACACAGCGAGAAGCCAGGATTTCCAGCCTAAGTTTCACTAGTCACTCATATAGCAATCCACATCAATCTAATAATTGATATTCCAGCCTTTGTGTCATGTGCCTGTGGAGCATGACTTAGAATACACAGGTGATACAATTCAACAAACTCACTAAAGCTCACTTTTTTCCAACCAGACCACCTTAACCCAGCAGATGGAAAAATGTAGAGAAGCACAAGACCAACAAACTGCGCTATTCTAACTTTTTGTTGTTGTTGTTATTCTTTCATAAATGTTGAACTAAGCAAAGATTGATTGTCTTGCAGGATTCACAGCCCCACTGAACTCATGTTGTGGAAGTGATGCCCCGTATAACTGTTCTCCGTCAATATTGTGTGGAAACCCTGGATCTGTAGTGTGCCCTGACCCATCAAAGTACATCTCATGGGATGGCCTACACTTCACTGAGGCAACCTACAAAGTTATCATTCAAGGAGTGCTAGGGTCTTATGCCATTCCTCCTCTTTCAGAAACTTGTCAGGGTGGAGAATACGAAGTCTCTCAACTTCATCAATGTACAGATAACCCAACAAACACTGTAACATATGATGCTAAGAGCTCTTTTATTTGATATACTGGGCTCTAGTGCATGTAGAGTTTTAAGGAGCAATATGGATGTCACAGGTCCCTTCACCTGACACTTCTCATAGTCGGGAAGAGCAACAGTCGGGAATCCTGTACTTCTCCAATCCATTTTTCTGCTATAAGGAGAAAGAAGATATTTTTGTAGAGCAGAAATTCGCGATTGTTAGTCCATTGCTTTGCTCAACTCTTTTTCTTAGCAACTTACCACAGCAGGAAATGGAAAGGACTCCGTATAGATTATATTACAGTCTGTTCAGGTGGCCATGTTATATAGGAAAACTAGATTTGTGATTCAGCTCATCAAGGCAATGTATTCAGTACTACAGGCTTAATGGCCTTATAACATATAAAAACATATACTTCTTGAAGCTTGTCTTGTTCAGTATTCTGCAGCATATGATCACCATGCGATGTTCATGCTCATAACTAAGTCTGAGATCACCAGTCTGGTACTCCCAACTCCAAACTTTTAGGGTAGAAATTTCCACGTCAGGTTTCATAGAACTAACATCGGCGCCATTCATATCCGTTATCGAAATCGTGTCCATCGTGCCGGCCCGACTCGCCTTTGGCAAGCTCAGGCCCGGCCCATTTGCACTTCGTGCCTGCTTCATGCCGTGCCGGCTCAGGCCCGACCCATTTCCACTATTGTGACGAGCAAAGAAATAAAAGACATCAATACTACTAAACTACCTATTTTAATTACATAAGAGACTAATCACATCAACAAAATGTCAAACATAAATGCAATGCTTGAAGATGCCCTGAATCAACAATATCTGCCAACTTTTAGGTCTTAATCCGTGATTTCGTGCCCGTTCGTGCCGTCTTAGGGCCGTGCATATCGTGCCGGTTCTCGGGCCGGCACGACCGTCTTCTGATTGCGTGCGGTTCGGCCAAAGACGGAACCGTGCCGTGCCGGGCTTTGCATCGGGCCATCCCGTCGTGCTTCGGGTCAGCCCAAAAGAACCCGGCCCAAATGCCCACCTCTAGTTCTGAGATCAAAACTGATAGCTATGAGCTAGAAGTACTAGAGAGAGAACACGAGTGCAAGACCTATATTGGCATGTCTGCTGGAGATACCCACCAAATCAGCCGGGCCAAAGATGGTGGCATCAGCAGCTCTGTTCCCCAGCGGTCGCAGCATCCTCTGCCCGACCAGGCCACATATCCCGTTCTTCTCCCGTCCGCCGTCTCGCTCCCACCTCCGCCTCCGAACCCGATCCCCCAAGCTCGAGAAACCAATGTCCGGAGCTACGAGGGCCCTCGCCTCCTCTTCCATGGCGGCAGCTCAGGCCCAGGCGCGCGACGACCAGATAGAAGGCGCGGGGGAGGCCATGAAGCTGCTGTTCGTGGAGATGGGCGTAGGATACGACCAGCACGGCCAGGACATCACCGCCGCCGCGGTGCGCGCCTGCAAGGACGCCATCTCCTCCAACTCCATCCCCGCCTTCCGCCGCGGTACCTATTTGTTTCCATCTCAGGATTTCCGTCGAACCCCTTGCCTTCAGCCAAGAGCTACCCGTTCTTTGCTGTTTCTTTGATCCTGGGTACATCGGTTCTTGGTGAATTCAAATGTTGCGGGTGTGGATTGCGTATGCAGGGTCGATACCCGGGGTGAACACTGAGCAGATGAAGCTGCAGATCAAGCTTGGGGTGCCGAGGCCGACGCAGCACTTGCTGGATGTTGAGAGAGTCAAGGCAGTCTTCCCCTAGTGAGCATTCTATCTGCTCTTTCTTTGTGCTTATTAAATCTTCGAACTTTTCCATTGAAGAGTTGGATCAGAGCTAGGTGCAATGCTATAGTAGTATACTGTGGTGGATTCTTCATTCATGGCCAAATCAATTTTCAATACTGCCTAGGTTGGTGCTCATTTGATCATTTCAGTGAGCATATATTTCCGGTTTATCTATAGTTAAGGAGTAAGTATAGCATTGTCCAATTGCACCCTGATTCGTACATGTTCTGATATAGTGATATGAGTTGAGAATATCTAGGTTAGACAAACACATGGTGAACAATTGCTAAATTTTTGTGTGTTCCCGTGGTGTCTTTATGTGTGCTGGTGTTGCTAGGTGAGGTGTTGAGGCGATCTTTCCCTTGGTGTGTCCTACCGGGACAAGTGTTCGTGTCTGTTTTTTTCTCCTCTTGTGGTGTTTCCCCTTTGGGGCTGGTGTATTCTCTTCTTTAAATGAATGGTAGAGCTCCTGTCCTTGGTTTGAAAAATAAAAAAAAACAGCTGAATGTATTAAAATGAGCCGTTGTATTTGTTTGGTAACTATGTCATTATGAACCCTGCTTATTGAGCGGCTCATAAAATGGTTCTTGAGGTGCATCTATTGAGTATTGTTGTACTCTTCAGTTGAAATTGCTAAATTATTTGGTAAAGGGAACCCTCTGTACCCAAGTCATAGGCAGTCATGGATTTGTTCTTGTTGTTCCTGAAACGGTTTGGCTCAGTTGTCCAAAACCATAGATGGCAGATGTGGGAAATTGGGTACCTTGTATATTTATTTTTGTCTTCAGATTCAATGATTGTTCAGTGGGAGGTGCAAGATTTGATTTATGTATTACACTGGAACCTATAGTATGGTCATCACCACATGTTTTTTTTCCTTCAATCAAGCCCCTACGAATATTTCTGTAAGAGTTCATCCCATCAGCATGAGTATCCATTATGAAGATTTAAACAGATCTTCCTTAAGTCATTCAAGCCATGACACCACTTTAGGCAAAGCTGCGAAATTTTATCAAGCAGTACAACAAAAGATTGTTGTCAGTAAGTATGTTAGTGGGGAAGGGTGCTGGAATGTTCAACACTGCTATATGTATTCAGGTCAGGGAAACAGTATCCCTCACATAAGCAAAAATATAACATTTTTTACTTACAAGTGTAAATAACAAGCTGATGAAAACCTTTAAGGCAAAGGAAGCCTTGTCTTTCATCACCTGTTATGGCAAACCAGCTCATGTCAGCATTGTACTAAAGGTGAGTGATGGAATGTTCAATAGTTTCACTATGCAATGTGAGCTAAGATAACATCCTAACAGTCAACGAAACAAAGACAGTTTATATGAATCATATCCATAGGTGAATCGTGTATCTTGAAGAGCAGTCATATGATTTGTATAACTCGTTGAGAAAATAATCCCGCAAGAGTTGAATATTGGATGTTGCAGGGTACTCATACAGTTTCTGTAAGCCTATAGTCATGATGGCATATTGAATTAAGATCGAAGATGACGAGATGTAGTGTGTACTAGTTCCTTTCTTTCAGAAGGAATGGACAAATTATTTAGTAGGCATTCAGAAAGATTATCGTAATCATGATTGACAATAAAACCTCACCACAATTGAGTAATAGAGTGCCTCAGAAAGATCTGGCTGTAAGTCCATCATCATTAACAGTAGCTATCTGCAAGTTGGGGTGCCTCATATGTCTGATGAGTAGGCTTTTTTAATTCAGCGAAATTAATTTGTTCAGAACGACCATTAGCACAGTGTGTGCCAATTGTGGCTCGGGGACACTGCTAATGTGCATCTTGGTGTGTATCACATAGCATCTTATACCATTCTCTCATTTGTTTGCAGCGGCAAGATTATTAGCTTTGACGTTGTTGACGGTGGGATGATCTGTTCAAGTGGCGTATGCCTCGAAGCAATGGGGGATAAAAATGACGATTGCTACATAGTCAACGCTGCGGTTTACGTTGGTTACTAATGCTTTTTGAGGAATGTTAGTCTCGAAGTATTATTCTGTCCCGGAGTAGTAGAAAACTGGAAATGTTCCATTTTTTTTCTTTGGTGGGGAATAATGATTAATAAGCATGTAACAAAACTGTTCTGAATGCATCTTCTTGCTTGCATGTGTGTAAAAATGCACTTTCCTAATGTATATTAATATTCGTTCTACCCCTTCCTTTGTTTCACTGCCTGCCGAGTCGGTCTTGGAGACCAACATGCAGTTGCTTTTCACTGCAGGTGTTGATACTCTTGGTTTCTTGATCGTGTTCATGCAAGCGTTTATTATGTAAATTGATCGTTCTTACGACCGATCCATATGCAGCTTGCCTGCATCTTATTATTCAGAAGCCATACATATCGCATGGTAATGTGGCTGCTAATTCCTTTAAATCATAATTGACGCATCAGTTCAGTACTTCAGTGTGTTCAGCTGTCCATGGTCGGGTGGTAGGCGTAGGTGGCGATGCCGCATTTGGCGCCGTCCGCGCGCGGCGCGCATGTAGCCCCTCTCGCCCCACCTAGTCCCCCACTGGTTCTTCACCACCCAGTTTTCCTCGCCGTCGTCAGCCGCCGCCGTGCCGTAGCCCACCACCGCGCTTCCGGCGTACACGCTGCTCCAGTAGTGCCGGAAGTCCGTGTCGGAGGCCTCCACGACCACGGCCACGGCCACTGGCCGCGAGCGCCTGCTGCTCCGAGAGGGAAGTCCTCACAGAGGTACAGCAAAGTTCCATCAAGTTTCAATGAGTCTTATGTTTTATGTTTCATTGAAACTTCAGGTTGATATTTTAACCAAGTTTCAAAAGGTTTTCAGCAAAGTTTCAAAAAGAGTTTCATCACGTTTTAGGGAGTTTGAAGTGTGTTTCAAAAAATTTTAAGCAAGTTTCAAGGTTTCAAGGAGATTAAAGAAAATTTTAGATATAAATTTTAAAAATTATAGTAAAAAGATGCGATTGAAAGATATCCCATTAGGAGGTCTTCGAACAGGATAAAATGTTTCACAACTAAAATTTAGATGTCAAAATTGAAAACTCAAGTTTCAGAATTGAAACATCAAGAAGTTGCATCCATGTTTAAGAAAAAAGTCAAGCAAAATTCATACCTGTTTCAGCAAGTTTCGGAAAAGTTTCAGCAAGTTTTATACATGTTTTGGTAAGTTTTGGAGAAGCTTAAGCAAGTTTCATTGCGTGTTTCAAGAAGTTTAACAAGTTTCAGAAAGATTCATGCGTGTTTTGACAAGTTTCAAAGAAATTTCACAAGTTTCACAAAAGTACTACCAGTTTTGAACAAAGATTTAGTGGAAATTGAAAAAAAAAAGGCAACAACTAGTACAAATTCCAAAAGACAAATTACAAATTTTAAGTTTCTTCTCATGCAACGACGAGCCGTGGCCTTTCTTCTCGTGACCTCCACGCTAGAGATGTAAGTGGGATGTAATATGGGTTGATTGTACATTGTCCACATTGATCATAAATATTTATGCGGGATATTGCGGCAACCCGCGAAAGGTTTATGCGGGCAATGCGATGCTCACAAAACCCACAAAAAGAAAAAGTGATATAGAAATCTACCAGGTTTCGATGTTTAGAAGAAAAACCATGTTTAGCATGCAAGTTAATTGGAGTTCCGATTCACCAAAATCAATAATACAGACCATGATCACTGTACAAGATGAAGGTAGTAGAAAATAAATGATGTCCTTGCCTTTTCTTCATTCTTGTTTTCATAAAAAATTACCTCGATATTGATTATAGATACATCTCATCAGTCATCACTATCATCCATATCCTCTGTTAGCGTGTTTTTTTATGAGAAAAGCCTGAAACATTGAAAAGTCAGAGATCGACATATGATTATTATGAAATAAACTAAAAAGTTAGAAGCAATTAAAAAAGAGTTTACTAGTTGCTTTGTGCCAATCTTGAAGACAAATTAAAACCTTTCCCTGCATCGAGTGCGGCGTCAGAGTGGGAGGGGAGGAACACATGAAGGGAATAGGTAAATGAGAGGCGGCACCTCTGGCAGCGTCGAGAGGAGAGGCGGGCAGCAGCGGGCGTGGACGAGGCGGGCGGCAGCAGCATGTGGCCGGCGTGTGAGGATTCTTTCACTATTCGTGTGACCAACGACCCGGCATGGGGAAGGCGGGAGACACCCTCTTGTGGCCGTCGTAGACTCAGTTGAGAAGGAACAATGCGGGCACGATGCGAATATGATGCGGGCTACGTGTGACGGCCGCAAAACCCGCAAGCGTCACCAAAATGGGTTAGCGGACATCCCGCATCCACTTTCATCCCTACTCCACGCCTTTCTCGCTGCTTGCCACGGCCATCATAGCCTGTTTGTCACCTGCCTCTATTGCTGTGCTTTCTCGACACTACAGCGACCTCTCGCCAAGGCTCTTTCCCATGGCCTCCGCTTTATAGCTCAATTTGGAGGATGAAAGCAAAGGGGAATTAAATTGCATGGAGTCCATGGTTCAATACGTGGCTTTCAGTGGTAAGATCTGTTGTTATCAGCGACAAATTGACACGCGAATCAAGGGCATGGGAGAGAGAGATGGGGGGAAGTTGCCTGCAGCCACAGCTCTAGGGCTCTAATTGGAGGGTGAAAGCAAGGAAAATTGAACTAGAGGTGAGCATACAACTCAATTTATGGCTGGCGGTGGCAAGATTCATAGATAAATCTTGGGTGTGGGAAAGAGAGAAAGGTGAGGAAAGCTACGTTGAATGGGATATCCTGCATATGGCTGTAAACGGGCCGAGCTTGAGCGGGTTTGAGGCTCTCAGGCTCGAGCTTGAGCTTGGTAAGGCTCGAGCCGAGCTTGAGTTGAGGTCCGAGTCTTAATTCAGGCTCGAGCTCAGCTCGAGTAAGCTCGGTAAACCTGGTAAACTCAGTAACAAGCTCGAGTAAGCTCAGTTCGAGTAAGTTTGGTTGACGAAAACTCGATACAAGCTCGAGTAGGCTCGGTGAAGCTCGCGAGCTCGAGATTCCAATGTAAATTAAGCGCATGCATGCTTCCGCCGTGGTCGATCGTATCATATTGATTGTGACTGGCGATTCAGCGTGGATCGTTGGCTGCATCCGTGGCCGATGCGGATTGACACGTTAGGTATATTATCTTGACAGGAAATGGAAATGTATCGTACACGTTCAAACCATACATCTTACCGGCCAATGCATGCTAACATATGTAAACTCTCCCGCAGTCTTGTTGACATCAAATTTGACGCTCTTACATCAAATTTGACGCTCTTAGCCTATCGGATAGATATAACCGATTTAATAGTTACAGCCGATTTAAAATGATAAGGATAAATATAAGTGCGAGCTTGAAGTTGGCAATCGGTTTAGGTAAAAGTTTACTTTTTGAGACCGAAACCGATACATATTTCTACAAGAATTGGAGAAGGGTAAATCGGCCTAAACACTATAACAAGGGTTGACGGGCAAGACAGAATTCATCCAAACATCAACCAACTCTCTTTACTTTTTATGTACTTTTCGTCGACTGGGAGTAGTTTCGTAGCTCTGTAATCTTTCCTATGTAATTCACCTTGATCAATAAAGTTGCATTGTCGATTTTGATCATTGTCGACTTACATTATCCAGGTTTGATTTTTCTCTGATCTTGTTGCGCATCGCCTTTTCGGGAAAAATCTACCTCTACCAACCATCTACTCAGCACAATCAGACTATTTAGATTTATCAGTTACTTTTGATCTAATCGGCTTAGATAGCTGTTTAGATCGAATTATCATAAAAAAAAACATATCGGCTGATATAGTCATTTAGATTATATATATTTTCTTGCCGATTGTAGGAACAAATCGACTCGCACGCCCACACCCAAATTAAACCTGGTGTTTGTGTATGCTGATTGATGATCAATCCCTCGTCATATTTTTCAGCGTCGACATGATTTTGGCACGCCCGATGAGACCAACAATGTCTTCCTCAGGGAAATCTATTCCATCAACCGACGTTAATACCGACACAATAATCGTCCTAACGCTGGACGATCTAATGCCCGAATAGTGCAAGCAAATTGAAGATCAAAAAGTCACATTCGAGCAGATGATGCTTAGCTGCTACCAGAAGACCCGACGAGGTGTTACATAGAATAATGCCTTGTTGACGATCCACTTCGGCGAAAAGGAGGATTTGGGTACTACAGATGACAAAGCGGTAAGCCAATACATACCCACGCAAACGGAATTATTAGATATGATTAACCAATATTTGCACCATGCTCTGATCACTCAGTCATCAACTCTGGTAACTACTCTTAAGCCGATGATAGCTAATAGTGTCAAGGAGATCGCCCAAGAGATAGTGTCGGCTGGGACTTTGTTTGTCCCTGTACAAGCATTGCCAACATACCCCGTTTATTCCATAGTGCAGAGCACTCGGACCGTGAAACTAGCGGTTGATCCAAAGCTAACGACTTCGATCCCCACTATGGCTCTAACACAGCCAACCGTGGTCTTGCTACGGGATCCTGGCACAAGTGAGATTACTTATTACCAGGCGTACACCGACGGTTCTAAGTTGGACTCTGAGCCTAACTTACCGCCATCGGCTTCATTCTATGTTTATCCAAAATTGGTTCCTTAGCTGATAGAAACTCAAATACGTTCTCATTATATTGAGCTGATTCCACCAAGCGATCTGGCCCCATATAAAGTTGTTTCCTACTCAGAGCCATCCGTGTCGCTGTCGAAGACGATGTTTAGGAGGCAAAGCGTCGACTATGAATAACCATATCTACAACAGCCAGCCTAGGCACCATGCCAACCCGAGTTTGCACCTAAGGGGTAGCATGCCAATTACACTCATAATTGGCAAACATCGCAAATGCAAGTCTCATCGACTAAGGAAGTCGATTGGGTTGAAACGATTAGCGCTGTGTCGTGGGATCAATTTGTCATATAGCCAAAGGGACGGACTATTGGATACCAAAAGTTGTATCCTGATTACATCGATCGAATCCATACCCCAAATGGGTATATAGTCCCTTATTTCACCAAGTTCTAGGGGATGAATCCACTACAACCTTAGAACACATCGAACGTTTTGTTACGCAGTGCGGTGAAGCATCGCAGTCCGATGGGTTGAGAGTGAAATTGTTCCCATTATCTCTGTCAGGGGCAGCCTTCACTTGGTTCATGACTTTGCCCCCAAATTCGATTAATACTTAGACCAATTTGGAAAGCCGATCCATGAATACTTTTTCTATGGAAGTTTGGAACTAAGAATATCTCATTTAAGTTCTGTCTGATAGAAGTTTGGGGAATCGGTAACGAATTACGTCAAGAGGTTCAAGAAGATTATAAATCGGTGTTTTAGTATTACATTGCCTGATAATCAGTTAGCTGATTTAGCTTTCCAGGGATTAATCCCTTCGCTTAAGGAGAAGTTTAGCTATCAAGAATTTACTGATTTGAGCCATCTTCTCCATGGAGTATTGGCTCAGGAAAGCCGATTTTTTTTATAACAAGGGTTTCAAAGACCGATTTAAAAATAACAGTAAAGAAAAAGAGAAATGTAATGCTAATCTTGTGGAGTATGAATCAGGGAGTTCATCCGATGATGAAGAAGCCGAAGTAAATATAGCCGAGTGGGTTAAGGGAAACAAGAAATCTTTAATTTGCTCGTGGCTTAAACTGACTAAAAGCAAGTCGGAAGTGAAATACACTTTTAACGTGACCAAATACAATTGTATTTTTGACTTACTATTTCAAAAGAAGATAATACGATTGCCTGAGGGCCACATGCTACCATCGACTGAAGAGATTAAAAAGTGAAGGTATTGCAAATGATATCATTCATTTTCCCATAATACTAATTATTGCAATGTTTTTCGTCAACAGATACAATCGGCTATAGAGGACGATCGACTAAAATTTGCAGAAGAGCCGATGATGTAATTAGATGCCAATCCTTTCTCCATCAACATGGTCAACTATTCTGCAAAGGGGAAAGAGCTGATTGTAACATCCCAAAAATTGCTTTTAATATATTTAGTGCGTTTTTGGGTTTATTTGGAATTTTTGGAGTTAATTGGAATTTCAGCTTTATTAAATTAATTATATAAAATCTAAATCATGCATTTTGCCTGAGCATAAAATCTAAAATTTGGGTTAAAATAAAGATAATGGGAAGACAAGAGTGTTCTTTTCAAGTATTTTTGAAAAACATGTTATAACGTAAATCGTTGAATTTACAAAAATCTGTACAGGTGTCTGATTCACTAAAAGATTTTTTACGAAAAATCACGAAACCAACTTCGTTAGGTTTCAAATAGTTCCTAGTATTTTAGAGGAATTTTTTAGATTTTTAGAACCTCACTGTAATTTTTTTTTTCGCAGCGTGTTTTGAGAAGTCTATATGCATGTATATGTTTACCTACAACATGTACCACATGCATGCCCACTTACACGTCACGCACGATTGCCTAGACGTTTCTCCATTTGTGCGTTGGAGCCGTTTCTCCATTTCCTTAATTCAGGGCCTGTTTGGATCCATACAGCTAATAGTTAGCTGCTAAAAATTAGCTGGAGTGGATCCAAACACCTTCAGCTAATAGATCAGCTAATTATTAGCTGAGCACCCAGCTAATGGTTATCTCATTAGCTAGCCAAACCCAGCTAATAGCAGCTAATAGGTGGTATTTAACCAAAATACCCTTCGCGTCTACCACCAATAGCATTTAATAGCATGGGTATTAGGACAATAACATCTATTAGCCATATATTAGCTAGTGGATCCAAACACCCTCCAACTAATAGTTAGCTAGATAATAGTTAGCTAGCTAATATTAGCTAGGACCTATTATCTAGCTAACTATTAGCTGCTAATGGATCCAAACAGGCCCTCAGTTGTTCTTCATCCCCTTGATTAAAGCAACCATTTCCATTTGCTTGCATGGGCGTTTCCCTTCCCAGTTCCTTGTGTGCAAGAAGACCAACCATTTCTTGTCTCCATGCATTTTCCTGTACGCATGCATCCTGGCTTAGCACGTTATTGCGTCCTTACCTTTCCAGCCGATTCATTTGCTCCACCAGTTTCAAGTCACATTTCCTCCAGCCGTTTCCATTGCAAGCACGCGTGATTTCCGCCATTTCAATCCTCCAGCCGTTTTCCCATACTCCTGTACGCTTAAACCAGCAGCCGTTTTGCCTCTTTATTTTCCTTTCCAACCATTTTATTTTCCATACCTGCTCTTCTCATTTTGGCCAAGTCTTCCCTTCTTCCATTTCATCCTCTCCTCATATCTCCTGCTGGTTCCATCTCCAAACGATTGATTCGGCCGACCGCCGCCGCAGTTGCTGTCACTGCCGCCGTGGTCGACGCATCTATGTCACTGCCATCGTCGCCGTCGCCGTCGCCGTAGTCGCCTTCGCCATCGCCGTTGCGACCGCCATTGACGCCGTCGTCTACGACGTCGCCGTCTACGTCGCCGCCGCTGTTTACCTCGCTGTCAACGCACTCTCCGATCTCGCATCCCTTGCGCTAAACGGTATACCTGTTTTTCTTTTCCATCGTGTGCGCTCTATCTCTATCGATTGGTTGATCTCGTCGTGCGCGTGTATATGTATACGGTTTTATTAGGAAGCATGCATATACATATATATTGTGTAGAATGTTGATGCGGTACCCCTCTGTTATTAGGCGCTAGCAGCATGAAGCTTATGCCCACGCATTGAACATCCGTAGGTATGTGCTAGACGTGTAGTCTTGTTTTCGTGCCTGTAGTCTTGTATATGTTAGTATATACATGTGTATATAATAGACGTATGCGTTTACACGTATATTTGTTGGCGTAGCTGATCGCGACTCCTCTCTAGTCTACATGCACAAGCGCGCCGTCGCCGTAGTTGCCTGCGCACCGCAGTCACCGTCATCACCGACTGATTCCGGCTGACCGCGTTCGCCGCCGCCGTCGCTGCCTCCGGCCGACTGCGCTCGCTGTCCCGCTCTGGTCATCTGGCCAATCTCTATTTTTTTTTCTCACGTAGTAAATGCCCAAACCGAACCCATATGCAATGGCTGAAGAATACACATATACGTAGTGAATAGTACCATGCATGCAAAACCAAAGTTGCTTTACGTATTGATTTTTCCGGAAATTGTGAATTTTGTCTTTTTCGCTAGAAATTCGTTTTAAGTCCAAATCGTTTGCAACAAATTTTGTTAATTAGTAGAAATTAATATCTTTTTATAGTAATTTTAATGAAATTTTATAATTAAATATATACTGTTAAATTATTTGCGGAAAGTTCAAACTTATGAATTTTTTAGCTCTTAAACTATACGTTCAAAAATAGCAAAATAAATTTTATAAATCTTAGAAAATGCTAGACTAATCATCTGGAAGTTTTCGTGAAATTATGAATTAGTTTAATTTGCAGCATTTCTCTGAATGTGTGTTTGTACGTTGTTTTGCGTGTTTATTTGGTTCTTTATCCATTGCAGCGTGAGCGTCGAGTTGTGTGAGGACGCGGATTTCGAGGATCAAGCTCCAGACCAAGACTCGCTACTTTACGAAGGCAAGTTGTGCTTTGACCATATTGCTCCTAATTTTTAAACTATATTTTGAGTTGAATTATGCATGCTATGTTGTTAAAATAAATTAAATTGGTTTGGGTAAAGTAGCTAATCAACCTAGTTGTTAATTCCACCCTTGATGTTAATATTTGTATGCCATGTATCCATTGTCACCTTAAATTGGTTAATTTAGTTGGATGATACTATTGTGCCAACACGGGAGGCTAGACCGTGAATAGTTGCGTAGCTATGCTTGCGTGAAATGTGTTTAAAATGGCAAAATAATATTGACTAATGATACACGGAATGAATTTTGGAAATGGTGTAATCTTGCCACGTGACGACGTGAAGTGTAGGTAGGGATGTAAACGGGTCGGGTTCGGGCGGGTAGTATGTCATCCCATACCCTACCCTATTATTTTTGCTTCGGATACGGGTACGGTCACGGGTAGTAAAAATCGGGTAGGGTACGGGTAACGGGTAGCATTTTCTATGAACGGGTAAAAATCGGGTTCCGGGTAGTGTGCGGACGGGTATAATACAGATAACGGGTACTTCATCGGGTAATGCACGAAATACCTAGGATCAAAATATGCGATGAAAACAATCTAACCATTACACTAGTACATCACATAACACAATAGATAATGACGTATAGTCTAACAAACATACATAGTCCAACAAAGAGTTCAAATAGTAGATAATCAACACATAGAGTTCAATAAACACACAAAGGCCAATATATGAAATGAAATTCACACACATAGTTCAACACATATAGTCCAACATATAGAGTTTAATTATACAAAACAAATTTTTTTCATGCATATATCAAGATCTCAAGTCTCAACATTATCATTCGTCCCCATAGCCTGTAAATTTCCTTAATGCATTAGCCAAGCCAACTGCCTAAAAGCATAGTAGAACTGTGGAAATGACAACGAATAGGCCAGATCCCTTTAATGGCTCACACAAATCACACAGCTGTAAGCCTGTAGCAGCAAAAGAAGTAACATTTGTAACCAACTTCTCCTAAGTTTAGAACAAGTGTTGCTGCTGATTCTAAATTCATTTGTTTGTTTAATATATTGATTAATTGCACCAGATGCATTAATTTGGAAAGAGCTGGAGATGCCGATGGTGTAACTTCAAGATTACTTTTTTATCAGTCACCAATAATCTGTAAATTTATTAGTGATAGACAGGTTTCTATCTGCCCCACAGCACACATGCTTATAAGTTTACCATTGTTCAGTTCCTGCTACCACCAAAGAAACGGGAACACAAATACCAGGAGTCTCTCAAGAATAAAAGGTATCGTGTGAATCAAGAAGAAGCAATTTTAGAACAAACAGAACAAAGAAAAAATCTATTAGTAGGAAACTGAGAAAAGAAAGCACCAGAAAATAAGTAACCAAATTAACACATCACAGCTGTGCATGTCTTGACTATAATAACATTCGCGAACACACTCCCATCTTCTTAGATCTCACCCATTTTCCCACATCATTTGAATTTATATATAAATAATGCTTAAGTGTTAGCTGTTAGCTAGCTATTAATCCAGAGCTTGAGTTTTCAGTTTTGCTGAATAATCTGCATGGAAGTATACATGTCGCAGGTGAGCGCAACTAGTTGGCACCAATATGCATATCACAACTAATTAGCCCAATATTTCAACTCCAAGTAGTTTCACCCGTTAGACTTTGCACTCTCAAACATTGAGCACCACATATAAACAACAACTTTGATAATATTTTCGATACTTTTCTCCCATCCGTGATCATGACGTCCATTGAAACATGAAAACACCGGTTGCAACCACAGGTATTATAGAAGCCATTTCTGGGTACCTAATCCTAGCTTCAGTTGCGCACATATATATGTAGCTTCAGTTGGTTCGCAGAGGCACAGATAGCAGGGGCATATATGCAACATCAAATTGGATGTACGAAAATGACAAGGAAAATCATATACAAAGCCGTCGGGAGATCCAGCATCATATACAAAAGTCATGTAATGCAGAGGCACAGAGGCAGAACTTCACCTGACTTTCGGCCAGAGATCCTACGGGCGAGCGCCGGGCGAGGGCTGAGGAGGGGCCGGCGGAGGCTAAGGCGAGCGCCGGCGGAGGCTGAGGCGAGGGTGCAGGCCGGCGGGGCAGGGGCCGGCGGAGGCAGAGGCGGGGGCGCGCGCCGGGGCGGGGGCCGGTGGAGGCGCGGCGAGGCAGAGGCGAGGGGAGATCTGGACCAAATCGATCTGAGTGTCGTCACTGAGGATTGCCCTGTGCCCCTGCCCTGCGTCGTCACTGAGGGAAGTGACGCACTAGCACACACTGCCGCTTGGGCCAGTGCCCATTGGGCCGCCGACGCTGAGGCACGCAGCATGGGCTCAGCTTACCGGCTTGTCATGGTATATCCGGGTACCCGGATAGTGAAAATTATTCGGATACCCGAATCTGACCCGTACCCGGCGGGTATTTGCGATCCCGTACCCGATCCGAACCCGAACCTAACCTACTCGGGTACTACCCGTACCCGTACCCGTACCCGACGGGTAGTTTAAAATAGTTTCTATTAGGGTAATTTTACATCCGGGTATGGGTACGGGTCGGGTATTACCCGACCCATTTACACCCCTAAGTGTAGGTACCTTTGTGGTTCTACATGGTAACTGATATTATTGTTGGAATGTGTTGCACAATAATCAAACTGGGTGGGAAAATATTTAGTCTGGGGCAAGTGGCAAGGTTGATCTGGTGGGCCATGATTGATACCGGGAAAGTCGTTTTGGTTCTTTGGGTGGTCTTGCCCTGGTCACCCTAAGGACTTAACATTGCAAGCCTTTGAACTGAGTCAATCGTGCAACCACATGACTGAAGTGGGGCGGTCCTAGTTGAGTAAGTTACTAATAACTTGCATGTGGTACCTCGGGGTGTCAACTACACCCTTTGTGTAGTTGTACGGGGGAGCGTACCGAGGCTACGGCTAGGTACCCATCCAACGGTATGTCGGTCCTATACTTCGTCTCTGCTGAGAGAATGGATAGTGTATGGCAACCGGGAAGGTCCACTTGTTAAGGTAGAAGTTTCCGAAAGGCTTTGTTACAGCCATTCGCCTTTGTGGTGTTTGACTGTATCTTATGGGTAAAGTGCATAACCTCTACAGAGTGTGTCAAAACTATTCGAATAGCCGTGTCCACGGTATTGGACATTGCTCGAGGATTACAGTCAAGGGTTAGATTTTCTAAAATAAAAATGTGGGAATGGGTGGCTGAGTGCCAGAGACAAATGCTAAAGTAATTTAGGGCTTTGTGCCAAACTGTTGAAAAGAGATTGATAACTTATTAGATAATATGGTTTTAGTGCTTTTGAATCTATTAAGATTATTTAATCAAAGCAAAATGCTGTTTGATGCAAAACAACCACTTAAGTCATTCCTTTGGAAGAAGCCATGCATATAGTAATAGGATTGCACCTCTGTGCATGACTTGCTGAGTATGTTGTATACTCACCCTTGCTTCCAACATAATCATCAGTTGAGGAGAAGACTTCAACTTCGGAGGAGAAGTTCCGCGAGGAGGCAGTTATCTAGGAGTTGAACCTTGTCAGTTGCCTGTGGCATATTGATGGGAGTCACCGACGTTCTTCATTCCGTTGCTGATTATTTACTTTTGGTTATTGTAAGCCATGCGTCGCACACTATTTGTAAGTTGGCCTTAAGGTCTTGTAACCAGTTTATTTAATGTTTGAAGTACTTTCTTATTAATTCCGCTGTGTATGATTGTGGTACTTCATCCCTGTTATGACTGTGTGTATTAGCGTGATCCTGGACTAGTACAGAATACACGGAGGGTCCGGATTTGCATATTCGGGTCCCGACAGAGATGATCAATCTGGCAGGTGTTGTCATCATCATCGGCTAAGATAGCAAGGAAGGTAGATCTGAAAAGTGGTGTCAACGGTAAAAACACTATTAAAATCACAATCGTCTCTATTCAGATTGAAGCCGATCATGAAGGGAAGAATTCAAGGACTGTTAAGCCAAAGGGTGAACTACAGGTCGACATGTGGTATAAGGCCGAAAAGACGTCGCCACCGCGAAGGCTGATACAAAAGCAAAAGCCTACTTTCTCTTAGTTATTAGCAAAGTATGAGAGAAGAAGTCCTCCTCGCAGGCCGATGGGTTCATATCAACAAAGTGGTGTAAAGAAAGCTCATCAACGTTGCTCTTTTTGGTAGTTTTGTTGGGAAAGAGGGCTAGCTTTACTGTCACTGTATGTTTGTCTGATGCAACATTACTCGGGTCAGAGGAATGAGCATCGATAATCGGATAAAGATAGAATATCTGAGCTGATGCTAAATGATCCAGAAAAGCCAGGTAAGCAATCAGTTCATGAGAGAATCTCTAGACCGATCAAGAAACGAAACCAATTGGGTCAGGAAGGGTCTAGCTCGACTGATATGATCTGGCTAGTAAAGTAAGAAAGTCGATCAAACCTGATCCTCAGTGGTGTCTGATGGTGTTAAGCAAATCCTAGAGAAGGTGTCTTTGGTGCTTAAGGACACACAAACTAAGGGAAGCTGAGAAGGAAAAGCAACAGGATGAAGATTTCAATGTGCTTCATCTGATCAAGCCCACTAAAAAAGAATGGAGGAAGAAAGAAGTCACCCAAGACAAATTTGACTCAGCCGATTGACTTAGACTCCCCAATCATCCGCAATGATTCTCTACCACCGATGGATGTTAACATGGTGTTCACGCTACCTGCAGAATTCAAGGTATGCACTGCATCGACCAAAGAATCATTTGCGCAATTATGCTTTGGATCATAGAATGATGTCTTTAAGAATCCACAAGATGATCATCGGCATCCGAGGCCATTATACTAAAAGGACATATCGATGGTAAGCTGATCTCGAGAATGCTAGTGGACGAAGGAGCAACTGTCAATTTGATGCCCTACTCTACCTATAAAAAGTTGGGTAAATCCGATGACGATCTTATCAAAAGCAATATTGTTTTGAATAATTTCATCGGAGATACGATTGAAGCAAAAGGGGTCATAGTGACAGAACTTACAGTCAGCAGCAAAACATTGCTGACCGCTTTCTTTGTTGTGGATGCTAAAGGAAGCTATAGTGTGCTTCTAAGGCGAGATTGAATCCATGCTAACTATTGTATACCATCGACTATCATAAAAAATCGATACATTAGAACGGGGATGAGATTGAAGTGATTTAAGATAACACATCGGCTCATATCACTATGGCCAGTTCAAATATGAATTGGCAGTATGATGGAGTTGAGTGCATATCAGGAAAAATGCTTGAAGAGTGTGACTTCATCTGCATCAGCCAAACAGGACTCATCCCGATTAATGTAAGGCCAAGCATTTTATCATTAGTGAGAATCCTCGAATACCGATGTGAAGCTATCGATAGAAAAAGATATCCATGAAGCCATCGAAGACTTTGAAGACGCTGAGAGATTTGGTCAAGGTTTCATGTCTTCACATTGGCTTGACAAAGTCGATATAGGCGATGGTGACAGGAAAAGATCAATTTTTATTAGTTCAAATCTAACTAGTGAGTATAAAGAAAAGTTGGTCAAATTGCTAAAGAATTATAAAGATTACTTTGCATGGGAATGCTATGAAATGTCTGATTTAAGATGAAAACTTGTTGAACATTGGTTGCTAATAAAACAAGGCTATAGGCCATTTAAACAATCTTCTAGACGGTTTAGTCTGGCCATGTATGGCAAAATAAAAGAAGACATTGAGCGATTATTAGAAGCAAAGTTTATCAGACCTTGCCAATATATTGAGTGGGTTTCTAATAGTCTCTGTAGTCAAGAAAAATAGCAAATTTAGGGTGTGTGCTGATTTTAGATTTAAATAAAATGATGCCTAAGGATGAATATCCGATGCCTATAGCTGATATGCTTATCGATGCTACATTTGGAAATAAGATCATAAGTTTTCTTGATGGAAATATTAGTTATAATCAGATATTCATGGCTAAAGTCGACATCCATAAGACAGCCTTTCAATGCCTTGGTGTCTTAGGATTGTTTGAGTGGGTCATGATGACATTCGTCTTAAAAAGCACTGATGCTATATATCAGCGTGCTATAAATTTGATTTTTTATGAATTAATCGGCCGTAGTGTGTAAATCTACATTGAAGATGTTGTTGTGAAATCAGGAGAAGATTATCAACATTTGATTGATTTGGAAAGTGTCTTCAAATGGACGAGAGCGTATAGTTTGAAAATGAATCCGTACAAGTGTGCTTTTGGAGTATCAGCTGGACAGTTCGTAGGATTTATGGTGCATGAAAGAGGAATCGAAGTTAACCAAGAGCGGGTTAAGACTATAGCCAATACAAGTCCACCAAGGTGCAAGAAGGATCTTCACAGGTTGGTCGGCAAAGTAAACTATTTAAGACGGTTTATAGCTAACCTATCTGGTTAGATTGACGCATTTATCCCACTACTAAAATTAAGAGAGAACCAAGAGTTTGTGTGGGAAGCTGATAAACAAAGAGCCTTTAAATATATCAAAGAATATTTGTCTAAAACCCCAGTCTTAGCTGCACTGCTCAACAACATTGGTGTCGATTCTATGGAGGCTTATGGTGATTCCCTGCTTGTAGTTCAATAAATAAAGGGGAATACAACTGCTATGATGAGATTTTGGTCAAATGCTTAGAGCAGTGCCATAGTATAATCGGCTCATTTGGTTCTTTTTGAATATGTCATATTCTCCATGAGCAAAATGACAGAGCCAATTCATTGGCGTAGTAGGCATCGGGGTATAAGGCATTTGGCCGATTAGAATATTGTTTGCCTATGGAAAAATTGTTTATGTGTGCCGACGGCTGATTAGCGAACAAAAATAACGAATTATCTGGCTGATCCCTCAAGACCTACAAACAAAAGGATTAAGAAACAAGCTCTGAAGTACATTGTGCTTGATAATACACTTTATTATCGGACTTTGGAGGGGCTGTTGTTAATGTGTCTTGAGGTAGAGGAAGCGAAATCACCAATGGGGGAAGTACATGAGGGGATCTATGAAACTTATCAATCGGCTCATAAAATGAAGTGGCTAGGCGCATCAGTTATTTCTGGCCGACAATGCTAGAGAATTGCTCCAAGTATTTGTCGGGACCCCGAATTTGCAAATCCGGACCCTCTGTGTATTCAGCACTAGTCCAGGAACGCGCTAGTGCACACAGTCTTAACATCGGTATATATCACAATCATACCAAACGATACTATCAAAGTACTTTATTTAAATAATCAAAGGGTTACTCGACCTTATGGCCAAGTTACAAATATATGCCTTGCAAGGCAGAACTTATTAAAAGAGAAATAATAGCAGCGGAAAATCAAATAAACTTCGTGGCGCCATCCAAAGATACCACAGTAACCGACCGGGCTCGCATCCCTAAGTAGACGGGTCTTCTTGGAGTTCCTCCTCCAAAGTGGCGTAATCTCCTCTTCAACCGATATTGTGTTGAGGCAAGGGTGAGTACTTGGTACTCAAAGAAGTCATGCAATGTAATGCAAGCTAGTATACTATATGCATGGCTTGGTACAAAGGAATAGCTCAAGGTATATTTGCGATGTGACTTTTGAAAAGTAATATAAGTAGATTCAAAGCGGTAAAAACAAGTAAAGCATAAATAACTTTTCCAAAAGTTTAAATAACATTTTTCCCCATCCTAAACCATATTTCCATCATCTTCCTTGTTAAACCAACCCAACTTCTCAAATTCAAGTTATTTTCAGAAAATCTAACCCTTGACTGTAATTCCCGAGCATTGTCGATCACAGTGGACTCGGCTATTCAAATAGATTCTACACTCTGCAGAGGTTATGCACTTTACCCACAAGATACAATCCACTCACCACGTCGGTAGTGAATCGCCATACAAGAGTATGCGAATGAGCGATCATAACAAAGCCTTTCTAAGCCTCAAACAACACAGTGGTCCTCTCCGTTCGTGCTCTACACCATCCCTTCCCTTAGCCAAGGCGAAGTATGGGACCAACACACCGTTAGATGGGTACCCCACGACCACGATACGCTCCCCGTACAATCACACAAAAGGTGTAATCGACACCCGAGGCTCCACAAGTGAGTCCTTAGCGACTTAGTCAACTAGGGCCGTCCCATTCCAGCCATGTGGTTGCAAGTATGACCAGTTCAAAGGCTTGCAAGGTTAAGTCCTTAGAGTGACCAGGGCAAGACTACCCGAAAAACCAAATCAACACTCCCAATGCCACACTGCCCACCTCGATTACTCTTGCCACATGCCCTGGCCGAAATCTGTTTATCAAACCCCAGTTGATTACCATGCACCACGTGCCATCAACATCACATGATACTTTTCCAAAACAGGTTCAATATATCATTAAGTCCATATTAGCATTTGGTTGTCCAAAATCATGTCATGAGCACGTAGCAGGTCTAAGCAGTATACTACAACGATCTAAACCCATGTTGGCAATTTAATAATGTCCAACTAGTAAACCACAACTAGGGTGACAAGGGATCATGGCACATACTTAGATAATCAAGGTGTCATATAACAATTTGGTATTTATCTAACCCCCATGTTTAAACAAAGTATCTTTCTAATTGAACTAGCATGCAATAGTTTAAATCAAAATAGATTTCGAAATAGGATCAACATGGTCAAAGCACAACTTGCCTTCAAAAAGCACTTGCTCTTGGTCTTGAGTTGGATCCTGAGTCAATACTTCTCCTTCGAATCCCTCCGGCACTTCAACGTCTACTCGTAAAGCGTGCAAATAGCAAATACACAAATAAACACTATGCAAAAAGATCCCAAAACTCCAAATAAAATCCATAAACAGAGAGAACATAATTTTTCTGGATTTTTAGAAACTGAATCACAAATTTGGAGTTAAAACGCAAAAGTTATGATTTATTAAAGTTTAAATAATCAATTAAATAATATTACAGAGAAAAACTTTAGTCCAAAATTAAATAAAATTCATATTTAGGTAGATCTTAATTTTATACAAATTTAGAAATTTGAATCGCTCAAATCGGAGTTGAAACGCAAAAGTTATAAGCGTTTGAAGTTTGAATCTAAATTTGAAATCATTATTCGAATTAATAAATCATTTTCTTTTCGGAAATTAATTATTGCGTCAAAGCATAGACACGTGGCAGCTCTGATTGGCTCTTGGCGTCGGTAGGTCCATGGGCTCGGTCCATGCTCATTTCGGGTCCACGGTGGACTCGGCCCACGGCTCACGTGGATCGACATGTAGGACCCACGCGTCGGTCGCGAGGTCTCACGCTAACACGGTGGCGTGTGGGCCCTCGACATGCGGGGCCCGCGTGTCGGCGTCACGCACGCTGCCAGCGGCGTGGGCCGACCGCGTCGGTCCAACTTCCGACACGTGGCGCAATCTCGTCCGTTGGTTTGAAAATCAACGGCGCGGATTAGATCCAGGGTTAACACGCGTTGAAACTACTCGATGCTCGTGGGCGTTCGATCTAGATCGGACGGTCGAGATCTAATCCTATAATCGCCTTTGCTACGACGCGTGGCGATTGTGAACCGTTGGATCTTGATCCAACGGTCGCATCTAATCGGATTTCTAGGGTTTGGGAAACACGTGAACTCACCGCTGCCGTCCGATCTGGATCCAACCCACGGCTTCGTGGCGGCGATGGCACGCGGCGGCTTGACCGGAGACGGGGGCGGCGACCTTGCCGTCGGCGTTTACGGCGCTCCGGCGAAAGTGAGGTACTCCGAACGCGTCTCGTCTTAGGAATCCGGATCAGGCTTGATGACGGAGGGCGACGGGCGGCGGCAATATCGGCGTTAATCGCGGCGAACAGACTTCCAACTCCGGCGAGCAATAGCGGCGAGACGGTGGGGATCCTAGCGGCGCGAGCTAGGGTTTCGGAACCGGCGTGGGATGGCGATCCTCGGTATGCCGGGCATTAAATAACCTCGGCGTCCGTCACGAAACGGAGACCTAGCTCTCCGGCGGCGGACACGGCGGCGAGTCAGCTTCGGACTCGGGCGGAGAGCGATGAAATCGTGGCCGTCCACGTGGCACAACCAACGGCCACGATCGCGCGCGGCGGGTCGATCGGACACGGCTCGTCTGGCAGGTCGGACGGATCTCGGTAGTTGGATCTTGATCCAACGGTTGGGATTGATTAGGGTTAGGAGTGGGTTCGGTCGAGTCAATGGTTTGGGTCGGACTCGAGTCCGACTTCGGTCGGATGAAACGATGCTTGACCGAGTTGGATTTTCCAGCGAATTAATATTTAAAATAATTCCCGATAATTCATTTAATTCATTAAAATAGCAAATGACTCGTAAAAATTCGAGAAAAATTCTGGAAAATATTTTGGATCATTTTGGACTCAAATAAAATATTTCCAACAAAAATTTATTTGCAAATTTAAATTCTTTAATTATTTCAAAATGGAATAAATTCAAATAAATTCCAAATAAATCCAAATAAATTCAGAAAATTCCAAAATTCACCAAAGTGCCAAATCACACATGAATTTAAGAAAAGCAAAATTTTGGGGTGTTACAAACCTCCCCCCTTAATAGAATCTCGTCCCCGAGATTCAGGGCTTACTAAAGGAATAGGTTTGGAAATTCTTTCTTCAAATCCTCTTCGCGCTCCCAAGTCGCTTCACTTTCTTCATGGTTGCTCCACTGAACTCTACAGAATCGGGTTGACTTGTTTCTAGTTTCTCGATCCATTGTGTCTAGAATCCTCACAGGGTGCTCCTTATAAGTCAAATCTTCTTGCAACTCAATTGACTCTAGCGGTGTCTGTTCCTCAGGAACTCGGAGACACTTCTTTAACTGGGACACATGGAATACGTCATGCACTCCTGCCAACGACTGTGGCAACTCCAGCTGGTAGGCAACTTCACCTCTGCGACTCAAAATCTTAAATGGTCCAACATAACGGGGTGCGAGTTTCCCTTTGGCATGGAACCTCTTAACTCCCCTGAGAGGCGTAACTCGAGGTATACAAAGTCTTACGGTTCAAAACTCAAATCTCGGCGACGATTGTCGGCCATAACTCTTCCTGCCGAGATTGGGCTATCCTCAACCTTTCCCTAATTATGGCGATCTGCTCTTGACCTCTTGAAGAATATCAGGCCCAAAGACACGGCTCGCCACGGCCTCATTCCAATTCAATGGTGTCCGACAGGTCGACCATACAAAGGCCTCAAAAGGTGACATCTGTAAACTAGCACGATAACTATTGTTGTAACTAAACTCGGCATACGGCAAACTTTTATCCCAAGAGGTAGCATAAGCCAATGCACAAGCTCTTAGCATATCCTCCAAAATCTGGTTGACTCTTTCTGGTCTGGTCCATCCGTCTGTGGATGATAAGTCAGATCTTGAAGTTTAAACGGGTTCCCATGGCCTCATGCAACTTATTCCGTAACCTTGAGGTAAATTGGGTACCTCTGTCCGATACAATCCTCCTTGGCACTCCGTGCAAACAAACAATCCCGATCATGTACAACTCTGCTAATTTATCTCCGAGTAAGTGGTCTTCACGGGATAAAATGGGCTACTTTAGTCAAGCGATCCACTATAACCCATATGGAGTCATAACCTCCTTGAGTCTTTGGCAAACCGGTAATGAAATCCATTCCGATTTCCTCCCACTTCCACTCGTATTTTTAGCTACAGAGCAATCCTGCTGGTTTCGATGCATTGCCTTGACTCTCGGCATACGTCGCACAATGCAACATGGTCGGCAACTTCACGTTTCATACTCGGCCACCGTAATCTCTCCTTGAGATCCTGATACATCTTGGCGCTTCCTGTGATGAATCGAGTACTTAGAGTCATGGGCTTCTTCCAAAATCAGTTGCTTTAACTCCTTTTTGTTAGGCACACAAATGCGATCCTTCATCCACAACGTGCCTTGTTCATCCAATTTGAAGTCCTCGCCTCGCCTTCCTCCTTGATGGACTTAATCCTGCGGATCCTGTCATCATCCTTCTGTCCTTCTCGGATCGATCCTCTAGGGTAGGCTTTACTTCCAATGCGGCCAAGAATCCGCTAGGTACAACCTCAATCTTCATCTTTCAAAATCCTCACATAACTCATCCTGACTTGTGGCTAGCAACGCACTCACGGTATGGCTTTTCCGACTCGAGCATCGGCTACCACGTTGGCCTTCCCGGATGGTAATGGATTCCAACATTATAGTCCTTGATCAACTCTAGCCATCTCCTCTGCCTCATATTCAGATCCGACCGGGTGAATATGTACTTAAGGCTCTTATGATCCGTATACACCTCACATCTGTTTCCAATCGATAGTGACGCCATATCTTCAAAGCATGCACTACGGCGGCTAACTCTAGGTCATGTGTCGGATAATTTTCCTCATGCGGCCTCAATCGCCTTGATGCATAAGCGGCGACCTTTCCATTCTCAGCATCGGCACACATCCAAGTCCTTGGCGCGATGCGTCACAATAAATATCGAAGCTTTGAGCAACATCGGTAGAACTAACACCGGTCTTGATGTCAATCGCTTCTTCACTCTGAAATCCTTCCTCACATTCAAGCGTCCATGCAAACTTCTTTTCCTTCTTCGGAATTGCGTAAGAGGTTTCGCAATTGTCGAAAAGCCTTCGATGAAAGCAGCGGTAATATCCTGCCATTCCAAGGAAACTCGAATCTGGGTCACGATCTTGGTGCTCCCAATGTAACACCGCTTCTACTTTGCTTGGATCTACGGCGACTCCTTCTCAAGCGGTCATTACATGTCCAAGAAACTCCACCTTGTCCTTCCAAAAATCACACTTCTTTGAACTTGGCGAAAAGTTGCTGTTCCTCGACTTTTCCAAAACTCGCCTTAAGTGTTCGGCATGTTCATCCTCTGTCTTGGAGTAGATTAGGATATCGTCTATGAACACGACGACAAACTTGTCCAAATATTCCATGAACACCTTATTCATCATATTCATGAAATAAGTGGCGCATTAAATCGCACCAAAGGACATAATCAGAACTCGTAATGTCCATATCTTGACGAGAATGCGATCTTGAATATCTTACGATCGGATCTTCAATCGATGGTATCCCGATCTCGAGATCAATCTTGGAGAAAACTCCGGCTCCTCTTAAGCGATCAAACAAATCATCAATCCTGGGTAGCGGATATTTATTCTTCACGGTGACTTCATTGAGTGCACGGTAGTCAATGCACATCCTGAAACTCCCGTCCTTCTTCTTGACAAACAAAGCGGTGCTCCCCACGGCGAACTCTGGCCTCGATAAATCCTTTCTCCATTAACTCCTCTAGTTGTTTCTTCATTTCTACCAACTCCTCGGTAGACATCCGATAGGGTCTCTTTGCTATCGGTCTTTGTGCAGTACAAGCTCTATCACAAACTCTATGTCCTCGTCTGGCGGCATACCGAGGTAGATCTTCTGAAAAACATCTGGGTACTCATTTACTACCGGGACATCCTCTATGCTGATTGCCTTGGTACTGTTAACCATCAATGTCCATCTCTAAGCTGCGGTGGCTTGAAATTCCACTTTCTTCCCACACGGGCTCTCAATCGAGATAGTCCTTCGTCCACAATCCAATACACCTTGTGCTTGGATAACCAATCCATTCCCAATATAACATCTAAGGTCCTGGTCTCCAAAATTATAAGGTTTGCTAGGAATTCTATTCCATCTATTAGTATTCTCACCGGAACATCCTACTTCCGTTCGGAGTTCGGAACCAGGGGTTTGAACTAAAAGCATGCACTTAAGTCTTGCAATCCTTAAATCATTTCTAGTAGCAAAGCCTTGCGAAACAAACGAATGCGAAGCTCCGAGTCAAACAAAATCAAGCAGTGTCTTGAGTTAACAAGTAACTTACCCAAGACGACGCCTGTAGTATTTTGCGGTGCATCTGCGGTGACATGGTTGACTCGGCCTCTCACCACGATGCAGGGTGTGGCTCCTGTCTTTGGCGTCCTAGCTGGGTGGTTCCTAGATTGAAGCGGCGGGGTCGCTCTGCATCTTCTTTGGACAAGCTGTTGGCAAAGTGTCCTGGCTCGTTGCGATTGTAGCAGCGTCTCACTGTTCCTTCTTTGGTGCCTGGTAGCGTTTCTAGCGAAGTGGGGTGCAGTAGTTTTGATTGGCGTGTCTTGGTGCTGAGGATGGTGTCCTTGTTGCATTCTCGTGGTTGGAATCAAGAATTGATTTGGTGCAACTCTCAGCGCCGATGTTCCTCGACGTGATCCTTCTTGTTGCATCCTGCGCTTCTGTTCTCATCCAGTTCCTTGCGCTTGTCCTCAAGAATAAGCGCCTTATTCACCAACTCTTGGAAATCTGGAAAGGTGTGGGTGATCAACCCTACTTGCAATCCCGAGTTAAGTCCCTTCATGAAACGAGGTATGCGGATTTATCTGTCGCTACATCCTCAGTGCGTGGCGTGCTAGGCTGTGTGAACTTGTTCGTAGTCGGCCACCGGTGATTACCTTGCTTGATGCTCTGAACTCCTCCTTCTTAAGGTCCATGATTCCTTCAGTGCACGTGATAATCGCTTGAATGCAAATGAACTCTTCCCAAGTGATATCTTGAGGGTTCTCTGCGTGCACGAAGTTCTCCCACCATTCGTAATTGTTCCTTCCAACCGATGAGAAGCGTAAAGTACCTTCTCATTCCCTATGCATTGAGCTATGTGTAGCTTCCTCTCAATTGATCTTAACCAATCGTAGGCCTCCAATGGATTGGCATTCCCAGAGAAAGTGGGTGGGTGAGTCCTCATGAACTCTGACACCTTGTATTCTCGCGTGGTCCCTGATTAACTTGATTAGCGGTGGGTGGCGATGACGTGCTGCATTTGTTGCATCATAGCATGCATCAATCGAGTGCAGGCAGCAAGAAACGCTCCGAAATTCTGCATATCATCTGGCGGTGCTGGTGCTCTATCATTGGGGTTTTCTGCTGGGCGAGATCCACTCCCATTGCTTCCAAAGTTTCCACGGGTGGTTACCATCTGTCGATTTGCTCTAGGTTTAGAGATGAGAGGGAAACAAGAATAGACAAGTAATATGGAACTTATGCGGGGCAAAAGGTGTAGCCTTAAGGTCCAACTTTATTATTAGTAACTTGGTATGGCTGCTTACAATGCCTAAGGGCCTTGCAACACATACTGCACACTCAGCAAACAAAGCAAATCCAAATCGAACTAACTCTGGAGTCTAACGCCTAAAGGGTGACTCTTTATTTTATGACGCGACTCGGCGAAGGAGTCTCACTATAGAACCTAAGCTCACTCATCGAGAAAACCTCCACGGCACGAGTGCGGGTCTTTGCGGCATAGGCGCGAAACGATCGCCATGTCCAAATGACTATGTCATCTGTGGTAGTCGAAGAAGCGATGTCCTCATCGAGATCCGACTCCTCTGGATCGGCTCGTGTAGCTCGAAATCTTGCTCTGGAGTCCGTCCGTATAAAGTCATCTCCAACTCGTCAATCCTTCGTAGAAGGTGTGCCACATACTCTTGAGCTTCCCGCCATCTGTTCTTCTCTGTCGTGATCTCCTTGCGGGCCTTCTGTAGCTCCTTGCTTGTATTATCTAGTACATCTTCCTGGGCGACGACGAATCGTGCCAACTGTGTAACCGTGGCATTCTCATCCTGAATCGTCTTCGGGTCAAGAAGGTTATCGCTGCGCGGATGATAACGGAACACCGTGCTTTCCAACTCTCTGGCGTGGATACCGGTAATGTGCCGCATTGCTCGTCGTGAAACTTCTTGGATACCCATCTGCATTGTAGATCTTCTAGCGGTCTGGTGTATCGAGCGATTGCCTGGCCCCTCTTCCCGACAGTACCTCAATCCTCACGTCACAAGCCTTGATCAATCCTGCTTGTCCGATCACTTCCACTTGGTATTGGGGCTTCTCAAAATCTCCGAGAGTTTGTAGCATGTGCCAAAGTTCATGGCGTGACCAACTCCTAGATCAACGTAGTTGAACTCTTCCTCCATCTGTCACAAGGGTGCTTTACGTAAGAACTCGGAATTTTTGAATTGTGACAAGGTAAGGAAAAATTTTAGCAAGAGACAAGAAAAGAGAGAAGGGGATAAGTCGAGAGGTCATTTCTTGTCTTCGCAAATTTTTAGCTTTAGAAAATAGGTTTTATCCTCACTACGACCATTCTAGCTTAGGGTTGAGCCTACAGTCAAGTATGGCTCTGATACCACCTCTGTCGGGACCCCGAATTTGCACATCCGGACCCTCTGTGTATTCAGCACTAGTCCAGGAACGCGCTAGTGCACACAGTCTTAACATCGGTATATATCACAATCATACCAAACGATACTATCAAAGTACTTTATTTAAATAATCAAAGGGTTACTCGACCTTATGGCCAAGTTACAAATATATGCCTTGCAAGGCAGAACTTATTAAAAGAGAAATAATAGCAGCGGAAAATCAAATAAACTTCGTGGCGCCATCCAAGATACCACACAGTAACCGACCGGGCTCGCATCCCTAAGTAGACGGGTCTTCTTGGAGTTCCTCCTCCAAAGTGGCGTAATCTCCTCTTCAAGCGATATTGTGTTGAGGCAAGGGTGAGTACTTGGTACTCGGAAGTCATGCACTGAGAATGCAAGCTAGTATACTATATGCATGGCTTGGTACAAAGGAATAGCTCAAGGTATATTTGCGATGTGACTTTTGAAAAGTAATATAAGTAGATTCGAAAGCAAGAAAAACAAGTAAAGCATAAATAACTTTTCCAAAAGTTTAAATAACATTTTTCCCCATCCTAAACCATATTTCCATCATCTTCCTTGTTAAACCAACCCAACTTCTCAAATCCAAGTTATTTTCGTAAAATCTAACCCTTGATTTGTAATTCCCGAGCATTGTCGATCACAGTGGACTCGGCTATTCAAATAGATTCTACACTCTGCAGAGGTTATGCACTTTACCCACAAGATACAATCCACTCACCACGTCGGTAGTGAATCGCCATACAAGAGTATGCGAATGAGCGATCATAACAAAGCCTTCGGAAGCCTCAAACAACACAGGTGGTCCTCTCTCAGGTTCGTGCTCTACACCATCCCTTCCCTTAGCCAAGGCGAAGTATGGGACCAACACACCGTTAGATGGGTACCTGCCACGACCACGATCGCTCCCCGTACAATCACACAAAAGGTGTAATCGACACCCTGAGGCTCCACAAGTGAGTCCTTAGCGACTTAGTCAACTAGGGCCGTCCCATTCCACCCATGTGGTTGCAAGTATGACCAGTTCAAAGGCTTGCAAGGTTAAGTCCTTAGAGTGACCAGGGCAAGACTACCCGAAAAACCAAATCAACACTCCCAATGCCACACCGGCCCACCGATTACTCTTGCCACATGCCCTGGCCGAAATCGTTTATCAAACCCCGCTTGATTACCATGCACCACGTGCCATCAACATCACATGATACTTTTCCAAAACAGGTTCAATATATCATTAAGTCCATATTAGCATTTGGTTGTCCAAAATCATGTCATGAGCACGTAGCGTGTCTAAGCAAAGATACTACAACGATCTAAACCCATGTTGGCAATTTAATAATGTCCAACTAGTAAACCACAACTAGGGTGACAAGGGATCATGGCACATACTTAGATAATCAAGGTGTCATATAACAATTTGGTATTTATCTAACCCCCATGTTTAAACAAAGTATCTTTCTAATTGAACTAGCATGCAATAGTTTAAATCAAAATAGATTTTCGAAATAGGATCAACATGGTCAAAGCACAACTTGCCTTCAAAAAGCACTTGCTCTTGGTCTTGAGTTGGATCCTGAGTCAATACTTCTCCTTCGAATCCCTCCGGCACTTCAACGTCTACTCGTAAAGCGTGCAAATAGCAAATACACAAATAAACACTATGCAAAAAGATCCCAAAACTCCAAATAAAATCCATAAACAGAGAGAACATAATTTTCTGGATTTTTAGAAACTGGAATCGTCAAATTTGGAGTTAAAACGCAAAAGTTATGATTTATTAAAGTTTAAATAATCAATTAAATAATATTACAGAGAAAAACTTTAGTCCAAAAATTAAATAAAATTCATATTTAGGTAGATCTTAATTTTATACAAATTTAGAAATTTGAATCGCTCAAATCGGAGTTGAAGCACTTAAAAGTTATAAGCGTTTGAAGTTTGAATCTAAATTTGAAATCATTATTCGAATTAATAAATCATTTTCTTTTCGGAAATTAATTATTGCGTCGGCATAGACACGCGTGGCAGCTCCTGATTGGCTCTTGGCGTCGGCCGGTCCATGGGCTCGGTCCATGCTCACGGGTCCACGGTGGACTCGGCCCACGGCTCACGTGGATCGACATGTGGGACCCACCGTCGGTCGCGGTCTCACGCTAACACGGTGGCGTGTGGGCCCTCGACATGCGGGGCCAGCGTGTCGGCGTCACTGCCTGCCAGCGCGTGGGCCAGCGGCCCGACGCGTCGGTCCAACTTCCCGACACGTGGCGCAATCTCGTCCGTTGGTTTGAAAATCAACGGCGCGGATTAGATCCAGGGTTAACACGTTGAAACTACTCGATGCTCGTGGGCCGCTCGATCTAGATCGGACGGTCCGTATCTAATCCTATAATCGCCTTTGCTACAGACGTGGCGATTGTGAACTGCTGGATCTTGATCCAACGGTCCGCATCTAATCGGATTTCTAGGGTTTGGGAAACACGTGAACTCACCGCTGCCGTCCGATCCGATCCAACGGTGCACGGCTCGAGGACGGCGATGGCACGCGGCGCGCTGCTTGACCGGAGACGGGACGACGACCTTGCCGTCGGCGTTCGCGCGCCCGGCCGGCGAGGTACTCCGAACGCGCCTCGCCTTGGGAATCCGGATCTCGCTTGATGACGGCGGAGACGACGGACGGCAGCAATATCGGCGTTTAATCGCGGCGAATGCTTCCAACTCCGGCGAGCAATAGCGGCGAGGCGGTGGGGATCCTAGCGGCGCGAGCTAGGTTTCGAACCGGCGTGGGATGGCGATCCTCGGTATGCCGGGCATTAAATAGCCTCGGCGTCTGCGGCAAACGGAGACCTAGCTCTCCACGGCATGACACGGCGGAGTCCAGCTCGGACTCGGGCGGAGACGATGAAATCGTGGCCGTCCACGTGGCACAACCAACGGCCACGATCGCGCGGCGCGACCGGGTCCGGTCCGGACACGGCTCGGGTCTGGGTCGGACGGATCTCAGCCGTTGGATCTTGATCCAACGGTTGGGATTGATTAGGAGTTAGGAGTGGGTTGGTCGAGTCAACTGGTTTGGGTCGGACTGAGTCCGACTTCGATCGGATGAACAAGATGCTTGACCCGAGTTGGATTTTCCAGCGAATTAATATTTAAAATAATTCCCAGTAATTCATTTAATTCATTAAAAATAGCAAATGACTCAGAAAAATTCCAGAAAAATTCTGGAAAATATTTTGGATCATTTTGGACTCAAATAAAATATTTCCAACAAAAATTTATTTGCAAATTTAAATTCTTTAATTATTTCAAAATGGAATAAATTCAAATAAATTCCAAATAAATCCAAATAAATTCCAGAAAATTCCAAAAATTCACCAAAGTGCCAAATCACACATGAATTTAAGAAAAGCAAAATTTTGGGGTGTTACAGTATTATAAGTGGTGTCAAACTTATCAAAAAATTTGCAACTTGCAGTTAGCACTTGCATCGGTCCTACACCCAATTGTTAAGCCTTGTCTGTTCAACGATTGGGGAATAGATATAATCGGCCAGATATACCTAGCATTGTCTAAAGAGCATAAGTATATTTCAGCTGTGACCGATTATTTCTCTAAATGGGTAGCACCAATTCCTTTGAAAAATGTGACTAATGTTGAGGAAATCGAATTTGTCAAGGAGCACACTATTTATCGGTTTGGAATCACTCAGACCATTATGACTGATAAAGAGACCGTGTTCATATCTGATGAATTTTAAAGTTTCACTAGAGGTCTTGGGATCAATTTTTTGAATTTGTTACCTTATTATGCACAAGCCAATGACCAAGCCGACTCGTAAAATAAAATTTTTGAATTTTAAAGTTTCACTAGAGGTCTTGGGACAGAAACTTTGGGTGTTGCGCCACCTTGTTTTTGGGCCTATGGCCCATGTAATGTTATGGGATGGTGGGTGTGCTTGTGGCCCATGTTAGGCACGCCCCAATGGCTGTCGACTCCTCTATTTATATGGCCGCCACCCTCATACGTTATTTGGTAGGTTTTGTTGTGTTTTGGTAGACCCCTTGTGCGTCCCTCCTCGTGCTTGCGCGTGTCAACTAGACCACCCGAGACAAGAAACAGAACCTCACATTTGTGTTCGTGAGTTTTATTGGTAACAAAATTTCAGATTGCTTCCTCACTTTGTTCTTGCAAGTTTCTCGATTGCTAGCAGGAATAAGGATCCATCGCGTCTAAGCGTGGTTGATCGACTTGCGTTGGTGGCATTCCGATTGCCGGTTTTCCTTTCCTCGCTGGTTGGAAGCCAAGATCTCGAGTTCATCAACTCCCAAAATCGACGTATTATTCTCATCAGAAGATAGGGAACCCCCGTGTGCACATGATAATTACTAATGTATTTACCACAACCTTCACCTTTGGTGGAGACAAGCTTGTGTTGAGGTTTGGCACTGAAAGTTACCATCTGACCTTAAATAGCATAGTTGGGTGACGTCCATCAAGGTTGGTCCAATGGGGCCAATTCTAAATAAACAGGCGTTGAAAGTATCAGACCAAAAGTAACACGCCATAGCTACTAAAGGTTCATTGGTATCAAGATCGGCTAGAGATAAAGGGAGGCACTCTGCAATTCCCATTTGCTCCCAGACGAGCATTTTTGTGCTGCTACCCGATTGAACCAGAAACACCAGCCTACGAATGATGTCGGCCAAGCCCTAAAACTCTTACCCAATCCTTCAATGTTATACTTAGGAACATTTAATGGAAGCCTAGGGATTTCTTGCTCTATAACAGCTGATGGGTCAAGATTTCTTATCAGACCTAAGTAATATTAATCTTCGCTATTGGGAACTGAAATGAGTACCTTGTTAGGATCCATGAGCCGATGAGGTGTTGAAGCATTGAAGGTTGAAGTTGAAGAGAAAGGGGCACTTAAAGCCGATGACGATGGAGTCGAGAGCTTGAGAGCGTGAAAATGACAGGGAGAGAATGGTGTATTTATTAGGGGGGGGTAACTTCGGTGGCATTGACCGGTAATTTTTGTGAAGATTTTACTATAGTTAATGCACAAAATCGTGAGTTCACGTGATTTATGCAGGAAGTTACCACAAAAAATGGCAAAAAAAGCGGAGATCTCAATGAAGTTGATGAGAGGAAAATCCATGGCATAGCCGACAAAGAAGATTTTTGGAAGATTTGTATAATCTTCCAAAAAGGGGGGCATATGTTGACACCAAAATTTGACTCTCTTTGCTGATAGGGAAGTTATAGCCGATTTGGAAAGATTAGGTTAAACGTGGATGCGAGATTGAAGCTGACAATCGATTTAGGTAAAAGTTTATTTTTGAGATTGAGGCCGATACATATTTCTACAAGAGTTGAAGAAGGTATGATTGGTCAAGACGCTATAAAATGGAGTTGACAGGCAAATTAGGACATCCAACGATCAAACCAACTCGTTGTACTTTTTTTATCTACTTTTTCATCGGCTAGGAGTAATTGTTTAGACTTAGAATCTTTTCTCCGTAATTCATTTTTGATCCATAAAGTTGCCATCGCTGATTTTGATCAATTGTCGACTTACGTTATCCAGGTTTGCTTTTTCTCCGCTCTTATTGTGCATCACTTTTTTCGAGAAAAGATTACCTTTATCATCTACTCGCTAAATCAGGCTATTTAGATCGCTGATTTTGATCAATTGTCGACTTATGTTATCCATGTTTGCTTTTTCTCCACTCTTACTGTGCATCACTTTTTTCGAGAAAAGATTACCTTTATCATCTACTCGGCTAAATCAGGCTGTTTAGATCGCTAATTTTGATCAATTGTCAACTTACGTTATCCAGGTTTGCTTTTTCTCCGCTCTTGTTGCGCATCACTTTTTTCGAGAAAAGATTAACTATCATCTACTCGGCTAAATCAGGATGTTTAGATTTACCATTACTTGTGGTCTAATCGGCTTGGATAGCTGTTTAAATCGAATTATCATTGAGAAACTAATCAGCTGAGATAGTCGGATAGATCGTATATTATTCTTGTCAATTGCATGATCAAATCGGCTAGCACACCCTCACCCAAATTAAACCGAGTGTTTACATGTGCTGATTGCCGATCAATCCGTCGTCACATTTTTTTGGTGTCAACTAGGGGTGGAAATCGAGCCAACTCCTCATTTTTTTGAGCTTTTTTTGAAATTAACATAGTTTAATTTAATATTATTTTATTTATAATTTAGAAGTATTTTTAGGATCGAGCTAACGAGCCAAGCCTGAGCAAAAACCAATTTCATTTGAAATTGACTCATTCAATGTTTAATCAATAAATGTGTAATTAGAGCAATTTTAAACCGAGCCAACGAGCCCCACAAACGAGCTTTTTTTCAGCCCTAGTGCCAACAAGTAGCTTCTTAGATTTGTAATCTTTCATTTATAATTCACATTAATCAATAGAGTTGCACATTGCCAATTTTGATCATTGTCGATTTACATTATACAGGTTTGCTTTTTCTCCAATCTTATTACGCATCGTCTTTTTTTGGAAAAAAAAATCTACCTTTACCAATCATCTACTTAACTCAATCAAACTATTTAGATTTATCGTTACTTGCGATTTAATGGGCTTGGATAGCTGTTTAGATCGGATTATCATTGTGAAACTAATAGGCTATGACAGTTGTTTAGAACACCTGGACACAAACGTCCAACGGCGAGTTCACAACCGCGTCGGCATACCAATTGCAGTTCGCGGGAAGCTTGAGCAGGTCGTATACCGCCACCATTTGGTCAACTTGGGCACCGATGAGTTCCAAGATCTTCTTTTGGCTCGCGCAGCAAAACCGTCTATGGACAAATGCAACGCCTTCGCACCGAGGTGGCCGAACCAATATTTCTGCCAAATGTGCTATCGAAACACGGAAATGAATTTCCATCTCTTCGTAGATCGCCCTCGCACCAACGGTTGTGGGCGGACATCGCAAATTGGGCTCAAATACAGTCGCTTAGACCCCAGCTCTGGAAACCGGCATCCAGCCTGGAGCAATGGATCGCTCACTAGTCGAACGGCATCGTTGTCGCAAGGGGGTCAAAAGCTTGATTATTCTTACTTGCTGGCGATGGTGGAAAGAGTGCAACAATAGAATCTTTCAACATAAGAGCAAACCTTATGATGTCTTGTTGCAGGACATTAAGGACAAAGCTTGCTGCTGGTCCTTCGCTGGAGCCAAAGGAATCAAAAAGCTGCTGTCTCGTCTAGTCTAACCTTTTTTCTTTGGGTTTTTTCCTGTTTTCTTTACCTTATCTCTGTTCCTTTCTCTTAGCCCCCCTGTATCTCCTTTTCTCTTTGCAGTGCAGTCTCCTGCACTTTGTACTATTCTCTGCCCCTCTATTAATATAAGCCTCGGCTTGTTTAAAAAAAAACAGTTGTTTAGAACATATATTATTCTTACTGATTGCATGATCAAATCGGCTAGCATGCCCGCACTCAGATTAAATCCAATGTTTGCGTGTGCTAGTGCCGATAAATCTATCGTCACATTTTTGGCGTCAACAGCAGCGAACTCGACGGAAGAATTGACTTGGCTTGGATGCACCTGCCAGACGTGAGGAAGACGATGGCGATGGGGCTTCCCTTGGTTCCAACTAGGACATTAAGCACATGAGAGGTAAGGGCGGAGCTCAAGGATGAGAATGATAAGGATGTTAGATAACGAAGCTCACCAGGGCGACAAATGGTAGCTCACCAGGGTGACAATGGCATGGTGGCGTGCTCACCAGCGTCAGGGATGACGCTCATGTTCCTGCTAAACTGGAGCACAATGAGCAAGTATTTTTGCGAAATGGAACGAGTAGCAAGCTAAGGAGACGGTCATGTGGTCACTAGAGCTTAAGTATGGACGAGTAGCTCGGTGAGAGCTTGCGAATTCTCGTGGGGGTGGTGAGACACAGCAACGGGCGTGGAGCTCGGGTTCTCTTCCTCGTTGGTGACATGCGGAAGAGGGCATGGAGAAGAGATGACGGGCCGGCGGGAGCAAACTAGGGATGGCAAAAATACCCGTGGGTCCGGGTCCGAGTCCAAATTTGGACCCACAAGTATATTACTTCGGGTTCGGGTTTAGATCTCATATTGGACCCGTAGGTACCTAAACCCATACCCGACTCTAAGGTAGAAGGTGAGGTGAGCTCACAATATATTAGCATGCACCCTTGTCACAAGCCACACCATAGCTCAATGAAAGGAACCATATAATTGAATTAAGAGGTCTTATGTCAAGCCCCATTCCAGCTAACTTTTTTCATTTTATTTGAATACCTCATGCATGCACACCTCAAGTCATGGGTCCAGGTCCAGGTTCACGGACTTTGAACCTATACCCAGACCCGTTGCCATCCCTAGAGCAAACGAGGGGTCGTCCGTTCGGACTGGCTTGGTCGACGTACAATGTGGCTATGTGGGCGAACAGCGAACGGACATAGCGGCGAACCGGGGGCGGCAGCGGGTCGTCAGAGAGGAGAGTTAACAGAGAGAAAGGTTCGGGAAAATATGCTTCCGTGCAAAGAAAACAGAATTCGGCCGACAACTTTCAGGACTGTGCGTGGGCTGAAGACAAGCTTAAATAATATAATTGGGCCAGGCCGAAGGGGTGGATTCAGCCCACCAATGGGAATCAAATCATTAAAACATTTTCCTAATAAATTTTATTGCAGAGAACAAGTTTGAATTTTTAGAAATAGCAAACCAACTCCAATAATTATGACATTTTTTGGAGAGGTACTTTAGATTATTTACAACCCAAATAAAATATTTTTGAGCTCTGGAAAGATTTTAAACATTTTGAAAATTCAAAGATAACAGCTGAAAATAGGAAAAACAATTCCATTTATGTAGAAAATTTTGGAATAGCAAGAAAATGCAACAATTAAATTTTTTAACACAGTATATACTTTTTAGGATATTTTGGGATGTTAAAGTGTGACTGCAGTGCTCCAGAGCTGGGTTTGCTTTGGAGACGCACTGAAATTATAACTATGGAGTGCATCTTTTATTTTTTTTAAAAAAAAAATAACCATGTTATTTCTTGCAAAATTGCAACAGTAATGCTAGCTGAAATAGGACCACAGACGACTCAAATGGATAGCAGATATAAAACATGAAAAAGCATGGGACCGATATACACCTAACAGTTCGAAGTTAAACGTACAGACTTCACATTTTCTGCTAGACGATCAGGTTCCGGGAGACGCACATCCATGTGCTCAGATATCAGATTAGTCAGAGCTTGGATTAATGACTGCGGATCAAATATAACGCCCACCTTTGCATCGTGTACAGACTCCACGGTAACCTGCGATATACATTAGCGCATCAAAACGACTATCAGCAAAAGCTTATTAACTACAAAAGCTTGTGACCAATGCTACTAGTCAAGGGTCACACGAACTCCCAGTCTCCCAGCGTATCTACATGACTAGGTAAGGTCTAAGGCCTCACTAAGTAGTTTATCATATGAGACAGCAATGTTGTGATTATAAAAAAAGCAACGAATAAACGCCTAACCATAAAAAAGTAAGATGTTTAGAGAGGTTTTCTAAAACTCGCTGCAATACCAGAGTATAGAACCAGCATCAAGTACAGTAATTTAAGCAAGCAATAATCTTATAATCTGATGCTAGATTTCCTTCTTCACAGTGGGGATGGAAAAAAATGGAAATGCAAAAGGATTGAATAGAGGATGAACTTGAATAAGTAGTTGGGGCACAAGGTATTTAAGTTCCAGCACAACAAAAATCGTAGTAAAAACATTAACATTTTCCTTAATAAAATCAACAAGCACCATTGTAGCCAATGGAACAGAACTACATACCACATGAAAAATTCCTTGCGAAGCCAAAGTTTCAACATCTAAAGGGATTTGACCTCCTTTTGGAACCAATAAGGCATTCACATAGTCTTTGGGCTGCACACAAGAAAAAAACTGCTGAAAGGGAAAATCTTGCCACAAATAGTGTTAAGACTAGACGTCTATATTCAAAACAGATAATGCTAGCATCCCTAACTAGCAAATGGAATGATGCACGATTCCACCAATCATTAGCTCAAAAGATATTTAAAGGCATATTCACCAAACTTACATGATTCTTTAGACTTTTGTCAGGATCTCCATATGTCCTATTTAGAGAATCGGTAATTGCAGTCACAAAGCCAGAAGCAGACAATCCAATAGTTTCTCTGTCATGTGATCCATTTAAAAGAAGTACCTAAATTAGCCAGAGAGACATTTTAGTAAAAGCACCAAGAGCCTCAAACACTATCAACTACATGAGATATATGTCTTAACAAGCAGCTAGCACTATTCAGGTCTTAGTAATAGTATAAGGATTAAGGACACAGACATTGAAACCAAGACAAAAGGAACCAAAAGAATATTGCAATCAAGCATGGGAAAACGAGACAATCTGACTTTTGAGTATAGTTACCTTGGGAATGGATCTTGATGCTATAGTCTCACCAATGTCACGCAATACCTGCATAAGTTTTTAATATCAGAAGACAGATTGATGCCAATCTAGTCAATTGAATGCAATGATCTAAATAACGGCCGTTAAGGCCTTGTAAACGGCTGTTAAAATGGTAAAGATCCCCTACCCATTATGTTTATGAACATTTCAAGGTTTGCCATATGATATGAAACATTATGACATACATGAGATAAATGCTAGCTTTGTTGTTCATTGCTACTTGAGTTGTTCATTCATTTAGGGTGTGTTTGATTGATGGGATGAGGTTGAATGGAATTGGATGGGATGGTCCTATACCATTTGATTCTATTATTATGGTTGAATGGAATGGTTCAAGATCTATAGGGAATATTTCTCAATTTTGTATCACTTGGTCCAGGATAGGATGGTTCCATTCAAGCAATTAAACACATGGATAATTTTTTTTCTTCAACCATCTCATACATGTACCATTTGGTACAAGCAACCAAACACACTCTTAATTATTCTTTAATTACATTCACATCATGTCACCGCTGTGGACAATTGTTGATAGCATGATAGTTCCATTTTGGATAGTTACCGGATTCGTTATAAACCCCTGCTAATCGCGAACTAGATTTATCGAACCCGAACCAGTTTAGGGTACGGGGTTTATATTCGCAGTAGAAATTAGAAGAAAAGGTGGCAAACCGCGAACCCAAATCCTGTGCCGCGACTCAGATGAACCGCGTTTCTGGTAACTATGCCATTTTGTATGCTTGAAAAAAGATGAATTAGATGCTTATTTTGTTAATGCAAACACATGTATATATTTCTCCGAATTTTAAATAGTAAAGTCATTTACAAGGCCGCTTACCGTATAAACATTAAAATGTTGGGTGACAGTTCGTTAACCGTTTACTGTTATTTAGAACATTGACTGAATGTGCATGGATATGTCTTGCTGCTGCAAATATTCCAAGTCTAACAGTCAGTATTACTGTTATTTAGAACATTGATTGAATGTGCATGGATATGTCTTGCTGCAGTGAGTATTCCAAGTCTAACAGTCAGTATGGTAATAACTTGCAGTTATATCACTTTGACACAGGTCAAACAACTACTACAACAACGCAGAGGTCGTCAGAAGCAGAGTGAAGATATCTGGTATGTTGAAGATCATTATGTAAATGATATATATTTATATAAACAAAACAAAAGCAGCATGATTACCAGTGACGGACAGACTGATGTAAAGAGTGATCCCATTGCATATACAACGCAGTCCACCTTACTTAACTGCTCCAAAACTGTATGGTTAGCTTCAGGAAAAACCTACAAAGATCAGTAGCAACAATTAAAATTTTGAAGTTTCAACCAAATAGAAGACATGATCAAATATAGCTTTCAGGTATCATGGCAGCTTATCAAATGTATATGGTAATGAGCAATCACACACCCCTGTAAGCCCATGATATTTATAAAATATTTATTACACATCAACATAAAAAGGATATTGTTTTTGAGAACATGTGAAAAGGGTATTTTCAGAACATGGGTCTGCAATTTTGCATCAACATTGTGTTTTTCTTTTTGAGATCACCTTGCTGAGAGTGGATGGAATGCAAGTGTTCTAGTAAAGGATATGTTAGTGCAGAACTGCAAAAAACACTACTGAATGGTGTTATTCTTGCATTGTTGTATGGTGAAACTGTTTGGATAAGCAGAAGCAACAGAAAAGTATCTGATCATTAAGTTATGATCATTATTTAGAACATGAAGTCAAAATCAATTAAATTAAATTGACCTATGGAATCATTTATTATAGAAGCTTATGATATTTGATAAATAGTCATAAGAATATCTCAATATTGATTTAAGCATTCATAATAGACTGCAAGGCAGGGGCAGGTCTAACTAGTAAAAATAAAATGAATGTACTAACCTCATGCAACAGGTTGCTACCTTCACTTGACATGTAAAAGACACGCTTGATACTTGAAGGAAGTGCAGCACATGAATTACAGTCCTTTCCAAAAGAGAAAACAAAAGGAAACAATAATAAGTGAGAAAATAACAAGCATAGGGAGAAATCCACAATTATGCATAGATAGGAAATACAGATCCGAAATGTCATATGAATCGGAGAAACCCATGCCATTGACAAAAGAAATTGAAGCAAAAAAAAAATAGCAATCAATATCGTAGCGACAGCTTGGAGCCCTACAGATTGATTGATTGATTCAACTGCAACTTGGAACACTTCACTGTTTTTTATGTTGATCCAATAATACTTCACTCTTTAAGCTGAGGATAACCATCAGTAGATGAAATGCCATGCAGGTAGCTAACCTTTAGTTCATTAGCAGACCTGAATAACTTATCAAGACTTCAAGTGTATGGAAAAAAGAGAAAGATTTAAGCCACTTGATCTAACGGTGAAAATACACAATCAGATAAAGCTTCAGGTCACTTTCATTAAATACAACAAGTTTTAGGTGCTTCCTTTTTTCCGCTTTCCTTTTTGTTTAGGCTATGTTGGTTGTGGGGGATGGGATGGGGGGAAGGGGGTGCTGATAGGGTGTAGTTGGACAGATTGAATTGTATGGAGTAAGTTTTTCCCCAATGGAACAATTGCAGTTATCACTCCAAGGATCCATTACAATTGCACACGTTATTACTTGGGAAATTTAGAAATGGCACTGGGCAAATTTACTGAATTTGGACAGAGAAAATAAGAGTGCTTTTCACTCTTTTTACTTGATGTATTTGTAATAAACAAGATGTGTAATCTATGCTTGACAATTCCATAAGAACTGAAGCTAGATACTGAATAAAACACGAAAACGCAGACAATAAACCATTAGTCCATTACCATGTATTCTCTACAAGGCATCTCCCAAAACAATTACAGTTATGATACATTGCAGCTGCAATGAACACACAACAAAACTTCTTGTATGATTAATTTGAAGGATCAGTAGCCACCAGGCACGCTACCATAGTATGGTGACACAAATTTAATGGAGTAACCAAGTTAGGATCAATAACCCTTCTGAGATAATAATAAAAAAAATAAAAAATAAAAAAAATGAAAACTGGTTCCATAACATATATGGAATAGGCCCAAAAAAATTGTGAGCGCCAAATACCAATAGAACTTGGATACTATTGGCAGTATCAAAGACTGAAAATAGGATACTATTTGGAGTACCTTGTTAACAACTTCTCTATGTCCATTGCTTGGATGTGATATTTCATTTTGGCCTCGAATGATAGTTCCATCCTAAAAATGGAATAATGTTAAAGAAGAATGAATGCATATTAACAAAAGAAATGCGGTGACCATTTATGGTTTTATAATCAAGGAATGTGCATATTCATAGGAGTAATGTTGCAGAGAGAGAGAGAGAGAGAGAGAGAGAGAGTCTAATAAGAAGATCATTGCAATAATCAAAAGGAATGAACTTAAATAAATTAAAGGGAACCAGCAAAATTGTCACCAACATAAGGGCAAGTAACAAGAGATCCAAAAAATGTTACTACTGCAACTTGTAATGAGTGAGCAAAACTTTGGTAAGTGAGGTTACCCATAGTTCACATCCAAGAGTAAGCCTGTCATTTGTGGATATCACTGGAAGCACAAGACTTTCTGCAGGTATTTGTGACACACGTGAAAACAAAAAAATGGCAGCATCCAAAGACTGGAAGAATATGCGAGCCCCAGCAAAAAAGAAATTCCCAATGCTGCAAGAATAAATTAAACTGCAGTAAGGAAAAATGAAATTTAGGCAAGCTGGGAGTATTAATTAGTTCACCTCAAGAGATACTCAAGAAACATCAAGTTATGTTATGTGCACCATACCATTGAATACAGAGAAAAGTTGCAAGAGGTCAACAAAGGTTTCATGCGGAAATACAGGCGTGTTTGGCATGGCTCCACCTCTAGGTTTTGTAGCTCCAGATCCAGCTTCTCACTTGGATCCACTCCACTAAGAATCTGGAGCTATCTAAAGTGTTTGGCTAAGAGGTTGGCTCCGAATCTAAGAATGAGATAATTGTAAGTAAAAAGACAAGACTACCCTTGGATGTAACCACTGAAAATATGTGATTAATAAAATCGGATTTTTGCTGAATTTTTCATTGAAATGATCCGAACGAACCGACTTCTGAATTACTCGCTGGCCGTACTTGTTTGCGAGTGAATATCAAAGCTTTGGAATTTGTAAGAGTGCACACCAAAGTAGCATCAACTAAGTAGCCAGCTATAAGCTTAATAACATCCTTCATTCATGAGCTTACTAGTTCCTGCATCAAGTATGACAATAATTCCAAACAACCTATTCATGTTATGCTGTGGATCCGAGGTCGCGGATGACGGGGGGATGCGCTCCGCTGGGCTGAGGTCACAGATGCCGGGGGGAGGAGGACAACATGTGCGCTGCCGGGCTGTGGTCATGGACGACAGGGGGATTCACGCCGAGAGGCTTCAATCGCGGACGCTTGGGGGATGCGTGCCCAGAGGTCACGCTAGGGTTCGGGAGAGAGGGCCAGCACCATGCGTGCGGGAAGCGAAAAGAGAATCTCGTCGGGGGGAAGCACGGTCGCACCAGTATTTTGGTGACGAGCATTTTGTGGGTAAGTTTACCTTAACTCAAGGTTAGTCTCGTAACGAGGTCATAGATTCATGTGGGGAGCAGTCTCTCCCCTGCTCCACAAAAATGAACTACATCCTGCTCCAGATTCGCCTGACTCCGGATTCAATTTTATTGGGTGCTAGACCATTTGGCATGGCTCCATCTGCTCCAAATAAGAATCTAAGATCTGGAAACATGCTAAACAGGGCCTACAATAGCAATTATATGATTTACTGCAAATTTCACTTTAGAAGAATCACCTGCCGTTGGTGAAGCAAAACGTTTCAACTGATCGTCGAAGGATCTGCACTAAAGAAATTGGTGCTATTATATGTCACAAACACGACATGAAATACATTGGTCAATCGCCAGCCTGTGGATTACATTAGTATGTTTTTTTTTTCACAAAGACTCTAGTATGTTTTTTTCACAAAGACTATATGCCATGAAAATATATTATAGAGATACAGACCTCATTATGAAAGTAGACCAAAAATGCACGGATTGTTTCCCTGTATGGACGAGAGACGCCATCCCATAAAGAGTGTTCTCCTTCCACAATCTGGTACCTGTCAAATCCACAACTTACATCACTTGTTCACACAGAACAGAAATTAAGTAGCCAATTATCCAGGAACTATGAGTAAAAAACATATTTTGATCTGCAATAGAGGGACCAACAGCTACCACTCCAGCTTTGCTTCTGAAGGATCAAGAGGCAAACGGTGCCCAAGTAATGTACGAACAGAAAGGGCTTCTGAAGTGCTTTCATCAGACAATCTCAAGCATCTTGATCTTATGTCCCCCACAGCAGGTCCACCTAAGACATGAAGGCGAACATTCACCATTAGAACAGATTGGATTCCCACTGTTCATTTTGAATCTACTAGTTATATGCCCGTGCGTTGCTACGAAAAAAAACAAAATTGATAACGAAAAATAAAAAATAAAAAATACTATTTCATAAGATCAAACATCTATATTTAACGCTTCGTTTCTTGCAAAAGCTGGCTAATTAAAGCAACGCTTCGTTTCTTGCGTAGGGCAATTAAGCAGGGCAATTAATAAGGCAATTAAACAGGACAATTAATGTGACGTGGGAAGAAACTCTCACTTTATATAGTAGAGATTATTTCGGGTAAGAAAATAAATGGTGCTGTAGGAAATTTCAACCTACCAAGCACGCGAACAATCTCAGCTGTGCTTCCACCGTCATCAGAAACTGGGAGAACATGCGCAACTCGAGTAGTCACTTTCTTCAACTCTTCCACAACACCATTAAATGCTGTTCCGCCTGAATCAAAATAAAAAAATTACATAAGTGCATGCCCTCATCCTAAAAGGTGGGAGCCAACAAGAAAAGAACAAAAACAAACAGTATAAAACCTACAGATACTACCATAAATGCCAGGTGTTTTTAAAAATATGAAAGCCCAGGATGTTGATGAAATGCGTATAATTGATTAGACACCCAGTATAACTATTCTAAACACGTCTTCTCGGATGGTCAAAAATACTCCGGAAAGTATGTTAGTAAGATGACCAGAGGAACCAGTGTAGGTGAAATTTCACAAAGAATAACCAGTACTTGCATGATGAGATGTATTATTGCAAAAGTAATTGACATAACTAATTTTCTTTTGGGCAAGAATCCTTCAGTAGTAAAACCAGCCTACATTCATGTGTATCAAGGCAAAGTATGTGGGTGGGGGTCATCATGACCACAGCTAGAGACTCTCGGCTTTGTTTGAGAGTAGGAACCTATCACCTATGTATCGCCGATACGCGATACTGGTACAACGATATGAAATTTCCCAAAAAACAAGAATCTGGCGATACGGCGAGCATATACGTATTAAAAATTAAAAAAATGTAAATAGGCCATAGGAGATTTAAAAAAATAATTAGTTGATTACCTTGATGAAAAGTTGAAAAGTGAAAACTATACATTTGATGAAAAGTTGGAAAGTGGAAAAAATGTAAATAGGTCATAAGAGATTTAAGACAATAAAAGAGGGGGAGTTGGCCGGTAGAGAAAGGGGAGGCGGCGGGATTTGCGGCGGTGGCAAGAGAAGGGGGAGGGGTGGCGCGATTTGTGGTGGCAGGCAGCGGCGGCGATTTGTGGGGGAAGCACCAGGAGCTAGATGTTGCGCAGGAGGCGGCAGCGATTTGCGGGGGAGGCGTGGGAGCTGGAAGCCGCCGACGCTGCGCGACAAGGAGAAGGGAGTTATGAGGGGAAGATAGATTTTTAGAGTTAGGTTTGATGGGCTGGAACGGGCTTTTCCTTTGTTTGGGCTTTGTGTTATGGGCTTGGAAGGATGGGGGGTATCGCGGAGTATCAGAGAAGGATCGGGATTTTTTAATTAATTTCTAATGCTGATTTTCACCGAACTTTCCCGATCCGGTATCGGGGAGGATCGTGGAGGATCAGAGTATCTGATAGGCATTCGATACCGGTACGGTACCTTCATGAAGGATCGGTGATTCATAGCCTATCACTATCAGCAATTGGAATGACTATGAGATGTTTCAACTGTGTCAATAAAATCAGTTCTAAATGCAATGCCTTCATATATTTTTTCTGCTTTTGAAATGAGAAGATATGTTTATATATTATATCCGTGGCGGGCATTAAAAAGAAAACAGAAATGTCACTTGTCTGTTTATATGTTTCCATGTTATAACTGTCAGTCATGTTAGTTCTATAATTACACATGAGCTAAACTGCCATATTTCGTCCAACATTGCACAGAGATACTACCAGTGTTATTTGGACACAGACATGGGAGTCGGAGTCTGACTCAAATTCGGGGTGTCCGATTCAGCAAATTTTCTGGACATATGTGTCCCAGTAACACTGGATACTACTAGACTTTACCACAATTTGTCCAGTTTTTACCAGACAAACAAGGATACATGTCCCAGGGATAAAAGCCCCCCGAAGTACAAGAAACGAAAATTTCCCCCCAAGGCCCCAAACCTGTCCAATTGTACAAGCGCGAACTCGCCAGCTGCAGCAATCCATACGCACACCAATGTACAGCAAACTGGCAACCGCGATTCTCCTAACGCATGGAATCCCCACGCCTCAGCGCATGACCGAGCGCCCAATTACCGAGCCCCACACGCCTGCGCGGGCTCAAAACGACTCAGTTCCGCGGATCCCCACCGACTCGCGCGCGCATGCGCACCCAGTTCCGCGGATTGCATTTGCAGAGAGAGAGAGAGAGAGAGAGAGAGAGAGAGAGAGCTCACCAGAGAAGACGAGCAGGGACGGGGGTTCAGCGGGGCCACCAACAACCGGCGCGGCGGCGGCCATGGCGCGGAGGCCCCGGGGGGCAGCGGATCTCGGCGCGCGGAGGAAGCAGCTTCTGGAAGCGGGGGAGGAGGCGGGGCTCGCTGCCGCTGGGGTGGGCGTCGTTACGTAGGGAGGGGTGGCGAGGAGCGCCATCGTGTGGACGAAAGAAGCGGTCGCAACTCGCACCGCATCAAACAGCCCTAGCGGCTACCACTCCGACTCCGCGCCCTCCCCTCCTCCGGGGGATTGGGTGGAAATTTTTTTTAAAATATATTATATTTTATTTCGAATTGCAGAAATAAATGTCTTTCGCAAGAAATTACAGTTTTATACGTCTGTCATCGCCCATCGGCGATATAAACTGTCGCCCGATGGACGGGCGACAGGAGGCTCAGAGCTTTCGTCGCCTGCTAGGCGAAGCGAGACAGGCTTCGTCGCTCGATCAACAAAGCGGCATAGCTTAAAATCCTCCAGATGGGCGGCGACAGATAGCATGCGGGGTTCCTGTCGCCCGATGGACGGGCGACAGGTATATTTTATAATCGCCACGCGCGTTCGGCCAGCCGGCAGAGGCATTAGAAGGAGGAAAACAAAAAGAAGAGAGAAAAGAGGAGAAGAGAGGAAAAAAGAGAGAGGGAAGAAAATTTCTGCGCGATTTTTGAGCCCGTCACTTCATACTTAGGTAATTTCTCGTTCTTTAGTTTTTGTATTTGTAGATCTAGAAAATGTAGTTAAGAAATGTAGTTAGATGTAGAAAGATTTAGTAAACCTAGTTTGTAGTTATATGTAGTACAGACATAGCAAATCTAGTTAGGTGTAGGTAGATTTAGCAAACCTAGTTTGTAGGTATGCAGTAGTCGTTCTAATTTTTGTAGCAGTAGGTTATGATTTAGTAGAAATGATTTTAGATCTTGGTTTGTGTGCGTTGATATATCGAATGTAGATACTTTGAACGGATAGAAGTATTCATTTCTTAGGAATGCAGTTGGGTACATATAGCGAAAGTAGTTTGATGTATGTCGAGTAGAAATAAATCGTACAGAATGTAGTTACAGTAGTTGTTCAATTCTTTAGTAGTAGATCTATTGAATGTAGATATTGTATACCGATACGAATACATCCATATACATATTCATTTCTTACGAATGTAGTACGGCAGAGATAGCGATTGTTACGATCGTAGATATGTATTGTTAGAAATGTTGCAAATTCTTGTACGATTAAATAAGTAATTTTGTAGCATATAGATATACCAACGCAAAGTTGGGGGTCGTAATATTTTTTACGGAAAGTATTTAATTCGTGGGTGAATGAATGGATTTGCATATATGGCAGAACGAGTTCAATTTAGAATATATTATGGCGAAGGGGTTGTAATGTATGGTTCGGAGGGTGCAGATCTAAGTAACTTCCAAAGATGTAGACGTAAGTTTGAGTAGGGTCGAAGAGCGCACATTTTCTTCAAGGATGAAGTGGTTGTATTATACTTTTCTGATGGAAGAAGAGAAGTGGCAATGAAGGTATTTTGCCTCAGAGTATGCAGTAACAATCCATTTTGTTGGGAGCTAGTTGAGTTGAAAGGAACCGCATCGTGGAGATCATATGTGAGGGGGACAGAGCAACGGGATGGAACCGGTGCTTTTAGTGCAAGCCTATGCCCGGATGTAGCTCCCCAAAGAAATGGACGGTGGGGAGTGTAGTCAGGCTCAAAATGAGTTAAGTTTTGGTGACACCGAAATTGGGGATCTAGCCGTGGGCGTACATCCAGACAAATGAACGAGGACATTATTTGCGAAAGTGGCGAACAATCTGAATTTGGGGAGGACGAAGCAAATGTTGGACAAGTAGCGCTGGGAGTAGCATTTAAGGTGAGCAAATTGATGAAATAACAGTTAGGATGGAAGAGGAAGACCTTGAGTACGGCATAGCGTATGGAAGACGACGATGAGTCCGACGAGGAAGATGGAGGTACGGAGTCCGCTTCGTGCTGCGAGTGGAGCACACATCAATTTGATAGGTTGGTTGTTAATGAAACCAACGACATACGTTGGCGAGACTTTCAACGAGGTTAGGCCTCGACAAGTATGTACACGACAAAGGAGGTCAGGCAGATGCCGTGAAAGATTGGGCCTTATCATTAAGAAGGACTTTCAGGGTTAAGAAATCCACGCCGACTGCTACGACGTGGTGTGTGAGATCCATGGCTGTCCGTGGAGAGTGCACGCGTACAAGCCGAAGTGGGGCACCCATTGGTTATGCTCGAAGGTTGAGCAAAGACAATTTGTATGATTGAGGAAACAATGATGGCTCACAGGAACTCACTATCCGGGTTTGTCGCGAATCTCATGTACTCAGAGATAGTGGAGAACCTGGCTTATGAGCCCCGCTATTATCCGAGCTCTCGAGAACAGATATCGAGACACAATTAGCTATGGGAAGGCTTGGAGGGCGAAACAGAAGGCCTTAGAAACGAGGTTTGGAAAGTTTGAAGACTCGTACCACAATCTGCCCGCTTGCCGGCTTGCTTTGTGGAAGAAATCCGGCACTTACTATGATTATCAAGATTGTCCGTCAATCAAGTGGCCAACTAAAAGGCATCCGAGGAGAGTGTTCTTCGCATTCGAGCTTGCATTAAGGCGTTCTACCACTGCCGTCCATTGCCGTGCGTGGACGGCACATTCTTGACCGGAAATACAAAGGGCAAATTTTGACAAATTGGGTGTTGACGGAAACAACCAGATTCGCCTGTTGCATTCGCCTTCAGAGAAAGTGAGAACTATGAGAGTTGGCTATGGTTCTCGCGAACTTGAAGATTGGGGTGGTCAAAACTCGTCGGGATGTGTGCGTCTTTGCCGCACGACAGCATCTTTGATACGCTTAGTGCGATCAACCGGTTGCAAACAGGGCGAGGAGCCATTTCCATGGCCTCGACTTGCAGAGCCGATGGTGCATGAGGCATTTGGGCGCAAATTTCTACAAGCAATTCAGGAACAAGGAACTCATGAACATGTTCAAAAGACTATGTAAGCGTAACCGTGAGAGCAAGTTCGGACTGTGGAAAAATATCGATGAGCCGACAAGAAAACACAAAGAGGAGACGGCGAACAAGAGTATCGCCAAATGAAGGGCACGATGAGGCGGAGCCTCTTCCCCACCGCCAACAGAAGATGACGCGACTAATCGCCGCCGAAGGCAAAGGCCAATCAAATGTTTCTCGACCGATCAAGCACGAACCGATGGAAAAGTGGGCATCGTTACATGACACACATGGTGCCGATACGGTGTGATGACCAAGAACTTTGCGTAAGTTTACAACTGGGTAATGAGAGGGATGAGGTGTCTCCCATTGGTGGGAATTGTTGAGGGAGTGCCGCGGGCACAACCAAGTACTTTGTCGACAGACATCAAGCCGCATGTATAGTGCCGAGAGATGAGAAGCTCTGTACTCCTCCATGATCAAGAAATACATGGAAGAGAAGAGTCGAAGGCGCCAAGCATAGAGCTATAAAAGTTGGTGCACGAACACCGCGCTCGAGGTGATATGTAAGGATAAAGGACGGCGTGGAACCAACCAAATGGGTTGTCATTCAGAGTGCGTATACAGACATCTGCAAATGCTCGTGTAACAAGCCCGACCTTTGCACATGCCGTGTTCTCATGTGATAGCCGCATGTGCTTTATTTGGAATGCAACCTGGTACCTATCTATCTGAATATTTCAGGAAGGAAAGGGTGATGGCAACTTAGAGCGAGGAGTCTGTATGGTTACGGTGTTGTGGGTTCTTTCACGGCAACTCCTAGTGCCGATGAAAGGTTCCGGGTCCCATTTTAATGCAGGTAGATGGAAAGCGGGCGTCGGAAGACAAGACGACGTAAATGACATGGATGAGTCGGGAAGCCGCAAGCGCGTGAAGAAATGTTCATTGTGCAAGCAAACAGACATACGCTCAAGAATTGCCACGCACAAAATGAAGGAGATGAAGGAGGAGATGGCAATCGACGGTGGCATGTGGATCGCCCTGCGGCGACGAGTGCCGCACGACGCCAACGTACCACATGAGAAGCAATTTAATCGCAATGTAATCGATGTGATGTGTGTTGTGTGAACCCTGTGTGGACCTTGTGTGTAAGCCTTCGCATGTGGTCGTGAGTGTTGTGCATCAAAATTATTGTAATCAAGCTTTCAATATTTATGATGCTTGAACAATTTTACGTGAATGTTTGTTTGAACACATTGTTGTGAGAAACCTATAGTATTCGGACGATTTTCTTTTGATATGGTTTTGAAATGTAATCGACAATTTGTTATTTACGTGTATGGTCGACCCACCAGGAGATGACGAGTGGCCATTCGAGTTGCGGATCCGGTGGTCGACGGTAGTCACCGTGCCCGCTTCGCCACCGGTTTTCCAATGAGGGAGGCCAGCGCGACACGCTGGGCGCCCTTCGTCCGAGGACACCGCAGACGCTGGGATATCGATCCTTGTTGGGTCCCTGTGTAACATATTACAATTCAGATTTCTTTATATGTTTGAGGTAATCGTTTCATCGGTGTTGTAATCGAAAAAATTACATGTTTTTCCTTTCGTAGGCTTCGAAGTTTCAGGGTTGCTCCTTTCTACGGATGGTGCGGGATGTGGGTCGGCGGTTTCCGCTCGACAGTCCTCGATCACCGCTCTGGTGGATCGGTGGAGGCCAGAGACCCACACCTTCCACCTACCCGTCGGGAGATGGCGATCACCTTGCAGACGCGTGTCGCACCGCTCGGCCTCCCGATCGCCGGCGACGCTGTGGTGCCACACGACGCCGACCTGCGTGGCGCCCGCAGCCTACTTCAGTTCGGTGGTGTGCTTCCAAAGACCAGACTACGGGCCTTCACCGACACACGGTCCCACGCTGCGGTGGCTTCGATACAGTGGTACGCAACTACACTATGAAAAACAAGTACTCTTCAATTACAACTTACAACAACATGTAATATGTGATCTTCTATCTTGCACCTTCGCACTCGCCGAGGGGCGGACGACTACAGTGGTCACCGCCACTTGAGGCGTACTGCGTGGTCGTTTCTACCGGTGCTTGTTCACGAGCTCCCATGGGGATAGCGTGGGACAGCACCTCGTCCCATTGCGAGGGAGATAGCGGACGCCCCCTCGACGACGCGTCGCAGCATACTCGGGGTCCGCCCTCTGCGCAAAGACGATCGGGCCCTCTACGACGGTGTACCGACCGGCGCCGAAGTCGACCTTCATCGATGCCCGCCGCGGTACAATGGGCATACGAGAGGTTCCAGATCGGGCGCCCGCCATCACCGAGTCGGTTGACCCTACAGCGATGGCGACGCCGACGGTCCGACCATGGGCACCATCTGGTGCCACCGACGTAAGATATTTGAACTGAAAGTTTGGTACTATTGCTTGTACATTTTTAATACTAACGGTAACGCTTTTGTCATCGCAGCCTAGGTGGGCACACCCACGGTGCGCCAGGGCTACCCGCAGCTCGTCGCGGCGTTCGACCACCTCACGGACGACCACGCGGCGCTGGACGCCAGACACTCAGCGCAGTACAGCCGTGTGACCGGCGGCGCCGTGTCGACTCGTGCACGCGAGACGCCGGGCAGATCGCTCACACGGGCGGTTCCTGGTGTTCGACGTCCAGGTCGAGGCCTACGCCGCCCATCGAAAGTGATGAGGCGATTCGGCCTACGACAGAGTTCCCAGCGCCGCCGGCCTGCTTCTCACACGCCGCCCACACGTAAGTTCCTCAATCGATGTTCCATAATTACTATCGTGTGTAGCCATCTAATATTTATACATTCATTTCTCATCCACACCAGACTAGGAAGGGTGCATGGGGCCACCCTGGCACGCACGGATGGCGCCATGGATCGAGGAGTGGGCCGAGCCCTCGAGGACGCCCATGCCGACGATGCGCCATACGATCTGGAGACTTACCAGCGCATCGACAGCTGGTTCACCTCTCGCACACGCAGCGCTGGTATCGTGTCGACCGGATCCTCCCAGGCATCGCCCTCGCCCAGAGACACGTATCCCGCCCATACGGACGCGGCTCGCGACGCTGCGATACGTTGTATCCGGATATACGCTTAACCATTTCAAATCGGTGCTATCTAATTTGGCGATGTATTTTCCAGATCGACATGCTAGGCCGCTTCTACGAGGAGTCGCCGAGGATGCTCGCGATTGACCAATGGCGGCGGGTGACCGTGAGCGGACGTTGCTAGCCTGGCTCGGTAGGTTCCGAGACGACTCGCGACGCTACCGGAGTTGGTGGATCACCCCTCGCCGTGGTGTGGTCCCCGACGCACCGCCGCGCCACGGAGGGGACTCGCGCCGGTGCGAGCTTCGACACCGAGTCGCTTCTTCTTCACAGCACGGTGGAGGTGCAGGCTTCCACACTGGAGGTGCCGCAGGTGTGTGATTTTTCATGTTTTGCATTCACTTTTCATGCTTTGCACTCACCAAGTCACTGGTATTAACATTTCTTCCCTTTCGTGCAGTACTGGAGGTCTCGCAGTGTCGCCAAGACCGTGGTTGCCGATCGCCGATGACTACGACGGGCGGGGTGATGATCTTGACGACTACGAGGACGACACCGTGTGGAGGTACCTCGTTGATCCACCCCCAGTTCAGCTTGGTACCGCACAGCAGGAGTGGGCGCCACGACCGACGCAGCCTGGGTCGTCGCAGTGGGTGCCGCCACCTCCACCGACCCAGGCTGGGTCGTCGCAGTGGGTGCCGCCACCTCCACCGACCCAGCCGCAGTGGGTGTCGCCACCTCCAGCGACCCAGCCGCAGTGGGTGTCGCCACCTGCAGCGACCCAGCCTCGGTCGTCACAGTGGGTGTCGCCACCTCCAGCGACCCAGCCTGGGTCGTTGGTGCCGCCACCTCCACCGACGCAGGTTGGACCGACGCAGCACCAGACACCCCCACCACCACCCAGACAGCCGACCGCCTGGCACGCCACACCTCCAAATGAGACCACAGAGGGCCCACTACCGCCGCACCTCGACGTACTCCCGAGGTCGATCCGAGGAGGACTACACACCAATGAGGAGGCGCCGCGAAGAGGGTCGGCACTAGTGTCTTTTAAGTTTCAGTGTTTGTAATTTTTTTGTTTATTTTGGTTGGCAGTTTCGATTATGGCGGTGATTGTTGGTACTATGTTATGTAATACCATCTATTTTGTGTACTTTGTCATATTACGTGGTTCATTACATATTTCATCCGCTTTTCCAGCCTTTGTCATATCATCTTTTTCACTTTTGTTATATGACCTTTGAAGCTTTTGTCATATCACCTTTTCCAAATTTTGTCGACTTCCTCGTTTGAGCGAGAGATTACAGGATGCGAACATCGGGGACCCAAAGACAATGACAATGGGCCGAAAATCCTTAGGGTTGTTGGGCGTTGTCGTGCGCGAGTATAATACTTAGGGTTGTTGGGCGTTGAGAATTTATATGCGAAGAGAGTTGTAATCGAGATATTTTTACAGAATATGGTAGTCCGTATACCAAATAGCAAACCTGGTACCTCCGCCAAAAATAACTTCCAACATGCATTTCTACGGGCCGAAAATCCTTCATCGTTAGGGTTCGTGCGCGAATGTAATACTTAGGGTAGTTGGGCGTTGAGAGTTCAAATGCGAAAAGAGTTGTAACTGAGATATTTTTACAGAATATGGTAGTCCGTATACCAAATAGCAAATCTGGTACCTCCGGCCCAATAAATAACTTCCAACATGCATTTCTACGGGCCGCCGAAAAACCTTCATCGTTAGGGTTCGTGCACGAATGTAATACTTAGGGTTGTTGGGCGTTGAGAGTTTAAATGCGAAGAGAGTTGTAACTGAGATATTTTTACGTAATATGGTAGTCCGTGATACCAAATAGCAAATCTGTACCTCCCGCCCAATAAATAACTTCCAACATGCATTTCTACGGGCCGCCGAAAAACCTTCATCGTTAGGGTTCGTGCACGAATGTAATACTTAGGGTTCGTGCGCGAATATAATATCTCGCCATTACTGACTCTCTTCGCATATAAATCCTCAACGCCCAATAACCCTAAGTTTTATAGTCGCGCACAAACCATGTAGTCATTTTCTTTCTGTTGAGCCATGAAAGCCACCTAGATTGCATCTCGCAAAGTTGTACTCCATCGCCATGACCCGTCGATGTCATCTCGCAATGATGTGTACTCCACCGCCATGACCCGTCGATGTCATCTCAGAAGTCAGAAAGCGGCATGCATCCGCCGATGTCAAGCACAGCCACGCTTGCAAGGGAATCCGATGCTCCTGGATTTTTCTTTCTGTCGGGACCGCGGAAATTCAATTTCAAAATGAAAAAATACCGCAACGGAAAGCCGCGGTTTTGCGATGTTATCGTTCAGCCAGGCCCCCACTCGCGCACTAATGCTCCGCTAACCGGTGGCTACTCCTAAGCCATCGCCACCGCAGCCTGCACTTCTCGAAAGATCGCAACGCCGCCACGCGCCGATTTTCTGCCTTGGCCCTCGCCGCGACGATGATGTGCCGCCACCGCCTCGCTTCTCCTCGCTCCTCGCCTATAAATTGCAAGGCCGCTTTGCACTTATATCGTGCAAAAGCGATACATTGCTCCGAGTTCATAAAGTTTGGATTGAGTTGAGAAAACCCAAAGCGCAAAGAGGAGAACTGGTAGTTTAGCTTTCCTTTTTCCAAGATTTTATTTCTGCCTTGTTCCACAGTATTATTTACAAAAGTTATTTTGTACGGTGAGTCACATTGTTGTGTTCTTGGTTCAAGACACATTAATTTGTACTTTTATGCTTCTTATTGATGTTTTTGCTTCGTGTAGACACCGACTTAAGTGTTCGTCTGCTCTGTGAAAGCCATGTCGGCTAAGGCGTCGAGCTCGCTGGTTGCCAATGCAGCGGGTAATTTGCCCTAATCGCCATGTGGATGCTCAAACCTGCTACTCCACCATCAAGCGCCAAATAACGGACGAGCGTTCTATAGATGCCCAAATTTCTTTGTACGTCTAAATGTATTTCGATATCTTCATATTTCGATGATTATTCTCTTGCTCTAGTTTTAAATAGCCATGCTCACACTGTCGTGTAGTCTCCCGGATGCCAATATCGCAAGGGGCGACGGTATAAATACACCGACATCTTTAAACAGACGCTTCCAATGGTAGAGCAGAGGACGGATCTCGCAGAACTAAACAAAGCTAACGATGCGAGAATTACCGCAAAGAGAGGGAGTTCGGCCTGAACAAAAGAAAACCGTGAAGCGTATGATCGCTACTTGAGCACGCCGTACAAGATAACCACGAAGCTGTAAGCCCTGATTTGGTTGTTCCTCTTGACGGCCCTAGCGTTGAAGACTACAAACGTGACCGTTGGGAGTTTTTCGAAGAAGAGGGTGTTGAATTCTATGATAGTGATGATTCTGGAAAGTTCTAAAGCCGCTCAACCTTGCATCCATCTGTATGTTAGTTCTTATTCACAAGAAATGCTGTTGTAGTTGTTCTCCCTATTGTACTTTGTAATATGAATGTCATGCTTTTTGGTAACTCAGATTTGTTGCACACCAAACAATACAAGGAAGAACGAATTTTCAATTTTTAAAAACTGCAGTCATTATTATAAACAAACAATGACAACAAACAACAAACCGTAGCAAACGCACGCTTACCACTGCAGTCATTATTATAAACAAACAATGATATTAGCACTTAGTCCATACACCATGAGTTTTCTCATCCCATTCAGTTGTATTTTATAATCCAAGCAAAGGCTGCTCGGTACGCCCCGTGAAAGCATTGTCGCAAAGCTCAGAGGGACATATCATGTCATAATCATGTCGCCGGCCTCGTCCGAAATGTCATGTCAAATGCATGTGTGCCGATATTGCCTGAAGTCGTCCCACAAAGCATAGCCGCACCTCCTCCAAGATACAAAGCTGCGTGCATATGTCGGTATCAAGCACGTGCAGAGCTGCAAAGGAATCCGATGCTCGCGATTCCTTTTAAGCTTCAAGTCTGTCGCTCTATCTGGCTATTTAACCCCTTCATGCCTTCGCAGCGTTGCATCGACTCAAACCATCGCCTCCAATATAACAAAGAGAACCATCACCGCCAACCCAAACGAAAGCAAAGCACCAATGGAGTTCCCCTCGCCCCAAGGCACAACGTTGTCGAAACAATCCTCGAAGGCACGGAGGTCCCCATGTGCCTATGCGGGATCCTTGCCGCTCCGGCAGTCAGAGACAACTCATACACTTACGGTATGAGGTAATCGAGCTGCCACAACCACGACTCCGAGCCAACGCTGGGATGCGGATGCGCGGAGAAGCCCTGTATGTTCATACTCACATTTGGTGCTGCTCCCAATTCATACATGTTGTAACACCGTGTGATGTGACTAATTGCAGCCTCCATCATGCGAGTTCATCCGATTCTACGACGCTTGGAACAAACTCCCGAGATGGAGAGGAGGCGGAATCGGGAGTACTCGCATCGAGAGGGCTATCGTGGAGCAAAGTGGTGTGAGCAGATGAGGAGGAGAAGCGCCAACAAAGATTTGGAACATATGCATGCACGTAGGGAGGCCGAACGGCAGCGCCATGCAATGGAGAGGGAGGCCGAGCGCGAGAGAAAGCGTGAGAGGGCAACTAGGGCCGAGCGGCAGGAGCCGAAAACTTGCGTAAGGGAAAATATCCTCGTTGCACTCAAGAAAGCCCAAGAGAAGGGCCCTTATTGTCTGTTTCCTCGCCTAAGGCATGTTACGTTTAGTCCCGTATACTCGGTAGAGTGTGCCGTACATGCCATTGTTGTTTAGCATTTCTAAGCCGTATGCAATTCAAGACATTCTTATTGCTCCCCATCTATCTGATGACAGTACTGCATATATATTTCACATCTTTGAAGATAACTACACGAAGTCTTCAAAAATAATTACGAGTTGACCGGAGTGAAGAAGGGCCACCTAAAACCAGAATCAGATATTTTCTCATGCTCGCATCGAAATTTCTAGCGACACACGTATAAAACTGAAATTTGTTGCGACATTTATTTCTGCAATTTGGAATAAAATATAATATATTTTAAAAAAAAATTCTCATAAAAACTAACAAAAATATCAAAAATGGTATATGTCGCCCGTCCATAGGGCGACATCAATAATGTCGCCCGTCCATCGGGGGATTTTTAAGCTGTCGCCTTTTGATCGGGCGACATAAGCATGTCGCTCGTCTAACGGGCGACAGAAAACACAAAGGGTCTCCTGTCGCCCGTTCATCGGGCGACAGGCTTATATCGCCCTATGGACAGGCGACAGACGTACAAAACTGTAATTTCTTGCGAAAGACATTTATTTCTGCAATTCGGAATAAAATATAGTATATTTAAAAAAAAATTCGGATTGGGTGTACCGCTAGAGGCGCCGACGTGGCGGCAGAGGAAGCCATGTGGCATTGACGGTGGGCCCAGGTGGGAGGCTAAGGAATGGGCAACGTGGGCTCCTGGCTTCACTCGTGGGCTAACTTTTGAACCCGGACTTGGGCCCATGAGAGAATCACGCCAATTTGTGGATCATGCGATCTGCAAAAAAAATATTTTTATCAAGGGTTTTGATAAACATCATCCGGATGTTTTCTTTCAAAAAATCATCCAAAATACTGACCGTCAGATATGCTCTGGGATTGGTGAGTTTTTTTACGGGCTCGATATGGATTAACGGGCTCCGGATTCGAACCCGATTAGGTGAGTACTGTTTCAAATTCATTACTTTCTCTACTGACACGCCAGTTGCTTTATGTCTCTCGTTCCAAGGAGACGCTTCGAGAGAGTGATGAGAGAGACGAGTAGAGAGCACTAGCTCATTCGGCGGAGAACGAGAGAACCACAGAGAGGAGATATTTTTTCGGCGAAGAAATCTGCCATTTTGCCCTCCGAGAGAGAGGACTATATCGACGAGGAGATCTGGATTTTCGCCGTCGGCCAACGCTGTTGTCCAGCCGTACCGGCGTCCGGGGGGAGACTAAGGTAACAGATCGCGTTTTTCCTGAGGAGATGTTTTTTCGTATACGGTTTTGATTTGACGGGAAGAGGGGAGAGAGATTGCACGAGGGGGTGGAGAAATTTTTGGGGTGGGGTGAGCATGGGTTGGAGAAATCAGGGGAATCTGAGTCATATTTCAATCGTTTTGTTTTTGATTTGCGATGAAGGCAACGGTAAGCTTGTTAGGGTTTTTTTTGCTGTGCGATGGCGAGAGAAGTGCGTGTTTACATAAGCGTGGCCGATGGTGTTATCTCATTTTGATTTTTTAACCAGACGAGTGGTGAAGACAATGACACCAGATAAATTGATAATTTTGGTATGTTTTTTTTTGGTGTGGTGGTGAGACAAGTGCGAAGCTACATCAGTTTAGCCGCTGGTGTTCAATCGACTCGATATTGAGGGTTGATTTTGCAAAGATTGTGTTATGTATGTGCAGTAGTTCATGCGTCCTATTTTTTGCTAATCCCCTTTCCTGAGTTTAGATAGATGTAGGAGAGAAAGAGGAGTGGTAGAGAGTTCAATTGTTTGAGGGGATTTATGTGTAGAGTTTTAATTTTTCTTTGTTTTGGTCAAGGAATTTTATATGTATGTTTTTTTATGAGGATTTTTTGTGTTGGAGAATAAGTGAATGAGATAGGATAGGATACTGGGGAATCAGTATTTTTTTTTGTTTGCCTACTGATTTATATGAAGGATCAGGGGGGGAGGACAGTAAAATTAAATTGCATGTCCTTTTTTTTATGGTCGCATGAATATGTAAGAAGGAAAGACCCACCTGAGTTTAGTCAAGTCACTATGAACATACGAAATTCAATGTATAATTTCAAAGTCAACATTACCTACTACTGCTTTTTCTGTTTCCCATTTTTTGTTTCATACAATTGAATCTTTTATTTTTTTTAACTACCAGCATGGAGTTTTTTATTCTCTATCCATAAAAACAATGGCTTAGTAAAATTTTTTTGGAGAAGTGTACTTTAGTTGACTTTGATTGATTAGAAAATTAACATTTGTTCAGTTAAGATAGTTATAATATGCGTAGAAAGTAGAGTTTAGATGACAGTTTGGTATGGAGGGCTTTTCAAATTATATCAAAAAAAAAAATTGTAGGTGCAGTTGATATTTATGTTCATACGACAACTTATCTTAAAGTTTAGGACATCTGGTTTATTGAGTTGTTTTGTGTTGTTTTAGTTCAGTGTTACCATACAGTCGATACATTGGTGAGTGCTGCAAGTGTCATTAATAGTCCAAGATAGTTAGGTGTTTTTCTATATTATATTTTTCTCATTACCATACTTTTTTGTATTTTTAGTTGATTGAAATCTGGTTCCCGGGGGAGGGGGGTGATGGCATTATAAACTGTGCCTTTTTAGAGTCTATCGATTATCTTATACATATGATATTTAACATTGTTATATATTATTGATTGTTTTTGTTTAGGCGTTTTAACCTCAATCAAATGGCTACCCAGAGCAAGTCAAAGTTCAGATTAATTCTTGAAAGCAATGACCAGAATCCATTGCTTGATGAGGTAATTATTAGAATGTTTTTTAATCTTTGCAATTACTAATTTAGACCGAGTTTTGTCTTGTCACAACCAAAATTATTTTAGATGAGTTTTTCTAGAAACTTAATCTATGAGTTTTTGTCTATGTCTTTGTATTTGTGTAGTTTTAGATGAGTTTGTCTAGAAACTCATTTATTAAACCTACTAGGATATTGGACAATCAACAGAAGTTACTTATTTGTTGGATTTTGTCTTATTTTTCCAACTAGTTATATTGTTATTTTGCGAGCTCAAATTTTATTATTTTTTATTATGTAGACATTAAAAACTAGCATTTTCTATTAGTAGCCTATTTTTTCATGCAGTTATTTTTTGTCTATCATATATATTTGTAGATAACAATGCTGCCTATGTAAACTTCATTTTTATTGGTAGTATATTTAAAGCTCATTTTTCTGTAGGTTAAGAATGCAATATCATCAATGCTTGATCAATTTGAGCAAGAACAAACCAGAAGTTTTACAATAGGGTTAGAGCGCTTGGCTGTTGGTATAGCAAAACTTTTGCCCATTGACATTAAGAATTCATGTGAAGGCATTCATAATGCAATGAACAAGGTAAACGGGGCTAGACCTGATGAGGTACGCCATATGGAGGAAGGAGCCATTGACATGCTCACATTTCAGCAAAATCTCAATCTGCAAGGGCTTTCTAACAAACAAGGATTAGAAAAGAGATGTAGTGCTGGCACTATAGGATCATACCCAGCAGGTGTGTGATATGAAAGCTAATCAGGATTCATTTTTGTTTTATTTATGTTGTGTATAACACTTTTTTTTCCAGATCATTCGTCTAATAAGAGAAAGAGGGCATCTAGCAACCTAGAATCTTTTAGTGGTGGGCGTGAAGTATTGTTTGATCGCCGTCATGTTTCTGAAGCCCAAGTTCAAGTTCAAGAGCAAGAATTCATTGGCGAAGATCAAATGTTTGTTGGTGATTGTCAGTTAGAAGGAATTAGCCAAGTTAACATACCTTTTGATCAAATTTCTACTGTAAGTGGCAAGATTATCATGTGACATGTTTGTTTGTATTGTTTTTGTATTTTAGTTCCAAGAGGATATATAATATCTTTTGTATATGTATTATTTGTTATTTGTGCAATAACAATTTTTTTTATTGTTTTCGAATCTAAGGGGACCATCCATGATGGAGTAGGGATGGATATCGGAAATGGACGTGCCTATGTTACAGTTGATCAATTCATCCCAGCTTTTCAAGGTAAAAATTATTTGCATAATGATTTCTTTATAATATAAACTTTTTTTTGTTCTGGAAGTGATGGTTGGAAAGAACAAGCATGTCTTTTTTTTTGTTTTTAGATGGTTGCAACTCTAAAGTGTATGAAGGATTGCATAATCGTAATGAAGATAACAATGGAAGAAAGGACGATTGCTTGTTTGCACTACAGGTTGTTTGGTTGAATCTTATTAGTTAAAATAAATTTTATAATTTCTGTATGTTAATGACATTTTTTGTGAATCTCAAATTTTGTTTTCTTGTTTCTTATTTTTTTTGTAGAGTCATGGTATCAATAAATCAATCATTGATAAGAGCCAACCAGAGCCATGCAACAAAGATCAAGCTCAAGACCTAATTGACGAAGATAAACAATGTAGTTTTAATGGTGGACCAAAAGGACATAGTAAAGATCAACATAATGTCAATCAAGTTTGTCTTTTATATGTCAAGGTAATGCTTGTGCCGGTTTTTTTTATTCTACACATTTTTTTAATAAAATGTGAAAGTGGGAATATATAAATTTCTCATGTGTTTTTCTTTTGCAATAAACTTATGTGTTTTTTTTGTCTAGAGTGTTGACTGCAATAAACAGCGCACTGATGAGAACATTCCAGGCAACGATCATGGTAAGATCCCGCCCTTTTTTATTTACTGCATTCAGTAAAATGATTAATCATTCAGTTTTATTTTTTTTTTGTGGGCAACAATTTTCATGATGAAAATCATATTTTTTTCCAGAGTTTCAAGTTAACTGTAGCCAACAATATGATTTCAATATTTCAAAGAGGAATTCCTCTAGCACTACCTATGATCCAGGTAGCTGATCGAATAACAACTAATTTACTGCCATTTTTATGTTGGATTTTTAGTTTTTTTGTTTGTTAATTTCTGAGATGTGTTTTATTAAATTTCTTATTATTATATTTAACTTTTTTATATCATAATATATGGTTATTGGTAGATTATACTTTTTTTTATTTTTTCTGCTGCATGTTTCTTTTTTTGTGTTTTGAATTAGTAATTTAATGATTGTTTTTTGTTTCAGTTACCCTGTTATCAATTAAATGGATATATGGCTTGATTCAATGTTAGCATAGATTGGCTAATGCATTCAACTATTATTTTTTATTTTTGTTTCCAACATTGAAAAAAAAATTAATTACATAGTTGTATTATTGAATAGTCATTACATGATATGGTATATAGAAAGATTTTTGATAATTTTTATTTGTGTTTATTGTAGTCATTCATAGCGCTAGTAATTATGTACAATTAAAAGAAAGTCATGATGTCAGTGATTTTCATGTCATGCTAGTATCGATATAAAATGTGATAGTAAAGTTTGAAAGTCATGATAGTACTCATTTCTATTATATACTTTATAGTGGTCCAGAAGAAAGCTGTTAAAGGGGCAAGTGATAATATCAAGACCCCATATCGTGCAAACGTCATGGAATTGTATAACTGGGCACCCTCATTTGATCTTGGTATCAACGATGATAAACCACCTGATACGCATTGTCAGCCAAATGCCAACTCTCTACCCAAAGTTCCAATTGAAACAGAGGTAGATAGTGTTATGGAAGCTGCAGAATCTGTACACAATGATCAAAATCGTTCTGTTACTTCACAATCTACTCATGGTGTCACAGAGGTCATTGATGTAAAAGAGGTAAGTGTCCAACTTAAATATTCATAGTGACAATGATGTCAAATTAATGGACAACCACCAGTAGTTATTAAGATGTTCAAAAAAATTAACAGAGAACGTTTTGTTTTTCTTTATGAATTATGTTAAATCTAAACTTTTTTTGTACATGTTATTAAATATTTGTTTGTTATGTTTTTTTATGTAAAATTTTTGGTTTTAAACATAGGTGGGAGTTAATGTTATTCATATCAAGTCTCAAGAGCATGTAGACACCACCCCACCTGCAATAGGGATTTCTGCTATGAATGCCATCAACCTGGTAAATCAACTTTTTTTTGACTATGGATTATGCATGTTTTCATATAGATTTGACATGGTTTTATTTTGCTGATATTTTCCTTTTTATATTTTCAATATAACCATATGATATTTTTTCTTTCCTATCATTTTTTTGCAGGATTCCCCAAATGTTTTGATTTCTTCAAGAGAAACATTTGATAGGAGATGTATTAGTATGTGCAAACAAACTGAGAAATTTTATAACAATGAAAATTCATTTGCTGCTGGTGGGATAGGGCACAGTTATGCGTCACATGGTAAAATCCATACTGAGCAGACCCCTGTTAACATCCTTCAGCAACTCAATGTCAATATTCTAAACTCCATGGGCAACGGGGGTACTAGTTCATCAACTTGCGAGATGCCTCCTCATGGAAAGAGACGGCAGGTGAGGGGTAGTAGATATACATGTGACCCATACACTAGTGTTAGGAATATATCCATTGTATCCAGCTTAGATGTGGCATACTATCAAGCAGTGATCAGCATAGCAACGGGAGAACACTGCAGGTAAGCATTGTATGTACTCATATCATTATGTTGTCATGTTTTACATTGTTTTCTCTTGTCTTTTTTTACTTTCAAAATATGGTTGTTTTGTTTTTTATTTTTCAGTTGTAAGGCAATCTCAGTGAAGCCTGATGGGAAAACTTTTGTTAAATATAGCTGCTTGGGGTACTCTCTCAAGCCTGAGGGGAAAATTGACAATTTCTTGGTTAATTGCTTTTGCCGTCTTCTTTTTGAGGAGAACCATCCCACCAAGTCAAAGAAACACTTTTTCTTCAACACAGTCGGAGTATGTCACCATCTGAACTTTCCCCTTAGTGTATATTTTTTATATATTCAGTTCCACTGAAATGGTCAGATAGTTTTGAATTATTTTTGCATATGTGAATGGTTGACTATTGTACCGATTTTGTTTGTAATCATTTTTTTTGTTGCTAAGTTAATGTACTGTATTTTGTCTTCAAATATTCCCACTAAATAATTTTTTTCATAACTAGTAAGCATAATTGTTTTTTGTTTGTGTGCAAGTTTTTTTGCAGCAACAACTATTAAAGCCTGAAAAGGATTTTAGGTTCGCAGATGTCAAGCATGAATTTGAAATTGCCCACAAAGTAAAGTCACTGCAATCGTGCGAATTGGTCTGTGTTTTAACATGCCCTTATGAGAGGAGCCGCCCAGATCGTCCTCGAGTTGCTGGATGAACAGTCGCTCCCGTCGGATTTGGATTCTAGCAACAGACCACCGGAGGTGATCCCGATGCTAATACCCAAGCCCAAGCGAGCCAACTCGACAAACATCCAAACGACTCGACAACAACCCCGGTATTCCCCCGGTATGCGATCCGAAACTCGCCCAGGATCCCCACATACCGGTTCCCAATGCCGTATCAACATTCAATTCGCACAAAGGGGCATCGAGCCCCAAACCTACTACCAGAGACGCACGAACGCGGAAGCAACAAAACACACACGGCACACGGAAGCCCAACAAAAACAACCAACGAAACAACCAAGCGAAAGGTAGACAAAAACCATTGCAGAGATAAAAGTGCGACAGTTTACAAAAGTAAAGCCAACTATCCTATACAACAAAAGTAAAACACCCCGGAAGTGTCATGCCCTGAACACTCAAGACGAGCCGCCGACAAATCTACTCGGTGCCCCGCCCGGTCACCGATAGGCAGTAGGGGCAGAACTCACACCCCTCGGGACCCTCACCTGCAAAACCACAAAGCAGAAGCCTGAGTACAAAAGGTACTCGCAAGTCTTACCCATGGTCCATATACGACCGACTCCAAAGGATATGCATTTGGATGTAGCAAGAAACAAGCTGAAGGTAAACTTGCAGAAATGCTCATATTTTGTGGTTTAGTTGCTTAACTACTCAATTCACCCAAGTCTTAAGCGGTTGTTACTGCACCTACTTCTAGCATGAATTGTAATTAACATTAATTAAAGCAAACTCCACCTTTCAAATCAAGGCTCAAGCCCAACGGCGAACCACATGTTCAAGTTATTTACTACGCAGAAGAAGTTCAGATCAAGCTTGCTCATATCCGAGAGCACGGCAATTCGAATCGCTTAATTAACCCTCGCAGGAAGCATTGATCGCACGACACTTACCACAAGGGCCTAGTGTCAACCCTCCCAATCATACCCAATCGCCGGCCGCCCTCCTCGTGGGTCCGAAAACCTAGCACCCTCGAAGCCGCCCCAAGCCCGGCTTGGCGCCGAGTCGGCCCAAGCCTCGCCTCAACCACGCCCAACCACAGAAGTTACGGTCCATCGATTCCATATGAGAGAAAGAGTGGCTTACCGTACCATAATCGGGCATGCGACCAACCGGTGTGCTCAAACCGATTCCACTTACGATTCGGTCCTTAACTAACACAGACGGAACTACCACATCGGGTCTCCTTACCCGATGTCCCAACCTTCCCGCCTGCCTCCAATTTAACCTTTCCTTACTTAACCGCACTCCATTTCATTTCATCGTAATTAATGTAATTGATCTCAAGCGGTGGACCAACCACCACTTGGCCCAAACCCGACCTCTAAGCAATTCTAAGCAGTGACTCATTTAATACCATTACTAGTTCCAACGGAAGTGTTCACAATCCAAAGGACGAATGTGCAGCAAATAGGATCTAACCCTAACCCAATTCAATTCCTAATGCAGACTTATTTCACCAATTAATCAGTTTATTCACAAAAATACAATTAATACAGGTTCAAGATGCATAGGTGCTTGCCTTGCTCTTCTGGCTGGTGGATCGACAAATGATTTGCCCTCGGCAACTCCTCAACCACGGCCACATCACGCCGCGGATCGTTTTCACACGGATACAATGCATAATTAAAATGCATGCAATGCATATGAAAGAAGTACAACGGAAAACCCCAAGAAATAACGTGAATCGACAACTCGACTTAATCGACAGACCAGCCTAACCCGGACAGTCCGGCTTAACCCGACACTCCGGCCATATATACCGGACACTCGGATCAAGTGACACTCGGATCGGGTCCGGACACTCGCCCAGCGCATCTCGCCTAACTAACACGAGGACCGAGGTACCACCAAGATCTACGGCACCACGAGACCCCGATCTACGATTTTCCTACACGTGGCTAAGCCTGAGAAGCTCCTAACTAGCTTATTCCACGCGAAAGACACTAATCCAAAGAACCACTAATCAACCCTAATCAACCCTTGGATCGGCATCACTACTACCCGATCTACCACACTAGCACCCACATTTGCCAACCCAAGCTCCACACTAACCCTAGAATCACTATAACCAAAAACCCTAAAGCTCAAGATCTAACTCCAAAACCCCAAATCTAAACCTAAGCTCTAACTCCCACCACCGATGACCCTAGAACCCAAGAAACCTACGAATCAACCCCAAGAGAAAAGCCTACCTCCAAGGAAGATGGGGAGGAACAACGTCGGGTAGAGGAAAGAGGACGCCGCTTGAGGACGAGCTAGAGGATGCCGGGAGGAGCCACTGAGGTCGCCGGCCGGTGGGAGCTCGCCGAGAGGAGCTAGGGTGGGTGGAGAGTGCATACACGGTGGAGGAGCAAAAGGGAGTAGAGTGAAATGAGGTGGGGGCCAAGGAAACAGGATTTTTATACAAAACCCCGCAGATACGGACTCTCCGGACGCTTCAACCCGAGACTCGGGTTGGGGTCTTCGTGGAATCAACCCGGACACTACGGACATTCAGTCAGGACACACCGGGTTGGGGTGTTCGGTCAGCCCAAACCGGATACTCCCGACTTTTATCCGGACATTCAGGGTTGGATTCGGACACTCCGGATGTTTATCCGGATACTCCGGATGTCCCAGAGTTCTTGAAGTTTGGGGCCTTGACAAACCCTCCCCCTTAAGGGAATCTCGCCGAGATTCGTAACAAACGCATGCATCGAAGAGAAACGTTGGGAGATGGTACAACCGCATACTGATCGATACGTTTCAACTTGTGAAAAACAACACACGAGTACTTACATGGTACCGAAGAATTCAGGATACTCAGTCTTGAGGCGACCTTCGGGTTCCCAAGTAGCCTCATCCTCAGTATGATTACTCCACTGAACTTTGTAGAACTTAAGCGTCCTTCTCCGAGTCTTGCGTTCCGCTTCTTCCAGAACCCGAATCGGATGCTCTTGATAGGAAAGATCCGGTTCAGGCGCAACCCCGAGATCATCCACTTCAAGTGACTCGAAGGGAGTACGGAGACACTTCTTTAATTGGGAGACATGAAAGACGTTGTGGACCATCTCGAGCGAGGGAGGTAGTTGCAGCTGATACGCCACTTGGCCTCGCTTTGCAAGGATCCGGAATGGCCCCACATATCGAGGCGCCAGTTTTCCCTTAACTCCAAAACGGGGTGCCACGAAGAGGGACACCTTAAGATAGACAGAGTCACCAATATCGAAGGAGAGGGTCTCCTACGACAATCGGCATAGCTCTTTTGCCGTGTTTGTGCTATCCTCAGATTTTCTTGAATGGTCCTCACTTTCTCTTCGGCCTCCATGACCAGTTCCGGCCCAAGAAATGATCGTTCTCCGCTTTCCGACCAATTAAGAGGTGCCCGGCAGCTACGACCATACAAGGCCTCAAAAGGAGACATCTGGATGCTGGTTTGGTAGCTATTATTGTATGCAAACTCGGCATACGAGAGGCATTCTTCCCACTTTTTCCCATAGACTAGGACACATGCCCTCAACATGTCCTCGAGGATCTGATTGACCCTCTCGGTCTGGCCCATCGGCCTGGGGTGATATGCTGAATCGTGAAGTAGCTTGGTGCCCAACGCCGCGTCTGCACTCTTCCGTAACTGGGAGACAAATTGTGAGCCCTTGCCTCAAACTATCCGCTTTGGCACTCCATGGAGGCACAGAATCCGGGAAATATACAACTCCGCATACTTTCTGGATTTATAGGTGGTGCGAACGGCTAGGAAGTGTGCGGACTTGGTCAACCGATCGACAATCACCCAGATCGAGTCGTGGCTCGAAGAGGTCAGAGGCAAGCCGGTAATAAAGTCCATGTTGATGTCTTCCCATTTCCAGCTGGGTATGGGTAGAGGCTGAAGAGTACCAGCTGGCTTGAAGTGTTCAGCCTTCACACGTTTACAGACATCGCACTCAGCCACGTAACGAGCAATCTCGCGTTTCATGCGAGTCCACCGAGTGCCGCCAGGTCTTGGTACATTTTGTTGCCGCCTGATGGATTGTGAGCAACGAGTTATGGGCTTCATCAAGGATTGCCCGCTTCAACCCTTGGGTATCCTAACAACTATGCGCTGGCCGAACCACAAGGTTCCTTGCTCATCCAGCGAAACCGTGGGCCTGACTAACTCAAACTATTGCGAATGTTGGTGACACCCGCATCGCCGACTTGTGCTTCCTGAATCTGATCAAGCAACGTGGACTTCAACTCCACATTAGTCAGGAAACCTTCTCCTACCATTTCCAGGTTGAGCTTCAAACTCAAAGACAAAGGGTGGCACTCCGTGGTGGAAGAGTGAGGCAATGGCATTGTACCTTGCGGCTCAAAGCATCCGCCACCACATTAGCCTTCCCAGGGTGGTAATGGACCTCCAGACTGTAATCTTTGATCAGCTCAAGCCATCTCCGCTGCCTCATATTCAGATCTGCCTGAGTGAAGATGTACTTGAGACTTTTATGATCAGTATAAATATTGCACTTGTTCCCCAAGAGATAGTGGCGCCAGATCTTCAAGGCATGCACCATCGCCGCAAGCTCCAAATCGTGGGTGGGTAGTGCTCCTCATGATGCTTCAACGCCGAGATGCGAGGGCAACGACTCGGCCTTCTTGCATAAGCACACAACCAAGCCCGATGCCTGACGACGCAATATACATCAAAAGGCCTCGTATATCCGGCCAAGCGTAGGACAGAGCCGTAGTCGACGTTGCTTCAAGGTAAAGGCGCTCTCACGCCACGACCATCCGAACTCAACTCCCTTCTTGAGTAGCTCACCATCGGCCGCAATCTTTGAGAAGTCCTCGATGAAACGGCGGTAATACCCAGCCAATCCAAGAAAATCGCGGATGTCCGTGATAGCGATCCGGCTGCTCCCATTTCAAGACATCCTGCACCTTGCTCGTCAATCGCCACGCCTCGCTCGTAAAGGACGTGTCCCAAGAATGACACTTCCTTCAGCCGAACTCGCATTTGCTGAACTTTTGCATACAGCGATGCTCCCAAGTCTTCCGAGAACAACACGAAGGTGCCTGGCATGATCTTCCTCGCTGGCCGAATAGATGAGGATGTCATCAATGAAGATGACGACAAAGGAATCCAGCTCCTCCATGAAGATGGAGTTCATGAGGTACATGAAGTATGCCGGCGCGTTTGTCAGACCGAACGACATGACGGTGTACTCATACAGCCCATACCGAGTGGAGAAGGTCAGTCTTCGGATGTCTTCGGCCCGATCTTAACTGATGGTACCCAAGCCTCAAGTCAATCTTAGAGAATACCCGCATCCAAAGAAGTCGATCGAACAGATATCAATCCGAGGCGGAGGGTACTTGTTCTTGATAGTAACGGCATTCGTGAGGATCGGTAGTCAACGCAGAGGCGCAGAGAACCATCCCTCTTGGTCACAAACAGAGCCGAACAGCCCCAAGGTGAGGAGCTCGGCGAATGAAACCCTTGTCCATCAACCCTTTCACTGGGTCTTCACCACCAATTCATTTGACGGCATCCCAGACGGCCGCTTGACACCGGAGCAGTCCCCTGGTTGGAGCTCAACGACAAACTCGATATCCCGATCAGTGGCATTCTGTAATTCCGCTGGGAACACATCGGGAAACTCCGACACCACGGGAATCGAGTCCAGCTCTTCAACTTCTGTCCCATTCAGTGAACACAAGGTGGCCTTGTTCTCGCTAAGAAGTAGGGTGAGTCGGCCGCCCTTCGGATTTCGGAGTGACAGGGTACGACTACAAAGAATCCAAAACACCATTGTCGTGATGTACCCAACTCATCCCCAGGATGACATCTATTCCCCGAAGGTCTAGAAGCAGCAAGCTAACAGTGAACGAAATCCCCTGAATTTGAACTACGGCCTTCTGAACCATCTGCCTAACCGTGAGCTTCGACCCTGGTGCCTCAATCAGGAAAGAGGTGACATCACATCGACCCTCATCTGATGCTGCTCCGCAAACCCCGTGCGAACAAAGGAATGGGAAGCCCCCGAATCAAACAATACCCTAGCCTCATGCCCCTCAACAAGGAACGTACCAGCTAGCACGGCGGAGCCCTCGGGAACCGCCTCGGCGTCGACGAAGGTGACGCTGCCTCGGCTCGACGTAGGCAACGGCGGTGGTGCCGTCGCGCCCTGAAGCCGTGGAGCGCCGGCAGTGCTGCCCTGGCGTGGGAATGGGCAGTCCCGGATGAAGTGGCCCGCACGTCCGCAATTGTAGCACGGACCGGGACCCGCTGCTGCTCTGGCTGCCGGCGACGGTAGTGGTGGTCGTGGCCGGGTAGCGGCAACCGACGACCGGGCTGTCGCGACCGACTGAGACGGCGCTGGAGCAGACGGCCTCGACGGCTGATACGAGATCGCACGAGCCCGCTGCGAGCTGCCGCCCGCTGAGTACGGCGTCGCCCGCTTCCTCTTCTTCTCCTCCTGATGAGCCCGCATCTTGAGCTCAACGGTGATCGCGCGGCTCACCAGGTCGTTGTAGTCGGCGAAGTCGCAGACGGACAGCTTGTCCTGCATCTTCGCTGTCAACCCACTCACGAACCGACCCTGCTTCTTCTGGTCGGTGTCGACCTCCTCCGGGGCGTACTACGCCAGGTAGTTGAACTCCTGCGAGTAGTCAACCACTGACTTGCCGAGCTGTCGGAGGGCAAGAAATCACGCTTCTTCATGTCCATGAGGCCCTTCGATGTGGTACGCCTAACGCCTCACGGAACTCAAATTTGTAAATCGGTGCCCGGCAGTCGCATCACCTCAAATTGGCCCACCAAGCACCGGCAGGCCTCGAGTCGCTGTCTTGCCGAAGTGGGCCTTCGAGCTCCCCACGCCGATAAGAGCAAACTTACGCTCTATCGCGGCATACCAATCGCTTCGGCCTCCAACGGATCGGCAGGTGAGAAGACCGTGGTCGCGTGTGCAGAAGTCGAGATAGCCGGTGGGCCGACCCCGCCATCACCGCGGCCACCTCGCTGGACCCGATCCTGGACCAAAGATCTCTAGGATCCGATTTGTCGCCTCCTGGTGCTGCTCGGTCCGCCGCAATATCCAAAGACATTGGGAGGAGGCGGCGGAATAGCACCCTCTCGCTGCTGTCGCTCCGCACCTCCATCACCCCCAGAAGTGGAAGCCCCGCGGGTCCGCATTCTGTCGTTGACCAAGGCCGACGACAAGAGTTAGACTCCAAACGAAAACGACACACCACACTAACCTAACAACCTCAACTTACTCCCACTCGGATCGCAAAGACTTCAAGACTGGGGTCCCACAAGTCTGCCACACCCAGAACACAACTTCGATGCAAGGCAGCATGACACATGCACGGCATGAGATGAGATGACATGTACGACTTCCAACGCAACTCACTCCCACCGCTACAATCTAGGGCGGGGATAAATATCACTTTCTATCTAATGCATTAATGACAATCCTAAGCAATCTCCTAACTGGTCGTCGAGTTGGGGTCCGTCTTTGTGCGCCTTGCTCTGATACCAACCCTGAGAGGAGCCGCCCAGATCGTCCTCGAGTTGCTGGATGAACAGTCGCTCCCGTCGGATTTGGATTCTAGCAACAGACCACCGGAGGTGATCCCGATGCTAATACCCAAGCCCAAGCGAGCCAACTCGAAAAACATCCAAACGACTCGACAACAACCCCAGATTCCCGGTATGCGATCCGAAACTCGCCCAGATCCCCACATACCGGTTCCCAATGCCGTATCAACATTCAATTCGCACAAAGGGGCATCGAGCCCCAAACCTACTACCAGAGACGCACGAACGCGGAAGCAACAAAACACACACGGCACACGGAAGCCCAACAAAAACAACCAACGAAACAACCAAGCGAAAGGTAGACAAAAACCATTGCAGAGATAAAAGTGCGACAGTTTACAAAAGTAAAGCCAACTATCCTATACAACAAAAGTAAAACACCCCGGAAGTGTCATGCCCTGAACACTCCCAAGACGCCGACAACGTCGGCACCTACTCGGTGCTCGCCTGGCCACCGATAAGCGATGAGGGGCGTAACTCACACCCTCGACCCTCACCGCAAAACCACAAAGCGAAGCCTAAGTACAAAAGGTACTGCAAGTCTTACCCATGGTCCATATACGACCGACTCCAAAGGATATGCATTTGGATGTAGCAAGAAACAAGTCAAGGTAAACTTGCGTAAATGCTCATATTTTGTGGTTTAGTTGCTTAACTACTCAATTCACCCAAGTCTTAAGCGGTTGTTACTGCACCTACTTCTAGCATGAATTGTAATTAACATTAATTAAAGCAAACTCCACCTTTCAAATCAAGGCTCAAGCCCAACGGCGAACCACATGTTCAAGTTATTTACTACGCAGAAGAAGTTCAGATCAAGCTTGCTCATATCCGAGAGCACGGCAATTCGAATCGCTTAATTAACCCTGCAGGGAAGCATTGATCGCACGACACTTACCACAAGGGCCTAGTGTCAACCCCCTCCCAATCATACCCAATCGCCGAAGCGCCCTCCCGTGGGCCCGAAAACCTAGCACCCTCGAAGCCGCTTCTAAGCCCGGCTTGGCGCTCGAGAGTCGGCCCAAGCCTCGCCCTCAACCACGTCCAACCACAGGAAGTTACGGTCCATCGATTCCATATGAGAGAAAGAGTGGCTTACCGTACCATAATCGGGCATGCGACCAACCGGGGTGTGCTCAAACTGATTCCACTTACGATTCGGTCCTTAACTAACACAGACGGGAACTACCACATCGGGTCTCCTTACCCGATGTCCCAACCTTCCCGCCCGGTCTCCAATTTAACCTTTCCTTACTTAACCGTACCCATTTCATTTCATCGTAATTAATGTAATTGATCTCAAGCGGTGGACCAACCACCACTTGGCCCAAACCCGACCTCTAAGCAATTCTAAGCAGTGACTCATTTAATACCATTACTAGTTCCAACGGAAGTGTTCACAATCCAAAGGACGAATGTGCAGCAAATAGGATCTAACCCTAACCCAATTCAATTCCTAATGCAGACTTATTTCACCAATTAATCAGTTTATTCACAAAAATACAATTAATACAGGTTCAAGATGCATAGGTGCTTGCCTTGCTCTTCTGCTGGTGGATCGACAAATGATTTGCCCTCGGCAACTCCTCAACCACGCCACGTCGATCGCCGGGATCGTTCTCTACACGGATACAATGCATAATTAAAATGCATGCAATGCATATGAAAGAAGTACAACGGAAAAACCCGAAGAAATAACGAATCGACAACTCGACTCAACCGACAGACCAGCCTAACCGGACAGTGGCTAACCCGACACTCCGGCCATATATACCGGACACTCCGGATCAAGCGGACACTCGATCGGGTCCTGACACTCGCCCAGCGCATCTCGCCTAACTAACACGAGGACCGAGGTACCACCAAGCTCTACGGCACCACGAGACCCGATCTACGACTTTCCTACACGTGGCTGGGTTCTCGAGAAGCTCCTAACTAGCTTATTCCACGCGAAAGACACTAATCCAAAGAACCACTAATCAACCCTAATCAACCCTTGGATCGGCATCACTACTACCCGATCTACCACACTAGCACCCACATTTGCCAACCCAAGCTCCACACTAACCCTAGAATCACTATAACCAAAAACCCTAAAGCTCAAGATCTAACTCCAAAACCCCAAATCTAAACTCTAAGCTCTAACTCCCACCACCGATGACCCTAGAACCCAAGAAACCTACGAATCAACCCCCAAGAGAAAAGCCTACCTCCAAGGAAGATGGGGAGGAACAACGCCGGGTAGAGGAAAGAGGACGCCGGCTTGAGGACGAGCTAGAGGATGCCGGGAGGAGCCACTGAGGTCGCCGGCCGGTGGGAGCTCACGGAGAGGAGCTAGGTGGGTGGAGAGTGCATACACGGTGGAGGAGCAAAAGGGAGTAGAGTGAAATGAGGTGGGGGCAAGGAAACAGATTTTTATACAAAACCCCCGCAGATACGGACTCTCCGGACGCTCAACCCGAGACTCGGGTTGGGGTCTTGAATCAACCCGGACACTCCGGACATTCAGTCCGGACACTCCGGGTTGGGGTGTTCGGTCAGCCCAATCCGGATACTCCGGACTTTTATCCGGACATTCCGGGTTGGATCCGGACACTCCGGATGTTTATCCGGATACTCCGGATGTCCCAGGAGTTCTTGAAGTTTGGGGCCTTGACACCTTAGTATCAACCAGTTTTATATCTTTCAGAATATGATATCAGTTTTTCAAAAAAAAAATTCCAAATATGTACATTTTTCCTAACAGATATCCTGTGTTTGTGTGAGCTGTACTAGATTTTCTTCCCTGTTTTGCACGAGGATCATTGGTTTCTTTTCGTTGTGGACATCAAAGACCAAAAGTTTGTATTCCTTGATTCAGCAATTAGGGGGAGGTCATACAACGATACCATGAGGATGAATCTAGTAAGTGTGCTATATACATTCTAGTTGACCTACAATTAACTTTTCCCATGTAACTCCTTTATCTATGTTTTTTTTTGCTGTCTCTGCATGTTTTTCCTTACGATAATTTTTTACCTCCGACCTGTGATTTTTTGATTGATAATTTTTTTTTAACAATTTAATGGGTTCGCAGATATCGAATTTTACAACATCATTTTTTTCAACTGCTAAAAGGTCATCAATCAACCCTCTTGACTTCGATTTTGATGATCTCTCACCTCATCGTCAAAAGTTGAAGTAAGTTATATTAATGTTTTTTTAATTTTTTTTTGTACTTGTGATGATTGTTGGCCATATTTTTTTTTTTACATTTGTCATTGTATATTCATTCTTCTTTTTTCATATCCACTATTTTCTTCAGTTACGCTGGCTATCATTTTTTGTTATTACATAGGAAAGACTCCGGTGTGTTAGTCATGAAATATATGGATCTTTGGGACCCTAGAGTTGCACTCGAAGCTCAATTCACTATTGATGATATACCGAACATAAGGATTCAGCTTCTAAACCGCATGTTGCGCAGCAAACACAACTTGGCAGACTTAACTTTAGTTCAATCTTTAGTTGGGAAGGTTAGTCACAATTTTTTAAAATTTAATATATTATACTTTCTTGTTACTCTTCATTTTTCAAGTCATATTAAAATAAATTTATATGTGTACCTTTTTTTTTACAGATCCTATGAAGTGAAGCTCTTTGCTGTTTTGGAGCTTTCTTGTTACTCTTCAATTTTTCATATAAGCTTCCATTTATACTTCTTTCTTTTGTGTTTTGTGTAGTACACACACAAGCTGACAACTGAACCCATTCTGTAATCCCATCGATTGGTTTTGTATTTCGGGTCTTTTTGTGTTGTCCACACTTTTGTTGCATTTTTTCTATTGTTGTGTGCTTTTGTGACCTCTAATGCCTTTTTCCTTATTACTATGATCGGTAATTTTTTTTTATCTATTGATAATCAAGCAAGGGATGAAATAGGAGTTTATAGAATCTATGCGCATCATCTGTTGTATCAAATGTCATTCACTCTTACGGTTTGAAACTACTTATCAAATCTCAAATTATTGTGAATATTTTTTTATATAATATCAAATTATTTCATTTTATTATTATTCTGTTAATAACTTTTTACATGATCTCATTTTTCTTTTTACTGTATCTACAACATATGTTTCTTACCTTAGAATAATCGGATTTTTTTTCGTCTCACCCATGATTTGTTTCACATCATCATCAAAAGGATCCCATCATAAATTTTTGTATACAGGTCAGTATATAAGGTTATTTTTTATAGCATTTTTATGTTTTCCTGTTCATATGCATAGTATATATAACCATCATAAATGAGTTTTAGAAAGTTTTGTTTTTAGTGGCGATGCAAAATTTGAATATGATGAAACAAGCACCGAATACATTCCTCTGTGCGGCACACATATATTAGTGCTAGTGCATCACAAATAATAATTAAGCATTTCAAGTTTTGTCTTGACAAGTTTTCAAGTTTTTGTCATGGAATGCATAATTTAATAATTACACATTTTCAAGTTTTCAAGTTTTTGATAAACAGTAGGTTTTTTTTAAGTGAACTAAGTTAGTTTTGTGCCCTTCCTTACATGCCAATTGAAATTTGCTATTATGTTTAGTTTTTTTTTTTTGTTTCAGCTTTTCGATGGTAACAGATCTAATATTTTTTTGAAGCAGGAGATATTTGATGCGTATGATATATAGGGTTTGTGTGAGTGATAAGGTGATATTTTTTTATTCCTTTTTTAAAATACTCTGATATTCATTGCAGTGTTAGGTTGCAGTCTGATTTTTTTTGTATTGTACATATATACATGTTGCTGAAAACAATAATGGTACTGTTCGATCTAGTTGATGTCATGGTAAATGTAAGTATATATTCACACACCTTTTTTTATCGTTCATCAATTATGTATTTTTTTCATCAGCATAGGACGACATGCTCTTGTTTTGTTTTTATATGTACAGACATGTTTTGTTTGCTGGGATAAGTTTTTACTACATTTTTTTTTCCTGGGATGAGCTTTTTTGTATTTGCAATAGGTGAAATAATCTCTTTTGTGTTTTGTGTAGTACACACACAAGCTGACAACTGAACCCATTCTGTAATCCCATCGATTGGTATTTTGTATTTCGGGTCTTTTGTGTTGTCCACACTTTGTTGCATTTTTTCTATTTTTTGTGTGCTTTTGTAACCTCTAATGCCTTTTTTCCTTATTACTATGTGCGGTAATTTTTTTGTATTGTACATACATACAGGTTGCTGAAACACTAATGGTACTGTTCGATCTAGTTGATGTCGTGGTAAATGTAAGTATATATTCACACACATTTTTTATCGTTCATCAATTATGTATTTTTTTCATCAGCATAGGACGACATGCTCTTGTTTTGTTTTTATATGTACAGACATGTTTTGTTTGATGGGATAAGTTTTACTACATTTTTTCTATCCTGGGGATGAGCTTTTTGTATTTTTTTAAAAGTTGAATGGGCGTGTAGATATTATTCATATATAAAGACAGATAGTTGTGCTTTTTTTTGTTTCAGCTTTTTGATGGTATGAAGTAAGTATAATTACATACTATTCTGTACATCATTAATTACATACTATTTTCTAGGCATGTTTTGTTTGTTTTGTATGGAGATGTTGATAAGTAAAATATGTTTTGTTTGTAGGTTTGTATGGAGATGTTTTGTTTGTAGGCATGTTTTGTTTGGTTTATAAGGTGTTTAGCATAATTAGTCTTGTTTATAAGATTAGCATGGAGATGTTTTGTTTGTAAGCATAATTATGTTTGTTTTGTTTGTCAGTAGGTTTGTATGGAGATGTTTTGTTTGGTTTATAAGGTGTTTTTTTAGACAAGATTTTGTTTGCTAACTTTATATGTTTTGTTTGTTTGCTAAGCAAAATGTTTTGTATGCTGAGAGCGTGCTAGATTTTGCTATAAGTGGGTAGTTTTGTTAGCTGATGGTAGCAGATGATTTTTTTTTCTAATTCTGGAGATATTGTTGTGAATGATCTCTAGGCTTTTTTTGTGTGTGATAAGGTGATTTTTTCTCTTTTTCATTTAAATACAATAATAATGGAAATGTTTTTGATCTAGCTGATGGTCGTGGTAAATATAAGTATATATTCACATCATTTTTTAATCGTTCATCAATCTTGTGTTTTTTTCAATTAGCACTAATGGGCTCTATGTTTTTGCTTCATATAAGATTTTTGTTTTTACTTTTTTTAAGCACTATTGGGCCTCTAAGCGATTTTTTATAAGACGAATTTCAAAGTTGATATTCTGAGTCAATACAGAATCGCATATACTTATCATATTTTTATTTTTCTCCATTTTGGCATACTATATAACCATGGCAGATGTATCACACATATGAAAAATACATTTAAGTTTTTTTTAAGTGAAACATGTTTTTTTGTTAGTTTTGGCGGCACAACATACTGAAGAGATCAACAAATCAAAATATTTGTATGGAGTCCTACAAACATCGACCTGTTACATCTGTCTAGTTTTGATGTAATAACTGCAAAAAATTCTTTTTGAACAATATTTTCTGAATCCATACATACTACTTTTTTTGTGTTTGAGCAGTACACAAACAAGCTGGCAATTAAGGCATTACTTATAAAGATGAATTGGACACTACTATTTTTTTTGTCTTCCAAATTCTGTACTTTTGCTTCTTCTTCCAAATTCTGTACTTTTGCTTCTTTTGTATCCTTTTTCTGAATGGGACACTTCTTTTTGTCTATATTTTCTGAAGTGGACACTTCTTCTCTCTAAATCTTTCTACTTCTTGAAACCTTTTTTTTTTCCACTTAAGAGTCATCCTGCAAACACAGAGAATAATGTTTTTACATTTGTAATCTATATATTTTTACAAATTATACACAAAATTTGTTAATGAAAAATTCTACATGTATGCATGCAGTAGTAATAAATAAATTTTAAAGTACAGGGTTTTTAGGATGTACCCATGTTTTCTGGCTGGGGGGTTGCTAATTGATTCCTTTCCCTTGGGGCCTAATGATAGGCGGAAGGTGAATTTTTTTTTGGCAGTTCCGTATGGTGTGTCCAACCTCTCCGCAGTGCTTGCACTCTTTTATTTTTTTTCTTTCTTTCATTTGGTCAACTATACTTTTGTACCTCCCCTTGGTCCTTCCTTTAGTCTTTGCCTTTCCAGGATCCAGTAGCACAATTGTTGGTTGTGGTTCTGTGCATAGTTTTGGCACTTCTTGACTTTTATCTGTCCAATGGATGGGTTTTTGCTGCTGAGAGTTTTGCATTGAGCTATCAGTCGCTTTCTTCATGTCACTTATAGTTGTTTCCATATTACCTACCTCATCCATAACATAGTCAAACATGTTCTGTGTTTTCGAAGCGTCTGATGCAATCAAAACCATTTTTCTTGACAATATGTTAAATCTAAATAGACTATCAGCATCTCTTATTTCTGCAGCTAGTTGTTTTGGCTCTATTATGCTAGATTTGTTGAAACCGATCCTCCATCTTTCTAGGAAATACTTGTCTGGCAGCTCTGTAATGTTAAGGCTTATGAGGACTTTCAGTATGTGAGAGCACAATATGCCATCCTTCTGGAACATTGCGCAAATACAGCTATAGTTTTCTTCTGGTATGTCAATCAACACTACATATGTTCTCCTCCTGTATTCTGGTCTGGGGTGGTTATCTGCCTGGTACACCTCATATATTTTGTATTTATCTCTCTCCACCATGTAGAGTGATGTTGTGTCTTTGAGTTCATTCTGGAATTTGATGAATATTTTCCTATTGTATACCTTCCAAGCTTGATCTTCCATCTTGTAATTGGACCATAATTGTGGTTTTGTTTTTGATTTGTTATCTTCTTGCTCCTCTCTATCTAATATCGTGTCTGAAATCCTTTCAAATTCTCTGAACAAACTCAATACGCTGTGTTGTGGGCCAACATCATACTTAAATATTGCGTTCATCCCTTCACTTCTAGCAGTTGAGTGAATGAAGGGGTAAAACTCTTTCTTAAAATACACTGGGACCCATCTGTGCCTAGATGCCCACATGTCCTGAAAGTATTTCACATTAGCCACTTCATAGTAGGTTACCATTTGCACCCACAAAGTTTCAAATTCTTGCACTGTCAAACAATTCATAATGATGTCGATGAAGTCTTCATGCAAACAAGGTTTTGCCCTGAAGCATGGACCAAGCTTCTCCTCAGCTTTATGTGTAATGTGCCAAAGGCAATTCCTGTGTTTTGCATGTGGGAACACCGATGCTATAGCTGATTTCATTGCCCCATCCTGATCAGTGATAATATGTGTTGGTGCTTTGCCATTCATCGCCCGCAGAAATGTTTTGAAAGCCCACCTAAATGTCTCAGCAGTCTCATCCTTTAGTAGAGCACATCCCAAGAGGCAGTTTTGTCCATGCCCAGTGATACCAACAAATGGAGCAAAGGGAAGGTTGTACTTGTTGGTCATGTAGGTTGTGTCAAAGCTGATGCAGTCTCCATATCTATCATAATATTTCCTTGCCCTGTCATCAGACCAGAAAATATTCTTTACCCTATTGTTGTCATCAGTGTCAAAGGAGAAGTAGAAACCTGGATTATCTGCATGTTTTTTACAAAAGTGAGCTAGTAGCTGAACCATGTCATCTGACAAGTTCTCATGTCTAATAGATGTCCTCAAGTTGCTCACATCACGTTTTGTGTACGGTAGGGACCTCAAACCTCCTCGTAGGAATGAGAGCACAGATATCATCTTCCTTGTGGGGATATTACAATTGTTTAATGTTCGGATTAGGTTTTTTTCTTCCTCCGTCATGAATTTGTGAGACCTAAGGAACCTTGTCTCATTTTGGGGACACATTTCATGGTTATGCTCTAATACAACCCTCTTGACATTCCAGATCCCATTTTTGAGCACCACCACCATTTCTGCCGGGCATTTGGTTTTCACTATGCTGTTCCTCCTCCTCTTATTTGTGAGAGTCCCTTCTGTAATCCCATCAATTGATTTTTGTGTTGGTTCTTTTTGCTGTCCATACTTGTTGCATTTTATTGTGTGCTTTGTGACCTCTCCTCCATTTTTCTTGTTTTGTGTCCGGTAATTTTTGGTCTTTGCTATTGAGAATCCAGCAAGGAATGAATAAAAGTTATAGAATCTATGTGCATCATCTGCTGTCTCAAATGTCATCCCCTCTTCTGGTTTGAATCTACTATCAATCTCATAGTTACCTATTGACTGTTTCATTGCATCTATCATTTCACTTTCCAGAAAATTCTCAATATCTTCTTCCAATAAATCTGCTTCACCTGTTTCTGCAATATGTTCAGGCTGTGCGGCATCTTCATTTATGCCTCCTTCAGATTCCATTGTGTCAGTATATCCTCCAGTCATGCATGTTGGTGACAAGGGTTGGACATTTGGGTTTTTGAAAACATCTTCTTGATTCTGTAACAACAACAACAAATTTGTATGTTTTTTAGTTTTTGGCCTAGGTGCGTAAAGCAAACTAGATTGATGACAGTAAAATTACCATATCATGAGATGTTTGTATGTCTTCCAAATCTGTTCTTGTTTGTGCTGTTTCCAACAACGGCTCTTGGATCATCAAATTTTGGTTCTGTTGCATATAGAGAGAGCTATTCCGAACTGGCTCCATCGACCGCAATAGGCTCACCAGACTATTGCCCATCATGTCTCCAGCACTATTGACATCAATTGATTGTTGCTGAAATGAACAAATAATATAATGTTTTTTCAATAGTTCATTATTATTGTGAGCATATATTCTTTTTATATGATATCATTTTAATTTTACTATATCTAGAACATATGTTTCTTACCTTAGAATAGTCGGGTTTTTCTGTCACACCCATGATATGTTCCATATCATCATCAAATGATCCTACCAGCATTCTCTGTACACAGGTCAGTACATAAGGTTATTTTTCGATAGAATTTTTGTTTCCTTCAATATGAAAAGTGTAACCATCATAATGAGTATAGAAAGTTTTTTAAAGTGGCTGAGCAAAGTTTTGTGTTAAAATAATTCTACCTGAAAGTTGTTGTTGTAAATGCAAACCTCACTTGTCATTGGCGGTGTCCATGGGATAGGTTCCTGTTTTTTTTTAACATCATGCAATTTCAAAAGTGCAGCTGTGTTGAAAAACAAAACTGGTTATAAATATGGAGGAAATAACAATGTGTTTATACATACCATTGATTGATTGTTTTTGGGCAATGGATTGCCTTGTTGACCTTGATGTGAAAAACTGCATTTTGGTATTTTTTTTCACTCCAAGTAGATTGATTCATCATTGTTGCCTCACAGTATAATATTTTAGACGATTCACCAATTGCTTTTTTTCCTTGTCAAACCTGCATAGAAACATTAACAAATCAAACATTTTACTCAGATTTACTTTGGTTTGTTTTTGCTTCTGATAATTATACATAAGTGTTTGTTTTCTTCTCTAATTTTTCTTTTATAGGCTTAACTAATGAGGTAATAATGTCCATTAGGAGTTTTATTACTTTGGTCTTGATAGAGATCTAAAACAATGAAGAAGTTAGACAAGGAACTTAAAACACCAGGAGAAGTCCAACGAGAGGCTTCTGTCAGTTGAGAATCCCTAATGAATAATGCTTTCTGTTTATTATGATGAGATAATAATGTCCATTAGGGAGTTCTATTACTGTATCAATAAGGTTTTGTTTGATTAAATTTCTCCAAAATGTTTTGTTTGATTCTCTAATTATATATTAATTAGAGGCTTCTGGCTCTCATCAATATTCTCCCAATGATTTCTACTGTATCAATAAGGTTTTGTTTGATTAAATATCTCCGAAATGTTTTGTTTGATTCTCTAATTATATATTAATAGGCTTAACTAATCTGCAGTTAAAGAATCCCTAATGAATAATGCTTTTGGTTATTATGATGAGATAATAATGTCCTTAGGAGTTTTATTACTTTGGTTTTGATAACAGATCTAATTTTCTGCATCTGGGGAGATGTTTGATGCGCATAGTCTACATGTTTGAGGTAACATTGTACTTATAGTCTCCTATTATATTTTTTGTATTTGTACATATATAAGGTTGATGAATACTAAAATCTGGGGAAAACGCTAAATCTTTTTTGTGTTCTAGCACCTCTAAATCTTTAAATCTATGAGAAAAACGCTAACCGAGAGGGGGGAAAATAGTAAAATCAGTGCCCCTAAAACCAATATGAATTACACTGTTCATTTCAGTATTGTAGTTTTGTATTGTTTAGAAAACACAAAGACATCAGTACGTAATGACTTTTTCATCTGTTGAAACAAGAGAGCCGTTAGATGAAGAAACCATTGTAGAAGGCAACAAAAAAGGAACTCTGGAAGGCAAGCACGAACATGTCGAACAATTCTTTCCTGCGCAGATGCTTCATAATTATCAGAGGGGAAGAACAGAAAACAACAGGTATTTACCTCTAGAGTCCATCTGATCCTCCATGATTCTCCCTCTTCTTTTTGCATTCGATACACTATGCAGCTCCTTCTTATTTCGCTCTCTGGAGTTTTTGATTTTCTCGATCCTGTTGTAAGTTCTATGATCTCAACGTCCTAACTTTTTCCTTTTTGCTTTGTTTTTGTGGGCCCCACAAAATTAGGGCAACAGGTTTTTTCTTGGAGGTCAAGTTGGGCTGTGAAAAAGAAGGCCGAAGCATTTGAAAAACAGAGGGCTGCGGTTTTGTTTTACGAAAGGAAAAGAGGGCCGTAGATTAGTTTTGTTTCTGGGCTACTTTTTTCTTTGTTATTGGATTAGAACATTGTTATTGGATCTAGGTCCACTTCAATTGGCGGACCCAATAAAGCCCGCTGTGCGTTTAAGTTGTTAAATCTAACGGCTGGGTCTTTTGATCAAAGGGCCCAAAATTTGGATGTTTTTTGAGGACAAAACATCCGGGTGAAGCTTAGACGCACCCTTTTATCAAATAACGTATGAACTATGAAATATAGACTTCTTTTGGAGATTCGTACGAAATTTAGGCTGATTGAACTCGAACGGAAAGGATTAAAAATCGGAGATCATGTGCATCACTTCGTTGCTTGATAATCTTCCGCCCAGCAGCCCTGCACATCGTCTTGATAAAAATAAATAAATAAATAATCCTAGTCAAACCCTCTGTGCTCGCCATGATTTGTATCATTAGCCACGGCAAAAGGCAGTGAATAATGTACTCCTGTGCTGGGGCACATGGTCCATTCAAACGCATTTATATAGGCCATGTTGGAACGCATAGATTCACACGAAACAGAATCGACTCACACAGAAATCTAAAAGAAGACGCGCGTTTCAAACGGGCCTCACGATGCTATGCCAGCCAACCTCAATTTTGACTGCGGATAACCAATTTCATCACAAGACAAAGAATAACTAGTTACACCAAACGATAGTCCTCTGACTAGGTAATTAAGGTCCCGTTTGGTACGGTTCCAGATTCTAGTAGAAACGGAAACGGTTCCAGATTCTTGGTAGAAACGTTTCAGGTAGAATCAGAATCACTTTCTGCAAACTATTTGGTATGGTTCCAGATTCTAGTAGAAACTAGTGAAACGGGGTTGAGGGTGATTCAACCACGGTGTAGAAAAAAAAGAAACGTTTCTAGTTCCGAGTTTTAGCCGTTTGGTTGGGTTTCTCCTAGATTTTAGTAGAATCAGCTCGGTTCCAAGTTACCAAACGAGGCCTAACTAAGGAGTTTCTTAAAGAATAATCTTTTTTTTTCCATGTGTATTGAAAAAATATGCTGACGAATTATTTTCTTTTAAAAAAATAATTATCTGTTGCACCACGTGACGGTGACTGATCACATTGTTCGTTGCACCGGCGCTGCCGCCCAACACGAGTGCGGGAGATCTTGGTGGGGAGGACGAAGAGCAAGGGGAGTTCTGATCAGGGGGATGTCGGCCCTGCGCCGGCTCCGACGCCGGCCGGGGAGGATGACGAAGGGCAAGGGGAGTTCGACATGTTCTTTGCTCATTGCAAGAAGCTGCAGCTCGTTTCAGCCGCGCCGTCTTGCGCTCCATTCGAGAAGACCTTGGAGCAGTTTGGTTATAATTTTCTTGACGACGTTGCTGTGTGATGATCCAAGGGTGGGCGGCGTGGAGGCGCCGGAGCAGTGCCGGGACAGGCGGCTGGTGTTCCTCGTCGACTCACTGAACCGCAACATGTGGGAGTCGCTAGCTCGTCTGCAACCTCTACACGGCGGTGCCCGACCGCTCGAGGACGCGCATCGACGACGTCACCTCCGAGTACAGGATCTTCCGCGCCATGGTACGCCACCTGTCACCATGCATCCACCGCTTGGTTCCTTCCTTCGTTTCCAGTGTCACAACCGAATGGTTCCTGCAATTACGGTGCCGCTGTGGTTGACATAAAGTTTAGATACTGTTGACCTACCAATCGGCCAATCACCTAGGCTGAAAGAAAGAAATATCGATACTGTTGAACTACAAATTGACATTTTAAAATTCCGGATGGCTTTTTCTTCGGACAACATCCCAAAATCAGTGCGGCCATTCACTTCACTAGGATGAAAAAACTTGCCCGTATGGCTTACAGCCTAATCCATATAGGCCTTCAGCTCAAGAACCTAATAAGAAAGATGTATTTCGTTTTTTCTTTTTGGTTGAGAAACAACGACTATATTATGTTGCAGATTATCTTTGCTGCTGAGATAAAATTCATTTCATTGTCATCCCAAGCATATACCTGACTCTCAAACAATACATCATCCTTTGTTACTACATCATGAAAAAGAACAGGACTACAGTCGCTGGGTGTTGTTCTTCTGGAGCCCCGTTCCTGGTGAATCGTGAGACCAAGCACGACCGGACCAGGGCGCTCAAGCTGGACCAGCTCCCAGCCACGCTGCAGCGGGTGCTCGGCGCAGATGTCCTCGTGTTCAACACCGGCCACTGCTAGACTCACACCGGCAAGCTCAGGGCGTAGGTCTACTCTAAACTCTCAGCAAATATTACATCAGCTTGCCCCTTTTCCCTTCCTTTTTTGGTCTTGATGATTAACCGAGTGTTTGACCGCAGGTGAGACCACCTCGAGGGTAACTGGAAGCTGGTCGAGCTGAAAGTCGAGGAAGCTTTTTAACAGAGCATTGAGGACACGGGCGAGATGGGTCGATCGCAACCTAGACCCAACTAGAACCAGGGCCTCCTTCCGAAGCGTCTCTGAACACAAGATGTACGTATTTCTTGCAACCATCCCATCACGGTAGATGAAACTACTGACCGATACAGTACAAACTGGTGCTAACATCAGACATCTCCAATCACAAATGGAGCAATCATTCCATGGTTCCTGAAATGCCCGATATCCATTGTCGAGAGGAACATACAGAGCATGAGGACGCCTGTTACATATCTGAACATCACCCCTGTCAGTGTACACCAACAGGGATGATAATCCCCTGAGCATGGAGTAACGGTAACCGGTCATATACGCTCACTGCAACCGCTGGTGCCTACCGGAGCTACCTGATACGTTGAATACACTTTTGCTCGCCTCCTTGAGGTATCCCTCTAATGTACACTTGCTAGGATAAAGCGGAATACAATTTGCAGCTTCACCTTGCCTGAGAGCGAATGGCACAAGCGCACAGCACAACGAACGGCAAACCAAACAAGTACGGTATACATCCGTATAGATGTAGGTAGTATCTTACATTGAAGCTTAAACAACGAGAAAACAATCACACTGGGCCGATAAATTATACCGCCAGCAAACAGTGAGACCAAAATTAGTTGACAAATCAACTACAGAAAGAGATCCACTTGCACAACAAGCAAGCACATCACCAACTATATTTCTCACTACCGAAATCAGCATCAATATTTCATGAATCCTGACAGTAGAATACATGGAGCGTGACCAGATTTGCTTTCTTGTGTAACAAACAGCAGTGTATCAACACCACAAATTATTGTGTGACAAACAGCAGTGTATCAACTACACAAATTCTTGTGTGAGAAACAGCAGTGTAAACTCTAAAAACACAATCCATGGGAATTGCGCTAAGCTGAGGTAAATAATACCTTAGCAGAAATATGTCAACATAAATAAATTTCTAAACTGGTAACAATAGGCATCGACAACGAGGCACCTTGGTTCAACGTCCAAACTCACCCGAGATCAACAAGTTCATTTATGCTTCAAAACTTGCAAGTATGCCATGAAACTAAAACCTACCAAGCACTCGGATGTAAATGAGATCAGTGGAAACTAATTTTTTAAAAAAAACACCAGTCACTCGAGCTGAAAACAAGCATGCAGTCGATGGACTTGATTTGAGAATAAATTCTCGTGCAATGCTAAATTAAATATCAAGTAATGCTTCTATGCATCACCCCCAATACAAGTTTCACAAATCTTGAAGCAAGATCACCATCTACTCTTGATTCATGCTTTAATATTTATGCAACTTTTAAAAAGTAATACATAGAAGCACTCTCATAAATATCTAGGACTTCGAACAAAAAAGCAACCAAGATAGCTCAACCCAATTACAGATGCGGCGGGACAAGGAATTGAGGAAGGAAGTGGACAAGTTGATATCGAATGGCTATCTGCACCTGAAGACACAAAGATACCACTACAATATGGATTTTTTTGGGTAGTATATTTGGTAGTATAGCTGCAGTTGTCTGCAGTTAGTCCATATATATATAATTCCAAGTAACATAGCATTACAAATCATCAATCATGCATATCAACAGCCCACGGTTTACCAAGAAAGTTTCCACTGATAACAGGCCACACAATAAACTGAACACCAGATATAATGATAGATAACTGGATATAACAAGACAATCAGACGACGAAAAATACACAACAATGTAAAAAGATACCTCACATATTTATGTAAACAGAAAACTGCAAAGCAGTCATAGGAAAATACATGTCTAATGAAGAGTTCTCAGAAAACACTAAGATAGCTTGATTTATTTCTTAACAGCGAAAATTTGAGAGCAAAAACTGATTTCCAGATCAGAGGTAGCCCGAATATGCAAGACATCCATGTAAGCAGACAACAGTTCTGAATTCAGCACAACCATTCAAAGTATATGCTCCCAAGAGTAGTCACACACCTGAGTCACACATTCACTAGAATTCAATCAATAGTTCAGCAGAGCACAAATATACAGAAAAAATGCATGTAATGTAACATTAAAGAAAAGGGCAAAAATAATTTAATTCAGAAAGTTCCTAATATCCGCAGCCTAATCCTAACTTGTACAGATAATACAATGCAGAAACAAAAATGCAGCTCATGTATGACAACTTCGAAGATTAAACACTAATCTTGAAGAGCTTTTGAGTGAAAACATATTGCATGCTTATTCTGTAGAGCAACAAAATGCCAATAAAAAGAAAAACATCATAGCATAAAGAATATCAATAAACCGTAAATTCGTATGACAAATGCAATCAAGTATGATAACTTTAAAACTATAGTAATCTTGAAGAGCTTACAGTAAGAATATACTGGATAACTATTCTATAGATCAAGAAAATGGGGGAAATATTATAGCATAAAGAATATCAATAAAAAGTAATCTGATAAATATTTCTGCGTACAGTAGGTGACCAATTTTAATGTGCTTATATTTCACTTTCAGTGATACATACTCTCTTCCACGGCCATTATCAAAGGGATACAAATAGTTGTGTTTGATAATAGCAAGCTGGAGATCTAAACAGCTTCTGGTGAATTCACTGATTCACCCATAAACAATGAAAATAAAGCAAGTCTAATACCAGTGGAGATGCCCTTCATGCAAATGGACATAATGTGCAAAGTGCAAACTAATGACTTAGTAGCAGGTAGGGGTGAAAATGGTACGGGTTAATCCCGACCGATCCGGTACCGAATCCGTTAAAAACCGTATCCGGGAAAAAAAATCCGTATCCGGCCGGATTCGGATACGGTACCGGATACTTGCTACCGGATACGGTAACGGATACGGTAGACGAGATATCCGACCGAATAGCTGCGGTATATGGTAACCGGATATTATCCGACCGGATATCCGAATCAACAAAACAAGGGTACTCCGTACGACCGTACTCAAGTCAAGGGTTTCCCATTCGATTCCCGCAAGCCTCAGTCTTTGCCTCCCTATTCGATTCCCCAACCCGAAAACTAACCCTAGTGCTTGAGCCGCCGCCGCCGCCGCATGAATTCAGTGTGTTGGCCTGTTGGGCGAGCGGGACTTAGTTGTTCAAGTTATGTATGAATTTGATACCTTGTTATACTTGTGTTGTGTGAGTTGTCAAATTTATGTAATATATATGAATTTATTGCTTGTCAAATGTTTCAACAAGTATGTATCCGTTTGTATTATCCGTTTCCGAACCGAATCCGGTATGTATCCGCTCCAACATTACCATATCCAAACTCCGAATATCCATATTCAGATCCAGATTTCGGTCTTACCGTATCCGATTCCGAATCCGGAAAAAAAATATGGGTTAGGATACGGGAACAGCAATATCCGACCGTATCCGATCCGTTTTCACCCCTAGTAGCAGGGGATGCAGTAAGGACAGATTTGTCGAAGCTATAAAGGTAGTTGTGATGTATAAATGGCATAAATAAAACAAACATGCACATACATTTGAAATCGAATTTCTAAACCAGTCATCTATAACATTCGAGAAAATCGAATTGATCATGCAAGATAGGACATATCATGGTATGAGCTCGTTCGGCCAGAGCTAGCTCGTACGCCCGTGTGCCCGGGCGGGAACCTGGCCGAAGGTTGCTCACCGGCGCTTCCGCGTGAGCGGTAACTTGGTCGCTGAGCCACCGCCTCAGTTCATAGTTTTGGCAAAATTCAACATGCCCTTTTCTTATTTTCTCTGTCTCTTATAAACTCTAGAACAAGGAAAGTAACCAACTAAGGAAAGCAATAACAACTTGATTGAGAACTACCAAATTGGAAAAATAGGAAACTGCAAAAATCAGAAATTGCCTTGCATGGCAAATGGCGCCTGCACGCACTGCCTCGCAGCCTCTAGCTATGCGCCGATTCTTTCCTCTCCTTCCTATAATAGACGCGATCTATATCATTACTCCCCCCCTGGAAAACAAGCTTGTCCTCAAGCTTGCAATCGGGATAAGAGTGCCGAAGAACGATCGCATCCACCCACGTAGCTTCTTCTTGTGGCTCGCCCGTCCAATGGACCAAGAATTGTCGCTGACCTTTGACAAATCGTTGGGCGAGGAGTCGTGTGGTTCAGACCGAGCCGAGCCGTCAAGAGTCATCTCAGTGGCAACGCCGGGCTTGACGGGGATTTCCCTTGTACTGCTTCAACAGAGAGACATGGAACACATTATGAATGCGGGCTGTGGTCGGAAGCGTAAGGCGATACGCCACGGAGCCCACACGGGCCTCGACCACGTATGGTCCATGGAATCGGGGGGACAACTTGTGATCCGGACCCCCGCGGGCTGTCGCTTGCCGGTGTTTTTGTAACTTCAACCACACCCATGATCCTGTCTCAAACTGAACTTCACGGTGATGCTGATCGTACTGCTGTTTCATTCTATTTTGAGCTTGGGCGAGGTGTGCCTTGGCAGAAGTCAGCAGTGAATCGCGATCAACTAACTGACAGTCAACTAAATCAATGGTTGTGCCCCCCGGCTGATACGGCAATAAGGACGGTGGGGACCTTCCATAGACCAATTCGAACGGGGTCATACGCAGAGCAGAATGAAAAGAAGAGTTATAGCAAAACTCTGCCCATGGAAGCCACTGGACCCAGGTAGTAGGGTGGTCTGCCACCAAGCAACGCAGGTACATTTCAATAGTCCGATTGACTACTTCTGTTTGTCCATCCGTCTGAGGATGATAAGCTGATGAGAGCAAAAGTGCAGTGCCACTGCGTTTGAACAAATCCTGCCAAAATGCACTGAGGAACACCGGATCTCTATCCGAGACTATGGACTCGGGAATTCCGTGGAGCCGGACCACCTGATCAAAGAAGAGCTTGGCGACTGTGGATGCTGTGGCAGGACGGGATAATGCAATAAAGTGTGCATACTTCGAGAGTCGGTCAACCACCACCAATAATGCCGTTTTGCCTGATGCCTTCGGTAAACACGTGATAAAATCCATTGAGATGTCACTCCAGATCTGTTGAGGTATTCTCAAGGGTCAGAATAAACTCTACCGAGACAACGAGCTTGTCTTGTTGCGTTGACAGACGATGCAATGTGCCACAAAGTGCTCCACTGTCTGGCGTTGATTCGGCCAATAGTAGGCAAGTTTTACCCGGTGAAGCGTCTTTTGCGAGCCTTCATGAGTTAGGTCGTGAATTGAAGCAATGATAGAGTCAATCAATGGGGACCCCTGGGGCACAAAAAGGCGATTGCGATAGTATAACAGCCCGTCACGAATCGCCCAAGTGCTCGCTTTCCGGCTCCCCGCCCTGCATGTGTTCACCTCTGATGTGGTGGGTGTGGAGGGGATCTGGCCGCCCATATTGGCTGATGGAGTAGTCGAGTGCGCCGCGAAGTCGCTTCCTGGATTTGCATGCAAATGACGCCGCACTTCTCGGATCTGCCGCAGCATTTCCGACCACCCCTCGCGGAGATGTTATGCGCCACGTAAAGAGCCGCACAAGCTGGATCATCCTGGGGTATGCGTGAAAGAGCATCCGCGGCCTGATTTGCCTTGCCCGGCTTGTATTCCACTTGAAAATCAAACCCCATCAACTTGCTGAGCCAGTGTTGCTGTGGTGGAGTTATCGTTTGGCTTAGCAGAATTTGAGGCCGCCGTGGTCTCAGGCGGACGATGAATCGATGCCCCATAGATACGGACGCCAATGGCGAACCGCTTAGATAACCCAATGAGCTCCCGCTCATACGCCGCAAGCTTCATGTGCCGCTTCGCCGCTTTACTGGTGTAATAAGCGATTGGGTGACCTTCCTCAGAGCACCGCGCCAATACCTATTCCCGACGCGTCGCATTCTACCACGAATGGCTTGGAGAAATCGGGCATCCGAGCACGCGCCGCCATCATCACCGCTTGAGACTGACGAAGGAATCCTCGGCGTTGGCACTCCGCTTGAACCCATTGGCGCGGCACGTCGCCAATGGCTCACCACTCATCGCATAATTCGATGAAACGCCAGAGTATCCTCGTGAGTCCAAGAAACCCCTCAATCTTTATCACGAGGTCGGTCTCGGCCATGCCGCCACCTTTGAAGTTTCTTTGGATCTGCGGACACTCCATTGTATGAGATGATGTGTCCCAGGTATCCGATGCGCTCTTGGGCAATTGCACACTTGGACTGCTTCAGGTAAAGTTGATGGCACCGCAGCAAATTAAACACAAGCTGAAGATGTTTGATGTGTTCGTCGACTGATGGACTGTATACCAAGATGTCATCAAAAAATACAAGCACAAAGTGGCGCAAGTATTCTTTTAATATTCCATTCATCAATGCTTGGAACGTGGAGGGCGCGTTGGACAATCCAAACGGCATCACTAGAAATTCATAGTGACCGTGATGAGTACGGAAGGCCGTCTTTGGAATGTCATCCTCGTGTATGCGGACTTGATGGAAGCCCGACCGAAGGTCCAGCTTGGTGAAGAAGCGCGCGCCCCTTAGTTCATCCAGAAGTTCCTCCACCACTGGAATGGGGAACTTATCCTTTATAGTGTGGGAATTCAATTCCCTATAATCCACGCAAAATCTCCAAGTACCGTCTGCCTTCTTGACTAGCAATACTGGTGACGAGAAGGGAGAACGACTCGGACGGATAATCCCCTGTTTTAGCATTGCCTCACATTGCCGCTCAATTTCGTCCTTCTGACGGTAAGGGTACCGATAAGGACGAACGACGATGGGATTGGTTCCTTCTGCCAGGCAGATGTGATGGTCACACTGTCGCAGTGGTGGCAAACCAGGCGGCTCCTGGAAGATATCATTGTATTCATGGAGCAGCCCCTGTATTGCTGGTTCCTCCTGGAGCTCCATGTCCATCAGCTGTACTGCTTTTCGCTGCATGCCTCGGAGAAGTACCAATGAGCCTCTATGCTCAAAGGACATGGTAAGGTTCCCAAAATTCCACTGAATGTCCCCCAACATTTGCAGCCACTGAACTCCCAAAACTACATCAAAACTTCCCAAAGGAATGACAATGAAGGGCGCTTCAAACTGATGTCCTCCAATAGAGAACTCCACCTTATTGATAGTACCCAGACACGGCAATTTCCCTCCCCCTGCGACTCTGACCTGCATGGATTTGTTGGTTGAATATTTCCACTCAAGTACTCCTGCTGCATGACTGCTCACAAAATTATGTGTGCTCCCACTGTCAATGAGACCATGTAGCACGTTCCCTTGGACCGTGAGGAGGACCTGCATTGTGTCTCCGTGTTTGGGCCCTAGCATAGCGATCATGGATAGGGACGGCTCATCCTCCTGCACTCCGACTTCATCCTCTTCTTCTTCCTGTTCCTCTACCTCAAGGTGGAACAGTCGTTTGCACCGATGATTGCGGCTGTACACCTCGTCACAATTATAACATAGTCCTTTTGCTCTTCGATCTGCTATCTCATCTGCACTTAGTCGCCGCCATCGAGTTGGGTACCGAATCGATCGTGGAGCCCACTAAGCCGCCGCATGGGTCCCGACGGCTCGTTGTTGTGTCTTGAACGATGTTCCCAAAGTGTCGTGGGAACCCTCAGACTCATTGTTCGTCCTCCTGGCGTGTATGCCGAGCAATCAAAGTGGAGAGGTGGAAGCTAGGCCGCTGATCAATGGAGGTCGTGATCGCCTCCTTGGACATGGTCTCAGTATTGCTTCGCTACCCATGCCTCCTTCCTCACTACCTCCTCGCAGCCGATGGCTTCCGCTAAGTCGCGGGTCTTTCCCGACGACATCACGCCAAAGAGGCCGATCCCGCGCGAAGGTCTCGATTTGATCGGTTCTCTTCATTCTTGGCGTTCGTGCAAGTAGACGCCGAAACTCACGCTGCGTACTCATCTACCTTCTTTGCCTCCTCGCTTCAAGTTCACGAGATCGCCTAGAGGTCCGATCGTGGAGTGCCTGGTGAATCGATGATCAAGGTGTCATAAAATTCCTCCCATCAGATCTCAGCGTCTCTCTGCCAATTATCCAAGACTTCGGCTTCGCCTTGAAGATGGAGACCCGCCACTTCCACATAATCCTCCTTCGATTCGATGTACGCGAAAAACCGCTCACATTTCCAAGAATTACCCCAAATGATCTTGCGATCCATCATAATCGGGGAGATCGAATCGTGGTGAGCGAGGCACCCACCGACGATCTTCCTCCACGTCCCGATCTCTCCGCACGCCTCGCCTCCAGCTGCGATCGTCCTCTTCGCGCGGTTGCCTCCAGCTGCGGTCCTGATTCCCGCATGGCGTCCGGGCATGCATCCGCGCCTCCCCCTGATGCTCCCTTACTCCCAGCGCTCCCTCACGTGGACAGCCGCTCAGCTCGGCCAGAACTTCATCGCCTTTCCTTTGATTAACTTCATCATCTCCTCCATCATGGTAGACAACCCCTTCAAGCCCTCTTCTAGCTTCTCCACGCGATCCTCCATGGTTGCCCTGATGCCAGGCGCGGACGGCTCTGATACCAAATTGGTATGAGCTCGTTCGGCCAGAGCTAGCTCGTACGCCCGTGTGCCCGGGCGGGAACCTGGCCGAAGGTTGCTCACCGGCGCTTCCGCCGGCGGAGCAGGTAACTTGGCTGTTTTCGGAGCCACCGCCTCAGTTCATAGTTTTGGCAAAATTCAACATGCCCTTTTCTTATTTTCTCTGTCTCTTATAAACTCTAGAACAAGGAAAGTAACCAACTAAGGAAAGCAATAACAACTTGATTGAGAACTACCAAATTGGAAAAATAGGAAACTGCAAAAATCAGAAATTGCCTTGCATGGCAAATGGCGCACGCAGCCTGGCCTGCAGCCTAGCTATGCGCCAGATTCTTTCCTCTCCTTCCTATAATAGACGTGATCTATATCATATCACCTATGCAACCGAGATTGTAGGTTTGCCGTGTGAAAATATCTAATTTGAGGTCAATACCTCATGGGTTGGCAAATACTATATGCAGGATGAGATAAGGAATCAAAGTTTTGACAAAATGTGCCAATGCTCTGGACAAATAACAATGGTTGCATCGGTAACTTGAGATGGGAATTCAAATGAACCAATTGATATCATTACCACATATGTATCACTGATACACGATACGCAATTTCCCAAAAACAGGAATTCGGCGATACGGCAAGTATATATGTATTAAAAATTAAAAAAAATGTAAATAGGACATAAGAGATTTAAGACAATAATTAGTTGATTACCTTGATGAAAAGTGAAAAAATGTAAATAGGCCATAAGCGATTTAAGACAATAAAAGAGGGGGAGACGGGGGGTTTTGCGGTGGCGGCAGGAGAAGGGAGGCGGTGGCACGATTTGTGGGGGAGGCACCAAGAGCTGGATGCTGCGCGGGAGTGGGATGGTGATTTGTGGGAACAGCGACGGCAGCGATTTGTGGGGTAGGCGCGGGAGCTAGAAGCTGTCGACGCTGCGTGACAAAAAGGGGGCTACAAGGGAGAGAGTTTTTTAGGGTTAGGATTGATGGGCTGGAACGGGCTTTTCCTTTGTTTAGGCTTTGCATTATGGGCTTGGAAAGATCGGGGAGTATCGCCGAGTATAAGAGAAGGATCGGCATTTTTTTTATTAATTTTTAATGCTGATTTTCACTGATCCTTCCCGATCCGATACCGGTACGGCACCTTCGTGAAGGATCGGTGATTCATAGATTACCACCATCCAAGATATCTGTCGGTAGAATAGAAGAACTAACTGTTTTTTCACCGAATAGCATATTTTATTATATTTACTCGCATATATGTAAACCTTCAGCATATCATTCCATCAATTTCAAATTTGAGGCATTAACAAACATTTGTAACATGCTCAAATAGATTAGCATGAACCCATTACACGACAATCTATAAATATCAGGAATTGCCCAAATTGTTTGCCTAAAAGATAGTTGTGATCGCTTCAACTTTGAAGCACTACAATCAAGTAATAACCACTACTGTTAGATCAAGTAATCCCCATACAGACACAAGATCTGTCATAATAACAAAGAATATCAAATAACAGCAAAGCTTCAATATCCCATGACGTGCCTTGGCAAAAAATTAGAGCTCAACAGAGCAACATTACACAAGGGCATGCAAAAAAAGTAAAACGCGGCAGAGATCATCTATCGAAACACACAAACACCAACAAAATAGCAATAATGAGTGAGGGACGACACCATCATATTACTATACTCAGAGTAACCATGATGCAACCAAAAACACAAGGATACACCCAAAGAAAACTCTTCAGAAAAGGAAAACACACAGCAAAACTAATTAGCGATAAGAGGGAATATATGTGTATTGTGTAACACATCATTAACCTAGCATCCTTTAAATTCTACACTTCATACTCACCAATCACCGCTTTCTAGCATAACATTGCCTCAGTTCTCTTATAAATTGTCAAAACTTAAAACAGGGAGGAATCTTACATTCAGTCACATCACACATTCACATGAAAGCAAACACAGAATGCAGCAATTATAATTTGCAAACACAGGCTAGGCAAGTTCAGGCATAACACGATAGTTTCATTAAACGAGAGAGAGAGAGAGAGAGAGAGAGTGGGACATCTATCAAGCACCACATGTTTTGCATCCAAACAAGCGTACACCAACTGTGATCAGCAAGAAAATTCAGGTAATACTATGGAAGGGGGTGTAAAGATTACCTTAGAAATAAGGCGGCACATTCGGGTACATAGGAGCCCTACCACCTGGTCCAGGTGACATCCCAGCTTGAGGGTCCTGACCCCGGAAACCAGACCCTGGAAGAGGGTAGTTCCCACCCTCACCATAGCCGCCCGAGGGCAGCCCACCTGAGCCCTGTTGCATGCGGTATAGTGACGAGGCTCCGCTCATGTCCAGACCCCCATAAGCCCCCATCCCAGCAGCACCAAATTGAGATGAGCCCCCAAATGAACCACCACCCAATCCCCCAGCCCCATATGTGCCAGCCCCAGCAGCACCCAGCCCGGAAGGCACCTGATTTCCTAACGATCCCAACCCAGTTGCACTACCACCTCCCATGGACGATGGCAGGTTTGCATATGGGTTGGGACCACCAAGCCCAGCACCAACACCGCCAAATGCACCAAACGAAGACAGAACACTCCCAGGGCCACCATACTGCGCACCAAGCTGCGGTCCAAGCCCAATCCCAGAACCCGGCATGTCCTGCGGTCCACCTTGGAGCATTTGCGGCGGCGGCTGCCCGGCAGGCCCAGATTGCTGCGGTTGCAACTGCTTCCCCTTCTTCCCCTCAATTGCGAGCTTGCAAACAAGCTGGTGCCCATCGATCTCCTTCACCGCGTCGACCAGTGAGGCTTGTGCACCCTCAGGCGTCTTGTACACGAAGAGAGCGAATCCCCGGAACTTGCCCGTCTGCTTGTCGAATCCCAGCGGCCCCTCCTCAATCTCACCATAGGCCACGAAGTGCGCGAGGAGGCGCTCGGACGGCATGTCAGCAGGGACGTTCCCAACAAAAATCTTCCGGAGGGAGACGTCGGCCGCAGGGGCGCCAGCGGGCCCGCCAGACGCACCGCCTGCGGCACCAGCGGCAGCGAGCTGCGTGACGGTCATGCGGCCGTCAATCTTCTTGGAGGGCTCCTTGAGGGCGAGGATGGCGGAATCGGCGTGGCGGAAGGTCACGAATCCGTAGCCTTTGGAGCGGCCGGTGGACTTGTCGGCGATGACAACGGCCTCCTCGAGGTCGCCGTAGGCGGAGAAGATAGTGCGGAGCGAGTCGGAGTTGGTCTCCCAGCCGAGGCCGCGCACGAAGAGCTTGCGGAGGGCCGGGTCGCGGTCGGCGGCGGCGCGCACGGCGTCGAGCGCGACCCCGGAGGCGAGCGCCGCGTCGGCGGTGATGTCGGCGAGCACGTCGCGAGAGAGCGGCTCGAGGAGGCGGAAGAGATCGTCGCGGGTGAGCCCAAGCGCGGCGGCCCCGGCGGCGGCGGCACCGTTCTCGTCGGGCTTGCGCTTCTTGGAGTACGGATCCATGGGTGGGAGCGGGTAGGAGGGGAGGGGCGAACAAAACCCTAGCTAGGGTTTGGCGGCGGTGCAGCGGCGCGAGGATGGGATGGGACGAGAGGGGAGGCAGGTTTCGACGCGACGAGATTTGTGGTATGGGATCGATCGAGCTCAGGGCGTTTTATCCAACAGGCGGCAGCGGGATTTCTCACTTCTGGAATCTCTTTATTGTGTGTTACACACAGGGTTTCAGTTATCGTCGATAATCATCGATTATCGCACGATTTTCGCAATATCGACGGCGGCCGAAATGCAATACCGAGCGGTAAACCGAAAAAATTCAAAAAAAAAATTCAAAAAATTCAAAAATTCAAAAAAATTTATATGACGCAAATATCGCGATTATCGCCACATATCGAGCGATTATCGCCACATATCGAGCGATTATCGCTACAAAAGTCGACCGCACAAAAAAACTCAACATGGATGTCGATTTTCCACCGATAATCGTCGATTTTCCACGTTTTTTGATTTTTTTTCAAAAAAATCGGATTTTTGAATTTATGCGATTTTCGACCGATTTTCGGCTCGATTTTTACGATTATCGAAAAACACTGTTCATGCGAAAATCGCATGTAACGATAACTGAAACCCTGGTTACACATCCTCGCTATCGAATAGTCCGGGGTTGATAGATCTAAACTGGAGAACAGAGAGAGAGGGCGAGAGACACAATATGAGGAGGAACGGGTCTGCTTTACTATTCTTTATGCTTGTGTACAATGTGGTGACCCCCTGCCTCCTATATATAGCGGTTCTGCTTAGAGATAAGGAAGAGTCCATATAGGATACGATAACCAGTTTCCTAACACTCCCCCTTGGACTCTTCACTGCGAGATGCATATGCCTCATTAAAACTCCATAAAAACCCAGTGGGAAAAATTGGAGAAAAAGTACATAGCACACGCTTGCTGTGTTGCACGGATTGTCTCATCAAAAACCTTGTGTAAGAAAACTTCAATGAAAAACTTACTTAAGGAAAAGAGTACAATCCACCCAAACTTCAATGTTAATCTTCAAGATTCGCGTTGGACACTCAAATTTCATGTTCAAGATTTATGTAGGAGTATGTGAAAATTCTCCCCCTGAAATCTGCACTTCTCTAAGCCTCATCATCCCGATTCCTCTAATACATCTTTCAAAGGAAGATGCCGTGAGTGACTTAGTGAATAAATCTACGAGATTTTCACATGACTTAGTATGCAGTATCTTTATCTCGTTCATCTTATGCATTTCATGAGCATAAAAGAACTTGGGGTTGATATGCTTTGTGAGGTTACTCTTCACATATCCCATTTGCACTTGTGCAACACAAGCTGCATTATCTTCATAGATAATAGTGGGGGTTTATTCCATGTTCAGGCCACATGACTTCTGGATGTGGTGAACCATTCTTCGAAGCCATGCACATTCCCGAGAGGCTTCATACAATGCAATGATTTCTGAGTGGTTAGTCGACGTCGAGACAAGAGTCTGCTTAGACGACTTCTAAGAAATTGCTGTTCCACCGCAAAGAAAAACATACCCAGTTTGTGACTTGCCAGTATGCGGGTCCGATAGGTACCAAAGATCGCGATAGCCAACTAAATTCAATTCATTGTTTCTTCTGTAAAACAAGCCGAGGTCTTTGCTTCCTTGAAGGTAACGGAAGATGTCATTCACCCCTTTCCAATGCCTTTTGGTGGGTTCTGTACTGTACCGTGCTAGCAAATTCACGGTGAACGCAATGTCCGGCCTAGTGCTATTTGCAAGGTACATGAGTGCTCCAATTGCACTCAAATATGGGAATTCCGCTCCCAGGACTTCCTCCCCCTCTTCTCTAGGCCTGTATGGGTCTAGGTCTGCTTGGAGTGACCTTCCGACCATTGGGGTCTTTATGGGTATGCCTTCTCAAAACCAAATCTCTCCAACACTTTCTGCGTGTAGGATGATTGGTGTACCAAGATTCCGCCTTGGACATGTTCAAGCTGCAAGCCTAAACAGAACTTGGTTTTACCCAAGTCTTTCATTTCAAACTCAGATTTCAAGTATGTGCATGCTTCTTCAATTTCTTCATCCGTCCCAATGATGTTCAAGTCATCTACATAGACGGAGATTTTACAAAATCCATTCTGGGATCGTTGTATAAACACACATGGACAATCTTCGCTGTTCGTGTAGCCTTTCTTGCAAAGAAAGTCACTCAAGCGATTATACCACATTCTTCCCGATCGCTTCACCCATACAGTTGATTTCTCCAATTTCACATCAGATAGGTTTCTGTTTGCTCTGTCTTGGTTCGGGATAGGGATACCTTTCGGTACTTTCATGTATATCTCCGAATCCAAGTTTCCATACAAATATGCTGTGACAACATCCATTAGCTTCATTTTCAACTTCAAGTTGACTGCCATTGAGATCAAGTATCTAAAGGTAATTCCGCCCATGACCGGAGAATAGGTTTCTTCATAATCAACCCCAGGACGTTGAGTGAAACCTTGAGCGATAAGCCTTGCCTTGTACCTTACAACTTCATTGTTTTCGTTTCTCTTGCGAACAAAAACCCATTTGTGACCTACGGGGTTTAATGGGGAGGCGTGCGGCACACAGGCCCAAACACCTCTCTTTTGTTCAGAGAGACTAACTCTGCGGTGATTGCCTTCTTCCAATCTTCCCAATCGAGCCTTTTCTTGCACTCTGCGAGAGATGCGGGCTCGGGATCATGATTAATGATCGTGGCAATCTTCTTTGCAACTCTATTCATTGATTCTCCTGATATTACAAAATTTATGGCCATTTCATCATGGGGTGCTTCGTGCACTTCTACTTGCTCTTCATTGCTATTTCCCATTCCAGGAGCAAGTTCCTTTAGTTTTTCTCCGCCAATGTGTACGCACACATTATTTCCGGCGGCTTCTTCCAATGGAAGGTTCAGATCTGGAATTGCCTTTTCCACAGGCTTCTTTCCAAAGGCTGTGTCTCAACTGGCTCCTTCTTGCTTTGGGGGCACTTTTGTGATTGGTCGTGGTAAGTCCTCTTGCCCGCTTTTCCCCAGACGTCTCCGGTACTTTGGGTTTGAGAAGTCGATTTCTGTTCTTTTTTAGGCCTCAACAGAAGAGGGATACCTTCGCTTTCTTTGGTATTTCCACCCTTTACGGTGCATTTCTTGTCGGGTACATGCGACTTAACCACGCTCTTGAGATCACAAAAATGATCAAGCGATTCATTTGCTAAATTCTGCAAATCAATTATCTTCTCGACTTCTTGATTCGCTTCATTAGTGCGAGGGTCATGCGCCGGATCCCAGTGGAATGCCATACTATTTCCGGCATTTTTCATCCAATGGTTGATTCTCTCCCCTAATGACGGAAACGGTCCTCGCCAAAGATGCAATCGTAAACGGGTCAGATATGCAAGTGTCGAGTCATGGGTTCCAAATACCGATTATGGATGCACTCTCATAACCAACGATATCCCGGACTTGCGTGAGAGGGCCCATTGCAGTCATTGTGGGGGTGGTATAGGTACATATACCATACAACCAAATTTTCTAAGATGGGAAATCTTCTGGATGACCCCTTGCACTAATTGCATTGGTGAATGGATGTTATAGGCCGATGGTCTATAATTGATGAGTCTTCGCGTCGCAGATCGCATGTCCCCAACAAGTGTTGGGCAAGTTACAACTCTGCAAGAGCGATGCGGCAATGAATTTAATCCTCTTCATTAGTGCTTCACTAGCCCATTTTGGCGTATGGACGTGCGGTACAGAGTGCTCATGCTTATTCCCGTTCTTTGTACAATAATCATCAAATGCCTTGGAAGTAAATTCGCCGGCATTATCCAATCGAATGGACTTCACGCGATGATCAGGAAAAGCATTCTTAATTCTGATGATCTGCGAGATCAATTTTGCGAATGCATAATTCCTTGTTGACAGCAAACATGTATGCGACCATTTCGAGGAAGCATCAATGAGCACCATAAAGTATCGAAACGGTCCTGATAAGGGCTGAATCGGGCCGCAAATATCCCCCTGAATGCGTTCCAGGAATGCAGGGATTTCATGTTGCACTTTCATAACAGAGGGTCTAGTTATTAATTTCCCGGTGGCACATGCATGGCACACAAAATCTTCATGATTCGGGAAATTTTTAACATTAATGCCTTGTCCATGTGAGTTATTAACTATATTTCTCATCAATCTAAGACCAGGATGACCTAATCTACAATGCCATAAAACAAATAATTCAGAGCTTCTAAAGACAGTCTTCAAAGAAGTATACACTGCGTGTGTATTGATTTTCGCGTAGTACAGCCCAGATTCATACGAGGGACATTTTTCTAGTACCATTTTTCCATATTCCGCGTGCTTCACAATGCACAAGTGTTCTTTGCCATTTTCTTCATTGGTTTCTACGTAAAACCCATTGGCGCGGATATCCTTGAAACTTAAGAGAGTACGAGTTGATTCAGGGTACAAGAGGGCTTCTTCAATTACCAAAATTGTACCCATTGGCAATATAATTGTGGCTCTTCCTGAGCCTATTATATGCGTATCGCTTCCTGCGATAGTCGTAATCCTTCCAGCGTTCTTCGTGATCGTTTGGAAGTATTTCGACTCTCTTAAGATGGTATTTATTGTACCACTATCAACAATGCATATTTCCTCCATTGGGCGCTACACGATTTCTAGATGAAAAGAAATATAATTCTAATCAGACAGTGGCAAAGTAATTCAAACATTGCTTATAATTAAAGAATATTGGAATAAAGAATAAAGTGCATATTTATTCATGAGAGAAGATACTATTCTAAAGCTTGTAATTCATTATGCAATCTGATGTTTATACAATGCCAGACCTTTTCATATTCATAAGGTTCTTCCATTAGATTACTGCGTGCAATCTAATAGGAAGTGGCTGCCAGATGCATAATTAAATTCTCATGAATTTCCAATAACTAAAAGAAAACAATAATTGCAGGATTCATAAATACAAGATTCATAAATATAAGATTCATAAATACAGAATTCATAAATACATGATTCATAACTGCAAGATTCATATATACACAGATTCATAAATATTCAGAAATACAACTACGTGCATGTAGGTGATCGGCTTCGTGCAAACGATCAGATTTATACGCACGATCGGCTTCGTGCGATCGGTTTTAACGCGGCTTCATGCGCGTGGTACATTCAGTTCCATGCGCGTCGGCCTTCCTAGCGCGACAGTGGCCGCTTCGTGCGGCGTGCTTGAATTTCATAATAAATTATATGAAAGAAATAAATACAATGCATGGAACAGAACAATAATTGCACAATTCATAAATTCAGAATAAACAATAATTGCATAATTCATAAATTCATAAATGCGGAAAATAAATTCCCATGGATTTTCGATATTCTAAACAGGGCAATTATTGCAAAATACATGCAAATATTCATAAATGCAGAAAATAAGGCTAAGGAAAAATTGAAATAGAGCCAATAAAAATTTTCTGGAATTTTCATGATTTTCTGGCAATTTTTTTCAGAATTTTCTGTAATTTTCTAATCAATTTTCCGAATTCCTAATCAATTTTCTGAATTCTGTAATTGATTTCCGGAAAAGAAAAGAAAACGTAAACAAAAAAGGTTAAGATTCCGGGGCAAAGAGGTAATTTCCTCCTTTTGCCCCCGTACCCGACACCGGTTTAACCGGATTCAAATCTGGCTCTTGATTCAATTCAAGTCCAAGCTCTGGACTTCAAGTCCTAATGGACATGAGCTGCATGTCCCGATGGTTTTGTGTCCATTCAAAGTTGGACTGCATGTCCATCTTGTTTTGGCGCAAGGCACTGTCCAGACAGGTGCTCGCACGCAGATCCTCGGCGACGGCCGGCGATGGGCAAGCGACGGTCTGCGCGAGGGAGCCGGCGGCCGGGTTTGCTGCTTCGGGTGAAGCCGCTTCGGGCGGGCTGAGTTCGTGGCGACCGTGGCCGAGCTGATGATCTGCAGGGCCCGTGCGTGAGCGGCTTCAAGCCGGGCGTTAGGCGGTCGGGCTCGGACACGTCGTTGGGGAAAAACTCGCCACGGTTCATGAGCCAAGCTGGCGGCAATAAGCGGCGGCAGCAATAAAGAACGCGGTAGGTTGGCAGGGTAGTCGCGGCAGGAGCATCGGCCGTCTTGGGCGGCCGGAGAAATGGCGCGCTGGCCAGCGCTATGATGGTCCGGCGTGGCAGCGGCAGTGGTCCGGCGCGGCGACGCAGCAATATGGCCAGGCAACGGCTCAATGCACCAGTGATGTCCTCGGCGGCTGCTTCGTGCCTGTGCAAGCACGCCAACCGGGGGAAAAATCGGGGCACGGTGCTGTGATGCTTTGTTTCAATGCGTGTTGGACCTCAAGTCCATTACGCATTTGACTTCATGCAAAGCAGCAGCTTCACTTTTGACACTAGCTTAAGTATACGCATATATATGCATGCAAGCTTTTGACACTAGCTTTCTTAGATTGTACGTATACGCATACATGCCAGCACCACGCGCAAGCCAATCCATTGATGGATTCCTTACAAGCCTGCATGCATGTCTTCGGGCGATGCACATCGCTTCATGCGGAGCAGGCGACGCCGTTCGGGCCGAAGCCAAGCCGGCGACGGCGATATGGATGCGTTCGTGCCAGAGTCATGGGCGAGCGGCGGCGGCTGTCGGGCAATGGTAGCGGGCGAGCCAGCGTCGTCGCGGCAAACGGCCGGCTTCGAGCGGCGCGTCTGTGGGCATCGCGCGACGGGCGGCCGTCTTCGAACGACGGCAGGGCGGCCGAGGACGCTATGCTGCGTGCACGGCGGACGACGACCGACAGTTTCATGCCGCTGGGAGGCCGGCGTTTCGTGGCCGAGAAAAAAAAACAAACGGCCGATTAGATTCAATTCCCGCGAATCTCACCTTTTCTTACCTTTTTCTCCGGTAGAGCTTCGTGCTGATAACGTGTTAGACAACCTCGCTATCAAATAGTCCGGGGTTGCCTAATAGATCTAAACTGGAGAACAGAGAGAGAGGGCGAGAGACACAATATGAGGAGGAACGGGTCTGCTTTATTATTCTTTATGCTTGTGTACAATGTGGTGACCCCCTGCCTCCTATATATAGCGGTTCCGCTTAGAGATAAGGAAGAGTCCATATAGGATACGATAACCAGTTTCCTAACATTGTGAACCAATGTCTTCTCAAAAGACACCTCTTCATGTGATCTCATCAAGACATAGATTAGGTAGTTAATGTCTTCTCTAAAAGACACATCTCCATGCATTCTCATCAAGACATAGATTAGGTAGTTAATGTCTTCTCTAAAAGACACCTCTTGGGATTAGACATCTATTCATAGCATCCCTTCACATGTATAAATACATACATTGATCAATGCAATTTGTGGATTCATCCATTCATTCTATTGCTATTCTCGTTTTACTTGTAATACGTTATCAAGCACGCTCTACAACTGAGCACCGGAGAGCAAAACCGAGATTGTCACTAAGCGAAGACCTCCCATTTTCATTGTCGATTTCTACAGGAGTCGATCTGATGGAGGGGGAATTATGCCTAGTAGATAGTTGTACTACTAATTCTATACTAAGAGAAACAAAATATTTTCAAACTCTTACTAAGAGGCAAGGAAATGTTTTGACAATCGCTGGACGTGATGCAATGATAATTGGTTCTGGTCGTGCCACTATCATGCTTCCTATGGGTACTCAAATCACAATCGAGGATGCACTGTTGTATCCTGATTCAACACGTACCCTATTAAGTTATAGAGATATCCGCAAAAATGGTTTCCATGTTGAAACCCATGATGACAATAATGAGGAATTTCTCCTCATCACTAAAGATTACGGATATGGCAGACAAACGCTTGAAAAGATTTCCTCTTTACCGTCTGGATTGTACTACACATACATTAAACCCGTACCACATGTTGCGTACAACGTAATTTTTCAGAATGTTGATGCATTCCAAACCTGGCATGATCGCCTTGGTCATTCGGGTATTGGGATGATGCGAAAAATTATCAGCAATTCTAATGGTCATGATCTACATGCTGCTAAATTCCCAAAATCATCAGATTTTATATGCACTGCATGTGCAACTGGGAAATTGATTTTGAGACCTTCTCATCTTAAAATCCAACATGAGCCACTAAAATTCCTTGAACGTATTCAATGTGACATATGTGGCCCCATTCAACCATTGTCTGGACCGTTCAGGTATTTCATGGTTCTTATAGATGCATCTACTCGATGGTCTCATGTGTGTCTTTTATCCACACGTAACCATGCTTTTGCAAAGATAATTGCTCAAATTATTTAACTTAAAGCACATTATCCTGAATACCAGATTCAATCAATACGATTGGACAATGCTGCTGGATTTTCCTCACATGCATTCAATGATTATTGCATGGCTTTAGGAATGCAAGTACAGCATTCTGTTCCATATGTCCATACTCAAAATGGTCTGGCCGAATCTCTTATAAAGATAATCAAGTGGATTGCAAGACCCTTATTACAGAATTGCAACTTACCAACTTCATGTTGGGGCCATGCTGATGCGACACGCCGACTTAATACAATTGCGACCAACTGCATATCATACAGCTTCCCCGCTGCAATTAGTACGTGGAAATATACCAAATATTTCCCATCTGCGAAAATTCGGTTGCGCTATATATGTACCGATCTCACCGGTCAAGCGTACCTCTATGGGCCCACACAGGAAATTGGGGATCTATGTGGAGAATCAATCTCCGTCGATTGTTAAATACCTTGAACCCTTAATTGGGGACCTATTCACGGCCCGGCACGCTGATTGTATATTTAATGAGGATCATTTCCCGGCATTAGGGGGAGATTTCAAGTACCAAAAAGAATGCCTAGAAATCAATTGGGATGCTATAGACATTTCCACCTTAGATCCACGTACTCAAGAAACTGAACTTCAAGTTTAGAAAATTATAAATTTGCAACACATTGCAAATAACCTGCCAGATGCATTTACTGATACTAAAGGTGTTACTAAATCCTATTATCCTGCCAGAAATGTGCCTGAAAGAGTTGAGGTACCAAATAAAACCATTCAACTCCCACTTCAAGGTAAGAGGGGGAGAAGTAAGGCCACGGCTAAAGATGTAGCTTCTAGCAAGCAACAAAAGAAACCGAGGACAAAATCCTCCAACACAGTAAATGTAAGCCAACCTCAAGTTGATTCACAACCCAGATCAAAAGTGCACTCTATTGCTGATCCTGGGACATCGGAACGCCCTGGCTCCATAATTTTGGGAAATAATGAGCCATCATCAAGGGTGCAAGAAATTTCCACTAATTATATCGATTCTGGAGAATCATATGACCGAAAGACTACAATTGTCGACACTTACTTCTCCGCAACAATTGCAAATAACCTCCTAAATGATCCAGATCCCAAGACCATGGCAGAGTGCAAAAAGCGCTCGGACTGGACTAAATGGAAGGAAGCAATTCAAGCTGAGATAGGCTCGCTTACCAAAAGAAAAGTATTCACATCTGCAATACCTACACCTCCAAAAGTCTTCCCTATGGGATTCAAATGGGTTTTCATCCGGAAACGGAATGAAAACAATGAGGTGGTGAGATATAAAGCGAGACTTGTAGCACAAGGGTTCACGCAGAGACCCGGCATTGATTTCAACGAAACATATTCTCCAGTTATGAGTGGAATAACATTCCGATACTTAATATCATTGGCAGTTCAAAATCATCTATCTCTGCAGTTGATGGATGTAGTGCCAGCATATTTTTATGGGTCACTTGATTCGGACATATACATGAAGGTTCCCGATGGAATCTCAATTCCGAATCCAAACGCAAATCGCAACATGTACTGTGTAAAGCTCAACAAGTCACTATATGGCTTGAAACAGTCGGGAAGAATGTGGTACAACCGACTAAGTGAATTCCTTCTAAAGAAGGGATACACAAACAATGATGATTGCCCATGTGTCTTCATAAAGAAATCTCCAACGGATTACAGATATATCCGTATATGTTGATGATTTAAATATCATTGGCAACTCTAACGATATAAATGAAGCACGCAATCACCTAAAGACGGAATTTGAGATGAAGGATTTGGGTAAGACCAAATTTTGCTTAGGTTTACAACTGGAGCACCTTCCTTCAGGAATTTTAGTGCATCAATCAGCCTATATCCAGGAAATATTGGAAAAATTCAATATGGACAAATCATATCCATCTAAAACACCTATGGTTGTTCGATCTCTAGATATGGAGAAAGATCCATTTAGACCATGTAATGTTGGAGAAGAGGTACTGGGACCGAGGTTCCTTATCTCAGTGTTATTGGAGCGCTTATGTATCTTGCAAATTGCACCAGGCCTGATATTGCATTTGCAGTGAACTTACTAGCTAGACACAACGCTGCACCAACCAAACGTCATTGGACAGGTGTAAAGTATATCCTCGGATATCTCAATGGCACAAAGGATCTTGGATTATATTTTGAAAGAAATCAAGATCCCATTATGATTGGATACACGGATGCTGGCTATTTATCAGATCCCCATAATGCCAGATCTCAAACAGGCTTTGTATTCTTATATGGTGGAACAGCTATTTCATGGAAGTCTTCTAAACAGACTCTGGTAGCTACTTCTACTAATCATTTTGAAATTATTGCACTATATGAAGCTTCACGTGAATGTGTATGGCTTCGCAGAATGATTAACCACATACAACAATCATGTGGCATTGGTTCAATTGAATCACCTACAATTATCTACGAAGATAATTCTGCTTGTGTTACACAGATGCAGACAGGTTACATAAAGAGCAACATAACAAAGCATATTGCTCCAAAATTGTTTTATCCTCATGAGTTACAGCAAAGTGGGGAGATAAACATCTTGCAAACCAAATCATGCGATAACCTTGCTGATCTTTTTACCAAGTCATTACCATCTTCTACATTCTTGAAATGTATTCATGGGATTGGTATGAGACAACTTCGAAATTTGCAAGAATCAGGGGGAGATATCTCCTAACAATTAACTTATGCTAACAAATATTGCACTCTTTCTTTTTATGAGTTTTTACTCACAAGATTTCTCATGAAAAGTTTTAATGAGGTAATATTAACACAAGTATATGTCATGTTTTTCTGTTTTCCTCATTGGGATTTTTAAGGAAACATCAAAGACATGCATTGTCCTCAAACTCCTTTTGTGGGTTTTTCCCTATAATAGGTTTTCTCATACGAGTTCACAAAAGACAATCACTTAAATATACTGTATCAGTTTTTCTCCTAAATTTTCCCATTGGGTTTTTCATAGAAGTTTTCAACAGTATATCAACATATCTTCTCTTCATATTTTTCCTACAAGGTTTTTAGAGAAGTTACCAAAGACAGTTGTTTATTAATCACACTTATATATGTCATATTTTTCTCCTTATTTCTCCCACCGTGTTTAAAGGAGTTTTTGATGGCATATCAATATAATCCTCAGATTGTTCCCATAGGGTTTTTAAAGGAATCAACAACGCATTGATCTCAAGGAAGATTCGATCAAGGGGGAGTATTGTGAACCAATGTCTTCTCAAAAGACACCTCTTCATGTGATCTCATCAAGACATAGATTAGGTAGTTAATGTCTTCTCTAAAAGACACATCTCCATGTATTCTCATCAAGACATAGATTAGGTAGTTAATGTCTTCTCTAAAAGACACCTCTTGGGATTAGACATCTATTCATAGCATCCCTTCACATGTATAAATACAACATTGATCAATGCAATTTGTGGGTTCGTACATTCATTCTATTGCTATTCTCGTTTTACTTGTAATACTCTTGTTGATTTGTTTGGTACCGTGTATTAGAGGGACGCATTTATGTCCGTTGATTTGTTGTTGATGTTGATTAATATGATCAGGTAAATATTACATTTAATCTGAGGTGAATGTATCAGTCGATTTGATTTTATAATCGACAAAAATAATATATGATTTAAACGACTAACTCAACTGATTAATTTTTTTAATGATAGTTCAATCTAAACAACTATCCAAGTCGATTAGACGTAAGTAACGATAACTTATACAGTCTAATTGAGTTGATTAGATGGTGGGTAGAGATAGATTTTTTCCCAAAAAAGACGATACACAACGAGATCGGAGAAAAAAGCAAACATAGAAAAAGTAAGTCGACAATGGATCAAAATCAACGATACACAACTTAATTGATCAAAAACGAATTATAAAGGAAAGATTCTAAATTTAAGCAACTACTCCTACTCAATGAAAAAGTAGATAAAAGTCAAACGAATTGGTTTATGGTTGGATGTCCTTCTGCTTTGGCCGTTGACTCCTTTTTATAGTGTTTTGGCCAATCATATCCTTCTCCAACTTAGAAATATAATTCGTATTGGCTTTAATCTCTCCAAAAATAAACCCTCACCCAAATCAATTGTCAGCTTGTAATCTTGTATTCATGTTTAACTTTCACCCTTTAAATCAGCTACAACTAGCACGTGCGTGGATGGCAGCTCAGGATCAGCCTCATGAAAATCTTATATTCCCTGAGGAGGTTCTACCACGTGGAAACGCTCTTTAATGGAACTTTCGTTTTAGCTGGTCGTGACCAAGAAACCACCGGCTTTGCTTGGTGGGCTGGGAATGCCAGACTTATCAATTTGTCCGGTAAACTACTTGGAACTCACGTAGCCCATGCCAGATTAATCGTATTCTGGGCCGGAGCAATGAACCTATTTGAAGTGGCCCATTTCGTACCAGAAAAGCCCCATGTATGAACAAGGGTTGATTTTACTTCCGCACTTGCTACTCTAGGTTGGGGAGTAGGGCCGGGAGAGATCGCGGATATCACACGGAACTTAGAAAGAACTCTCAAGATGGAAGTTATCCCATAGATGTTGTATCCATGCCTGTTCGAAATGTGAATTATAGTATTTTTTTCTTGTGGGAATGGAAATGAAAAACATGAGATACTTTTTCTAGAAATATGGATGAATGGAAGTTTAACCCCCGGTCATACTTACCATATCGACTAGAAACGTTAAATTTTGGTGCTAACAGTTGTCTACAAAGATTTTTTTTGACTTTTCTAAAAGAGCTTCTATGAATTTTCTTTAAGAACAGTTTATTTTAGTTGTGTAATCATGCTCACCTACTTAAGATTTGTTCGGAGACATACACCGTATGAGTATTGACGAGTACACATACCATGGGTACCCCCATCAGCCCGGAACTACGAACGGGCTAACCTCTTTTAGAAGCCCAACTCTGGCGAAGGGCCCATGGGCCATAAAGAGGGGACTCCGCCCTCGATTCGACTCACCCGGCGCTCACGGCTCCGACTTAGGTCGAGCACGTAGCCTGCCGGGCTCCGCCAAAGCTAGCCGAGGGGTCAAGCCCGCGATCGACGATCGCCAAGCGCCTGCGGTGCGCAACGTCCCGTGATGTCCACACCAGGGTAGGCGGCCCCTTCCCGAGGATGTCAGAGGACTCACCAAGAAGTCAACCCCGGTCCCGTCACCCTGACACGTCACGGAGGAGAGCGCACCCTCCCAAGGCCACGCTGAGGTCAAATACGATTAATTGCCGGAGTTGACGGCCGTACGAAGTAGTGCGTCATCCCGCCAGCCCGGCCGAGGACCCCCTGCCGCAGGACTACCAACCCGGCATGGGGTTAGACGGAGCCCGGTCGGACGACAAGACAGAAGACCAGACTCCTAGGCGTATAGTACCCCTTCTTTTTTCTCTCTAAACTCCCATGTAATCTGCCCTCTCCGAGTCTATAAGGAGAAGCAGGACACCCGGGGGCAAGAGAGATCGATCGATCGAAACCCCGCCTCATCTGTAACCCCTTGGCGATCGTTCGCCTAGAGAAACAATACAAACCAACAGCACGAACTGGAGTAGGGACATTCGGCCCGAACCAGTATAAACCCCTGGCTTCTTGAGTCAACCATTCGAGGAGAGGGAGCGCGCGACCCCCGCTAACCAAATGTTCGTATTGCCGGTGCACGAAACACCGACAGTTGGCGCGCCAGGTAGGGGTGCTCGCGCGTCATCGTCACCTTCGTCTTCGGATTCTCACCTTTCATCCTCGATGGCTTCTTTCTCGCGCACCAACGATGCACCAGCGCCGAGGGGCTGGATCCGTTTCGGCACCCTCGACTTCATCGCTACAACGGCGGGAGAGCTCGTGCTCGTCCCCGCCACGGTCCGCGACCAGGTCTTCTCCAGGAGCCTGGGCGCGGTCGCCGACATTCTCGGCAGCCTCCGCCTCAAGGCCCCGTTGCAGGCTTCAGGGGCGGGCCTACCACGCACCAGCACCGCCTCTGGTGATGCTGCGTGCGAATCACGGCGGACGACGGTCCCGCCTTCCGCAGGCTCCCGACTCGTGGCCATGACCGGCTATATGCCGACTTCCCTCCACGACCTGCTGGGGGACTCCTCCAGCCACAGTTCTAGCTCTGACAGGGAGCACCCCCCACGCAGGACGTACTCCCGCGAGTGCAACATGGCGGGTGCGGCGGAGCCATCCGCTACCCCCGCAACACCGGAACCCTCCTCCCGCACGACGAAGTACGGGGAGACGGGTCCCGGCGGGAGGACGATGCGGTCCTCTAGGTTCGCCTCGCCGACCTCCAACGGCAGCGCGAGGAGTTGGAGGCCCGTAAGGCCGATCTCGACAAACTCCAGGCCGACCTGGAGTGACGTCAGCCCGAGCCACCGCTGGTCTCTGGCGCGCGCGCGCCAGGTCCATCACCAGTTAGCTGAGGGGACGAACAATCTCCCGTTCTTCCCCATGCCAACCAAAACGTCGTTGTGGCAGCAATGCTGCTTCGAGGGCTGCCTGAGCCGACAGACCCGGACGCCAAGGCCATGTACCAGAACCTTCAGGGGCTGGTGGAGCGTGCTGTTGTTCAGCACGCCCAGGGTTCCAGTTCTCGACACTTGGGCACAGCCTCGGGCCACCCGGGCCACTCCCCTTCGCGGGGTCATCGGAGCCCGGCCACGACGGCCCCGCATCACGAGCTCCCCTAGGCATCGCGCACCCCGGCGCGCCACCACCTGGAGGACAACCGTGACCTTCGCGCCACCCTCGAGGCGCGGAGGAGAGTTGCCGACGCAGCGGCGTCATCACAGGTTGCGGACAGCGGGCGGCGCGACTACTGTGATCCGGGTCCCGATGGCCCCGGACCACGGGCGTTCACCCGCGCCATCCGCAACGCCGATTTCCAGGTCAGGTTCCGGGCCCCAGCCAATATAGCCAAATACACAGGGGCGACGAACCCTAGTGTTTAGCTAGAGGATTACCGGCTCGCCTGCCGGGCGGGGGGAGCGACAGATGATTTCTTCGTCATCCAGTAACTCCCCATCTACCTCGCGGACTCTGCCCGAGCCTGGCTCGAGTACCTGCCCGCGGACACTATCGGGAGTTGGGCCGACCTGACGAACCTCTTCGTCGGGAACTTCCAGGGCACGTACAAATGCCCTGGCCACTCCTGGGATTTGAAGAGCTGCAAGCAGCAACCGAGGGAAACCCTTCGGGACTACATTCGCCGCTTCTCCCAGCAGTGCAATGAGCTCCCCGACATCCGCGACGCCGACGTCGTCGGGGCGTTCATCTACGGCACTACCTGCGAGGCTCTGGTCCACAAGTTGGGCTGCGCCAAGCCCCGGACTACCAAGGAGCTCCTCGACATCGCCACTAACCACGCCTCCGGCGAGGAGGCTGTGGTGGCCATCTTCGAGAGGAAGGTGGCCCACCAGGCGTCCGGCTCCGAGGCCGGCACCCCTTCCGCCCGCTCCGACAAAAAGAAGCGGAAGGGGAAGCAAGGCCGAGAAGGCCGCATGGTCGCCACTGCCGATCGCTCTGCTAAGCAGCAGGCTCGGCAGGCGCCCGACCGCTTCGAGAAGTTGATGGATAGTTCGTGCCCGAACCACGACTATCCCGTCAAACATAAGTATCGGGACTGCGAAGTCCTGAAGCGTTTCCTCTCCGGGAACCCCACGACCTCGCGGGGCAAGGGGAAGAAGCGTGACCTGGCATCCGACGCCGGGGCGAAGGGAGACGAGACGACTGACGAGTTCCCACAGCTCGACGGTTGCCTCATGATCTTCGGTGGGGCGGCATGCTACGCCGACAAGCGTCGGTTGAAGCTCGCCTACCGGGAAGTTCACACGGCGACCCCCCGTCGTGCCCAGCTACCTGCGGTGGTCGGAGTGCCCGATCGCCTTCGATCGGACCGACCACCCCAACCACGTCCCGCACCCAGGACGCTACCCGCTCATGTGACCTTTGCGAACCTTCGGCAGTTTCGCATAAAACTTAACCCCAAGAAGTGCATTTCCGGGGTCCCGAAGGGAAAGCTGCTCGGCTTCATCGTCTCCGAGCGCGGCATCGAAGCCAACCGCGACAAGATCTCTGCCATCATGAGGATGGGGCCAATCAATGACCTGAAGGGGGTCCAGAGGCTGATGGGGTGTCTCACGGCTCTAAGCCGCTTCGTGTCTCACCTCGGCGAGCGCGGGATGCCACTTTACAAGCTGTTGAAGAAATCCGACCGTTTCTGCTGGACCCAAGAAGCTCAGGAAGCCCTCAGTCGATTGAAGGCATTTTTGACCTCGCCTCCGGTATTGGTCGCCCCGACACCCCAAGAGCCGCTGCTCCTCTACATCGCCGCCACAACCCAAGTCGTCAGCACGGCGCTTGTCGTGGAGCGGACGGAAGAAGGCCGCATCTTCAAGGTGCAGAGGCCGGTATACTTCGTCAGCGAAGTACACTCCGAAACAAAGATTCGGTACCCGCAGGTACAGAAGCTGTTGTATTCGGTGCTCATAACGAAGAGGAAGCTGATCCACTACTTCGACCGGCACCCCGTCTCCGTGGTGACCTCATCACCCCTCGGAGAAATCGTCCACAACCGCGACACCACCGGAAGGATCGCCAAGTGGGCTCTCGAGCTCAATGGCCTCGACATATCGTACGTCCCCAGGACGGCGATCAAGTCGCAGGTCTTGGCTGACTTCGTCGCCGAGTGGACCGAGGCGCAAGTTCCGCCAACGATCGAGGACCCTGAGTACTGGACGATGTACTTCGACGGGTCCTACACCAAGAACGGGGCTGGCGCAGGGGTCGTCATTGTCTCCCCTCTCGGCAACAAGCTTCTGTACGCCATTCGACTACTTTTCGACGCGACCAACAATGTCGCCGAATACGAGGCCCTCGTTAACGGCCTCCGGATCACCGCCGACCTCGGTGCTCGGTGACTCTATGTCCACGGCGACTCCAAGCTGGTCGTCGACCAAGTAATGAAAGCCACGGAGCCTCGTGATGCCTGCATGGCGGCCTATTGCTTGGAGGTCCGCAAGCTCGAGGAAAGATTCAAAGGATTCGAGCTTCACCATAGCTACCGATGCTACAATGGTGAAGCTGACTCCCTCGCTAACCTCGCCCCCACCAAAGGGCCAGTCCCTCCCGGAGTCTTCGTCTATGACCTCCACAAGCCGTCCATCCGGTTGGATTCAACGATCGAAGGCGCAGCCGACCCCCTAAAAGCGAACGCTCCGACCGACGTTCGGCCAGATGCGCATTCGCCTAGGTCGGACCCAAGTGTGCTCAACATCGAGTCCGACTGGAGGCAACCCTTCCTCGACCGGCTGACAGACGGATCACTCCCCGGCGACCCCACCGAGGCTCGGCGCCTCGCACGGCGGGCTAAGTCCTTTGTCCTGGTCGAGAAGATTCTCTACAAAAGAAGCCCCTCCGAGATCCTCCAGAAGTGCATCCCGGCCGACCAAGGGAGACACCTGCTGGTCGACATCCATGGCGGGGTCTGTGGACACCATGCCGCACCACGGTCCTTGGTAGGAAAAGCCTTCCGGCAAGGCTTCTACTGGTCGACCGCCGTAGCTGATGCTACGCAGATTGTCCGCACTTGCGAAGGATGCCAATTCTTCGCCAGGCAAACGCACCTCCCGGCACAAGTCCTGCAGACGATCCCCATCACGTGGCCCATCGCGGTCTGGGGGCTCGATCTGGTCGGTTCAGAAAGGCGCCCGGAGGTTTCACTCACCTGCTCGTCGCCGTAGACAAGTTCACTAAATGGATAGAGGCAAAGCCGCTAGCGACCATCACCTCCGCACAGGCGGCGAGCTTCTTCCGCGACATCGTCTACCGCTTTGGGGTCCCAAACTCCATCATCACCGACAATGGGACGCAATTCACGGGGAAGGAGTTCCTCGAATTCTGCGACGACTTCAATATTCGTGTCGACTGGGCAGCGGTTGCGCACCCCCGTGCCAACGGCCAAGCCGAGCGAGCCAACGGCATGATTCTCCAAGGGCTCAAGCCGCGAATCTTCAGTCGACTAAAGAAATTCGCGGGACGGTGGGCGGCCGAGCTACCCCCCGTTCTTTGGAGTCTGCGGACCACGCCTACACGGTCGACCGGATTCACGCCATTCTTCCTGGTGTTCGGAGCAGAGGCCATCCTCCCGACCGACTTGGAGTACGGCGCCCCAAGAGTACAAGCCTACGACGACGTGCGGGGGTCGGAGGCACAACAGGATGACCTCGACCAACTTGACGAAGCATGAGACGTCGCCGTCCTATGGTCGGCCAAATCCCAGCAGACACTACGGCGGTACCACAGTCGCCTGGTTCGCGGCCGGTCGTTCGACGTCGGCGATTTGGTTCTGCGCCAGGTCCAGTCCAGCAAGGACAGGCACAAGCTCTCTCCGCCCTGGGAAGGCCCCTTCACCATCGCAGAGGTCCTTCGACTCGGCACCTTTCGTCTTAAGGACGCCGAGGGTAGCCTGATCGCCAGCGCGTGGAACATAGAGAAATTGAGGAGATTTTATCCTTAGAAGCTCTCTCTCTCTTTTTCGTGTACTACTCAAGAAATTTCTAAACCGAGAAATTGGGTCGGTCGGCCATCCGACTGAGCGTCCGTTTCCTCCCCTCAGTACCTTTGTCGACCCCAAACACTACGACCTACGCCCCGGCGGCGGAGGTCCCGAAGTAGTGCCCTACGGGTCGAACAAATTGCGCGTGCAGAGTAACTAGCAGTCGGTCGGGGTTACGTCTCGCCCGCGCAAACTCGCACTAACGCCCGCCTCCGACCTACGCTCGACCCCTTGCGCTCCCTAAAAGCTATGGTCGTCGAAGCCCTTCTAGCAGAAACAAGCCCGTGGAAGAGAGAAGAAGAACAACCAGCAAGCAGAAAGGGAAGCGGAATAAGCAACTTTTTTATTTTATTTATTTACAAGAGGGGCGCCAGCCCCACCGACGGAAGCCGCCCACCCGGGTCGGAGCTCCCCGTCACTCACGGCGGTACTCCTCCAGGTGCGCGCCGATCCAGCCGAACGACGCGTGGCGCCGCTCGGTCAGCGCCTCAATAAGCGGCGCCCTCACCATCCGAAGGCGAGGGACGGTCGCGATGAGGGCGTCGATCCGCCTCGCGTCCCCGACGATGGCGCCGGCCTCAACGTCCGCCACAATCCTCCGCCAGGCTTCCTCAGCATCCACTGAGGACTGCCTGAGAAGCTCAGTGAAGCGGTCCCCCATGAGTGGCGCAGAGAAGCTTGATGAAGAAGTTCTGGCGTGGCTCGGAAAGACCCTGGCGCACCTCCTTTTATACCCCAAGGCGCGCAGCATGAAGAAGATTGAGTAACTGCGGAGAGCGGAATTCGAAGCGCCCAGCACCGATTCCAACCGCAGCGCGGCCCTCCAGAAAAGTTAAGACAACCTAATCCCAAAAACTTTCTTTCGTCTTTGACACGTCTCTTTCCCCCCGAGCTCAAAGTGGTACGCGGCGACTTCACCCTAGTCCCCGCGCACCACTCGGGGGCTACTTATGACCACACGGGTCGGTGACTTTGGTCCGCAACCCGACCAACCAAACAGTCTCCCTTAACTCCTTCGACCCAAGCGCTACGGCCTACGCCCCTGCGGCTACGGCCGCGAAGTGGCACTTCACGGAAGAAGGAAATTACTCGAGCGAGGCAAGCCGAGGCCGGTCGGAAACACTTCGACCTGGGTCAGTAACCCGACCGACCAAACGGCCTCCCTCGTGGTAACCCCTTCGACCCAAGTGCTACGGCCTACGCCCCTGCGGCTACGGCCGCGAAGTGGCACTTTGCGGAAGAAGGAGGTTACTCGAGCAGGGCAAGCCGAGGCCGGTCGGAAACACCTATTTCCTACAAAGTGAGCGCTCTAAGTCCTAGTCCTCCCCCGCGTTTCCCTCGGATGTGATCAACACAACACCCACGCTCTCGGGAAGCCCCTGCGGATCCCGTGGCTACGGTCGTAAAACGTTCATCACATCAAAGAGACGCGGGATGAGCGAAGGGAAACTTAGAACGGCCTAGCAGGCCGGAACCGTTAGTGACTATTTCAATTGTTCATTACATATTTTTCACTACCCCGTGAACGCAAAAAACAAAAACTAATCGTCTCCCCCCTCTCAGTGGAGGATACTCTGCGGCGAAATCATCTCAGCAATCTCCCGGGCGTACGGATCGACCTGGGACTCGAACCTATCGACTTCCTCGTCGGTACGGTTCCCAGTGATCCTGCTCCCAACCATCTCGAGGTCGATGCCAACGTAATAGGAGATGGCATTGACCAGCGCCGAGGAGGCGCCGAGCGTCGCCGCCTCGCTCACCGAAGCTTCGACGTGCTCCGGCACGCCGGCCAGCAGGGCGAAAAGGGAGCTCGGGCCCGGGATAAGCCCTAGCAACCGGTCGCAGACAGCCTGGCCGACCCTCCGAAGGGTCATCAGCTGGGCTGTCAGATCGGTCACACCCCTCTCCGCTATTTGCTGACCCGACAGGGCCACATCCCGCGATGTGACCGCCGCATCCCGTTCCTCCGCAGCCAACCTTCGCGACTCCATGGCGTTGCCAAGGTTCCTCTGCAGCTCTGCAAGGGTAAAACCGCGTCAGAAGACGCCTATCGCAACGACCACTGAGAGGTCGGACAACTCACCAGCCGCGGAGGCCGTCAGGGCGCGGAGGTCCTCTTCAGCCTTAGCGCGCGCCTCCCGGTCGGACGCTGCGCTTTCGGCGAGCGCTTTCGCCGATGATAGCTCCTCACGGGCGGAGTCTCGCTCAACGCGCAATTGGCCGGCCTCCCTCCGGACCGAGTCGAGTTCATCCCGAAAGAGGGCGTCCTCCGACCGAGCAGACTCCTCTGCGCTAGCCGCCGAGGCCCTAGCTCTCTCGGCCTCCGCCAGGGAAGACCTGGCCTCAGCCACCTCGCCGCCTAGGGACTCCGCCAGCCGCCGAGCCTCCTGCAGGGCCCCGGTGACTTCGCCCAGCCGCTGACCGACGACGGTGGCCTTCTCCTGCTCGGCGGCAAGCGCTCTCTGAGCATCGCGCAACATCGCCCCGAAGCGGTCGCGCTCCTCCTCGACGGCCTCCCTCCGACCGTGCATACGTCAGAGGAAGCCTGACTTCTCCGACGCCCAAGCCTGCAGACGCTGCAAGAAACCACCTGCCCGGTCAACAGCAGCCCCGCTGTCTCCGCCGGGCGTAATGGGCCAAAGCGCCCTGAAAAAGGTACAATCGGCCCATTGGCCCGCCCGGCCTCGAGGTAGCGGAACGCCTTCCGGCTCGCACCCGAGGCCCGGCACTGTGCTGAGGGTTACGAAGGCCAAGTCCAGTAGACTGGAACCAGTGTTGCCCCAGCACGTAAAACAGAGCAAGGGGCGGACCAGGGTGAGCACCCAGTGGGCCTCCAGTTAGGCTGGCGGACGACCCAATCACCCTGGCCCGCGTCCGAGACCATACCGCACACTCTCCCGCGGAACTCATCGATGAGTGGCGGCCAGCCGCGCTCCGGGCCGGCGGACGACCCGAAAGCCCGATACGGGATCGAGTAAGGAAAGGTTCTCATGGGACGCCCCCCAGCTGGCCGGACACCCACGCCGGGATTTCTGTCCGCTTGGAAATGATCCCCCCCGAGGGAGATCACCAAGGTCCCACTCGGATTACCCGTTAGTAGCTCGCACGAGCACGGCGTTCACACCGACGTAGGTAAACGCGTGTTCGCTCACCCGCTCCAGGTCTCACGACCGGGGCCGACCAGGGCTCGTTTAGCCATAACGAACGTTTTCAAGTGCCGAAACCCGATTTCGACTGAGGCAAACCCCCGACCGGCTCTCCGACCCGTTCGGGGGCTCGGGGGCTGCACCCCCCAGGTGCGCTCGTGCACACCTGGGCCCTCCGGCCGTGGCAGGCTCCGGCACACGGCGCCGGCCTACCTGACGGCAGGTCGTCTTCAGCGACGGTAAACCCCTGACCGACTCTCTGACCCGCTCGGGGGCTTGGGGGCTACACCCACCGGGTGCGCACGCGCGCACCCGTGCTCTTCGGCCGAGGCAGCCAACGGCAGGCTGCGCTGACCGAACCCTGCCGACCTACCTGACGGCGGGTCGTCTTCGGTGAGGGTAAACCCCCGACCGGCTCTCCGACCCGCTCGGGGGCTCGGGGGCTACACCCACCGGGTGCGCTCACGGGCACCCGGACTCTTCGGCCAAGGTAGTCCCCAGCGGGCTGCGCTGACCGGATCTTGCCGATCGACCCCGACGAAACATCAACCTTGCCAGTTGACCAAACCCCCGACCGGTTCTCCGACCCGTTCGGGGGCTACTGACGAGTACACATACCATAGGTACCCCCATCAGCCCGGAACTACGAACGGGCTGACCTCTTTTAGAAGCCCAACTCTGGCGAAGGGCCCATGGGCCATAAAGAGGGGACCTGGCCCTGATTCGGACCAGCTCCGGGTGCTCAGCGGGCTCCGACCCCTTAGGTCGGAGCACACAGCCGGTCGGCTCACCCGGCCAGATCGAAGTCAAGCCCCACGACCGACGATCGGGCTAATCGCTTCAGTGTGCACAACGTCCCGTGACGTCTGCACCAGGGTAGGCGGCCCCTTCCCGAGGATGTCAGAGGACTCGCCAAGAAGTCAAGCTCCGGTCCCGTCATCCTGACACGTCACGGAGGAGAGCGCACCCTCCCGAGGCCACGCTGAGGTCAAATACGATTAATTGCTGTAGCTGACGGCCGTACAAAGTAGTTCGTCATCCCGCCAGCCCGGCCGAGGACCCCCTACCGCAGGACTACCAACCCGGCATGGGGTTAGACGGAGCCCAGTCGGACGACAAGACAGAAGACCAGACTCCTAGGCGTATAGTACCCCTTCTTTTTTCTCTCCAAACTCCCATGTAACCTGCCCTCGCCGAGTCTATAAGGAGAAGCAGGACACCCCGGGGCAAGAGAGATCGATCGATCGAAACCCCGCCTCATCTGTAACCCCTTGGCGATCGTTCGCCTCGAGAAACAATACAAACCAACAGCACGAACTGGAGTAGGGACATTCGACCCGAACCAGTATAAACCCCTGGCTTCTTGAGTCAACCATTCGAGGAGAGTGAGCGCGCGACCCCCACTAACTAAAAATTCGTATTGCTGGTGCACGAAACACCGACAAGTATCGGGTTCAACATTGATTATTTATGGGGGACAAAGTATTTTCATATTTTCTAGGCAAAACCATGGTTTTGGAGAATACCATAGTATTTTTGGCCATAAGGTGTTTGGAAGCAACCAAAAAACTCTATTTTGAAAACCATGGTATTGCCAATACCATGGTTTTTTTGGAGTATTGAAAAGTCCACTAGAGTGGAGTTTTGGGCTTTTGGCATCACTTCATCATGCAAAAGACTTTGTAGCCAAACAACTTGTAGTTCCAAGAAAAGCCATGGTTTCAATGGTGGTAGGTGAAACCATGGTATTTATACCAAAATAATTTTCAAACCATGGTTTTGTAATACCATGGTATTGGAAAAACTTTGCTTCCAAACATCACCTAAACAATCTCCTTTTTAGATTCGTTTTCCATTTATGGTGTTTAATGCCAAAGGGGGAGAATGTGTGAAAGCTTAATTCCCTCATTTGTATAAATGAGCCTTCTTGGATTTAAGGGGGTTTTTTTATGGTAATGGGGAGAATTTTATGGTCAGAAGTTTTGAAGAAGAGTAATCCCTCCTTTTGTGCTTAATCGTACCCTTTGCCAAAAGGAGTTTTGTTTTAATGCCAAAGGGGGAAATGCAAATTTAAAAATTTGTGTGATTAATGCTGGTTTGTTGTTTTCTGGTATTCGCTTAAACTACTTAGCAACATTCATGTTCTTTTCATTAAAATTATCTCATCCATTATTTTTCATACAAATGTGATAATTAAGATAGGATTTGTCATCAATCACTGAAAAGGGGAGATTGTAAGTTCAATCTCTGTTTGGTTTTGATGATTGGTTTTGAATTAATGCTTAATTATTGTTTAATGATAAATCTAGTGATATGATACTAACATGATTATTGAGCTTTATTCTTATTAGTATCATTTGGATGAAAAATGGAAAAATCCAATGTATGCACCTGTATTCATTATCCTATCTTAATGCATACTTAGGATTCAAGTTAAAGAATGAACTCTTCCATTGCTTATACAAGATGTGCATTATATTTTTCAAATTCCATATATTACATAAATGCACACGTCTAGAGGGAGTTTATGCTTTATCTTGAAGTTTCAATAGTAGTGATCCATTTTGTCCTGCCACATTAATTAAGGATCATTACTTTGAAACAAATGATTGAGTATATAAAACATGTGTAGTTATGCTATACTCATGCCAATATAGGATAAACTCCAATGCAATCTAAAATTGAATACATGCATACTGATTCAAGTTCAATTATCTGTATGCACACATTCAATGGAATTTATTCTATAGTTGATGGTCACAAGAATATTAATCCATTTCCACCACTCCATACATATTGGATCATTACTTTGAGATTCCATCGAATTAAGTATATGAAACTTGTGTAGTTATATATACTCACAATAATGCAATTTAAATTGTGTTCGGTTGTCTTTTAATCATCAAAGAACTCTACATCATGTGTTAATGGTGTTCCCTTGATTGATTAAGGATAAACAAAAAGTTCTTGAGTTTATGAAGTATTAGTTGCATCATTGTACTCAAGACACAGTTAATCTTTAAATAAATTATTTTTGGTTATGGTTAATCATCAAAGGGATAGATCGAAGGATCTTGGGGCATCCATTATGTGTTAAAAAAGTACATTGATGATTAAGACAATCATGTATATTGGACTAACTATTTTCATGAGTTGTGGATGATATAACTTAAGTCCAACGTTGATGAAGACTTGGATGGTATCATGTGTTGATAGCCATCAAATCAAGATTCGAGAAGAGGGATGCCATCATGTGTTGATGGGTATCAAGGAGAGATCCCGAAGAGAAGAAAAGATGGAGGTTCATCATGTGTAGATGAACGAAGACGAGAACCCAACATGGAGAGAAGATGATCGGATATCATAAAAGCTCCAAGTGGCTGTGCAAAGGCAAGTTATAACTAGATAGGGCTAAGGATGTGTTTCTAGTCTTTTACGGTCTTCGTGTTTGGGTGGGAGACTGGGTTGCTAGTATAGTTGACGTACTATTAAGAGGAGTTGAGTTATTTAGCTTGAGCTTCGTCATGTGTTGATGAACTCAATCCGGTTTGCTCTAGCTCACTCTCTTAAGTTGGTTTTTGCATGAAACTCATATTTGCATATGTTGCAAATAGTTGTAGTTCATGTTTGCTTCCTCATTTGAATCTTATTGATTTGATTTAGATTTTGCATAAAACTAAGTTTTGCATGTGTAGCAAAAGGAGAGAGCTCATGCATTAGATTTAAATACTTATTGTTTGCATGGAGCTAAGTATTTTATATGTGTTGCAAATATAGAAAGCTCATGCATTGTGTTTCTTAGCATGCGACTAGTAGAGTTTGAAAATGTGTTTTATAAATTGCTAGAGATCATGTGTTGATCACCACATGGCTTCAAATTTATTGCTTGTTGTTTGCAAAATGAGTTTTTGCAAAATGTTGGTTTTATGCTTCTTATCTTGGAGCTTGTGAGAGATTTGCAAATGTGTTTTACAAAGTGTTGTGACCATGTGTTGATCACCACATGGCTCAAGATTTGCTTTTATGTGGTTGAATTTGTTATTTGCAAATGTGTTTTGTAAATAAGTTGGAAGTTTATGATATTGGATCCTAGAGAATGTGTTGGTATTTGCAAATGTGCTTTGCAAAGTGTTGTGATCATGTGTTGATCATTACATGGCTAGAAGGTTGATCTAATAGATTCTTGGTTTGTTTGCAAATGTGTTTTGCAAATAAGTCGAAGTTTAATGTGATTCTTTAGAGCATGTGAATAGGGTTGCAAATGTGTTATGCAAATTGACTTGATCATGTGTTGATCATCGTATGGCTCAAAGAATCAATTCTTATTGGTATTTGATTTGAAAAACATTGATTATTGTGTAAAATCAAGTTTCTCCCTGAGACTGGCATTACCGCCCATGTGATACCGGTAGCCCACTGGGTTGGTGGTACTGCTTATGGGAGCATATACTACCACTCAACTGGTGCTACTGCTCATTTAAGTGGTAGTTATTTTCTAGAGAGCATGTGTTGCTCATTAATTTTTGGAGGCCGGAGCTACTGACCATGTGGGAGCGATACTACCAGAGGTCTGGTATTACCGGCCCTATGGGGCGGTAGGTTTTTTTTCCAAAGAATGTTTCTTGGAGTTTTTGCTAAGGCCGGTACTGTCGCTCGAGTGATACTATAGGCATAGAAGGGCGGTAGTACCGAGTTTCCTACGCAATTGCTAGTTTCCTAGCCATTGGCTTGGAGGCCGGTACTATTGCCCTTCTAGTAGTGTTGAAAATGTTGATTTCCCCCTGTTTTGCCCCTCAACGGCTAGTTTTGGCTTGGGTGTTATAAAAAGATGCCTTCGGGTGGCATGGCAGGGTCAATGGTACCGCTTATGGGAGCTATTACTACCGCTCGGCCAGTGCTACCACTTGTTTGAGCAGTAGTTATTTTCGAAAGAGCATGTATTGCTCATTGATTTTTGGAGGTCGGAGCTACCGACTATGTGGGAGAACCAGCCTGTGGGATGGTAGATTTTTTCCAAAGTGCGTTTCCTAGAGCTTTCGCTGAGGCCGGTAGTACCGCCAGTGGAGGTTGGTACTGCCGCTCGAGTGGTACTGCCAGGCCTAGAAGGGCGGTAATACCGGGTTTCTTGCGCAATGGCTAGTTTCTAGCCGTTAGCCTAGAGTTCGGTACTACCAGGCCTAGAAGGGCGGTAATACCAGAAATGCTAATTTTCCCTGTTTTGCCCCTTAACAACTAGTTTTGCTTGGGGGCTATAAAAGGATGCCTTGGATGGCATGGCAGGGTTGCTGGCTTTATGTGGGAGTTGTGTGCATGTGTTGCTCTCTCCTATTTGCTTGAGTTAGAGTGAGCTTCTAATTTGCATGTCTTGTACTTAGAAGTGGATTGAGTACTCTTTGTGCATGTGTTGCACTTAGAGGAGAGCATTGTGCATGTGTTGCGCTTGGTAATCATCATTGTGCATGTGTTGCACTTGGTGAGGTTAAAGCTAGGTGCTTGAATATTACTCTTGGTATTTGCCGACACCTAAACGGCATAGTGGCGTCGTGCACGACAACCTTCTCAAGGAGATTGTGAGAAGGCCTAGCAAAGTTGTAAAGGTCAGAGATCGCCTACCCGGAAGGGAAAAGAGATACCACTAGTGGATTCGAGGTGGGTACTCAATTTGTGGAGCCGGTCTAATGTGTTTGGGCTAATCTCAATGTGGACTGTGGGAGATCGGCAAGTCTCCGAACACCACGGTAAAATATCAGTGTGTCTCTTTGTGGTTTGCTTGCAATTCTCTATTTACATTGTTGTAATTTACATTCCTAAAATTAAATTGTTTGATTGTCTTTAGGATTGCAAATCTTTGATAAGAGACTTAGTTTGTCGATGCAATTACTGAGCCTAATTGATTTATGCCTTAATTGTCAAAACCTTAGATTTAAACTTCCGCTTTATTATTTAGGTTTTGACTTAGGCAATTCTTTATGCCTTAATCGTACGGTGAAGCAAGCTGCATGCATGCATGCAGATTGTTAACTCATTCCCTTTGAAGCAAGCTGCATGCATGCATGCAGATTGTTAACTCATTTCCGTTAACTCATTCATGTGCAGCAAGCTGCATGCATGCATATTGTTATGGTACACCATGTATTGGCTGCGGGAGTACATACTCCCAAGAGTACACTTTCTTTTTCCTATAAATACATGTATATATACATACACACACATATATAGTAGAGCTATTCTACATGTGAGTGCAAAGCTGCCTATTCTACGTGCGTGTTGTAACCGTCATGTCTCAAAAAACAAACCGCTGGCATACGGCCCAAAAACACGCCCAGGCCCATAACAGCAATACCGACAGTAATTAATGTGGCGTTGCATGTACATTGAACTATGAAAACCATTAATGACCAGACGCATACTGTGATAGGAGATTGATAAATATGTAGAGAATTTACTTCTAATAGCGATCCTAAAGTAAAATATTATATAGACGATAGTAAATGTTTGTGTAAAAGATGGTAAAATTAAATGAAAATGTCATATTCCGAAATCTCCTTCATTTCAGTACAGTAAAATCTTATGTAATAGATAGTAAAATGTTATTTGTAGATATAAAAAGTAGTTTTATGTATTATAAAATCACAACAATAATTTAATTCCGTTTGTTGGCCTGTAGTAAAATGTTATGTGCACAATAGTAAACATTATTGTAATAGATGGTAAAATGAGAACAAGGTCCTAAAGTAAAAATTATGTAGACGATAGTAAAAGTTTATGTAATAGATGGTAAAATTAAATGAAAATATCATATTCCAAAATTCTCTTCGTTTCAGTATAGTATAATCTTATGTAATAGATAGTAAAATGTTATTTTGTAGATAGTAAAAAGTAGTTTTATGTATTATAAAATAAGAACAAGAATTTATGTATTATAAACTTCGATGACCTCGGGTGGTTATGTTCGAAATCTGGTGATGAATCAAAGACCACGACCATTGAAGCACTCCAGCAGCATGGCCATTGATGGGGTGGCGGCTCGTGCTCAACGGCACAACTTCGTGGCTCCCCCGTGGTGAGCTAGCGCAAACACCGGACAAAACGTGATGAGGCTCAAATGATCACCTGAGATGGTGAATCGAAGACTTTCTCTCACTGCGGCGCGCACGAGCAAAACCAAATCCCGGCTTTGAGTTCTAGGGTTCATACCGAACATGGGGCTCCCCTTTTATTGGCCTCGATGTTGTGTCATGCATAGAATGGAGATGGTGTCCGCGGCGGACACGAGCAACGTACAGAGTACCGGTCAGACTCAAGGATGTCCTGATAGGTGGGTCCCACTTGTTAGTTGTGACATTACGGAATGTGACATTATAGAATACGGCATTACGGTACAACTTTAAACCGTGTTTTCGGGTCGTTTCCGGGTGTTTTGGCCTCTTCAGGGGAGTTTGGGCCTTGTGGGAGCTAGTTTGGGTCTTGGGGGAATTAAATGGGCCATCGGTGGGGGGGGGGTTTTGGCCCATGTGGGGGAAAGTCCAACCAATACCTAGGGTTTCTCCCCCCTTGCGCCTCCCCTAGGCTTGGTGCGCCCCCTCCACTCCCATAGCCCCCCAAGCCTCCCTAGCCGCATCACCCTTTCCCCCTCCTTGCGCCACCCCTCCTGCTCCTTCCCCCCGAGCCGTAGGGCTGGAAAATAAGCTTATGGCTCATGGCTCGGACCGAGCTCGAGCCGAGCCTATTTTTCTGGCTCGCAAAAACAGCGAGCCGGCTCGGCTCGACCAGCGAGCCAGCTCGCGAGCCAAATTGGCTCGGTGGCCTAGCCCATGCAGGGAATTTAGTATGACTAATAAGTTATATTTTTAGGAAAAAGATGATGTTGAGATAATTCCATTTCCTACAAGTGTGATAGAGAGCAACTAAGCAACTACAATTATTTAGTAGTAACTAGTAAGTTAATATTATTCACTGCAAATACATGAATGGAATGTTTGCAGTGGCCCGGTCTGGACTGTTTGCAAAATTGCAGCGGTCCGGTCTCACAACAGTGTTGGCCCAATGGCCCATGCCGAATGGCCCATCCAAATCAGCGTGATCTTGGTTGATCATAGTCATGGGTTGATGAAATATATATTATTTGCTGATCTTGGAAGTCTCAAAATCTCAAATGTTGGCTGCTGGGATGCTAGTGCTAGAGATCTGAGTGCTGCCATGGCCTGGCTCGGCGAGCTAGGACCGAGCCGAGCCGAGCCGCACTTTCGAGCTCGGTGATTCATCGAGCCAAGCCTGACTCGGCTCGCTACCTGACCGAGCCAGCCCTAGCTCCTCCCCCTCGTAGCCACCCGATCTCGCTGTCCGGGAGCTCTCTGTCCACGAAGATCCAGCGTTCACGACGATTTCGGCGTTCCCGACGATTGGAGGAGAGATCAGTCCGCGAGGAGGAAACGTTCGTCGACCGGGTGATTCGCCAAGAAGAGGTACGCCTTGGGGATCTTGGTTGTAGAGTTTTGGTGCTGGTTATTGGGGGGATATTAGGGTTAAATTTGGTGTTTCGGTGCTGTGATTAGAAGGATTTAGGGTGATTGCAACTCAATCCTGCGTTCTGTCTTTGGACAGATTAGATCGTCGGTCTTCGAACGCAAATTTGGCAATTTTAGAGGCATTTTCTGGTTGGCCGTCTGTTACAAAAGTTGTAGGTAATTCAATTACCTTTAATTGGACACCAAGAACGTTAAAGTAAGTTTAGCCGTTTAAAAGTATAGGCTGTTTTACCGAGCGCTGTCCAATCTGTGACGTGATTGGGACAAATTGTGTTCAACTGTAGATTAGAGGATTTTAGAGGCTGATTCAGTTTTCGCGAATACTTAGAAAAAGATGGGAAATCTCCTAAGATTCGAGAAAATGTACTCGTTTACCTTATTTGGAGTTTTGGAACTCAAGTTATGCTTGTTAGAAGCATGCTATCCCGTTGGACAGATTCTCTATTTTTCGGGTGTTAGGAGTGGGGTGCGAAGTCGTTGTAGATGATTGTTCTTGTATTGTTTTTTGGGCATGTTTTTGAGTGTAATGTACCTATGTGCAGGTGGTGTGACACCGGGAGTGCCCTCAACATCTCGCCACTCCGTCGCACACGGTTGAAGGCAAGTGTATTGTGATGGATTTGGGTTTTGGGTGACCAACTAGATGTGTAGATTTGCTATAATACTACATGATGTGCTAGTTTGCCTTATGTGATTCTTGCATGTGATTTGATGAATATGATTAGTTAATGGTTATGCATTTGTCATATGGATTATTTATGCAAGTTAAGCCATGATTTTGGCATATGTGCATTCATAATGGAAGAGGCGACCCATTCTGATGCGGGCCTCTGTGTTCACACGTAGTGAACAAGAAAGTCCTACCTCGTAGTGCCATCCACGGTTGTGTATGGGAGCGAGTCAGTAAGAGTAGGCACCCTCCACGGGATAGAAGGGAAGAGGGTGCATACCGACGGGTGTGCACTCGGCAATACCGGTATGTGCTAAGCAAAGAGACATGTGCATTGCATTGCATGAATGATGATGTTAATGAGATGTCTATAAGATGAATTATGAGATGCTTATGTTGTTGATTATGAGATGTAGTGATGATGTTATTGAAAAACTGTTTTGCTTTATTCCATTGCAATACACTTTGCTGAGTGATGAACTCACGCTTGTTGTTTTATGATGTTTTTAGGTACCATGAAACCGGCATACGGGAAAGGGAGTTAGCGGCATATCTTCACGTAGTTTCATTCACCTAGACAACTACATACTATCATTCGTAGTTGTGATGATTAATTTTATTGTGCTAAACTTGGATTATGCCATATTGTGTGCTTGGTTATATAGTTCACTTCCTTTTGGTTCATGAAATGTTTGAATTTATAATCTGGACTTCAAATGATGCTATAACTCCTGTTATTGCTATTTTAGATGTCATCTTGTCGGTGTTTCGAATACCGGCTATTGAATTTTAGTCAAGGGGTCGCGCGTTCCCTCTCCTTGAATGGCCTGACTTGGGGAGCCCAAGAAGTATACTGGTTCGAGCCGAATGTCCCTACTTTAGTTCGTGTGGTGGATCTATATTGCTTTGGGTGCAGATGACTGCACGGTGTTTACAAGCGAGGGCTGAGGAATGGCCCTGAGAACTGTCTTGCTCGTAAAAGATCGTCCTCCTCCCTGAGGGTCCTGCCTCCCTTTATATAGACGGAGGGGGCAGGTTACATGGGAATCTGGAAAAGAAAGGATAGGGTGTCCTACGCCTTGGAGTCCTGGTCTTCAGCCTTGCCCACTGACCGGTGTTTGCTCACCACATGCTGGGTCAGTAGATACATCGGGTGGCATGGTTTTCTGCTTCGCCGGGAAGTGGCGCACCTACCTTCTGCGTGTTTGCCAGGTGCTGACGCCGTAGCGCTTGGCTCTGGTGTCACCTCAGGAGGGAGCGCATCCTCCCACATTGCATGACTGGACGATGAGACTAGTGCTTGACATTGGCATCCTCCCTGCCACCTCGGGAATGAGCCACCTGCCCTCGCACGATCATTCTGAGTCATCGTGTCCGTAGGGCAGGTGGCCAACGACCGGCGACGGTCTGGCACCCGACCCTTGGCGGAGGTTGCCTTAGCTTAGTCGGAGCTTGTGGGGCGTCCGACCCATGGTGGGGGTCGGATCGCCCCCTGGTTGATTTGGTCGGGGACGAGCGTCCTTCGTGGCCCAGCGGGGCCTTCGGCCAGAGCTGGGCTTAGGGCAGCCCATTCATCGTCCCGGGCCGCTGGGGTACCCATGGTATGAGTACTCGTCACATCTATTATGTTATTGTGTTATGATATTATTGTTGTTCCCTCAAACCAAGGAAAACAAAGGTTATGCTGCCGAAATTTCGTTTAAAAGCATTTACGCACTTGTTGTAATTTGTCCTTAATTATGATATTTAGTTGATGTTTCTACTCTGTTTGGTGACATTCTGGGCATACTGAAGGACCATGTGGAGGTCCATCCATTTTTGTGATGAGTATTTGACTTTATTTGAGCAAGGTGTGCTCAGGCTTGAGTTTGATTTGACTCGGTATTGCATGTTTCAATTAATGATAATTGTGGACTAACATGCAGGAAGAAAAGGTATGTGCATTGTGGTATGTGCAAAATGGTTTGTTCCTTGTGGTACAGGTCCCTGAGGCAGCTATGGTCGTTGGTGAGTACCGGGACTAGGTTGGGAGAACCGAGGTCCAGAACGGTCGAGGATGCCGACGAGATGGTTGGGCTCAAACCAGGTTCACTTGGACGTCATGGAAATGGACTTGAGGTGGCTCAAGGTTTCCGGTTCGGGTTGGAGGCTCGAAGAGGAGGAAACTGAGCGGTCAAGTCCGGCGGATGAAGGCCCGTTGCATCGGGTTGATCGGGTTTTGTTTAAAACCCATGTATAGCCAATGTGGCCCATGTAAAGCCCATGTGTGGGGTGAAATGAGAGGGTTAATCCTAGCCCTTGGTGGAGTGCCCTAGGGTTTGGGACTCATCCAAGGGTGGTAGGTGGCCCTAGAGTAGTATAAATAGAGGAGGGGTGTCCTCCCTCACTTGAAGGTTTGAGTTGCTCCTTTGAGCTTTGCCCACATGAAGTGAGGCTTTGTAAACCTTCCAACCAGAAAATACAAAGATTTTCTTTACTTTTTGTGAATTTAAATTCGCATTTACATTATGTCTTTACTTTACGCAATTTAAATTCAGCATTTACTTTCCCGCATGTAAATTCTACTTAAGTTACTTTCTACTTAATTTGGATTTGCTCCTCTCCTTCTAAATGCTGTTGATCAAGGAGGTCTTGAGGGTGCTCATTTGGTTTTACATCTTTCTTGCACCCTAGGATAGACTAGAGATCAAGTTTCTATCAAGATTGCAAATCTGTCCTGAACTTGTTCTTCAAGCGCAGCAGTCAGTCTTTGATTTTTAGAAAAATATAGAAAAATCTTTCTTGATTGATTCTTGTTGGAGAAGGTGCTTGACTCATATACCAATCTGTGGAAAAATTTTGGAGTCCACTGGATGCACCATTTGGGAGCTGTGAGGTGAAAACCGAGCCCCAAATTTCCTGATTGAAAATCCTGACTGTTCGTAGTTCTTGATTTTTCCTGTTTTTTGTAGAAGGTGTTTGGTGGTGATTTTTGGTGGAGTGCTTCACGACTCAACAGCTCACAGGCTGAAAAATTCCCAAATTTTTGGAGCAACAGAAGTCCACCATCCACCTGCTCTAATTGAGGACAATTCCTGAAAATCTGCTTTTGCTTTTCTAAAAGAGGCTTTTGTGTTTTGGCTTGATCTCTTTTAGAAAAGAAGTATTTGAATTGATTCCTCCTTGCTTTGGACACTTGACAACCAGAATTTGTGATTTAAATATCCCTCACATGATTCATGGTTCCTATCCATGTAAGCTAGGGATACACATAGTTGTCAAGTCGTTCGATTTTTGTGGGTTTCGCGATTTTAAGGAGCATCGGTTTTCTTTATGGATTGTTTGGAGTACGTTGAGTAGGGGATATTTTTATTTGGGATCATTCACCCCCTCTGATCGCCATCTCGGTCTTTCAATTGGTATCGAGCCGGTTTTGCTCTTTCATAGATCTTGACCGGTCTCAAGAGCCATGGCGACGGACAAGTACTCAACTAAGCCTCCAATTTTTGCTGGAGTTGATTATCCGCTCGAAAGTTCGGATGGAGACATACATCAACGCCCAGGGCTTTTCTTTATGGCAGAAGGTGAAGCACCCGTATGAGGTTCCGGCCGATGAGAACGTCAACGCCGCAAACATGGTCGACGTTGAGGCAAACGCTAAGGCCAAGAACCTCCTCATACAGGGACTTAGCCGCAGTTGAGTATGATCGCGTCTCTCACCTACGATCGGCTCACGAGATCTGGGTGACCCTCAATGCTTACCATGAGGGCACCACTCGAGATCAAGTCCGTGAGACAGATCAATTTAAGCGTGACTACAACAAGTTTGAGCGACGCTGGTGAGAGCCTTGATGAGTGCTTTGCTCGTTTTGCAAAGATTCTCGGCAATCTTCGGTCGATGGAGTTGTTCATACATCGATTCGGAGAATGCGAGGCATTTTCTTCGAGCACTCGATCTAAGGATTTGGGAGATGAAGGTAACCACCATCACGGACCATACGGACTTGTCGACCTTGACTCTTGACGGGTTGTATTCCCGCCTCAAGACTCATGAGCTCGACATCGTCGCTCGCAGGACGAAGTCCCAAACGATGGCATTGGTTACCGATCCCACTGGGTCTTCCTCTTCTGGACCCCCTCTTGACTTCTCTTCTGGTTTTTCTCTCCCCGCTCTTTGCGACGTCAGCGATGACATTCTCGAACAATTTCAGACGAAGGCAGGCTTGCTCTTGTCGCTCGAAAATTTTCGAACATTTACAAAAGGGTGAGAGATAGAAAGAGGAGTGGCAAGTTCACTTGCTTTGAGTGTGGTGGCCCCAACCACATTCGGCAAACCGCCCCAAGCCGAGAAGGGCAATTATGAACAAGGCGGCGGGTAAGAACGACTACATCAACAAGAACCGCAACAAGAAGCCTCCACCGCGAGCCGGCGCAAGAGAAGAAACACCGCAAGTTCGCCAAGGGCAAGAAGCTCTTTCACCGCGTCCTTGCCGCGCTCGACGACCTTGACCTCTCCGACACGGAGACATGGAGCGACGAGGACGAGGATGAACCGCAAGAGAAGGTGAAGGGCGGCGATGACTTCTCCGGCATGTGCTTCATGGCCTCCAATGCCATGGAAGTACCCGACACCGAGCTGTACAGTGACACGGAGGAGGTACCTTCTTATGACCAGCTCCATGATGCTTTTATCAAACTAGGAAAATTTCATTCCAAGTCTAGAGCTAAGTGTGTTGATCTAGAGAAGGAAGTAGGTACCTTATCTCGGGAGTTAGCTTCACTTAGATCTTGTTCCTCCCGAGACTCGATAGTTGTACTTTGTGTGATGCTTTGCTTGTGGAGTTGGAGAATCTAAGGACTCTACATGATAGTGTGCTTTCGATCTTGAGTCACTTAGGTCGAAGGATGCTAGCACATGTCCAAAGTAGCTTCTATTCCTGTTGATGCTAGTTCTCTTCACACTCACACAAATGCTTCATGTGCTAATTGCCCTAAGCTTCTCGTGAAATTGATGCCATGAGTTGTCACCTTAGGAAGCTATCTGCTAGAAATGATGAACTTGAAAAGCATGCTTCTAAGGACCCAATCAGCTCATGTGAGGGTCATGCAACTAAAAATGCTTATGATGACTTGGTGCTTGAAAACTCAAAATATGCTAAGGATCTACTAGCTAAGTCACAAAATGGTTGCATGCTGTGTGTTGGGGTAGCAGAGGACATGAATCAAATTCATGTAGAGCTTAGGAAGAAGCTCAAAGCCCAGGTGGGTAGGATTAGAGACTCTCCATGTGTTTCTTGCGAGTCCCTCAAGATTGAGGCTGCTCTTTATAGGGAGAGATTTGATCGTTTAGTTCGCTTCTTCTCCATCCGGCTCTTCCCTGCTACTCCTTCCCTTGCTCTTCTTGTGCCTCACTTTTTCGAGAGTGTCGATTACCTTATGAGCACTCTCGAGAAGTTTGTTGGAGGTAAGAAGAAGCTCAATCTTATCCTAGATCAGTCCAAGATTAGCAGATTCAATCAAGGTCTAGGGTTTGATGCCTTGGAGCATACACGGGCGCATCCGCCCACTGTTGTGCGTGCCTCCAAGAGCGGAGAGATAGTGGTGGCTCCACAAGTGAGCACCACTGTGTTTAGATCAGCAGGGATTGTCCACGGACGCCTGACGAAGGGTGCTTCTCATGCTACTTCACCCCCAAGGCGAAGTATACATGCACCTTCTGTCGTAAGGATGGACATATAGCTGATTTCTCGCTTGACGCGTCAAGATTTCTCGGCGTGGCGTGTCCATGCTCTTAGGGGTATTCGTGGTCATCCTCAGACTGAGTGCGCCTAAGGCACACACGGCTTTTAGACAGATAAACAAGCTAGAGAGTCTCCTGCTTTTGGACAGCGCATGGGGCTTGGTTTTCGTGCTTCTACTGGTTTTTGCCCCGTAGTCGTCCGAGTCGATCTTTCCGCCGTCCTCTTGATATTCCTCGTTTTTCCCATCGAGGTAGATATCGGGCGTGAGTTTGCTTTCCCAATGGGAGGTTCACAAGAAGAAGATCTTGGGATGGTCCGGCCTTTGCACCTCGGCGGACCAACCCGGCATGCTTCCCAGGCGCCCCACTGGAGCGAGTCTGATTTTGTGAGAGTCGAGTCACGGAGAGGTGCCGATTGCATTCTTCTACTCCGTTGGATCAAGTTGTTTCATCGCACGCTTGACTCAAGATTGGGTTCCTAGATCTGCACCGATCTATCCTGCATCGAGACATCTGCTTTTCACTCTCTTTGATTCAGGTCCGTAGGACAGGGAAGGAGGAGGTTTGGATCGTAGACTCCGGCTGTTCTCGCCACATGACCGGAGACTCACGTTGGTTTTCTTCCCTGGACCGAGATCCCGGTGATTATGTGATCACCTTTGGGGATGCCGTCGGGTAGAGTCATTGCTAAAGGTACCGTCAGCATTAACGATCATTTCATTCTTAAGGACGTTGCCCTAGTCAGTAATCTGCATTTCAACTTGCTTTCTGTCTCTCAGCTTCTTGATGACGATTTCGAGGTCAATTTTAAGAGGAGCTCTTGTAGGATCCTCGATTCTTCTGGGGAGTTTGTTTGCGGGATTTCTCGTTTGGGAGAGTCTTTCGTGCTGATTTTTCTTTTCCTCTAGAGACTCTCTCCATTGCCTTATTGCTTCGAGTCCCGTGATCTCTCCTTTTGGCATAGGAGACTTGGTCACATTGGCTTTGATCATTTGACTCGAGTTAGCGGCCATGATCTCATTCGTGGCCTGCCTAAACTCAAGATGGTCAAAGATGTTGTATGTTCTCCTTGCCGACATGGCAAGATGGTTGTCGCCTCCCATCCTCCAATCACCCGAGTGATGATCGATGCACAGGACAAGTGCTACACATGGACACTGTTGGTCCAAATTCGAGTGCGATCGGCAGTGGGAAGTGGTATATTCTTGTCATTGTCGATGATTTTTCGAGGTACTCTTGGGTGTTTTTCATGGCCTCGAAGGATGAGTGTTTTTCACACTTCGGGGTTTGGTCCGTAGGTTGTCTGTTGAGCTCCCAGGTGCCTTACGAGCGATCCGCAATGACAATGGCACGGAGTTCAAGAACTCCTACTTTAGCGGCTCGTGAGGAGTTAGGCTTAGAGCATCGCTTCTCCTCTCCATACGTCCCTCAAAGAAATGGCGTAGTGGAAAGGAAGAACAGGACCCTGGTTGAGATGGCCAGACGATGCTAGATGAGTACAATACTCCTAGGAAGTTTTGGGCCGAGGTCAGAGCTACTGGCATGCCATGTTGCCAACAGAGTTTTTCTTAGGGCACACTTGCATTGCACTTCTTATGAGTTGAGATATGGGCGAAAGCCTAGTGTATCTCATTTTCGTGTTTTTGGTTGCAAGTGCTTCTTCTTGAAGTCTGGGAACCTAGATAAGTTCGAGTCACGTTACGATGGGATCTTTCCGGGTTACTCGACTTCCGCCTGTAGCTATAGGATTTGGGTCAGTAGATTTGGGTAGGATCATAGAGACCTGCGAGGTGACTTTTGATGAGGCTAGCCCAGGTGCTAGACCGAGACATTTCGAGGCTCTTCTCCTCTTTCCCAGTCTATCTTCTCGTGAGGAAGTTGATGACGGAGATGAAGGCGCCTTGCCTGATCCAAATACCATTCCTGCTCCCGAGGTGCCTCCCATTTCCATATCTGCACCTCGTGAGATCAGCCCTTACCCTCGGACTCTTCGGGCCTAGTGGCTCTGCTCCTACTTCTCCCACGCGAGGAGTAGAGGTCACTTCGCTTCGACCTCCCCGCCACATTCGGCGGGCTCATCCACCGACTGCATCATTGGAGATCTGTTTGAGCGAGTCACTCGCTCTAAGTCAGGTTTGTCAACTTTCTGCCTTCACTCTGCTTTTGTTGCCTCTTTTGAGCCGAAGGATGTTTCTCATGCATTATCTGATGAATCTTGGATTAATGCTATGCATGAGGAACTTGAAAACTTCGAGAGGAACAAAGTTTGGAAGCTTGTCGAGCCCCCTTCCGTCACAATATCATTGGGACCAAATGGGTGTTCAAAACAAGCAGAGTGAGGATGGGGTTGTAGTTCAAACAAGGCTAGGTTAGTCGCTCAGGGTTTCTCTCAGGTCGAGGGTCTCGACTTCGAGGAGACTTTTGCCCCTGTAGCTAGACTCGAGGCCATCCGGATCCTGCTCGCATTCGCGGCATCCAAGGGCTTCAAGCTTTTTCAAATGGATGTCAAGAGTGCATTCCTCAATGGCTTCATTGAAGAAGAGGTGTATGTCAGACAACCTCCAGGATTCGAGAACCCCAAGTACCCAAACCATGTCTTCAAGCTTTCCAAAGCTTTGTATGGACTTAAGCAAGCTCCACGAGCTTGGTATGAGAGGCTTAAGTCCTACCTCTTGAGTCATGGTTTTCATATGGGTCAAGTGGACAAGACTGATCGTCACGACATTCTCGATTCGGATTTTCTCCTAGTCCAAATCTATGTCGACGACATCATTTTCAGTGGTTCCTCGCATTCGCTCGTTACTCGCCTCAGATGTGATGAGTACTGAGTTCGAGATGAGCATGATGGGCGAGTTGAGCTACTTCCTTGGCTTCCAGATTAAGCAGACTCGGGAGGGTACATTCTTGCATCAAGGCAAGTACACTCGAGACCTCCTGAAGCGCTTTGACATGTCTGATGGAAAGCCGGTTATGACTCCTATGGCCACCACTGCTGTCCTCGAGCCTGACGAGGATGGTGAGCCGCCGATCGTAAGGAGTTCCGAGCATGATCGGCTCCTCTTGTATCTCATCGCCTCGAGACTTGACATACATTTCTCTGTATGTCTTTGTGCTCGGTTTGGGCTTCTCCCGCGTCTCTCACCGTCGAGCGGTGAAGCGCATCTTCAGTACCTTCGAGCTACCATTGACTATGGTATCTGGTACTCTTCTTCCTCCTGTCTATCTCTGAGAGCCTTCTCCGATGCGCACTTCACGGGCCAGTAGGATAGATAGGAAGAGCACTTCCGGCACTTGCCAATTCATTGGCACTTCTCTTGTCTCTTGGTCGCCTAGGAAGCGATCCTGTTGCACACCCACTGCCGAGGCCGAGTATGTTGTCGCAGCCGATTCTTTGTAGCCGTGTTCTCTGGATGAGATCGACCTTGCGGGACTTTGGGTTAGTAGCAGATTGTGTTCCACTTTTCTGTGATAATACGTCTGCCATTCACATTGCTAAGAACCCAGTGCAACACTCTCGGACCAAGCACATTGACATTCGCTATCACTTCCTTAGAGACCATGTGGAGAAGGGTGACATAGTGCTCCAGCCAGGAGAGTGACCACCGGTTGGTCGACATTTTCACCAAGCCTTTGGATAGCTCTGTGTTTGTTTCCTGAGAGGAGAGCTTGGGATTATGAGCCCATATGGCATATCTTGAGGGGGAGCCGGCTTGTATTATATGTTCGTTTGTATATTCAAATTTTCCTTTCTCTTTCTGGGTATCTTTGGGATGGTTTTTATTTGGTTGAGTCCACTTCACCTAGACTTCTGGCATGCCTCGGCATGGACCTCTCACCTTATGCTTTAGGGTGCTATTCCTCTCTTCTTCTCGGTTGAGCTCACTCCACGCCTTTTAGGTCTAGCAGTGTTGGGCCCCTGGTAGACAGTGGTCCTGTTTGCTCCTGGGTTGGAGTTGGAGTTGTAGCTTTCCTATATAAGTCATATGGGGAAGGTGAGAGCGAGTCCGAGTGTTAGTGTTTCTCTTCATGTTATCTATGCTCCTAGACTACCCATTTGTCGCTTTCTTGATTCCTTCTCATCATTTCTGTCTTTCTGGTTTCAGTTGAGTTCAATTCATCCTTTTGAATCTAAAATTGCTAATAACTCAACTTCAATCGCTTTTGTGCTTAATCAACTCACTTGTTGAGGGGGAGCTTGGAATTGATTCTTTTGCATTGCATATAGACTTGTTTTTCATTTACGAGCTTTGTCTATTATGCAATTGATAAAATTGAGATATGTTGCACCTAGCTACTTTTCAAGATATTTGCTAATCTAGGTCATATCCAATTTGGTATATCATGTGAAACTAGCCAACATTTTAAACTTGAGCTTTCTGAAAAGTTGATGAAACATGGCTTTTACTTGCTATACTTCTTCACTAGATGCTTATGCCATGCTTATTGAAATAGTGGGTTTCTACTAGAGTCCCTAGAGCAACTTGGGTTAGCTACATTGTTTCATTCTAGAATCCTCAATAATGCTCATGAATCTAAGTGCTGAAAATATAATTTGACTCTTTTGTGCTAAAATTGAACTCAACACTATTCATACACTAGACTGAAACCAATTGCACTTGGGATGAACTTGGAATGAAGTGTGTATGACCAAAACCACTCTTTTAAGCTTCTTGCTTGAGATGGTTGCTAATGGCTTGAGTCAATACATCGAAAAATGCAAAAATAACTAGAGAAAGAGAGTGATGCCTAGGAGACCTATGTCGATGGCTCCTAGTCGAGGTTGTGTTTCTCTAGGATAAACTCTCTAAACCCTGAAAGGTTTGTGGAGGAGAGTGAAGCTTAGGAGGCCTTTGTCGATGGCTCCTAGTCGAGGATGTGCTTCACTAAGCCTAACTCTCTCATACCGCTTTATGAGCTTTAATCTAAAAATTTGCATTTAAAGAGATGATTGAGCATGAGGCTTCTCTTATGAACTTGTAGTTTCCCAAAGTGTTGACTAGGTTGAACTCTAGTATATCCATTTGCTCGTTTGATTGGCTTTGCTTCTAGTATTGAAGTTATGCTAAGTGTTGCTATTGTTGAAATCATACCAAAGTATTATAACTTCTTTTGAGCTAGTTAGCAAAAATTGAAATATGCCATTGGATATGACTTAGGATGACATAATCTGAACTTGAGTAGCTTGGTGTCATACTTTGTCTAAGTGGTCACTTGCATAATCCTCAAAGCTCTTCTAGGTTGCATTTCATGCAAAAAAAAAATTGTTCTCTTGATGCCTATATTGCCAAAAGGGGGAGAAAACGTAGAAAAGACATCTTAGAGAATTAAAAAAAATGCTTTCTCATGATCATGTTGAACAATTGTCCTTGCATTTGGATCATGAGTAATATTGAGCTTTTTGAGAGATTTCTTGGTTTTTGGAGCTCTTGTTGAAAAATTGTCCTTTCAAGTGTTGAGCTCTAAAAATCTTCTCATCTATTTGGTCATGAGCTTTCTTTCTCTTTTTATTGGACCAAATATGATTTTTGCAATCAAATTGCTTTTCTTCCTTTGTTTTCAAACTCAAATTTATGCCTTTTGTGTGGTTTGTCAATATACTCATCAAGGGGGAGATTGAAGGACCATGTGGAGGTCCATCCATTTTTGTGATGAGTATTTGACTTTATTTGAGCAAGGTGTGCTCAGGCTTGAGTTTGATTTGACTCGGTATTGCATGTTTCAATTAATGATAATTGTGGACTAACATGCAGGAAGAAAAGGTATGTGCATTGTGGTATGTGCAAAATGGTTTGTTCCTTGTGGTACAGTCCCCGAGGCAGCTATGGTCGTTGGTGAGTACGGACTAGGTTGGGAGAACCGAGGTCCAGAGCGGTCGAGGATGCCGACGAGATGGTTGGGCTCAAACCAGGTTCACTTGGACGTCATGGAAATGGACTTGAGGTGGCTCAAGGTTTCCGGTTCGGGTTGGAGGCTCGAAGAGGAGGAAACTGAGCGGTCAAGTCCGGCGGATGAAGGCCCGTTGCATCGGGTTGATCGGGTTTTGTTTAAAACCCATGTATAGCCAATGTGGCCCATGTAAAGCCCATGTGTGGGGTGAAATGAGAGGGTTAATCCTAGCCCTTGGTGGAGTGCCCTAGGGTTTGGGACTCATCCAAGGGTGGTAGGTGGCCCTAGAGTAGTATAAATAGAGGGGGAGGGGTGTCCTCCCTCACTTGAAGGTTTGAGTTGCTCCTTTGAGCTTTGCCCACATGAAGTGAGGCTTTGTAAACCTTCCAACCAGAAAATACAAAGATTTTCTTTACTTTTTGTGAATTTAAATTCCGCCGTTACATTATGTCTTTACTTTACGCAATTTAAATTCAGCATTTACTTTCCCGCATGTAAATTCTCGCAAGTTACTTTCTCGCAATTTGGATTTGCTCCTCTCCTTCTAAATGCTGTTGATCAAGGAGGTCTTGAGGGTGCTCATTTGGTTTTACATCTTTCTTGCACCCTAGGATAGACTAGAGATCAAGTTTCTATCAAGATTGCAAATCTGTCCTGAACTTGTTCTTCAAGCAGCAGTCAGTCTTTGATTTTTAGAAAAATATAGAAAAATCTTTCTTGATTGATTCTTGTTGGAGAAGGTGCTTGACTCATATACCAATCTGTGGAAAAATTTTGGAGTCCACTGGATGCACCATTTGGGAGCTGTGAGGTGAAAACCGAGCCCCAAATTTCCTGATTGAAAATCCTGACTATTCGTAGTTCTTGATTTTTCCTGTTTTTTGTAGAAGGTGTTTGGTGGTGATTTTTGGTGGAGTGCTTCACGACTCAACAGCTCACAGGCTGAAAAATTCCCAAATTTTTTGGAGCAACAGAAGTCCACCATCCACCTGCTCTAATTGAGGACAATTCCTGAAAATCTGCTTTTGCTTTTCTAAAAAGAGGCTTTTGTGTTTTGGCTTGATCTCTTTTAGAAAAGAAGTATTTGAATTGATTCCTCCTTGCTTTGGACACTTGACAACCAGAATATGTGATTTAAATATCCCTCACATGATTCATGGTTCCTATCCATGTAAGCTAGGGATACACATAGTTGTCAAGTCGTTCCGATTTTTGTGGGTTTCGCGATTTTAAGGAGCATCGGTTTTCTTTGCGGGATTGTTTGGAGTACGTTGAGTAGGGGATATTTTTATTTGGGATCATTCACCCCCCCTCTGATCGCCATCTCGGTCTTTCACATACTAGGTGCCGACGTGTTACAATTGGTATCAGAGCGGGCATTAGGTCCTTGGAACATGTATTTAGTGTCATACCATAGGTTCAACTAAATGTGAAGTGGGATAACCTAGAAACATGTCTTATGTTATACTTAAAATTTTGCCATAGGATAGCAACATTAAAACTTGTGTAAGTGAAATAATTAATTTAAAATTTGACACACTTGGATGCACAGTTGTATGGGTTTATGGTGCTTCATTGCATTCCGTTTTGTATATTTGATGGAGATTGTTTATGTTGATCTTTGATCTTGTATTTGATAATGTTATGCTTATGATTATGTGTTGGTATGGTGGTGTGACTGTAGCAGCCATGCCGAGGGGTAGATGTCGTGGTCGCCGTGGCCGTGGAGGCCAGGGTCGAGGTGGGAGTCACCCATCCCAGGGAGTTGCTGAGGGAAGCGCTTCGCTCAATGCTCATGAGCCAGCGCAGGAGGAGATCCCGGCGGCACAGTCGGGGGCTGAGGTGCCAACCGCCACTGCGGCCCAGTTGCAGGCACTATAGAGGGAGGTCCAGGAGCTGCGCCAGTAGGTTCAGGCAGCCCCTACCACTGTGCCTCCCCCTGCAGCGGCCCTCATTATTGCCCCCGTTGTGCCGGAGCCGAGGATGAGCCTTCGTGAGTGGATGTCCCTCCGCCTGGATACTTTTGATGGAGCGGACACGCCGGTCCAGTTCGCAGATTGGCTGCGATACATGGAGCGGCAGTTTGAGGTTCTAGAGTTGACCTTGGTCCAGAGAGCTTGCTTTGTGGCCTTTCAGCTGAAGTGCCAAGCGGATATATCGTGGGAGGGAGTTCTTGCTGCGAGGGCCCCCGCTCTTGAACCGGTCACCTGAGAGGACTTTGTGGCTCGCTTCCGAGCCAAGTTCTACCTGGAGTCCTTTCTCGAGAGGATGGAGCATACTCTGTCGACTCTCTCCCAGGGGAAGAAGTCGGTGGCAGAGTATGAGGTGGAGTTCAATAATGTGGTGCGCTGAAAGCCTACTGTGGCAATGATGACAGGGAGAAGGCGAGGAGGTTTCGTAGGGGCCTCAATCAGGAGTTCTGAGTTGTCATGGGGGCGACTGTCCCTCGTGACTTCTGCTTCGTGGTGGAGCAGGCGAAGGGCATGGAGCTCAAGTTGGAGCTCTCCAGGGATAAGAAAAACCCTGGAGGTTCAGGGGTTCTAGCAGCCCCTGGTGGGGACCAGAAGAGGGCCTTTGGTGGAGGAGGTGGGTCTTCTCAGCGACCTACCTTCAAGACGTTCAAGGGGGACAGGGTTCCTTCTCGGGGGCTAAGATGAAGCCGCCCCAGCCATCTTCCTCACGGGTGGTTGTTCGTCCTGCTCCAGGGCAGGGCATGATCTATTTCAAGTGCGGTGGTGGACACCGTGCTGCTGAGTGCGCTTGGACTGGGGAGTGCAATCATTGTTGCCGACCTAGCCATATGGGGCAAGTCTGCCGGATGAATCCCGATAGCATTATCAAGTGGGAGCCCGTGCCTTCTGCTCCCACTCCAGCTGCGTCTTCCAGAGGGTCAGTGCAGATGTTGGTTGCTACTGCTCCGCCGCAGCCCTCGGCTTGGGCGCCCCCTGCAGCCTATTGGTGCCCGCAGCCATCGGCTCCTCCACAACTCACCCCACCGCCCCCAGTTTTGTTGGGGCTCAGCCGGGTGTCGTGGCTCCTGCTGCCCCGACGCCACCAGGAGTGTACGCCTTGCCGAATGCTGAGTCAGCCGAGCATCTGAAGGTGGTATCAGGTACTTTGCTTGTGGATTCAATTGATGCTTTTGTTCTTTTTTATTTCGGAGCATCCTATTCTTTCGTATCGTTTGAGTTTGCTAGTAGAGCTAAGTTGGGAGTGCAGCGGATTTCTGAGTCTGTGTTAGTCAGTTCTCCGGGGGGTCTTATTGCTAGTTCTTTGGTTTGCCCGGGTTGCACTATTACCATTGATGATGAGGTTTTCTTTGCCAACCTTATGGTGATTCAGTTGGCTCCTTTTGATATCTTTTTGGGCATTGACTGGTTGCATTAGTACCGTGCCAAGATTTGTTGCTTTTGGAAGATCGTTGCCTTGCAGGCCCCGTCAGGGGTGGAGTTGACTTTTCAGGGTGGCATACCCTCTAGTTCCATCTTTGCTTTGGCTAGTCTGTTTTCCGATCGCCGTATGCGGTAGTTGGGTGTTCTCGTGGCTATTTCAGAAAAGACATCTTCTTCAGCATCAATTGAGGAGATCTTGTGGTGAAGGAGTTTGTTGATGTGTTCCCTGATGAGTTGCCTGGTTTGCCTCCTGTGAGGAGTGTGGAGTTTTGAATTAATCTTATTCCTGGCACTCGACCTATTTCTATCTCTCCATACCGCTTGGCTCGTCCTTTTCAAGATGAGTTGAAAAAGCAATTGGAGGATCTGTTGGCCAAGGGTTTTATTCGGCGCAGTGTGTCACCATGGGGAGCACCCGTCCTCTTCGTTTCGAAGAAGGATGGTAATTGGCACATGTGCATTGACTATCGTGCTCTCAATCAAGTAACCGTCGATAACAAGTATTCATTGCCTCGCATTGAGGATCTTTTTGACCAACTGAAGGGAGCAAAGGTGTTCTCTAAAATTGATCTTCAGTCTGGTTACAATCAGATTCGCATGAGGGAACAGGATATTGAGAAGACTGCTTTCTCCACTAGGTATGGGCACTATGAATTTAAAGTTATGTCTTTTGGAGTAACTAATGCTCCTGTTGTTTTTATGGAGGCGATGAACAATATGCTACATAAGTATCTTGATGATTTTGTGGTGGTGTTCATCGATGACATTCTGGTTTACTCCAAATCAGAAGAAGAGCATGAGCAACACTTGAGACTTGTGCTGAGTACATTAAGGGAGAACCAGTTCTATGCTAAATTAAAGAAGTGTGACTTCTGGATTTTAGAGGTGGGCTTTCTTGGCCATATCATCAATCTGGAGGGCATTTCTCTGGATCCTACTAAAGTCTCAGCAGTTTTGGACTGGAAGAGACCCTCTAGTGTTAAAGAGGTGCGTAGCTTCCTCGAGTTGGCCGGGTATTACCGGTGTTTTGTGTAGGACTTCTCCATCATTGCTAAGCCGCTTTCGCAGTTGACCTAGAAGGGGATGAAATTTCAGTGGACTGCTGAGTGTGAGCACAATTTTTGCACTTTGAAGGAGAAGTTAGTGATTGCTCATGTTCTTACCCTCCCCGAGCCTGGGAGGCGCTTCATAGCCTATTCTGATGCCTCTCGAATGGGACTTGGTTGTGTGCTCATGCAGGATGGCAAGGTGATTGCTTATGCATCACGGCAGTTGAAAAAGCATGAGCAGAATTACCCCACCCATGATCTTGAGCTAGCCGCTGTGATGTTCGCATTGAAAATTTGGAGGCATTATTTGTATGGTGAGTCTTATGATATCTTCACTGATCACAAGAGCCTCAAGTACATCTTTACCCAGAAAGATTTGAATTTGAGGCAGAGGAGGTGGCTAGAGTTGATAAATGATTATGACCTCATAATCCAGTACCATCCAGGCAAGGCAAATGTGGTGGCTGACACCCTCAGTCGCAAGACAATGCCCCCTGTCATTGATTATCTTGTTGCTGATTTTGAGCGGCTGGGAGTCTCTTATTGTTTTGCGGGGATCGTGCAAGTTGAAACTCAATTGATTCTTGAGTCAGCAATCCCAGAGCATGTGTGGGAAGCACAACAGCATGATCGGTTACTCCAGCAGGTGAGGAAACGCCTTGAGGATGGTAAGACTGGAGACTTTTCCATTGATGATGTGGGAGCTCTGAGGTTTCAGGGTCGCCTTTGTGTACCTCAGAAATCCCAAGTCAAAGATGATATCTTGAAAGAGGCTCATCAGACCCCGTACACTGTCCATCCTGGGGAGACCAAGATGTACAGGGATCTGAAAAAAACTTCTGGTGGAAAAGGATGAGAGTGGACATTGTGAAGTATGTGGCATCTTGTGGGGTTTGTCAGAAGGTTAAGGCTGAACACAAGCATCCCGCCGATCTGTTGCAGCCACTGGAGATTCCTGTCTGGCCGTGGGACGACATTTCTATGGACTTTGTGGTTGGCCTACCTCGTACTCCATGAGGGAAGGATGCTGTCTAGGTTGTGGTGGACCGTCTTAGCAAGTCCTCTCACTTCGTTCCTATCCGCACCACCAATTCAGCGAGTGAGTTGTCTCTCATTTATGTGCGGAAAATTGTGAGACTGCATGGTGTACCCAAGATGATTATCTCTGATCGGGATGTGAAATTTGTCTCGAAATTCTGGGAGAGTTTGCAGAGTGCTTTGGGCACACAACTTCGCCTTAGCACTGCTTTTCATCCTCAAACTGATGGGCAATTTGAGCGTACCATTTAAACCTTGGAGGATATGCTCAGGGCTTGTGTTATGACATGGAAAGGTAGCTGGGAAGATCATTTGCCACTAGCAGAGTTTGCTTACAATAACAGCTATCATTCCAGCATCGGGGCTGCCCCTTATGAAGTGTTGTATGGCTGGAAGTGTAGATCGTCGCTTTGTTGGGATGCAATGGGGGAGAGAGAGCGGTCCTTGGACCGGATTGGGTTCAGCAGACGGTTGATCGGGTGGCAGAGGTGCGACAGAACCTTCTTGCAGCTCAGAGTAGACAGAAAAGTTATGCTGATGTGAGAAGGCGAGATTTAGAGTTTGCGGTGGGTGATTGTGTACTCCTGCAAGTATCTCCCACCAAGGGTGTGGTTCATTTTGGCACTAAAGGGAAGCTCAGTACAAGGTATGTTGAGCCATTCCCTATCACATCTCGAGTTGGTAAGTTGGCTTTTCGCTTGGAGCGGAGTCGATGCAAGGGGTTCACAATGTGTTTCATGTTTCGATGCTGAGAAAGTACCTGCATGACCCGGAATTGGTGGTTCCTTTGGAACCATTGGTGCTTGATCAGAACCTCACTTTTGAGTCCCGGCCGGTGAAAATTCTGGGGAATTCCGAGCGAATGTTGAAGAACTGAACGCTCAAGTTTGTCAAAGTCCTGTGGTCGCACCAGACTGAGAGAGAAGCGACCTGGGGTTGGAGTCTCACATGCGCGAGCTTTACCTAGAGCTATTCTCATCAGGTATGAACCATGAAGCTTAGCTCTCTTTGTTTGATTGTCTGAGTTGGGGCGTGTCTTGGATTCGAGGTCGAATCCTGTTAAGGGGGAGAGAATGTGATATTATGGAATGTGACATTATAGAATACGGCATTACGGTACGACTTTATACCGTGTTTTCAGGCTGTTTTCGGGTGTTTGGGCCTCTCTGGGGGAGTTTGGGCCTTGGTGGGAATTAAATGGGCCGTCAGTGGGGGGGGGGGGGTTTGGCCCATGTGGGGGAAAGTCCAGCCAATACCTAGGGTTTGTCCCCCTTTGCGCCTCCCCTAGGCTTGGTGCGCCCCCTCCCCTCCCATAGCCGCCCCCAAGCCTCCCTAGCCGCACCACCCTTTCCCCCTCCTTGCGCCATCCCTCCCTCTCCTTCCCCCCTAGCCGGCCCTAGCTCCTCCCCCTCATAGCCACTCTGATCTCACTGTCTGGGAGTTCTCCATCCATGAAGATCCGGCATTCTCGGCGATTTCGGCATTCCCGGCGATTGGAGGAGAGATCGGGCCGCGAGGAGGACACGTTCGTCGACCGGGTGATTCGCCAAGAAGAGGTACGCCTTTGGGATCTTGGTTGTAGAGTTTTGGTGCTGGTTAGATGGGAGGAGATTAGTGTTAAATTTGGTGTTTAGGTGTTGTGATTAGAAGGATTTAGGGTGATTGCAACTCTGTCCTGCGTTCTATCCTCGGACAGATGAGGTCGTCGGTCTTCAGGAGCGAATTTGGCAATTTTAGAAGCTTTTTCTGGTCGTCCGGCTGTTACGAAAGTTGTAGGTAATTCAATTACCTTTAAATGGACACTAAGAACGTTAAATTCCGTTCAGCCGTTTAAAAGTTATGTCTTTTACCGAGCGTTGTCCAATCTGTGACGTGATTGGGACAAATTGTGTTCAACTATAGATTAGAGGATTTTAGAGGCCGATTCAGTTTTCGCGAATACTTAGAAAAAGATGGGAAATCTCCTAAGCTTTGAGAAAATATACTTGTTTACCTTATTTGGAGTTTTGGAACTCAAGTTATGCTTGTTAGAAGCATGCTATCCCGTTGGACATATTCTCTGTTTTTCGAGTGTTAGGAGTGGGGTGCGAAGTCGTTGTAGATGATTGTTCTTGTATTGTTTTTGGGCATGTTTTTGAGTGTAATGTACCTATGTGCAGGTGGTGTGACCCTGGGAGTGCCCTCAACATCTCGCCACTCCGTCGCACACGGTTGAAGGCAAGTGTATTGGGATGGATTTGGGTTTTGGGTGACCAACTAGATGTGTAGCTTTGCTATAATACTATATGATGTGCTAGTTTGCCTTATGCGATTCTTGCATGTGATTTGATGAATATGATTAGTTAATGGTTATGCATTTGTCATATGGATTATTTATGCAAGTTAAACTATGATTTTGGCATATGTGCATTCATAATGGAAGAGGCGATCCATTCTGATGCGGGCCTCTGTGTTCACATGTAGTGAACATGAAAGTCCTACCTCGTAGTCCTATTCACGGTTGTGTATGGGAGCGAGTCAGTAAGAGTAGGCACCCTCCACAGGATGGAAGGGAAAGATGGTGCACACCGACGGGTGTGCACTCGGCAATACCGGTATGTGCTAAGCAAAGAGACATGCGCATTGCATTGCATGAATGATGATATTAATGAGATGTCTATAAGATGAATTATGAGATGCTTATGTTGTTGATTATGAGATGTAGTGATGATGTTATTGAAAAACTGTTTTGATTTATTCCATTGCAATACACTTTGCTGAGTGATGAACTGACGCTTGTTGTTTTATGATGTTTTTAGGTACCATGAAACCGGCATACGAGAAAGGGAGTTAGCGGCACATCTTCACGTTGTTTCATTCACCTAGACAACTACATACTATCATTCGTAGTTGTGATGATTAATTTTATTGTGCTAAACTTGGATTATGCCATATTGTGTGCTTGGTTATACTGTTCACTTCCTTTTGGTTCATGAAACGTTTGAATTTATAATCTGGACTTGAAATGATGCTATAACTCCTGTTATTGCTGTTTTAGATGTCATCTATTATGTTATTGTGTTATGATATTATTGTTGTTGCCTCAAACCATGGAAAAACAAAGGTTATGCTGCCAAAATTTTGTTTAAAAGCATTTACATATTTGCTGTAATTTGTCCTTAATTATGATATTTGGTTGCTGTTTCTACTCTGTTTGATGACATTCTGGGCATATTAGGTGCTGCGGTGTTACATTAGCCTACTACGCGATGTCGACCGGGCTGGTAGGCTTTGGCACTAGTAGGCTTCAGATACGCGTGGCGACGGGCTGGATCGGGCTAACTTGGGCCGGACCATCGGGTTTCGGCCCAAAGTTTTTCTAGGGATTTTCTCTTCTTTTTATGTTAGAAAATTATTGTCTCCACGTAAATAGCAAACAAATTGAAAAAAATACAGAGAAATTCTATAAAATACTTTCAAACATTTAGAGCTCGCATAAAATAATTTCAATAAATATTCACCTAAATATTAATTATTTTAAATCCTTTTTGGCATAGAGAAATTTCCAAATAAGATTTAATTAATAATAAAATTCTAAAAACAAAAATAAATAAAGTAAACTCAAATATGCAATTTTTGGGATGTTACATTTAAATTCTTGTAGGTCACTACCAATGATAAGATGCAGCCTACAGAGTCAAAAGCTTCAAACATAATATCCACTAGGTAGAGCAGCGTGCTATGCTGCACCGAGTGAATTTTGATAGAGTGCTCAGATGGTAAAACCAACGTCCACAGTGGATGCCATTTTTTCTTTGCCAACACCTACATAAATCTAGGGGGGAGGGAAATGAAATAATCACAATTTCAGAATTCGCAGGTCTTTTCGCAGAGGCGATGAGGGAGAACAAGATATCGGGAAATTCACAAGGTTTTTTGTAAAAAGGGGATATAGGACCTAAGAGGAATTTCCGGAACAACTAGGTTGTATTTGCAAAAGAGTCAGTGGAGGGTCACGACACAATTTTGGAATTCGTGGGGGCCTTTTTGCAAGTAAATGATGTGGCGCTGGGAGCGTCCAACGATTTGTTTCACTTTAAGAGTTAAGTTATTTTAGAATTCGCGACAGACCTTTTCGTAGAGACGGTGAAGGAGAACAAGATTTGGAAAAATTCATGGGTTTTTTTTCCCGCGAAACGAGGATCTAGGACAGAATTTCTGGAACCACAATGTTGTTCTTGCAAAAGATCCATCGGGAGGGTCTCAACGTAATTTTGGAATTCGTCGGCCTCTTCGCAATTTTTTATTATGTTTTTGTATTTGTATTTTGTAGATGTGGGGATGGATAAAATATGGTAGCCATCTGATACAAATTCTATGGTTCAAAAAAGTACTCCATTCGGTCTTCAAAAAACTAACGTTTTGGACATAGTGATGGTCAAACTTTTGAAACTTTAACTATCAATATGTTTTTAAATATTTAAATTGGATACATAAAAATTATATGTGTAGACTTGTCTCGAGAAGTACTTTCATAATATTATAATTTTATTGAGTTTTATAAATATATTATAATAAAAATTAGTGATCAAAGTTGTATTTTAAAGACCATATCGATATCCAAAACGTTAGCTTTTAAAGATCGGAGGAAGTATATGAGATATAAAAAAAATCAAGCAACTTATCAATAGACCGCACCTCCTCCTCCTTTACGTCAAAGCATGCTTAGAGCATCTCCAAGAAGGGCCCTAAATATGGTCATAACTTGAATTATAGGGCTTTTAGAGGAAAAGATCAACTCCAGCAAAGACCCTAAATTGTTAAAATTTATCAAATTGTTTTAGGGCCCATGGAAGAGTAGCTATATTTAGCAACTCTGTGATTGAGCCCTATCTTCATTGAGTTTTAGGGCCTAATTGCTGGAGTGAATATTTCATTGGAGCCATAAATCTAATTAGTTGGGGTCCTAAATTAAAGTTTAAAGCTCATTTTTAGGGCCCTCTCTTGGAGATGCTCATCAAGAGATATGCCAAGTCGTGCCTTGGATGGCAGCCACTGATTGCATCCTCTCGATCATCTTGTGGAGCCGTCGAGGAGATTAATACGATTTGGGTTTTCCCCAAATAATCTTTTGTAGTTAATTTTTTGCCTATCAAAGAAAGATACTTTCTTCTGCTTCATAGCATAATACCAAATACTAACAAATTTAACTCCTTGGACTGAAAAAATGGACGGTGGTGTATATATCTCAAATATCTCTACTATTATAAAGCAGCAGTTGGTGGCAGTGGTGAGTTCTACCCACGTCATTAATTGTCCAGCTTAATTGCCCTGTTTAATTGCCCTACGCAAAAAAACGAAGCGTTGCTTTAATTAGCTAGCTTTCGCAAGAAACGAAGCGTTAAAGATAAATGTTTGATCTTGTGAATTTTTTTTTTTAATCTTTATTTTTCGTTATCAATTTTGTTTTTCGTAGCAACGCATAACTAGTTACGGTACTAAACCGAAGAACGGCGTGTGATCAATTCTCCCCAACTGTTGCGAGCGCGTGACCTTCCCTTTCCACCCACGTCCCAATTCTCTCTCTCTGGCTCTCTCTCTCTCTCTCTCTCTCTGCGCCAAGAGTTCGTCTCCACCTCGCCGCATCTGGGGCTCGGATCCGGCCAGTTCCCCAATCCCGTCCGGTCCCGCCCAATTCCCCGCTCGATTCCGCTCTACTCAGTGAGATTCGCCTTGCCTTCTCAAGGACGGCAGCGGGTGGTCCGTGGTCAACTCCGATTCTGGTTCGGCTGCGGGCGCCATGGAGAGCTGCAGTGAGCGGGAGGAGGCCGAGACGCTGGAGCTCGTGCTGTTCCAGGTCGCCGAGTGCTACGTCTACCTGGTACGCCCCTTGTTCCCCTTTCTTGATTCTTTTTAGTTTCTTTGTGTAATTTGGGAGTGTACCTGTGTTACTCGTGCCCGTGCTTGTTTTGGGAACAATCCGTCGAGCACTTGGTGTGCGTAGATGTGCTGATGCGGGTAAGTTTTTGCGCAGATACCTCCCAGGAAGACGGCTGCCTCCTACAGGTACTCCTCTTCGTTCACCAAAGAATCTGATAATGGACTTGGTAGAATTTGCATGAATAAGGAGCTCTGGCTGTGCAAATGCTGTCCTGTTTCGGCAATTATTATTGGCTCCATCTTCTCGGCTAGTTTGAATGCGAAGATCATCGATTACTTCTGTTCTGATTTTTTTTAGATGAACTAGTCTGTTCTGATTTAGTGCATGATGGGATACATTTGTTAAACCATGGACATGATATATGTTACACTGGCTGTAACACCCAGGGCTGATGAGTGGAATGTCAACAAATGGGCTTGGGAAGGCGCACTTAAGGTTGTCAGCAAGGGAGAAGAATGCATCATCAGATTGGAAGATAAGGACACAGGTGCAATTGTCGCATTAGTGCTGTTGGCCTGTGCCTGTATGGTTGCTAATATTGATTCCTTGGAAGCATTTCAGGGGAGCTGTACGCTAGGGCATTTCTCAGAGAAGGCGAACCACATCCGGTGGAACCTGTAATTGATAGCAGCAGGTTGGTACTTACTGCTGCCACAGGGCAGTCTAATCGTATGGTGAAACGTGTGCCTTTGTAGTTCTATTCTGCATAAGGTACTACATAAAGACTGTAAGCGGAATCTGAAATGATTCTTGTTGCTTCAATATTGTGCTTGCAGATATTTTGTACTTCGCGTTGAAGAAAATATAGGTGATAAGCTGTCTTTCTCTTGAGTTCTAAGATCTTTCTTGCGTAGTAACATTTTACTTACTGTTGAGTTTGTTATCATAGTATTTGCTACTTAGTGTTGAGCTGGCGAGCATAGTTTTTAATATGTAATGTTGAGATGGTGAACGTGGTATTTGATGGTTCATATATAGAAGCATAACAATTCTTAATATGGACTGCAGATGGGCGACAGCGTCATGCTTTTATAGGTTTAGGCTTCCGTGAAAGACCTCAAGCATATGACTTCCAAGCTGCTCTACATGACCATATGAAGTATCCCTGTGTGTTCATTACTTGAAACATGATATGTAGCCTGTAATTTGTAAAATCACATGAATGTTTTCCCATGCAATCACCTCTATGAATAGGGACGGACTATATATGTGGAATTCCATCTGATCAAAGCAATATCATTAAACTAGTCTATATGATCGATATTTTCTATTTAGCACATTTGCATGGTAGATTATTGTTTTAAACATTCAACTGTTTTATTACTAAAGGGGTGTGTTAAATGAACCCAATTAGATGCTCTAACCATACAATCAGATCTTTGGATGCACTTTCAGTTGGCAAGCAAGCTTTCTTATAATTTATATGAAATATCTCTGTATTTGGCCACAATGAAGTCTTTTTTTGTTGTTGTAATCATAGTTGTGCATGTTACGATGCTTTTGTAATGACTTTTTCATTTCCAGTATGATTAGTTGCTCTCTTACATTATCCAAGATTTCTAAACAAGAAGAAGACTGCTGAAGAGATGGTGCAGCATTATGAGAAGACATCATCAGTGGATTACAGCCTGAAAGAAGGGGAAACTTTGGTTCTTCAGCTAAAAAATGTAAGTTTCCATCTGACTTATTTTGCTAGGAGAAAATGAACTAGAGCTTGGTGATGGGAAAATGTTTTTGAATGTCTTCGAAAGTAGAATATAGGATTTCTTATGACCTCAGTAGTAGTACCCTAGGTTGCTGAATCACTGACACATGGCACCAGTATGTCATAATGCGGATATGATGATACGTCATTATTTGCCCCCCAGAAGGAAAGTATTGACACGGTGAGATGGATATACGAATACAGATGGAAAAAATCGCATATATTTTTTGACAGCTGCCGGCATTGACACATACATTTTGTATTAGTTTACATTATTTGGTTTGGCATACCTGATATACAATATGTATGAGGTTGAGCGTTCTGTCCATTTCAAGCATTGCCTGTTGCCCTGTTCATATAGATCCATTTTGGCTCATACCAAATAATCAAATACATTAAGATGAAAATGTTACTTGTGTCGATTATAACATGTCAATTGTATGTATGATGCCAACCAGGTGTACCATTGCATTAGAGAGAGAGAGAATTCTTAAATAAAAAATATAGATCAACACTTGCACAACTTGTGTCAACATGTCAAGTACTTCTGTATTTATATGAACTTGCCGGTTTTCTGTGTTCTTGTTCTGGTTGAGCTGGCCAACCAGGAATAAACAGCTGGGTTTTGGAATCCTGGTTAACCTAACTTATGTTTGAACTGGACAATTTTCTGTGTAAGATGTATAGCTATTCTGTACTCGGCCTCTATTTCCATTCACACATAGATTTCATCCTAGACCTCTATTTCCATTCACGCATAGATTTCATCCAGTTTGAGTTATCTTGACCTAGAAGCACAGTTTGGTGCCTTCTCAAGGTTTCTCTTGTGGCATTTGATATATATACCTATCCATATTCAGAGATATATCAGTTTGAGCTGCTCTTATGCAGGAACTTGTGAAAAACTGAGCCCTACTGAACTGCGTTGTAGAATATTTTCGGCGCCGTTAAGACAAATTGTGTAAATAAACAAGGTTGCTCATTAATTTGTACACGTCTTTAATAAATAGCTTCTTGATTTCTCGCTTATTTTTCATAGTCATAATATTCTTCTTTATGTTGCATCTCCTCCATGTTTGGGTCTGCTTTTGTTTTATGCAGAAAGAAACTGGCACCAAGACAAAATCTGCATTTTTTGAGCAAGGCCTCAACAAGCTGTCGTTCAATGAAAAGGCAAACACGAAGGAGGCCACAGTCTCACTCAAACTCCCCCCACCTCCACCCTCACCGGTCTCTCCTACCGCTTCTGGAGTTGCTGCTTCCCCTTTCAAAGCAGAATTTCCTTCCCAAGAACAACCAGCAGCCGATACCGGAATTGATGCTCCTCCTTTCAAAGCAGAATTTCCTTCTCGAGAACAATCGGCCACTGATGCCGTTGGCGCTTCCCCTACCAAAGCAGAAGCCCCTTCACAAGAGCAACCAGCTGCAGTAGAGAAGGCCAATCAAGAAATCGTGGACGATGACTTTGGGGACTTCCAGGCTGCTGGATGAATCATGTATCATGTACATACTGCTTGTTTACTCGGATTGCTCCTTTCTTTTCTTTTCCATGAGCTGTGACTTTTGCCGGCACTCGTGTTGCTGTACAGAGTGTGTCATAAGCCATACAAATACATGGATACACAATGTACCTTTTCTTTTGCAGTACCATGTCGGAATTTTCTGACCAGAGCCCGTAATTTTGCATCCGAATCCAGGGAGAACTCAGGGAGCAATCCGACCTAACACTAACACTTCAGCGCTCGACGTGCTTAACATATTATCACAATTTACTTTTTTATTACTTTTATTATAACTTTAACTGTAATTTCAACAAGCATCCTTAAACAATTAACACTACTATTAAACAATATTTACAACACTTTGTATAATAACATGAAAAATAACAATATAAATCTTGGAACCATGCGTCCAAGCACCTCAAGACCATGCTCTTGGAAAAGTAAGTCTTCACCCTTGAGAACGCTCGAGTCCACACGTCCGTGAACGCCAAAGTCTTCACAATTGGGTACTGTTGACGCTGGCAAATATGACGACGGATTGATCGACAATCAGCACATGCAAACATCGGATTTAATCAAGGAGCGGGCGTGCCAGCTGATTTGATGCTGCAATCAACAATAATAATATATGATCTAAACAACTATCTTAGCCGATTAGCTTCTCAATGGTGACTTGTTTGAAACAGCTATCCAAGCCGATTAAACTGTAAGTAACGATAAATCTAAACAGCCTGATTGAGATGATTAGATGGTTGATAAAGGTATATTTTCCCAAAAAGGATATGCACAACAAGATCAAAGAAAAAGCAAACTTGGATAATGCAAGTTGATAATGATGAAAATCGGCGATACATAACTTTATTGATCAAGACGAAGTACAGAGGAAAGATTACAAATCTATAAACTACTTCTAGTCGATGAAAAGTAAAGAAAAAGTATAGCAAGTTCATTCATTGTTGGATGTCCTTTTCTTTGCCTGTCGACTCCTTTGTATAGCGTCTAGGTTGATCGTATCATTATCCAACTCTTGTAAAAATACATATCGGTCTCAATCTCCAAAAAGAAAATTTTGCTTAAACCAATTGTCAGCTTCAATCTTGCATCCATATTTAACCTCATCTTTCCAAATCGGCTACAACTACCAAATCGACCATATCTGCTAGACCGACTAGGAGCACCAAATTTTGGTGCCAACATATGCCCCCCATTTTGAGAGATTATATGAATCTTTCAAAAATTATCATCATCAGCCACGCCATAGATTTTCCTTCTGTCAGCTTTACTGAAATCTCCACCTTTTTCTCCATTCTTCACGGTAACTTCCTGCGCAAATCACAAGAACGCACAATCCCCACATTAATTGCTAGGGTAATGTTCGCGCTAAAAACGTGAAGCAGGGTTTCAAGCCTCGAACATACAAGACAAACACTGAGTTTGCAAGGCGTGCCAGTCAATTTGACCTGTCATTGACAAGGTAGAAATTATAAGCAATCAAAGCCGATAAAACTAGGGTTATCGGCTTAACGCTAGTCGGCAAAAAGCCGATCAGGAGATAACTAGATCAACCTGGCGGTTAATCCGGGTACAAGGCAAAATCGGCTTTGAGAAGGCGATGCGCAACAAAACAAAGCAGATCGAACCTGGGGCGAGATCGGCCAAAACCAACAATCGGCGATGCGCAACTCTGTTGATTTTTGTCGACTTACAAAGAAGTTTGTAGATCTAAAAAGATATAAAAAGGGACTGTAAAAAGTAGATGTGTGTTATGTTTAGATTCGTCCCTTCATCGCCCAGAGCCCGTCCCTTTTTATAATACTCTGGCCAATCCGAGTCACATATGGATACGGCGGCCATATCCGTATCGGCCTCTGATCTGATTTCCTTTCCTTGTTAGAAACGGATTCTCTTTCCGATTCGTTCGATGCCGGTTTATCCTTTCCATAAAAACCCTTCTATCCGAATTGGACCGATTTTACTAAAAACGCCGAATTTTGGTGCAAACATATGCCCCCCGTTTTTGGAAGATAACTTGTTATTTTCCAAAAATCCTATCGGCTTTACGTCCATATCGGCTTATGGAGGAATCTTTCTCGGGAACCACCCCATTAACTGCGCCGTAATAATCTCGGTGTGTTTTAAATGCACAACTGTTCCCGCCTGTTCACCTCTTTTTACTGCAGTATAAATATGGGGTCCCCCCATGGTCATTTTCACGTCTTCGAGCTCTCGAATCACCAGTGATCGGCTTCTCTCTCCCTTTTTTCGTCAAGTTCTCCTTTTCTCCGATCGGCTGTCATGGATCCAACCCAGGTATTTATACCGATTCCTCAGAGTTCAGATCAGTTCTTCCTAGGACCGATAGGAACCGTAACCTCCGATTCTGTAATCAATGAGGAAATCCCTAGGCTCCCTTTATCGGCTGTGGGATACAATATAAAAGAATGGGGAAAAAGTTTTAGAGCTTGGCCCACGGCCCTTAAAGGGTGGCGATCGTGGTATATCAGAGTGTCGGCTCAAAAACGAGCAGAGTGGGAAAGGTCAGGTATAGCCGAGTGTCTTCCCCTGAGTTTGGCCAACCCTGAAGCTAACGAGCCTTTGGTAGCATCGGCTTCTTACTTTTAGTCCGACTCCTTCAATGCCTTTCTTTTTAGAACTGGTCCAATCGGCCCGACTGTCCTCGATGTCGCCCAGCTGTGCTGCCTTAGACCAGATGGAGACCAATTATCGGCTTTTAGCGGTAAGCCCCATCATAAGTTGATTCGTAAGAAAGGGGAGGGTTGGCGTAAATATATTCAGAATAATAACAATGTCAATGGAATTGTATCGGACGAAGAGCACGTCGCCTTCCTCAACCTCTGGCTAGATAGGTTTCTTTTCTGCGGAGCTTCCCTCGGCCCGACCCAAACTTACCAGCTAGTAGCAGAACAATTGGTAGAGGGTCGTCGACTTGCATTAGGAAAACTATTTCTAGGGGCTGTGTTCCAAACGATGCATATTATCCGGAGCCGACTGTTTTCTGGTTTTGCCGATTTTGTGGTTGGTAACATAGGGGGTCCTTTATGGTTCATCCAGACCTGGTTGTATTGCATGTTCAGTCGATCCCTCCTTTCTCAACCAATAGATCAATCGGCTTTTCCTCGTGAAGATTACCCAGAAGACACAATCCCTACATATACAGCTAGTCGATCTTATGGAGAGAAGTTCATAATGTGCTCCACTGACGACCAAAAAGCAACTCCTGCTGGCATGCACAAATATCTCTCTTTTTTCCTGACCTTAGACCGGTTGTCCTTTGGCCAGCATGATTTCTTCAGTTATCTTGATGCAGCCGATTATCCTTGGCCCTCCTTTCTACATTTAGACGCTAATAGTGCTCAAATGCCTCAATCAACTTTGGACTTATACAAAATCTTCCTCTCCCCTTGTATTTTTCATGCCGGTTTAAATACCAGAAATCAAACTTTCCAACCGTCATACGAATTTTATCACCCTTCTGTCTATGCCCGACAGTTGGGCTTTGGTCAAGCCATACCCAGCTTTTCTTCGCTCGAGCGTATTGAACCTCGCACTAGGGTGACCAATTTGACAGCGGCTGAAGTCGTTCTTGAGCTTGCCGATGAGTTCCAAGTCGTCCACATGCCACATTTCGTTCTCAACATCCGTCGGTCAAGCTCATTTTCTCACTGGTGGTCCTTGGTATCTGATGACCTTTTGATGGATAGGACGCCATCGGCTATCATTTCCCTGTTTTTGCCTAACTTTCGTAAGCCGACGGTAGCGGCTACCAGCAGTTCGAGTGAGAGTTCAGGCTATACCAACTCATCAATAGCCGTAGAGGTACCGGCGTTTATTTTTTTCCGTAGTTCCTGTTTTGTGATTGGCTTTTACTGAGCTCTTATTCTTCCGCAGGAACGGACTGTTACGGATGTCGGGGAACCAATAGTCGATCCGAACATTGCCGTCGGCAGTAGCCGACAGAGGCGGCTGGGGCAGACGGTTGGTACCACGGGCTACACTTCAGGTACCTTGGGTATCCGTAGCCCGCCTTTGTCGGACCCAGCCCATCAGCACCGTCCAAGTAAGTTGATTTTCCTGTATCGGCTTCTATCTTCCTTATCTTGCCCAACGTTAACCTGGTATGTTTTTAGAGAGGAGGAAGAAGTCTACCAGGCCATCCCCTAGACCCGCGAGGCGTTCGGCCGATCATTCCCCGGAGCAGTCGGCTACTGATGTAAATTTGATCCCGTCTTCCTTAAACGATACCTTTTTCCTGTGATGCTGATTGTCCTTTGTTTTTTCATCAATCGCCATCGGTACAAGTGGCGGGGGTTCTAGCCGATCTCCAAGGGACATCATCGGCCCTTCCGCCCGTGTTGTCTCCGACACTTCCCGCTGTGCCGCCACCTGCAGAAATTGTGCCTATTTCTCTTGACTCCGCCGATCCCGCTAACCTCCTAGGCTTTACCCTGGATGAGCTGAGTGATCCTGAGGTGATAGCCACAGACGACTATCCGGCCGACGTTCGGCGGATTCTTGATGCTTCCTTCACCGCGTCGGCCGCTGTGACTTCCGAACCGGGCATGCAGGAAAGACTTAATCGTCTCCTTCATGAAGTCATGCAGCCCGAAGCGAAACTCTTGGAGAACACTCAATCACTTAGGAATGCCATGGCCGTCGTTCAAGCCGATCTTCCTCCAGAGGCCATGAATGCTTTACTGGATGTTTGCCACTTGGATGGCCGGAGAGAGGTGGTGGAAGCGGCTAGATATAGAATCGCCCGGAGAGAAGCACAAAGAGCCGATCAGAAGATTCTGGACGAGCTGGTGGCCAATGCCAAACTTCAGAAAAGGGAATTTGATCAAGGCACTGCCGCCCTTAAGCTAGGCAAAGACAGAGCTCAAGAGTTGGAGGCGGCCAAGACAAAACTGGAGGAGCAATTAGCCCTGGTGACGAAGGAACTAGCCGATTGCCAACTAAAGAACGCCGAATTGGCTTCGTCTCTGGTGGTCAAGAAGAAGCAGATAGGTGAAGTTTTTGCTCAAGTTAAACTTCAGTCGGCCAAAGTGGTTCCAATTCCGGGTGATGCAACGGCCGACGAAAAACTTGTCGACAGTATTCAAACAACCATAGGAAAGCGGCGGCAGCACTGTCGGGTTTGGGAGCCCATTTGCCTGGATCAGGGCTGTAATCTTAACTTGTTTAAACTTACTGTTATTTGATTTGTCAGAACCGCTGATACTATCGGCTATGTAGCTGATCTTTTGTGATGTGAACCTCAACCGATGTGAATGTGTTATGACCTGACCGATTGTTTACCGGTCTTATATTTCAGGCAACTTGTATATGTGGTCGACTTTCTTATTGGTTCCATTTATTAGGTCCCGACCCAAACGCTAGGGTGATAAGCTTTTAGATATCTTCCGTTGATCGCTTTAGGTAGTATGAATCTGTCTAGGGTCTCAATTATATACGAGTTTCCGTCAATCGGCCGATTTATTTTATAAGGCCCCTCCCATGTTGGAGACCACTTGCCAAATCGGTTATCTTTAGAACCGACAGGCAACACAGTTTTCCATACTAAATCGGCTTGATTAAACGATTTTGGCATCACTTTCTTATTATATGACTTAGCAACCCTTTCTTTGTTCCTTCTGAGCCGATCTAATGTGATCAGCCTTAGTTCGGCTAAATCGTCCAGATTGTCTAGTATTGCCTGCTTGTATTCTTCGACTGATAATTTATCTTGTTCAGTTACCCTGACCGAGTCGATGTTGATCTCTATGGGCAGAACGGCTTCTTGTCCATACACCAACTGAAAGGGTGATAGTTTAGTCGATCCATGGTAAGATAGCCGATAAGCCCATAAAGCCTCTGATAATGTTGAATGCCATCTTCTTGGTTTTTCCTCGATTTTTCTTTTTATCAGCTGTATCAATGTCTTATTCGATGACTCGGCCTGCCCGTTGGCCTGAGCATAATAAGGGGAGGAGTTAAGTAGTTTTATCCCAAGACTTTCTACGAAGTCTCTGAACTCCTTAGACATGAACACCGTCCCTTGATCAGTAGTGATCGTCTGTGGGATTCCAAACCGATGGACGATGTGTTCATTTACAAAGTCGATTAGTTCCTTGCTAGTAACTTTCTTGAGCGGTATAGCTTCAACCCATTTTGAAAAATAGTCTGTGGCTGCAAGGATGAACTTATGGCCTTTACTAGATGCTGGGAATATCTGGCCGATGATGTCTATACCCCATCCTCTGAACGGCCATGGTTTGATAATCGGGTATAAAGCCGATGCTGGTGCTGTTTGTACGTTGCCAAACTTTTGACAAGTTTGACATCCCTTGTAGTACTTAAAACAATCTTCCAACATTGTTGGCCAAAAGTACCTTGTGCATCTCAGCATCCATTTCATTTTGTGGGCCGACTGGTGTGATCCACAGATTCCCTCGTGGACTTCTCCCATTGCCACCTTGGCTTCTTCTGTTCCCAAGCATCTTAACAACAAACCTTCCATGGTTCGAAAATATAACACATTGTTCAAAAGAACATACTTAAGTGATTTATGCCGTATTTTTTGCTCAGTCGGCTTAGACGGATCGAGCAAATAATCCCTTATTTCGGTTCTCCAGTCGACAGTATTAACACACATGATCGGCCAATCGTCCAGCTCGATTGTTTCCTATCGGCTTTTATTCCTATAACCTGATGCACATTGTGCCAGTAGGTTTGCCTTGTCATTGGCTTCTCTAGGGATATGTTCTATGGAGAATGTTGTAAATGTCTCAATAATTTGGAGGCATTGATGCAAATATTGAGCTAGCGTATCGTCGTTGCATCGGTATTCCCCTTTGACTTGCTGCACAACCAACATTGAATCCCCGAAGGCTTCGGCGTCTTTTACCCCGATGCTGTCCAGCAATTGCAGCCCTCTTAGCAGTGCTTCATATTCCGCTTGATTGTTAGAACATCGGCCATTTAGCCGATACATGAACTCAAAGCTTCGTCTCTTTGGCGAAACCAAAATTATACCGACGCCTTCACCCTCTTAGCAAACAGATCCGTCAAAGTATAATTGCCAAGGAGTCACATCGGCTGTCCCGGCTAACGTAGCATTTCCTGTAATGAAATCGGCTATGGCTTGTCCTTTCACAGACTTAGCCGATTCGTATGTCAAGTCGAACTCGGTTAAAGCATACGCCCATTTACCGAGTCGACCTCGCAAAATCTGTGCGGATAAAATGTATTTAATTACGTCGGTCTTGCAGGTTATAACGCATTTTGATGTCAAAATATAATGCCTTAACTTGGTGCAAGCAAAGTATAAAGACAAACATAATTTTTCCACCTGGGGGGTACCTGGTCTCTGCGTCCAAAAGACGTCGGCTTAAGTAGAATATGGTTCGTTCCTTCCCATCGGCTTCCTGTGTCAGAAACGCTCCTATTGTATCTCCTTCAGCCGATATATATAGTTTGAAAGGTATGCCATTCTTTGGTGCGGCTAATACTGGTGGGCTCATCAGATAGCTTTTCACATCATCGAAGGCTCTCTGTTGATCGGCTCCCCATTCGAACTCTTGGTCATCTTTTATCTTTAGTAGTGGTGCAAAGGCACGAATTCACCCGGACAAGTTTGAAATGAAGCGTCGCAAGTAATTGATTTTGCCTATCAATACTTGTAACTTCTTTTTACTTGTCGGCGGCTTAGTGTCGGCTATAGCTTTCACTTTTGCTTGGTTTACTTCAATCCCTTTTTCGTGTACTGTAAACCCAAGGAATTGTCCAGCCGACACTCCAAAAGCGCATTTGAGCGGGTTCATTTTTAACCCGTGTGCCTGTGTGTTTTCGAACATCTTTTCCAAATCGGCTAGGTGTTGCCAATCTTCTTTGGACTTCACTATCACATCATCAATGTAGATTTCCACGGTATTGCCGATTAAATTATGGAAAATATGGTTCATAGCACGTTGATAAATGGCGTCGGCATTTTTTAAACCGAACGTCATAACAGTCCATTCATAGAGCCCTAGAGCCCCTGGGCATCTGAAGGCTGTTTTGGGTATATCGGCTTCTGCCATGAATATTTGATTATATCTGGCATTTCCATCCAAAAAACTTATGATTTTGTTTCCAGATGCAGCATCGATGATCATATCGGCTATAGGCATTGGATATTCGTCTTTTGGCGTGGCTTTGTTTAAATCTCTAAAATCGATACACACCCGAAGTTTGCCGTTTTTCTTCTTTACGGGGACGATATTTGAGACCCATTCAGCGTATCGGTAAGGTCGGATAAACTTGGCCTCTAGTAATCGTCCTACTTCTTCCTTTATAGCATCATACAATATAGGATTAAATCGTCTGGGATACTGTTTAAATGGCCGATATCCAGGTTTTATGGGTAGCCGATGTTCGACTAACTGTCGGCTTAAACCTGGCATTTCATAGTATTCCCATGCAAAGCAATCCTTATATTTTCTGAGTATTTCGACCAACTTTGCTTTGTAACTAAGCTCTAATTTAGCACTTACAAATGTTGGTCTTTTCCTATCACCTTCTCTAATGTCGATTTCTTCAAGCAAATCGGCAGAGGTAAACCCTAATCCTTTCCTTTCTTCTTCGAAATCTTCGATGGCTTCCTCGTATTCTTCTTGCCGATAGCTTCTTACCTTCTCCTGTAAACTTGCTATTGTCTTGGACTCCATCTTCTTACCACTTCGCTTGTCCGATCAAACGTGTTAGGTCTAACGTTGATCGGCTTGAACCCTGATTTCTCGATGCAGATGAAATCACAATTGTCCAAGACTTTTCCCGATATGCATTCGGCTTCTTCATGTGGCCAGTTGGTATCAAGGCTGGCCATAGCAATATGAGCCGATGTATCAGCAGGAACGACTTCAACCACATCGTCGTTCCATTGCACCAATTTCTGATGCATGGTTGATGGTATGCGGCAATTAGCGTGGATCCAGTCCCGCCCAAGGAGCACACTATAATTGCCCTTGGCCTCTATCACAAAGAATGCAGTCGGCAAAGTCTTACTACCGATTGTTAATTCCGACATCATCACGCCTTTAGCTTTGGTGGGATCCCTCGTGAAATCATTTAGTACCATGTTTGTTTTAATCAAGTCCTCGTCGGCTTTTCCCAATTTCTTAAAAGTGCATAAAGGCATTAGATTAACCGTCGCACCATCATCGACCAACATTCGCGATATCGCCCGGCCATTGATATACCCTTTGAGGTATAGTGGTTTTAGATGCCGATGCATATCTTGTGGTTTCTCAAACACAGCATCTGGTGCGCCAAGGCACAGCTGGGCGAATACTTCTTCAATCGATTCCTCGGTTTTGAATTTCGGCGGGTAGAGTAAACACCATGTTTATGTGAAATCATGTGCTGAAAAATTGGCTTAGAATTGAATTTGCAAAATGTGTTTGTTCATGTGTTTTGACAATTTGATAAGAAACAGTAAGTTTCGCTTTGGCGCCGGACCAAACTTAAAGAAAACAGTAAGTTTCCCATCTACGACGGACCAAATTTGTTGGTCTGTCGTAAACATGCTTTGGCAACCTCATTTTCCCATGTACGACAAACCAAGTTTTTTGGTCTGCTGTAAACATGAATCTGAGTCCTTTTGCACCGAACCGATTTTGTGTACGACGGACCAAGTTTTTGGGTCTGTCGTGCACATGTTTTTGAGCTCTTGTGCCAAACTCAATTTTCCAAGAAAATAGCAGTCAACGCATGTACGACGGACCAAGTTTTTGGGTCTGTCATGGACGTGCTTTTGAGATCATGAGCCGGACTCAATTTTCCAAGAAACCAGTAAGTTTTGCATGTACGTCGGACCAATTTCTTTGGTCAGTCTTGAACGGCTTTTTGAGGATTGATTTCGCATGTACGACGGACTGATTTCTTTAGTCTGTCGTGAACGTGTTTTCGCCGGAATGATTTCTTCTTGAAACCGAGACTTTCACGTGTACAACGGACCGATTTTGTTGGTCCGTCGTGAATGGTTTTTTGAGTGACTTTTTCATGTGTACGCCGGACCATATTTTTTGGTCCGTCGTGAATGCGTTTTTGCTCGATTAGGGTTTTGAGCAAAATTGGAATTGTGTTTGATTTGTTTTTGAGATTATGAAATTTGTGAGAATTTCATGATGCTTGAAGTGGACTTTATGCAATGCTCGTGTGAGTATTTGCATGGATTGATGTGAGTCAAGTCGTGGACTTGTGCTCGGAATTGTTTTGTGGTTTGTTCATGTGCAGGTATTGCTCGAAGATGAACGTGGTCGATGACGGGACCGGAACTAGGTTCATGGAGGAGCTGAGGTTCGGGACTAGGTTCAGGGAGGAACTGAGGTCTTGGTGGTCAAGGATGTCATGCGGGACGTTCGGGCTAAGAGAATGGTGCACATGAAGAATGGTTAGTCACGTGAGAATGGCATGAGGTCATTCGCGTGCAAAGTGTTAGTCACGTGAGTATGGCAGGTGGCCATACGCGTGCAAAGTGTTAGTCACGTAAGTATGGTAGGGTTGCCATACGCGTGCAAGAGTTGTACTCGGCCAGGTTGGGCCAAGAGGAGTTGTATACATACTCTTTCTAGATTAGGAATTGTATTCAGAACTCCTTGTGTTTTGCTCCTTTAAATAGGAGGGGTGTCTCCTGTTGAAGGGCATCAATCGAATCAATTGGAGCTGAGCGCATTGAGAGCCTCAAGCTCAGTTTTAGGGTTTGTACTCTTTTGATGAGAGTACTTTAGACAAAAGAAATAAAGATCAATTCTTCTAGATCCTTGCGTGCTACAATAGCGTTGCTACAGTGTTTCCTGTTTTGGTTCTTGTTTGCATGCTTGTTCTTTTCTAGATTGGTTTTTGTTCTTTGAGTTTTATCTTGATTTGATCCATCAAAACCTTTCTAGAGAATTTATTTAGGGTTTCTCTAAGTTTAGTTGATTAAACTTTTGTCGTTTCTGTTAAACCTTCAAGTTTACGTTAGATCAATTCTCGTCATCTTCTATCACAGCAAGTTTGCGAGGTTTATAACTTTTGATCCGTAAGTCCGATCGAGCAGATTCTTTTTGAGTTAGATTCGTATTGGAATCTAGTTTCTTGTGTACAAATTTTAGATCATTCCGACGGTTGGATCTCCGAGAATTCGCGTTTTACCGAACCTCTATCATTCTGTTTTTGTCGAATACGAGGCAATTATTTGGTTCTGTTTTGGGGTGAACTTTTAGTAGATCAAGAATTTGGTTTTAGCTTCCGCACAATCATTCACCCCCCTCTGATTGCTATATTCGTATACTTCGATCCTACAAGTGGTATCAGAGCAAGGTTTTTCTAATCTATCTTAATCGGTGATTAGATCAATGGATCATTATTCGACAAAACCTTGTGTGTTCAATGGTGTTGATTTTCAGTTTTGGAAGGCCAAGATGGAGGCGTTCATCCAAGCTCAGGGATTCGCAATTTGGGAGAAGGTCTACAAGCCATATGAAGTCCCTGCAAACGACAACGTCAACGACACCAATCGCACACATGTTGAAGCAAACAAAGAAGGCGCGCAACTTGATCATCCAAGGCTTGGGACGTGGCGACTTCGATCGTGTGATTCATCTTCGATCCGCATATGAGGTATGGAAATCTCTTTGTGATTACCATGAGGGTTCTAACACTATTAAAGAGGTTCGTCAAGATCTTTACAAAAAGGAATACATGCGATTTGAGATGAAGCCTGGTGAGTCACTAGATGATTTCTTTGCACGCTTTAATAAAATTCTTAGCAATTTGCGTGCTGTTGGAGTTAGCTTTGATGATGCTGCTAATGCTAGACAATTGCTTGGTGCTTTAGACATGTCTATTTGGGAGATGAAAGTTACATCCATTAGAGAATCTACTATCATGAGTACACTTACATTAGATGTTCTGTATTCCAAGTTGAAAACTCATGAATTAGATGTTTTTGCTAGAAAGAATGATCATAAATCAATTGCTTTGACATCTCAATCTAGCATATCTCATAATGGTGTTGCTTCAAGTTTTGCTCTATCTTTCTTGTCTTCACTAACCGATGAACAGATTGAGCAATTCCCAGAAGAAGACTTGTCACTACTCTCTTCTCGCTTTAACAAAGCTTTGCAAAATGTGATAAAGAGAAAGAGAGGTGGTGCTAATCCTCCAAGATGCTATGAGTGTGGTGATCTCGACCATATTCGTCCAAACTGTCCTAAACTTGCAGGTAAAGCATCAAGGGAGGAGAAGGACAACGACAGAAGAAAAGAGAAGAAGTTCTCTTCAAGTAATAGAAAGAAGAAGAGCTTCATCAACAACAAAGTTGTCCACCGAGTTCTTTCCGCTCTTGAACAAGTCAATTTGAGCGATGTGGATTCAGGGAGCAGTGAGGACGATGCAACTCCAAGCAAGCATGAGTTGACGGGGTTGTGTCTCATGGCTAAAAGCAAAGAATGCTTTATCGAGGACGACCATGACAAATGACTTCAATGAGGTAGATCCTTCTTACGATGAATTAGCTATTGCTGTTGCTCGACTTGGTAAATTGCTTGATAAACGTGACAAGAAAATTAAGAAACATGATTTTGTTGTTGAGTCATTGAATGCTGAAATTGCTAGACTTAAAACCTTGATTCCTGATGATGATGCTTGCAAATCATGTGACACATCTGGCCGCCAATGTTTGTCTAGCATTTGATTTGGCTGATGAAAGTAATCGGACTGTCGGGTATTTCATCTGTGGCTTATCCCTTCATATTTCCCCATAAGTTGCGAAAAAGTTGGCCTTGGCTTGAAGCTGGCTTTCCTTGGAGCTCTCTCTGCCTTGTACCACTTACCGACTTCCAAGTCTCCTTTTGGCCTTACTGTCCTCGAGTTTTGCCCATTTTTATCGGCCTCAATCTGTATTGAGCTGATAGTGATCTGAACTATTTCATCCCCTTTTGACCGTATCTCAACCTTTTTAATCGGCTTGATATCCTCTTCCATAGGTTCCTTTCTCCATTAACTCTTCTAGCTGTTTCTTCATCTCTACCAACTCCTCGGTGGACATCCGATAAGGTCTCTTTGCTATCGGTGCTGTACCAGGTACAAGCTCTATCACAAACTCTATGTCCCTGTCTGGCGGCATACCAGGTAGATCTTCGGGAAAAACATCTGGGTACTCATTCACTACTGAGACATCCTCTATGCTGATTGCCTTGGTACTGTTAACCATCAACTGTCCATCTCTAACTGCAGTGGCTTGAAATTCCACTTTCTTCCCACACGGGCTCTCAACTGAGATAGTCCTTCGTCCACAATCCAATACGGCCTTGTGCTTGGATAACCAATCCATTCCCAATATGACGTCTAAGGTCTGGGTTTCCAAAATAATAAGGTTTGCTAGGAACTCTATTCCATCTATTAGTATTCTCACCCCGGAACATCCTACTTTCGTTCGGAGTTCGGAACCAGGGGTTTGAACTAAAAGCATGCACTTAAGTCTTGAAATTCCCAAATCATTTTTAGCAGCAAAGCCTTGCGAAACAAACGAATCTGAAGCTCGAGTCAAACAAAATCGTTGTAGGTACTGAGTTAACAAGTAACTTACCCAAGATCGACGTCAGTAGCATTCGCAGGTGCATCTGCGGTGACATGGTTGACTCGGCCTCTCACCACGATGCAGGGTGTGGCTCCTGGGTGGCGTCCTAGCTGGGTGGTTCCTAGATTGAAGCGAATCGGGTCACTCTGCTGTCTTCTTCGGACAATCGTTGGCAAAGTGTCCTGGCTCGTTTACCAATTGTAGCAGCGTCTCTCACTGTTCCTTGCCGATCGCTGCTGGAGCGGCGTTTCTAGCGAAGTGAGGTCTGGTAGTTCGATTGATGTGTCTTGGTGCCGTGACGGTGTCCTTGATTAACTTGATTAGCGATGGCACTGGCAAGGCGTGTTGCATTTGTTGCATCATAGCATGCATCAATCGAGTCTGAGCAGCAAGAAATGCTCCAAAATTCTGCATATCAATCAAGCGGTCTTTGTTGCTCCATCATTGGGGTTTTCTGCTGGGCGAGAACCACTTCCATTGCTTCCAAAGTTTCCGCGGGTGTTCACCATCTGTCGATTTACTCTAGGTTTTAGAGATGAGAGGGAACAAGAATAGACAAGTAATATGGAACTTATGCGGGGCGAAAGGTGTACTTTAAGGTCCAATTTTATTATTGATATTAATAACTTGGTATGGTTGCTTACAATGCCTAAGGGCCTTGCAACACATACTGCACACTCAGCAAACAATGAAAATCCAAATCGAACTAACACTGGAGTCTAACGCCTAAAGGGTGACTCTTTATTCTATGACGCGACTCGGTGAAGGAGTCTCACTATAGAACCTACGCTCACTCATCGAGAAAACCTCCACGGCCTGGTACGGATCTTTGCGGCATAGGCGCGAAAGCGATTGCCATGTCCCGCAATCGTGTCATCTGTGGTAGTCGAAGAAGCGATGTCCTCATCGAGATCGACTCCTCGGATCGGCTCGTGTAGCTCGAAATCTTGGCTCTAGTTACGTCCGTATAAAGCCATCTCCAACTCGTCAATCCTTCGCAGAAGGTGTGACACATACTCTTGAGCTTCCCGCCATCTGTTCTTCTCTGTCGTGATCTCCTTGCGGGCCTTCTGTAGCTCCTTGCTTGTATCATCGAGTACATCCTCCTGGGCGACAACAAGTCGTGCCAACTGTGTAACCATGGAATCCTCATCCTGAATTGCCTTCGGGTCAAGAAGGTTATCGCTGCGCGGATGATAACGGAACACCGTGCTCTCCAACTCTCTGGCGTAGATACGGGTAATGTGCCGCATTGCTCGTCGTGATACTTCTTGGATACCCATCTGCATTGTAGACCTCCTGGCAGTGCAGTGTATCGGGCGATTGCCTGGGCCCTTCTTCCTAGCAGGTACCTCAATCTTCACGTCACAAGCCTTGATCAATCCCGCTTGTCTGATCACTTCCACTTAGTATTGCGGCTTCTCAAAATCTCCGAGAGTTTGTAGCATATGCCAAAGTTCCGCGGCGTGACCAACTCCCAGATCAACGTAGTTGAACTCTTCCTCCATCTGTCACAAGAGTGCTTTACGTAAGAACTCGGAATTTTCAAATCGTGACAAGGTAAGGAAAGATTCAGCAAGAGACAAGAAAAGAGAGAGGGGATAAGTCGAGATGTCATTTCTTGTCTTGACAAATTTTTAGCTTTAGAAAATAAGTTTTATCCTCACTACGACCATTCTAGCTTAGGGTTGAGCCTACGGTCAGTATGGCTCTGATACCACCTCTGTCGGGACCCCGAATTTGCAAATCCGGACCCTCTGTGTATTCAACACTAGTCCAGGAACGCGCTAGTGCACACAGTCTTAACATCGGTAAATATCACAATCATACCATTCGATGCTAATAAAGTACTTTTATTTAAATAACTAAATCAAGTTACTCGACCTTATGGTCAAGTCACGAATGTGCGCCTCGCGAGCGATCTTGATTAAAAGAGAAATAGTAGCAGCGGAAAATCAAATAAGGTAACATCGTGGCGCCATCCAGTATACCACAGGCAACTGACTGGGCTCGCTTCCCTAAGTAGACGGATCCTCTTGGAGTTCCTCCTCCAAAGCTGGTGTAGTCTCCTCTTCAACTGGTGTTGTATTGAGGCAAGGGTGAGTACTTGGTACTCAGCAAGTCATGCACAGAATGCAGGCTAATATACTATATGCATGGCTTGGTACAAAGGAATAGCTCAGGGTATATTTGCAGTAAACAGCATTTGACAAGTAACATAAGTAGATTCGAAAGCAGTAGAAATAAGTAAAGCATAAATAACTTTTCAAGAAGTTTAGTAAACATCTTTCCCATCCTAAACCACATTTCCATCAACTTCATTATTAATCCAGCCCAACCTTTCAAACCAAAGTTATTTTTGAGAAAATCTAACCCTTAATCAGTAATTCCGAGCGATGTCCAATACCGCGGACACGGCTATTCGAATAGATTCTAAACTCTGCAGAGGTTATGCACTTTACCCACAAGATACAGTCAAACACCACAAAGGCGAGTTCCCGTAACAAAGTCTTTCGGAGACTTCTAACAATACAAGTGGTCCTCCTGTTATTGCGCACTAACCCTTCCCTTTGCTAAGGCGAAGTCTAGGCCAATCAACCGTTAGATGGGTACTGGCCTCACCCAGACGCCTCCCGCACAACTTACACAAAGGGTGTAGTTGACCTCCTGAGGTCCCACAGTGCGTTATTAGCAACTTAGTCAACTAGGTCCGTCCCATTACTGAGACATGTGGTTGCACGTTAGACCCAGTTCAAAGGCTTGCAAGGTTAAGTCCTTAGGGTGACCAGGGTAAGACTACCCAAGAACCAAATCAACATCCCCAATGCCACAACCGGCCCACTGATTACTCTTGCCACATGCCCCTGGCCGAAATCATTTATCAAACCCCGCTTGATTACCATGCACCACGTGCCATCAACATCACATGATACTTTTCCAAAACAGGTTCAATATGTCATTAAGTCAATATTAACATTTGATTATCCAAAATCATGTCATGAGCACGAAAGTGTGTCTAAGCGAGATACTACAACGGTCTAAACCCATGTTGGCAATTTAATAATGTCCAACTAGTAATCCACAACTAGGATGGCAAGGGTCATGGCACATACTTAAATAATCAAGGTGTCATACAAAGAAATTGGTACTTATCTAATTCCCCATTTTTAAATAAAGTATTTTTCTATTTGAACTTAGCATGCAATAGGTTAAATCAAAATAGATTTCAAAATAGGATCAACATGGTCAAAGCACAACTTGCCTTCAAAAAGTACTTGTTCTTGGTCTTGAGTTGGATCCTGAGTCAATACTTCTCCTTCGAATCCTTCCGGCACTTCAACGTCTACTCGTAAAGCGTGCAAATAGCAAATACACGAATAAACAATAGGCAAAAAGTGTCCAAACATCCAAATAAAATCCATAAACAGAGAGAACATAATTTTATGAGTTTTTAGAAACTGGAATCGTCAAATTTGGAGTTAAGACGTAAAAGTTATGATTATTTAAAGTTTAAATAATCAATTAAATAATTTTACAGAGAAAAACTTTAGTCCAAAAATTAAATAAAATTCATATTTAGGTAGATCTCAATTTTATACAAATTTAGAAATTTGAATCACTCAAATCGGAGTTGAAACGCAAAAGTTATAAGCGTTTGAAGTTTGAAACAAAATGTGAAATCATTATTTCGAATTAATAAATCATTTTCTTTTTCGAAATTAATTATTGCGTCGGCATGGACACGTGGCAGCACTGGATTGGTCTGGCGACGTCACCGGTCCATGGACTCGGTCCACGCTCGGCTCGGGTCTACCGTGGACCCGGTCCACGGCTCACGTGAGACTGACATGTGGGACCACTCGGGTGACGTCATCGTTGACGTCAGCGGGGCTCGGCCGCGGTCGGCAGTGGAGTCCCTCCGATGGCGTCATGGGTGGCGTCCGCGGTGCGATCGGCCCGACACGCGGGCCGCGTGTCGGTGACCTGTACTGCGCGCCAGCGTGGCGGCGGTTCGGCTCCCTGGACACGCAGCACGATCGTAGCCGTTGGTTTGAAAACCGACGGCCAGGATTGAATTTGGGCCTCAAGTGCTTGGGGCGCACGGGTTGATTCGGGCCGTTGGATCTTGATCTAACGGTCGAGATCCAATCTAACCTGGTGCGATTCCGCCACGTGGCACGACCTAAGCCGTTGGATCTAGATCCAACGGTTGAGATTAGATCTAGGATTTTCAACGGGAACTCACCGAGGGTGACGTGGCGCGATCTGAGCCCTTGGATCTTGATCGGACGGTTGGTGGAGCTTCGGGGTCGGCGATGGCTTCACAAATGAGTTGTGGCTGCCGGCCGAGGCGGCGACCACACGAACGGCGTTTGGGGCGTGCTCGGCGAGGTGAAAGGTCTCTTGGTGCGCGCTGGCCGGGTTCGGATCTGGGGTCAATGGCGCGGAGACGGCGGCCACGGCGGAATCAAGCGAATCGGCGGAGGGTGCTATGACTCCGACGGCGATTCCGGCGGATCTCTGGCGGTGAGGCTCGGTGAGATAGGGCGATGGCTGCGCAAGGTCGAGCGATCCTCGGTGTGATCCGGGCATTAAATAGCCTCGGCTCGCGCGGACACGGAAACCTAGTTCTCCACGGCGGCGGCGCGGCGGCGAGTCCGGCTTCGGACTTCGGGCGGAGACGACGGCGCCAGCCGTCACGTGGCACGATCAGCGGCCACGATCGCGTGGACGCGATCGGATCCGGCCGGATTCGGCCAAAGCGATGCGGGAAATCCTGACCGTTGGATCTTGATCCAACGGTTGGGATCGATTAGGTTTTGGAGTTGGTTCGGTCGAGTCACGTGGCTCGGGTCGGATGAACAGTACAAACCCACTCGCATTTTCCAGCGATTTAATAATTAAAATAATTCCCAGAAATTCATTTAATTCATTAAAAATAGCAAAATACTCAGAAAAATTCCAGAAAAATTCTGGAAAATATTTTGGAACATTTTGGACTCAAATAAAATATTTCCAACAAAATTTTATTTGCAAAATTAAATTCTTTAATTATTTCAAAATGGAATACATTCAAATAAATTCCAAATAAATCCAAATAAATTCCAGAAAATTCCAAAAATTCACCAAAGTGCCAAATCACACATGAATTTAAGAAAAGCAAAATTTTGGGGTGTTACAGAGTAGGTGGCCTAGGTCAGGGAATTCTTGCCCTACTAACTTCTCCTTTAGTGGTGGAATTAATCCTTGAAATGCTAGATCGGCTAATTGATCATCGGGAAGCGTTACGCTGAAGCATCTATTCCGAACGCCTCTGAACCTCCTGATGTAGTCGGAGACCGATTCGCCGTACTTCTGTCGGACTGAGCTAAGATCAGAGATTCTAAGCTCCATCGTTCCCGAAAAGAAGTATTCATGAAATCGGCTTTCCAAATTGTTCCAGATGTGAGCCGAATTTGGAGGTAAATTTAAAAACCAAGTGAACGCTGCCCCGGACAGTGATAAGGGAAATAGTCTAATTTTTAATCCATCAGACTGCGTGACTTCTCCACATTAAGCCATGAATCGTCCGATGTGTTCAATAGTGGTAACAGAATCGTCACCTGAAAACTTGGCGAAGTCCGGTATCCTATAGTTATGAGGGTAAGGCATGCGATCTATGTAATCGGGATATGGCTTTCTATAGCCGATTACTCTCCCTTTAGGTTGCAAGCCAAACTGTTCTCTTAACACATTAGCGATTTGTTCCGCCCAATTGTCGGCTTGTGGCACAGCCTAACATCGCCAATTTTCATTGTTTATATCCTGCCCCCGAGTGCAAACTCGGGTCGTTGTCCTAACCGCGTTGTAGGGGGCCTTTGTAGTTGATCATAATTGTGGTCCCTAACAACCAACGTGTCGGGCATGGGTGCAAAAGGTTCGACGTGTGGCATTACCCTGTGTAGCGTTTGGTTTCTGGTCGCACTCCCTTGGAATTGCGGAATATGATCAGTTTCAATCGGCCGTGAAGCCGATAGACTGATCCCACTAGAAGAGGGCCCATTTGATGGGTTTGGTATATTCGTTTTTGCTCCATCTGTATGCCCATGGTAGTGCGCCACCCCACCTTTGTGCGAACTAGGTTTTAATACAGTAGGCTGAATCGGCATCATGATAGGTGTTGGGGCCGATACGTTTACTGTGTTGGTATTGGTTGTTATGGAGTATACTGGGTATGTAGGGAGGGTCTGTAACGGATCTAGCAGACTCCCAGATACAGCCAATTCCTGAGCAATTGTTTTGACACTATTTTCTATCATCGGCTTCAACGTAGACACTAGAGCCGATGACTGATTAATTAGTGCATGATGCACAGATTGCTCAATCATATTTGACAGATCAACTTGAGCAGGTGCATATCGGCTTACCGGGTCAGATGGCGAATCGCTGATAGGGTTGATTGTTGGAAGCGCAGCCTTTTGAGTAACACCTCAGCGTGTTTTCTGGAAATATTGCAACATCACTTCCTCCAAAGCTGCCTTCCGGTCTTCGATTTCTTTCCGCTGTTTGGGGGTTAAATCGGCCATCTTGGGCGTGATTATAGCATCTGTGTTGATATCGGCGGCGACTGCGGGCTTATCAGTAGATGACATTTTCTGATTTTTTCTTGGTCTCACCAGGCGTGCCAAAATATGTTCGCGCTAAAAACGTGAAGCAGGGTTTCTAGCCTCGAACATACAAGACAAACACCGAGTTTGCAAGGCGTGCCAGTCAATTTGACCTGTAATTGACAAGGTAGAAATTATAAGCAATCAAAGCCGATAAAACTAGGGTTATCGGCTTAACGCTAGTCGGCTAAAAGCCGATCATGAGATAACTAGATCAACCTGGCGGTTAATCCGGGTACAAGGCAAAATAGGCTTTGAGAAGGCGATGCGCAACAAAACAAAGCAGATCGAACCTGGGGCGAAATCGGCCAAAACCAACAATCGGCGATGCGCAACTCTGTTGATTTTTGTCAACTTACAAAGAAGTTTGTAGATCTAAAAAGATATAAAAAGGGACTGTAAAAAGTAGATGTGTGTTATGTTTAGATTCGTCCCTTCATCGCCCAGAGCCCGTCCCTTTTTATAATACTCTGGCCGAACCGAGTCACATATGGATACGGCGGCCATATCCGTATCGGCCTCTGATCTGATTTCCTTTCCTTGTTAGAAATGGATTCTCTTTCCGATTCGTTCGATGCAGGTTTATCCTTTCCATAAAAACCCTTCTATCCGAATTGGACCGATTTTACTAAAAACGCCGAATTTTGGTGCAAACAGGTAACTTTCCCAAAATTACCCAGCTTTGCCACCAAGTTTATCCTCCTTATAAATACCGCCACTCATCCTGTCATTCTTATGCTTTCAAGCTCTTAATCGCCCCTCTACCGACTTCGGGCACACTTTCTTCTACTTCATCTATCAGCACACAATTTCACCGGTTCAAGAACAATGGAGTCAAAGCAAGTATTTATCCTTGTGTTCGATAGTGATAGTCAGTACTACTTAGGTCAAGTAGGAAATCTCGATCCATCGGCTGTCATAGAACAGGAAAACCCTATGCTTCCTTTGAACGCCCCTGAATATAACATAGTTGAATAGATTAAGAGCTTTAGAGCTTAGCCGATGGCACTCAAGGGCTGGTGGGATTGGTATAATTGGCTTGCGGCGCAGAAAATGCTTGAGTGGGAGCGAATGGGAATATCAGAGTGTCTCCCTCTATCTTTAGCTAACCCAAAAGCTAATGAGCCCTAGGTGGCCACAACCTGTTATTTTTGGTCAGATACTTTAAACGCCTTTTTGTTTAGAACAGGTCCCATCGGCCCAACCCTAATGGACGTAGCCCAACTGTGTTGCCTGAGGCTAGACGGGGACCAAGTATTGACTTTCAGTGCCAAACCCCAGCATAAATTAGTCTCCATCAAGAGGGAGGGTTCGATCAAGTATATCAATGATAACAAGGGAATCGGCCTAGTGTCCGATAAAGAACGCATAGCATTCCTCAATATGTGGCTTATTCGATTCTTGTTCTGCGGTGAATCCCTGGTTCCGACTTCCGACCCAAACCTATCAAGTTATAGCTGAACAATTAGTGCAAGGGTGTCGGCTTTCCTTGGGTAAAATATTTCTAGGGGCGGTATTTCAGATGATGCATGTAATATGCAACCGCAATTTATGGGAATGGGTTCATACACAGTCGGTAATGTGGGTGGCTCACTGTGGTTTATTCAGCATTTTTAGCCGATCATTCAAGATCGACTGCACAGAAATGACTCCCTTCCCCTGTGAAGAAACTCCAGAGTGCCAAGATGTTCAATATAGACACATCCATCGTTTGGTGCAAGGTTCATACTTTGTTCGTCTGGCGAGGTCAAGATTACTACCGTCGGAGCAAGGAAGTATTTGGCCTTCTTTTATCGGCTTGATCAAGATAATTTCGGCAATAATGACTTCTTCAGTTACAGAGAAGCTGATAGCTATCCTTGTCTATCCTTTCTTCATCTTACAACCGACAACTACGACATGCTTGAAGACACACTTGACATGTAAAAGATTTTTATTTATTCGAGTGTATTATTAGTCGGCTTACATACAAAGGGTCTGACTTATCAACCATCATGTGAGCTCTACCACCCGTCGGTTTACTTGAGGCAGCTCGGTTTTGGCCAAATCTTTCCAAGCTTTTAGCTATTTGATCGACTTCAACCCAGAGAACGAGTGTGCTGTGCCTCGTCGCCTGAAATTGCTTTGCACATAGCCGACAACCTCCAACTTCTAGAACTACCGCACTTTACCTTGCATATTAGGAGAGAAGGAGTCTTTACTACTTGGTGGTCGGCTATGGCTATGGCTTATATCTAGCAGAGCGGACTATATCAGTGGTCGTCTCTGAATTCTTCCCCGATCTGCCTGCTTAGCCGACAATGATACTTACTAACTCCACAAGTAGTGGCTCGAGTTCTAGTAGCGACGCTAAATCATCAGGTTATACTAACACGAGTCTTGTTAATATTATCGGCGAGGTATCGGCTAAAGTAAAAAATTTTACTTACAACTTTCAATTGTCCCTGAACTTCACTGATCGGCTTCTCTCCTCATTTTGCACACTAAGGCAGCTAGCAAGAATCCTGTTGGTGGGCCTTCTGGCATCGGCCAGCCTAGCAAGAGGTCACACCCTTTAGTTGGGACAACATTGTCGGGCTACTCATCGGGTACTCTAGGAATCCAATCTCCTCCTCTCTGATTTGGAGAAACAACAACCCAGCAAGACCATATTTATCGGTTATTTCCAAAACACTTTTACTCATCTTGCTCCCTAACCAAATCAAGCCTTCTTCTCTACATAAAGAAGCGTGGACACCTGTTCGTGCTAAAAACGTGAAGTAGGGTCTTTAGCCTCGAACACACAAGACAAACACCGGGTTTGTAGAGCGTGCCAGTCAATTTTGACTTGAAATTGACAAGGTAGAATTTGTAAATTAATCAAAGCAGATAGAGCAACGTTTATCGGCTTCTCGCTAGTCGGCTGAAAACCAATTAGGGGATAACTGGATCAACCAGTTACGGTTAATCCGGATAAAGGTGGAATCGGCTTTGAGAAGGCGATGCACAGCAAAACAAAGCAGATCGAACCTGGACGAAATCGGCCAAAACCAACAATCGGCGATGCGCAACTCTGTTGATTCCGTCGACTTACAGAAAGGTGTTTGTAAACCCTAAAACAATGCAAAGACTAAAAAAAGTAGATGTTGTGTTGGATTGATTGATCCTTTTACCGCTCGATGTCTACCACCTTTTATAATACATCCGGCCGATCCGAGTCGTATATGGACACGGTATGTCTATTCGTATCGGCCTCTGATCTGATCTTCTTCCTTTGTTAGAAACGGATTCTCCTTCCGATTCGTTCACCGATCTCTTTCCATACGAACGCTTCTATCTGATTCAAACTGATTTTACTATATACCGAATTTTGGTGCAAACATATGCCCCCCGTTTTTTTGGAAGATACACCCGTTATTTTTCAAAAAAAACTTATCGGCTTTCTACCCATATCGACTTACAAAGGTATATTTCTTGGGAACCACTCCATTAACTGCGCCATAATAATCTCGGTGCGTTTTAAATGCACAACTGCTCCCGTCCTTTCGCCTCTCTGATAACTTAGCCTACACAGGAGTATATCGACTTACTGGTCTGTCGTCTGAAGTACCCGAAGCCTCCTTGTCGCTGAAGTTGACCGCCGGCAACACAGTCTTCTGTGTAACACCACGTCGGGTCTTCTGATAGCAGTTCAATATCATCTGCTCGAACATGGCCTTTTGATCTTCAATCTTCTTCTGCTGTTTGGGCATCAAATCAGCCATCATTAGGACAAATATAATATCAGAGTTGGCTTCAGATGATAGAATTGATTTCTGTGAAGAAGAAATCGTCGTCCCATCGGGCATGACAAAAGTGTGTTGACGCCAAAAATACGACGACGGATTGATCAACAATTAGCACACGCAAACACTGAGTTTAATCTGGATGCGGGCATGTTAACCAATTTGATCCTGTAATCGGTAAGAATAATATATGATGTAAACAACTATCTCAGCTGATTAGCTTCTCAATGGTGATTTGATTTAAACAGCTATCCAAGTCGATTAAACCGTAAGTAACGATAAATCTAAATAGCCTGATAGAGCTGATTAGATGGTTGATAAAAGTAGATTTTCCCAAAAAGGTGATGTGCAACATGATCGGAGAAAAAGCAAACCTGGATAATGTAAGTCGATAATGATCAAAATCGGCGATGTGCAACTTTATTGATTAAGACAAATTACAGAATAAATATTACAAAACTATAAACTACTCCTAGTCGACGAAAGTAAAACAAGTTGATTGATCATTGGATGTCCTTCTACTTTGCCCGTCGAATCCTTTTTATAGCATCTAGGCTGATCGTATCCTTCTCCAACTTTTGTAGAAATATGTATCGGCCTCGGTCTACAAAAATAATTTTTTTTTTGTCTAAATCGATTGTCAGCTTCAATCTTGCATCCATGTTTAACCTCATCTTTTTCAAATTAGTTACAACTACCAAATTGACCATATCTGCCAAACCGGCTAGGAGCGTCAAATTTTGGTGTCAACAGGTACGTTGGATCACATGCATCCAAAATCAATTTTACCTTTTGGCGACAACGATGAACAAGATTATAGAGACAATTAAATAAAAAATAAACTCAAATAACATTAAAATCCAACTAAGTTCACATGTCCATTGATATGATTATGAAAGTTCAACAACTAAATTAACTAGAAACTTTATTAGTTCAGGAGTGATCACTAATACTAGATAATTGTGGAAGATGAAGTGATAAGTGTAATAGTGGCATGTCCCATTCCATGCATGTTGCCTTCATTGATCACCTAAAAACTTTAAATAAGCATGGGTGAGTCCATGACTCTGCAAGTACTTAATAAAACAATAACATAACCATTTATGACATTCATCTCATTAATCATCTTTAACACCATGGTGCAAATTTACCTACATGCTCATATACTCATCATATAGTGTATACAGGTATCATTGAGTGCACATTTGTTGATGTCGCACTCTCTCATTCCCTCTATCCGGTGGAAAATTGGTAGAACTAGGCTTGGCACCCCAAAAATTTGATAAATGTAAAAAATTCATGTCTTTAATAGGCTAAATTTTTCATTGAATTTGTTTCAATTTTGATGGTTTGGAATTTTTAATACCATAGAACTATTTGTACTGTACTTTTAGCCAATTTCAAATATATATGTTAGATTTATAATGGTACAAAATCGTTGTACAAGACTATAGAGTTGTACATGTGAAGTGTGCACCCCTATCAAAAATTTTCTAGTTCCGCCATAGCTGTGGAAATGCCTACCGAAGTAAGTCTTTATGCCTACACCATGTAGGTCATAGAGGCACACACAGGCCACATCTTTCCATCATAAATGCATCATTTGCAAATAACATTATTTATTAATATCTAACATTTATCATCAATCATCATTAATTTCATCATCATATCGTTTCCATAATAAGTAAAAGGAACCATATAAGGCAACATAATAAACAATTTACCAATAAGCTCAATGTGAGAATTTACAACTCATGTTATCATTCTACAATGCACTAATCTTTTTACCCACGAGTAACAAAATGACGTACGGTTGAAGCTAAATCCGTAGTCACGCCTCCTACAGTAGGTAAACCCAATTCAAAAACATGACATAATAGTGCATACATCAAAAATAATAATATCGCCCCTATGCACGATCCTGGAAAACTTCCCCCTTCGCCAGACAGTTTTTCCCATTTGCTATCCCACCGATCGGAGGACCATAACACTTAGCTCATGAGTCTAAATATAGTAAATCACATATGTTCTGAAAATTACTCAAGATTATCTTAAATTTTCTAGGTAGCTACAGTTTTCAATTAATTCATTTAACCACTCATTTCCAGCCATGAAGACCGATATTTTGTTTTACTAGACAACAGCTTTCACAATTTAGTAACTATTTTCATACAACTTCAAATATAACAAACCATAGTTTATCTGAGATTGCCCTAAACAGCAAAATAACACAATTGCACTCCATAGTGACAAATTTCTAGACAGCAAACTTGTACAAAGCATATCTTTCTAACCGCTTAACCAAATATAATGTTCTTGTGCCCTAATGAAACTTTAGATAATTATTTACACTTTTTATAATTTGGACAAGTCATGAAACTGATCATAAATACCAAAAAGTCGTCCCGAAAACACAAACACTGCTAAAGGAATACCGATCTCTTCCAAACTCTATTTCGGTGCCCTCCAACTACCACATCTATCAACAACATAAACATAACATCACTTCACTACATCGCTAACATAACTAAAAACTATCTAGAGTCTATACTGCAACTTGAAGTTCCACCAAAAACATCAACATCGACGATCCCTACACGTTCCCCACTTCTTCGCGCTCTCTAAAACTCTCGCGCTACATGTCCTCGGAAACTCTTGGGTGACGCAAACAGATCTAGATAAAAAATGAGCAACGCAAAGAAAAGAAGTTAGACAACGTTGGGACGTCGTGGCCGACACAGCGGCGTCTGGCGGCAGTGGCCGGTGCGGCGCACCTCGAGCTGCCACGTTGAACGACAGTGGGACAATGGGGATACAACGGTCAGCGACGGTGCGGAGCGCCGCGGCGATAGGGGCGATGCGGCGCATAGTCGCGGGCGAAGGCTGGCAGCTAGAGGCCCAGCGGCGGCGGCGGCGGCTGTGCAAATCACTAAAATCCCGACCCATCTACATGAATCCCGACCCATCTACATGAATCCCGACCAGGAATGGATCTCCCAAGTCCCAAACAAGGCCTAATGGCATTTGCTAGGACTAGGAGAGCAAAACTGACCTTCAAAATTATAGCAAATGTTTCGTGTCAATTTTTTAATGCGTTACACTCGTTTGTCGTATCAGAAGTACGGTTGCTAGTATTGTTGAGAAAAGCCATTCAAGAATATCGTTCTCATCATCGATCCCCTGAATCATTATGCGTCGAAATGATATTTACACTAGTTATGATCATGAAGTCGAGTGATACATCAGATATCGACAATCTCTTGGTCATCCGCTTCGTCTACCCAATCGACCTGAGAACAAGCCGCCGATTTCATCAAGTCCGTCAGGCCGGTAAGGTCTTCCAGATAGGTTGGTTCGTTGATAACCTGCATCACAAAATCCAATCCTCTCCTCCGGTATTCAGACAATACCTGGGATATTTTGCACAAAATAGCATAACGAATAAACAAGAAAACGGTCAGCAAAGTTGTGAAAAAAATTTCGTTTGAAATCATGCAACTACAACTGTTTACTTACTGCGTTGGAACATGCGGTACAATTGCTTGACGCATAGCCCAAGAGGGTTAACAAATTGTACTGCGAGAGTGATCCTCTTATCTGGTGTTGCAATAGACCAAGCAGATGATGCTCGCCGCTCGTGCCAGCAATCTCTCCTGGAGCATGTATCCTGCAAAAGTAGTAAATCCACTCAGGTATCCTTGTTTTCTCATCACTACAAGGCAAGTGTTGTTCCAGGTGTCGAGTTGCTACCCATCTAGATGATGTAACATTCTTGTGAAAAGGTCTGCAGCGCAGCCAGATGCAATGGAGGCTAGTCCAGGTCGTGTGACTGTACATTGTTGATCCAGTGTTCGATTGGAGATCGACTGCATCGAAAGATCATACAAAAATGGTATGTGATGGTTAAAGGAGGTAACATGTTGAGCAAACGAGTGTGTAGTTTTCAAAATTTTAGGCAACATTACATCAACAGGAGCAATAACGTCGTTGCAGAAATAACACCCCAGTCTTTGACGACCAAGAACATCTTCTGTGGACAGCTTCTCTGTGGCAGCAACCACATTAGAACCTTCACAATTTGTGCCTGGACCAGCCCCATGCCGCATGACAAGGTAACTATCATATCCTAATGCTGCAGTAATAGCAATCTGCAGTGTAACAAGAGGCATTAGCGTATAACAATTCCAAAGGTGTGCATCGCTCAAGAATGCGGAAGGCTTACCTTGTTTTCATTCGCACAGAGAAGCGTTGGAAACCACCTACTTTCCCTTGTGTCAGTCAACAAGAAGACAGCATCATGGCAAGCTACTAACTCCTGGAGGCGCTTGCAATCTTCAAGCATTCCAGCAGTTTCATGACAAGACACAGGATGCCCTGGCATCGGTATTTCCATTTGAATTCCTTTTGCATCCTACAAGGCAGAAACTTAGAGATGAAAAGGTTGTAAAAACGGAAGTACTATTTTGGGAGAAAGGGAGTGAAGACTCACCACAGACGGACACCTCTCTTCTAGATGCCTAAGTATTGCTGTCGCTTTTGGGGCGTCGCGGTCATCAGATGTGTAGAGGGATTGTCTAGCAAAATTTGACACAACAACATGACCACTGTCAACCACTGTCAGCTTCCGTACACCACAGTCCTGAAATATTGGATTCCACAATGATTAAAAAGATGTTTTGTGAGTATATGTTTGTAGTTCAACAAAAAAGTAGCATCAAACATAACACTAACCATAAGAATACGAGCAACATCACATCCAAGAGTTCCAGCACCTAAAAGTAGACATCGTACACTAGACATCTTCTCTGAATTTACAGGCAAGCTGGCCATTTTAGAACAGGTGTCCGACTTTATCAAATCAGAAATGCCTGTAAGGTCTTTTAAATATGTTGGGCAATTGATGGCCTGCATAATAAAATCCAGTCCTCTCCTCCTATATTCAGACAATACCTGGAATGTTTAGCATGGAGAAACATCAGAATCAATAAAATTTTGAGAATGTAGTGCCATGTGTGCTATAATTTACGTACAGCATTGGAACATGCAGTACAATTGCTTGAGGAATTGCCTAGCACGGTAGATAAAACACACTTTGGGAGTGACCCTCGCATCTGATGTGGCAATAGACCAAGCTGATGCTCAGTGTCCATACCAGCAATATCTCCTGGAGCATGTATCCTGCAAGAGGAATGATATTATTCTTAAGGCACCATGTAGTTAGGCTGATTAGTTTTTCCAGTTCTCCTATAATTAACCCAAACAACTATTCTTAACTGATATCAATGCTACACAAACACAAGTTAGACTTTGCAGTTATTTATGAGGTATCTAGTAGCTCACCCGTCTGGATGATGTAACATCCTAGCAAATAGCTCCACTGCTTTCCCAGATGCAACCGATGTCAATCCAGGTACTGTTGTTGTACATTGCTGATCCAGTGTTCCGTTAGGGACTAACTGCAAATGAACAAGATTATGCAAGATGAAACTATGGAACCAGTGTCAAAATTATAAGTATAAAATAAAAACAAAACGAGAACATTTCCACAAATTTAAGTATTCATATGGTATACATTGTCAAGGGGAGCAGTATCATTGCAGAAACAACAGCCCAATCTTTGATGACCAAGAGCATCTTCAGTGGACAAATTCTCTATCTGAGCAATCATATCATCCATATCCCCACTTCTCGCTGCCGGACCAGCACCATGTCGCATGACAAGGTAACTGTCATATCCTAATATTGCAGTGATAGCAATCTGCAGTGGAGACACAACACTTTTAGTTCCCATGTGATGAAATTGGAAAGATGAGAACGAATACTTTTCAACTGAACTGCATGGTTGGTCTATATTGATTCCCTGCTCAAGCCACAAGTATTAACAGCTCTTAACATTACTAGCTGCAATGTTCTAAATAACGGTAAATGGTTAACGAACAATCACCCCACCTTTTAGTGTTTATACGGTAAACAACCTTTTACATGGCCTTGAACACGGTTTTAGTACTTAAAGCCAGATGATTATATACCTATTTATACAGTAACAAAATAATCATCTAATACATCTTTCCTATACAATACATCTTTCCTATACGTATAATAAAACTCCCAGCAATTGTTCATGACAGTGGCAGAAAGGGGAAGATTTGACAAAATTATGCCTACTAAATGCTTTCATACTAGATGTTCCGTGCTATAATTTCTGACGAGAAACAAAGATTTATACTATAAAATGACCCTAGTAAACGTTTAACGCCCGTTAAACTGTATAAACAGACCCTTACATCAGCCTAACCTTTAAATTTAGTTTAACGAACTGGATAGGCTACCTTTACCTTGTAAACGGCCTTTTGCAACGCCTTAATGGCCTTTATTTAGAACAATGACTAGCTGAGAACTATTGCAAAGGTCCTCAGGAGCAGAATAATGTGTCTTAAGATTTACCTTGTTTTCATTTGCACACAAAAGAGTTGGAAGCCATCTGCTCTCCCTTGTGTCAGTCAACAAGAAAACCACATCATTGGAAGCCACTAATGTTTGAAGACGCTTGCAATCATCAAGCACACTTGTGCTTTTGCTGGGAGAAACAGGATGCCCAGGCATTGGTATTTCCATTTGGATGCCTTCGACCTCCTACATGACAGCAACTGTTATCAACAAGAGAAATCCATAGAAAGCATTGGATTTAAGAAAAAGGTGCCAAAGACTTACCGCTGCAGGACATCTTTCTTTTAGATGTGGAACTATTGCAGACGCTCTTGGGACACCACAGTCCTTATCTACGTAGAGTGATTGTTTGACTAGATCAGACATGGCAACACAACCACTGTCAACTACTGTTAGTTTCCGTACACCCCAGGTCTGTAAAAATCGGTTTCCACCATAATAAATAAGTAGGAAAGATATATGCAAGTGTATAATCTGTTACAATTTTGTTACAAGGCAACAGAAATCTAGTAGCAGCCCTGCCCAAAGCACTAACCAAAAGCAGGCGAGCAACTTCACATCCAAGAGCTCCAGCGCCAAATAGAAGACATCGAACATGAGATAACTTGTCCAAATCCACAGGGAAGTGGCGCCATCCCATAAGCTTCAAGTGCATCAACTGTTTTTCTTCATCCTGACTGTGCATATGATAAATAAGCAATGTATCGCATTAATTATTGATTTTTTGAGGAGAAAGATAAATACTGCTCATCTACCTTGCTGGATTCATTGATTCAAGATTAATTTCTCTTGGTTTCTTTTCTTTTGTTTCCTTCCTAGGCATTTCTCCTTCCCATCCAATAGCTTCAGGCACATAATCAGGGTCATCCCAGCCTGTAATCACAACCAATGTTAAAACTTAAAAATTTGACAAATTACTAGTGAAAGTGTTGGGTAGAAGCTTTTAATCCAAATCTTGTAATCCACCATAATACCATAGGGTGCCGGAAATGATGCTTTGCCAATAAGGGACTTCTTTAGATCAGGCCCCCCTCCACTTTCTCGGTAGCAGAAGAATTGCACTTTATCAATCTTCCACCGCAGGCTCAGGAATGCAATGTAGTTTCTAAGAGCCCAGCTAGGGTATTCTCTATGGCCATGATCATAAAACCCAAACAGCAGCTGCATCAGCAAATCAATGCATTTACACAAAAGAAAAGATATGCATGAAGAATAATAGGTAAAAATCTTCTAAATCAACTGATCAAAACTGAGCTCACGAAATACTGAAATGATCGAATGGATGGCACAAACCGACCTTTTGACCACTGCCCTGGCAATCTTTCCATTCCTTTAGTTGTCTTATGGTAGCAGAGGAGTCTGAAGATATCTTGACCAAAAAGAATGGTATAACTGCAGAAATTTTGATCCGTTGCAACAAAGAAATAGCAAACCAGGTCAACATAAACAACTAACAATAAGCTGCCAAGCAACGGCAACTCCAGTTACAGTTAGACATGATTCTCAAACCTGTTGTTTCACTCGAACTACGCCACTCCATCAATGATTTAGACAGGGATGCTGCCTGCAGCAGCAAATCAACACCATTCAGTACCAATGAGGGGAAAAAAAGATAAACAAGAAAACTAATATTGTTGAAATTTGGTGCACGGGAACATGACCTCTTCTTGGCTGAGCACATGTGAGGCGATATGCAGGCTGAGCAAAGTCAGTTTAGAGTTGAAAACCAATGAGGGGAATGCAACATCGTAATAGATCTTCCAATTCTTCAGATCAGCAAATGATATCACAAGGAACCTCAGTAGCAGAGCAGGATCCTCTTCTACTTTACCGGACATAATGTCATGCAAGATCTGGCGCCACCAGATATAACGGAGAATTTTTTTATAAGAAGAATGAAAAGCGTAAACACTAGCAAATTCCATGTCAAACATGTAGTACCTTCTTTGCTTCTGCTCTCAGTAGAAGCGCTGTATCTAGGTTTTGGAACCCCCGCATGTTATTAGTGTTTAGGAGGGTCCCTGGGACCGGACAATTGTTCCTAGAGCCAAAGGAATTGACAGATGATGGCGCTATGGATTCTGGGCATAGCCTAAAGAGACCAGCAACTTGATTTGTGCATGGAGTATAATAGCCTAGCATAAAGTTCAAAGAAGTTGTTTAGCTCATTCAGAAATCTCTAGCCAAAAGCCCAAAAGTATGAAAACAGTAACGACAAAACACATTGACGATCAAATTATTTATAAAAAAGGCCTACAAAATTGGAATTCTCTTTACCACTCCTTCTGGTGGATCTGAGAAGATGGTTCTCAAAATCACAAATTTCAGTGTTAGGATGGATGCTCACAGCATTATGCAGTAAGAGCAATCAGCAATGGCACCAACAACAAGCCATCAGGTATTCAGGTTATACTACTGAACTTAGCACAAGAACTCTAAAGCCTGAATAAGTTTCCAATAGGCGCTAAAATCCAAACCATCTGGACCAAATAATTCGACCGTGGTGATAGCAGGACGCACACAGGACCACTGCCTCAAAGTAACATGAGTTGCGAAATCTATGAGCACCCACAGCTAAGGCCCGTCGATCCTAGTTAGCAATTGCGCCCGCGAACCACCGGGTTGGGGGTTCCATGGAACCCTCGGAGCGGCAACGCGTGGAATCCACACCCTCCTCCGCCCTAAATCGCAACTCTGAAGGAAATTAGAAGAGAAGGACGGGGGGCGAGGGCGAGAGGATCCGGACCGCTGATGGGGATGGGGGAGTCGTCAGTGCCGAGGACGTCGAGCTTGAGGCGGCGGAGGGCGTCCCCGAACCCCGTCTCCACGCAGCTCTTGATCGCCACCACCGTCAGCGGCCGCGGCAGCTGCAGCGCCTTCAACCTCGCCTCCAGCGACATCTCCGTCTCGTCTCCTCTCCTCCCCTCCCCTCCGGCGGCACGGCGAGCGGTAAGGCCCGGTTTTGTTCGCTGCTTTACTTTTTCTTCCTTCTTATTTCTTGGATATCCCTTCTTGTTTGGACGATTGCTTTGGCGTGTGTATAACTGGTACGCAAGTAAGTACGTTTCCTCTTCCTTTTTTTCTCACCCAGCTTTGTTAGCTTAATTTGGTTTAAAAATGTTAGCTTAATTTGGTTTAAAAATGTTAGCTTATTTTAAATTTGTATTTAGCGAAAAGCATAGTTCAAAGTAACGTCTAACTATAGGGATGTCTATTCTCATAAGGTGATGTCTGCCTTCATAAGGTATAAGTCGCATTCTTTTAACCCTTGGATCAATTCAAAATCAGAACACACGTCTCGTAGTTAATCCAAAAAAAAAACGACTTAGAGTTTATGAAAAATCGGAAACTAACAAGTAGCAAACACGTAAATCATATTAAGCGGGCTAGCTAGGTTAATAGTTAAAAATTTAACGTGTTAGTTTAAGATAAATAGCTTGGTCCACTTTCTCTTGGATTGTGATTTACCCATGTTACTTAAGATGTTAAAGTAAACCTTTAACCCATCCTCTATATACGTAGTTGGCTAAGTGAGGTTAGTATATAGTGCTGATCCGCCTCCAAAGGCTCTCAAGCGTATTTGGATGTAGCGCATAAATCCAGTGTAAACTATTTCTTGAGAGGTGCTATGCTTTTTTTAAAGTTGCATAAATATTAAATCATGAATGAAGAGTATATGAGAATTACTTATCCCTTCGCTTGCTTTAAAATTTGTGCAACTTATATTGGGAGGGAAAGCATAGAATCATTGCTCTTTTTTAGAGGTGTAAGCTTCATGAAAATTGTACGTTTAATGTCCTGTTTGGCAACTTAGAACCAGGCCATTTCTACTAGATTATGGAAGAAACCCAACCAAGCGGGTTAAAGCTCGGAACGATTCTCCTTGGATCGTTTCTTCTTTTTCCACACCGTGGCTGAATCGGTTTCAACCCAGTTCCACCCAATTCACAGAATCCAACCTGAAATATTTCTACTAGAATCTGGAACCGTTTTCGTTTCTACTAGAATCTGGAACCGTACCAAACAGAGCCTAAGTTTTCAAAAAATCTCAAAATATTACTATACATAGGGGATGTGAGTTTCTACAACCTTATAAAATCTGAAAATCAAAATCAATCGAATTTGAAATATATGATAAAGACAAATTCAGCCTAAATAGCGTGAATAGTGATTTTCATTGTTCACACTCTATTTATCTCGTTGTTTATCAATTTCATATCTTCCAAATGTGATTGAGTTTGATCTGCAAATTTTGTAATGTTGTAGAAGCTCGCCTACCCTACGTATGATAATTTTTTAGAATTTTTGAACATTTATACATATGATTTTTATGAAGTTTACATGATAAAAATGGTTCATACTATATTGTGCCCTTGGATTTAACCCTAACATAAGCTTTTACATCCACCAAATCTAACGCAAAAGGGGGGGGGAGGGGGGCTGAAAGTTCGAATTATGCGAACATACATAAGAATTGCTTCCTATTTTTTGAATGGTTCAATCGAAACCATTCGTGCACGATTTGGCAGTTTGGATGGTTTGCAATTTACAGCTAGTGAGCTATATATAATCCTCTTTCAAAATTATAGATGATTTGTGTTCCTGAGTTGCATCCTACAAAAGATTTGGATATTTATGTCACGGACCGTGTCCCCTGGCCGGATTGCTCCGATGTGAGATCACCAACTTCAGAAGCACCAAGGAAGAACGGTGGAAGAACAAAAGGGGAAAAGTTCAGAAGAGGAAGAGAATAGAAGACGATACAGGAGGAAGACAAGTTTCAGTTCATTTTTCTTTCCTCTCCCTTACAATTGGCATTCCCCTTTCTTTAATAGTATTTCCTTTTGCCTCTTACATGTGGGACCCCCCCATCTCAAGGATTCATAGGTGTTACATTACCGCCCCCTTAGAAATTTTGCTTGTCCCCAAGCAAAAACATGGCCTGACATTGAATTCACATAATTCTGGGATCCCATTGCGCATTAGAGTCAATGTCAAGTATTGTTAACTTGGCAACTTCCACAGGTTCGCCAACAATTTCTGGAGAAATCTTCCATAAGAATAATGAGGCCTTTAGTCCTTCTGCAGTGCAATCTGATATAGGCCAACCATGATTGGCGGTAGAAAAGGGCCATGCACCTTTAGATATGTGGCGGTACCAGTAACTCAGATCACCAGGGCAGTCGTCAAGAACCTGAAAATTCTTAATGTAGTCATGCGCTAGTTTAAGAGTGGGAGCAAACTCTTCGATAAGATGGGTAGCACAAGTAGCTTGAACTGTGAAAACTGTGTCCCACATCTGGCTGCCATTATAACCCTGCATCTTCACGCCATCTTCAGCAACCCACCAGTAATCATGGATTCTTGGAATATGGAGCTTGAACGCCTCTGAGTTTGGATCTTCAATCCAGCAAGCAAACATATATATGTAAGAGGCAAAGGGAAATACTATTAAAGAAAGGGGAATGCCAACTTTGGCAATGAATTCCGCATGGTTCCTCCCGTTTCTCTTGTTGGTTGCCCGCTAGAACCTTATGTGTCTCCCCGTCCACCCGTCGAACACCTTCCTGGCACATCTTCAACCGAACCGGGTGGTTCCTCCAACGGCCTACGCCACATTCCAGGTGGAGCTGGTGTGGCGACTGCCTTCCCCGGCGCCGATCCTTCGCCCCTGAAAGGACCAATGATGTCGCCTAGAGGGGGGGTGAATAGGCGGATTTAAAAAATACGCAGCGGAAATAAATTGCCCGAGCAGGTCAACCCGGAGTCTCCGGGTTTTGGTCCGGATACTCCGGCTTGTCCGGAGTGTCCAGTATTGAATACCGGAGTCTCCGAGTTGAGTGGCTCGGGAACGCAATACAAGTTTCTCAAACTTGCACAAGATACTACTAAAAGTAGATAACAATAGCAACCTAGAACAAGTGCCAGTATGGATTTGAAATTAAAGCTAGACGAAAAGCTAGATCTAGGGTTTACTGAGACAAATCCACACAAGCAACACAAGCAAATAAAGAGAGAGCGAGAGAAACGATTTTTCACCGAAGTTTGGATTCTTGAAGGGAATCCTACGTCTCCGTTGAGGTGGCTCGGTCACGCTTGAGCCGGGGTCTCTTTCAACCCGCTTTCCTCCCGGTGTTGCACAAATGCACTCGTCGGCTTCACTTCTTGTCTCTTCCCTTTCGGAGGCGAGACTCGCATTCACAAACGACCGGGGCTCACCACACGCGTCGGTAGCTCCCGGTGACTCCTAGCCGTCTAGGAGTCCTTCAACCTCCAAGAGTAATAACACCACGAAGAATCGCTTGGAGGATGAACTAGTGCTCAACAAGATGAAATGAATGCACTTAGCACTTTGCTTCTTCCTCTCCTCACCAAAATGAATCAACAACCAAATCAATTGGTGGGAGGAAGTGGGGGCTCTATTGAATGCTTAGAGATGGTTAGGAATGGCTTGAATGCTGCTATAAATGAGCTCAATAGAGATCCTAGCCGTTGGAGTGGAGTGGAGGCTTTAAATACCCTTTTTGAAAACTAGTCGTTACTCCCGTTTTTGTACAGGCCGGAGTGTCCGGACAAACAACCCGGAGACTCCGGGTTATCCGGAGACTCCGGACCAAATGTCCGGATACTCCGGACAAGCTAGAACCAAAGGTAACCGAGGGGTCCAACCCGGAGACTCCGGACAAAATGTTCGGATACTCCGGATTGAATCCGGATACTCCGGACTGGAATCCGGAGACTCCGGGTTACCCAGTTCGGTTTCACTTTAAAGCTTTTCAAAACCAAATGTAGGAGTGCTAATGAGAGATGAAAAACTTGATGTTGAGCACATGCACATCCTAATAGGCGATTTCTCATCGTATCCTCTTTATAGTACGGCTATCCTTAAGACTCAAATAAAAAGAAAATTACACTTCATCGTCTTGATGCCGTTTTATCGAAATTTGACGCGCTTAGGACCATCCAATCTCATTCCAAGCTTGATGTGATCTCGATAACTGCATTACTCTGAGTTGAAGCATTAGATCACTTTAATTGTGTCATCATTAATCACCAAAATAAAATGAGGGGCCTAGATGCACTTTCAATCTCCCCCTTTTTGGTGAATTGATGACAACACAATTAAAGGTAGATGAAATGAAATGAAATTGACTTTAGCAATTCGAATAAAAGGTGGAGCTCCCCCTAAATGTGTGCATTAGAAGAAATGAGTGGAATCAAATGCACATATTTAACGAGAAATAACCGAGAGCTCCCCCTCAAACATTTGCACCAGAGAATATAACACAAGTAACTGAAAGCAAACCATGCATAAAATAAGCAATAAAGTCATTACAAGGAATAACAGAGTTCACGACACGAAATAAGCAAAGATATAAAGCAACACAAGTCCACAAGCGACAGCACAAGGAAGAAACAAACGCCAACGCGACTAAAGACAACGCGACCTAAAGATATCACTCCCCCTTTGGCATCAAGACACCAAAAGAGGGAGAAACACGAAGGATCACTCGTCGTCGCCTTCATCGTCGGACGCGGAGTACTCGCTGCCGGAGTCATCTCCAGGCAAAGTGAGCGGAGGAGGTGATGCCGAAGAGCTGATCTGCAGAGGTGGCATCGCTACTCTCCTCGGAAGACCCGGAGGAGTCGCTGGGAGATCGCTAGCCGCCATTGTGGCGGCGGATGCCGCGAATATCCTCGACCATTTTTCTTGATCTGCCGACTCATCACCTTCGCCTGGTGGAGATGTCGCGGCAAAGAAGGAAGACATGCTTCAAAGATCCTCAAGCACGCTACTCGAAACCTCGATCGCTTCGAGGAAGGATCGGAGGTACAAAGAGCAGGAGCAAGAGAATCGAGGCGCGACCGCCGAGTCCCGGGAGCAATGACCAGGGGCAGCGGAATACTGGAGCAACGGAGGACGAACCTTGTAAGAAAGGTGCTCCTCCTCCTCGACGAACTTCGCACCACCGATCAAGTGATCAACGTCATCACAAAAGGTGCGTAATCGCACCGCCATGTTGCTCACAAGATTCGCCTCATCGCCTCCCGTGATGAAGTCAACGATATCAAATGGATGAGTGCGCTCAACGAGGTGGTACAAAGAGTTCCTACCATAGGAGCCGATGGTAGAGGCATCTCCTCCTTGGGCCAAAGAGTGACCCTCAAGCATCCTGTTGAGTACAACAGAACATCCTTCGACCCTTGATGGTCCCCACCGTGAAACTCCTCGAAGTGTCATACAAGGACTCAATCTGCTCAGGAGTCGAACCTTCTTCTCATGAAGCTTCTGACTGTCATTGTACCGGAAGAATTTGAGGACTCTAGCAAATCTCTTCTTGTTGGCCTTGTACCACACCTTATCAGTCATCCACCAAATGGCATCTTCGGTCTTGTCAAAGTAGAGAGTGGCATAGAATCGCATGACAATCTCATTGTTCCAATCGCACTTGAAAGACATGATGTCCTTGATCTCATGCACTCACAAATCTCCGTGACCGAGAGAACACTTTGGAAGCTCTGCGGCTGCCATGTACTCCCGCCTATGGTCTTCATCCCGACCACTTTGGATGCTCAAGAGGGTAGAGGACCGTCTCATAGAAGTCAGACTGAAACCGGTTCCAAAACCGGCGGTCCACGTACTCATCTTGATGGAAACTGAGCGGATCTTTCTTTCTTTGCTCTACTATTGCCTTACCCTTGCCAGAACCCGTCCTGTAGTCAATCACTCTCATGGGGTTCACTGACATGGGGTACCTCCACACAGGCTTGGCTTTGGCCAAGGGGCCAATGAAATGACCTGAGGCACGGAACTCCCTCCTTTTCTGATCTCTCACCGGCATGAGTGTCTGCAGGATGCTCATCTGGATCAGCCGAGGCCGAGCGGAGGACCAGCGTGAGGCCGTGGGTCAGCCGAGACTACCGAGCCGAGGCTGGGAAGATGGCTGAACAGAAGCCTGTGGACCAGATGAGGTCCCAATCTTTAGCGCACCTCTTCCCCTGGAGGTGGGCTGCTTTGCCACGGCAAGACGCGGCCTCTTGGGTGCCGGACGAGCAGACGGTGAACTGGAGGGACTATCCAGAGACGGAGAGTCCCTAGGAAGATCACCACCACCACCAGCTGAAGACCCCTGAGTAGGATCCATCTGACCAGACAAAGCGAGGAAAAAGATTAGCCGCGATGCTGCTTGAAATTGAGACAAAGCTGAAATCTGGCCGAAGCACCCAACCCGGAGAGTCCGGACAAATTGTCCGGATACTCCGGATTAACCCGGAGACTCCGGACCAACCCGGAGATTCCGGACTAAAAGTCCGGATACTCCGGATGCGCCAGAAAATGCGCACGGGCGCAAGAATTTTGGGGAAAACAACCCCCCAAATTGGCATGAATTGAAACTAGATTGCCTTAAGGATGAACAATAAACGACTAGGTCACAATCTAGCAAGGAAATTTCGCGGAATTAGGGCACAACCGAGAGTACTCACCTCAAACGGATTTGAAACGAGAAGAACGGGTGAGTTAGGGCCAAGGATCTCCAATCTTGCGGGGAACGATGAGGCAAGCCGCACCCTAGAAGAGATTAAGCACGGGGAGAGGCCCTAAGATTCACAAGAATTGAAGCAAACCCGAAGGGAAGGAGGTTAGGGCAAGAAATCTTACCAAAATCCCAAATCCGAGAAAAGGAATGGATCCAAGGACCTTGGAGATGGAGAGCCACACCCTAGGAGAGAGAGGGGAGCACGGGAGGAAGAGAGTCGCACGGAGGAATAGGGAAAAAGAAACCGCGCGGGATTGGGGAACTTAAACCGACCGCCCCAACCCGGAGAGTCCGGACTCCAGTCCGGAGACTCCGGCCCAACCCGGACACTCCGGACAGACTGTTCGGAGACTCCGGGTTAACCCGGAGAGTCCGGACCTAAAGCCGGATACTCCGGGTTCCCCAGCTCGGTTAGGAGAAAGGGAAACAGCACGAAGACCCTAGGAAATTTGCGGAACGAGAGAGGGAACGAGACCCTAAGGTGTCAACTTGATATATGACCAGCGAACAATCAATCAGTCAAACTATGGTCACATAGCAAATGACGAGTTCAAAGGATCAAGAGACAAAAACACATAGTAAATTCAGAGAAAAAGATGAATAAATTTTTGAAATTCATTTTTCATTCACCAACCAATATATGAGCACTTATCAAGCCACGTTACGAGAATCTAGAATATTTAGACCACTTCTCAATTCATTAACCTTTTCTCGTCAAGGGGCTTGGTGAAAATATCGGCTAATTGATCATTTGTACTCACATGTTGGATATCAATTTCGCCTTTGGTTGCGTGATCTCTTAGGAAATGATGGCGAATGTCTATGTGTTTTGTACGGGATTGTTGGCAATTTTTATGGCACTCTCATTGTCACACAGTAGTGGAACACTTTTGTAGTTTAGGCCATAATCACTCAAGGTTTGTCTCATCCAAAGTAGTTGGGCACAACAACTCCCTTTGCTATGTATTCGGCTTAAAATGGATAGGGCTACGGAATTCTGTTTCTTGGAAGACCACGAGACTAGGGACCTACCCAAGAATTGGCAAGTCCCCGAGGTACTCTTCCTATCCACTTTACAACCGGCATAATCCGCATCGGAATAGCCAACAAGTTCAAAGGAAGATCCTTTTGGATACCAAAGTCCGAAATGAGGAGTGTGCACTAAGTATCTCAAGATTCTCTTAACTGCCACCATGTGGCACTCTTTTGGAGCAGCTTGAAAACGTGCACACATACAAACGCTAAGCATGATATCGGGCCTAGATGCACAAAGATAAAGGAGAGAACCGATCATCGAACGATATACCTTTTGGATGACCGGTTTACCTTCTTTGTCGAGGTCTAGATGCCCGTTGGCCGGCATAGGCGTCTTTATAGGCTTGGCGTCCTCCATTCCGAACTTCTTAAGCATGTCCTTGATGTACTTGGTTTGACAAATGAAAGTTCCTTCCTTGAGTTGTTTGACTTGAAATCCGAGGAAGAACTTCAACTCTCCCATCATGGACATCTCAAATCTTTTGGTCATTATCTTGCTAAACTCTTTACACAAATGTTCATTAGTAGATCCAAATATAATGTCATCGACATATATTTGGCACACAAATAAATCATTATCAATGTGTTTAGTAAAGAGAGTAGGGTCGGCCTTTCTGACTACAAAACCTTGTCCTGTAGGAAATCTCAGAACACTCAAACCAAGCCCTCGGTGCTTGCTTAAGTCCATAAAGGGCTTTGTGTAGATAGTAGACGTGGTCCTGGTGTTTTGGATCTTCAAAACCGTGGTTGCTCGACGTAGACCATTTCTGAGAGTGGTCCATTTAAGAAGGCGCTCTTCACGTCCATTTGATACACTTGAAATCATGGTGAGTAGCAAAGGCAAGTAATATTCTAATAGATTCAAGCCTAGCTCTTTGGAGCATATGTTTCATCGAAATCCAAACCTTCGATTTGAGTGTACCCTTGAGCAACCAAACGAGCTTTGTTTCTTGTCACGATTCCATTCTCATCTTGCTTGTTCCGAAGACCCATTTTGTGCCGATCACGCTTTGATTTGGTCTTTGAACAAGCTCCCAAACTTGATTTCTCTTGAAGTTGTTGAGCTCCTCTTGCATGGCCATCACCCAATCCGGATCATCAAGCGCTTCTTCTACCTTAAGAGGCTCAAGAGACGACACAAACGAGTAAAATTCACAAAAATTTGCAACTCGAGATCTAGTAGATACTCCCTTGTGAATGTCTCCGAGTATATTGTCGACCGGATGATCTCGTTGAATACTTTGATGAACTCTTGGGTGAGGAACGGTTGAATTTGGAGCTTGGATAGGTTCTTGGTCTTGGGATGCGTTCGAACCATCTTGGACTTGATTGGACGAGGAGGGAATATCACCTGAGCTCGACCCATCCGGAGACTCCAGATTTGACCCGAGACTCGGACCATCCTGACACTCGGGTTTGTGCCTGAGACTCGGGTTGGGGTGCTCGGGTGAGATTCCAGATTTTGAGGTCTTACCTCCCCAATTGCCATTTTCTTGATAGCTTCACAAAGTGGTTCTTCCCTGTCAATCACAGCACGATCAACTTGTTCTACTTGAGAACCGTTAGTCTCATCAAAAGTCACGTCACGCGAGATTTCAACGACACCGGTGGTATTGTTGAAAACTCGGTACGCGTAAGCATTAGTTCCATAACCAAGTAAGAAACCTTCATCTACTTTAGGAGCGAATTTAGACGACTTAGCCTTTTAGTTAAGGATATAGCATTTACTCCCAAAGACTCGAAAGTAGGAGACATTTGGTTTATTCCCGGTGAGCAACTCGTATGCCGTTTTCTTCAAGATCTTGTGAAGGTAGAGGCGGTTGGAGCTGTGGCATGCGGTATTGATAGCTTTCGCCCAAAAGTTATCGGAAACCTTATACTCGTCAAGCATTGTCCGCGCCATCTCGATGAGGGTTCGATTCTTCCTCTCGGCCACCCCATTTTGTTGAGGAGAATAGGGAGCCGAGAATTCATGCTTGATTCCTTCCTCATCAAGAAACTCCTCCACACCAATGTTTTTGAACTCGATGCATCGCTTGTCGCTCGAATTCTCTTAATCTTCACTTCAAATTCGTTTTGAGCTCTTCTCATGAATTTCTTCAATGTCACTTGGACTTCACCTTTGTCATGCAAAAAGAACACCCAAGTGAATCGAGAAAAATCATCAACAATGACTAAACCATACTTACTTCCCCCGATGCTTATGTAAGCTACGGGACCGAATAGATCCATGTGGAGCATTTCCAATGGTCTTGAGGTCGTCATCACATTCTTGGCGGGATGGGGGGCGCCAACTTGCTTGCCCGCTTGACAAGCGCTACAAATCCTATCTTTCTCAAAGACAACATTGGTTAGTCCAAGAATGTGGTTGCCTTTAATGAGTTTGTGAAGATTCCTCATACCGACATGGGCTAGTCGGCGATGCCATAGCCAACCCATGCTAGATTTAGCCATTAAGCACGTTTCAAGATTAAGTCTATCCGTATTGAAGTCTACGAGATAGAGCTTACCTTTCAAACGTCCTTTAAAGGCTATTGAACCATCAAGCCTCTTAATGACTTCCACACCCTTTTCATTAAACAAACAATTGTAACCCGCTTCACACAATTGTGCAACGGACAACAAATTGTAGCTTAATGATTCAACAAGTAAGACATTACTTAAATGGAAATCATTTGAGATAGAGATTTTACCCAAACCAATTACCTCTCCTTTTCCATTATCTCCAAATATAATACTTTCGCTATTTGATCCATTCACATCCAGGTGTGCGAACATTGCCTTTTCTCCGGTCATGTGATGCGTGCATCCGCTATCCAAAATCTAACTTGTTCCACCAGAGATATAGGCCTACAAAAACATATTTAGTTTTTGCTCTTTGGTACCCAAACTTGGTTAGGTCCACGCACGTTAGTAACAAGCGATTTAGGGACCCAAATAGAACGAACACAAGGAGCATTTTTCGGCTTACGCCCAACATGATAAGCAACTACACGACCGAGGTTAGTCTTTTTAAGCACATAAGAAGCAAAAAACTCAAAGTGAGCTTTGTGCTTGGATGTTCCTTCGCCTTTTACAAAGTTTATAGGCTTGCTTAAAGGAGCAACAACAATGTTGCTCTTTTTGCCCTTTGGCGGAACATACCCAAGCCCTTGCCTCTTAGGATTACCTTGGCGCTTACCGAGATACTCCTCTAAACCCTTGCTTGCCTTGTAGGACTTTTGAAGTCCATCTTCAAGCATCACCTTAAGCTTCTCATTTTCATGAGCTAAGACTTTCAAAGCCTCACGGTTAGTAGCACAAGTAGCAACATCAACATTAAAGCATCTAGCGCAACCGTTGCTCGTCGAGGGTAATGAAATATTGGAGTTGTTGATTGAGGTAGAAGCTTTATTCGAGAGATCAACAAGCTTCACTTCAAGAGCCTTGCAAGCATCTTTTGCTTTTGCAAGTTGCTCTAAGAGTGAAGCATTGGTGATCTTAAGACTAAGTGCTTCATTTTTGGTCAAATTTGAGCTTTTGATCAAATCCTCATTTTTCTTCTTTTCAAGGGCCAAGCTCTTCTCTAGTTCAAGGTTCTTCTCCTTCTCAAAAATAAGGAGATCTTCTTGAGCTTCGAGAATAGCTTCCTTTTGCTCAACAACCTCCTCCAATCTTTCAATATCCTTAAGTAGCAAGTCTAATTTTTTAACATCAAAATCATCCATAGACTTAAATGCTACTTCTTCCTCATCACTAGCATCATCACAATCATCCAAGCTATAATCAACAATGGAATGAATAGTGCTCTTAGATGATACCTTGTGCCCCTTTGCCATAAGGCACATTGGAGCATCTTCATCTCCGTCGCTCAAGTTGTCGAAGAGGCTCTTCGACTTTGTCGGTGGAGTAGCGATGGCGACGGTGGCAAGTCCTCCTTCATTGTCGGAGTTGGACTCGGACTCGGACTCAGAGTCGAAGTCGGAGTTCCACTCCTTGCCAATGTATGCATGACCCTTGCCCTTGTACTTCTTGCTCTTGTCTTTGTCCTTCTTGCGGTACTTGTCTTTCTTGTGCGGCTTTTCTTCCTTCTTTTCTTTGTGTGGGCACTCGGCAATGAAGTGACCTGTTCCCACACTCATAGCACTTTCTTGAAGAGTGCCTTCCTCTTGACTTGTTGCCGAAGCTCTTGGAATGGCTTCCCGGCTTGTATCCTTTTCTCTTCAAGAACTTGTTGAATCTTCTAACAAGAAGAGCCATGTCTTCATTTGTGAGTGGCCCATTTGATTCTTCTTCATCGCTTGAGCTATCTTCAGCTTCTTGCACCACCTTGACGGCCTTCAAGGCGATGCCCTTCTTCTTGCCGGACTTGAGCTCCTCCACCACTTCCGCTTCCTTCACCATCATCTCATCCGTCATCAACCGGCCAATCACATCATGAGGAGTGAGGGTGTCGAAGTTTGGCCGGTCGCGGATGAGTTGCACAAGGTTGCGGTTGGTGGGGGTGATCACTCGAAGGATGATCTTCACCACGGCCTTGTCGGTGAGCTCGGTGCTTCCAAGTCCCTTTGCTTGATTCACTAGCACCATCAAGCGATCAAACATATTTGTGTACGATTCACCTTCTTCCAAAGTGAATCGGCTTAGCTCTCCAATGACGAGTTCGATCTTGGACTCGCAGACACTTGACACACCTTCATGAGACACCATCAATCTTTCCCAAATGTCCTTCGCATTGTCAAGGCCATCGACCCGGTTGAACTCGGAGTCGCTCAAAGCGTTGAACAAGGCATTGACGGCCAAATCGTTGAAGTGTTGAGCTTTGTCTTCTTCGGAGGTGAGATTGTTGGGGTTTGCGGGCTTGAAACCTGTTTCAACAATCTTCCAAATACAAGGATGAAGTGATCTCAAATGCATCTTCATCTTATGTTTCCATGCCGCATATCGAGTGCCATCGAAGTGAGGCGCTCGACCGGACGAGACGGAGACATAGGATGAGGAGTTTGAGACTCCAAAAGAGGAATAATCTAAAGGAATTGCAACCCCTATACCGGAACCCGTGGCCTTGTCTTGGGCATGGGTTTTGGTAACCTTCTCTATTTTCGACATCTTTGATTCTCCAAGCGGTTAAGCCAAAATAAAGGAGATTTGGCTCTGATACTAATTGAAAGGACCAACGATGTCGCCTAGAGGGGGGGTGAATAGGCGGATTTAAAAAATACGCAGCGAAAATAAATTGCCCGAGCAGGTCAACCCGGAGTCTCCGGGTTTTGGTCCGGATACTCCGGCTTGTCCGGAGTGTCCGGTATTGAATACCGGAGTCTCCGAGTTGAGTGGCTCGGGAACGCAATACAAGTTTCTCAAACTTGCACAAGATACTACTAAAAGTAGATAACAATAACAACCTAGAACAAGTGCTAGTATGGATTTGAAATTAAAGCTAGACGAAGAGCTAGATCTAGGGTTTACTGAGACAAATCCACACAAGCAACACAAGCAAATAAAGAGAGAGCGAGAGAAACGATTTTTCACCGAAGTTTGGATTCTTGAAGGGAATCCTACGTCTCCGTTGAGGTGGCTCGGTCACGCTTGAGCCGGGGTCTCTTTCAACCCGCTTTCCTCCCGGTGTTGCACAAATGCACTCGCCGGCTTCACTTCTTGTCTCTTCCCTTTCGGAGGCGAGACTCGCCTTCACAAACGACCAGGGCTCACCACACGCGTCGGTAGCTCCCGGTGACTCCTAGCCGTCTAGGAGACCTTCAACCTCCAAGAGTAATAACACCACGAAGAATCGCTTGGAGGATGAACTAGTGCTCAACAAGATGAAATGAATGCACTTAGCACTTTGCTTCTTCCTCTCCTCACCAAAATGAATCAACAACCAAATCAATTGGTGGGAGGAAGTGGGGGCTCTATTGAATGCTTAGAGATGGTTAGGAATGGCTTGAATGCTGCTATGAATGAGCTCAATAGAGATCCTAGCCGTTGGAGTGGAGTGGAGGCTTTAAATACCCTTTTGAAAACTAGCCGTTACTCCGTTTTTTGTACAGCCGAGTGTCCGGACAAACAACCCGGAGACTCCGGACCAAATGTCCGGATACTCCGGACAAGCTGGAACCAAAGGTAACCGAGGGGTCCAACCCGGAGACTCCGGACAAAATGTCCGGATACTCCGGATTGAATCCGGATACTCTGGACTGGAATCCGGAGACTCCGGGTTACCCAGTTCGGTTTCACTTTAAAGCTTTTCAAAACCAAATGTAGGAGTGCTAATGAGAGATGAAAAACTTGATGTTGAGCACATGCACATCCTAATAGGCGATTTCTCATCGTATCCTCTTTATAGTACGGCTATCCTTAAGACTCAAATAAAAAGAAAATTACACTTCATCGTCTTGATGCCGTTTTATCGAAATTTGACGCGCTTAGGACCGTCCAATCTCATTCCAAGCTTGATGTGATCTCGATAACTGCATTACTCTGAGTTGAAGCATTAGATCACTTTAATTGTGTCATCATTAATCACCAAAATAAAATGAGGGGCCTAGATGCACTTTCAGCCCCCCTGGACGACTTCGGTCGCCCACCCCACCGCCTATGCCATCAATTCGAGTTGCTTCGCCAGAAGATGATGTTCCTTCGTGTTCTGCTCAACCACCTGGGTGGTGATCTCCGTCCTTGCAACCAGCTGCTGTTGAGTTGCTTCCATCGTCTCCATCCGCGCAAATAGCATATCAAGACTCCCGAATCCTTCCCAGTTGCTCCTCCGATCTTTCCGCGTTCGTTCCCATAGCCTCTAGAACGAACTGAGTTTGGATCGATGGTTTGGGTGGTGGCGCCGTGATGATCCCGTCGATTGCCCGATCGTATGTCTGGGATTTTACGGATCGCTTCCAGACCGCAAATGGGTCGAGCAAATCTAACCAAAGACGATCGCAACCGTGCTCTGATACCAATTGTCACGGACCGTGTCCCCTGGCCGGATTGCTCCGACGTGAGATCACCAACTTCAGAAGCACCAAGGAAGAACGATGGAAGAACAAAAGGGGAAAAGTTCAGAAGAGAAAGAGAATAGAAGACAATACAGGAGGAAGACATGTTTCAGTTCATTTTTCTTTCCTCTCCCTTACAATTGGCATTCCCCTTTCTTTAATAGTATTTCCCATTGCCTCTTACATGTGGGACCCCCCATCTCAAGGATTCATAGGCGTTACAGTTTAGTTTTTATTTTATGCTTTTAGGTGTAGATCATAAAGAATAATGACTTGACCAACCGGTGGCTAGTCCAAGGTTTATGGTATATTTACCTCCTGAATTGTTATTAATGGTCACGGTTTGAGTCCCATCTGTTAGAAATAAGGCCCAAGTGGCCTATTTATCTCTAATGCCAAAGCTACAAAGAATAATACCATATTGCTAGTTGAGAGAGGAGAATACCAATTTAAAAGGGAGAGCTCCCACCTTGCCTTGTAATAAGGCAGATGGAGGGTGAGGAGCACGGCTAAAGTCACACGCACGCGCGCGCGCGTATTTCGCGAATTACCGCGTATTTCCGCGTATTTTTCCCGCGTGACTTGTGACTTGCAATAGAAACAGTCATTTGGATTAAATCCTGTTTACTAGCGTTTAAATGACCGTTACTGGTGCGAGGCTATAAAATCTGGAGACGTCCAGACTAAAGCAAGTTTTTTTGCTCTGGTACTCGCGTTCATCCATTGTGATCTGTGTTGCGTTTTCGTGCTGCGCTCGTTCTTCACCGACCTTCCTCTCGGCGTGCACCGCGAGGCAGGGAGAGCGGGATCTCCGAACCATTGCCGCTGCGAGAACCTGCACGGGGTGGCAATAAGGTTTCTGGGCAGCGCAACTGCGCGACCGCTTGAGCTTCCTCTGCGTCGACTACTTCCTCTACGGCCGCTATCAACTCCGCTTCCATTTCGTCATCAAGCCCATCGTAAGAATTCTTCCCTCTGTTCATCACTTTCCAGAAAATATGTGGTATTTTCTAGATCTACTTTTTAGAAAATATTTGTGGTATCTTCTATCTATCTTGTTGTGTTTGATTATTTTGGAATTATGTTTTATATTCAAATATATAATCAAAATAATACCTAGATCTTCAACACCATCAGCTATATGTTAGATGGATTTTCTGGAAAATGATCCCACGATATTTTGGTTGCCAAGCTTAAAAGATGGCAATGGTAAAAGCAATTGCAACCTTTTAAGAAGAAAGATCGTGCGACAGTTCATCGAAGCTAGAAAGTTCCTCCAAAATTATTTGCTTCTGTAATTCAGTTCGAGAATCAAGATAGGGCTTCAAATTACAAAACTCGTCAGGCGTACGAAAATCTGGATGCAAATGCTTCATACTAGTTTTATGGTTTGTTATTCGCTCTTGTGGCTGCCAATCTAACCGTCTCCGCATCGCGAAGAATAATAGTACACACAACAAATTCTGGTGTAGTGTTTTGTGCCTGCACGAGCACCACGTTGCACACAATAATGTGAGCACGTGTGACAACAGTGTGAAGCGTGAATACAGTAGTAGAAATGTGTCGGTCGCGACGGCCGGGAAGAACCATATCTATGAGAACTTGGCGAGCTCGTCGGCGAACGCGGCGGCGTGCGGCTCCTCGACGCATCGGAGCATGAGCTGGATGCCGCGCTTGGGCGCCGGTGGCCGGAGGTAGATCACCGACGCGACGATATTGACGTCGTCGTTGAGCGTGAACACGTAGCCCGGCTCGCCGAAGCCGTAGTCCACCTCGTTGAACCCGACGCGGCTCCAGTCCGACACCGTCACCGTGCCGTAGTCCAGCGGCACGTTGTAGTGGTCGTCCTTGGCGCCGCCGCGCATCCAGTCAGTGAACCGCACCGCGAGCGCCTCCTTCGCCTCCCGCATCACGCCGACCACCTCCGCCAGCGCTGCCTCCCGGACGGCCTTGCTGGTGCGGGTAATCCCCACCGGGTACACGCAGTTGCCGTAGTATCCGTCCACCGACGGCAGCACGTCGTGGAGGAGGTGCCGCGTGCTGGCGGCGAAGCCGAGGCGGACCTCGGCGGCGTCGGGGAGGGCCACCGCCAGCGCGCGGCACTTGAAAACAACGGCCGTCACCGCGTCGAAGGTGGAGCAGGCCTGCCCGCCCGTCGCGGCCTTGAACTCGTCCTTGATGCGCGCGATGATCTCCGGCGAGATCTCGGCCACCTGGGTCACGAAGCTGAACGCCGTGAAGGACGGCGGCGGCCCGCGCGGCGGCTTGGGCGGGTCCGGGATCGCGTCGCGGTCCCACACCGGCGCCACCGACGGCGCCGGGAGCCCCCGCGCCAGCTCGCCGGCCGCCTTCAAAAACTGCGCAGCGCCCTGACCGTCGAATACCAGGTGGCTGAAACAGATCCCCACGGCGAATCCACCACAGGTGAATTTCGTCACCTGCCACAGCGCTCAAATTTGGCAACTTAATTTCTGATCATTTCTTGGATTGGATCGGGAGGAGAGCGTGCTAACCTGAGCCATGAGGATGAGGTCCTCGAGCTTCTCGTCGGGGGGAGGGCGGGGGAGGAGGTGCTCCTTGGGGATGAGCAGCGGGCGCTCGAGGCCGTTCACGTCGGCGAGCGCGCAGCTCGCGGCGGCCTCCACGAACCAGATGCCCTCGCCGGTGCAGTCCACCAGGAGATCGCCGGGGCCCGGCTCCGCGATGCGCCCGGCGACCGGGTAGTACGGCACCAGCGCCCTCGCGAACCCGTCGCGCATCGCGGCCACGGCGGCGTCCTGGTCCCGGTCACCCGCGTCGGCGGACGAGGGGAAGACCTGGATGAAGTCGACGGAGACGCGCACCGCGGCGGTCTTGTCGATGGAGGAGAGCGGGAGCGCGCCGCCGGGTGTGGGCCCCTCCGGCGGGACGAGCTGCGGCGGCAACTTGGCAACGGTGGGCGCGGCGGCCATGGCCTCGTCGGTTGGTGGAGACGAGACCGGACCGGTGGGTGGGTTTAGAGAAATGGAAGCGTGGGTGGGAGTCAAGTGGGGAGTCAGTGGATGGGCTTGTGCTTGCCGCTTTCCCTCCGAAGTCCTAATGAATGGAGGTTGTTGCCGGCTAGCTGCTGCCGTCTCAGCTCTGATTGGAAGTTGTTGACTTCTGCTCTGCTGGGAACTTTCAGACGTTTTACTAGGCAGATCTGATCTGATCTGATCTGTATACATTGGTGGTAGCACTTTCGTTTGTGCAAGATTAGTGGACTTCACATGGTCTGATCTTGCTAGTCATTTCTGACTGACTATGCTCTGTATAATAACTGAACTTCACCTGGTGATACTCCATGTGATATTATACAGAGATGAAAACTTTCTGCTTGCATCTAATCGAATATTGTCAAATGGATCATCTCATGCCCTATGTTACAACTCAGTTGTGATCTGTGCCCACATAGCTGAGAAAATGAAAGGTCCGTCGTACGAGTACAAGGATAGTAGGTTGTAGGCTTAGGTTCGGTTTGATAGAACTCTAGATCTGTTTGAGCTAGATCTCTACTAAATAGGGTCTTAAATAGTCTAAAAAGTAGAACAAGAGTTCTTTATGGTACACTAAATTTAATATAAATTATTTATTTTCTATCTAATAAATAAAGTTAGCTAGTACTGCTCTGGTCAAAGAAAGCTGTCATTTTAGATAGAAAAACAAGTACAAGGTAAAAGTGATTTTACTCTTCTACCCACATTAATTTGGATGGATCGTCTCCTAATAATAGTCCTTAACTCAGCGCTATTAGGGATGATAGTTTTACCTATAGGTTAAAGGCGAGTACGGGTAACTAGGTAAAGATTGTCTTGATCAAGGCATATTGGTGATGTTTCTAGCAAAATATGCAAGTACGGTCGTAAGAAAGTTGAAGTCGACTATTACGTGATATTCCTTTCTCAAGTCGAACAACACTATAGGATGTACGTGCCTATTTACATGTGAGTAAAGACAACACTACTACAGAAAAAAAAACTATCCTAGAAAGTTTATAAATATGTGTCAGTGCACATCACAAATGATTTTTGAACCGTCTGTAAAAACACCTATCACAGATGATTCTTTATACAAACCATATGTAATATCTTATTGAAAGGACATGGGATGTCGCCTAGAGGGGGGTGAGTAGGCGAATTAAAAGAATTTAAAACTAAATCGCAGCGGAATACAGAAACTTCGGAATGTCCGAATAATACTTCGAACTATCCGAGTGGTTCGGATAGTCCGGGGTTATATATGGATAGTCTGAGTTATTCGGAGTATCCGGGGCTCTATTCGGATATTCCAAATGTTCCAGAGCACATAGCTCGCAAAGGAGATCTAGGCTATTTGAAGGATATTAAATACACCAAATTAAACTAGTTAACCAAAATCTAACAACACAAAAATTCAAATGAAGCAAGGGATAAGATATAGAGATTTGAATTTTGTGTATGAGTCTAAGATACCATTTTGAACCAAGAAACTACACAAAATCCGGTCCAAACGGAGAAACTCACTAAGTACAATAATACGACCATTATAGGTCGAGTATAGTTTTTCGATGAGTTTCAAAATCAAATACTTTTGCTAGGTTGGTCTTTTGAAAATCTTTTGAATACAAGAATTGTTAAGAATGACCAACTCTAGGTTTTTTATTTTTGGAGATACTTTCAAAATCATTTTACATATAATTCTATGAAAATTATAAGTTTAAATCCAAAACAAGATACTAGTAGCTAGATTTTGATCATGAAACTCATTTTCTTTTTAAAATAGATTTTGTGAAGCCAAAACCTTTGAAAAACATTTCAAATGCATTTGTATACATTTTGCAATTAGTTTTTCACAAGAATACTAATAGTATACAAAATTTTGACTTTTGGCTAAATGATTTGATTTTGAAAATATATATTAGCACTTATATAAATATGGGCACGTGTAGGGACATGAAATACATGATTATGATTTAGCACTCCTCCTAAATGTGCCACAATTTAACTTGCTCAAGATTGCAATAAGGGAATAGATGAGAGGCAAGGTCAAGTACTCATAACAAGCAATTAAATTAATTTTTCATGATACCAATGCATCTAAACCTACACAAGGCTAAAAGCTAAATAGTAATCAATTTAAATGCTTGTTACCGAGATTGCATTGGCTCATGATTTGAAGTGATCGTCTGTAAGATCGAGGAGACGCCTGGAGGGGGGGTGAATAGGCGATTCTAAAAATTTCTACCAAATAATCGAGGGTAACCTAAAAACACCCCAAGTCTAAAGTTCACGAAGAAATGCGGAAGTATTTAATTATGAATTTTAAAAATAGAGTCCTAAGATCAACAATCTCACTAGGACTATCTTAATTAAGTCTCTACACAACAATTGCTAAGTCGATCGAATAAATTAAGCAAAGCAATTCTAGAAGCTATCAAGCAATAGATGAAAAGACAATAATGAAAATGCTTGAATGTAGAGAGACAATTTGACACCCGAATTTTTACCGTGGTGTTCGGAGACTTGCTGGTCTCCCCTAGTCCACGTTGAGGTGAATCCAATCAAACCATTGGACCGGCTCCACTCCGGAGCGCTTTCCTCATATCCACTAATGGTAGCTTTTTACCTCACGAGGTAGGCGAAGCTCCAACCTTTACAAACTTTGTCGGTGCGTCTCACACACCTTGAGAGCTCCCGACATGACGCTTCTACGCCGTCTAGAAAGCGGCAACCTTCAAGAGTAACAAGTCGAACCTTCGGCTTGAACTTCACTTTGCACAACAAACGCGCTTCCGGTGATCAACCTAAGTACAACTCATGCACTTGGTCCTTCTCAAGTGCAAAGCATGCACAATGAGGCTCAATCCACTCCTAATTGCAACTCATGCGAATTAGGGTTCACTCCTTTGCTCAAAAACCAAATTTGAGTGTGTCACTCATGCAAAGAAACCACAATAGCTCAAGAAGACTTAAAGGATCAAGCATCAACCAGCAAAAGTCCCCCAAGGGGTCTTTATATAGTCCCCATGCCAAAAACTAGCCGTTGGGAATAGATCCCTGAAAAAATCAGTAAATCCGGCACTACCAGCCTCATAAGCCCGGTAGTGCCGGCCTCAGATTAACGGTCGGCTAACGGCTAGTTGGCCGGTACTACCGTAGTACAAACTCCGGTAGTGCCGCTGTGGGCGGCAGTACCGGCCCCTCTGGGCGGTACTGCCGGACAGGCAGAGACCAAAAACATTACTCTCTGGAAAAAAGCAGCCGGAGGTCTAGGACCGGTAGTACCGCTGGGGGCGGCACTACCGCCCTCTCCATCCGGTAGTGCCGGCCTGCACGAACCCAAAAAAAACACCTTTCTGGAAAAAGTTACCGGGTCTTGGGCCCGGTAGTACCGCTATGGGCGGCACTACCGCCCTATATCCCCGGTAGTGCCGGCTGACAGGAGAAAATCCAAATTTGAATTAAAACATTTTCTCAAAACTTTAACACAAGTTCTTTGAGCCATGAAATGATTAACTAAGGATCATACAACTTGCAAAACCATTGTTTGCACAAATTCAAACTTTGCTCAAAGAATTTTACAATTAAACCCAATACACTTTGCAAGAGTACAACTCGCAAAGGTCTAAAGATATGTATTTGCAAAACGCCTTGACAAAGAATGAAACTCGAAGTCTATGAGATTTATTCTCTTAGCCATGTGATGGTCAAGCCACGACCAAATCCGCTTGCAAACAACCACGGTGCAAGTCACATGCTTTAGAATCTCGGACCCATAGACTTCTTGTTTATTTGCACAATGCAATTGCAAATGAACAGTTGAAGCAACAAAGTAAAGGCTATATTCCGATTTGCAACACACGCAAATACATAGCCTCAAATCATTTTCCAAATGCATGAGCTCTCTTATCTTTTAATCTCGTGTTCTTCTAGCTCCATGCAAAATACATAATCACAAAATTGTTCGAGCTCCCTATTTGCAAACCACGCAAACTTAGCTCCAAGCAATAAGATTCAAATCCAATTTGAAGATATTGATTCGAAAGGCAAAACCGCATGGAATATTTGCAACAAATGCAAAATATGTGTTACATGCAAAAACCAACATGCTTATCCTATTCGCACAAATGCGAATCAAAGCAATGCACTAAGATCCAAGCATGATCATCACCCTTTTGCAACACATGCCAAAAGGTTGATTTCATGCAAAATCCAAATGCGAGCAATATGAGCTTGAGTGAGCAAGGGATTGAGATCACAAACTTGTGATGAAGTTCAAACTAAACGTTCAACTCCTCTTAATAGTACGGCGGTAAAATGCTAGACACAAAGCTAAAAGTATCATTAGCTTATCTAGTTATACCTTGCGCCACACGTGAGCAATCCCCTTTGGGGCTTTAAGATTTTCAATCTTTTCGCTTCCCCCGGGATCATCTCCCTAGCTTTCTTGAAGTCTTTTATGATCTTCAATCTTTTGTCTCTTCAAGATCATCACTTGGCTCCATCTCTTGTTATTTTATTCTTGATGAGCCTTCTCTTTTCTTCATCCGCTTGGACATAACCTAACTCAATCACAATCTTAGAGAAGATAGTTAGTCCAAGACACACGGTTGTCTCAATCATTCTTTCATTTCCATTAACACACGATGGAAGCTTTCACGATTAATTGAGCACAACACATAATCAATTTTAATGAATTTAATTTTGCCTTAAGTGGAATGTTGCAACATATGCTACATTGTACTTAAGACCTATTCATTTGTTCTAAATTAATCAATAAACATTCATCAACTCATGATTAAATGTTTTCTAAATGATTAATAGAACAAATGAACTCAATTTAAATTTTTCATTTAAATTGAAGTGAGTTCCAAAATATTGATCATTTATAAATGGAGTGAATGATAGATCAATACTAAGGAACATCAAGTTAAGATATGAACTCCGCCTAGATGTGTGCATGCACTTGACATATATGAATTTGGAAAGACATGATGCACATTTGTGGTTAAGGCAATGGAGAATTCATATTTTAACTTGAATTCAAGATATGCGAAATAAAATAAAGATGAATGCTCATGCATACCTTGGTTTTCCATTTTCCATCCAAATATGCGACTATTTAAAATATGCTCAATAAACAATTTAGTCTTCAAGAGAAATAGGTTTGTCATTAAACAAGGATTAATCATAAATGTAAAACCAATCACCAAAACCTTGGTTTTCCATTTTCCATCCAAATATGCGACTATTTAAAATATGCTCAATAAACAATTTAGTCTTCAAGAGAAATAGGTTTGTCATTAAACAAGGAACTTTCATCGTCCCCATGCTTGACTCCATTTTGCAATTGATGAAGTCTTCATTCTTTTGAAGAAGCCAAGCGTCCAATGCATCTCCAAATGCCTAAAAAACCTTTTAGACGGTTTTTGGTGCCCAATCCTTTTTGGATCCAACAATGTTAGTCACAATAGATTTTGGAACCCAAATGGTCCAAATGTTAACATTTTTGACAAGACTAACATGACTAGGAATAGGTTTGCGATAATTATTCCTCCTAGGCAATTGATTGGCATCTTTATAACAAGGCTTAAGAGGACAATGATACTTTGCAAAACTATTTCTAGTTTGATCTCTTCTAAGCATATGATTATTAAAATTATGCATTAGCTTAGAGGATCTAGTATATCTAGCAGATGTTTTGCTATTGTTATTTTTCCTAAGCACATGATCAACATGATTTTTCTTGGTCTTAGGAAATTTAGCATTTTGAGCAAACACATTTCTAGATTTCTTTCTCCTAAGTGAATGATTATCACTATTTTGCATAGCCTTAGGAGAATTTACAATCTTGGCAAACACATTGTCATTTTTGTCTTTCCTAAGCAAATAATGATCATTGACAATAGTGGGCTTAGGAGTGATACCTTTGGGACAATCCTTACCGATGCGCCCTTTTTCCCGATAATTGTAGCAAGTAGGCTTTGAACGTCTCTTTTTCTTGACTTGCTCTTTGTCGGTTTGCCTCATTGTTGATGATTGTGACCTGATCTCCACTTTATTAGGGCACACGGAGGCGAGGTGGCCCTTCTTGTTGCAAACAAAGCACTTGATGATCTTCGAATATCTTTCGTTGTGCCTTGTCTTGCTAGTCTCCCTCCTGGAGATGTAGCCGAGTCCTTGCTTATCTTGAGGCACCCTAGGCTTGCTCAAGATCTCGTTGAGAATGGTTTTTCCTTTTACGCACCTCTTCAAGTCATTTTCCAATCTAGTGACTTGGGCCTTGAGCTCATTGTTTTCCTCTACAAGGTTAGTCTCAACATGCATAGAGGAAGTACTAGCGTTTGAACTAGAGCTACAAGGCATATCAACATTATAGCATCTTACATACCCGTTGCTAGTTGATGGTAAAGAGGGATTGGAGTTATCAGTTGAGGAAATAGGAGTGCCATTCGAGAGATCAACAAGCTTCAATTCAAGAGCCTTCCAAGCATCATTTGCTTTGGCAAGTTTCTCTATGAGTGAAGCGTTGGTGATCTCAAGATTAGCTATTTCGGATTTAGTCAACTTAGAGTTTTTGACCAACTCCTCATTTTTCTTCCTTTCACTAGTTAGGCTCTTCTCTAGCTCAAGGTTTCTTTCCTTTTCAAGGATAAGCAAGTCCTCTTGAGCTTCGAGTATGGCCTCTTTTTGCTCAACAGTTTCCTCCAATTTCTCAATATCCTTTAAGAACAAATCTAGCCTTTGAACATCAAAGTCTTTCATGGAATTGAGCACATCATCATCATCATCACATACCTCATTTTTTCCTTTAGCCATGAAGCAACGGATTCGCGATGGAAGTGAATCTTCATCGTCGCTTGAGACGGAGGTTGAGGTCGATGGAGATGTCGGTTCTTCATTACTTGATGTAGAGGTTGAAGAATCATCAACCGACATCTCTTCCTCAATGCAATCCTCACTAGTGGATGTGGACACGTCATATAATTCTCGAAGCTTTGTCCACATTTCATGAGCGCTCTTGAGATTGCATATTTCATCAAATACATCTTCGCTCACAACATTAAATAAAACGTTAGTAGCTTGAGCGTCGAGATGTAGGCATTTCCTCTCTCCGTTAGTTGGAGCAACCTCATTCAATGGAGAGGAAAAGCCGACATCTACGATCCACCATATTTGGGGGCTCATGGATTTAAAATGAGAAATCATAATTAATTTCCAAGAAGCATAATTTGAGCCATCTAGCACAAGTGGATCGTGTGAGTGCAATAATCCTCTAGTCGCCATCCCTTACTCTCTAGACGGTTAAGTCTAGTAAAATGAGAGACCTTGCTCTGATACCAATTGAAAGGACAGGGGATGTCGCCTAGAGGGGGGTGAATAGGCGAATTAAAAGAATTTAAAACTAAATTGCAGCGGAATACAGAAACTTCAAAATGTCCGAATAATACTTCGAACTGTCCAAGTGGTTTGGATAGTCCGGGGTTATATCCGGATAGACTGAGTTATCCGGAGTATCTGGGGCTCTATTCGGATATTCCGAATGCTCTAGAGCACACAGCTCGCAAAGGAGATCTAGGCTATTTGAGGGATATTAAATACACCAAATTAAACTAGTTAGCCTAGAATACTTGAAACAAATAGAGATCTAGTTGAAAAACTCACTAGAAAAGTAGATTTTGCAATTTCAAGATTCAAAATCAAATACTAAAGCAAGAGTAAGAAGCAAACTTGGAGACGATGATTTTTCACCCGAAGTTCGGATCCTTGAGGAGATCCTACGTCTCCGTTGAGGTGGCTCGGTCACACTTGAGCCGGGGTCTCTTTCAACCCTCTTCCTCCCGGTGTTGCACAAATACACTCGCCGGTCTTCACTTCTTTAATTTCTTCCCTTGCAGAGGCTGAATCGGCCTTCACAAACTTCCCACGGCCAACCACACAAAGCACCGGTGGCTCGTAGGCGACCTCCTAGCCGTCTAGGAGTCCTCAAACTCCAAGAGTAACAAATGCTCACGAAGAACGAACTTGGAGATGAACTCAAGTGCTCAATCAACTCAAATGTCACTCAACTTAGCACCTCACTCCTCAAACTCTTCCCAACCCTTCTCACCAAGGGGATCACTTAGATCTAGGGGTAAATAGGTGTTTGGGGGGGGGCTCAAGAACAAGAGAATAGCTCCTCAAATCAGTGGAACAACCGGCCACTAGAAGATGGGGAGGAGGGGGCTTTAAATAGAGGTCCCCAAAAACTAGCCGTTTGGACTGCGCAAAACCCGGATACTCCAGACTCAACCTGGATACTCCGGATTATCATAACCGAGAGGATGAACCCGGATACTCCGGACTCAACTCGGATACTCCGGATTGGCACTGAGCAGCCCGACGAAAACGAGCATAACTTTTGACTTCGAACTCCGATTTCAGTGATTTTGGACTCTACGGAAAGCTAAGAACGAGGGCTACACAACTAACAAGGTCTCATTACCCAAATCTCAAAGGATAAATATAGATTTCACAAGGAATCCAAGAGAGACCTACAACTCTCACTTTCCAGCACCACCAACACCACTCTCTCTCTAAGTTTCACAAGGATAGATCACTTGAGCACTTGACACATCTAAAAGTCATTCGATGTCGCATCCCTCTTAATAGAACGGTAATCCTTAGACTCAAATTAAATCAAAGATAATACAAGTCTAGAAATAGTCGCTTGCCGTCTTCTTTCTTAATGCCGGTGCCTGAAGACCTTCACGATATAATTGATGATATCTTCGCCTTGTTAAACTTCACTCGATTCACCTCATGAGACTCTCATACTATCAACCTTGACTTGATCATCCTTTCCGACGATCTCCACGCCAAGTCGATCTTGACTTAGTCCTCAACTCTTGATGACATCGCCGTCTCGTTGACCTTGGCTTAATGGTCATCCTCTAAGATACCTTGGTCATCATACACACACGGGATCTAATTCTTTCCAAACCACTCATGAAAGACATTAGTCCCAAAAGTTCAATGCATATATAAATAAGTTGATATTTGTGAGCAATTGATTACCACAAGTGTTTCATATAAAGAAGCACAATATAAATGGAAACACTTGACATAAGAAATGTTCTCTACTAAGTACATCATGATGAATATGTAATTGATCTATATGCACTAGAGAGATAATTGCCAATATGATGAATCAATTAAATCACGGCAAGGATCACAGTCTTTACTTAAATGAAATACATGATAGAATGTACACGAATTGTACATGTGCAAATAATATTTGGAATGAGAGTAAATATGTGATCCAACTCTAGATTAAACTTCACTAAGAGAAGTGCATGAGAAGATATACAACTAAGACATGTATGCACCAAGTTAATCTATAGCAATGTGAAGTTTAACTCTAGTTAATACATGCATACTAAAATCAAAGCACATAATGAATTCAAATGAATATATATGCACAAATAAATATGACATTAACCAATGTGCATATATGTAATCAACATGTTACTTAGAGTTCACTATGCATTTGCACAAGAGGATTGCAATAATGGAGCTGCCCGTTTGGTAGGTGGAGATGTGATGGCTTAATTAGAGAGCTCCAAAATCCAACCATTGTGAGAGGCTGCGCACAACCCGGAGTATCCGGACTTATACCCGGATAGTCCGGATTAGTGAAGTCACAACCCTTACCGAGAGCCCTAACCCAGAGTGTCTGGACCAAATACCCGGATAATCCGACCTGACTGGCTCAACCAGCTGTGAGACAAACAAGGGAAATTTGCAATGCAATTTTCATTCACTGAGCACAAAGCTATCCTATAAGCGATTTCCCGTCATACCCCCCTTAATAGATGAGACAAATACTCAACTTGGCAAAAAAACATGTTAGTCTCATAACAATATAATCATATTAAATGTTTGTCAATTGTTAAGCACTAAGTTAAGCATTTACACAATTACATAAATTGTCATTATATGCGTTTGTCATTAATCACCAAAATAACATAAGTGCCTAGATGCACGTTCACCTATCATCATAAATAGTTCATGGTACAAACCATTTCTTTGAGGCTCTCCTTGCCCCGGTTCTTTGAGGCTCCGGTTCTTTGAGGCTTCTCCTTGCCCCGGTTCTTTAAGGCTCCCTCGGTTGCCTTTGGCTTGGACGCCTTCTTCCCTCGATTCTTGCCATCAGTTTGCTTGGCTTTTGCTCTGGGTGCTGCCTTCAGTTTGGGATTGGCTCCCAGTTGCACTTGGCTTGCTCTGGTTGCTAGGCTCTGAGATGGGGGAGAGCTCTCGGCTAGCTGGCGTATGCACGAAGGAAATGGGGATGATGGCTTGCTCTCCTTATGGTTTTTGGCTGTAAATGAGGGCATGGCCCGGCTGTCCTATCTTGACCAAAGTGCTGCCCAGCGGATCTGCACTACTTTGCTGGCTTTGCTGGTTGGGTGCACTTGGCTGGCTAGGTCAAAGTTACCAAGTTACCTCATTGGTTCCTTTTATCGAGTTACTAAATGATGGCTCTACTATTCGCTATAATTTGCTACGGATACCCGCAATCCGAACAAGTAAGTTAAGATTACCGAGTGATGAACCCGATCTAGTGAGAGGTGCCGATCTGGCCCCAGAGGATTTGGTATCTTGGTGATCCATACCTGGTCTGCGGGTTTGACGGCAATCCTCAATCTAAAATATGTTGATTACTATACTAATTACTGCCTAATACTCTTGATTATTTAATTAAAATTCTAGGTTGTTTCAGAAAATGTTGATTTCAAATGTCATATGCCGTGACACTGAGCTGTGGATTTGTCGGATTGATTTATGAATGGTATTGAAATGAAAGGTTATTTGTTGAGATATTATTGCTAAATGTTTAGTTTACAACTTGAGACTATCCGAAATATAGCAAAAGTTATGCCAATTTTTTTCTTCATATTTTTCATAGTTGTGCTATTATTGCAAAATATATACTTTACAACTTGACATTGTCTTAAAATGGAGGAAATGTTATGCTAGATTTTTTTTTATATTTTTATATTTTTTATATATTTCTAACATTTTTCTGATTTTCTGAGCCTTTATTGAGTTTTACAAATTTTTCAGCATTTTTTCAATTTTCTTTTTTTTTAATTTTCGCTAAGAGTGTCGATTTTCGATGTAAATTGGTCGAAAATTGTAAAAAAAAAGTTAGTTTTCGAATTATTTTTTATCGCTATTTAACCGTCTAGTTAAAATAATTTGACTTTGAATTTCATTTGTTTTCTATCGATTTTTTACGAAAATCGCTACAACTACGTGGGCGATTTTCAAGATCTATTTGGTAATGTAAAACCCTTGTACAGAGATATAGTCTATAGACATGGGTAATCTGAGACGGGCAAACTACACATTACTCCAGCCACAAAATAAGAAAAATTCTTTTTCCAGATCTAAGAACAAACTGCTCCCTCCAGCAGCTGAGAAGCTATTTTAGTATCTTATGGTCTCAAAAACACAACTATAACTATTAATTTATATTGTAATATATTTATAGAAAATAATGCTCCCGCTATTCAACATTACAGAGCGTATTTTCTCTTAGCGTATAGACTGTTGAGGTACAGAAAATGTCTAGGTTACCCATAATTATTACCTCTAAGCATTGTATTAAATGCATGTATGTAGAGAATATCAAGTAAATCTAAATATTCATTAGGGATATAAAAAAACATCACATTACTTTGTAAATTAAAATATAAAATAAGTCATGTATGGATCCACATGTCCATTGAAAAAATATTGTCATATAAACGTGAATAGATAAAATATATCCAAGGAAGCTGATCGATCGGCAGCGCGTAGTCGGCTTCCCTAACGAAGGCATGCCTACCCAAGGTTTCAAATCTCGTTTTGAGTCAAATCTCGGAGCTTCCCGAAATCCAAAATTTCAGTGAGATTCGGAAATTTCGGACAAAATCCGGACGAATTGCAAAAACCAAATTTCAAATCCGTTTTTTTTTCTACCGAGAAATCCGAGATCACCGAGATTTGGCTTGACTGTGTTGATTTCGACCTGCCAAACATTTTGCTGATAGTGGATTGGACTGAGTGCCTCGCTGCACCACTCCCAGACCCCGATCCTGGAGTCAAACCTTGACTCCTAAGGTAAGCCTCTTCTTTGGAGGCCCTTATGGCCATCTTCAATTGCTCTTGCTCTTTACGATACTCTCTCCCCATCGACACCCAATCATCGCAAGACTCCTCCTTACGCAGGCGCTCCACCTCCTTCTTCTTTCTTTCTCGACCTCCGCGGAGGTCCGCGAGCATGGCTTGCCTAACCACTTTAGGTACGCTAGGGCAGCCCTTCACTTCACCGGAGCGGCCGGCGAGATGTTCTTTCAAACGGGTTGCTCCTCCCACCTTCATTACATGCGAACAGTAATTGCACTTTGACCCTTGCCCGACACGCTCCCCATGCTCCCAAACGCTATCCATCACGATATTCTGCACCGGAAGACAATCATTACTAACACATATTGCATACATGGAAGACCACCATACATATATGCCATCCTTATATCCTAGTTATTGTTGTTTTTTAGAGTTAGTTATTGTTGTTTTACATATAGCAATTAATAATAGAGAGGTAGAGAGTCATATTAACCAAACAAAGAAACAAAAGGAAAAGATACTTTATTGGAGAAGAAATTATGTACAGACTATAAAGGCCCAATCGAGCAATAATGAATAATATACAGGTCCAATCAAGCAATAATGAATAATACAGAGGTTTGGTTAAATAGAATTAAGATGAAGTGGCTCAATTGAATAAAACTGGATAGGAGAGGGACCTCTACTGCAGTTTTTGCCTTTCTAGGGATTTTCATTAGGTGGCTAATTGACTATTTTTTATTTTGATGTTGTAAGTACACAAACAACAACTTAATGTTTGTCACAACTCACGAGTGTTATTTACATTAAGGGTGTGGAGCTATTTACATTAAGGGTGTGGAGCTATTTACAAATAACTTAATGAAATGTCAAGCTATTTACAAACAACAACAACTTAATGAAATGCCGGTTGGTTATTGGCTATTTACAAACAACTTAATGAAATGCGTATGTGTCTTCACAGATTAGTCCATTACTATGCCGGTTGGTTATTGGCTAGTTTAGTGTTCCCTTCCTTGTATTATCAGTTGCTTCCAAGATAGCACTTAGCAGATAGAATCAAAACCTACTTGCAATGCCGAACCTACACACTCAACAGTCAACATAGCATCTACAGAGCATTGCAATGTAGATCATCTACCAAATGAAAGTTAACTGCACACCAAATTCCCAGTTCAGCGGACTAACCGAGATTTGTCTGGAGGAACCGAGTTCTCGCCGGAGTGGTCCGAGATCTCGCCGTGGAGAGGCGAGATTGCCAGCAAACGGCGTTGGGTACCGCCAGATATGGCCGGATTTTGGCGCAGCGGCGTCGGGAAGACAGTGGCGAGTCGTGTAGATACAAGACACAAATTGAACCCGTGAGCAAGAAAGGGGAAAGGTGCGCTTATATATTCCAATACAAAATGATAATATATAAAGGGTTGTAATTCACTTTGAGCAAGCAAAGGCAGTTAGGGGAGTTGGTTACTGGCGCTTGGCTGGGGTTCAAGCATGAGCAATGGTCCTGGGTTCGAATCCCAAGTGCGGCAAAAAATTTGTTCATTTTTTCCCTATTTTTTTCATATGTGTTATTCATATTGTTGTATTACAATGCTACAAGATAAAAATGAACTCAAATCCGGTCAATTTCTATGAGATCCGGTCAAAACTAATCAAATTTCGCCGAATTTTACAAGATTTCGTCTGTTTTTTCCGAAATCTCGGCGAAAAAAACGAGATATCAAAATTTTTAAATTTTTTAAATTTGGCTGGGATTTCAAATTTCGTCAGCAGCCGAAAAGAGAAATCTCGTTCGAGAAAAACGAATTTCGGACAAAATTTTGAACCTTGTGCCTACCTGCGTATATGCAGCGTGTCGTTTCTTCCGCAGGTGCCGCGTGCTGGCCGCGCACGCGTGAAGAATAGCGACCCTACTTGGGCGCGGTGCCGACGGCCGAGGTGAGGCGCCCACGGCACTGGAAGATGGCGGAGGTGACCATGTCCAAGGGGAAGCATGTCTTGGCCGCAGAGCCGGTAAAAAAGATTAGGGAAGATTAATATTATATACCTCGGATTAAAGACGATCACGGTGATCGGCGATCGGCCACTGCGCCACGTCCAGGCGATCGGAATTCGGTCGCCCCTCCTATTTTTTTCTGGATGAAGGCCTTAGCCGCCAGGCGCCAGGAAGCAACGCAGTTTTCTTTGGTGGAAACCCTCTTTCCTCTAATCCTCTACTAGTCGCTAACTCGCTCACGTCTTGCATGGCTGCACAACTAGTCCAATACCAAGGCAGCCAAGCATATGTATATGTGTGCATATAAGGGCCGGCACTTTGAGCCCAAATTGCCATTTACTAATTGCATGCAAGTTTTTCTTTATACATTATACATACTGAAAGGACCAACGATGTCGCCTAGAGGGGGGTGAATAGGCGGATTAAAAAATCGCAGCGGAATTAAATCTGGCCGAACTGGTCAATTTGGAGTCTCCGGGTATTTTATCCGGAGTCTCCAGCTTGTCCGGAGTGTCCGGTAATTTATCCGGATACTCCGGGTTAGCTGGCACGGGAGCGCGACTAAGATTACTCTAAAAAGCACAATAAACTACAATAAATAGATAGCAAGAGCAACCTAGATCAAAAGCTGTAACACCCCAAAATTTTGGTTTTCTTCAATTCATGTGTGATTTGGTACTTTGGTGAATTTTTGGAATTTTCTGGAATTTATTTGGAATTTATTTGAATTTATTCCATTTTAAAATAATTAAAGAATTTAACTTTGCAAATAAAATTTTGTTGGAAATATTTTATTTGAGTCCAAAATGATCCAAAATATTTTCCAGAATTTTTCTGGAATTTTTCTGAGTCTTTTGCTATTTTTAATGATTTAATTGAATTTCTGAGAATTTAATCGGATTAATTAAATAGAGTTGGTTTTACTGTTCCTCCGACCGGACCCGAGTCCGAGTCAGACTCGAGTCCGACTCGCGCCTGTTGGTCCAGCCGAACCCGCTCGGCCGAACCCAAACCCGTGTGACCGTTGGATCTTGATCCAACGGCCACGATTGAGCCACGTCGCCGGACCCGAGCCCGACCGAGCCAGCCAGCTCGCCCGAGTCCGACCCGAACCCAAACTCACGCACCGTTGGATCTCGATCCAACGGCCGCGGCGCTGCCACGTCATCAATCCGAAGTCGCCGGACTCGCCATAACGGAGCAGTGTCTCGGTCGCGGCGTTTACCTGACGCCGAGGGCTCTATTTATTGCGCCGTCGCCGCCATCGTGACGCCGACTTCCGTGCGCACCCGTAGCCCTAGACAACGTCGCCTGAGTCGCCGCCGTTTAGCCGCAATCGCTCGCCGTAGTTGCCGTAGCGCTCCACCGCGGTCAAGTGCTGTTTCCGCCGCCGTCCGCCCTCCGCCCGTTGAGGTCGATCCGGAATCGGAGGTCAAGCCGCGTCGGAAGGGACCTCTCACATCGCCGGAGCACGCCCGAAGCGCCGTTGCCGTGGTCGTCGTCCCCAATCCCGGCAAGCCAGCGCCGCCGCAAGCCATCGCCGCCGCAAGCCATCGCCGGACCCCGAGCTCGCTCCGCCGTCCGATCCCCGAGCTCGCTCCGCCGTCCGATCCAGATCCAACGTCCCAGATCGTGCCATGTCATCTCACGGTGAGATCCCGTCCAAAATCCCAGATCCAATCTCGACCGTTGGATCTAGATCCAACGGTCCAGATCAAACGCGTTCACGCCAAACGCGTGAGTCCAGATCCAATCTGGGCCGTTGATTTTCAAATTAACGGCCGAGATCTAGCCACGCAGCGGGAGGTCGACCGCGCGGCCGATGCCGCCCACGCGTGCGTGTAGCAGGACGCCGACACGCGGACCCGCATGTCGGCCCGCCACCACATCGCACCATGACGTCACGCCGACGTCATGGCGGGCCCGCATGTCGGCCGCCGCCAGCCGTGCGATGGCGTCACCCATGACGTCACAAAGGTCCCACTGTCGACCGTAGGATGAGTCCCGGCGTCGCCAAGAATGACGTCACCCGGAGTCCCACCTGTCACCGCCGCGTGGCCGTGGGCCAGGGTCCACGGTGAGACTCGAGCCAAACCATGGACCACGCCCATGAACCGGTACCGTCGCCAGACCAATCAGAGGCTGCCACGTGTCCTCGCTGACGCAATAAATAATTTCCGAAAAAGAAAATGATTTAATAATTCGGTTTAATAATTGATTTGAATTTCAAAACTTCAAACGCTTATAACTTTTGCGTTTCAACTCCGATTTGAACGATTCAAATTTCTAAAAATTCATAAAATTCAGATCTACTCAAATATGAATTTTATTTAATTTTTGGACTAAAGTTTTTCTCTGTAAAATTATTTAATTGATTATTTAAACTTTAAATAATCATAACTTTTGTGTTTTAACTCCGATTTGAGCGATTCCATTTCCTAAAAATTCATAAAATTATGTTCTCTCTGTTTATGGATTTTATTTGGATGTTTGGACACTTTTTGTCTACTGTTTTATTCATTTGTTGCTATTTGCATGCGTTACGAGTAGACGTTGAAGTGCCGGAAGGATTCGAAGGAGAAGTATTGACCCAGGAGTCAGCTCAGGACCAAGAGCAAGTACTTTTTGAAGGCAAGTTATGCTTTGACCATATTGACCCTATTTTGAAACCTATTTTGATTTAACTTATTGCATGCTAGTTCAATTAGAAAATACCTTATTTAAGTATGGGAAATTAGATAAATGCCAAATTGTTTGTATGACACCTTGATTAATTAAATATGTGCCATGACCCTTGTCACCCTAGTTGTGGTTTACTAGTTGGACACTACTAAAATGCCAACATGGGAAATTAGATCGTTGTAGTATATTGCTTAGACACACTACGTGCTCATGACATGATTTTGGACAATCAAATGTTAATATTGACTTAATGATATATTGAACCTGTTTTGGAAAGGTATCATGTGATGTTGATAGCACGTGGTGCATGGTAATCAAGCGGGGTTTGATAAATAGTTTTCGGCCAGGGCATGTGGCAAGATTGATCGGGTGGGCCATTGTGGCACCGGAATGTTGGTTTGGTTCTTCTGTAGTCTTGCCCTGGTCACCCTAAGGACTTCACCTTGCAAGCCTTTGAACTGGTCAAACATGCAACCACATGTCCGTAATGGGACGGACCTAGTTGATTAAGTTGCTAATAACGTGCACTGTGGGACCTCAGAGGTCAACTACACCCTTTGTGTAAGTTGTGCGGGGGGCGTCTGGGGCTGCGCCAGTACCCATCTAACGGTTGGTTGGCCTAAACTTCGCCTTAGCTAAGGGAAGGGTTAGTGTGCAACAACCGGGGAGGACCACTTGTGCTGTTAGAAGTTTCCGAAAGACTTTGTTACGGGAACTCGCCTTTGTGGTGTTTGATTGTATCTTGTGGGTAAAGTGCATAACCTCTGCAGAGTGTAAAATCTATTCGAATAGCCGTGTCCGCGGTATTGGACATCGCTCGGGAATTACAGTCAAGGGTTAGACTTTCTCAAAAATAACTTGGACTTGAAGGGTTGGGTTGGATTAATAATGATGTTGATAGAAACGTGGATTAGGATGGGAAAAGATGTTTACTAAACTCCTTGAAAAGTTAATTATACTTTACTTGTTACTACTGCTTTCGAATCTACTTATGATACTTGTCAAATCTTTGTTTCTTGCCAAAAATACCTTGAGCCACTCCTTTGTATTAAGCCATGCATGTAGTATATTAGCTGCATCCTGTGCATGACATGCTGAGTACCAAGTACTCACCCTTGCCACAATACAACACCAGTTGAAGAGGAGACTACACCAGCTTTGGAGGAGGAGCTCCAAGAGGAACCGTCTACTTAGGGAGCGAGCCCAGTCAGTTGCCTGTGGTATCTTTGGATGGCGCCACGAAGTTATCTTATTTTCCGCTGCTATTATTTCTCTCTTAATAAGTTTCGCCCTGCGTGGCGTATATTTGTAACTTGACCATAAGGGTCGAGCAACCAGTTTGACTATTTAATATAAGTACTTTATTAGTATCGAGTGGTATGATTGTGATATTTACCAATGTTAAGACTGTGTGCACTAGCGCGTTCCTGGACTAGTGCTGAATACACAGAGGGTCCGGATTTGCAAATTCGTGTCCCGACAAAAGCTAGTATGGATTTGAATTAAAGCCAAGCAAAGAGTTAGATCCGAGCTTTACAAAGACAAATCCACACAAGCTAGACTAGGAAGTAAAAGAGAAAGAGAGAGACACGATTTTTCACCGAAGTTCGGATTCTTGAAGGGAATCCTACGTCTCCGTTGAGGTGGCTCGATCACACTTGAGCCGGGGTCTTTTTCAACCCGCTTTCCTCCCGGTGTTGCACAAATGCACTCGCCGGCTTCACTTCTTGTCTCTTTCCTTTCGGAGGCGAGACTCGCCTTCTAAGCAGCCGGGCACGCCACAAGCGTCGGGTGCTCCCGGTGACTCCTAGCCGTCTAGGAGACCTTCAACCTCCAAGAGCAATAACACCACGAAGAATCGCTTGGAGGATGAACTAGTGCTCAAGAACTTGAAATGAATGCACTTAGCACTTTGCTTCTTCCTCTCCTCACCAAAGAGATCAACAACCAAATCTAGAGATGGGAGGAAGAGAAGGCTCTATTGAATGCTTGGAATATGTTAGAGATGGCTTGAATGCTGCTATGAATGAGCTCAATGGTCAATCTAGCCGTTGGGGTGGAGTGGAGGCTTTAAATACACTTTTTTGAAAACTAGCCGTTTGTCCATGTTTTGAACTGTCCGGAGACTCCGGACAATTAACCCGGATACTCCGGATGGTCCGGATTCTCCGGACAAAATGTCCGGACACTCCGGACTATCTGGAATTCGAGTTTAGGCCGAGGGGGTTAACCCGGAGACTCTGGACAAAATGTCTGGATACTCCGGACTGAGTCCGGATACTCCGGACAAAATGTCCGGACTCTCCGAGTTGACTTGCTCGGTTGGAAATCCTGTTTTTGGAAAATGCAAGTATTTGAGTGCTATAAATGAATGCAAGTTTTGACCTTGAGCACATGCACATCCTAAAAACGATTTTCCGTCGCATCCTCTTAATAGTACGGCTATCCTTAAGACTCAAAAAAAAGTGAAAATTACAAGTCTTCGTCTTGATGCCATTTTCTTGAAATTTGAGGTGCGTAGGAGCGTCCAATGTCATTCCAAGCTTGATATGATTTCGAGATCTGCATTATTCTTAGTTGAAACATTAGATCTCATTAATTGTGTCATCATTAATCACCAAAATAAAATGAGGGGCCTAGATGCACTTTCACATACTTGTTTTTCTTTGTACGTTTAGGTTTGTACACCTAGGGGCCCTTGACTTTGGGGGCCCGGGGCGGCCGCCCACCCTGTCCCCCTCAGTGTCGTCCCTGCTTGGCCGATCTCACTCGCGAGTCGCGACCTGCTCCTTCACGTGCTTCATGCAGGCTGCCTAGGAATGGCAACGGGTATATACCCGGCGGGTATCACCACCCCGTACCCGTACTTGTGGTAGCAAAATCCACCCGCTACAATACCCATACCCGCATACGGGTACAAAATGTACTAGTACCCGTACCCGTGCGGGTAACGGGGACCCGCGGGTAACCCGCACCCGAAAGTCAGGACCTTCACAAACCTTCGATGGCCTTCCACACAAAGCTTGGAAGCTCACCGGCAACTCCTAGCCGTCTAGGAGACCTCAACCTCCAAGAGCAACAAATGCTCCCGAAGAACTCACTTAGAGTCCACCTCAAGTGCTCAACACACTAAACACACTCAAACCGATCACTACACACTCTCACACCCAAACCTTCACTCAAAAGGGATCACTAAGATCTAGGGTTAGAGGGGCTTTTGTGAGCTCAAGATCACTAAGAATAACACCTCAAAGCACCAAGGAACCAGCTCCACTTCTCAAATCAATCCTCAATCCAAACACCTCTCTCCACTACCCAACCCTTCACAAAAGGGGATCACTAAGATCTAAGGAGTAGGGAGGAGTATTGGGGGGGCTCAAACACTCACAAAGAACACCTCTAATACCCAGCAAAACATCCCCCAATGGCTCCTTTGAAGTGGGCAAGAAGGGGGCTTTAAATAGAGGAACCCCAAAAACTAGCCGTTTGGGACCGAACTGGGCAACCCGGAGACTCCGGAAAAAACCCCGGAGACTCTGGATCATCCGGATACTCCGGAATCATCCGGATACTCCTGATAACCCGGAGACTCCGGGTTACAACCCGGATACTCCGGATCTCCCAGGCAGCACACGGCAGTCCGACGAAAACGGGCATAACTTTTGATCCCGGACTCTGATTTCGGCAAATTCGGACTTTTCGGAAAGCTATGAACGATGGCTATCCAACTAACAAGGTCTCACTACCCAAATCCCAAAGGATAAAAACAGGTTGCACAAAGAATCCACAAGGTGACCTCAAATTCTCACTTTCCGAAACTAACAACACTTCTAACCCTCACACCAACCCACCTACACCTAGGTGAACAAAGTGTGACTTGGGTTTCTCAACCTTAGACAAGGGTAGACCACTTTGAGCACTTGAGACTTGTCTAAGTGATTTCAACGATTGCATCCCTCTTAATAGTACGGCAATCCTTAGACTCAAATTTAACACAAAATCTAAGTCTTACACTAAGCTTACATGCCGACTTCTTGGATGCACGGTGCATGATGACGCTTCCACAAAGATTGATGACGCCCTTTGTCTTGTCAACCTCGACGCGATTCACCTCATGAGACTCTCGTCCTCTCCGACCTTGACCTCGATCATCACCAAGACGATCCTCACGCGAAGTCGTTCTTGACTTAATCCTCAGCTCTTGGTGACACCGTCGTCTTATTTGACTTTGACTCGCTTGTCATCCTTCAAACCATCTTGGTCATCATACACACTGCTTTGGGACCTAACTCTTATCAAAGCACTCAGCAAACACATTAGTCCCACAAGCTCAAAAGATATGAATTAGAATTAAATGAATGAGATGAAATACAACAAGTGTTTCATATAAATAGGCATGATATCAACGAAAACACTTGACATAAGAATTGTTCTCTACTAAGTGCAGCATGATGAATATGTGATTGATCTATATGCACTTAGAGAGATAATTGCCAATAAGATGAATCATTTAAATCAAGGCAAGGATCACATACTTTGCTTAAATGAAACACATGATAGAATATACATGAATTGTACATGTGCAAATAATATTTGGAATGAGAGTAAATGATGTGATCCAATTCTAGATTAAACTTCACTAGGAGAGGTGCATTAGAAGATATACAACTAAGACATGTATGCACCAAGTCAATATGAAGCAATGAAGTTTAACTCTAGTTAACACAAGCATATTAAAAACAAAACACATAATGAACTCAAATGAATATATATATATATATGCACAAGCAATTATGACATGAATCAATGTGCACATATGAAATCAACAAGTTACTTAGAGTTCAATATGCATTTGCTAAAGAGGAATGCAATGACAAATATGGAAGGAATACCGAGATTGCATACCTCATTTTTGCTTAACCATCCCAATTGATTTTCCTCTAAAATAGATGAGACTAATATTCAACTAGGCAATAAACATGTTAGTCTCATAACAATATAAATATATTAGAGGTTTGTCATTTGTTAAGCACTAAGTTAATATTTATACAATTACATTGATTGATATTACATGCGTTTGTCATTAATCACCAAAACAACATAAGTGCCTAGAAGAACAGATGGCGGGAAGCTCAAGAGTATGTGTCACACCTTCTGCAAAGGATTGGAGAGTTAGAGACGGCATTGTACGCACTAGAGCCGGAGCCAATGCTCGAGCTGCACGAGCCAGAGCCGGAGCTTGAGGAGGACACTGCTTCTTCGACTACCACAGATGACACAGTTGCTGGACATGGCGATCGTTTCGCGCCTATGCCGCAGCGTCCGTATCCAGGCCGTGGAGGTTTTCTCGATGAGTGAGCGTAGGTTCTATAGTGAGACTCCTTCGCCGAGTCGCGTCATAGAATAAAGAGTCACCCTTTAGGCGTTAGACTCCAGTGTTAGTTCGATTTGGATTTTCATTGCTTGCTGAGTGTGCAGTATGTGTTGCAAGGCCCCTAGGCATTGTAAGCAACCATACCAAGTTACTATTGATTAAAATAATAAAGTTGGACTTTAAGTTACACCTTTCGCCCCGCATAAATTCCATACTACTTGTCTATTCTTGTTTCTCTCTCATCTCTAAAACCTAGAGCAAACCACAGATGGTGAACACTCGTGGAAACCTTGGAGGCAGTGGAAGTGGTTCTCGCCCAGCAGAAAACCCCAATGATAGAGCGCCAGCACCGCCAGTTGATATGCAGAATTTCGGAGCTTTTCTTGCTGCTCAGACTCAGTTGATGCATGCCATGATGCAACAGATGCAACACGTCACTGCTCAGGCCACTGCTAATCAAGTTAATCAGGGACAATGCCAGAATACAAGACTGTCAGAGTTCATGAGGACTCATCCACCCACTTTTTCTGGGAATGCCAATCCGTTGGAGGCTGATGACTGGTTAAGGTCAATTGAGAGGAAGCTACACATTGCTCAATGCATAGGAAATGAGAAGGTACTCTACGCTTCTCATCAGTTGGAAGGAACAGCCGCTAAATGGTGGGAGAACTTCTGTGCCACGCAAGAGAACCCTCAGGACATCACTTGGGAGGAGTTCACAGCTGCATTCCGTCAGTATCACGTGCCTGATGGAATCATGGATCTCAAGAAGGAGGAGTTCAGGGCATCAAGCAAGGTAATCAGCCCGGTGGCCGAATACGAACAAGTTTACAGCTTGCTTGCTACGCACTGAGGATGTAGCGACAGATAAAGCCGACAGTCTCGCTTTATGAAGGGACTTAACTCAGGACTACAGTGGGACTGATCACCCACACCTTTCCAGATTTCCAAGAGTTGGTGAATAAGGCGCTTATTCTTGAGGACAAGCGCAAGGAATCGATGAGAACAGAAGCGCAGGATGCAAAGATCGTGATCGCGTCGAGGAGCGCAGAAGAACGTTTGAGGGTTGCGCCAAATCGCTTTTCAGATTTCAGCCGCAGAATGCAACCAGACACCGCCACCAAAGCACCAAGACCCGTCAATCGTAACTATCGCACCCCACCGAAACACCGCTTCAGGCAACCAACAAGGGACGGTGAGACGCCGCTACAATCGCAGCGAGCCAGGACACTTTGCCAACAGCTTGTCCTAAGAAGACAGCAGAGTGACCCGATCCGCTTCAACTGGGATCCACACCGCCAGGACGCCAAAGACCGAGCCACACCCTGCATCGTGGTGAGAGGCCGAGTCAACCATGTCACCGCAGATGCACCGCAGAATGCCACGGACGCCGTCGTCTTGGGTAAGTTACTAGTCAACTCAGTACCTGCAACAGTTTTGTTTGATTCCGGAGCTTCGCATTCGTTTGTTTCTCGAGGCTTTGCTGCTAAAAATGATTTGGAGATTGCAAGACTTAAATGCATGCTTTTAGTCCAAACCCCTGGTTCCGAACTCCGAACGAAAGTAGGATGTTCTGGGGTGAGAGTACTAATAGATGGGATAGAGTTCCTAGCGAACCTTATTATTTTGGAGACCCAGACCTTGGATGTCATTTTGGGAATGGATTGGTTATCCAAGCACAAGGCCGTATTGGATTGTGGACGAAGGACTATCTCAGTTGAGAGCCCGTGTGGAAAGAAAGTGGAATTTCAAGCTACCGCCGTTAGAGATGGACAGTTGATGGTTAACAGCACCAAGGCACTCAGCATAGAGGATGTCTCAGTAGTGAATGAGTACCCAGACGTTTTTCCTGAAGATCTACCTGGTATGCCGCCAGACAGGGACATCGAGTTTGTGATAGAGCTTGTACCTGCACAAAGACCGATAGCAAAGAGACCCTATCGGATGTCCACCGAGGAATTGGTAGAGATGAAGAAACAGCTTGAAGAGTTAATGGAGAAAGGATTTATCAGACCAAGTTCGTCGCCGTGGGGAGCGCCAGTATTGTTTGTCAAGAAGAAGGACGGAAGTTTCAGGATGTGCATTGACTACCGTGCACTCAATGAAGTCACCGTGAAGAATAAGTACCCGCTACCCAGGATCGATGATCTGTTTGATCAGCTGAGAGGAGCCGGAGTTTTCTCCAAGATTGATCTGAGATCGGGATACCATCAGTTGAAGATCCGATCAGAAGATATTCCGAAGACTGCATTCTCGTCAAGATACGGACATTATGAGTTTACTGTTATGTCCTTTGGTCTCGATTTAATGCGCCAAAGATATTTCATGAATATGATGAATAAGGTGTTCATGGAGTATTTGGACAAGTTTGTTGTTGTGTTCATAGATGATATTCTAATCTACTCCAAGATAGAGGATGAACATGCCGAACACTTGAGGCGAGTTTTGGAAAAGCTGAGGGAACAGCAACTCTTCGCCAAGTTCAGTAAGTGTGATTTTTGGAAGAACAAGGTGGAATTCCTCGGACATGTAATGACCGCAGAAGGAGTCGCCGTTGATCCAAGTAAAGTAGAAGCTGTGTTACATTGGGAGCGGTAGAAGACTGCGTGACCCAGATCCGGAGTTTCCTTGGAATGGCAGGTTACTACCGCCGCTTCATTGAAGGCTTTTCAACAATTGCGAGACCTCTTACGCAATTGCTGAAAAAGGAGAAGAAGATTACATGAACGCTAGAGTGCGAGAAAGGATTCCAAGAACTGAAGACGAGATTGACATCAGCACCAGTGTTGGTTCTGCCGGACGTCAATCAGAGCTTTGATATCTATTGTGACGCATCGCGGCAAGGACTTGGATGTGTGCTGATGCAGAGTGGAAAGGTTGTCGCTTATGCATCAAGGCAGTTGAGGCCCCATGAGGAGAATTATCCGACGCATGACCTAGAGCTAGCTGCCGTAGTGCATGCTTTGAAATTATGGCGTCACTATTTGATTGGAAACAGATGTGAAGTATACACGGACCATAAGAGTCTTAAGTACATCTTCACCCAATCAGACTTGAACATGAGGCAGAGGAGATGGTTAGAGTTGATCAAGGACTACAATGTTGGAATCCATTACCATCCCGGGAAGGCCAACGTAGTTGCCGATGCTCTGAGTCGGAAAAGCCATACCGTGTGTATGTTGCTAGCCACAAGTCAGGATGAGCTATGTGAGGATCTCCAGAGAATGCAGATTGAAGTCGTACCAGAAGGATTCTTGGCTGCATTAGAAGTGAAGCCTACCTTAGAAGATCAGATCCGAGAAGGACAGAAGGATGATGACAAGATCCGCAGGATTAAGTCCATTATGGATGAAGGCAAGGCAGAGGACTTCAAGTTGGATGAGCAAGGCACGTTATGGATGAAGGATCGAATTTGTGTGCCGAACCAGAAGGAGTTGAAGCAGTTGATTCTAGATGAAGCCCATGACTCTAAGTATTCAATTCATCCTGGAAGTGCCAAGATGTATCAAGATTTGAAGGAGAGATTTTGGTGGCCGAGCATGAAGCGTGAAGTTGCCGAGCATGTTGCACTGTGCGACATATGCCAGAGAGTCAAGGCGATGCATCAGAGACCAGCAGGATTGTTGCAGCCGCTGAAGATACCTGAGTGGAAGTGGGAGGAAATCGGAATGTATTTCATTACCGGTTTGCCTAAGACTCAAGGAGGTTATGACTCCATATGGGTTATAGTGGATCGCTTGACCAAGGTAGCCCATTTCATCCCCGTAAAGACCACTTACTCGGGGGACAAGTTAGCAGAGTTGTATATGATCAGGATCGCCTGTTTGCACGGAGTGCCAAAAAGGATTGTATCGGACAGAGGTACCCAATTTACCTCAAGGTTCTGGAATAAGTTGCATGAAGCCATGGGAACCCGTTTGAACTTCAAGATGCCTTATCATCCACAGACGGATGGCCAGGCCGAAAAGAGTCAATCGGTCTGGAAGATATGCTAAGAGCGTGTGCATTGGCTTATGCTACCTCTTGGGATAAGAGTTTGCCGTATGCCGAGTTCGATTACAATAATAGTTACCAGGCTAGTTCTGAGATGTCACCTTTTGAGAGGCATCAGTATGGTCGACCTGTCGAACGCCATTAAAGCTGGAATGAGACCGTGAGCGCCGTGTCTTCGGCCTGATATTCTTCAAGAAGTCAAGAGCAGATTGCCATGATTAGGGAAAGGTTGAAGATAGCCCAATCACGACAGAAGAGTTATGCTGACAATCGTCGCCGGGATTTGAGTTTTGAACCAGAAGACTTTGTATACCTCAGAGTTACGCCTCTTAGGGGAGTTAAGAGGTTTCATGCCAAAGGGAAACTTGCACCCCGTTATGTTGGACCATTTAAGATTTTGAGCCGCAGAGGCGAAGTTGCTTACCAGCTGGAGTTGCCGCAGTCACTAGCAGGAGTACATGACGTGTTCCACGTGTCCCAACTAAAGAAGTGTCTTCGAGTGCCAGATGAGCAAACGCCCTTGGAGTCGATTGAATTGCAAGAAGATTTAACTTACAAGGAGCATCTCGTGAAGATTCTTGACACCATGGATTGAGAAACGAGGAACAAGTCAACCCGTTTCTGTAGAGTTTAGTGGAGCAACCACACGGAGAGTGAAGCAACTTGGGAGCGCGAAGAGGATTTGAAGAAAGAGTTTCCAAACTTATTCCTTAGTTAGCCCTGAATCTTGGGGACGAGATTCTATTAAGGGGGGGAGGTTTGTAACACCCCAAAATTTTGCTTTTCTTAAATTCATGTGTGATTTGGTACTTTGGTGAATTTTTGGAATTTTCTGGAATTTATTTGGAATTTATTTGAATTTATTCCATTTTAAAATAATTAAAGAATTTAACTTTGCAAATAAAATTTTGTTGGAAATATTTTATTTGAGTCCAAAATGATCCAAAATATTTTCCAGAATTTTTCTGAGTCTTTTGCTATTTTTAATGATTTAATTGAATTTCTGAGAATTTAATCGGATTAATTAAATCGAGTTGGTTTCTTGTTCCTCGGCCAGGACCGAGTCCGAGACTCGAAGTCCGACTCGCGCCAGCTTGGTCCAAAACCGCTCGGCCGAACCCAAACTCGTGTGGCCGTTGGATCATGATCCAACGGCCACGATTGAGCCACGTCGCCGGACGAGCAGGCCAAGGCGGCCAGCTCACCCGAGTCCGACCCGAACCCAAACTCACGCACCGTTGGATCTCGATCCAACGGCTGTGCGCGTGCCACATCATCCAATCCGAGTCGCCGCCGGACTCCGCCGCCGCAACGGAGCAGGTCTCGGTTTTCGTGCGTTTCACGGACGCCGAGGGCTCTATTTATTGCGCCATCGCCGCCATCGTGACGCCGACTTCCGTGCGCACCCGTAGCCCTAGACAACGTCGCCTGAGTCACCGCTGTTTAGCCGCAATCGCTCGCCGTAGTTGCCGTAGCGCTCCACCGCGGTTAAGTGCTGTTTCCGCCGCCGTCCGCCATCCTCCGCCGCCGTGGAGGTCAGATCCGGAACCGGGAGGTCAAGCCGCGTCGAAAGGGACCTCTCACATCGCCGGAGCACGCCCGAAGCGCCGTTGCCGTGGTCGTCGTCCCCAATCCCGGCAAGCCAGCGCCGCCGCAAGCCATCGCCGGACCCCGAGCTCGCTCCGCCGTCCGATCCAGATCCAACGTCCCAGATCGCGCCACGTCATCTCACAGTGAGATCCTGTCCAAAATCCCAGATCCAATCTCGACCGTTGGATCTAGATCCAACGGTCCAGATCAAACGCGTTCACCCCAAACGCGTGAGTCCAGATCCAATCTGGGCCGTTGATTTTCAAATTAACGGCCGAGATCTAGCCACGTGTACGGGAGGCTGACCGTCGCGGTCGATCGCGTCCGCAGCGTGCGTGTGGCCCGACACGCGGGGCCGCATGTCGGCGGCCCGGCCACCGCACCATGACGTCACGCCGACGTCATGGCGGGCCCGCATGTCGGCCGGGCCGCTTAACTGCGGCAAAGGCGTCACCCATGACGCCACAGAGTCCCACTGCCGCCACTGCGGCCGAGTCCCCGCCGACGTCGGCAAGAATGACGTCACCCCGATGGGTCCCACCCGACCACACGTGGCCGTGGGACCGGTCCACGGTAGACCCGAGCCAAACCATGCACCACGTCCATGAACCGGCTGACGTCAGCAGACCAATCAGAGGCTGCCACGTGTCCTCGCTGACGCAATAAATAATTTCCGAAAAAGAAAATGATTTAATAATTCGGTTTAATAATTGATTTGAATTTCAAAACTTCAAACGCTTATAACTTTTGCGTTTCAACTCCGATTCGAACGATTCAAATTTCTAAAAATTCATAAAATTCAGATCTACTCAAATATGAATTTTATTTAATTTTTGGACTAAAGTTTTTCTCTGTAAAATTATTTAATTGATTATTTAAACTTTAAATAATCATAACTTTTGTGTTTTAACTCCGATTTGAGCGATTCCATTTCCTAAAAATTCATAAAATTATGTTCTCTCTGTTTATGGATTTTATTTGGATGTTTGGACACTTTTTGTCTACTGTTTTATTCATTTGTTGCTATTTGCATGCGTTACGAGTAGACGTTGAAGTGCCGGAAGGATTCGAAGGAGAAGTATTGACCCAGGAGTCAGCTCAGGACCAAGAGCAAGTACTTTTTGAAGGCAAGTTATGCTTTGACCATATTGACCCTATTTTGAAACCTATTTTGATTTAACTTATTGCATGCTAGTTCAATTAGAAAATACCTTATTTAAGTATGGAAAATTAGATAAATGCCAAATTGTTGTATGACACCTTGATTAATTAAATATGTGCCATGACCCCTTGTCACCCTAGTTGTGGTTTACTAGTTGGACACTACTAAAATGCCAACATGGGAAATTAGATCGTTGTAGTATATTGCTTAGACACACTTTCGTGCTCATGACATGATTTTGGACAATCAAATGTTAATATTGACTTAATGATATATTGAACCTGTTTTGGAAAGGTATCATGTGATGTTGATAGCACGTGGTGCATGGTAATCAACTGGGGTTTGATAAATAGTTTTCGACCGGGGCATGTGGCAAGATTGATCGGGTGGGCCAGTTGTGGCACCGGGAATGTTGGTTTGGTTCTTCGGGTAGTCTTGCCCTGGTCACCCTAAGGACTTCACCTTGCAAGCCTTTGAACTGGGTCAAACATGCAACCACATGTCCGTAATGGGACGGACCTAGTTGATTAAGTTGCTAATAACGCACTGTGGGACCTTAGGAGGTCAACTACACCCTTTGTGTAAGTTGTGCGGGGAGCGTCTGGGAGGCTGCGGCCAGTACCCATCTAACGGTTGGTTGGCCTAAACTTCGCCTTAGCTAAGGGAAGGGTTAGTGTGCAACAACCGGGAGGACCACTTGTCTTTGTTAGAAGTTTAGAAAGACTTTGTTACTGAACTCGCCTTTGTGGTGTTTGACTGTATCTTGTGGGTAAAGTGCATAACCTCTGCAGAGTGTAAAATCTATTCGAATAGCCGTGTCCGCGGTATTGGACATCGCTCGGGAATTACAGTCAAGGGTTAGACTTTCTCAAAAATAACTTGGACTTGAAGGGTTGGGTTGGATTAATAATGATGTTGATAGAAACGTGGATTAGGATGGGAAAAGATGTTTACTAAACTCCTTGAAAAGTTAATTATACTTTACTTGTTACTACTGCTTTCGAATCTACTTATGATACTTGTCAAATGCTGTTTACTGCAAAAATACCTTGAGCCACTCCTTTGTATTAAGCCATGCATGTAGTATATTAGCTGCATCCTGTGCATGACATGCTGAGTACCAAGTACTCACCCTTGCCACAATACAACACCAGTTGAAGAGGAGACTACACCAGCTTTGGAGGAGGAGCTCCAAGAGGAACCGTCTACTTAGGGAGCGAGCCCAGTCAGTTGCCTGTGGTATACTGGATGGCGCCACGAAGTTATCTTATTTTCCGCTGCTATTATTTCTCTCTTAATAAGTTTCGCCCTGCGTGGCGTATATTTGTAACTTGACCATAAGGGTCGAGCAACCAGTTTGACTATTTAATATAAGTACTTTATTAGTATCGAGTGGTATGATTGTGATATTTACCAATGTTAAGACTGTGTGCACTAGCGCGTTCCTGGACTAGTGCTGAATACACAGAGGGTCCGGATTTGCAAATTCGTGTCCCGACAAAAGCTAGTATGGATTTGAATTAAAGCCAAGCAAAGAGTTAGATCCGAGCTTTACAAAGACAAATCCACACAAGCTAGACTAGGAAGTAAAAGAGAAAGAGAGAGACACGATTTTTCACCGAAGTTCGGATTCTTGAAGGGAATCCTACGTCTCCGTTGAGGTGGCTCGATCACACTTGAGCCGGGGTCTTTTTCAACCCGCTTTCCTCCCGGTGTTGCACAAATGCACTCGCCGGCTTCACTTCTTGTCTCTTTCCTTTCGGAGGCGAGACTCGCCTTCACAAACGACCGGGGCACGCCACAAGCGTCGGGTGCTCCCGGTGACTCCTAGCCGTCTAGGAGACCTTCAACCTCCAAGAGCAATAACACCACGAAGAATCGCTTGGAGGATGAACTAGTGCTCAAGAACTTGAAATGAATGCACTTAGCACTTTGCTTCTTCCTCTCCTCACCAAAGAGATCAACAACCAAATCTAGAGATGGGAGGAAGAGAGGGCTCTATTGAATGCTTGGAATATGTTAGAGATGGCTTGAATGCTGCTATGAATGAGCTCAATGGTCAATCTAGCCGTTGGGGTGGAGTGGAGGCTTTAAATACACTTTTTTGAAAACTAGCCGTTTGTCCATGTTTTGAACTGTCCGGAGACTCCGGACAATTAACCCGGATACTCCGGATGGTCCGGATTCTCTGGACAAAATGTCCGGACACTCCGGACTATCTGGAATTCGAGTTTAGGCCGAGGGGGTTAACCCGGAGACTCTGGACAAAATGTCTGGATACTCCGGACTGAGTCCGGATACTCCGGACAAAATGTCCGGACTCTCCGAGTTGACTTGCTCGGTTGGAAATCCTGTTTTTGGAAAATGCAAGTATTTGAGTGCTATAAATGAATGCAAGTTTTGACCTTGAGCACATGCACATCCTAAAAACGATTTTCCGTCGCATCCTCTTAATAGTACGGCTATCCTTAAGACTCAAAACAAAGTGAAAATTACAAGTCTTCGTCTTGATGCCATTTTCTTGAAATTTGAGGTGCGTAGGAGCGTCCAATGTCATTCCAAGCTTGATATGATTTCGAGATCTGCATTATTCTTAGTTGAAACATTAGATCTCATTAATTGTGTCATCATTAATCACCAAAATAAAATGAGGGGCCTAGATGCACTTTCACATACTTGTTTTTCTTTGTACGTTTAGGTTTGTACACCTAGGGGCCCTTGACTTTGGGGGCCCGGGGCGGTCGCCCACCCTGTCCCCCTCAGTGTCGTCCCTGCTTGGCCGATCTCACTCGCGAGTCGCGACCTGCTCCTTCACGTGCTTCATGCAGGCTGCCTAGGAATGGCAACGGGTATATACCCGGCGGGTATCACCACCCCGTACCCGTACTTGTGGTAGCAAAATCCACCCGCTACAATATCCATACCCGCATACGGGTACAAAATGTACTAGTACCCGTACCCGTGCGGGTAACGGGGACCCGCGGGTAACCCGCACCCGAAAGTCAAGACTTAGGTTTCATGACAAAAGTTCTATTTTGTTTGCATATAGTACTCATATTTCGAAGGGTTACACAATATGATTGTATACAATATATAATATGCTGGGCCCGGTAAGATCGTATGCTATCATATTGACTGTAAGACAAAGTTGTGCATACTTTCGTTTATGTCACCTAGCTACTGTATTAATTGATGGTATGTGATCATGTAGAACAAAGGTAGCTAACAAATTTAGCAGCACCAACCCATTGGTTAACACCAAATGCTTGACAAATGAGCCGTAGAGATCCCAGGCCCCCCAAAAAACATTTCATCGATCTACTGTCTAGTTAGACAAACAACAGCTAGCAACTTTTTCACTCTTGTTCACACCTACATATACATGACATATTCCATATTAGCCACCCATATGTAACGGGGACCCGCGGGTAGCAACAGTAGTACGGATCCATACCCGCTCTACCCGCTGGGTAATAGTTTTTGCCCGTTAATATACCCGCGGGTATGAAAAACGGTTCATACCCGACCCCTAATAGAGTAAATACCCGTCGGGTTTCGGGTCCCCGTTGCCATCTCTAATGCTGCCCAGAGAAGTAGAGAGCTTTTGGACAAGTACGGCTCGAACTGCTTCGGCTGCAAAAGCTTTTGTGCTTCATGTAGATGACTTGGGCCCAACGGCGAGCGTCTAGCTTTTGTGCTCCGTTTTCTTTCCTTTTTGTGGATTTTTTTTTGGGGTTGGGGGCTGGGTTGTAAATGGGCTCATTTAAATTTGTTCCTGAAGCCCATACACACTGGTTCCTCCGAAAAAAAAACCCACACACTGGCAAGTTCCTCAAAAAAAAAATCACACACACTGGCAAGTTAGATTTTGTTACAGCTATTGTTAGATTTTATTGTATACATTGCAAAAAAAAATGTTATAACTACAATAGATTTATCGTGTTTTGTTGCAAGCCATGGTTACAAATGTTATATGTATTATTCGAAAATATTGTAACGATGCGTCTAATAAAAAGCTACTTATCGGACTTCCAAACACTAGTTCTTCCCTATGGAATGATACCACCGAAAGAGCCGAGTACGCTCTAATACTATAAAAAGATGCCTCCTTCGGTTTTTACCGTTCCATCAGTCCCTTAGCTTTTGCGAAACCCCACCTGAAATTCCGCTAATGCTCCCGTGCCTCGAGTGAGCGAGCCAAACCAAAACCAAATAGAACCAACTCCCTGGACCAGATCGCCTCTGCTCCGTTCGCCTTCCCCTCCACGAAGCTCCCTTCCCCATTGCCCCCAAAGTTGCCTCCACCTCTCAACGCCCACCATTACCGGCAAGAATGCATGCGATTGCTTTGACTTGCAATCCTCGACCATGAAAATCTTACAAGCACCTCACATGTACAGCACCAAAATCACAAAATTAGACCTCAAGGCTCAAACACTACATTGAAGAGCCTCCAAAGTTCCAGTTACTTCGAAGAAAATTTTCCATCAAAACACCTATAGTTTTCATCCCTGTAAAATCACCGCAGAACTGTACTAATTATTCTGCTATGTTACAAATAAGGCCATATATATTGACTTCTTGTCGCATCAGGCACATGGAAATCCGGCAGAGAGATCTCTCATAGTTTATTTCCCGGTCACTGTCAATTCCTTCGACCTAAGGTCGTTTTCCAATGCCAAACATACGCTCTGTATTTTTTTTCCACTAAAAAAAGATACGATACGCTTTAGAATTGTGTTACGTTGTATGGACCTGTTAGATACACTCCATTTCATTCATCCGTGTTATATTCCCGGAAATGCCAAAAGCTTATTCTGGTATAGAGATGAGCTACCATTTTCTTCTTTCGGCAATATTTTATTTTATGGATAGTTGTTGACCTGTTTTGGAGATGTCACTTAGAGTCTTACACCTGCACCCTTCCTTTCCCAATCCCAACATCTAGTCATAACTAGGGTGCAATTGGATCGGATAATTTCCGACCGACCAGATAGCTTCGGCTCGGATTCGGATATTTTTTTTTTTACTAGTTGTTGGATTTAGATATTTTGTTTTCGATTCAGATTCGGAATATTACTATCCATCGGATCAGTATATTTCAAGAATATTTTCGAATATATCCAGACCAATTAGGTCGGATATTCGAAAATCTTGGCCTATATGGGTGTATGGCCCAGTACAAACTACAAACCCTAGCTCTTGGTTTGGTCCCCGTCCAACTCCAGCGGTCCTCCAGGCTCCACTCCTCCACCGCTCCAGTCCCGACCTCTCGGACTCTGGACCCCAACCACCGCCGCCTTACGCTCCCTCCGCCCCTTCCGCCGGCCCCTACTCCCTTCGTCGCCTCTCCCGCAGCCCTTCGTAGTCGCCCTCCATATCTTCGGCAACCACTGCTCCCTCCGCCGCCCCTCCCACCTCAACGGCTCAGCCTGCCATCCTCCAGGCGCGAGCGCCCTCCAGGCTCCAGGCGTCAGCGGGCAGCGGCTTCCCTCCCGGGTTCTTCCTCTCCCGCAATGAAGGTATAGAACCCAAATCGCGTAGATAAGTAGATTGTCTAGTTGGATTTGTGATGGATGTGAGATTACTGCCGGTCTGCCACTGGTTTGTTGCCCATCAGGTTATTCTTTTGATTTAGACTGTAAGTCCTAGTTCTTTGCTGTCCAAATGTCCTTAATGAGTATAAAAGCCTCCTGTTCAGTATGGTTGAGCTTCCAAAGGTTCATCAAGCCATTCTGTTGATGTGTCATACCATGATTGAGTTATAAGTACATATTGTGAAGTTTTTCTTTCCTCATGTATTTTTTAACCTGCTATATTTTTGTAAATGAAGAACTTTTGTGTCTAGTTCAACATAAACTAATGCTAAACTACCACCAGATATAATCAAGTGCAAATTGTCTCATTCTGTGCAAAACCTACCTTCATCGGCCAAACAAAATTGATATTGAAATGTTATCAAATTAATCAAAGGTGCAACAGCTTCATGATTCAATGTCCTTCAATTTGCGAGTGTTGGTGTCTTGACCAGTTGCCCTGCCCTACTATCTTTTACTGGTTGCTTCTCTGATCAGTGATTAGCTTTAGAATTCAATTCTGTTTTTTCTGCTTCACAACAGTTGGTAGTTTTGTAACATCCAAAGAAGAGCTTATCCAGAGCTGACATACTTACAAATATGTCACCTCCTTGCTTATTATTTGACAATTTGGACTACATTTTGATGCTTTCTGTAAGATGAACTGGGGGATGAATGATGCCTTCTTGCTACTTGTGTTTGAGCTTTATGTTCTGTGTCGTAGAGAGCTGCTTCCTCATGAGCATTTTTATTTTTTTGAAGGCAACTTTAGCATTATTAGTAATGATCATGGGTTCATAGTTCATCATTGCCTATACCAATGATTCCTTTCTATCACTTCAAGTCCTTTGATTTAGCTTCACTAAGACCCCGTTTGGCAATTTGGAACCGAGCTGTTTCTACTAGAATCTGGGAGAAACCCAGCCAAACGGGCTAAAACTCGGAACGTTTCTTCTTTTTCCACACCGTGATTGAATCACCCTCAACCCCATTTCACTAGTTTCTGCTAGAATCTGGAACCGTACTAAAGGATTTGTAGAAAGTGATTCTGATTCTACATGAAACGTTTCTACCAAGAATCTAGAACCGTTTCTGTTTCTATTAGAATCTGGAACCGTACCAAACAAGGCCTAAATCTCTTATTGTAACCTGGCATAATTATTCACTTTGCCGAATGCACAATTCTATCATGCTTCTCAATTAATTGGTCACCTTCCTAATGATGGTGTCTTTTTGTGTTCTACTCAGTTGTAGGATGAGACTATGGTTGAGGCTAATAATGACCGAGTATTTTAGTGTCAAGGACAAGTAGCCATGGTCATGCACTCGTGGTCTCATTGAGATGTTGTCAGTCTACCTTGGCCACTTCAGTCTTCAAACTCCTTTACAAGATTGTGTCATTGTTGAGTCTTGTATCTTAATGTCTATGTGATGTAATCCTAATGTTGTTTACTAGAAGAGCAAGCGCGGCGCACGCCGCGCGCGAACGGAAAACGAAAAAATATTAGAAGTTGAGTTAGGGGAAAAGGCATAGAGATAGAGATGCACACTTATTTCCATTCACAAAAATATTTTTTCAGGGGAAACGGAGAAAGGACCTGAACGTAAGGAGCGGGGACCTATTCGCTATATTTTTAGACTTCATCGCTACCTCGAAAAATTAGAAAATGGCTCGCTCGCGATTCGCATTTAACGGGAACCTTTTTCTGTAAAGGAACGAACCTGGGACCTAAACGCAAACCGAGAAAATTTTTCTTCCCCTCACAAAATATCGCGAAGGACCTATTCGTAAATTTACAGGGACATATAGAGGTGGGCGTCGTGCCGTGCCGTGCCGGCCCGGCCCGGGCCCATCGTGCTTCGGGCCGAAACCGTGCCGTGCCACGACGGCCCATCGTGCCAGCCGTCTTAGGGCGTCTTGACCGACTCACTTTTGGCGAGCCCAAGCCCGCCCATTTACGCCGTGCTTCGTGCGTCTTGCCGCCAAGCCCGACCCATTTTTACTATTGTGACGAACAAAGAAATAAAATAAATCACTACTACTAAACTACCTATTTTAATTACATAAAAGCCTAATCACATCAACAAAATGTCAAACATAAATGCAATGCTTGAAGATGCCCTGAATCAACAATATCTGCGAACTTTTAAGCCTTAATCCGTGATTTCGTGCTGTTCGTGCCGTCTTGAAACGCAGAAATCAAGCTGTCGTCTTAGTGCCGTCTTGCGTCGTGCACAGTTCCGGGCGGCACGGCCGTGCTCTGATTGCGTCTTGGCGGCCCGGCCGAATCCGTCTTGCGTGCCGTGCTTTGCACCGTGCCATACCATCGTGCTTCGGGCCGACCCAAAAAAGCCCGGCCCAATGCCCACCTCTAGGGACATATACGTAATTTGAAGAAATGGAGGGACTTTTTTGTAAAATCGGCAGGCTCTTTTGCAAAATAGCCGGCTGGACACGTGGGCACCCGGACATTTGAGGGAAGCTCCCGGAAGTGTTTTATGGAGTATTTGTCTTGTCTCTTTCATGGAAACATGAAGTGATGGTCATGTTATTATGATATTATTTACGTATCATTCTATGTTCCGTTACTTTTTGTATGTGTGCCATTGAAATTGAATGTACTTTTTGAACTTCGTTGGACTACCTAATAAAATGACTTGATAAATTATGATAGTTTTGTTGCATTCGAACTCACACGGTTGACTAATCATTGCGATATGTGTGTTTTATGCAATATATATTCTCGCGTGATATCCGACAAAAAATATCCGGTACCATATCGATTCCGCTCTATATTCGCTTCGAATTTGTGATTGATATTATCTGCGCCGTATTCGTATCCGGCACTATCCGTATTCGATTTCGAACCCTACAAAAAATATGATTTAGGATACAGAAGGAGAGATATCCGATCCAATCTGAGCCGACTGCACTCCTAGTCATAACAACCAGAAGTACGATAGAAAATGCAATACACGGTTATATTGTCAAGAGAAAACATAAAAAATGAAAAAGGAGTTATACAGTACAGTCACGTCTTACTCCCTACTAACTAAACTTTGAAAACTCACATATACTTGGGTTTTGAAGTATCTTTATGATTCTATGGCTTCTTTAGTACCTGCGTCTTGGAAACTAAACGTGGGATAAACATATACTTGAGAGCAACTCCAATGTTTAGCACACACCTAAGTGCTAAGGTGAGACCTTGTGGAATAGTCCCACATTGTTTGTGAAAGGGTCAAGGACCTAACATAAAAGTAGGAGAGTCCTTCACCTCACAAGCTACCTTTCAGGGATGAGAAATCTTTTACAATCTTAAAAGTGGTAGCTGTTAGGGAATGGATAGGCTATTCTAGCATAAATTCAAAAAATTTCACCATGTAATCAATGAACCACTGCAAGTTATAGATCACAGAAATACCACTAGACGCGCAGACTCATAGCGGAAGTAGAGTCGATGTAGCACTGTGATGCAAATTTAGTCATACTGTTCTCGTGCCTCCTCCAATAACTCCTCGTGACCGTTGCAGGTTATGGATTATCCTAGTGTTGAAGCTTCGCAGCAACACCTCCAAGGTATCAACACGTACGAGGCAGGAATACCACGTGTTGCAGTGCTAGCTTCGGCTGCGCAGATCTAGGCGAAGGAGGGGTGGTGGCTAGGGTTTGAGGAATTCTGAATTCCTACTGTGTCTCTTAACCCTAAAGACAGCACTGCCTCCTTTAAATAAACACCCCATAATAGGCTCTACATTAGAGGCTCATTAGGAACTTAAAATTCATTAGAATTCGTATCACCATCCGAATTACATCCCAGCCCTTTAAGTGTGCGACCCTATAGGTTCACTTATACCTAGACATGGCTCGAGTACTCTTACTCGACCACTAATCGGTAGCGGTCCCTAGCAGGACGTGTTGACTCCTAAGTATATGTAAAGATCACATCGGACGAACCTAAATAATGTTTAGTTATATGCATTTCCCTTTGCCTCATGATATCGGTCAAACTTAAAGCGAGTATGTGCCATCCTTGTTTAGTTAGCTCAACCATTCTTTCTCAATCACGTGACTTGGAATCCCCAACTATGGTTAACTCTTTAACCGCGAGTAGTATGGCCATATATTTATGAAATCCGACCACTCGAGAGGCCTAAAGATATCTCTCCCGTTGAATGGAGGGGCAAATCCTATCTTGATCGACCATGCTTTGCAGCATGCTTCATGACAAACTCAAAAGCCACCTTTATAACTACCCAGTTACGGAGTAGCATTTGGCAACCCTAAGTAAGTCATTACACATCTCGAGTACATGCGCCAACCTCAAGACTAAGAATATAGCATACACATTGTATATGAGACCAACTGATGACAAGAAAATTACAACGTTATTGCAGTGTCTCAAGATGGGTCGATCTAACTCCATATTCTCTAACATGTGTCCATATTATTGGTTTGATATCTCCATATGTATGACCCTGAAATATGGTCATCAACCAATACATATGCTAGTCTATTCATATATGTCCTCATATGTTTATCGACTAGGGAACACTTTAGAATAATCATCACAAAGTTATATATAGAGTTTCACAAACAAGTCACATACTTGCTAATAAATAATAATAAAAATATTCAAGGAACAATATAATTAATCATGAACATAAGGAAATATAATCATCTCTATGATTGCCTCTAGGGCATATCTCCAACAGTCTCCCACTTGCACTAAAGTCAATCATTTAAGTATATAATATTCATAGCGCTTGTGTTCACCTCATGCTTTGGTTGTGTGATAGGTTTTGTCAATGGATCTGCAACATGTGAATCCGTGTGTACTTTGCATATCTTTACATATCCTCTGTCCACAATCTCACAAATAAGATAAAATCGCTTGATTATGTGTTTGGAATTTTTGATGGGACCTTGGCTCCTTAGCCTACACAATGGCTGCACTATTATCACAATAGAAATTCATTGGGCTGGAGGCACTACGGACCACACCCAATTCAGAAATAAATTTCTTTATCCAAACACACTCCTTTGCAGCTTCAGAAGCGGCAATTTACTCAGCCTTCGTCATAGAATCATCAATTGTATCTTGTTTGGAATTTTTCCAACTCACTGCCTCTCCATTTAAATTGTATATAAATCCAGATTGTGAACAACAATCATCCTTTTCGGTTTGGAAGCTTGCATCGGTGTAACAATTTACAACGAGCTCTTCGTCACCTCCATAAACTAGGAACACGTCCTTCGTCCTACTCAAGTACTTAAGAATGTTTTTAAATGCTGTCCAGTGAATTTCACCTGGATTAGACGGTATCTGCTTGTAACACTTAAGAGCATATGATACATATGGTCGAGTACATAACATGGCGTACATGATAGACCCAATGGCCGAAGCATATGGAATCTTACTCATACGGTCTCGCTCATCAGTAGTCGAAGGACACTGAGTCTTGCTGATACTTATTCCATGCGACATAGGCAAGAACCCCTTCTTGGCATCCTGTATGTTGAACCAATTCAACACCTTGTCGATGTAAGTACTCTAGCTTAATCCAATTAGCCTTTTCTCTATATCTCTATAGATCTTTATGTAAGATATATGCTGCTTCTCCTAAGTCTTTCATAGAATTTTTTTTTTCAGTGAGGTCTTAACGGATTCTAGCATAGGAATGTCATTCTCAATCAATAATATGTTATCCACATACAAGATTAGAATTAAAACTGCGCTCCCACTAACCTCCTTGTAAACACAAGATTTTTCTATGTTCTTGATAAAGCCAAACCCTTTGACTACCTCATCAAAACGAATAATCCAACTTTGAAATGCTTGCTTCATCCCATAAATAGATTTTTGAAGTTTGCATATTTTACTAGCGTTCTTTGGATCGACAAAACCCTCAAGTTATGTTATGTACGCATCCTCACTTAGGCAGCGGACGGGGAGAGTTCCGGGAGAGCGGGTGGTTTCCCGGGAGGGCAGAGGCGGCCGAGTTCACGTGCCTCGGGTGCGACGGGGAGCCGAGAGGAGAGAAGGGTAGAGGGGTAAAAGGGATCGATGAATCGGGTGGAACGGGTTAGCGACTGATTCGGCTTCAGCGTGGAAAAGATTGGAACGATTCGAGGAGAATCGTTCTGATCAGTTACCCATTTGGTTGATTTTGTCTCAGATTCTAATAGAAACGGGTCGGTTCCAAGTTGCCAAACGGTCCCTAAGTAATCGTTCAACGAAGGTACCGTGCTGGTCATAGGCTAGACCGTACTAGAGACGCAAGCCTGGGCACAAAATAAGTCACGGATCACCAACCGACACGCTGAAATGCAAAGCAAATAGCTAGGGCTCCTTCTCTTCCTTTTTTTGATTTTTTTGTGGGAGCCCTAAACTGTAATCTTGACTCAAAAGGACTCCAAACAAGCATTCACCCTACACACTTTTCTTTGACCAGGGGTATAAATGTAATTAAAAGATACTCTCTCTCTCTCTCTCTCTAAACTATGACGTGGGGAACACACAGATCACGTTCAAAGCATAAGGGGAGGATCTTGCGAGGATCTTACCAATCTCTCTGATTCACAACTTTTCTTTTTTTGTGCGGTTTTTCTTTTTGCACTTGCCTTTTCTTTTACAATTGAATTGGCAAACCACCGGAATCAAAGGTAGCTAATCCCTTTAATCTCGGAAGAGAAATCAGATCTAACTCGGTTCTCTTCTCGACCAAAACGACTAGAACTCGACACTATGATGATGGTAGCGGTGACGATGAACGTGAAAATAACTCAAAACTCTAAGGGCTAGACACTAAGACCAGCAATTGACATGATGATACAACCGAGAACTAAATAAGTAAAAACCACGCAGCAATATCGGAAGACACAAATTGTTTTTGATGGTAGGGACAAATCTATATTTTTTTTGGTTTTCTGGACTATAGGTAAATAAGATGTAGAACTAGAAATATCTCACCGATCAACCTGGCGCTCTGATACCACTTGATAGCAACAGCGGTCTCGATCTTTCGATAAGAAGGATAAATCTCAATTTGTGAATAGTCTACGTTAGCGGCTCAACTACAACCGTCCAGGATGTTGCGGCTTAGTGACCGATGCACCAACTCCAAATGGTTATTGATCTCGCCGGTGCACGATTAACCTAACCACAATGGTTTTTGTTCCTACAAGCAATCGAAGAACTAGCAAGAACAATATGAACAAACAACTCGATTTGCGAATATGAAATCAGATCTGATTGAAGAAACAAAGTATGGTGGGGTTCCGATGACAAGTAATTCAGCCGATCTAACCGACACACGCGATTGCAAGAAGCAGCAAAGGCTAACTTTATCAATCAAAACACGCCCCCTAGAGGTGGTGGCGACTAGCTATTTATAGGCAAAAGGGATGGGGAGGTTGACCAAGGGTCAGCCATGACATGACCAGGCCGAGTACAACTCGAATTAAAAGGCCCAAGGCCCACTTTGATTCCGACTGGAAAAGTGATGCCACTTGTTTTGCATATTCCCGTCGACTTAGAAAGAATGTGGAGTCGAGGTCAGATGCGTTAGAAATATGATGAAAAGATATTTCCATTAAGTACTCATGGTCCCCCAGCAACCTTTTGGATCAAAAGTTATGTACGTTTTAAGTTAGTGCTATCAGGAGGGCTAAATCTGACCCGAACTGGATCTGTTTTCCCAAAACTGACCTGAACTCGAACTTGTGCCCAAAACGAATTCTTTTGGCTCTTCTCCCTGGTTCCTAAGAATAATGAAATCATCACAAAAATTAAATAACATTCCATTCAGTGAATCACTTGTAGGAAAACCTAGGAACGCATTCACCTAATATTTAAGCTGACGTGCACGAGCTCAAGTGATTGGTCCTTGTAATACAGTCATCACAAGTTGATGTATTGTAGATGAATGAGATGGACGAGATGGCGTGTTTATATCAGTGGAAAGGATGTCCTCATCATGTAGTCGTACTATCCCCACGCCTCCTCCAACAGCTCCTCGTGACCATCACAGGTTGCAGATCGTCCTAGTGTTCAAGCCTCGCAGCAACGCATCCAAGGTATCCATATATACGGGGCAGGAATACCATGCACCAGAGTGCTAGCACTGGCTGCACGATTCTGGGCAAAGGAGGGGTGGTGGCTAGGGTTTTGAGAATTCCGAACTCCTACTGTATCTCTTAATCCTAAAGCCAGCACCCCATCCCTTTAAATAGACGCCCCATAATGGACTCTACGTTATAGGCCCATTAGAAACTTAAAACCCAACAAAATTCGGATCACCATCAAAATTACGTCACAGCCCTTTAAGCGTATGACCCTATAGGTTCACGTATCCCAAGACATGGCTCGAGTACTCTTACTCGAGCACTAATCGGTAGCGGTACCTAGCAGGACATGCCGACTCCTAAGTATATGCAAAGATCACATTATACAAACCTAAACAATGTTTAGTTATATGCATTTCCCTTTGCCTCAAACCACTCTTTTTGGATCACGTGACTCGAAATCCCAATTATGGTTAACTCTTTAACCGCGAGTAGCATGGCCATGCATTTCTGGAATCCGACCACTCGAGAGATCTAGAGATAGCTCTCCTTTTGAATGGAGGGGCAAATCCCATCTTGATCGACAATGCTTCATAACAAACCAGAAAGTCACCTTTATAACTACCCAGTTACGGAGTAGCGTTTGGCAACCCCTAAGTAAGTCATTACACATCTCAAGTACATACGCCAACATCAAGTCTAAGGATATAGAATACACATTGTATATGAGACCAACAGATGACAAGAAAATTATAACGTTCTCGCAGTGTCTCAACGTGGATCAATCTAACTCCATGTTCTCTAACATGTGTCCATATTATTTGTTTGATATCTCCATATCTTTGACCGGTGAAATATGGTCATCAACCAATACATATGCTAGTCTATTCATATGTGTCCTCATATGTTTATCGACTAGGGATCACTTTAGAATAATTATCACAAAGTTATATATAGAGTTTCACAAACAAGTCACAACATTGGAGATATTCCCTAGAGACAATTTAACAGTAGCAGAGCCCAATTATAACATCTCTGGCCTAATAGACACTAGTGTGTTAAAGCCCGATGGAAATTGTCCAAAGGGACGGTCGATGTACGATAAAGGGGCTGTGAACAGGGATATCAATGTGTGAAGGGAAAGATTATTGGAACAGTCCCATATTAGTTATGAAAGGCAAAGGACCTAACATAGAAGTGAGGATCCCTCACCTCACGAGCGCTTTTAGCACTTTGTTATCTCTAACTCGAGAAAAATAGAACAAACCTTCCACACCCAATGCCATGACAGGTGTGCTGGCTCCAAGCTTGGCACCAGCTCTCCAATTGTTCCAATGTTTGGAGTTGAACTCTCTCCCTCGCTCTGTCGCTCCTATTGGCAGTCTTAGCGTAATTTGCTGTTGATGTGTTAGTGAAATTTCTACCAATTCCAATGAGATTTTGTGTTGCGCGAGTTACGGTATGCTTCCAACAACACATATACCACCTGGTGAATTTTCGTTGTCCCTCTCAATCTCAGCCAGCCGGAACTAGCTTGATATTGTGCTGTATCTGTAGAAATGATTCTCTAGGCAGCGCCATAGTGAAAATATCAGCGAGCTGATCTTACCGAACCTCCAAAGCTCCTGCTGCAACTCTCTCTGACAGAAGTGAGGTCCACTTCAACGTGCTTCATATGAGCGTGAAAACATTTATAGCCTGAATGTTGTTCTTTTTTTTTACAGTGAATACCAGAGTTTTTAGCTAAAATTAAAAATAATAATATAAATGTGGAAAACTGAATTTGCAGAGCAGAGAGATATGTTGGCTCCTAAATTATCACACCATAACAAAGGTCTTCAATCGTGAAAAACTCATAATCTATTAATAATACTATTCTTGGATATGTCAATATTCAGAAATCGTCCGACATGTGTCACAATCGCAAGAAAGAGCTCACAGGGCGTCTGTGACCGTAAACTACGAATCCCGTAGGTTCCAGTATGAGCATAGTTCCTCCTACGTACTACGTATTATCGTTTTTTCCTTTAACACATGGCACATACCAATGCCGACTACAACACGGTGGAAGGCTTTCTTGCACTCCACCGATCACAAAAGGTGCAAAAGCGCGACATATCTGGTCTGTTGCTTTTCCGCGAGTGCGCCCATAGCGAGATAGCCTCCATTTCCCTGGCGCAACTTTTGACCTGTGTGCCATGAGAGCGGCGGGGTGAGCGACTGTTTGGTTGATGAGATGAGATTGAATGAAATAGGATGGTTCTGTATCATTTGGTTTCATTACTTTGGGTGAATAGAATGGTTCAGCATCTAGAGAAAATATTCCTTAAGTCTAGAATGAGATGTTTTCATTCAAGCAACCAAACACATGAATGGTTTTTTTCTTAAACCATCTCGTACATATACCATTTAGTATAGGCAACCAAACACACCCTTAATGTAGCTTGATCGCTGTAAGGTACTATAAAAAAACTATATCTTTCTAAGTAAGCTCTTGACTGTAGTTAAGTTTACATAGGCTGTTAAAATTTTATGGCTATGTCAGTGTGCCGCGTAACTAGCAGGCTCGATCAGAACAAACTCATTGGGTTGGGAATTGGATATGCAAGCACCAAGCAGTTAAGGAGACGAGTCGGCCGATGGGATAGATCGATGGATTAGATTACGAACTGTGGCATGCGTACTCTTCCGTTCTCCTCGCATCATTGATCACTTTGACCCCGTGAGGAGGAGGATAGATGTACCAAATCCAAAAGCACCCATTGGATGCGTAGACGAAGGGATCGTACTTTGGCCAATCGATTTAGTTAGCTAGCTCGACAGCAAAGTGCATCAGCGCCACACCCGTTTCCATTCGCTATCAACCTACATGCATGCCGGCCGCGGTGGCCAACCAACGGGCAGGCGCAGCACGCCGTACATAGCGGCAGACACCGCCGCAAAGCCAGCGCATCTTCGGGACGGCGGTGCACCAGTCAGTTCACCCAAAAGCTTAAGTTGATGAGGAAAGACGGACAATTCACGTATACTTCAACACAACTATCGACTTGTGATGTCCTGCAAAATGGTGTGAAAAACCGTTTGCACCGTACGGTATTGATTGCTGAAGATGCAATTATTTCGTTCCTTCCAAGTATTCCAAAACCCATAAATTAGAACACCATCCACGTCCTTTTTAAGGTTTGAAGGAAGCGAAAACCCATAAATTAGAACACCATCCACGTCCTTTTTAAGGTATTGAAGGAAGCTTAGTACGGATGTTTTTGCCACCAGGAAGAAATGGCCGGCGCTGCATCCGACAGGAAAGCCGAAAATGCTCGAGTTTTATCCATCGTCCTCTGTCCGTCGGCGCCCATGCCAGCGGCGGACGCACGAACGACTGGTTTTAACCGGCAAGTCGCCAGCTCGAGCGATCACGGGCTATACGAGTAGTGCGCCTCTGGGCATGCTCGACGCTATCGGTAGGAGATGCGCCCGGAAATGGGAACCGGCCAACCGATCCAGGATTGGCCCCTGATCATGTGCCGACTTCAGTTAATTTGGTGGTTCCTTCAGGTCAAAAGCGGCTGCAACGGCAGTACTGATGAGTGCGCTGCTCGAGTTGGCATGCACCCGCGAACCTGCCGCCTGATCGAGCTTCACTTCTGAGGAGTTTGTAGGGAAATTTTGGGTAGGCTGAACCCTCAGGCATTTTATTTCTGATTGGAAATCTTGGGCATGTTCAAACAGGGGAAACAACAAATTGGGTGTGTATACTCGTCTGGATAATGTTATATACTAGTCGATGAACATCCATTATTACGCCTTCTCAAGAAAAGAAAAAAAAGAGACACTTTTTTTTTACTCATACCGTTCGAAAGGTTCAAATTCAAAAGCATACCACATGCCGTGACATGACAACTGCTGTCCAAGCCCACTATGTCAATGGCACTATTATTTTGTGTGTGTGTGAAACTTGCACTTTTGACCAGCATGAATCAAAGTGTCCCAGTCTCCCTTGTTTATGTTTGCTCTTCTGTGTATCTCAAAATGGTAATTCTATGAGGTTTACGGGAACTAGATCATCGAGCCGAGGTGCTGATTAACATTACGAGAACAATAGATTCTTTAGAGTCAAATGCTATTCTTTCCATTCTTCCAATCAAACATAATTTAACATCAGAAACCAGTCAAAAAAAATTGTTTGTTTTACAAACATTTGAGCCGTAGTTATCTTGTTGATATTGGAAGCCTTCACCTAATCAGTATAGCACCCTGTTTGCAGAATTGAACAAGGTATTAGGGAATTGGAATTGGTCTTCATCAATTTCAGGTGTTTGGATGCGCTTTCGAATGGGAATTATAATTGTAGACTAGCTCCACTGGAATTGGAGGATGACTTAAAAAATCACTCCTACGATTCAAAGCTAAACTCCCTCTAAATCGATAAAAATTGAGCTCATCTCCTTTCTTCTCTCAGGCAAGATCCCACCAGCCCACCATCGCCGTCGCCAGCCACTGGAGGGATTCCATCGACCATCGACCATCGCCACCAACGTGAGATCCCGACAACCGCGGCTGACAGATCCACGATAGTGATGCATCGGCGAGACCATCGTCGATACCAATTTCCAAGCTCAAGTTTTCTTTGGCAACCAAACAAGAATCGGAATAATCTGATTGTCCATTTCCATTTTGCAATTTCTTTGCCAACCAAACACAAAAATAGGAATTGTTAACCAAATCCAATTGGTAGTTGAATTGGAATTTGGTCTCTAATTCCAAGTGCCAATCCAATTCAGAGATCCAAGGATAATGAGAGTTCTTTAGAGTCCGGTCAATTAACACTTGACTTGATGGAAACCTGTTTTTTTTCTCTAATACAGATACCAATTAGGCATGTTTCCGACCTGCTGCACGAGCTTTGTCATCACCGTCTTACCTCGTTTGATTGGCAACATAATCTTGCTTTTCTCAGCTACCTCTTTGCCACAAAGGCGACCGAATAGACTATCAAAATAGCAAATCCAACACGACTGCGATACTTTCCCAGTAATTGGAAAGAAACATAGACAAAAAGTAACTATATAATAGCATCCTGATCATCAAATTATTCCTCCCTTATCACCATCAATCAATTCCACTGTTGTTGATACACAAGAACATACAATTTCACTAGAACTTGATCAATATCTCCCAAACATATATACTCGTATCAACCTAACCGAAACCAAGATTAAAATGTCTCAGAAAAAAAAAACACAACAAAAAAGATCAAATTTTGATGACCAGTTACTATTTGCATGCATGCCAATGGCATTGCTCCCGTCTCTGCAAGCGCCTCCTCACCTCCTCATGCGGTGGCACCTGAACCAGAGGAAGACGAAGCAGAGAACCCTGTACCCGACCACGAACCCGAGCATGACGCCGAGGTTGCTCCACCTCATGCTCTCTTCCATGCCCTGCTGCCGCAGCAGCATCGCGCCGTCGAGGACGCAGAGGCCGCCACCGGGGGCCTCGGCGAGGCACTCACGGCCGCCGCGAGGGCCGCCGTACTCGTTGACGACGAATGCCTCGAAGGGGTACTTGAACAGGCTGACGTAGTGCATGAACAGCCAGTAACGCGGGATGTTCTTGCTCGCGACGAAGTAGCCGGAAAAGAGAAAGAAGCAGCCGATGAAGCCGGCGATGACGGAGTTGCCGACGATGTAGTTGGGCGCCAACGCGCTGAGGCAGGCCACGAAGGAGTTGGCGGTGAGCATGACCATCCAGACCACGAGGGAGAAGTAGGCGAAGCGGGCGGGCTCGTGAGCGAGGCCAACGAGCCAGTACACCGGCGTCGCGTAGAGGAGCGCGGCGGCGAGGAGGAAGGGGAGGAAGACCGCGGCGTTGGAGGCGACGTAGGAGGACACGCGGTACGCGCCCCGGGAGGTCTCGCGCTCCAGGATGCGGCGCTCCTGGAGGAACACCGGGAGGCCCTCGGTGGTGGAGGAGAGCACGAATGTGAGGCTGAAGGCGAAGAAGCCCAGCCGGGACTGCAGGTCGGTGGTGCCCAGGAAGATGGTGCCGATGAACGTTCCGGCCACCGCCGACTGCACCATCCGCGCCGCGAACAGCTGCGGCGTCCGCACCACCGTCTTCACGAACCTCCCCGCCAGGATGCGCACCTCCGCCGCCGGCGAGTTCGCGTACGCCGCGCGGCGTGGGGACGCAGACGCGCGCACCGGCGTGGCGTCTTCTTGGTCTGTGGGCGCGGCGGTGGTGACCTTGGTGACGGCGACGTCGGGCTTGAGTGTAACGATGGTCTCCATGGCGTACTCGAGGACGTTGACGTGGGCGGGGATGGCGTGGCCCGAGGCGGTGAGGCGGGCCTCGAGGAAGGCGAGGGAGCCGTGGTGCCGAACGGCGCCGTCGGCGAGGAGGACGACGCGGTCGAGCAGCTCGAGGATGCGGAAGCCGGGCTGGTGTATGGTGAGCACGACGGTCTTACCGTGCGCGGCCGCCATGTCCCTGAGCATCTTGACAATGTGGAGCGCGGACCCGGAGTCGAGCCCCGACGTGGGCTCGTCCAGCAGCAGCACGGCCGGGTCGTGCACGAGGTCGACGCCGATGGACACCCGCCGCCGCTCGCCGCCGGACACGTTCGCGACCCTCGACCGCGCGACGTGCTGCAGCCCGAGCTCGGCCATCAGCTCACTCGCCCGCGCCTCCGCCGCGCCGGCCCCGGCGCGCAGCCGCAACCGCGCGCTGTACAGCAGCGACTCCTCCACGGTGAGCATCGGGAACAGAGCGTCGTCCTGTGGCACGTACCCGGACACCCGCCGGAACCGCGCGGCGTCCATGGGGCACCCATTCACCAGCACCTTCCCGGACACCACCCTCCCGGGGTCCGCCGACCCCGCCAGCACCGACAGCAGCGTCGTCTTCCCCGCCCCGCTCGGCCCGACGATCGCCACCAGCTCCCCGGGCGGCGCCTCGCACGTCACGCCCCTCAGCAGCAGCCGCCCGACGCACCCGCCGCCTCCTCCCTTGCCGCCCCACAAGAACGAGGCCCCGGCACGCGCGGGGAGCACGTAGGACAGCGCCCTCGTCTCGAGACGGTACCTCGGCCTCCGGCGACCACTCCCCGTCTTCCCCAGAGACATCGGCGGAGCCACCGTCTCCCTCGGAGACGACATCAGGCGGAGAGAGGTATAAGCCTTGGGGTGGTAGGGGAGAAGAGCAAGTGTGCAAGCTCGGGAAGGTGGTGGCAGAGGGTTGAGCTACCACACCAACCTCTGTGCGCCTTATGTACTCGCTTCGCTTCTTGCGTTTGTGTTGTGGCGTCTCTCTCGCGCGCGCGCGCGCTCTTAACTCGACGCCGTTACTTTGAGCCGCACTCCGCCCGGGCGTGGTTTAACGTTTTTTCCCCGTGCGCGCGCTCGGTTTCGTCCGATTGGCGATTGGTTTGCTTGTGGTTTCGGCTTACGTGCCGGTTTGGGGCTTAACGTCCAACCTTGGTGCACGGGACTGTTCAACTCATTCGCCTTTTTCTTGCTCTATTTTAGTCTATTTTTTTCCCCAAGGGCATGTTTGCATCGTTTACCAAACTGGCTAGCGATCTTGGGATAATGTCGTGTGGGCGGTTAGTTGGGTTGCTATACTAGTTTATGCTACTCAAAAGAATCGAGAGAAAACCTAGAGTATTTTGGAGACGCATCTTTTTCGTGGGTGCCTAATCCGGTCGTCGCTATAACCGTTTGTGCAGTTTTTTTGACAAAATCATGGTGATATCATGGACTAGATCAGTATGAATCACCGAGACTCTGTTGCTAAGGAAGATCAGCAAGGATTTTTTTTCCTAAATGGAACAGTAGGCCATTTGCTTTATTTTTGATGGCTTTTGTATCGCGCAAATGTTGTTTGGTGATGCCTTCATTTATAGATTTTTTTTTAAAAAAAAAAAGTTGGTTCAAAACCACAAACTAGGCAATGAATGAATTCAGAAATGCAATTTGCCATTGTCAATTTGCCATGTACATTTCAAATCGCTCAGGGTCTGACCCGGGTCGTCCATGCTCCAGGAGGAGCCCGGCTTGCTGGAGCTGGACTGGACGGATCCATTGGTGACCTAACGCCCGGTTGTTTTAATCTATCGGAGTTGGTGCGCGGTTTGGCTTGCCACAGGGTAAGGCAGCAGCAGGGGGCAAGAAACAGTCCGTGGGAGGAGGAGAAGTGGAGTGCTGCGCGGTGCAGAGATTTCTGATGAGCTGCACCATTGACCGAGCCTCACACACCAGTTGGTTGCATAGTTGGCCTCACTCCCTTGGCTTTCATATATGCCATCTCTCTCTCTCTCTCTCTCTCTCTCTCTCTCTAGACGACATGCAGCCAGCCGTACGCGTTCAAATCTAAATCAGAGCAAGGTGTAACTAATCATAGGGCGGACAGATGGCTGCTGCTTTCACCTTTGTTTTCAGATGAGCATCTACTCGGAGGAACAGAGGGCTTGTTTAATTTTACAGCTGACTGATAGAGGCGTTTGGAGCTGAACTTCTTCAGAAGGTCCTTCAACTTGGCCTGCCCAACCGGTAAAAAAACCAAGCATGTAGCCCCCCCATACAACCTTCAAGTTTCAACAATTTATGTTAACCACCTTGCTACTTGTACGTACAACCAAGTTCGCTCTTAATTTGTCGAATATTAGAAGTCAATTTACACAATAGCATAGTTCAAAACTTCAGACTGCTAAATGTTGTTCTTTGCTTCGGCATAACTCGGACCACCGCACCTTAACAGAGACCCATGGGTTCGCACTTCGCAGTGTGCACTACAGGATGGGCATAGGTTCTCCAGCTGATCTCGGACAGTTCGCCATGTGCGATCGAAGCAGTGCTTCCTCTTCGAAAAGCAAGGGAGAGATCAGTGCACCGCTCAGCTCAAATGGAGTAGCTAGGTTGGGCACTTCAGCCTGCAAATGCAAGTCTGCAAGATGGTCGATCTCATGTAGTGCCGCAAGTTAATTGTCGTGATGAGTAGCCAGAAGCAACGGAACGAGCACATAGTCCTTGAACCGAGGCATGCCACTGCTCTTTCCATGCATATATACCTAGTCAACACCACACCAAACGCCCTGCACCTAGGACCTAGCACACCAGTCATGCATGCATCTGCCCCTGCAAGATCTTGACCATCGCGTGGCATTAATAATCTCTGTCCAGTGAGAGACCAGCCACAGCTCACAACGAATGCATTGCACTGCATTGCCCGTGTATGATATATCTCTCCTCAGGAAGTACACACCCAGGAAGCGGAACTTGTGAGCAACTGCAGTTACAGAGTCGCGGTTGATCAGAATCGGCGTTTGAACGAGTTCTCAGTTCGACTGATGTCACAAAAGATCGTTGCCCAGAAGGATCGCAAACTGAACATTTCTTCTTCGTTGTCGTCTTCTTCTTTTCGGGGCAGCAAACCGAGCAATTCTTGTGTGGAAGATCGAACAGAAGCACACGGCGCAGCAAGCAACAACTGATCTTAGAATATAGACCGCCCACCGCTTGTGATCACCGTACTTTCATCCGACGAGATCGGCAAGAAGCATCTCACAGTTTCACATGGTCGTGACATTTAAAAGGCATGGCATGTTGGGATAAAGGGTAAGAGTAAGACTATACTAGTAGACCTGGGAGTTGGGCCGGGCCGGGCCAGCCCGGCCCGGCCCGATCGGGCTTCGGGCCATCGCGAGCCGGGCCGGCCCGGGAGACATTTTACAGAGCCCGGCCCGGGCCCGGCCCAGAACCAACTACAAGCGTTCGGAATCATTTTTGTGCTATCTTTTGTACTCGTGCTTCATTTTTTGTTTCTTTTAATGTTTGGAATGGCAAGATATTTGATATAGTGATATTAAGTAATTATTTATTTCATTTTGCATGTGTGCTCATATAAAATGGTCAGCTCCTGTCACAGCCCACGGGCTTCTTGGCCACGAGTCGCTCGGTAGGCGCCGAGCCCGACCCATGTAGTCGGTAGGTAGGGCCTGACGGCCTCATTTCTAGGCGGCCGTAGAACCAGTCGGTGTGCGAGCTTAGGTCGTCTTGGCCGGTAGTAGACCTTGGGTCGCCGAAAAGCCCTACCATGTCCCAGCTCTATATACTAGTGCTAATTAAAATTTCTACTGCGTAAACCAGGAAGTCACGCAAGTAAGAGATCATAGGCTATTACCACCAGACATACAAAGTAGGGGAAGGGGAATTAAAACAGCCCAATTTAACATAGCATGCGTTGGTGTAGTAAAAGTAGTCGCAATGTTCTAAATAACAGGAAACGGTCAACGAATGGTCACCCTACCTTTAGTGTTTATACGGTAAATGACCTTTTACATGGCCTTGTACATGATTTTAGTTCTTAAAGTCAGATGATTATATACATATTTATAAAGTAACAAAATAAGCATCTAATACATCTTTTCTATACATAGAACAAAACTCCCATCAATTAACATCCTTAGCGGCAGAAGAGGGAAGATTTGACTAAATTATGCTTGCTAAATGCTTCATACTAGATATTTCGTGCTATAATTTTTGACAAGAAACATACTTTATACTATAAAATGGCTCTAGTAAATGTTTAACGCCCGTTAAACTGTATAAACGGACCTTTATATCAGCCAAACCTTTAAATCTAATTTAACGTAATGGATATGCTAATTTACCTTGTAAATTCCTTTTACATGGCCTTAACTGTCTTTATTTAGAACAACGAGTAGTCGATCATCCAACATCCTTGAAAGGTGATCCTCGAAAGCTGATCGTTTTCCAGCGGTAGTCGATCTCCATGAGCCAATCATTTTTTCCTTGCGATCATCCTGATCAGCGTCGCAGTAGCAACAGCGCCTCTACCAAGTCCACAAATCTAGGAGGAATGCCGTGTGTATGTATGCTAGCACCACATGCACAGCAGGGGTTGTGGCATGTACTTGGGCCGAACCCATTGGACCCAACCCAAATCGATCCGGCCCAGCCCGCACCGACCCACTCGCCCACAACCCTAAATCCTAACCCTAGCATAGTGATTGTTTGATCACGATCGAACGATTGATCCGCTGCTGCGAAACCCTAGCACTCAGAACCATCGATCTAGTGACACGTGTGCGGGTGTGATCGCACCACGTCGGTTTCTCTGTGTTCACGATGGACTCCTCCGCAACGCGTTTTTACTGCGAATTTCGCGCCCGCCACGCCTATCAACGGGGGCTATTTAATGCGCCATCACACACATTAAACTCCCCACCTCGCGCAGCATGTTTTGTCACGACCCGTGTACCCAGAGCCGCCACCGCTTCAAATCTTCACATGCCACACCGTCGTCAAGCCGTCTTGGTCGAGAGAGACTCCAGATTCGGGAAGCCCTCAACTGCCCGCGTCGATTTCGCTTCATCTCGTCGCCGAGGGAGCTGCGAACCGCCGCCATCAAGGCCATCTCCTCCGTCTCCAATAAGAGCTCCGCCGCACCACTGTTATCACCTCCGTGTCATCCCTAACCATTCGATCCTTTGTCTACGGCCTAGATAGCGCCATGTGGATGCCTTCTGTGACTGCCACGCGACCCTAACGCCATCACCCACATGCGTATTCACCACCATCCGATCTATGCACGTATGGCTGGGATTGCACTGCATGTCAACCATCGGGACATGCCACGGGCCTAGTCGTCGCTAGCCTCTGTGATGAATCTCAGCCATTGATTTCAAAACGGGTGATTCAGATCTTGCCATGCACCGAACCAATCTCGTGCCACCACGCGTCAACGTAGAAACCAAATCACCACCGCCACACCGGTCGTGGTGACATCATTCATGATGTCATCAATAACGTTACTTGAGCCTGGTCCCACTTGTCATTAGCTCTGTGTCGTGGACCGAGTCCACCGTGGACTCGGTTGTGTTCATGGACCTGGTCCATAGACTGTGGGCCCACATGTCAGCCTAATAGGATATTTTCTAGAAAAGTTTTTATTTTATTTTATTAGATTTATGACATCATTATAACGTCATAATTGTCTTTTCAGTATAAATTTAATTCTACCAAAAAATAGAAATAGAGGTAACGCGTGTGAATTGTGATTGGTCCACGTGTTACAATAACATCAGCATGATATCATAAATAGATTTTTCATAGAAAAATATTTTAGTCAAAATTCTTTTTGGAGCTGATGTCAGCATGACATCATATTTCCTATTTTTGGTACAAAAATAATTCAATTAATTTGGTTTATTTTTTAATGTATTTTCAAACTTTGAATATCTCGTTCTTGCTCATACGAACTCTGATTGAGGTGATTATAGAGCCTAAAAATTTATAAAATTATGCTATATTTAATGATGTTTTTATTTAATTTTTAGAGTTTTATTTTCTCTCTGTTTTTTGTATTTATTATTTATTTTTGCGTTACGCGTAGACGTTGAAGTGCCCAAAGGGTTCGAGAGTGAAGTGCTAATTCAAGAATAAGGTTCAGAGCATGAGCATGAGTTTTTCAAATGCAAGTTCTGCTTTAACCATGTTGATGCCATGTTTCAAAATTTGCATTGCTTTAAATTATTGCATGCTAATTCAAATTAAAATTATTTCAATTAATTTGGGATTAGTTAATCAACCTAATTGTTATATATCCATTATTTGTATGCCATGTTCATTTGTCACCTTAAGTTGATTTAATTTTATTTGGGTGTTATTAAATTGCCAACATAGGTTGCTAGATCATGAGTATGCTTAGACATGCAACGTGTTATTGATATCATTTTGAAAATATAAAGTTAATATTGATTAATGGAATATGCAATGTATTTCTAAAAGGGTGTGCTATGTATTGCCATACGACGATGTTGATATGTATAGGCATGCGTTATTTAGATGTTGACTTGTTGATGCCATGTGTTGCACAATAATCAACTGGGGTAGAAAATGATTTGGACTGTGGCAAGTGACAAGAGGTTGCATGCCATGGCGGGCCTGTGTGGCAATGGGTTGATGAGCAATGTGAGGGCTGCGTGCTAATATTGAGAGTTTAGAAGTCTTGCCTTGGTTATTTAAGGACTTAACCTTGCAAGTCTTTGAACTGGCCCAAACATACAGCCACATATCCAGAATGGGACCGACCTAGTTAAGTAAGTTATCTATGTCTTAGCATATGATACCTTATGGTGATAGTCACACAGGGGTGTGGTTATGGGGGAGGGTGTGTGTGTATGCTTGACGTCGATCCAATAATATGTCAGTCCTATACTTTGGCTCTATGTGAAGGAAGGGATAGTGAAGTTAATACTGGAGATGTTCATGTGTTAGGATAGAAATTTTTGAGAGGTTTTGTCGTGATCTCTCTGTTGACACACCAAGGGAAGTGTGTTAACTACATGGCAAAAGGGAGATGATCATGTCTTGTGGGTAAAGTGTATAACCTCTGCAGAGTATGTTAAACCTATTCGAATAGCCGTGTCTGCGGTATTGGACAATGCTCGAGAATTACAGTCAAAAGTTCGATCTTGAAAAATAAAACATGAAAATAGGAGGTTGTGTGCCTATGGAAATAATGATGAATTTGGTTTAGGCTGTGTGCTAGTGAATCCTAAAAAATAAATGAGAAATTTACTTAATAATGATATTTGATTTACAATCATTTTAATATATACATGTTAATCGTTTGTAAATGTAACCTTGTGCAAAATAATCATATCAGTCATTCATTTGGAATAAGTCATGCATGTAGTTAATAGACTTGCATTCTGTTCATGACTTGTTGAGTGCCTTATGTATTCACCCCCTTGCAACAATCCAAACACTAGTAGAGGAGAAGTCTATGCCAGCTCTTGAGGAGGAGTTTTAGGAGGAGTCGAATAATTGGAGTGTGCAAGCCTTGTCAATTGCCTATGGCAAGTTGATGGGTTACTACGAGTCTTTATTTCTGCTGCAGATTTCTTTATTTCAGAGTCTTTGCCCTGTGCGGCATACTATTGTAAGTTGACCATGAGATTGACTAAATAGGTCATATTAATAGATGGAGTTTTTTTTTTATTATTCTGTTGTGTATGATTGTGATATTTTATCTATGTTAAGATTGTGTATACTAGCATGATTCTGGACTAGTGCTGGATACATAGAGGGTCCAGATTTGCACATTCAGGTCCCGACAGAGGTGCACCAAGGTGTGAAGCCCACTTGGCCCATTAGTAATGGATCCAATTTGAACTAATGCGTTCCAATCCATTAAGTGTGTTGCCCTATAGGTTCCTGTATATTTGGCTATGGCCCAAAATTTTCTTTTCGGTCCACAAGTCGGTATTGATCCCAAGTAGAACATAGTGACTCCCAAATATAGATAATGGTCATATCAAACAAACCTATATAGTGCTCACGTATTGTTACCTTTTGCTTTATGATACCATATCGAACTCATGGTGAGAAGCGTGCTATTTTGTGATAGCTCGATCCTTCACTTGATCCTGTAGTGGATTTACTCAGAAATAGTTGATTCCTCAACCATATTCGGCATGGCTAAACACTTCTTTAATCCAACTACATCGAGGGCGCAAAGATATCTCTCCCATTATATATGATGGGAAAATTCCATTTTAATCGCCCATATTCCTTCGTATGTTTCATAGTAAACCTGAAAGCTACCTTTATGACTACCCCTTACAGAATAATTTTGATAACCCCTAAGTATACTATTGTACATGTAGAAAAAAAAGTGATGATACAGGTCTAAGAATCTCACATACACAATGTATGAGACCAACTGTTGATATTTACAATATAAAAATTCCCGGAGTGTCTCAAGATGGGTTAATCCAACACCATGTTTTCTAACGTGTGTCCACATTATTGATTTGATATATCCATATCTATGACCCGTAAAATATGATAATCAATCAATACATATGTTGATCTATAAATCAATATTATCTCACAAAATGATATAACACCAGAAATAATTTACAATAACATTAAAACATGAACAAAAAGTTCCGCAAATAAGTCATACGCTTATTGATCGATACAAATAAGATAACATATTTATTCAAAAGATAAGACAACATATTATCTAAATAACTATAAACATAGAAGCGACACATGATTACTTCTGACGCATATCACACTAACATGCCAGGTATGCATTAGCTATTTAGCTCGATCCACTTTGGCCTAGGCAGGTATACGTAGGGACGATGCCTTTGCATACATGCTCAGACTTGCAGGCAATGCCTTGTGCAGCTGGCTCGCTGGGTGCAGAGTATAATGCATGCAGGTGATTGGCGTGCACCGGGGTTTCATCAAAGAAGGTTGTGAATTTGCCTTGCAAGAAAAGAAAGATTCGCCTCTTCTGGTTCGATCACACATGCAGGGATGGTTGGATTGGACTGGATGGTAGCTAGCCGGGAGCGATCACGCTCTATTGCCTGCGGTTCCATCGAATCTTGTGAGACGAAAGAGATCGCCATTAGCATGGATGGCCAAGTAGCGAGCTGGATGGATAAGGTGGGTTAATTAATTAAGATGTTAATCGAAGCATGGTAGGAACGGGCTATATATGTGTCATTAATTAGTTGGTGCATTGCAGAAACCGTGAAAAATACTATCCCTTGTGCTGTGGCAGGGGATGTACGTATTTGTCGGTGCAGGATGACTGACTAGTGAATGCGAATTTGGTATAACCTGGCCCAAGGAGAGATGTCAAGAACCGACTGATGAGCGTTTGCCCTTGCGACCAAGGCTCAGTGCTGAAGTGTACAATAATGTGCCTAGTCTAGTCATTGTTACGATATAAATAGAATCCTACACTACAGGAATCCGTATTATTTTCGTCGGCCGGAGAGGCTGACGAAAATAGTGGCCGTCTCCGCACCCGCTGACGTGAAGTCTGTATTTTCGTCGGCAATTTTCTTCTATTTTCGTCGGTTTAGGCTGACGAAATTACTTTTTTAATTTTAAAAAAAATATAAAAACCTTATTTTCGTCGGTTTAGGCCGACGAAAATACTTTTTTTAAAAATTTTTTAAAAAAATAAAAAACCATGAATTCTCCAAAAAAAAAGAGAAGAAACTGCACAACTATTAAAAATACCAAGTGCAGGCATTGCTATGAAATACTAAGTTCTTTCATATATACAAATTACCATGCCACATTTCTCAGGTTATGGGGTTCAAAATCAATAAAGCAAGGACCAAGTTGCATTTACAAAATTAAACAAGTCAATTAAAAATGACCCATTTATATAAAGGATCATGGATGAAGACCTGACATATTAGATCCATTATCAGGAGAGGTGGAAATATTGGCTCGCTTCTTGAATTTACGAAAAAACCTTTTGATAACAGACATACTTCAATAATGGTGAGCAATGCCTCTTTATTTGCCCTCATGACAGAGAGAGTTCTCTCACAACATCTTCTAAATACACCTTCAATGCCAGTAACACCCATGCCATCTATAATGTCCCTCGTCAGCCGAAATGGAACCTACAAGTAGAGGTATAAACTTAATTCAGGTTGTTACAAAAGAAAAATAAAAGGCAAAAGAACCTGCATACAATGGAAGTAACTAGCTAACATTACGCAAATTCAGAAATAGACAATATGATGCATCAATCACATACCCGTTCAGGCGTTTTAAGCACGAGACCTTGTTCAAATGCAACACCAAGATCAATGTGCACAACCTCAGCTGTGTCTTGATCAATGAGAATATTCATGGAATGACGATCTCCAAGACCCACAATATATCCTACCTGAACCCACAAAATTAATAGCCATCACATGTTGATTAACTGAATGCATTCCTCAGTAATCAGTATAGACCAAGACAAACGTGTTCTGTTACATGTTGATTGACTAAAACAAATTACCATTGAACTCGCTGCCACACTTCTTGTGTAAGCAAGTCTACTTTGGAACCAATCTGCAGGCTGCAAGAACCTCTCAAGAAAGAAGTGGTGCATCACAGGCCTGGTTATTATAGAACAAGGGAAAAGAGAGAAGCAAAATAAAAAGATTGCTTTTTCTGCATTCTTGAATCTGTTTACATATTTGATCTATCAGAAAATAAAAATAAAAGATCAACAAAAGACCTAAAGTTGGGAAAAAATGCCTAACTATACAACACTATAATACATAATATCAAAAATATACAACTAAAAAAAAAAATTACAAAACTAACGTGGCGGCCGCCACACCGCACGGCGGCTGCCCTGGCTGCCGCCACGCCGCACGGCGGCAGCCAGGTGTCACACACACGCACAACACACACGCACACACACAACACATGCACACACAACACACACACACGCACACACACAGAGCACACACACACAGCAACACGCAGCTGGCTGCCGCCACGCCGCACGGCGGCAGCCAGCCCCCCCATTTTTTTATTTTTGTTTTTTTGTTTTTTTGTTTTTTGCTGGTTGCAATTCTTTGCCAGGTGGCAGCGCGAGATGGCGACACTTGGCTGCCGCCATGGGGCGTGGCGGCCGCCGTGCGGGGTGGCGGCCGCCACGTGGCGCGGCGGGAGCTAGGGGTATTTTTGCGATTTTTATTGTTTCTTGTATATTTTTGAAATTTTAGTTCATATGTTGTATATTTGAGCTATTTTTCCCCTAAAGTTGTTGCACACTTTGAGTCTTTTTCCTACAAAACACAAATGCTTTCAATGTGGACATACACTCATCATGGTTTACTATAAAATATAAAAATAAAAGCTGCACATGTGAACATACACTCATCATGTACTGTCTGCATTGAAGAAATGTCCAGTCTCCAGTTCCATATCGTCCATGTGCTCCATCACTTCTAGTATTGTAAGTACAAACCAATGGAATGAAGTCTTGTAAATATTAAAGCATTCAGAATATAGTTTACATATAATAAGTGGAATCATGCAAGCAAAGTACCTCCCTAAGAGATATTCACCAAGCGGAACAGTCCCATTTATCCATTCAACAACACCACCACTTGGGGTGAAGGGAACAACCTATGTTAGAGAAACAAGTGGTTACAAATGGTACCCCATCTTATAAGGCCTACGATTGGGAGCCAACCGCGCCCCCCTGTCGGCCGGCTCTTTTGCGCAGAAGCCCCTTCGGTTTTTCAAAATTACGTTCAGGTCCTCGCGCGATTTTTTGTGAGAGGAAGATATTTTTCCCGGTTCGCGTTTAGGTCCCTGGTTTGCCGTTTTGCATGGAGGCCCTCCCGTTAAGTGCGAATCGCGAGCAAGTCCTTTACTAATTTTTCAAAATAGCGAACAGGTCCAAAATTATAACAAATAGGTCCTCGCGCTTTATGTTCGGGTCCTTTCTCCGTTTTGTCCCAAAAAAATGTTTTCGGGGTCCGTTTTTTCTCCAGAGCATGCGAAAAATATTTTCGGTAGCCGTTTTTCCCAAAAAAAAAATGTAAAACCGTTTCCTTTCTCCGTTTTGCTCGAAAAAAATGTTTTCATGATCGGTTTTCCTCCGTTTTTCTCGAAAAAAATGTTTTCGTGGCTATTTCGCCCCCCAAAAAATTGGGAGACCGTTTCCTTTATCCGTTTTGCCCGGAAAAAAAATCGTCATCCGATTTTTCTCCAAAGCATGGGAAAAATGTTTTCCTTGCCCGTTTTTCCAAAACAAAAAATATGGAAAACCGTTCCCTTTCTCCGTTTTGCCCCGAAAAAATGTTTTCGTGATCCGTTTTTCCTCCGAAGCATGGGGAAGATGTTTTCGGTGGCTATTTCCCCACAAAAAATATGGAAAGCCGTTTTCTTTCTTCGTTTTGCCTGAAAAAATTATTTCCGTGAACCGTGTTTTCTCCGGAACATGGAAAAAATGCTTTCGTTGGCCATTTTCCCAAAAAAAAACGTAAATTCATTTTTCGTCCGTCGTTTTTCCGTTTTTCCCGCTTTTCATCATTTTTTTATCAAATTTCGCACGGCGCGGCGTACCGCGCAAATCTTCCTAGTTTATCATAAGTTGCAAAATGGGCATGATGAAAATTTAAGACATATATGAACTATTTAAGAACAGAAATGAAAAAAAGACAAAGATCTGACTAAAATTTATGGCATTCACTCTACCTTGTATGTACGAATTCTCAATCTCCTTTCAGAAGTATCTCTGTGATTTTGCAAGGACATATTTACTATACTGAAAAATTGCTCCATCACCTGCAAAATTACATAAGACAACACTACTCACTCGTCCGAAGATATGATGTTGCAGAAAATATATTCTCATATGCTAGCAACATGCAGCTGAAATTCTCTCCCAATTCAACTCAGTTGGCACTATCAGACAACATTTTTTGACGGAACATTACCAAACAGCATTACATTACATGACAGGCCAAGCTAACTATACTTAATATAATTAAATCTTCAGTTTGGCTGAGAGTTTAAAAACGTGAGACTAGTATATATAAATATTCCTAGCCATAAAATCCATCATTCTATACCCAATGTCTTATAGTAACACTGTAAACAGACTATGATATAATGTAAAAATATAATTTTAGCTATAATGTCAAATCGTGCTAATTCCCCCCCACCCTAATTAAAGCATATGTTATTAAAGCCAAGGATCACTAGCTGTTCATCCAACCGTGCCAAGGATCATAACAAAAGGCAACGACATCGAAAGGCGGGAGGAGCATACTACGACCGGGGCGTCGTTCGAGCTCAGGGAGTCAAAGTCGGCGCAGCCGGCGAGGGGGCGCTAGGAGGAAGGCTCCTCAGCGGCGGAGGCCGGCGGGAGCCGGGGGCAGATCCGGGGGCCGGGGGCTAGGCACGGATGGTGCGCCGGCTCGTTGGAGGTGGCGTCGGCCGAGCGCAGACACGGCGGCAGCGACCGGGTGCAGGGCCGAACGCTGCGGGGGCGGGCGCTGGGGAGGCGGAGGCGGCGGGGGATGCGGCGGCCGGGGGCTGGTCGTGGAGGGCGGGGGGCGGGCCGGAGGCGGAGGTGGCGGCGGCCGAGCAGGGGCGGGAGACGGAGGCAGCGGCGAGGGGCGGATGCGGCGGGAGCTAATTAGCGTGAGGGGAGGGCTTCCAAATGTTGTCGCCCTAGCCTGTCGCCCGTGACTACATCGCTTTTATTTTCGTCTGCTCCACCGAGGACGACGAAAATACAAGATTATATTCGTCGGCTCCCCCTAGGCCGATGAAAATACAAGATTATATTCGTCGGCTTCACCGAGGCCGTCGGCTAAACTTGAAACCGACGATAATTTGGTGAATAATCGTTGGCTTGGAATTTGCCGACGAAAATAATTTAGGTCGACGAAAATAATACGGATTCCTGTAGTGCTAATCTAAGTATGGAATAACTCTATCTATTGGTGGACGAATTCGAATATATCTATAAGTTGGTTTTGCTATTTATTGGGCACCCCTTTGCCCCCTACTTTATGTGTGCTCCTCCTCTTGTTCTTGTGATTTCGTTGGCGTGCTGCTGATTGATTGTGGGTGAACGACTACGTTTTATAATACGTTATCAGCACGAAGCTCTACAAGGCTGAAACCCTAAATCAATCTACAAGCAGTGTATGTCGTTCTATATTCTTTGCAAGTAGATCAATCTTGTTTTATTGATACTAATCACATATTAATGTATGGTTGATTCATATGCTACTCGTACGGAAGATCATCTTGTCACACACAAGGAAACCGCTCAACATTGCTCTGATATAAGCCATGTGTCGTGCGGCATGCGGACTCCACCAAATCGGAAATCAACCAAGGGTCATGCACACATTCATGTAGTGTGCATGCATGTACATATCAGTAACAACTATATGTATGCATTTAATACATGTATAGATTAAGGTATAAGGTTAAATTAACATATCAACTTTGCGTGCCTAGTTGAAGATTGATTTCCTCCGTCTACTAGTGTAATCTAATCACCAATGGAGGTAGTACGGATTTACTGTTCACCAATGAAAAACATTAAAAATTTCAGGGAAAAATTTTGGTCGACCCGACATCACCGAAAGACGCACTGGCCTACATGCCCCGCACGCAGCCGTGCCAAGTGCTTGCCGTTGTCCTGCATTTGAAGTTGCGCCACAACGTGCGCCCAAAGTCGTACCGCCGCTATGCTCTAGATGCACATAAGATTCCTCCAAAACCCACAGCACCATCCAGTTAATTATCCATTTCCTCAATACTATGGAAATACAACAATTTCCGGAGAACTTCCATTTCACTGGCGCTACCTCGAGCAGTATACCATTTTCACCGCCACAGCCAATGCCTCCTACTATGACTCCACCTGCACCAATGACAGATTCCAGCATAGGAGGTGCAACATCTTCGAAGAAGAAAGCACAAATCCAATTGGATGTAGAAGATTTGGATGATGGTGAGGCTGTAAGGGAAGAGAAGCGGTTGCAATGGACAGAAGAAGAGGAAACAAGACTGGTATGTATGTTCGTGTCCCTTCTTTTTATTTTTTATTTGTGGCATTGCAGTAATGAATTGACATTAAGCCAATTTATAGGTTAGCTGTTGGTTAAATTGCTCGAATGATCCAATAGATGGGAATTGCAAGAAACTTGAACAATATTGGGAAGAAGTGGCTGCTGCATATAATAGCACCACCCCAAAAAATCGGAGAAGAGAAATTGCACAACTGAAAATCCATTTCCACCGCATGAAGACTAAGATAACCAACTTCAATGGATATTGGAAAATTTTGAATGATGTCTATCAAAGTGGCATGTCAGATGATCAAAGGAGAGATAATGCAATGAAAAAATATCGAGTGGACTATAGAGAACCTTTCAAGCTATATGAGGTATGGAAGATACTTCGCAATGAACCAAAGTGGAGAGCATATGTGAAGCGGACTGAGAACAACAATACTTCAGTAGGGGAGAAAGACAAAAATATTGTTGATTTGGAAAATATAGAACGTCCTATTGGTTGCAAAGCAGCAAAGGCTGAACGTAAGGGTAAACGTAAGAAGACTGAGGTGCCGGATGCCATAATTGTTATTGGAGAAACAGTAGATAAGTTAGTTGATGCAACAAATAGTAGCGAGCAAGATCGTGAGAAGCTAACAGAGGTGCAAAGAACGCTTGTCCATTTGAAATGCTAGAAACAGCGAGATTTAACAAAGAGTCCAAATTGCTTGATTTTTACAAGGATTTATTTCTTGCCGATACTAGTGCGATGGATGACGATCACGAAGGCTCAACGTCTTTGTTGCATTGGACAACTGAAAGAATCTTTGTTTGGTAAAAAAAATTGACGCACAATTTCAAGCTGGGTATGGTAAATCTTTCTATACTGCTGCATATTATTAATCTTTTGAGTTCAATTTCAATCTTTATATACCCTGTATGCTCTTCTACTAGTTATCTATACTTCACATATTCATGGCAGTTATGTTGAGTGATGTTGCCTAACTTTCAGTTTTTGTTAGGATTCTATTTTGGTACCTTTTGTTATATTTTTCTTAGGATTCTAGCAAAATGGAAGTTGTGCTACTCTTTGTTAGGATTATAGTTTAGTGCTGTTAGCAAAATGAATGACTAGTTGCTATGTTGGATAGTTGAAGTGTTTGATTTGTGGGGGGAAATTTAGAGTTCACTCGATGAATAGCTAACATGTTATAATCTTTATTTTTGTGTGAATTAAAGTCTCTGCATTTCAAATCATCATGGTGTAAATTAACCAGGAATATGAACTTTTAGTAAATGATTAGCTGTTGTGCTTTGGAATATTTCTGGCACTCGTGTTTCAGAAAACGGGATGGTTGTTAGTAATGATAACCTATGTCCTTTTGGAACACTGAACTTGTATATTGTGTTTGTTATTGTCAGGAACTTTATTTATTGTAGAAATATCCGGATTTAGTTCAGTTATTTGTTTGTCTACCAGATTATTTATCTATGGAATAAATACAAGTAATTCTGATTCCTTTGCTCTTTTTGAACCAAATTAGACACTGGTAGATACTCCATTAGATACTGAAGTAAGAACCTAACGAGTCAGCTACCCTCATAATGTTGCAGGATCTTATGCATCATATAGGACTTTCTTTTATTCAGTATTCTGAATTTGTTAAGCATTGGCTAACTAGTGACTGTGGTGCAGTGGTGTTGGTGGGCAACTGGTACTGCGACTTCCTTCTGGGGTGGTGTAAAATTTGCAGCAGGATACACAAATCATTGGTTTTGTGCTTATCTTACAATTCTACAGTCATTCTGCTTCAACTTCAAGTGCCCACACTTCTCCCTGTCTCTTCGCTTGTGGTTTTGATAACAGAGCTGTGTTTTCTTTATTTTATATATATATATATATATATATATATATATATATATATATATATTGATTAGAAAGCTGTTATGTGCAAAGACTGTTGAAGCGTAGGATGTCAAGCTGACTATTTATCCAGACTAGTCTTGCCGCTTGAAACATACAGATTGGTTCATGCATTAAGTTGTATATATCACTTCCCTACCTCAGTTTATTGTGCCAATTCTATCTAAATCTTAGTTGTCTGGTGTCTTGATTGATTGATTGCCATCAGTGTGGCATGATGTGCTGAAGTGAATGCGTCATTTATCCACCTTTGTGTTAAAGAATATTGTCTGCGTTTGTAAAGTTTAACTGTATTGTGAAGTCCTGTATGACCTGATTCACCGATCACCGTTGCTAATCTTACTTGTGTTCAACCAAACTAGTGTTTGTTCGTTAATTTTTGTACTAACATCCGTCTAATGTATGTTCAGTTGACATGCATAGTCAACTGTCCAAGTAGTTTTTTTGTTATATGCTATTTTGCTCTTCCTCTTACTTCAGTGTAAAATGTTTTTTCCTTCATAGAAAAGTTGAACTATTGGATGAATTTTTGGCACAATAGATCCAATGTAAATTAAATCAACTTGCATTATTAATTAATGTTAGAAAAAGTAGATAGAAATTATGCATTGGGTTCATTGTTTCTAAACCTCCATTTAATACACTCTCTCTCTTACATAACACACTTAGAAACCATCTAAGAAACAATGCATTGGAAGTGCCCTAATAACATCCACACCGCCACGAGCTCAGCCACTGCAGCCTGGGCTTGGCCTCCGCACCGAGGCGTTTGCGATGCCGCCACGAACTTGGCCTCCACCCGTGACCGAAGCTCCTGTGGCGGCGCTACGCCCGTGCGCCCGTCGGAGACAGCTCCATGAGCTTACGTGCCCGATGGTGGCAACGGTGGCTATCGATCCCCACGTGCCTGAAGCGCCAGTACGATGGCTCCCCGCATCCACCAGCGGCACTCCTTGTGCCCAACGTTCTCGCCATGCCCATGCCTAACAGTGCTTGCAGCACCCATAGTGCCCGCATCCGGCGGCATCCACGCGCACCCGCAACCGGTCTACGCCCCATAGCCACACAACCGCCCCACGCCTGAAGCACCTCAGCTTCTGCATCCAAAGCATGCAATGATGGCCTGCACGCCTCACTCCTGTGCCCCGACATAATTCGGTTTTCACACTGGTGGTGGTCGAACATGTGCACGTGCCTCCTCGGTTCCTACGCGCAGCCGGCAATGCTACACCATTTGGCCTCCCCACGCCCACGTCCCGAAGAACGCACCCACCATGGTGAGCTCTGCACCCGTCGAAGATGGCACTGAGTCTGCGCCATCGATGGTGGCCCCGCGCACACACACCCCGAAGGTTGTGGTCCCAACACGAAAATGGCGACCGTCGGGCGGCGGCGGTGGCATCCTCTACACAAAGGCGGCAGCGGCACCCTTGAAGCCAAGGGTCTCCCGCATAGGAAAAGATGGCGGTTAGGGTTTGAAAACCCTAGCCGCCGCTTTTGAAGGGACCAGATGTGCCCATGGACCTAAAAAAGAATAGGTGCAAGTGTTTTTCCTTAAAAAAGAAGAAAAAAGAAGAAAAATTTACACCCTTTCCCCTCAGTATTTTCTGTAATTTCAGAAATTAATAAATCATGAAAATTGATGGTAAAACCTAGAAATTAAATTTCTAAGTATATGGACTTCCGTAAAATTTTATATAATTGGTATTAGCACATATTGAAAGTTCCATACCCCTGGGTTTATTTTTCTAGTATTATGCCATGTTTAATATATGCTAAAATTTAATTTTTTTACCATTAATTAATTCTAAATATTGCTTAATCATTGACTAAAAATTGTGAAAAATGCTAGAAAAGTTTGAAAAAATATGTATTACACATTGATAATATTATGGCTCTGGAGTTATTTTGTAGCAATTATTTATATTTTATGTGTATTGGAATTACTTTTTGTTATTCAGAAATTCTGAAAATTGCTTGGTAATTAATAGAAAATTACAGAAAACAATAGAAAAAATTCTAGATAGCATATTGGGAGCCTTGTGTCTCTCAAATTATTTTCTTAATATTATTTTATGTTTAATTTATCTTTAGATTTATTTTATGTTATTGAGTAATTCTAAAAATTACTTGATAATTAAAAGAAAATTATGAAAAATGCTAAGAAAATTATGAATTTTTTTGAATAATTGTCTACTGAATAGATTTAGATCAAACTTTACTAATTGAAGAGTGAGCACACATCATATTAATTTTACCAGAAGTAAAAGTCATTTAGCATAAAACAGAAATAGGATATGTCGAACATCGCAAAGAGGAAATTTATCGAGCTTGCCCTTAATGGCAACAATTACTTTACCTGAGTAATGAATACAAAGATTAATATGATAGCTCGATCTTTAGGAGTTACTATTTTTTAGCCTGAAGCTGGTATCCATATTCTTCCCGAAGCCGCAAGTGTGCGGCTTTGTATTTCCTGAGGCACCATCTTCATACGGACTTGAAGATCGTATATTTGATGAAAGTGGACCAGCTGGTACTGTTGACCTCCCTGAAAGAAAAAATATATAACTAGCAAAAAGATCCATCCTGTTGCTAGAAGCATATCACAAATGGATCCTCCCTTGCTTTAAGGATTTTAAAGGATGTGGTAGCACATAACTTTGCCATGCGCAGGCTTATCACTAAACTAACATTATGTAACAGAAAGTTACTGATGCTAAAATGATCTACAAGACATTATGCACCTTCTACCCGATATGAGGATACTGCTATAATAGTATCGTCATGCTAAGTACCAGAAGTACTCCGAACTTATATGTATTTTGCTAGAAGCAGAAAAGCGTGACAAACTCCTGGTGAAGAATCATCATGTACTTCCTAATGGGAGTCTTGCAATACCCGAAGCAAATGTAAATGCTCAATAGGCTAGCAATAACCATGGCCGCAGTAAGGGCCAAAGGAATAAAGGGGATAAGTGAAAGAATGGCAGATCAGATAGAGGAAGAGGCAATCCATTGTAGAAAATTAAAGGTAAAGGGGCAGGGGCTTCTAGAAGTAAGACTCGGCTAATAAGGCTACAAACTCTGAATAGCCCTATTTTATGTATGGATGCATTGGTCATTGGTCGTTCAACTATCGCATCCCGAAGTATATTGTAAACATTTACATGAATTTCACTGAAAAATTGATAAGACCTGGGGAAACAATATTGAACTATACTTCACCGTTCAACCTGTTGTTGACACGAGGGCTGAGAAGTGTGATGATATAGTTCTTGAAATTATTAAGTTCAAGGAGTTCCAAGAGGACACCTACGACTCATATGGAGACCCAGATTAACCTCCTAAGTATTCCTTCACTTTGCTAGTTAATGTCACATGTTCCTTATAAGTCACCTCATCAATTTGGCCATAGTTCCTGAATGAACATTTGGTATATGCTCCTGTTGAGCGATTATCATTTAAAATATAATAAATGCATATTTCCAAGACATTTGATTAATTGTGCTGTATTTGTTCTATATTATACGATTTGTTCATGATGCAATAATTGTATGATTGTTAAATCATACTTTTAATATAGAATAAAGTATAATACAATGACGGATGAGGAAATCCGTCTAAAAGACAATTGTACCACACTAAGTGAATTGAAAATATTGTGACTATCACCAGAAGCAATACTCTCATAGTTGGCACTAGAAGAATGTCATATTATACCCCTAGTCTAGTCATACTTTCTTAAATTTTAAAGATATTGGTCTAAATGGTTTCATATGCAGACAGAGAAAGAAGATGGTATATAATACCTACTCATGATTAAGTTTAATGGGTGTAATAAATGTGTGGTTGAAAAGCTCCCTCTAGGTTATACTACGCACATATAAAAACTGAAGTTTATATTGTGATGAAAAACCAGAAATATTTAAGATCTGGTAGATCGACTCGGTTATCCTGAGTTGAATATTATGAGAAGAATAATTAATAATTTTGCTGGCCATAGCATAAAGACTTTTCTAGACCCGAAGATTTCTAATACCCTGTTTGTGCTATAGAAAAGTTCATAGTTAGATCTTCTTACCAAAAAGTTATGGAAGAATCACTGAATTTTTTAAAGAAAATTCAATGTGATATTTGCGGACCCATTCAGCCCTTATCGGGCCCCTTCAGACACTTTATGGTACTAATAGATGCTTTTACTGGATGATTCTACGTATTATCTTATCTACTAGGAACCATGCTTTTGCTAAATTAATTATCCAAATTATTAAGAGTCTCCTTTCTAGAAAAAAGGATTGAGTCTATTCGAATGGATACTGTTGGTGAGTTTACCTCAAAAGCATTTAATGATTATTGTATGGCTTTGGTAATTAATGTAAAGCATCTCGTACCTCATGTCTACACTCAAAAATAGCCTTGCATAGTCATTAATTAAAGGGATAAAATTTATCGCTTGGCCACTCTTATAAATAGAAGGCTATCCACCAGCTGTTGGGGCCACACAGTGCTGCACGCTGTGGTATTAATTCAACTCAGAAAAACTGCACATCATGAAATTTCCCTGTTGCAGATAGTGCGTGGAAAAGAATTAAGTATTTCTCATATGTAAAAATTTAGCTGTGCTATATACGTGCCAATCTCTCCACCATAGCGTACTACCATGAGACCTCATCAGAAGTTGAGGATCTATGTAGATTATGAATATCTATCAATTATTTAATACCTAGAGCCTATGACAGGGGATCTGTACATGGTTTGGTACATTTATTATACTAAGGATGTTTTCGGTATTAGGGGGAGATAAGTACCACATTAAAAGAATGCTAAGTTCTTAGATCTACACACTAAAAAGACTGAACTTGAAGTTCAAAGAATAATAAATTTGCAACAAACAAGCTTGTCAAATGCCTTCATTGATCATAAGGGAGTGAAAAGATATCATATACATGCAGTATATGCACCTGAAAGAGTGAAAAATACCTAGAAGGATATTGAACCCACTCTTGACCCTCATGATAAAGAGAGGGAGAGGCCTTGAGGAGCATGGGACATAATTTCGTGGAGACGTCTGTAGAAGTAGAGAATCGAACAAATGAGAACACTACTCGTGGCTATAAAAGGAGCTTAACTTGATGTTGAGAAAATCCTTGAAGTGAGCTATCCAGAAGATGGTAACATCTCTAAAGTGATCCATCCTGAAGATGATAACTCTAACGTATATTTGAGCGCACAATCCAACGCTAGGAAGTCAAAACACCCAGGCTCCGTCGTTGTGAGAAATCACGAGGAGCTGGAAGAAATTAATAAAGAGATATCCTTGAAGTGATGCAAGAGAATTGTATGAAAGAAAGACTACAATTATCGACATATATTTTGCCTTTAAAATTGCTAAAAAGCTGAATCCAGAATCAAAGTCCATGGTATAGTGAAAAGTTTTTGATCTCCTTGACCGAACATATCCTAAAGTATTCCTTGTATGATCAAATGGGTTTTTTTTATCAAGAAGATAAATGAAAATATCCAGTTGGTGAGATATAAAGTTAGACTTGTAGCACAAGGGTTCACGTAGAGACCTGGCATTGATTACGATCAAACCTATTTTCCTGTAATGAGTGGAATAACGTTTCAGAATTTAATATTAATGGCCGCAAGCTTAAACTTATCAACACAGTTGATGGATGTAGTGACCACATACTTATATAGATCACTAGATACAGATATTTATATGACAATACCTGTAGTAGTTAAAATTCTGGATCCTATTAGTTGCAACATGTATAGCGTCAAACTGAAGAGATCACTATACTGATTAAAATAGTCATGTTGAATGTGGTACAACCGACTTAATAAGTTCCTCTTGAAGAAGGAATATTACCCCTGTGTGTTCATAAAGAAATCCCAGAATAGATTCTATATCATAATATAAATCGATGAACTGAATATCATCAGAATCATAGAGAAGATAAGGAAAGCAAGTGATTACCTCACGACAGAGTTTTGAGATGAAAGATTTGGGTAAAACCAAATTTTGCTTAGTCCTGCAGCTAGAGCATTTCCCATAAGGAATTTTTGTACACTAGTTTATCTATACCAGGAAGGTATTGGAAAGATTTAATATTGATAAATCTCATCATTTAAAGACCGCATGGTTGTGAGATCTCTTGAAATGGATATAGACCCTTTTGAGGCCAATGATAGAAAATGAGAAAGTCTTAGGACCTGAAGTCTCATACTTATGTATCGTGCGAATTGGACAAGGCATGATATTGCATTCGTAGTAAATTTGCTAGCAAGATAGCGTAGTCCCAACAAGAAGACATTGGACTAATGTCAAGACTTTACTCAAATACCTCTAAGGTACTCAAATTTTGGATTGTTTTTTTCCAGAAGAACCAAGACTTACTATTGTGGGATATATGAATGCTGGCTATCTGTCTGATCCCCACAGTATCAAATTTAAGACTGGTTTTGTGTTTCTCTGAGGTGGTTTAACCATTTCTTAGCGGTTTTTTTTAAGCAAATCTTGGTAGCTAATTCTATCAACCACTAAGAAATTATAATTTTATATAAAGCCTCACGTGAGTGTGTTTAGGTGAGACGTGTGATTAACTATATCCAGAAGTCATGTGGTCTTAATACCGTCGATACTCCTACGATTATCTATGAAGATAATGCTACTTATGTTGTACAAATGCAAATGGGTTATGTAAAGAGCAATATCATAAAGAATATTGCCCCTAAATTGTTCTATCCTCACGAACTCCAGAAGAGTGGTGAGGTAAAGATATTACTAACTAAGTCATTTAAAAAATTAGCAGATTTATTCACTAAGTCCTTGCCAAAGTTTATTTTCCAATAATTTGTTAATGGCATTGAAATAAGATAACTTAGAGATTTGAAGTGTTTAGGGGTGGTAAATTCCTGAACCATAACCATTTTTGTATAATCCTGAAGATCATATTTTATATCTTAAAATTATAAGTTGTGCTCTTTCTCCTTTAGTGAGTTTTCCTGAAGTTTTCTCATATGAAGATTTTTAATAAGACAATTAATCTAACAGAGAGTGCGAGTGTAATGTACTCTTTTCTTCATTCTTTTTTTCCATTAGGTTTTGGGAGGAGTTTTTAACAAGACATGTGCATTACGTGGTATTCGCTCAAGGGAAGTGTTATGATATAGATAGAATTATAGTCCAAGTATATAATGACTCTATCTATTGGTGGGCAAATCCGAACCTAATCTGTAAGTTGGCTTTGCTATTTATTGGGCACCCCTTTATATAGAAAAATTAATCTAATAAAGAGAGAGATCTTTGCCCTCTACTTTATGTATGTTTTTGTTCTTGTTCTTGTAATTTCGTTGATGTGCTTTTGATTGATCGTGGATGAATGACTACGTTTTATAACAGTTCTAACTAGACTAGAAGAAAACCTTTTTTTTTTTTTTGCTACTGGCACCAGAAATGATTAACAGCACCTGGGCGTGCACGTTTGGAATGTAGGCATAAAGGTATCTAGAAGAAATTTTCTTTGTAGCTTTTGTGTGAAATTCTTGTGTTGAATCTTTGTCCATAAATCTCACCAACACTGTAGTATATGAGTTTGAAAAATTTGAGCCATTCGTTTATTCGATCGGACGGTCTACACCTTTTAAAACTGTTTAAGTTGCAGACTGCACTGGATCTGCTTCCGTCTTTGAGACTTGGAGTGTCCTGTAGGCTCTCGCCACTCCTCGAACTAGTCGTCACTCTCCCTTAGTTTCTCGCAAAGACGGCTACAAAATGCCTAACGAAGAGGTCAGAAAAGCATTGTCCTCGGAGCTACCCATGTACGCCTTCAAACATTGTTTACGTACTGCGCTTATCCGCCATCTGCCTGTATACTACCTACTCTTTTACGCCAGAAAAGATTCGCGCGCGGGGAGCCGTGCCATGTCATTTTTTTTGCGAAAAAATCTTTAAAAAAAATCCTAAAATCACGAACAAATTCTGCTACTGGCTTTTTTTTCGCAAGAATAATATGTAGTTTTGCGGATTCACGAATAGGTCATCCATGTTTTTTTTTGCAAATAGGATCACGTAGTTATGCAAATTCGCCAACGACTCATAACAAGCTTATTTTAAAAAGACAGAGAAAACCGAAATTACGCTGAGGTTCTCCATCGATTTTTTTTTTTTTTTTTGTAAAAAACCCATCGTTCCGCATATTCACGAATGGGTCTTCTACCGATTTTACGCAAAAAGGACATATGGTTCCACAAATTCACCAACGGCTCCTTTTTTTTTCTTCAAAAAATCTAAACCAAATTCATACGAAATGATGTAGCGCATAATCTTACCTAGTCGTACTATATACCTGAAAGTTACAAAGACGTGTTCCTAATTAACGCTTTTTTAAGAAAACGAACGGAATGTCTATACTTTCTATGGATAAAAATAATATTATCTAACGCGTTAAGTTATTATCGCTGGGTTTAGTTTAGGTCATACTCTCGACTCTGTGCACAGTGTCTGATTGAGTTCTATCTCATCTTGTATCGTACCTCTGCTGTCAAGTTTGACTTGCATCACGTTCACGACTTCGTTATTATTGTTTGCAATCCGATCATAGATAGAGGTTATTGAGATAATTATTGTATTTTTATTAGTTAATTTGTTTGTTATAGAGTAATTTTTTTTATTTTTTGTTAGAGATTTTTGTAGATTCTCACGAGAGATTTCAGGACAGGAAAGGAGATGGAGAAAGGGAAAAACGCATTATTCTTTTAAAGGGATAATGAAAAAAAAACTCATTGACCAGGACCTGGACACCCTCCTCCGTCCTCCACAGAACCCCAGCCCTCCATCCCAAACTAACGGCCGAGATTCCGCAGTACCTCCCCGTCGCGACGAAGCATCCTCCTCGCGGAGTCTCACATGAGTCGCGTCCCAAAAAAATCGATTAAAATCAGAAAAATTAAAATCAGATAAATTAGCAAACACACGCAGCGACCGACCGACCGGTCGATCGATCGAGCTGCCTCCTCCAGCAAATCCACCAGAAATTCCGGCGGTAACAGCAGCGGAGGCGGCCTCCCAGATCTCGCCGGCGCGGGCACCGGCGGAGGCGGAGGGCGATGGCGCTGAACATGAAGACGTTCACGCAGGCGCTGGCAAAGGCGTCGGCGGTGATCGAGAAGACGGTGACGACGACGGTGCAGGAGGTGACGGGCCCGCGGCCGCTGCAGGACTACGAGCTGCTCGACCAGGCTGGGTCGGGGGGACCGGGCCTCGCGTGGCGGGTCTACACCGCGCGGCCGCGGGAGGGGGCGCCCTCCGCGCCCTACCCCGTCGTCTCCGTCTGGGTGCTCGACAAGCGCGCCCTCTCCGAGGCGCGAGCGCTGGCGGGGCTCTCTAAGGCGGCGGAGGACGCCTTCCTCGACCTAGCCCGCGCCGACGCCGCCCGCCTCGTGCGCCTGCGCCACCCGGGCGTGCTCCACGTCGTGCAGGCGCTGGACGAGACCAAGGCTGCCATGGCCATGGCCACCGAGCCGGTGTTCGCCTCCGTCTCCAACGCTCTCGGATGCCTCGACAACGTGGGCAAGGTGCCCAAGGAGCTCAAGGGCATGGTACGGATTGATGTTTCAGGCTTTGTTTGCTTTCCCGCGTGCCTAGATGTCTAGAATTGGGACCTTCGCAAATTAATTAGCTTCTACAAAGGCTAGACTTTGGGAAATTGGTGGTTCGATTAAAGCATACTAGCAGTATCAGTTTGCGCATGGATACTATCTACCACTCACTACCAGCTAGCGAGTTGACGTTGATTAGTGTTGCTGTCATATTGACGAGAGGGGCAAACTGGCAATTGTATCTAAATTGGAAAATTGGACCATTAATGAGCACCATGTAGATTTCTGCAGTACAATGCATGAGCTGAGAATATAACATTTACTTTTCTAATGCAGTTTTTGCAGTGTTGTGTCCAGAAAATTCACCAATTGGGGTCATTTATACTTTTAATAGTTCGGGACAATCCTTTCTTCACAATTAACTTCCTTTAGGGCTTGTTTGCGGTTGTTAAGCTTCTGTTGAAAAGCAGTTGGGAAAAATTTAGCACATTTTTGGCAAAATTAGATTATAATATAACAACTTATGTCATACAATGTTGGACCCCTCCTTATTTTCTCGCATATGTATATGTTCTTTAGAAACAACTCACACATTTTCTATTATTTTGTATGCAACAATATATCCTTTTGCAATATAGTTTAGAAAAAAAATGCAGCTAATCAAACACCAATATATATGAAAACGGTTCCAGCAAACGGGATTACCATAATCCGCCTCTATGCTAAATGAAGCCTTAGTGAGGTTAATCTATCAAAATTCGGGAAGTTCTCTGGGCAGTTATATAATTTGTTACTTCTAATACATGAGTTTGTAAAAATACTGTGGTGTCATTTGACCCCACGGTGGCTCCACCACTGTCGTTTGGTAGGATCTTAGGACACAAACAGGATCGGCTTTCCAGATATTCGGTTTGAATCAGATAATACTGACTTCTTCCATTGTAAAATTCTTAGATTCATGTGGTATTTCAGGGAGTTGGATTGCAATTGACTTAAGTTTGTCAAGTAATGATCAGTTGAGTCCGAAATATTTTCATTTCTGTGAACGAGTGCTCATAAATTTTATCTTGCTTACATTTTGTGTGTTGAATGGTGCACAATAATTGGTTGCATATCCAAAGCATGATCGTGTGTTTCAGTTGTACTATGTTTTACTTAGTTTCGGTTGTGTTCCAGGAAATGGGGCTACTGGAGATTAAACATGGATTGCTACAAGTTGCAGAGACATTGGATTTTCTTCATAACAATGCCCATCTTGCCCATCGAGCTATATCACCTGAGGTTGCAATGTAGAACCTTTCTTCTGCTTATAGTTTCTGCATGGTTGTTTCCTGTTATTGATATGCTTTATCATATGTGCGTTGTAATACTCGGTCATTTTGCTAGTTTCATGTTAGGTAATTTTTCAACTATTCAATGAAATGAATCTGCTGTAGTGTGAAGTTCCCTTTGACAATGTTGTCAAGTTCATCTGTACCATGCTGTGGTCTAGGCTAACTGCCCATTATATCCTGCTGTTTTGTATTTGCACTTAGTGCTGAACATACTCAATTCAATATTTCTCAAATTGATTCCTATGAAGTATTCTCTTTATATGGAACTAATTAATAGATATTGTTTTTTGAACTCTCTCTCTCTCTCTATATATATATATATATATAGAGAGAATATAGAGAGAGAGAGAGAGAGAGAGAGAGAGAGAGAGAGGATGGCTAGAGTGCTATCGATAGCACAGATCTTCCGTGCTATAGCGTTGTGTTTGCAAAATTCGAAGACGAAACTATTGATTCAAACCGTGCATTCTGTTTATCTCATTGAAATCTTATTACCCACCAAATTATATATTTTTTAAACTTTTTCTCCTATTTATTTTGTATTTTTAAAAACCAGCTTCATTGGACGCCCCACAACTAATTAGATCGTGGATTTTGAAAAATACAAAATAAATAGGAGAAAAATTTCAAAAAATATAAAATTTGGTGGGTAGTGAGATTTCAATGAGATGAACAGAATGCACGGTTTGGATCAACAGTTTCGTCTTCGAATTTTGCAAACACAGCGTTATAGCACGGAGGATCTGTGCTATCGATAGCACACTAGCAATCCTCTCTCTCTCTCTCTCTATATATATATATATATATATATATATATATAGGAAAAATACTTTCTAGTCCCGGGAGTAATTATTTCCATCTCTGAAATACCACCCAAACGAACTTAAAATACTTCTTTATCACTTTGGATACACTCATATACTAATTATAAGATATTCCAATGAGATCCACATGAAAAAATTGCAAGGGAGTACATAGTTTTTAGCGTATGCAAATACCTTCATATACGCACATAAAAAGGAGTATGTCTAAAAAGTATACATACTACATCTGAAAAATTGTAAATACCACCTAGATGGTGTTGCGCGAGATACTCCTTACGTGTGAGATACGGCATAGGGAGTAATTACTACTGGGAGTAGAAAAGAGGCTTCCTATATATATACACACACGCACATATATATATACATGTATACATATGTATACATGTGTACACATGTATACACATGTGTGTGTAGGGGGGATATCCAGTGAAAACCCCCCTTGCTGTGAAAACTCTGTGAAACCCACGTGTAAAAGTTTTGAAAATTCTCAAAAAATTACCATACGTAGGGGAGGTGAGGTTCTACAACCCTATGAAATTTGAAGGCCAAACTCAATCGCATTTGGAAGATATGAAAAAGACATTGCAAAATGAATAGTACTAAACAGTGAAAATCACTATGCATACTGAATTTGTCTTTTTTATGTCTTCCAAATGCGATTAAGTTTGGTCTTCAAATTTTACAGGGTTGTAGAACCTCACCTCTCCTATTTATGGTAATACTATAATTTTGAGAATTTTTCAAAACTCTTACACGTGGGTTTCACGGAGTTTTCACAGCAAGGGGGGTTTGATATCCCCCTACACACACGTGTATACACGTGTACACATGTATACACGTATGCAAATATATATATATATATATATATATATATATATATATATATATATATATAGTACACTTACCTGGGGCACCATGATCTAAAATAGGTATTTTCCATATTTATTTGCATTCGAAATTTTTTGAAATTTTTAGGATGTTGAGTTTAACCAGTTTACTAACTAGTTCAAACAAGTTTGAACTAAAATTCGAACTAGAGTTTCTTTTTTTGATGATAATTTGATTGCAGGTATGTGCTGATTATATATATAAATTAGCAAAGCATGTAAGCTAAATGTTCAAATCTTTGAATTCGAGTATATTTTTTCAAAGGTATGTGTTTCATTTGAATTGTTATAGATGGGTATATACCCTAAAACTGAAAGTTTTGAAAAATATATCCGAATTTGACTTGAATTAGTGCATTTAAAATCATGGTGCCTGGGCACCATGGTGTCCCATTACAAGTGTCCTATATATATATATATATATATATATATATATATATATATATATATATATATATGAAGCCTTACATACTTCCACTTCTAATATACCACTTAAACGAACGCATTATACTCCTTTATCACTTTTAGTATAATTCAATAGTAATTTTAAGATACTCTAATATGATTTGGTTGAAAAAATTTCATTGAAACCTTTTATTTTTTGTTATATAGCCTTTTCCACATAAAAAGAAGGATGTACACAAATTATGCTATAAAGAGTGGACTTTGATGAAATATTTTGTAGAAATGACTTTGAAGTATTAAAGAGGTATAACAACATCATTTAAGCGGTATATTGAAGGTGGGAGTACATACTCCTAGGAGTATGGAACCATTTTCCTACACACACACATTGCAGATGCGTGAGTTTGATGTTGCTGCTTATGAGTGTGGTATATTCGACATATTTCATTGTGCCATGTTTTAATTTCTAGACTGTAATAATTCGCTCTCTTTTGCAGACAGTCTTTATAACTGCAAGTGGATCTTGGAAGCTTGGTGGATTAGGTTTTGCTCTTTCTGTTGACCAAGCCACGGGTGGCTTGACATCATCACAGCAATTCCATTATTCGGTTAGGAAGTAGTTTATGCTTAGTTTGACATTCTAGTTACTTATTTGGATATATTAGCTAATTGATATTCTCTTTCTTAGAGCCATAAGCCCATAAAAGAAACAATATTATAGAGATTCTCTTAACTAGGTGCCACAATGCAGGACTGTAGTCGTCCTTAAATTTGATTACAATACTCAATTAAGTTATTAATGGAAAATTGAACATCCTTTTGAAGTTCGAACTATTGAACTAATCATGTGCTTTGCACACCAATTGTTTTTACTGACATTGTCGCTGCAATTAGCAATTTATATATATTAGAGCATGCTTTCTAAACCCTGCTTGTTTTAGCATTTCCACTCTTTGAATCATAACCTTTTTACCCGTTTGACTTCTCGTTAGGACTATGATGTTGAGGATACAGCTTTACCTCTTCAACCATCTCTGAATTATACTGCACCAGAATTGGTCCGAAGTGGAGATTCTAAAGTTGGCTCTGCCTGTGACATGTTTAGTTTTGGATGTCTGGCTTACCACCTGGTTGCTCGTAGACCACTTCTGGACTGCCATAACAATGTTAAAATGGTATGTATTTAATCTGGATGATGACATCTACCCATTCTAAATGTTGTTCTTTTATGTATCAGTGGTCTGAACTGCAGATGTTACACTTTTTTCCTTTGAATTCTGCAAATGTACCATCTGTTATGGTTGCATGTATTGCAGATATCCTGAAGTTTCCCCCTGTTCTTGCAGTACATGAATTCCTTGACATATTTAACGAGTGAAGCCTTTTCTAATATTCCCGCCGATTTGGTGGTGGATTTGCAAAGGATGCTATCAGTTGATGCGGTATCACGCCCTAGTGCTATGGCCTTTACTGGTAAAGTATCACTCCCTTTCCCCCTTATTTCAGGCATAAGATATTGTAGAATGGTGTTTTTGGATGATCCTACTGATGGTGCTAATCGTAGACAGTACTAATAGTTGGTTGAAATGCTTTTGAAATATTACCCTTTTCTGTCTGATAGGCTCTTCTTTCTTCCGGGATGATACAAGGTTGCGCGCACTTCGTTTCCTTGACCATTTGCTTGTATGTTTTTATTATTCCTTTAATCACTTCCCTAGATAAGTTCAAAGGTTTTGAGTTTTACTGCTATGTGTATCAAGCTTACTTGCAGTCTGAGAATCACAAACAATCTGACCAGTTTAAGCTTAAGTTATACCTAGCAAGACAGCAGCAGGATCATTATCCCTTAGAATAATGTTTGTCTGAAAGAGGCAACATAACAATTTGGTAGCCAAAAATTGTTCTAATATTAATACATCATCCTTTTCAGGAGAGAGATAATATGCAGAAGACAGAGTTTTTGAAGGCATTATCGGATATGTGGAAGGACTTCGATTCGCGAGTTCTTCGATACAAGGTATGTGCAATCCATTCTCTGTATTTTGTTCCAGTCAATGTTGTTTCCAGAAGAGCCTACTCTCATCAAACTGTGAGCACCATTTGCTTTGGCAATATACTGTCTCATAGAAGCTATTGGAACCCACGTGTAGTCAATTAAATGTGTAGATGTTTTTTTTCCACTTAATTTCCAGTTACCTGATGTAAATTTATTGCATGATCATCATAAAGTACTCAAGCTCTATGAAATTTTCATTTCAATCCACTATCAAATGCTCATTTTATCTCGTTGCTATGAAGCTCTGATCAAGACCCAAGAGATAAGTTTTAGGGAGTTCATTTTGTCAAACATGTCGAGTAGTAAACTCAAGACACTGGCAATTAAAAGTTTGATATGGAAAACAAAGAAAAAAAATGTCCACACCTTAATTTCCTGACTTTCACTTAGTTATTACAGAACTGAATCACTTTATTGGTTAATACAGTTTGACAGCATTCTCTTGTTTCTCTGCTTTACAATTTCAATTAATCTATTGATGACTGATTTACGTCTTTACATGTGTGCATGCAATCCTTTTCTTTTTGTCAAGAAAAAAGCTGCCCTACAATGTTAGCTGATCTATTGGCTATTTTAAGCTGATTCATATTTTGCAACCAGGTTCTTCCACCTCTTTGTGCTGAGTTACGCAACATGGTTATGCAGCCAATGATTCTGCCCATGGTTCTGACAATAGCAGAATCTCAGGTCATCTTTCTTGTTTCTCAATAATTCTTTTTCAAATACATGAATTGTTGTTCCTTGTTCAACAAATGTTATGGACTTACGTACATGGTTATTAATGTGATAAGGTGACGAGAGGCAACTCACCACATTTTTACCGTCAAAGCGCTTAAGGCGCCTGGCAAGGCGACCCCATGCACACATCAAAATTTAACATTTAATAGTAGCTTCAAGCCATCAACCATTAACATTTAACAGCAAAATGTAAGGATCCACAGTCTTGCAAACACATAGCCCAACCACAGAGGATCTAGTTCTAGAACATAAAAGAAAAAATGGGAGAAGATGAGGCCTCATGGGGTTGGGCTGGCACAGTCCAACTGCCATTTAATCCTCTCTTTCCTCTCTTAGACCAATCCCTTACCTCAACTGCCTAACTACCGACGTCTCTCTCTCTCTCTCTCCACCGATGGCCAGTGGTGGCACGGCGACCGGCGGCGGGTGGTGAGCAACGATCGCCGGAGGGAAGAAGTGGCGGCATGGGTGGGGGCGGCCGGATCCAACCTTTTTTCCTTGCCTTCGGCTGCCTGCAGATCCCACAACAATGCGGGCGGCGGAAGACGGATTTGGTAGTGGCTTAGGTGGGGTTGGATGGATCAAATCAATGCGGTGGGGGCGATTGAATCCAGCTTTCTTCCTTGGCTCCGGAGCTGGCGACGGTAAGTAATCTCTCTCCCTTGACGTCTGCCTCAATCGTCCCCGACGCCATACTCCACCTAAGCGACGCCATGGTGATGCCTTGGCTGTAAGGCGGATGCCATAGGTATGAATGGCAAGGCAAGGCCCGTGGTGAACCCCCCTTGATCGCCTTACTGCTTAAGCGACGCTTTAAAAACCATGCTTCTATACTTCCTTATGTGATTATTAGCTAATAGCAAAAATGTTATGGTTCTCTTAACAATTTGCATAATCTCAATAGCTGCTCATCTTGCTAGCACTTCTCATCTAATTATATGTTCTTTTACTAGATTAACCCCTCATTTCGTGCATTTAGATCATTCTTGTTGTAACACCCACTAACCCACAGCATTGAATTATTGTAATTCCATTATGACACCTCGATTTCTGCAGTCCATAGAAATTTTTTTAAAGCAAATTGCATCTCAAGTTGTGTTACTGGTAATATCTTTTTTAATGCCGACTTCTGGAAAAACCGTTGTTTTCTGCTCCCTTGCAGGATAGAGGTGATTTTGAGCTTTCGACATTGCCTGCACTTGTTCCGGTATTTACTTCAGCTTCAGGTGAAACTCTTCTTTTGCTTGTGAAGCATGCAGATCTCATTATCAACAAGGTAATTATGGTATTTTGTGAAATATTGAAGTATTGAACTGATAAAATATTCCTTGTTTACCCCATCGATTTCTCTATGAATGAAAGCAATGATAATCTTAATCCGCAAAATGCAATGATAATCTTAATCCGCAAAGGATCTTTACTATCAAATAGTTATTGGAATTTGCATTGCTTTTATTTATTATTTTGATTTGTGACCAGTTTAATTTTGTTGTTGCGTTCCCCTTGCAGGCCACACAGGAACATTTGATATCGCATGTTCTTCCTATGCTGGTCCGGGCTTATGATGACACTGATCCCCGGCTACAGGAAGAAGTTTTGCGCCGAACTGTGCTGCTGTCTTGTCAGCTTGACATGAAGGTTAACCTTGATTTATTTTGGCTGAAATGAATATTAACCATTTGATTGTGTTGCGCCCCTCCATCAATAAAGTATTGTGCTTTTTGTTCTGTTCGAAGTCGATTGTTCAAATGATTTCTCACTTGACGAATGAACTTAGTGTATGAACAAATCATCCACAATTCCACCTTATGTATTCAACTATTCATTCAATGGTTTCTTCTTGCAGCTACTGAAACAGGTTGTGCTGCCACGTGTACATGGATTAGCTCTTAAGACAACAGTTGCTGCGGTATGCATTATATGTGATTTAAATTCATATTTTTGGTAATTTATTTATTAGCTTTGATCATACCAATATGCATATGCATTAAAAAGTTATAAGATTTATAACGAAAGGAGCTAGGTTGCATAAAATAGTTAAATAAAAGGGAAAACTGCTGTCTTCATTCCTATTCTAGCAGGCACATCGCACACAGAAAAGAAAGAAAAGTATAAGGGCTATGTGATATAGAATATATGATTTTCTTGTCTAGTTATGCACTATATTATTTGTCTTTTGTTATTATCTGATATGCTACCAAACATTTTCCTATTAATGGTCATAATTTATTGATGCTGTACAATAGGCCTAGTAGTAAGTTTGTTGTTATGGACAGTTTGGCTTTCTGAATTAATGTTTAGTAATATATAATAGTGTATATCTTAATATTTAGTCATGTGGTAGTGCATCTATTGGGTCTTCTTAGTTTTAATTGGTGTTAGTGTTCTATCATCACATTTCTGTTTTTTCTCTCTATATACTCAATTTTCCGAATATCTGCTGCTAGCTTTGGTAATTCCACCTCACTTTAAGGAAGGCAGCATTCTGTACTTTATATCGTTCCGTATTTTTTGTTGCTTTCTTATTATTTTAATTGTTCCTTACAAATATAGGTGCGAGTAAATGCCTTGCGCTGTTTAGGAGATCTTGTTCCATCCTTGGATAAAGTAGGTATGCTGGAGATCTTGCAGACCCTTCGGCGTTGCACCGCTGTTGACCATTCTGCCCCAACCCTTATGTGCACCCTTGGAGTTGCTAATGCAATTTTTAAACAGGTTAATTCTTGACATTTTGTATTTACTATCGTGAATTATGAGCACCCTTTTTTCCTTGCCGATTGATGTACCTTTTACCAGCACCCTATGTAACTCGTTTGTCAATGATACAGTGTGGTGTTGAGTTTGCTGCTGAACATGTGATTCCTCTCATCTTCCCATTGCTCACAGCACAGCAACTGAATGCACAGCAATTTGCCAAGTACATCCTATTTGTCAAGGATATTACAAGGTACCATTTACTATCCATGACACTCAGATTCCACAATCAATATATCAACTAAACCACTGTCTACTTCTGCAGCAAGATCGAAGAGAAGCGTGGTGTGACTGTTACTGATAATGGGAATACAGAGGTAAAAGTACCGCCTTCATTGTCAAATGGTGTTCATTCTGAACCAATGTCAGGGGGCGTAGGACAAACTGGACAAATATCAGCTGCAAAGAGCACCCCTGCATGGGATGAAGACTGGGGGCCAACTAAGAAAACCAGTGCTCCGTCACTCTCTTTTGATTCCAGTGCGCAAACAAAGCAACCCTCGACAGACCCTTTTGATTTCAGCACTAAAAGAAAGCAACCCTCCACGCTCCCTTTCGATTTCAGTACTGAAACAAAGCAACTGTCCACAGTCTCTCAGGTTACAGCAGCTACAATCTCACCTGCACAACCACTTCCATCGTTGCAATCTGTTGGACCCAGTTCAGGACCTCAAACTTCTGGTTCATGTGTTCCTGTTGACATCGAGTGGCCGCCTCGAAAAAGCACATTATCTGACTCTAATGTGGCGTTGTCTTTTAACAAGGAGGGTAAATCTGGAGGATTGTCTAGCAATGGACTTGATGATATTGATCCTTTTGCCAACTGGCCCCCTAAACCAAGCAGCGCTGCCGGTATTTCAGCGGTTGAGCACCCACCAAGCACAAACCAAAGCATTTATAGATTGAACACAGGAAACATAGGCTTTGGTGGCAGCGACAGTTCTCTGGGGCAAATGAAAACCAACCAAATGAGCTGGTCTGCGAAACCAAACAGTACCAATTTAATGAGCATGAACTCAACCGGCAGCTATTTGAACCAGGCCAACTCAGCTCTGGGATTTGGTAATCCAGTTGGACTGAGCACTGGTCTTTCCAATCCAAGTAGGTCCGTTGCAGGCCAGAGCATCATGCAACCAAAATCTGATCTTGGATCATTATCACTGTCCACGAATTCTGCACACGGCCCGCCCAAGCTTGCCCCTCCTCCAACCGCTGCTGTTGGAAGAGGGCGGGGTAGAAATCAAGGGCAATCAGCACTCTCCCGAGCATCACGGACCCCTCATTCCAATGCTTCATCAGAGCAACCGCCCCTTCTAGATTTACTGTAGCACGAGAGGACTGTCTCTGTTCTTCCTTTTGCAAATGGCAATGGGTAGTTCTCAGCGTTGAAGCCTTCTGCATGGTGAGTACCATGCTTTTCTCAAACCTGCTTGCAGCGATAATGTATTTTCTTGTAAGTTTGAAATTGGACGGCCTCGGTTGATAGTCCCAAAGAAGCTGCTTCGGAGCCTTCCTGAGGTTACAGAATGTTCTCTTGCTTAGGGTTTTTTTTATTTCAGTGCTGAGGACCTCTTCGAATTGGCGAAACAGGATAAATTTTATTTGTGTATAATATCTTTGTCCAAACTCGGCTGTAGATTTGTAGAGTTCATGAATACAGTCAACGTGTTCGTTGGGGTGTGAAATTTTGAATGCTCAGAATGTACCACCAGGTTTTAATGGGCCTCGTGCAGATGGACCCCGGTATTACTCAATAGTTTCCTATACCATGTAATTCATTCATTCTGGTGAGGGCCCTGTTGTGTAGTGTAGCCGTCAAACATAGGCCCATCTGCAATTCTTCTGGCTATTGTTGGAAGAAACTGTTGTTGATAAACCATTCATGTTTCTTGTGACTACAACTGTTTAAAGTGTGCATGTCTGGTCAACACTTTAGCTTCACCATTCCCAACTAATTCTGCTTGGTTTGAGATGCTTCTCTTCATCCTGATTTGAAAATCTACATGATCATGTCGAGTTGTGGACTGGACAAACAGTTCTTGGTTGTATTTTTATGTGACACCTCTGATGGCACTAGCTGTCGCTCTCATACCGAATGCAGCCAGCTGCAGTGTTTTCGTGACCCATGCACTGGATAACACCTTTATATTTGAATTTGCTACAGCCTTTTTTTACCACTGTACAGTGTATTTGGTTGGGATGCATGGCAGGAATATCTCAGTTCCATGCCAGTTCGATGATGCACCAGGAGACAAATGGCTCAGAGAAAATGGCAAGCTGGCCTTCACTGCAATGCCGCTCTATCTTCGGCCAGAAACCACTGGGCCTCCCTCTACACCCTCTCATCATGGGGAGCTCAAGATGGCCATGTTCTTGCAGCCTCACATAGTCACGCACCCACATGAGCTCCTGCAAGTCCTTGCAAGCAAGGCAAGTGCAAGTGCAGGTGCATGCATGATGCATTGATTGATTGGGGGCAAAGAGCACTGTGCAAGTGTGCACGCAACAGCCATGGGTAGGCTCCTGATTAGGGATGGGTGGCTGCGAAAGGGATGGACGGATCGATGGGGTGCTATGTGATCACATTCATCCATCCATTCGTAGTGGGGGAAATGTAAAGACAATGTAGATGAGACCATGAGAGGCAAGAGGCATCTTGCAAATGATGCATACGCGGTACGCTGCCTAGATGGTGAGATGCTACAATGCCTCACAACGGTATGTAACACCTTGTCTGTTAATGTAAAGATTTATGTGGACCACGTAGGACGGTGGTGTGGTTAATTCTATATTACTTGCATAATATGAGTTGTAGTAGTATATAATATCTGTTGGTTTTAAACATAGCATCTTGGGATTAAACTTTTTACACGCGTGGAAGACTTTGCGTGAAATTTAGATCGCATATGTACTGTAGAAAAATCACAACAAGAGCAGAGCAGATGATTTGACAGGGTGGGGCAGGCGGCCGGGCAGCTAGCAGTGCAAGACAACGTTAGCTCATCAGTCACCTGTCACCAGAAGATGCTGCAGTGAGCTTCAGCTAGAGACCGACTGAGTGGTCCCACCCGGCCTGCGGCGCTGCCGGCCGGCCGGCCTTGCGCTCACATGCCGGGGCACGGCGTTGTCACGCCAGCTGGATGTCGTCGATGTGCAGGGACACGACAGGATGGGCATGTCAATCGAGTATGGAGGAATGCAGCGATTCGGACAGCACACACAGCAGGTTCGAGGTACGGCACTGTAGCATACATATTATGTTCTCCTTTTCTCGAAGATATGCGGCGGCCGATTCTGCGTACGCACGTGCATGACAGCGCAAACCTAGAATCTGAGCGCTCGGGAAGCCAACCAGCGATGAAAAAGAGCTAAGTTTTACAAGTACGAGAAGTATATGCTAGCAAGGTTACGTTGCTACTGTTCATGATCGAAGAGACGATAGACTGGAACCTCAAATTTAAGATGATGCTCTATCGTGCTAGTAGTTTGTGCAAACGGTGGTCCGAAATGGAGGTGGGCACTTGGGCCGGGCTCTTTTGGGCCAGCCCGAAACACGACGGGACCGAAACACGACGGGATGGTCTAGTGCAAAGCTCGGTACGGCACGGTACGGTTCCGTGTCGGACCGAGCTGTTGATGTGATTAGTCTCTTATGTAATTAAAATAGGTAGTTTAGTAGTAGTGATGTGTTTTATTTCTTTGTTCGTCACAATAGTGAAAATGGGTCGGGTCTGGGCCGGGCTTAGGCTCGCCAAAGACGAGTCGGGCTGGCACGGTGGACACGATGGGCTGTCGTGGCATGGCACGGTTCCAGCCTGAAGCACAATGGGCCTGGACCAGACCGGCACTGCACGACACGACGTCCACCTCTAGTCCGAATATATGTACACACATACGACAGTAATTGTAGTTACAGCTGGAGCGGTGCCGTCTTAAGTTTGTAATGGACCACGATACGTAGGTAGAGCCCGGCCTACGTACGTGTTGCACGAGTGGATAACCACTACTACTAACGTGTATGTTTGTACAGAGCCTGGAGACTAGTGGATAGAGTGATGTGGAGTTGGAACTTTCTCGTGCTCCAGGTAAATAAATTTCTGACGGTGCCGATCGACTTGCTGTGATGGAGTTAATATATACTAGCATTTGAGACTAGGTAAGCAGTGCGAGACTTACTGCAGCTAAAGCCATTTATGTACGTACATATATATATATATATATATATATATATATATATATATATATATATATATATATATATATATATATATATATATATATATATATGCAGTAGTACATATGGTGTTCCATAACAAAAGGAGCAAGCACTTGTATTCAGTTCTGTTTTTGGCCTGCAAGCACGTAACGCTACTAGATATAGAACTGAAATGGCGTCTTCTGTTGTAGTATCGTTTTCAGAGCAACTATGAACTGTGCGCAAGGAAGGGGGGGGGGGGGGGGGGGGCGAGAGAGAGAGAGAGAGAGAAGGATGGGCACAGATGGGATATAGACAAACCAGATCTATGAGTTGATTGCATCTCCCTGGCTAACAAGTTTTTCGTTTTTTTCCCTTTCCGAAGGGCGTACATTTTTTTCCATTCTTTTTCAAATCTCTCTCTTGTACTAATGTATTTTTTTTTTTTTAGAAATAACCTCCTCCCAATCATAAAAGGCACAACAAGTGACACTTGTCACCTACCGCGTCCTCTGTACTACGGCAAGTTATTGGCATCGCGGGAGCATTGGGCGTTGTGTTAGGTGGGTGGGCTCACCGTGGCAGAGTTGAGTACCATGGACGTATGCTGTATTAGGCGAGGCACTGTTCTGTTGTGGTCCCTGTGCGGGATAGGTGCCACGGGTGACACCACACTAGGATCTATCACGGTGCCACGGCAGGTGGCATGTGTCACTATTTCTGTGGTCATGAAGAAAATTGTTTTTGTAATTTTATTCGCACAGAGACGATATTTTAAAAAAGAAAAAAGAAAAATAAGGTTTCCTAGCTAATCAGCAATCCCATCTCTCTCTCCCCTCCATGATTCAAAACCTCGGCGATATTTTGGAAATCTCGGTTTTTTATCGGGGCCGAGATTCCAAACCTTGGTGAGATAAATTGCTACAGTGATTTCAAGATTTTTCAGGGAGATTTTTTATTTTTGACCGAGATGATCACAAATGCGATTGGTTTTTATGTTTGTAGGATCGGATTTAGCAATACATTTTTTTTGTAGTACAATGTAATATCTTTTCTGAAGAATATGTGAAAATTTTGCAAAAAATATATATACAACTTTCATGTGTTTTTGACCAAGAAGATCCTAAGAGGTTGAATAGGGACAAAATTTCGGTTTTGCCGACCGGCTAAATACCGGTTTTGAAATTTGATTTTTTCGTTTCGATCGGATTTCAGTCAAAATTCTAAAATTTTGCCGATGTTTTGGATTTCGGTCGCCCTTAAGATGTGATTTGAAAACAAAATGTGTAACTTGTAATATCTCTCGTGGATGTGAAAAAAAAGAGATCATGGTTGTTGATGACCATCACATCCAACCCATTAAAGATGGGAGGTTTGGAGTTTCCTCAAAGCTCCACCTCACCTCCTTGCTGGTTTTGCGAACCACCCCCTCCGTTTCTTCGAATCGCGGATAGATCACTCTAAGTTATAAAAAGGTCCTTCACGATTTCTTGTGAGGGGAAGAAAAATTTTTCGGGTTCGCGTTTAGGTCCCTCGTTCGCCAATTTACGTGAAAAAACTCCCAATAAATACAAATCACGATCGAGCCCTTTTCTAATTTTTCAGGGTAGCGGTCAGGTCCAAAAGCATAACAAATAGGTCCTCGCTCCTTACATCTAGGTCCTTTCTCTGTTTTCTTCGAAAAAAATATTTTCGTCAACAGAAAGATGTGTACTTTTTTCCCAGTTCAGTCTATAAGGTTTCTCGAACCTCCAAAAATTTGAAAAATATGTCTAGATCTACTTTTTCTACGGAATAAAATGCAGAGTAATTTTTCGTTCACGCGTGCGGCGTGCGCATTTAAAAAAACGTCTAGATCTATTTTTTCTCCGAAAAAAAACGCAAAATCGTATTTTTTTTCGGCTCGGTCTCTGAGGTTTCTCGTGCCTCCAAAAATTTGGAAAATACGTCTAAGTATACTTTTTATTTAAGGAAAAAAACAGAGTTATTTTTCGTTCAAGCACGCGCCATGTGCATTTAAAAATACGCCTAAATCTATTTTTCTCTGAAAAATTATTTTTCCTCCAGAAAAAACACAAAATCATTTTCCTTTTATGCGCGTGGCGTCGCCACGTACTTTTTAGCTTAGTAATCTGTAAGAAAAGAGGGATAGGGGAGCCCTACATCACACGCAGAGAATGATCGGAGAATACTACATTGCTGACCACGTGGCACAGGTGAAGGGGAGCCCCACTCAAGTGGCGCGGGCTAGGCCCCGGGCCACGTGTCAAGCAGGCGCGCCACTGCCTCGCGCTAGCCACAGCCCCGGCACGGCGGCACGTACGTTGTGACGTCATCCTCGCCCAAACAACCTAGGGCCGCGCGCCTCCTCTCCTCTGCTCTCTCAGCGCGCGCATTGTTGATTTCGTCCTCCTCCATCCCATGTGCAGCCTTGCGCAATCCATGGCCATGCATAGGCTGCTGCGTCCGCTTGCGCGGTTTACCGCGACGGTTCATTAAACCTAGATGCTTGTAGATTGTATCGAAAAAAAAGGTAAATTTTATCTTACGAAATATTTTATTTGTAAATCGCTTGTGTACCTTTTTTTTTAATTAAGCTGTTAAGCTGGTCAAATCTTATAAGTTTATTGTACTTTCAAGATCCTTGGATTCCACAGTAGCACGTCATCAAACATGCTCTATTTAGAAAAAAAAGTTAAGATTGTTAGAGATGTACCTGCTCGGAGAGAGAGAGAGAAATATGGTAAATACTGTTCATGGAATACAAATTACTCCTCAAAAGTAAATCGGCACGATGGCACCAACTGGCCATGCAGGTACAGGACGTTTGTCAAAAGTGATAAAAAGCGCCAGCTAGCCAATGTTGCTGCTCCAGTGAGGAATCCATGGAACCAACCAATCAAGCGGCCGCAGAAGATTGGAGCTGTTCTTCTTTCGCCCCACAAGCACACCTTGGTGGGAGGCTGGCGACGGCCATGGGCCCTGTCTCCTCCTCCTCCTCCTCCTCTCTCTCTCTCTCTCTCTCTTTCCCTCCAGAGAGAGAAACAGAAGGGATTATACTACCTGTGCTTCCTTGCATTGCACTGCATGTTCCTGGAGACCTAGACTGACCTGGGATTTCCTGCAGGGCAGTAAAAGGATTAACAAGCTCCAGTGTATCCAATCGCAAACTAACCATATATGCAATGCCCAGTAGCGATTGCTGGAGGGTATAGCGGAGACTAGATAGCTGCAATGCAAGCAAAACACAAGCGGCAAGAGCCCCGAATAATCTTGTAATTGGTTAAGAGTTCGAAATTCGAATAGGAAGAGGAGGTGGAGTAGGATAAAGAAATAGAAGATGGATTAGGATGGAGAGGTGGAGACTACTTGGCTATAGTTTTAGTATAAATATAAATATAGGGTTGAGTTTTGTAAGCAAGAAGCAAGCCAGTAAACGAGAAATAAAGAACAGAAAGTTGCCCCAAAGATTTCTGGGTGTCCTGTTCCAACGCTGGGGTTTTGTTCCGTTCCCCTGCCAATGCTGGGAATCTCCGGAGCAGGCAACGTGCCAAGCTAACGTTTGTGTATGTGCCACTCGAGCACTCGCCATCAGCAGCAGTAGCTGTTGCACATATGTTGCTGTAGTGGTGTGCTTACTGCTTACAACCTCACGACTGCATTTCTTATACGCTAGAAATTAAGGTGTCCATGGTTTGTTTGCGGTTTAATTTAGACTGCGTTTTCGGTAGTTTTATGTCATTGCGATAGGGCATCTTGGGCATTCGAGTTTACAGTGGCATGCCCAATATGCAAGCCCTAGCAGGAGAGGAGAGTATTTCTGGGGCCAGGTAGAAATAGGATACAAGGGAAAAAGGACCTTGCAAAAACTGTCTAATGCATGAGATGTCAGGTCCTGTTCAGCCGTGTGACCACTTTTCAGATCTATGAGGAGAAGCCAGGGTGCTGGCTGTGCCTCCAACTTTCCAGTGAGTCCCATGACATGGTACATGTCAAGGGGAAGAGATCAAGGCAGTAGTTGCCATGAGCAAACCTTTAACTCTTGGTTGTTGGAGCTCACGTGCATGGATGGATGCATCTGCTCTCCTTTGAAACACAGAAGAACCTATGCAAAAAGCCATGTCTTGCCATGATGGATTTTGTGAGATGCTCTATAGCTACCTGAAAAGTTGCAATGGGGCCGTGTGTTTTTATGAAAGGCTGCAGCCTTTCCCCAGAGCACATTATAGTACGGCTCAGTGGCACCATTAAGAGCAAATAGTGGCTGCACCAGGGTTACTGAAGGGGTGTTAGATTGGGACAATTGGCTGTTTGCCTAATGCATCGTCATGCTTGGACGCATGTATCCATCTTCATGCATATTGTGAAATCATGTGCTGAAAAATTGGCTTAGTAAAGAATTTGATATTGCAAAGTGGTTGTGCTTATGACATGTGTGGTGCATGTGCATGTGTCGTTGCAGATAATTACTCGATATGCTTGTGATAGCATGGTAATGATTTTGTTTGATGCAATGTGCTCGTGTGAGTGGTTGCATGGACTGATCTTGAGTCAAGTCGTGGCCTTATGCTCGTACATGGTTTCGTATTTTTGTTCATATGCAGGTGTTGCTTGAGGTCGAACGTGGTCGATGAAGGGACCAGAACTAAATTTATGGAGGAACTGAGGTTTAGGATTAGGTTCAGGGAAGAACCGAGGTTCTAGTGGTTAAGGATGTCATACGAGACGTTTGGACTAGAGAACGGTGCACGTGAATGTGAGTGAGTCACGTGGTAGAGGCAGGTGGGCCGTACATGTGCAAATATAAGTTTTGGGCTGTGTGCATATATGAAAGTGCATCTAGGCCCCTAATAATGTTTTGCTTGATTAATGATAAACGATTAAAGAATCTAACGTGTTCAACTAGTTTATGAACAGGTGAAAGTTTTAAATAGAGATCATCTACGATCTTCGGGCATCCTCAAACGTCATTGAGTAAGAAAAAACGGCAACTGCGTATGTAATTTTAATTTGTTGAGTCATAGGATTGCCGTACTATCAAGAGGGGTGCGTTGAAATTGGTCTAGAGATGGTTTATATGCTCAGATGAATGATGTTTAGTCTCTTGAGAGTGTTCGAGTCTTCTTCCGTGCATTGGAATGCTGTAGTTGTCAAGTTCTTGTCGGATGTTCCGAAGTCAGTTCGGATATTCCGAAGTTCAGACATTCCGATGTGTGGTTGTGCTTTAGTCCGTAGTGCGTTGTTAGGGTCAGACATTTCGATATTTTATATCGGATGTTCCGATACTTGTTGGCTCTCGGATAGGGTACTCTCTGTTTTGTTCGAAAGTTCCGATGCTGGGTATCGGAAGTTCCGATGCGTGTTGTCCTGAAAAGGGTACTCTCTGCCGAGTTCGCATCGTCTCAAGTTTGTCTTCTAAGTTCAAGTAGCCGCTACCGCTTTGGGAACTCTGTTTGGTTCGGATGTTCCGATATTTATATCGGACATTCCGATGTGGACTTAGAAAGTTTTGTTGAGTTCTCTTTCTAGACGTCATCGGATGTTCCGAAGTTGATTTCGGACACTCCGATGCACGTAGTTTTCGACCGTTGGAAGCTTTCCAAGTTCTGGTTGTTTGCACTCATCGGACATTTCGATGTTGGGATCGGATATTCCGATGTGTGGCTGAGTGCGGGTATAGCGGCTAGTTTTGAACCAAAACTATAAATACCCCTCTCCTCTCCCTTTTGTGGGTTACACACTTCATTTGGCTGAACACTTGAGCACCTTGAGCACACCCTAGAGCTTTCTTGAGCCCTCCTCTTGATCTTGGTGATCATCTAGTGAGTGAGGAAACATTAAGTGTGGCTGAGAGCAAATAGCCAAGCATTCATTCATCTTGAGCATTAGAGAACCTCTTCAAGATCAAGAATCTAGCGCATTCATTACTCTTGTAGGTTGAAGCACTCCTAGACGGCTAGGCGTCGCTCACGAGCTCCCGACGATTGTGGGAAGCCGTGAGAAGTTTGTGAAGGCTGGCTCCGCCTCCGAAAGGAAAGGAACCAATAGTGAAACCAAGCCTCAAGTGAGACCGAGGTTTGGGAGGAAAGGGTTGGAAAAGACCCGGTTCTTTGGAGCTTCCTCAACGGAGACGTAGGATTTCCTCAAGAATCCGAACTCTGGGAACAAATCCTTGTTTCCCTACTTGTCTCATTGTTTCCACTGCATCTAAGATTATTCTTGAAGCTTATTTCTTTCAGTAGATTCTTCTCTTAGTTGAAGTCTATCGGACATTCCGAACAAATACCGGAAGTTCCGATCTAGTCGGAAGTTCCGATATTATACCGGAAGTTCCGATACTCTTTCCGCTGCGACGAATTTAATTTTAATTTTAAATTGCCTATTCACCCCTCCCCTCTAGGCAACTTTCTCATCTTTTCAATATATTAGGCCTTATGTAATTAGACCTGAAAGTGCATCTAGGCGCCTAAAATAATTTTGGTGATTAATGATGACACAATTAAAGAGATATAATGGTTTGACTAGAATTGATGCAGATATCGAGAACTTATTGGGTTCGGAATGAGATTGGACGCCCCTGCAAATATTCAAATTCGAAAAGACGGCATCAAGACAAGAAGTGTAAATTTTCCTAATTATTTGAGTCTTAAGGATAGCCGTACTATCAAGGGGATACGATGGGAAATCGTTGTTAGGATGTTCATGTGCTCAAGTCATATATCGCATTTAAACTAGCACTCAAACACTTGCATTTTCCCAAAAACTGATTTTCCAACTGAGCTACTCAACCCGGAGTGTCCGGACATTTAGTCCAGAGTATCCGGACTCAGCCCGGAGTATCCGTATAAATTATCTGGAGTGTCCGGGTTGCCCGCTCGGTTAAAAATTGGGTTTTAGCTAATCCGGAGTCTCCGGGTTAAATATCCGGAGTGTCCAGACTTTTTCGATAGAGAGGGTAACATCTAGTTTTCCAAAAGATTATTTAAAGCCTCCTCCCTCTCCCAACGGCTAGAATCATTTTTTGAGCTCATTCATTGTAGCATTCTAGCCCTCTCACACATTCAAAGCATTCAAAAGAGTTCAAACTTCCTCCTCCATTAATTTGGTTGTTGATTCAAATTTAAGTGAGGAGAGGAAGTAGATTCAAGTGCTAGGTGCATTCACTCCATCTCTTGAGCACTAGTTCATCCTCCAAGCGATCTCTCGTGGTGTTGTTACTCTTGGAGGTTGAAGGTCTCCTAGACAGCTAGGAGCAATCAAGGATTGTGGTGTGCCTCGGTCGTTTGTGAAGGCAAGTCTCGCCTCCGAAAGGGAAGAGACAAGAAGTGAAGCCGGCGAGTGCATTTGTGCAACACCGGGAGGAAAGCAGGTTGAGAGAGACCCCGGCTCAAGTGTGACCGAGCCACCTCAACAGAGACGTAGGATTCCCTTCAAGAATCCGAACTTCGGTAAAAAATCGTGGTCTTCGCTTTTTCTATTTGTGTTAGCCTACTTTGTGTTGCTTTGAGCTTGTGGAGCCCCGATCTACTTTCGTATTTGTGTTGGCTCTGGATCTAAACCTGCTTTAGGTACTTGACTTCATTTAGAAGCTTTTGTTTCAAGGAGATTGTTGTTAAACTGAATAGATTTAGTTTCCTACTCGAGTTGCCTCATCCGGAGTGTCCGGATAAATACCCCGGACAATCCGAACTATCCGGAGTATCCGAACAAAACATCCGGAGTCTCCGGGTTGACCTGCTCGAGCAGTTTTAATTCCGTTGCAAAATTTTAATTCGCCTATTCACCCCCCTCTAGGCGACATCTCCGGTCCGTTCAATTGGTATCAGAGCCAAATCTCCGTAGTTTTGGCTTAACCGCTTGGAGAATTTGAGATGTCGGAAATAGAGAAGGTCACCGAAACCCATGACCAAGACAAGGCCACGGGTTCCAGCAAAGGGGTGGAAATTCCTTATGATTATTCCTCCGTTGGAGTCTCAAACTCCTCATCTTATGTTTCCGTGTCCTCCGACCGAGCGCCTCATTTCGATGGCACTCGCTATGCCACATGGAAACACAAGATGAAGATGCATTTGAGATCACTTCACCCTTGTATTTGGGAGATTGTTGAGACAGGTTTCAAAGCCGCGGATCCTAGCAAGCTCACTCCCGAAGAAAAGAAAGCTCAACACTTCAATGATTTGGCCATCAATGCTCTATTCAACACTCTAAGTGACAGTGAATTCAATCGTGTTGATGGACTTGAGGATGCCAAATCTATTTGAGAAAGACTCATGGTAACACATGAAGGCGTGTCAAGTGTCCGTGAATCCAAGATAGAGCTCATCATTGGTGAACTAAGCCGATTCACTTTGGAAGAAGGAGAATCATACACGAAGATGTTTGACCGCTTGATGGTGTTGGTGAATCAAGCTGAGGGACTTGGAAGTACCGAGCTCACCGACAAGGCCATAGTCAAGATCATCCTTAGAGTGATCACCCCCACCAACCGCAATCTTGTTCAACTCATTCATGACCGGCCAAACTTCGACACACTTACTCCACATGATGTAATCGGAAGGTTGATGATGGATGAGATGATGGTCAAGGAAGCAGAAGTAGTAGAAGAGCTCAAGTCTGGGAAGAAGAAGGGCATTGCCTTGAAAGCCATCAAGGTGATGCATGAAGTAGAGGAAAGCTCAAGTGATGAGGAAGAGTCAAGTGATCCGCTGACAAATGAGGACATAGCTCTTCTTGTAAGAAGATTCAACAAGTTCCTCAAGAAAAAGGGGTACAAGCCGGGGAGTCATTCCAAAGGGTATGGAAACAAGTCAAGAGGAAGACATTCAACCCGGAAATGCTATGAGTGTGGAGAACCCGGCCACTTCATTGCCGAGTGTCCACACAAAGAAAAGAAAGAAGACAAGCCCCACAAGAAGGACAAGTTCCGGAAGAAGGACAAGGATAAGAACAAGAAGTACAAGGGCAAGGGTCTTGCTTACATCGGAAAGGAGTGGAACTCCGACTCCGAGTCCGAGTCCGAGTCCGAGTCTGAGTCCAACTCCAACAATGAAGAAAGACTTGCCTCCATTGCCATTGCTACTCCACCGACAAAGCCGAAGAGCCTCTTCGACAACTTAAGCGACGAAGATGAAGCTGCCCAAATGTGCCTTATGGCAAAGGGGCATAAGGTATCATCCAAAATTTCCACTCCTTCCATTGTTGACTATGGTTTAGATGATTGTGATGATACTAGTGATGATGATGAGGAAACATTCAAGTCTATGAATGATTTGATATTAAGAAATTAGACTTGCTTCTTAAAGATATTGAAAAATTGGAGGAAGTTGTTGAACAAAAGGAGGCTACTCTTGAAGTTAAAGAAGATTTACTCATCCTTGAAAAGGAAAGAAATCTTGAGCTAGAGAAGAGCCTCGCTTTTGAGAAAAAGAAAAATAACGAATTGGTCAAAGCCGCAAAAATGACCAAGTCGGAAGTGGTTAGTCTTGAGATCACCAATGCTTCACTCTTAGAGCAACTTGCTCAAGCGATGGATGCTTGCAAGGTTCTTGAAGTGAAGCTTGTTGATCTCTCGAATAATTCTTCCACCTCGATTAACAACTCCAATACTTCAATACCTTCAACTAGCAATGGGTGTGCAAGATGCTATAATGTTAATGTTGATACTTTTGCCACTAACCTTGAGACTTTGCAAGTGTTGGCCCATGAAAATGAAAAGCTCAAGGGAAAGCTAGAGGATGGTCTCCAAAAGTCCTACAAGTCAAGTATAGGACTAGAGGAGTTTCTTGGCAAACGCCAAGGCAACTACAAGGAGCTTGGATACGTTCCACCCAAGGGCAAAAGGAGCAACATCGTTGTTGCTCCGTTGAATGAGCCCATAAACTTCGTAAGAGGCAAAGGAGCTACCACGTACAAAGCTCACTCAACTTTCTTTGCTTCTTATGTTCTTAAAAAGACTAACCTTGGTCGTGTGGTTGCTTGTCACATCGGGCGCAAACCCAAGAATGCACCTCGTGTGCAATCTATTTGGGTCCCGAAGTCTCTTGTTGCTAACGTGCGTGGACCTAATCAAGTTTGGGTACCAAAGGGCAAAATCTAAATGTCTTTTTGTAGGCTTATATCTCCGGTGGAACAAGTTGGATTTTGGATAGCGGATGCACGCATCACATGACCGGAGAGAAAGCTATGTTCGCACATTTGGACGTTAATGGATCAAATAGCGAAAGCATTGTATTTGGAGATAATGGAAAAGGAGAAGTAATTGGATTGGGTAAAATTTCTATCTCAAATGATTTCCATTTGAATAATGTTTTGCTTGTTAAATCATTAAGCTACAATTTGTTGTCCGTTGCACAATTGTGTGAAGCGGGTTACAAATGTTTGTTTAATGAGAAGGGTATGGATGTCATTAAGAGGGTTGATGATTCAATAGCCTTCAAAGGGCATTTGAAGGGTAAGCTCTATCTCGTAGACTTCAATACGGATAGGCTTAATCTTGAAACGTGCTTAATGGCTAAATCTAGCATGGGTTGGCCATGGCATCGCCGATTAGTCCATGTTGGAATGAGGAATCTTCACAAACTCATTAAAGGCAACCACATTCTTGGACTAACTAATGTTGTCTTTAAGAAAGATAAAGTTTGTAGTGCGTGTCAAGCGGGAAAGCAAGTTGGTGCCCCTCATCTCGCCAAGAATGTAATGACGACCTCAAGACCGTTGGAAATGCTTCATATGGATCTCTTCGGTCCGGTCGCCTACATAAGCATCGGGGGAAGTAAGTATGGTTTAGTTATTGTCGATGATTTTTCTCGCTTCACTTGGGTGTTTTTCTTGCATGATAAAGGTGAAGTCCAAGCGACACTAAAGAAGTTCATGAGAAGAGCCCAAAATGAGTTTGAAGTGAAGATCAAGAGAATTCGAAGCGACAACGGCACCGAGTTCAAAAATATTGGTGTTGAGGAGTATCTCGATGAAGAAGGAATCAAGCATGAATTTTCGGCCCCTACTCCCCTCAACAAAATGGGGTGGCCGAAAGGAAGAATCGAACCCTCATCGAGATGGCGCGGGCAATGCTTGATGAGTACAAGGTTTCCGACAGCTTTTGGGTGGAAGCCATCAATACCGCATGCCACAGCACCAACCGCCTTTACCTCCACAAGATCTTGAAGAAGACGGCATACGAATTACTCACCGACAAGAAACCAAATGTGTCATACTTTCGAGTCTTTAGAAGCAAATGTTATATCCTCAACAAAAGAGCTAAGTCATCTAAATTTGCTCCTAAAGTAGATGAAGGTTTCTTACTTGGTTATGGGACTAATGCTTATGTGTACCGGGTTTTCAACAACACCACCGGTGTGGTTGAAATCTCGCGTGACGTAACTTTTGATGAGACTAACGATTCTCAAGTAGAACAAGTTGATCGTGCCGTTATTGACAGGGAAGAACCACCGTGCGAAGCTATCAAGAAATTGGCAATTGGGGAGGTGAAACCTCAAAATCTGGAACCCTACCCGAGCACTCCAACCCGGAGTCTCCAGACTGAAACCCGGAGTATTCGGACTGGTCTGGAGTCTCCGGGTCCAATACCGGACACTCCGGATGTGGATGCCTCGGGCGATATTCCCTCCTCGTCCAAGCAAGCTCAAGATGGTTCAAATGCTTCTCAAGATGAGGAACCCATTCAAGCCGCAAATTCAACTGTACCTCACCCAAGAGTTCATCAAAGTATTCAACGAGATCATCCGGTCGACAACATACTCGGAGACATTAACAAGGGAGTATCTACTAGATCTCGAGTTGCAAACTTTTGTGAATTTTACTCGTTTGTGTCTTCTCTTAAGCCTCTTAAGGTAGATGAAGCACTTGAAGATCCGGATTGGGTGATGGCTATGTAAGAAGAGCTAAACAACTTCAAGCACAATCAAGTCTAGGAGCTTGTCGAAAGACCCAAGCAAAATGTCATTGGCACAAAGTAGGTTTTCTGTAACAAGCAAGACGAAAATGGAATCGTGACGAGGAACAAAGCTCGATTGGTTGCTCAAGGGTACACACAAATTGAAGGTTTGGATTTCTGTAACATCCTCGTTTTCGGCCTTCTGGAAAAATCTAATTTAAATTAGTTAAATTCAAAATTTGGATTTTCCTTGGTGTTTAATTTAACCTGGCATCCTTTCCCTTCCAAAATCGGAATTCAATTCCCCTCCGTTCGAAAAATCCAATTTCCAGATTCCCGTTAGTACCAGAAATTTCGCCCGAGTTCAAAAATGCTTCAAAAATCCCGGAACCTATTGCATTAGGTCCCAAATATTCTAAAAACATTTTGGGAATTTCCCCAAGATTTTTGGAGGCTCTCTAGTATTTTATCTCTCACGGCTTTTGTTTAATGCCCGCTATTCGCCCCAGAATATTCAAATCTCCAAATTTCATCCAAATTCCGCGAAACCAATTTTATTGGGTTCCAAATATTCCCTAATGGTTCTAGGAATTTTTCCGGAATTTTTAGACCATTTTTGTAATTTTTCTCTAGGGCGTTGCATTCGCGTAACCCTCGGCCAATGAGGAAGTGACATGTGGTGGTTACTGTAGCACCACTTATTGTAGCGTCGTGGTACTGTAGCACTTCCTTCAACCTTCGGTCGTTCTGCCCAGGGGAAGAAGAGAGAGCTCCTTCAACTCCTTCAATGGTGGCCTTCTCTTTAAAACACTTATAACTCCTTCATTTCTCCACCAAATTGAGCAAGGCCAGATCCGTTGGAAAGGTATTGATGAGGAGATTCAATCCCCCACCATTAATCGTTCCAAATCCTGCCGGAAATGGCTCAATCAACCCAAAACCGAAAATCACTTAAATGCTCATAACTTGGCCATTTCTCCACCAAATCACGCGGTTCCACTTCTCCTCTCTTCGTCTTGGAGCCCTCTATCCCGTGCACTCACTCACCCACAGTCTCCCCTCTCCATTCGTACGCTAGATTGAGAAAACCGACGAGGAAGCCACATTTTCGTGTTCTTCGTGTTCATCCTCATATCTTCCAATCCGGTGAGCCAAACTCCAATCCGATCGCGTCGTTGTGTTCGCGTCGACGTCTCGAACAAAAGCCCTCAACTAATTTCACTTTTCGTTGTAGGACGACGACGAATTTCGCCGTTGAAATCTTCGTTGGGAGCTCGGTTTTTCGTCGATTACTCTCAATCCGGTGAGTTCCTCGTGAATCCGACCACACCGTTGAATTCGTCTCGTCGAGACCTACGCGGTGCTCACTTCCTTTTTGTCGTTGCGTGTTCCAATTTTTTTTTATTATTTGGGATCACTATACATGGCCGGCCGGCCGAGCTCCTTGCCGCGCGTCACGCTGCTGCCCGCCGATCGGCTCCCCAGCGCCAATCCGCCACCCGGCCTGGCGCCGCCCTAGCTGGCTGGCCAAGACGCACTCAGGCTGGCCGGGCGCCGCATGTCGCCTGGCGCACAAGGCTTCCTGGCCATAACTCGCGAGCTTTTCCCGACGATCCGCTAGTCCGATCATCCTACAAATTGAACCCCAGAATACCCTCCTCATTCCCCACACAACCCAATTGGAATTTCTCCAATCCAATCTACGGATCTCCCTGTAGAAGCCATTCTTTTCGAAACTTCGGCGAGCTCTCCCGGTCACTCTCGACCCCCGTTTGGCCTAAAATTTTTACTGGAGCTCCATCTCAGTGTCATCTACCTCCAGTAAAATCAGATTTTTAGTTTGACTGCTGGAGCTCCGCTGGCAGCCATTTCTTCTCCATGTCCGGCGGGAGGTTCGAAACGCTCGTTCTCTTCCGTCGTAACTCCGAATCGAGTGATTCAAATTTCTAAATTAATCTAAAATCACCCTCTATCTGCCAGTACTAATTTTATAATTTTTATATTTATTTTATTTTATTTTATTTATTTGTTGCTCCGTTTTGCGCGTAGTCAAAGAAGCCGTTGTCGCCGCCGAAGAAAGTTAGTCCAGCAGAGCGACGCGTCTCTCCTCGTCAGTGAAGGCAAGTCTCCTTGACGCATGTTGATCCTATGCTTTATAAATGACTTACCATGTTTTACAAATTGCATTGCTATTTATATAAAAGGACGATGTTAACGTTGGGCTATTAGTTATACCTGTTGTTCATACCTTCTTGTTATTATTATCCATGATCCTTTGTCGCCCTAGTACAGTAATCCACCATAATAAATACTTTTGATAAAATATTCTTTGATTAGGGGAACGACTATTGGAAGACAGTTGGATGGAACATAATAGTATAGAATGTAGATTGGGGCTAGAACCCAACTTCATTGGAGATTACATGAATAATAGTGTTGATGGGGATTAGTCATTATAAAAGTGATCTATGAATGGTGATAGTTGAACTACTGAGGAGTTGGATTATGATAGCAGTTCGCAATATAATTGGTATGGATTGGGGGAGTATTGGAAGATGTATGATATTAAGAATAATAGTCGGTAAAATTAAATAAATAATATTGAGAGTCCTACTTGTGGATCAAATAGAATAAGTGGTGAATTATATTTCGGTGGATTTTAACCAGCATACTATGTGATTTAGAGATGACAATGCAAAGGGGTACAATAGGTGATGTTGAGAATGATACTAGATGATTTAGTCAACAATATTACTAAATATACTCGATGGAGTAGGTGGATAATATTGAGGATCATACTCGGTGGTTTAGTGGATGATTTTGTGAAATATGGTCTCGCGATAACCATTTATGTGGATTTATGAATAATGTGGATTATATGTGATTTGTTTAGTCGATCGGGTGTCACTGTGTATGAAAATCATTATAGTCGATGAATTAATAAAGTCTTGGTTTAAAGAATCTTTGTTAAAAGATTGCTTGGGGATGAGATTATGAATTATTCTTGGTGGATCAAGTAGATTACAAAATTAATCGATATATGGATGATGGGTGATCAATAATGAGACTTATGTTTTGGGGAGATTGTTTCATATACAATGATGATAGTAGCTTGGCATGATTTTGGAGTCGTGATAGCACATGATATAGACTTTACTTGTTGGAGTACTAAATTGGACTGGATTATATAGTGCCATGATAATAATGGGGGAATCTTGGTGATCTCAGGAACTTTGGAGATTATAGAATTGATTATAATAATTTTTATCAACACTGAGATTTGAAAATTATAAATAAACTAATGGTGGAATAGAACAGTTCGGTAGAAATGCTTATACTCGCAATCGGTCAGTATGCACTTATGGGTGGGAATTTCTTTTAACTCTTGAAAACTTGTGTTGAAAGTTATAGGCAAAGATATTGCCGTTGGTTTACAAAATAGAAATAAAATAAAAAATGGTTTAGACTTGGGCGGAATGGTTTGTTTGGCGGGTGCGGATAGAGCACTGGTCCTGGTTTGTGCAAGTACCGCCCCAAGTCAATTAAGGACCGACGCTTATGACTGTCTCCATTCTAAGCATAACCGTACTACCACATGTCTAACATGGTACAACCTGGATAAATAATTTGTAGAAACCTAACTTAGACTCACCAGATGGCGGAATGTGAGTGCCGGATAGAGGCAAGACTGTTTTCTCACACGGCGCAAGAGGGGGCTTCTGTACTAGGTGGATAGAACCCTAACAGCGGTGAAACCTCAGCGGGTGGGTCGGGTTAGGCGTATACATTGTAAAGGCCTTGTCATGATATCCCTGCCGGCACACCTAAGGAAGTGTGTTAATTGTACATGGCACTAAGGGAATATCATGTCTTGTGGGTAAAGCTGTACACCTCTGCAGAGTTAAAACTATTCGAATAGCCGTGCCTACGATCAAGGGCAAAGCGAAAGAATGCTTTCATACTGGTAGACTTTGTTTATTTGTTTTAAAAACTGATGATTTGGGATCCGGGAGTGGTTAGAACTCTCGGGTGTGCTTCTGGCGGCTAGAGCCAGGTAGGTGGATTGAACCTGTTTTGTGAACCATGGCAGATAGAGCCATGTGGATGGATTAAACCCTGATCTCTTTGAGATGTGGCGGATAGAGCCTGTATACTAGTGATTGGTGGCTAGAACCTTCACTAGAGTTATTAATAATTTCAACTGTACAAATAATTATTAAAATGGCTTTGTGAAAATATTACATGTAAAGTTTTTGAAAGTGTTGCTTTGCGCAAAAGAACCATATTAAGCCATCTTTGGATAGCCTACATTATGCATTTTTCCCAGACTTGCTGAGTACTTTATGTACTCACATGCTACATTCTAAACATATCTTAGAAGTGAAGGAAGCTGTCAAAGGAGATTCCAAGGACTAGGACGCGTACCCCACTCGATTGCCTGTGGGCATATGGATGGGTCACCACTTGGTGTTATCTTCTTCCGCTGCAGTTGTTCAAGTTGTTCAGCCTGTTAAGGCCGTAATGGTAAACCTCGACCATAAGGTCGTTGCTTTTATTTGGTGTTATTATTATTTGGTTATATGAAATCGTGTTATGGCTGTTGATTCATACTGTTTGACTGTGTGTACTAGCTATTGATCTGGGACTAGTACAGAAATACACAGGGGATTCCGGATAGCCGATCCGGGGTCTCACAATTTCGATGAAACATATGCTCCAGTAGCTAGGCTTGAATCTATTAGAATATTACTTGGCTTTGCTACTCACAATGATTTTAAGTTGTATCAAATGGATATGAAAAGCGCCTTCCTAAATGGACCACTCTCCGAGATGGTCTATGTCGAGCAACCACCTGGCTTTGAAGATCCAAAACATCCGGACCATGTCTACCTACACAAAGCGCTATATGGACTAAAACAAGCACCAAGAGCATGGTTCGAGTGTCTACGAGACTTTCTCCTCGAACAAAATTTTGTAGTTGGAAAGGCCGACCCTACTCTCTTTACTAAGCACATTGATAATGATTTATTTGTGTGCCAAATATATGTCGATGATATCATATTTGGATCTACTAATGAACTTTTGTGTAAAGAGTTTAGCAAGATAATGACTAAAAGATTCGAGATGTCCACGATGGGAGAGTTGAAGTTCTTCCTCGGTTTTCAAGTTAAACAACTCAAGGAAGGAACTTTCATTTGCCAAACCAAGTACATCAAGGACAAGCTCAAGAAGTTCAGAATGGAGGACGCCAAGCCCATAAAGACGCCCATGCAAGCCAACGGGCATCTAGACCTCGACAAAGAAGGTAAGCCGGTCATCCAAAAGGTATATCGTTCGATGATCAGTTCTCTCCTTTATCTTTGTGCATCTAGGCCCAATATCATGCTTAGTGTTTACATGTGTGCACGTTTTCAAGCCGCTCCTAAAGAGTGCCACATGGTGGCCGTTAAGAGAATCTTAAGATACTTAGTGCACACTCCTCATTTTGGACTTTGGTATCCGAAAGGATTATCCTTTGAATTAGTTGGCTATTCCGATGCGGATTATGCCGGTTGCAAAGTGGATAGGAAGAGTACCTCGGAGACTTGCCAATTCTTGGGTAGGTCTCTAGTCTCGTGGTCTTCCAAGAAACAAAATTCCGTAGCCCAATCCACCGCCGAAGCTGAATATATAGCTGCCGGGAGTTGTTGTGCCCAATTACTTTGGATGAGACAAACCTTAAGTGATTATGGCCTATCCTACAAAAGTGTCCCACTATTGTGTGATAATGAGAGTGCAATAAAGATAGCCAACAATCCCGTCCAACACTCCCGTACAAAACATATCGATATTCGCCATCATTTTCTAAGAGACCACGCAACCAAAGGCGAGATTGATATCCAATATGTGAGCACAAATGATCAATTAGCCAATATTTTTACCAAGCCTCTTGACGAGAAAAGGTTTTGCGAGTTGAGAAGTGGTCTAAATATTTTAGATTCTCGTAACGTGGCTTGAGAAATGCTCACATCTTATTTGTTGAAGTGAAAAATGAATTTCAAAATCTTATTTATCTTTTTCTTTGAACTTATCCTGTGTTTTTGGTTCTTGATCCTCGGATCAGGTCATTGCTATGTGACTATGGCTTGATTGCTTGCTTGTTCGCTGGTCACATAGTAAGTGGACTCCCTAGGGTCTCTATCTTTCTCTCGTTCCGTCGGAGATTAAGACGCTCCGTGCAAATCCTTGTTTCTTCCCGAGCAGAGGAACCCAGAGTCTTCGGGTCTTTAATCCGGAGTATCCGGTTCATCCGGAGTCTCTGAACTAATTATCCGGAGTCTCCGGGTTGGGCGGTTCGGCTTTAATGCCAAAACCCCGTGCAGTTTCCTCTCCCTCACTCCTTTCACATTGTGCCTCTTCCTCTCCCGTGCTCATCTCTTGGGTAGGGCGATTCCCTACCTTCCCCCTTCATTCAAGGACGCTTGGAGCCCCTTCTTCTCCTTGGATCGGAAGATCAAAAGGTAAGGATCCTTTTTTTTTGCCCTAACCCTCTCCATTCCGGGATTGGCCTCGTTTCTCCTCATCTTAGGGCTTCTTTTTCTTCTCCTACTAATCTAGGAGACGTGGCTACTCCTCTCGGCCCTCAAGATCGGAGGATCATCTTCATTTACTCACCCGTGCTCTTCGTGCTCGATTTCTTGAGGTGAGTTCTTTTCTTTGCTCAATCCTGCGAAATCTCTTGCTAGATTGTGTCCTTCTCTTCACGTAAGTCATCCTTGTGGCAATCTAGACCCAATGCATGTAGTCTTGTGTTGGATTTCTCGGATTCCATCTACTCTTCTGCGCGATTCTGGCACGTCCGGAGTATCCGGACATTTGGTCCGGAGTATCCGGATTTAGTCCGGAGTTTCCGGATATTTCATCCGGAGTATCCGGCTTAAGTCCAGAGTCTTCGGATAAAAGATCCGGACTCTCCGGGTTATGTGCTTCGGCCAGAATTTGGTTATTGCTGATTTTTGAGTCGCCTCGCGGCTAACCTCTTCCTTTCATTTTGTCTGGTCAGATGGATCCTTCTCAGGGGTCGTCGGGTGGTGGTGATCTTCCTTAGGGCTCACCTCCTCAGGATCCTCCTCCTTAGGGCTCTCCTCCTCACTCTCCACCTCCTAAGAGACAGAGATATGCCGTGGCCAAACAACGAGCAGGTAGAGGTGCTGGCCTTGCTATTGGTGCTTCTCCTGCTCCTCATCCACAGCCGCAGCCCGATCTAGATGAGCATCCTGCGGATACCCATGCTAGACTTCGCGATCAGAAGAATAGAGAATTTCGTGACTCTGGACACTTCATTGGACCCTTGGTCAAAGCCAAGCCAGTCTGGAGGTATCCTGCCTCAGTAAATCCAATGCGAATCATTGACTATCGGACTGGCTCCGGTAAAGGAAAAGCAATAGTGGAGCAAAGAAAGAAAGATCCTTTGGAGTTCCATCAGGATGAGTATGTGGATCGTCGTTTCTGGAACCGTTTTCAGTCTGATTATTATGAGACAGTCCTCTATCCTCTTGAGCACCCAGTGGTCAGAATGAAGACTATTGACTGGGATTACATGGCTGGTGCTGAGAATGCAGTATTTGATCAAGTTATTCAGATCTGTGAGCAGCAGCAGATTAAGAACCTCATGTCTTTCAAGTATGATTGGAACAATGAATTGATCATGCAGTTCTATGCCACCCTCTACTTTGACAAGAATGAGGAAGCCATTTGGTGGATGACAGACAGAGTGTGGTATGTGGCTAACAAGAAGAGGTTTGCCAGAGTGCTCAACCTCAGATATGATGGGAGTCCTAAGCTGCATGCTAAGAAGGTATTGACTCCTGAGCAGATTGAGGCACTCTTTGACACCTCACGGCGCTTCACCGTTGGGACCATCAATGGTCTGAAGGAGGTGCCAGCGGTACTCTACAGGCTGCTTAGAGTCACTCTTTGGCCCAAGGAGGGAGATGCGTCTGCCATCAGTTCCTACAGTAGGAACCTTCTTTTCCACCTTGTTGAGCGCTCCCACCCGTTTGATATCGTGGATTTCTTGTGGGAGACGATGAGGCAGAATACACAGAGCAACATGAGCAGCTGCAGCTATGGACCCTTTGTGATGGCTCTGATTTCTCATGTTAGTGGGCTGAAGTTTGTTCGAGATGTGGACCATCTATCTTACAAGGTTCGACCTCCTTCTGCTCCTCCAGCTCCACCTGTCCTAGGTCCTAGCTACTTCTAGGCCTACCAGAGGCCGTAGGCTCTGTCGGGACCTGAATTTGCAAATCCGGACCCTCTGTGTATTCAGCACTAGTCCAGGAACGCGCTAGTGCACATAATCTCAACATTGGTAAATATAACAATCATACTCAACGAAATAATAAAGTACCCTTAAATAGTTAATCAAACTGGTTGCTCGACCTTATGGTCAAGTTACAAATATACGCCTCGCAGGGCGAAACTTATTAAAAGAGAAATAACTGCAGCGGAAAATAAGATAACTTCGTGGTGCCATCCAGTATACCACAGGCAACTGACTGGGCTCGCTCCCTAGTTAGACGGTTCCTCTTGGAGCTCCTCCTCCAACGCTGGTGTAGACTCTTCCTCAACTGGTGTTGTATTGTGGCAAGGGTGAGTACTTGGTACTCAGCAAGTTATGCACAGAATGTAGCTAATATACTACATGCATGGCTTAGTACAAAGGAATAGCTCAAGGTATATTTGCAGTAAACAACATTTAACAAGTATCATAAGTAGATTTGAAAGCAGTAGAAACAAGTATAACATCAATAACTTTTCCAGGAGTTAAATAAACATCTTCCCCATTCCTAGTCCACATTTCCATCAACATCATCTATTAACCAAACCAAACCTTCCAAGTCCAAGTCGTTTTCTCGAAAGTCTAACCCTTGACTGTAATCCCCGAGCAATGTCCAATACCGCGGACACGGCTATTTGAATAGATTTTTCACTCTGCAGAGCTTATGCACTTTACCCACAAGATACAGCCAAACACCACAAAGGCGAGTGTCCGTAACAGAGTCTTTCGGAAACTTCTAACAGCACAAGTGGTCCTCCCCGGTTATTGCACACTAACCCTTCCCTTAGCTAAGGCGAAGTTTTAGGCCAATCAACCGTTAGATGGGTACCTGGCCGCAGCCCCGGTACGCTCCCCCGTACAACTACACAAAGGGTGTAGTTGACATCCTGAGGTCCCACAGGTACGTTATTAGCAACTTAATCAACTAGGTCCGTCCCATTACAGACATGTGGTTGCACGTTTTGACTCAGTTCAAAGGCTTGCAAGGTTAAGTCCTTAGGGTGACCAGGGCAAGACTACCCGAAGAACCAATTCAACGTTCCCGGTGCCACAACAGGCCCACCCGATCATTCTTGCCACATGCCCCGGTCCAAATCTATTTATCAAACCCCCAGTTGATTACCATGCACCACGTGCCATCAACATCACAACACATGAAACCTTTTCCAAAACAGGTTCAATATATCATTAAGTCAATATTACCATTTGTTTGTCCAAAACCATGTCAAGAGCACGTAGCAGGTCTAAGCAATATACTATAACGATCTAACTTCCCATGTTGGCAATTTAATAATGTCCAACTATTTAACTCACAACTAGGGTGACAAGGGGTCATGGCACATATTTAATTAACCAAGGTGTCATACAACAACTAGGCAATTAACTAATCTCCCAAAATCAATTAAAGCATTTTATAATTGAACTAGCATGCAATAATTTTAAATCAAATTAATTTCAAAATGGGATCAACATGGTCAAAGCACAACTTGCCTTCAAAAAGTACTTGCTCTTGGTCCTGAGCTGGCTCTTGGGTCAACACTTCACCTTCGAATTCTTCCGGCACTTCAACGTCTACTCGTAACGCGTGCAAATAGAAACAAATAAATAAAATAGTAGACAAAAAAGTGTCCAAACATCCAAATGAAGTCCATAAACAGAGAGAGCATAATTTTATGAATTTTTAGGAATTTGAATCGGCGAAATCGGAGTTAAAACGCAAAAGTTATAAGCGTTTAAAGATTAAATAATCAATTAAATAATATTATAGAGAAAAACTTTGGTCCAAAAATTAAATAAAATTCATCATTAGGTAGATCTCAATTTTATACAAATTTAGAAATTTGAATCACTCAAATCGGAGTTAAAATGCAAAAGTTATAAGCATTTGAAGTTTTGAAATTCAAATTAAACATTAAACCGAATTAATATTTCATTTTCTTTTTCGGAAAGTAATTTATTGCGTCAGCAAGGACACGTGTCAACCTCTGATTGGGCGGCTGACGTCAGCCGGTCCACGGGCTCAGCCCACGGCTCGGCTCGGGTCCACCGTGGACCCGGTCCACGGCTCACGTGTCTCTGACATGTGGGACCCTACGGGTGACGTCATTGCTGACGTCAGCGGGGACTCAGCACACTGCGCTGACAGGTGGGACCCACTGGTGACGTCATTGCTGACGTCACCGCACGGCTGGGGTGGCCGCTGACAGGTGGGCCCCCATGACGTCAGCGTGACGTCATGGTGCGGTTTGGCCGCGTCGCTGACACGCGGGCCCGGCGTGTCAGCGTCACACACGCGTACGGCGCTGACCGCGCCGGTCCAACTTCCTTACACGTGGCTCGATCTCGGCCGTTGATTTGAAAATCAACGGCCCAGATTGGATCTGGTCTCATGCGTTTGGGGTGAACGCGCTTAATCTGGACCGTTGGATCTAGATCCAACGGTCGAGATTGGATCTGGGGTTGGAACGGAATCTCACCGTGGGATGACGTGGCGAGAAATGGGGCGTCAGATTCTGATCGGACGGCTGGCAGTGCTCGCGGACGGCGATGGCGACGCGGCGGAGCAGAGGCCACCGGAGACAAAGACGACGACGAGCCCAACGGCGCTTCGGGGCTTCTCCTGCGGAGTGAGATATACCCACGGGTGCGACTTGGCCTGGGGAACTCGGGGCTAGGCTCAGTCGCGGCGGAGGACGGCGGACGGCGGCGGGGTGAAGCCAAAACCCGAAGCAAACTCTAGGCCACTACGGCGAGCAATAGCGGGAAGACGGCGGCGGCTAGGGCTAGGGCTAGGGCACGTGGGGCAATCGACGCACGAGGCAAAGGCGAACCTCAGGCGCGGGTCCGGGCATTAAATACCGGCCCGAACGCCGAGATCCCCACGAAATCCGTGGCGGAGCCGGTACGGGCGGCGGAGTCCGTCCCGGACACGTCGAGGTGACGTGGCTTGATCTCAGCCGTCCACGTGGCACAATGGACGGCCGGGATCGCTCGGGTGCGGCCATTGTCTCGCGCGGATTGATCCTAACCGTTGGATCTCGATCCAACGGTCGGGATCGATTAGGGTTAGAGCTGGTGCGGTCCGATTGGCTGGCTCGGGTCGGACTCGAGTCTGACTCGGACTCGAGTCTGATGAACAGTGCAAACCCGGTTGGATTTTCCAGAGATTTAATATTTAAAATAATTCCCAGTAATTCATTTAATTCAAGAAAAATAGTAAAATACTCAGAAAAATTCCAGAAAAATTCTAGAAAATATTTTAGGGCATTTGGGACTCAAATAAAATATTTCCAACAGAACTTATATGAAACTTTTATTTCTTTAATTATTTCAAAAGGGAATAAATTCAAATTAATTCCAAATAAATCCAAATAAATTCCAGAAAATTCCAAAAATTCACCAAAGTGCCAAATCACACATGAATTTAAGAAAAGCAAAATTTTAGGGTATTACAGGCCCCTCCATTCAGGAGCTAGCTCTTCCTCAGTTCCTGCCACCTCCTCTGCTGCTCCCTCCGTGCCTCCTGATACCTCCAGCAGCTCGCTCCAAAAGATGTTGAAGCACATCATTTGCCTTTGTCACGACATCTCCACTCAGCAGAAGGAGATTCGCCGGGAGGTCAAGAAAAATGGCAAGGGGATCCGAGACATTCGTCGCCATCTGGGTGAGGCGCTCTCTCCTAGTGACTCTTCTGGATCTTCTGAGGAGGGCGGTGAGGAGTCGTCTGCTAACAGGTTATTCGGCATTGTCTCCTCTCCACCTTCGGCTACTGGGAGTGGCGACGGCAGCGGTGGATCTGAGTACAAAGACTCTGGCGATGAAGAAGGCGACGACGAGTGATCTCCTGTATCCTCCTCCTTTTTGGTGTCTTGATGCTAAAGGGGGAGTGATGGTTCTTTAGTTGTCGTTGTAGTCGACGTGTCGTCGTTGTTATCCTTGTTTTGATGTCTTACTTGCTTTGTGGTTCTAGTTGTGGACTTGTTATTTCTTATGACTATTGTTATTATTGTTATGTCATGAACCTTGTTATCCTTGTTATCCATGTTATGACATTGTGTTTATCTATTATGCATGGTTTATGTCCTGTTATTCGTGCTATATATGATTCCTCGAATGCAAAGATATAGGGGGAGCTCTTGCAAATTTCTTGCGAAATATGTGCATTTGATTCCACTCAATACACTCTAATGCACACATTTAGGGGGAGCTCTACTATATAATTGATATTCAATATGCTAAGCCAATCTCTTATAATATCTTATTTGCTTTTAATTGTGTTGTCATCAATTCACCAAAAAGGGGGAGATTGAAAGTGCATCTAGGCCCCTAAAATAATTTTGGTGATTAATGATGACACAATTAAAGAGATCTAATGGTTTGACTAGAATTGATGCAGATATCGAGAACTTATTGGGTTCGGAATGAGATTGGATGCCCCTACAAATATTCAAATTCGAAAAGACGGCATCAAGACAAGAAGTGTAAATTTTCCTATTTATTTGAGTCTTAAGGATAGCCGTACTATCAAGGGGATACGACGGGAAATCGCTGTTAGGATGTTCATGTGCTCAAGTCATATATCGCATTTAAACTAGCACTCAAACACTTGCATTTTCCCAAAAACTGATTCTCCAACCGAGCTACTCAACCCGGAGTGTCCGGACATTTTGTCCGGAGTATCCGGACTCAGCCCGAAGTATCCGGATAAATTATCCGGAGTGTCCGGGTTGCCCCGCTCGGTTAAAAATTGGGTTTTAGCTAATTCGAAGTCTCCGGGTTAAATATCCGGAGTGTTCGGACTTTTTTGAAAGAGAGGGTAATGGCTAGTTTTCCAAAAGACTATTTAAAGCCTCCTCCCTGTCCCAACGGCTAGAATCATTTTTTGAGCTCATTCATTGCAGCATTCTAGCCCTCTCTCACACATTCAAAGCATTCAAAAGAGTTCAAACTTCCTCCTCCATTAATTTGGTTGTTGATTCAAATTTAAGTGAGGAGAGGAAGTAGATTCAAGTGCTAGGTGCATTCACTCCATCTCTTGAGAACTAGTTCATCCTCCAAGCGATCTCTTGTGGTGTTGTTACTCTTGGAGGTTGAAGGTCTCCTAGACGGCTAGGAGTCACCGGGAGCAATCAAGGATTGTGGTGTGCCCCGGTCGTTTGTGAAGGCAAGTTTCGCCTCCGAAAGGGAAGAGACAAGAAGTGAAGCCTGCGAGTGCATTTGTGCAACACCGGGAGGAAAGCGGGTTGAGAGAGACCCTGGCTCAAGTGTGACCGAGCCACCTTAACGGAGACGTAGGATTCCCTTCAAGAATCCGAACTTCGGTAAAAAATCGTGGTCTTTGCTTTTTCTATTTGTGTTAGCCTACTTTGTGTTGCTTTGAGCTTGTGGAGCCCCGATCTACTTTCGTATTTGTGTTGGCTCTGGATCTAGACCCGCTTTAGGTACTTAACTTCATTTAGAAGCTTTTTGTTTCAAGTAGATTGTTGTTAAACTGAATAGATTTAGTTTCCTACTCGAGCTGCCTCATCCGGAGTGTCCGGATAAATACCCCGGACAATCCGGACTATCTGGAGTATCTGGACAAAACATCCGGAGTCTCCGGGTTAACCTGCTTGGGCAGTTTTAATTCTGCTGCAAAATTTTAATTCGCCTATTCACCCCCCTCTAGGCGACATCGCCGGTCCGTTCAGGACCAAGTGGATATATATGCATGTATTTGAGTATAACTCATTAGGATTTTGTTTAGTACAAATAGGAGAGGGTATCTCCTGTTTTTTGGAGCTAGACAAAAAAATAGAGTCGTAGAAAAGAAAGAACGGCGGCGGACGGAAGAAAAAAAATCCTGATGCTACAGTAACTCAGTTGATACAGTGTTTCGCGATTTGCCACAATTCTCAGCTACATTGTTCACATGGACAGTACACGGCTGCTACAGTGTTTGCTTTGGTAATTTTGTTCTCCATTTGCATGCATGATTTGGTTCTAGATTGGTTCATTATTTTACCGTGATAATTTTGATTTGATCCATTCAAAACCTTCCTAGGGCATCAAGTGATTGATCTGAAAAGTTTGATTGGTTAATTGCTTATAAATTTTGATTAATCTCGTAATTAAGGTTTGATCAATTTCCGTCATTATTAGGTACAGTCAACTTATGAAGGTCATAACTTTAGATCCGTAGATCCGATTGAGCTGATTCTTATTGGGTTAGTTTTGAAATTGAATCTAGTCTCTACAGTTAAAATGCCACGTCAATCCGATGGTGGGATATTAGGAAATTACTGTTTTGGTGAATGTATATCAGCCTATTTTTGCTGAAATTGAAACAATTTTTCATACTTTGTTTAGGGGTGTTTTGAGAATCACTAAAAAAATTTTTAGCTTCCGCGCAATTACTCACCCACCTCTGATTGCTATTTTAGTCTATCTCGATCCTACACATATGTGTACTTACAAGGCTTCAAATCAAAGGAGAGGGAGCCAATAAAAGCACCATGAATTGGATCCTTGTACAAGGAGATGGCTACCTGACCTCACCTAATTATGTGTCATCTTTTGCTTGGTCTAATCCTTTTGTTCTTACTAGTTATTTTTTGTTATTTTTAATTTTATCCTCCTAACACCACCAAGGAAAATTCTACAGTAAAAGAGCCAAAATCCTGTTACCGAGTTTACTCCCAAAAGATTGAATTATCATAGATGAAGCAAACTGTTTCATACAGATGTACTTCAACATAATAGTTTTTGTGTATGTAGTTCAACAACGTAAACAAACTGTACGAGTGTATATGACTTTATTGCGCCAAAAATTACCCAAAGGATTAGGGATGGAACTGGTACGGATATTTTCCGACCGACCGACCGACCGAATTGTTTTGGATGATGATTTGGATAGTTTCACAGATATCCAGTTGATTTCTCGGATAAGGATATGGATACAGATAATTTACATGGATACGGATACGGATATGGAACACTAATTATCCGATGGATACGGAATATCCGAGTTTTTATCCGGATAATATCCGAATATGACATACGGATATTATCCGAATAACACGTTTCAGAATAATACATTAACAATTTAACATGTTTCACTGTTTTAGAGACTGGGGTCTGCATTGGATGACAAGATATAATGTGTTCATGTGTGCTAGATGCTAATTTGGAGATATTTGGGTAAAGACAGTACAGAAATTGGCAAGTGGCGTTTCAGGAGGGCTACTTAGGATGCCAGCTGCAAATCATTTGGTTCAATTATTGCAATGGGGTACATTGTTACTCACAGAGTCACATGTATGACAAGCTAGGAATAAAAAGGCAAAAAAAAAAAAACATACAAATATATTTCTTTTGGAATTTTGAATTTAAATTTGGACCGATTTTGGAAAAAAACTAAAATTGGATTTTAAAATATCCGACTAATATTATTCGTATCCATGTTGATTCCGATCCGTATTCGATCTGTATTCGTAACCGATATTATCCTGTATAATTCGCATTCGATTCTGTATTCGATACTATTCGTATTCGATTCTGTATTCGATAAAAAATACGGATACGAATATGAATAGGACGATATTCGACCGTATCCGATCCGATCACATCCCTACAAAGGATGCTTGTAAGCTTGTTAAGCACTGTTTCCTCCCTAAAAACTACAATAAAAATATGTCTCTTGTTATAGAGCAAAAGGTTAGAACCCTTTCTAATATTTTATATTTGTCCCACATTGGTTGCATTCAACTACAATCCATTCATATCTCAAAGCAAATACTCTGCACAAAAAGAAAGAAAGAAAAAAGCACTCTGGTTGATTAGCCTGTTCCACGAGACAATATATAATTCTGAATTGATAACTACTCAATCCCGATCTAACGTAAACCAATCACTCTTCCTGGACTAGTACTAGTCCTAACCATGCAAGATCTATCCATTCCATCTTCTAGCTTTCTCCTCCAATCCCGTAAGGTTTCCATGGATTACCATAGCAACAATACGGTCAAACAATGTTTACTGCCAACATCTCATTTTCACCTGCTCACGGGCACATTTAATTACGGTTCTGAGATGGTCAATGGAGTACTATTTACTGTTCTATTGGATGCTTACGCACTTTGGTCCTCCTTGGCACATCTCTTTAGACCAAATGTAGTTACTTCCACTCACGGCCTTAAAGGATAACTAGAACAATTATTGTCTTGGGATCTTGAGGTATTGCAACATTTGACCCTAGCTTCATCTTGAGGCAACCATGTATGTTTGAACAAACAGAGGTAAACAATTGAATAAACAATGTGACCTTCGTTTGCGAGAGCAATGCTATGTGATTGTTTGTGTCATGTATCATTTGAGGTCATCAGGCATGGGGAGGTGGTGGTTGGAGAGCAAGCATCACAAATCACAAAGTACAAAAACATGTTTGTTGAGTTGGAAGAGCAGATCAAATCAGAAGAAAAAAGCAATGTGGAGGGGGTGCAGAAAATAAACAAATTTGTGCTACGTAGATCTGGGAGTTGACCCGGGCTTTTCTTGACTGGCCTGAGGCCTGGCCGGCATGGCATGGACAGTTGGGTCATGCTGGGCCTAACAATTCGGTCTGTCGGGCGGCACGACTACTTGGGCAAGCGTGCGGGCTCGCCAAGGTGGGTGGAGGTAGGAACTGCAGTGACAACAGCCTAGGAGGGAGGAGGTGGATAAGTGCACAGTGATGGCGGTGAGCGGCGACCAAGGTGGGTGGAAGTGGGGAACCGTACAGTGACGGCGGCCGAGGAGGAGGTGGACAAGTGCACGATGACGGGTGGACAAACGTGGCACCGACGGTGGCCAAAGTATGCCTCTAGCTCTAGCACAAGCATCGTGTGCTGTGCCCGGGCCAGCATAGTTTGACAACGGTCCGGTGTGCCATCATGCCTTGCTAGGCCTCACCGATGGTTGTCCGTGCCGACACAACACGGTCCGGCAAGCTCATCGTGCCGTGCCACCGTGGCCCGAGGCCCATTGTGCCCTGCTAGCCGGCACGGCCCAAGACCCAGGACTAGTGCCATGCATCACATTCACAGGTGTAGGGTGATTTGCATTAAGTAGGACAGGTGTGCACCCATCTACTTTTCTCCATTCTTTAGTTTTAGGGTTCACAAGAGGGGTTGCTTTGCATGGTTCTCAATTCTTCCCTACCCCTCAAACATTTATATCTTGGCCACTCAGCTCACATGCTGGGCTGCTTGCTAGCTTTTGCAACCACCACCACCATGGCCATAAACATCCTTGCATTGCGTGACAACTTTTATTGGCATATGGATGCATGGATGGATGCATGTGTGCAAGTGTTCGTTGAGGGGTTGATAGATTTTTACCATGGCCTATATCTTATTCTGGGTCAAGCAGACTGGCTTCCTTCTGGTATGCTTGCTGTTGCCATGCTTCAATTGATTCACCTCTTGTTCTATCTGACCCTATAAATTCAATGGCAGCTGAACTCCCCTCTGCAGCCCCCCCGCACTGCAATGGTTTAAAGTCTCACACCGTACGCAAGAACCCTTACAGTACTAGTATGCAATGATTTAAGTGTGTGTGATGCTTTTATCTTTCCATCCATTGATGCAGGCCACAATAACATAAATACAATCTAACCAATGGGGCACAAAAGAAGAGCTTCTTCAGCTACATACACTGAACCTTCACATAAAAAGGTTCGAAAAAAAACTCTTTTTTCCTTGTGCATGCCAAGCAAAGATCCTGTCCTCTCAAACCACAGTTTCTAACTAAAGCCCTACTATAACTACATGCTTTCTCATAGTTTAAGCAGCACTTCAGCCAGTTAACGGTTACCAAGGAACAGCCCTGTTTCTTTGTCAAGACAATGAAAATAGTATGCTTGTTAACAAGATTTTTCTTTTGTACAATGCAGTGGAATCTATGCAGGTCTCAAATCTGGTAAGTGCACAGAATGGGGGTGCAGTAATCCCCCTCCCACCTTGGGCCTTCCTGACAGGCTACACATCGCCTCCTGGGGTCATCTAATTGTTAAAGGCTTGCAAATCTTGCAAACATGGCTTATCACACAATATATACTATATCTACTATATCCACTACTACAGAGATGTACACCATAATCGGTTCTTTTTCGTCATCACAGTCGGTTTTGATGGCAATAGAAAGTCTTTAGACAGTGATGAGGATGCGCTATCACAGTTGATTTTCGTCCGATTGTGAAAAACGGTCATCACAATCGGTTCTAGCTCATAACCGATTGTGATGAGCTAGTTTAGAACCGATTGTGATGAGCTAGTTTAGAATCGATTGTGATGAGGGGATCGGTTCTAGCTCAGAACCTATTGTGATGAGCCCATTTGACGTTCGGTATATCATCCGACCTCCACTATTGTTGATTGATTATACATCTAGCATCATACCGAAATACTACACCTAAGTATCCACAAGTGACAATTTGAATGGCCAGATTGATAGTTGAGAATGAGCTAGCTAGTAGTTAAGTAAATATCAAGACAAATGCCACGCAAAGTTAGTAACTATTTTCAAATTTACCTAAGCTTAGATCCATAATTGGGACAAGTAAAGTAACCAATGACAGTCCCAAAGGGCATTAATTACATATTATAGTTAATGTATAGTGAAATAAAATAAGTCCCAAATAGATCAATGTTTCCTTCTTGATATGGCATAATTTAAGAAAGAGGGCTTCACATCGGTTTAAAGAGTACACAGCTAATAATGCGCAAAGCATGAAAGACACATGGAACAAATGGACAACAGCTAGACCCTTGGGTTTTTTTTTTTAAAAAAAAAGACTACTCAAATGGACATAGTCCTGTCATATATACAATTATACATGCATTCTTGGAGACATCCTTTCTAGAGAATTTTTCTATAAGAACAATAGACCAGATGATCTGTATCTTATATATGTCCACAGGAATTCCAGCATATATAGCGTGTAAAATAGTTTAGATAACCCAATTACTTTTAGCCCAAAACTAAATGACATTGCTACCGTTTCACAAACAGATTTGAAAAGAAGCTTCCAAAATTTTTACCCAAATGAACATGCTTCGCACATGTTAAAACGGTTAGAAAAGTAAAGAGATCTATCAAAACTTTACCAACCTTTACAAAATCTGTCATTGTACATTGTGGCTCTCCCTTGACATCTTCTTTTGTAACAAGGGTGTACATAAATACCAAATTTGAATTGATATCATCTACAGTAGCTGATATTCAATCTCCCCAGCTCCATCCACTAGTACAGCATTGCCATTCCATGTTCGCCTTAACCAACTAGACTCAAAAGGAGGTTTAACAAAAATCAATGGCATTCCTTATGTAGGTAATTTTGCTTAAAAATAAATGAACACATTTGATAGAATATTCATTTGAGAAAATAAAGATGATAGAAGTTAGTAAATTGGTAAACAAACCTTGCAACTAGGGGTGCAAACGGAGCGGATATTTCCCGACCGATCCGATACCGTATTCGAAAAAAATCCGTACCGATGTTATCCGTATTCATATCCGGAAAATCCGATGTAATATGGGTTAGGATATGGGAAGAGCAATATCCGATCCGTATCCGAAAAATCTCATGTAATATGGGTTAGGATATGGGAAGAGCAATATCCGATCCGATATTCGGTAAATATCCGACCCAATACCCAGTAAATATCCGACCCGATACCCTTGCAATATTGTTCATAATGTGTGTATTTGAATTACAGTGCTTGCTAGCTGTATTTTAGATGTTGCGTGTTGGTTATGTGCTATCTAATTAGGCAAGTTGTAATATAATGTGAAACATAGTACTGTTGTGAGCCTATGATATAATGTGAGCAAGTTATAATATAATTGAACTACTTTCTGGAGCAAGCTCTTATAATTGCACTACAAAACACTTGATTGCAGTTGGATGTGCTACATCATATAAGTGCATATGTTGATTGGAATTGTACTTGGTTGTATATTATTCTTATGTAGGGAATGCAACTATTATTGAATTTGAAACACTTACATGTTTTGAAAGTTATAGTAAAATTTTGTGTATGGTTGATTGATCCTAATATATGTGACATATATGGTTTTTGCTTTCACGTATTATCCGACTAACTATTCGTGACCGAGACTAACCGTATCCGGAATGACCTGTATTCGCTCCGTATTCGTGACCGAAGAAATCCGTATTCGTATTCGAATCCGGCACTGTCCGTATCCGATTATGTATCCGAGAAAAAATTTGGAATAGGATACGGGATGAACAAAATCCGTCTATATCCGCTCCGTTTGCACCCCTACTTGCAACACCTTTCCCCAGTGTCCCACCACACCAGGCAATCTCAGGATCACCCTTGAGTGCATTACCTTCCACTAGTTCACCATTGATGGTCAAATTGATGACCTTTGGACATCTAGTCCTTGATAAATAAAAACATATTAAGGCCATGACTATATAGTTATACTTTACTTTAATTTTAAGTAAATGGGTGACATCAATTTGACTAGTGTGTTTTGCTTAGCAGCAGATCAATACACTGGTTTACCTCCCATAAGAACATAATATATTATTGGATAATATAGGGTGCCTAGTATGTTTTGATTAGCAGCATATCAATACACTAGTTTACCTCCGATAAGGCCATTGCTGGAATGCATTCAACTTTCAAACATCTTCCAACATCCTCAAGCTTTAGCCAGTACACCTCAGATTGAGATTATGTTATTATTCTAGGCAGCTCAGCTAAGAGGTAGGAATAGAGGAGCCTTTAATGAGACAATAAAGCAATCAGGTTTGTTGCCACAATTTATCTGAAAGTTAAAGGGCCTTTACATGTAACATACAATCAAAAGTATAGGGAGACCAGCTCATCAACATGAATTCATATTGCAAGATCTAAGGACAGACTAAAATTAACTCCACAAGCTTGTCACAACTAGAGGAAACAGTCTAGTTTTAAAACAAGAACTAACTACAACTAAATCAAGCAACCTCTAAAATCCCAACAAAAGCTTGACAATTAACCCCCCAAAGCACCTCAACTTCTTCAAGAGAGATTAGCATAAATGCTTGCACAGCAAACCGTAACGTGACTATCATCCACATTATACATGAACAATATGCATGCAGTGCTTAAGCAGAAGCATGGAAAATTGTTCCAACATGGAACTCAAATCTACCATATGATATACTATAATTAAAATATTTCATCTTACATAAATATAAACCAATATGAACTTACATTTATGAAACCAATTGATGCAAGAGTAATGACAGACATGATTGCCATACATTATTCAGTTAATAAAATCAATAAGGCATAATTAACATATGAACATATGAGAGGCTTATTTTCTGTGCTAGTGCTATCACGTTCAATTGCTAACACAAAAAAAATCAAACCTAAAATGTCAGATGTACCAAAACTCACACAAGCAATCACAGGATGGTTTCAATTTCATTTGGCTTGATCTATTCAATCTCGTGAGTCATGACACAATTCCAAATCTGAGCTTTTGTTTTAGAAAATGCAAGCAATCAACACATAGATGAATTGAGGAATTTCAGAACTAGGGTTTGGCAGGTACTGGTTCTCATGGCGAGGACGACGAGGATGACGACTGAGACGGTGAGGACGACGCCCGAGACGGCAAGGACGCTGCCCGAGATAGTGAAACCCTAGCTCCATCGAAAGCCACCTGTCCCCGGGGGCTCAAGTACCTGCGTGGGCACAATGCGCAACGAGAGAGGAGGTAGGGTAGCGCAAGGAAGGGAGGGAGCGGGAGGAGGAGGTTGGCGAGGGGAGGGGGACGGCGAAGTGGGTGAGGGGCGAGGGCACTACTACAGAACTGGGCATCACAAGCGGTATATTACAAGCGGTTAGGTGCGAACCGGTTCTGGCCCACGCACCAGAAGCGGTTCCTGAGCAACGGGCGGGAGGGGGTCACTAGAAGCGGTTGATCATACGAACCGCTTGTGTTGACAAGCATCACAAGCGGTTCGTTTTCCAAACCGCTTATGAATTATCACAAGCGGTTTGAGACCTCAACCGCTTGTAGAGATTTATATTTAGAAGCGGTTCGTGTATAAAACCGCTTCTGAAGTCTTAGTTTTAGTAGCGGTTTGTTTGTCAAACCGCTTCTACAAAGTCAGAAGCGGTTTGACATACAAACCGCTTCTAGAACTCAACCTTCAGAAGCGGTTTGTATATGAAACCGCTTCTAGAATCCCTCCCGCCCAGCACTTTAAACTTCTTCTTCCTCCCCGAGCCAACAGTCTGATGAACAGAGAAGGGCCGAGCACTGTTCTTCCGGGGAGGTGCTGCCCAAATTTTTTGTTTTGAAATTGCTGGTGATTTAGCTTCAAATTAAGTGTTTTAAGGTCAGTAAGAGCATGTTAGCATCTTTCTCACCTACATATTGCTGTTTTTTATGCATTGGATGTGGAGAAATCATGATTTATTCATGTTGAAATGTGTTGCTTTGCTAGGTAGAACATGTTGAAATGTGTATGGTATGAAGTTGTTCCCCAAAATTTATTTTGTATGCTTGTTGTTGTTATGGTATGAAGATGTATGGTGATCTAGTTCAAAATATGACATTGCAATGAAGTAATTAGTAGTGTATAAAATAAAATAAGGATAAAAATAATTAGAAAGGTAGAAAGGGATAAAAAATTTAGAAAGGTAGATCTTTAATTGCATGAAGGTGTAGGTGGGGTTGTTTTTCTTGGAGAAGAAAAAATATATGAAATTATTACTTTATTGTAGATGAACCGGCAATGGATGTACAATGCGGACCGTCGATCGAGAGAGTTCATTGATAGCGTCGCGAGGCTTTTCTCGATCTGGCCATTGCATTCCTGCCTCCAGGCATCTTCATATGTTGTCCGTCGTAGATTGCAAGAACGAGAAGGAGCACTCACAAGCGATGGCAGGTTATGAACCATTTGATGATGAGAGGTTTCATGCCAAACTATGAACGTTGGACCAACCATGGCGAAGACGAGGAAGACGAGGAAGAAGACGAGGAAGAATAAGAGGGATTCAAAAATATCTCGGACGCCACGCAATGCTATTCCGTGGGAGGTACACTCAGTGACTTTGGTGATGATGAGCTGGACCAGATCTTTGCGTGGCGGTGAGGAGACTACACAGATGAAAGACAGTTCGAGAAATTCCAGCGCATGTTAGAGGACCACAGAACTCCTTTATACCCAAATTGTGGGCAGGACCACAAGAAGTTGCGTACCACACTTGAACTTATGCAATGGAAGGCCACAAATAGTGTGTCAGATAAGGGATTCGATGAGTTGTTGACACTCATAAAGAAGTTGCTTCCAGAAGATAACACTCTGCCTGAATCTACATATAAAGCAAAGGAAGTCATCTGTCCTTTGGTACTGAAAGTACAGAAGATACACGCATGTCGTAACGATTGCATCCTGTATCGCAATGCGTATGCCAATTTGGATGTTTGTCCAGTGTGCAAAAAATCACGGTATAAGGTGAAGAGAGATGATCTAGGTGAAATAGATGGGGAGCGTAAGAAGAAGAGACCTCCAGCTAAAGTGTTGTGGTATTTCCCAGTGATTCCCCGATTGAAGCGTATGTTTGCTAACAAAGCGCATGCCCAGATGATGCGTTGGCACAAAGAAGAGCGTAAAGATGACGGTATGCTTAGACACCCTGCAGATGGATCACAGTGGAGGAAAGTCGATCGGACGTACCCAGACTTCACATAAGAGGTGAGAAACATAAGGTTTGGGTTAAGTACCGATGGGATGAATCCTTTCGGAGAGTTGAGCAGCAACCATAGCACCTGGCCTGTTACACTATGTATGTATAACATTCCTCCATGGCTGTGCATGAAGCGAAAGTACATCATGATGCCGTTGTTGATCCAAGGCCCCAAGCAACCTGGAAATGACATCGATGTCTACCTGAAACCATTGGTTGCAGATCTTGTGACGTTGTGGGAGGATGGTGCACGGGTATGGGATGAGTACAAAAGGGAGTATTTCACCTTACGTGCATTGTTATTTGTAACAATCAACGATTGGCCTGCTCTCGGTAACCTGTCTGGCCAAACTATCAAAGGATATAGAGCTTGTGTCCAATGCTTAGATGAAACGGACAGCATGTACCTGAAAAACTCTCGAAAGGTTGTCTACATGGGCCACCGTAGGTTTCTTCCTACGAGTCACCCATGGCGGAAGAAGTGCAGGAAATTTAACGGGCAAGTAGACCTTCGTGCTAGGCCTCAGCATCGTACTGGGCCACATGTACTTGCTATGGTAAAGAATCAAAGTAGTATTCGGAAAGGGTCCCGAAGCAAACACATGCAGAATGAGGATGGTCAGGCGCCAATGTGGAAGAAGAAGTCAGTATTTTGGGACTTGCCTTATTGGGAAGTCTTGGAGGTTCGTCACTCACTTGACTTCATGCACATCACGAAGAATGTTTGCTTGAACCTGCTAGGCTACATAGATATGTATGGCCAATCAAAAGATACACTGCAAGGTCGGAAGGACCTTAAACTCTTGGAACTGAGGAACGACCTACATCCGGAAAAGAGAGAAAAAGGACAACATTACCTACATCCTGCGAGCTACACTCTAAGCAAAGAAGAGAAAAAAAGCATGATAGAGTGCCTGAATAGTGTGAAGGTCCCTTCCGGATACTCATCAAATGTAAAGAGACTCATAAACACGAAAGAGAATAAAATCGTACACCTGAAATCCCATGACTGTCTTGTGTTGATGACACAGCTGCTCCCAGTGGCTATAAGAGGTATACTTCCCGAGTGGGTACGGGGATAATCACAAAGTCGTGTTCTTTTTCAATGCGATTTGGCATAAGGTCATCGACCCGGATAAACTAAGTAAGGCTGAGGATGACGTGGTACAAAGTGTGGTTTGTCTTGAGATGATATTTCCTCCTGCGTTCTTTGATATTATGGTTCATCTCACTTGCTCACCTTGTCAAAGAGATAGGTATTCTCGGACCCGTGTATCTGCACAACATGTTCCCTTCGAGAGGTACATGAGTGTGCTAAAGAAGTATGTTCGTAATCGTTCGTCAGGAAGGATGCATTGCCGAGGGTTATGGGACAGAGGAGGTGATTGAATTTTGTGTGGATTACATTAATGATCTAAATCCGATCGGCATCCCTATATCACGCCATGAGGGCAGGCTACGGGGAAAAGGGACAGTAGGAAGGAAAGCAATTGCATGCAATGATCTTCTTACATTTAAGCAAGCACATTTCACGGTTTTGAAACAATCAACTGTGGTGGCCCCGTATGTTGTTGAGCACAAGAGTATTCTACGCCGTGAATTCCCTGGGAGGTCCGAGGATTGGATAACATTGAAGCACATGGATTCTTTCGGCGCTTGGTTACAAAACTATATCCTTTTCAAAGGGTCAGACAATGAACAATTGCAACGATTGGCACGGGGACCTTCTAGTGAAATCGTGACATTCAAGGGTACGAGATAAATGGTTACACATTTTACACCGGATCCCAGGATGACAAGAGCACCAATCGAGCGGTGTCCGTATAGATGCCGAAGACAACAAAGGAAAGGTGGACACATATTATGGTTTCATAGAAGAGATATGGGAGCTTGACTATGGACCTTTAAAGGTCCCTCTATTTAAGTGCCAATGGGTCAAACTGACTTCAGGCGGCGTAAAGGTCGACAAATACGGCATGACAACCGTTGACCTCACGCAAGTCGGCTATAGGCGTGAACCGTTCGTCCTTGCAAATGATGTGAGACAGGTTTTCTATGTAATAGACATGTCAAGCAAGCCTAAGAAGCAGAAAGATAATAATAACAATAAGCCAAAGCGACACGTGGTTCTCCAAGGCAAACGAAGGATTGTCGGAGTTGAGGACGTCACAGATGAGGAAGACTATAGTCAGTTCGACGAGCTCCCTCCTTTTGCGGTGGATGTTGACATAAGCCTCCTGAATGACATAGACCTGGATGCTTACATACGTCACGATCATAACGAAGGAAGACTTGTAAAGACATAGTACGGTACTACTTAAAATGTAGTATTACTGTATGAACTTATTTATTTGAACTTTTGTGATCATTTTTAGACGTGTCTTATACTGTACGTGTTTATTTGAAATAAACCTCATGAAATAAACCCCTAGAAATAAACCTTATGGAATAAACAATAAATAAATAAAAAATATAAACCTCAAGAAGTAAACAAAAAAGAAAGGTAAAGAAAGTAAAAAAAAATAGAAAGGTTTAACAAATGAAGAATATAAACAAAAACAATAAAGAAATAAACCTTATGGAATAAAGAATAAAGAAAGTAAAAAAAAAGAAAGGTAAAGAAACTAAAAAAAAGAATATAAATGAAGAATATCAACAAAAAAGAAAGGTAAAGAAAGTAAAAAAAAAAGGTAAAGAAACTAAAAAAAAGAATATAAATGAAGAATATCAACAAAAAAGAAAGGTTAAGAAAGTAAAAAAAAAAGGTAAAGAAAGTAAAAAAAATGAAAGGTAAAGAAAGTAAAAAAAAAAGGTTTAAAAGAAAAAAAAAAGAATGGCCGGCGGGGAGCGAGTGGGGCTCGAACGGGCGACCTCGAGCCCGCACTCAAGCGCCCGCGCTAGCCAGGGGGGAGAGGAGAGTTCTTGTTAACCGTAATAGGCAACACACTCTTTTAAGTAGTATGTATCGGTTCCAATAATAACCGCTGAGATGGCTTCTACAAGCGGTTTGTATTAATAACCGCTTGTAGAGATATCTCTACAAGCGGTTCCAATTAATAACCGCTTGTAGAGAGAGCTTCTACAAGCGGTTATTAATTAGAACCGCTTGTAGAGATCTCTCTTTACAAGCGGTTATTAATTAGAACCGCTTGTAGAGATCTCTCTTTACAAGCGGTTTGTATTACGAACCGCTTGTAGAACAGTTTACAAGCGGTTTGTATTAAGAACCGCTTGTAGATCTCACGTTTACAAGCGGTTTGTATTAAGAACCGCTTGTAGAGGTGGCTGCCTTTATACACGCTCGCGCTCTCTCCCTTCGTCAAACCTCCAAATTTTCCTAAGTCCCGCGCGCCCTGCAGCTCACGCCGTGCTCGCCTGCTCTGTGCACCGCGCCTCCGCCGCCTCCGCCACCGCGCCGGACGCCGCCTCCGCCACCGCGCCGACGCCGCCTGCGCCACCCCACCCCGGAGGAGGTAGGTATAGCTGTGTGTACCCCCCCACCTCCTCCTGTTACAGTCGCCCATAAGGTGTTCGATGAAATGTCCACAAGGCATTTTCATATATGTATTATTGATATGTTGGTATGTATGTTGTTAATTATGTTCATATATGTATTTGGTATGTTGGTATTGTTGGTATTTGGTATGTTGGTATTTGGTATTGTTGGTATGTTGGTATGTATGGTATTTGGTGAGAGACATTGTATTTGGTATGTTGGTATTAATTTGTATGTATGGTATTTGGTATGTATGTTCATATATATATTGAGAGACATTGTATTTGGTATGTATGGTATTTGGTATGTTGGTATGTGTGTGTATGTTGTTGGTGATGGTGTATGGTATTTGGTATGTTGGTATTTGGTATTGTGTATATATATTGAGAGACATTGTATATATATTATTGGTATGTTGGTATGTATTATTGGTATGTTGGTATGTATTATTGGTATGTTGGTATGTATGGTATTTGGTGAGAGACATTGTATTTGGTATGTTGGTATTAATTGGTATGTATGGTATTTGGTATGTATGTTCATATATATATTGAGAGACATTGTATTTGGTATGTATGGTATTTGGTATGTTGGTATGTGTGTGTATGTTGTTGGTGATGGTGTATGGTATTTGGTATGTTGGTATTTGGTATTGTGTATATATATTGAGAGACATTGTATATATATATATATATATATATGTGTGTGTGTGTGTGTGTGTATGTTGTTGGTGATGGTGTATGGATCGGCTTGGCTCGTTAGCTCAATTCCAAAAATAAATTGAATTTTGCGGTAGATCGGCTCGTTAGCTCAATACCATATATATATTGAAATTGAATTTTGCGCTAGATCGGCTCGGTTCGTTAGCTCAATTCTAAAAAAAAATGATATTAAATTAAACTATGTTAATTTTAAAAATGACCGAAAAAATGTGAACTTGACTCATTTCCACCCCTACCTCCACAACAACTCCTGTGAGATCAGTTCTTTCAAAGACGTACCCTTTACACCTCATGTTGGTATATGTATACCTATATATATATGTTGTTATAGATGTTTTCGAATTTAAGTTTACATTATATCAACATTTATAGATGGCACAACCAACACGTGGTGACCCTAATTTCGACGAGGAAGAACAGTTCCTGTTAGACTCCATCTCCGACTATGAAAGTTATCCTGCAGCCGCTGTGGCCGGTAACACTGGTTCCGGCGAGAATGTGGACACCGTTAACACCGAGGTATGGTCAGAAGAAAATAATTCCTGTGGGCATGTTAATTAATCGCAATTCATTATTAGAATACACCCTGACATGTTATATATATGTTTGTTTATTTAAAGCCTGTTACATCGAGCAACCAATCCAAGAATCGGGGACCTAACAAGAAGCCGTCCACAAAGCATGTGTTTACCGAAATTGACAACGATGGGAAGCCGATTGCCCCTCTTTCAGCAGTTGGGCCGTTCAACAACGCCTGTGGTTACCACGTAAGAGATCACGTCCCAATTAGCATCAAGAAATGGGCTGAAGTTCCTCAAGCTACCAAGGACCTCCTCTGGCAAGATATTCTGGAAAATTTCACATTTCCTCAAGGGTTTGGAGACAAGGCCAAGAATTATACGTTGAAGAAGATGGCACTCTCATTTCAGTCATGGAAGTCGGCTCTCAGCAAAAATGCGTGCGAAGGGAGAAAGACGACTTCAACCAATTTCCTTATCCGCCGATCACCGGGAAGCATTCGAGGAGTACAAGATGTCGGTGAAGGCCAGTACCAAGTCGAGAAGAATAAGACCAATGCACAAGAAGAAGTACCACCACCATCTCGGCACCGTGGTTACCTCAAAGGTCATCTAAATGGGACAAGAAAGAAGAAGAATTATTGGCCAAGGAAGTCACACGATTCTTGCTTTGTGGGAAGAGCGCTGCGCAATTGGTTCATGGGTCACGGGGAGCCTTGCAGATGATGGCGATTTGGTGATGCTACCAAATGTACAAGATGTTGGCGGAAGAATTGTACAAGCCGTCGGCGATCTCGGTCGAGGCTCTTTTGTGGTAGACAGGAGAACGATGAGCTAACACATGCCCTCCAAACCCCGAGCACCGGGACGGACACGAGGTTTTGGCAAGACGCCATGGAAATGCGGTTTCGTGAAGGATACGCTTTCGTACAGGAGCCGCCAGAGAACCAAAACAAGAGAAGCAAATAAAATGGCTCAATTGGAACGGGAGCTTAGAGCAACCCAGGCTAGCATTAGAGAACTAGTGGCGCAACAAGTTGCGCAACAAGTCTTGAGTAGCTCTCGGTAACCTTCGGGATCAGCGAGTCCAATCAATCACCGGACGCCATGATCAGCCCGTCGGTAGCGGTGGAAGCATTGCTGCGTCCACCGGCCCCTCAAGGGGACGAAGACTTGCAAGCCCACTATCCCGTTGATGACATAAGGGGTCGCCGCCAGTGTGCGCTACACATCGATGCGCGCACCCTCGCCATCCGGGGGGCGTCCGGCATGGCATTGCCGGTGTCACCGGGCCAGACCTTCCATCGCAACACAATACCCATGGGTTACTCGAAGGTCGCGATGGAGGAGGTCTTTGGCGGATTTGAAGAACTAGTACTCGATATTCTGGAGGCGACAGCGTTACCAAGCTTGGGCAGGCCCTCCACAATATCATCCTCTGGCGAAAAAGGTTGATCATATTTCCAGATGGCGTGGAGGTGTCATCTCCGGAGCCGCCGGCTGTAGGAAGCTCGTCTCCTCCACAACAACAACCCACGCCTCCTCGACAACCGACGCCTCCTTCAGCGTCGCCTCCTCCACAACGACAACCGACTCCTCCTCCACAACAACAACAGACGCCTCCTCCACAACGAGAACAGACGCCTCCTCCACAACGACAACCGATACCTCCACCATCTCCTCCGAGGAAGAAGCTCAAGAGCCATACTACTCCACCGCTCCCACGAAGGCACAGTCCAGTAGGTCAAAAGGGGTAAAGGAACCTCCAAAGAGGGCATATGATAGGACCGACGAGGAGAATTACGCGATCGTCACCGAAGAAGTGGCTGCACACTTCGCACCAAAGAAGTCAGCTGACCCAAACGTACAAGTTGATCCAAAAGTGATGGAACACTTCTTGACCTGTCGTGCAATGCCACTCCCTGTGCCGTCCAACTATGAACGTACAATAATAAAGGCTACACGGAAGAGTAAACGGGTCGGGCGCGGCAAAGCAGAAGAGAGATCAAGATCAGCTGCGGCAAGATCAGGAGAACCTTGAGAGATTTATGAAGGAGGCAGGACTCACTTCCGTAGCTGCTGCTCTAGGATCAGATGTTCTCCCAATGGCAGAAGTCAGATGGCAATATAAGCTTGGCCGGGAGTTAATTGATCCAAATAAGATAAAGGACCTGCCAACCAAGATGCGACAATTTCATGAATGGTACATGATAGAGTCTGCTCAACAAAGAAAAATGTTCCCCCTCAAGATTGAGACAAGAAGATTTCTATCGTGGGGACAACACCATATGGCTCGAATTCAAGACATATACAATATCTACCATAGCGACTCTATGAGCGTGTCTCTCATGAGCCTTTGGTGCCTGTAAGTATCAAGCTCATAACTTTACCATTTACTTCCTTGTACCATAGAAGTGCAACTCTAATAACTTATACATTTCTACGTAGAATGGAGATACAACGATGTAGAAAACAGAACATATTCAACGTGGGCTTCCTCGACCCGGAAATTGTCAATGAGATCGTATTTCGATACAGCGCTAAAGCTCTTGAGGATTACGTTCTAGATGCATTCATGGGACAACACTACAAACCATACATACTTCTGCCCTTCAACTTCATGTACGTATATTTACGTGTTCTCATAACGCATTAATAAACTTTTCTTTTCCAAGGCATTGATAATCTTGCTAGCTAGTTATATATATGTCGCAATATATGACCAGGTATCACTTTGGATCCTTTTGGTCATCAAGCTTGATAGTAGCAAGATCATTGTTCAAGACTCAAAAGGGGACCGGTGGAACAATATCGAGATATCATTGATGTCCTAAACAGGTTTATAGCAAATATATATACAATTGTTTCCTTATTATATTGAAATACCTTGCTAATTCCAAGTCGATAATTGCTATTCATAATAACGCGTCACACACAGGGCATTCGCAAGGTTTCGCAAGAAGCAACAAGAACAATTCGAGAATGAATTCATCATCCAAATAAGCACTCGAGTATTAAAAGCAGACAGATGGAAACAACTTATGTGGCTATTATGTGTGCCACTACATGCAAAATATTACCCAACTGCGATGTGCCCATAGCGACAACGAGGTGAGTGCACATATCAATTAATACTTACACTTTAATTACATGCTCAAAGATTTATTAATTTCGTTCTTTGTCACCCCAACATCGATGTGCAAGATGTGATCCCGCCGCACGGGTTGAAGCACTTCAAGAACAACTCATTGGCTTTATTGTTGGCGAGATTGTATCCTCGACGGCGAGTTCCACACACCGGGTTGGAGAGATTGTCCTTCTATAAGGACAGGTGATCTCGACATCAACGTCGACCAAGGGCGTAAACAATGATGCACGCAAGAATTAAATCAGCTCGAGATTCACCCTTTTATTCTTTCAAACTTGTAAAAGTTGCTTATGTGTAAATCAAACTTGTAAAAGTGCTCATTATTTCATGTCTTGTCCATCAAACCTATCCATCTTTTAGTCTATTAAGTTCGTACTTTTACGTAAATGATACGTGATTATTTCAATGAGTACGTATGAGTAATATATATTTAATTGTATACAAAAACCAAATATTTCTATGTATTTTTAATGTCAAAATCCATACATATTGATACCCTACTCAAAAACATATTATATATTGAATATATAATATACAATGCCTCTCCACAAGCGGTTATTATCTCCAACCGCTTGTGGAGAGAGTACCTCCACAAAGGTTTGTATGTCTGAACCGCTTGTGGAAAACACCTCCAGGCGGTTTGTAATACGAACCGCTTGTGGAGAGGAAGTCTTCACAAGCGGTTTATAACACAAACCGCTTGTGAAGATCTCCCACGTGGCGCTCCCCCGAGCCTTCCTGGACGCCTTTCGAACCGCTTGTGGTGTCTCACCACAAGCGGTTGTCCGAACCGCTTGTGATACCCCGAAGGGTATCACTCCCGGTTGCTTACCAGCGGTTCTAAAACCGCTTCTGAAAGCGGTTACGAACCGCTTGTGATGACCGGTTCTGTAGTAGTGGGGGAAGAAGCTAGCTAGGAGAATGGAGTGGAGTGAGCTCGGATGATGGTGAGTGTGGGCTGAGTGAGGAATAAAAAGAGTGAGTATGCCATCCGAATTAGTTTTCTATCAAGAACCGATACAAATAAACGATTTATTAGAATTGGTTTTCTATCAAGGATCGATACAAATAATAGATTCATCATTAGAATAGGTTTTATATCAAGAATCGATACAAATAATAGATTCATTATAATCGGTTTTCTATCAAGAACCGATACAAATAATAGATTCATTAGAATCGGTTTTCTATCACGAATGAATACAAATAATAGATTCATTAGAATCGGTTCTTAGGTTAGAATCGATTATGATATGCGTATGCACATCACAATTGATTTTTTTTATTGGAACTGATTGTGATGTACCATTGAGCACATCACAATCGGTTCTAATATTAGAGCCGATCGTTATGATTCCTCGGCACCCTCGCCGAATCTTCTACCATAATCATTTTTTTCTTTCTAAAAAGTTAGAAATCGATATGGGTAAAGCGATAGTGTTGCACCATTCTATAGTAGTGATCCTAGAACTAATCTTGGTTAGTTAATTAACTGGAGGACTTTTCAAATACTCACAGATCAGACAGCTATGGGAACACATACATGTACCTTGTTCTTCCGTTTGGTTATTGTAGGCACTCAAAATGCTGAGTGGAGTGAACATGGAGGGTGACCTGCATTTAGACCTGGGACATAAGCCGAGCTTTTCCCGGGCGGCGCGGCACGGTCCGAACGGCCGGGCCGGGCCTAGGAATGGGGCCCGTCGGGCGGTCCAACCCGGCCCGGCTACATAGCCAGGTTCGGCCCGGCCCGGCCCGAAGGCACCATACATGCACTACCAATGTGGCAGTCTACTGCATCATACATACCATATTATTTAAGCATGTAGATATCAAATTTAACTGCTCTTGTTGAGTATGGTTCATCAGACTTGCATGCACTCGTTTGGACTTACATGCCTATGCCGCCAAGCTTAAAAAGATTTAGGGCATTGTCATGCAGACTGCAGGTGTGATGCTACCTTGGTATTGAGTCTGATGTGCGTGTGTTTTTACCAAAAATGCTATGTGAGTCAATGAAGTGCCCTTGGTCTTCTGTGTAAGGACGGTTTTCTTTCTCTTGATGATGTGTCTAATTATATTTGGATTCTTTTGCAGTCTTTTCATTACTAAACCAGTGAGACATGCTTTTGGAATGCAAACACTATAATACTGCAAAACTTCTGAGCATAATTGTCGGAAAGAAAAATACTTGAAAGATTGGTTTGCTGCGTTATTATGCCTTCTGTTCATTGTAGTCTCGTAGTTATGTTGTCACTGCTGCCTGGACTACCCTAATTGGCGCTAGCGGTCGACAGTTGCTAGTGTAAGTTAAAACTCATTCATGTCCACTTTCCCATTGCCGCACAGGGCCGGGCTCGGACCGGCCCGGTCCGACTTCGTCCCGCCGTGCTTTTGGGCCGGGCCGGGCAGTGTAAAACGTCTCCCGGGCTCACGATGGCCTGGAGCCCGCCGTGCCAGGGTCGTGCCGGTCCGGTCCGGCCCAACGCCTAGGTCTATCTGCATTTATTTTACGAACTGGATATTTTTCTTTCCAAATCGAAGAAATAGACGTCTTCGTATGATACCCGAAGGTAATCACTTTTGTAAGGACATGCATGGGTTAACGTGAAACAAATTTTGGTCACTAGGGCATCTGCAATGGTGTAGTCAACTATTAGCTATAAAAAATTTACATGTCATCTATAGATAGCTAATACACAACCTCTCCAATGGACTAGCTATAGCATTGTCTACAAAATTAAATATAGGCACATATGTAAGAGGTGATAAATGCCTTAGAATCAGCTATAGCCTAACTATAAGTTAGTAGTCAGTCTATATCTCTCTCTTCTTTTTCTCTCATCCACCTAAGCAAAATGCTGAGTTGGCACCCTTATAGTAAGCTGAAGTGGCACCATTGCAATGGTGTAGTCAACTACTAGCTATAAAAAATGTACATGTCATCTATAGATAGCTAATAGACAACTTCTCCAATAGAATAGCTATAACATTGTCTACAAAATTAAATATGGGCCCATATGTAAGAGGTGATAAATGCCTTGGAAGCAACTATAGCCTGACTATAAGTTAGTAGTTAGTCTATATCTCTCTCTTCTTTTTCTCTCATCCACCTAAACAAAATGCTGAGTTGGCACCCTTGTAGTAAGTTGAAGTGGCACCATTACAGATGCCCTAAGGGCATCTGCAATGGTGTAGTCAACTACTAGCTATAAAAAATATACATGTCATCTATAGATAGCTAATAGACAATCTCTCCAATGGACTAGCTATAGCATTGTCTACAAAATTAAATATGGGCACATATGTAAGAGGTGATAAATGCCTTGGAATCAACTATAGCCTGACTATAAGTTAGTAGTCAGTCTATATCTCTCTCTTCTTTTTCTCTCATCCACCTAAACAAAATGCTGAGTTGGTACCCTTGTAGTAAGTTGAAGTGGCACCATTACAGATGCCCTAAGAGGAGCTAATTAACTAAACAGCATGAGTTGTGCAGTCGCCTTAATTTAAACCAGGGAGAGACAAACTAAAACGCACACCCATACATGATTCTCCTGTGCACATATATATATGCACTGCATACTAGCCCTTGGCTCTAGCCATCTCCCGAGGGATTGATCTAGCGGTCGGCACGGATCACGATGATCGACGGGACGGTGCCGGATTCGTCGACGCAGCTTAATTAACCGGGGACCCTAATTAGGTAACTAATCAAATCAAACATGCATGCATCTTGTGCCTGTTTAATTAAATATACTACCTGGCCGGCAAGAAGCAGCAGCTGGACGGCACATGTCGATGTCCAATTTGGAGCTGGAATTGATTAATCCAGATCGGTGCTCTGGAAGATTTGTCTTTGTGGGAGGGAATTAGGAGAGAAGGGCATAGCCAGTACTGCTTTGCTAATTGAGGGTTAAGGCGCAATGTTTATCGTACGTAGGAACCGACCAAACCGAAAGGAGTAGGCCTAGGGCTTGAAAATAGTAACCTGTCTCCTCTAAACAAAACACGTTGCCCGATCCTGGATGGGACAACCGTATGTACTAGTAGTTGGTAGTCCATGTGACTAAATTTATAAGGTATATATATATTTTTAATATATAGACTAAAAAAATATTAAAAATGATTAGTTTATTTCTTATTATTATCACTAAACCTATATTCGATATATACATGTAGAGAATATAAAATAAAAAATGGATATTTATTAGGGGTATAGTGGGAGCAATATATGCCAAGAGTATATTAAAATGATTAGATTATTCCTAATTATTATCACTAAGTACTATATTCAATATATGTATGTAGAGAATAAAAAGTAAAAAATGGATATTTATTAAGGGTGTAGCAGGAGCATCCTACTAATTTCGTATTAAAATATGAAATACATTATATATTTATATATAAAATTATTAAAAAAAAGTATTATAAAATTAGATGAAAGGAGTATTCATTTTATATCGTGCCTGCCGGATTAGATATAGTTCATGACTTTTCTCCGCGGCATAAGAAATCTAGCATTCTGAGTGTAATACCGGGAACTAGCTGGCTAATACTACCATAATATGCCAACTTTGAGTATTTGCTTAGTATACTTAATTAGGTGTTAAACCTAGATTGTGCTTAGAAAAATAAGTGCTTAATTAAACCTTGGCAGTTTCGCTAGCTATCAGTTAGCACACGGAGATGTGGCCGGAAACCGGAAAAGAAAAGCTACCTAAATGCATGCTTTGACCCTGTTTATTTAGGCCTAGATAATTTCTTATAGCTTAAAACTAGTTTTTGCGTTTCCATTCATCACTGCACGGCCCTGCGCTTCCATTCATCACTTCACTGGGCAAGTATGGAACCTCCCCCTGTTTTGCAGCAATATATATATATGGCAATTCAGTAGCTAGTGATCACTGCCTTTTAAGTTCTTAATTTACATGCAAATTGTTTTGATCAGGCGTGCACGCACGTTACGAATTACGATCGACCATAACATCGGTCAATCTCGATCTTGCACCATACGATCTTAATTGCATCGATTGACACTGCTGCGTGACATATGGTGAATGATGAATCAGCTAGGATAGAAATTAAGGAACCTTTCTGGAAAGCAACGGCAATGCTTTGTACTGCATGGCACGCACGCGGCCGGCAAGTGCGTGCACGCCGTCTTTTCGTCCCGTTTCCCTCATCGAGAGACGGCGACCGTGTCACGGCGGGAAATACACAGGCGAGTGGCAAGTCTGAAGATAGCGGCAGCAACTGAAGTGAAGCTGTGAAGTCTGAATCGTTTTACGACAAAGGAAATAGTGATTACCGGTAACAGTTGATAGTAATTATGCAGTAACTAGAAAGAGTAATGTAACCCTGGACTTGTTAAGGGTAAAAGGGGTATTTTAGCATATGGTGTGTTGGTATACATAGTCCGCTGTGTGGAACTGAAAAGAAAATGAAGAAAGAAACTTGTATCTACTTTCCCCGTCCTCTGTTCTCCTTTTCTTCTTCTCCACGACTGCTTCTCTGTTCGTGATCGAATCCTCACGTCCTGCATAGCAGTGGCAAAGGGGCGTTACATCTGGTATCAGAGCTACTACGATCCGGCTTTGAGTGGTAAAATTCCGGCAGCGGTTGGGGAACCCAAGACCTACACAGTACGGTCTTGGTCGATCCCTGTGAAATCCCTAACTTCCGGTTCACTCGGCTGATCAGGCGACACGGCTCCTCAGAAGCCATCGGTGCAGACCCGATTTGTCCTCGAAGCGATGGGGACAATCACCGGGAGAGCGGAAGAACACTTGGTGGGAATACGGGAGAGTATCGATCAAATCGTTGCGCGATTGGAAACTCTGGATACAAACCAAAAGCAGCTGGTTACCAGATCGGATTTGATGGCTCAAGCGGTAGAGCAGAGCACAAAGGACCAACAACTTCTGGCCAGACAATTGGAGGTGACGGCGCAGGCAGTAGCGCGACTCACGGGGGGTAAGGTCCTGGAATCCGGTTCGACGATGGAGAAGGGAGTAATGACGCCCGCACCGCCGAATGGATGGAGGCGTCCGGAGGAAGATCCGACCACGTGGTCTGGGGGAACACGACCCCGCAACTCAAATGGAATCCTGGGAGAGGGATCGGGAGCAACAGGGCAATCACCGAGAGAAATCGGGACCACACCAAGGACTCCTCTGCCGAAGCTATCCTTTCCTCGGTTCGATGGGGAGGGCCCCAGACTTTGGCGAGATAAGTGCGAAGATTACTTCCAGATTTTCAATATTCCAGTAGCACTGTGGGTGGTGACGGCTACTATGCATATGGAAGGAAGAGCAGCTCACTGGTTGCAGGCTTACAAAATCAAGAATGAGGTGGGAAATTGGGAACATTTCACTTGTGCCGTAGAGGAAAAATTTGGGGCGTTCGACCACAGGAGATTGATGGAAGCTTTGGTCGAGATACGGCAGACTGGAACGGTGGAGGACTACCAGAGTCGCTTCGAGCAACTGATGTTTGAAACCTCCGTGCACAACCCATCGTACGGCGAAGAACTATTCATCTCTCAGTTTATAAAAGGGTTAAAACCGGAGTTGAGAAGTGGAGTTCAAAGCCTGTTTCCAGAAACTGTTGATCGGGCGGCGCAGTTAGCAAAGATCCAACAGGAGGTGTTAGATCGTGGGAAGGGATGGAAGGCTAAAGCCGCCGGACTGACAAAATCTGAAGTTCAAACTGGCAATGTGAAGTTGGGGCAAGGAGAATTGTGGAGGGCAAGGCAACTGCGGGAATATCGAAGAACCAATGGCCTATGCTATCAATGCGGAGAGAAATTTGAGCCTAATCATCATTTGCAGTGTAAAAAAAGGATTCAAGCGCAGTTGCAAACCATCAATCTTGAAGAGCAAAGGGAAGTGTTGTCGGATGAAGTTCTGGACTTGCTGGAAACTGCAGATATGGAACAAGAGCACGATTGCACATTGTCTGTGAATGCCATCTCCGGCTCGGAGGAAAAGGAAACCTTGAGAATATTAGCTTTAGTCCGGAACCAAATGATGTTGATTTTGATTGACTCCGGGAGTACGCACAGTTTTGTCAATGCTGCTTTTGCCCACCGAATTGGCTGTGTGACGCAGATCACTGAACCAGTAGAGGTGAGAATCGCTAACGGGGAAATATTGAGGTGTGATCAGTGGGTGCCCCAATTGGAATGGTGGACACAAGGACACACGTTCCGAACGGATTTCCGAGTATTGGAATTGGGGGCATACGACGCCATTCTGGGAATGGATTGGCTTGAATCATGTAGTCCAATGACTTGCAATTGGAATGAGAAAACAGTGGAGTTCTTTCATCAAGGAAAGAAAATTCAAATACAATGTGTGAAGGCTACAAGAGGTGTGGGAATACAGACCTTAACAGCGGAGCAGCTGCATAAATGGCACCAAGGCAATGATGTTTGGGCAATGGCTGTGCTCGAATTGGATACTGAGAGTACGGAAGAACACATACCTGAATCGGTACAGGAGGTGCTAATGGCGTACCAGGACATATTCAAGGAGCCTACCGGACTACCACCGAGACGGGCTTATGACCACACCATTCCATTGACCCCCGGGGCAATTCCAGTTAATGCCAGACCCTACCGTTACTCGCCAATGCACAAGGATGAAATTGAACGGCAAGTCACTGAGATGCTCCAGACAGGGATTATCACTCCAAGCATGAGCCCCTTCGCGTCCCCGGTACTTTTAGTACAAAAGAAAGACGGGACGTGGAGATTCTGTGTGGACTACCGTCGGCTGAATGATTTAACGGTCAAAAATAAGTTTCCCATGCCTGTGATTGATGAGCTATTAGATGAATTAGCAGGCACCAAATTCTTCTCCAAATTGGACTTGAGATCCGGGTATCACCAGATACGAATGAGGGAAGAAGATGAGTTTAAAACTGCCTTCAAAACACACCATGGACACTATCAATTCAAGGTCATGCCTTTTGGTTTGACGAATGCGCCAGCGACCTTCCAATGTGTGATGAATTCCTTGCTCGCTGCATTCCTCAGGAAGTTTGTGTTGGTTTTTCTCGATGACATCTTGATATATAGCCCCAACTTGGAGTCCCATGTGCAACATATCAAACTCATTTTGCAAACTCTTCGAGAGCATCAGTTCGTCGTCAAGAGATCAAAATGCACTTTTGCTCAGAGACGATTGGAATATTTGGGCCACATCATTTCTGATCACGGGGTTGCCACCGATCCTTTGAAAACACGAGCCATGATAGAGTGGCCGAGACCGAGAAATGTAACAGAGTTAAGAGGGTTCCTTGGCCTCACCGGCTATTATAGAAAGTTTGTGAAAGGCTACGGCATGTTGGCTAAACCTTTGACGAACTTATTGAAGAGGAAATCATTTTCTTGGGAGGAACCAGCAGAGACGGCTTTTGTGAGGTTGAAGGAAGCCATGGCCACCACACCGGTATTGCAGCTACCGGACTTTGAGCAGAGATTTGAAATTGAGACAGATGCATGTGAGCTGGGAGTGGGAGCAGTGCTGATACAACAAGGTCATCCTGTAGCATTTTTCAGTAAGGCTCTAGGGGTGGCACATCAAAAGCTCTCTATCTATGAGAAGGAGTTCTTGGCATTAATGTTAGCAGTGGATAGGTGGCGAGCATATCTGCAGCGTCAAGAGTTCATCATTCGGACGGACCACCAGAGCTTAAGCTATTTGGATGAGCAACGGCTACACTCTGAGATGCAGCGGAAAGCCATGACTCGGCTAATGGGTTTGAGTTTCAAAATTGTGTATAAGAAGGGGAAGGATAACGTTGTGGCAGATGCATTGTCTCGGATTGATCATTTTGCTGAATTGCACGCTATGTCGGAAGTACAACCCATGTGGATACAGGAGGTATTGAATTCCTACGCTACTGATGAGGCAGCGAAGCAGCGCTTGCAGCAGTTGGCTGTTCATAGCCCCGATGAGCAAGGCTATCAATTGCAAAAGGGACTCATCAAGCATAAAGGAAGAGTTTGGATCGGCAACAATTCAGCCTTACAGACGAAGTTGATTGCAGAATTTCATATGGGGGCCGTGGGAGGACATTCCGGCATACGTGCCACTTATCAAAGGTTGAAGAAAATGTTTTGTTGGCATGGAATGAAACAGCGAGTAGAAGACTTTGTGAAACAATGCGAAATATGTCAGAAGGCGAAAACTGAACGGGCCAAACCAGCGGGGTTACTTCAGCCGTTGCCAGTGCCAGAGTCAGCTTGGGTGGACTTGACTATGGATTTTATAGAAGGGTTACCTCTCTCCGAAGGTTATAACACGATAATGGTGGTCGTGGACCGTTTCTCTAAATATGCTCACTTCATTGCCCTTCGACATCCATACACAGCTCAAAAGGTGGCCCAGGTGTTCTTAGAACAGGTGGTGAGGTTACATGGTGTACCAAGATCCATAACATCGGATAGGGACAAAGTTTTTACCAGCACTTTTTGGAGAGAGCTATTCAAATCCTTAAACACCAAGCTTCAATACAGCACGGCATACCACCCCCAAACTGATGGTCAGAGTGAGAGGGTAAATCAATGCTTAGAAATGTATCTCCGGTGTTCTGTACATGAGTCACCGGGAAAATGGAAGAGTTGGCTTGCGATGGCGGAGTTTTGGTACAATACTGCATACCACTCTTCACTCGGTTGCTCCCCATTTAAAGCGTTGTATGGAGTTCAACCACACTATGGCACTGTTCTTTCATCGACTGAGCAGAACTCTAAGGAGGTGGCTGAATTTCTGAGGGACCGGGAAAGGTTTAATGAAATGCTGAAGCAGCAACTGGAGCGCTCCCAAAACCGTATCAAAATGAAGGCTGATAGACACAGGCAGGACAGGCAGTTTCAAGTAGGAGAAAGGGTCTTATTGAAATTGCAACCATATGCTCAAACCTCTCTTGCTAATCGACCATACCCCAAATTAGCACATAAATTTTATGGTCCTTATGCAGTGATAGAGAAGATTGGGCCAGCTGCTTACAAATTGGATCTTCCATCAGACAGTTTGATACATCCGGTCTTTCACATCTCTCAACTCAAAACTTTCCATCCGGATTACTCTCCAGTATTCTCTGCACTGCCGAAGATCATGGACCTGGATGCTCGCTCCACGGAGCCGGAAGAAGTTTTGGAGAGGCGGATGGTTAAAAAAGGTAATGCAGCAGTGGTCCAAGTGCGTGTCAAATGGTCAGGTTTGCCAGCCGAGGCGGCGACTTGGGAAGACCTGACGGTGCTTCGTGAGCGCTTTCCTGCAGCCATCGCTTGGGGACAAGCAATGAATTCAGGAGGGGGTATTGTCACGGCGGGAAATACACAGGCGAGTGGCAAGTCTGAAGATAGCGGCAGCAACTGAAGTGAAGCTGTGAAGTCTGAATCGTTTTACGACAAAGGAAATAGTGATTACCGGCAACAGTTGATAGTAATTATGCAGTAACTAGAAAGAGTAATGTAACCCTGGACTTGTTAAGGGTAAAAGGGGTATTTTAGCATATGGTGTGTTGGTATACATAGTCCGCTGTGTGGAACTGAAAAGAAAATGAAGAAAGAAACTTGTATCTACTTTCCCCGTCCTCTGTTCTCCTTTTCTTCTTCTCCACGACTGCTTCTCTGTTCGTGATCGAATCCTCACGTCCTGCATAGCAGTGGCAAAGGGGCGTTACAGACCGGTCCATGGATCGAACTAGCTAGGTCAGCCTGAAATAGGCGGTAGCTAAGCTAGATATATAGCACAGTACTCTCTAATCCGGCTAAGCCAACAAATCTACTTCGGCAGCACGGCAGCGGTGCATGGCACATAAGGGTGCACACATACACACAAGCTGGCCGGCCGTCTTTTCAGATCGATCGCACCACACACGAGAGAGAGAGAGAGAGAGAGAGAGAGCGTCTTGGGTGCAGGATATGATGCGCCGTGCGGCCTTGTGATGCGGAATCGCGCATGCGATGCGAGGCGACGTCTGGCGGTTGTAGCGAGTGGCCTTGCAGCGCGTCGTCGGTCACGATCACGGACGCAATGATATGCACGTACGGCTACCGCGCTCGCTCGCTAGCTCTCGGTGCATGTAGCCTACATTTTGTATGGGTCATGATCACATCGGAAAAAAATTGGAGAAAACCATTGGAATTTGAACTGAGTTAGGTTTATTCTTTTAAGAAAATAACTCCACCCCTGATCAAACAATCTTCCTCGCCTTACCAAAAAACTAGATTACTGCCTTTTTAAATAAACTTTTGTTTCATATGATAATATGTGTAAACACTTCATACATTGACTCCCCCATCCCCATTACTAGATTGAATTTGGACATCACCAATACCGTTTCAGTGCTTTACCATTTGGCCTCTCGCGCATGTTGGGTAGCTCGGCGGATTGGCTGCTTTTGGAACGAAGGAATTTCGTCAGAATCTCGAGAAATTTCTTAATTTGCAAGATCAATCCTGGAAGCCGTCTGTATCTCCCTATATGTTTTGTGGATGGAGCACCTGTTCATGTGCGCACAAGATTTTAAGGCCCTATTTGTTTAGGTCATGTTTGGGTGTTGCGGCTCGGCTAAAAAGCAGCTATAGTTTGTACCTGTGGTTTTTCTTGAGATGCTGTTTGGCAAACTAGCTTTTTGCTAGCTTTTCTTGAGATGTTGAGAGGGGAGGAGACCGAGCGGGGAGGCGAGCTAGGGCGCTGGAGTGCGATGGCCGGGAAGCGGCAACCTGCAGGGAGGAGCGACGGGGAAGGAGGCAGTGTGGAGGAGGCACGACGGTTGGGAGGAGGCGACTTGAGGGGAGGAGCGGTGGGGAGGAGGCCGAGCAGCGGGGAAGAGGCCGAGCTCGGGGAAGTGGTGGCATGGAGGAGGTGGAGCACGGGGAGGTGGTGACGATCGGAGCGAGCAGGGAGGAGGTGGAGCGACCGGGGCTAGCGGGGAGGTGGCGGCACGCTGAGGAGGTTGAGGCCACTGTGGGGAGAGTGCTCGATGCTAGGACAAAGCACCTCTCCTCTGGCTTTGGCTTTGTACCAACCTGTTTTTTTTTTTGGGGGGGGTGTTGTGCTGTGAAGCAACTTGGAAGCTAGCCTGTTTGGGAGAGGGAGGGGGGGTCTTTTGGCTCATAGCCAAAGTCAAGCTGAAGCACAACCCCCCCCCCCACAAATAGCCCCTAAAGCTTTGTTTGGGATGGCTTCAGCTTCAGCTTCTCCCCTCTGGAAGCCAGAAGCTATCCTAAACGGCTGGCTTCTCCACAGCCGAAAACTAAAAGCTAGTAGCTCATTTGTAGTAGGAGAAGCTGAAAGCCAAAAGTTGATTTGGGGTAGCTTCCTACAGCTTCGGTAGGTTGGTGTTCTAACTTTGCCTCTAGTGTTGAATAAAATTACCCCTCCTACCAAGTATTAAATCCTAAACCTCACCCCTCTCACCCTCATTCCTGACCCATACCCCTCACACCTAAAAGCCAAACTGCCAAACACCAAACCTCTTCAGCTCTGCCGTTTAGCCTTGCAGCCCAGCCGAAAGATACTTCTCAAAAAATCTATAGCCATGCCAAACATAGTTTTTTTATCTGAGCTTTTTGAAAAGCCATAAGCCTCTATATAACTAAAAGTCAAAAGCCATTGGAGATGTGCTTTTTTTAGCTTATTAAGGGTTGGTTTTAGATTAATGTCACTCACGTTAGGACGAAATTATGTACCTTTACTATGTATAAAAGCCGATTGCTTTTAAGCAGTTTAAACGAAAAAACTGGTTTTAAGCTCTAAGCCAAAAAACTTAAGCCTAAATAAAGAGGGATGTCGCACTGTCGACATGCCTGTCACCCGGATTTGCCACGCTAGACTCCACCACCACACTACTTAGAGCCACACTCTCACCGAGCGCCGCCATCACCCACTACCACCGAGCACCACCATAGCTGCACTCCCATCAAAGCGTCGCCGCCTGGGCCCACCACCTGATTCTTCGCGCAAACCCGCCGCCACGCAAATGCCCAGGTGACCTAGGATTTTTAACCTAGCTAGCCTGGCATTTTGGGCCGCGGCGACCCACACGTGGGTTGAGCCGTTCTGTGGGTTGTAACGGCCTACAGGGCGATTGATTGGCCCTTTAGTCCCCGGCCCAAAAGAAAAAAATGGAAAAGAGGCCCATGGAAATTTTCATTTTAACCCCTGAAGTATAGGTTGAGGTTGAGTGCAAAAAACTCTTGTTGTCCTATCATTTTTGCAATTTGACCCCTGAGTAATTGGTTAATTATGTAAAATCTTGCGGCCATGGTAAATTTTACACTTTGAACCCCGAAGTTTCTAGTAATATTGTGAACTAATTCACAAATTATAAAAATTTACATTAAATCTTTGAAACTGAATTTTTAGCTATATGAGATTACAAAATTTATTGAGCATTAGACCTAGCACACATTGGAAGCTTCATATCATTGAGTTTATTTTTCCTTGCAATGTCCCATGTTTATTTATGCTAAAGTTATTTTCTGTTAATTTGGTAATTCTAAAGATTACTCTTTTAATTAGCATCAAATCATGAAAAATGCTAGGGAAATTCTGAAAATTTTAGATAATTATCTACTGAATAGATATTGACTAATCTTTACTAATTCAGAAGTGAGCATGAATTATATTTATTTTACCAACTTTAAAAATCAATTTTTCATGAATATAGGGTATGCTAGACATCGCAAAGAGGAATTTGTCGAGTTTGTTCTTAATGACATCAATTACCTAACCTAGTCAATGGATGCCAAGATCAACCTGATAACGTGATCCCTCGGAGCTGCTATCACCCAGCCTGAAGCTAGCACCCCTATTCTTCCTAAAGTTGCCAAGTGCGCAGCTCTACACTTTCTAAGGTACCATCTCCATGATTACCTAAAGGCCGAGTATTTAATGGAGGAGGACCCACTGGCAATATGGAATTCCCTGAAGGTACGCTATAGCCAACAATGATCTACCCTACTACTAGAAGCATAACATGAATGGACCCTCCTGCATTTCCAGGACTTCAAAACCATGCCATCGCACAACTCCGCCATGCATAAGCTTGTCTCTAAATTACATTTCTGTAACTAGAAAGTTACAGATGCTGAAATGATACACAAGACCTTATGTAGCTTCCACCCCACTATGAGGATATTGCAGCAAACATACTATTATGCCAAGTATCAGAAGTACTCTAAGCTTATCTATACTTTCATAGAGGTAGAGAAATATGATGAACTCCTGATAAAAAATCATAATATTTTTCCCAATAGGACACATGCAATGCTTGAAGTGCATGCCAATGCTTAGCAGGCTAGCAATAGCTATGGCCGCAGAAAATGCGAAGGGCATCAATGGGGAAATGGAAGAATATCGGAGTACATAAAGGCAGATACAAGCCCTAGGGATAGGTAAAGGTAAAGGGCCAGGGAAGTCCCAGAAGCAAGACACATAAAACAAGGCTGCTTACCCTCCACAATCCCGCTTTAGGTGTGGTTGCATCGGCCATTGGTCGCGCACCTACTGCACACAGAAGCATCTCGTGGATCTTTACATGCAATCCACTAGTAGAGTCAAAAGACCTAGGGGAACAAGGTTGAGGCACACTTTACCACTCAATCTGTTGTCGATAAGGACATTGAGAAGAGTGATGATATGGTTCTCGATCTCATGAAGGAAGACATGAACACTCCCATGAATCAAGATGATCTTCTTGGAGTTGAGCTAAAGGAGTTCCAAAAGGATAACCATGATTTATATACAGACCTACAGTAGTCTCCTAAATACTCCTTCAATTTTAGTTCCTGATGAACATTGATATATGCTCATGATGAGCGGTTATCATTTGAGGCCGAATAATGGTTATTATTTTTCCAAAATATTAAATTCAGTCATTGTGTTATGTTTTTTTCTATATTTTTACAATATATTTCCTGATGCAATAATTGTTAACAATAGAAGGGCCATAACAGTTCTTAATAAAGGATGCTCTCTTACATCTTGAGTCCAGTCGTAGTCTATTAAGTTTCAAATACATTCTTCTAAATGGTTTTCACATGGAGACAAAAAATAAGGATGGTACAGAATACCTACTCATGATTAAGTTTAATAGGTGCAATAAATTTGTGGCTGAAAAACTTCCTTCCTTCTCCTCAATATTATACTATAGATATATAAAACTTGAAGTTTATATTGCAATGAAAATAATACTTAAAAACACAAAACTCTTTAGGATATGGCATGATTAACTAGGTCATCTTGGATTGAATATGATGAGAAAAATCACCAATAATTTTGCTAGCCATAACATAAAAACTACATACTTCTCTAGAGCTAAAGACTTTTTATGCCCTGCTTGTGCTAAAGGAAGCACAATAACTGGACCCTCTTTTCTAATAGTTATGAAAGAATCACCGAGTTTCCTAGGGAGAATTAAGGTGATATTTGTGGATCTATCCAGCACTATCGGCCCTGTTTAGACACTTTATGGTCCAGATAGATGCCTCTTATCTACTCAAGACCATAGTTTTGCTAAATTAAATGCCTAGATTATTCAATTAAGAGCCTCCTTTCGAGATGAAAGGATCAAGACTTTTTGAATGGACAATGCCAGCGAGTTTAAGTCAAAGGCATTTAATGATTGTTGTATGACTCTAAACATAATAGTTGAGCATTCAGTACCTCATGTCCACACACAAAATGGACCTGCAGAGTCATTAATTAAAAGAACAAAACTTATTTTCAGGCCACTCTTACAAAATATTAGACTCCCCACCAGTTGTTGGGGCCATGCAGTGCTGCATGTTGCTACATTAATTGAACTCAGACCAATTGCATTCCACACCATCTCCCCTTTGCATTTAGTGCGTGGGAAAGAACCAATTATTTCACATCTATGAAAATTTGGTTGTGTTGTATATGTGTGCCAATTTCACCACCACAATGTGAATCTATGGACCCTCATCGGGAATTGGGGATCTATGTAGGTTATGAATCTCTATCAATCATTAAATATCTTGAGCCTATGATAGGAGATTTGCTTACGACTTGGTATGCTGACTGTATCTTTGATGAGGACAATTTTGTGGCATTGGTGGGAGGAAAGTACCAAGCCATTTGCATTTTTTGTATTTTCTAAATTGGAAAAAGGATTTAAATTTTGGTTTTTAGGTTTTGGGCCAAAACGTTAGTGCTGAATCCCGTGTAGCTAGCCAACCCAAGCCATCCATCCCAATTCCTAACATCACAGCCCATGTAGACATTTGGCCTAGCCTGCCTACATGCATGTCACTGACAGGTCAGAACCACCTGTGAAGCCATCCTCTCCGTGTTCGAGCCAGTCTCCTCACTCATCGCTATGTCCACCGTGACCTCCACCTCCATTCCGAGCTCATTAAGGACTCCTCATGCTATTTAAGCCATGCTCGAGAGTCACAATGATCCCACAAACTCAGGCCCTAGATTGGTTTTCAAGATTGCACCATTGTTTAGCCAGAATTGGGGATTTTTCACAAGCACCACCATGGGAGAAACACCATTGATTAGCCATCTTTAGTGTGCCTCAAAGCCCATGCCCTACCTAATCATCTTTGTCTCATCATGTTCTATCCAGTACTTGCATTATCGTGGTCGTAGCACCGCCAGTGTGTGCTGTTGCCGTCGAGCCCGAGACACCACTACTTCCTTCGCCACCTCCACTGGTGTCGTGCTCCCATAGAGGCGATGTTCACATCAAAAGCTTCACCTCAGTGAGAGCTTTATGGTGTGGTCACCCAGTCTCTGGGGTTGAGCACCGATGACCATAGGGCTTCACGCGCTACCGCAGTGACATGGAAGGCCCGATGTACACCATGTGTCGCGTGACATTGTATGAGTCACTGACATGTGGGGCCCACGTGTTAGTCTCTATGAGTTATTTTCTGAAAAGAATTAAATTTTAAAAATAAAAAGCCGAGCCAACGCGTTAGGGAATATTCTATTCCCTTTTTTATTTAATGTTCTTGTGAATTTTTCAAGTCATTCTCCTTCATACAAACTTAGTTTAAGCCCATTCAAATTTGTAAAATCATAAAAATTCAAGCTATTTATTTTAGTGTATTTTATTTGATTTTTAGCTTGTTTGGATTTTTTTTGTATTATTATGTTTTGCACTGTTCGTTGCGCTTAGACGTTGAAGTGCTGGGACCGTTCGAAAGTGAAGAGTTGTTTTAAGACAATTTGTGATTTGATCATGTTGAACATAGTTTCACAAATGCTATTTTATTTTAATCTATTAGTGTTATTTCACGTTATACCTATTTTCATTTAATTTAGGATTTAGCTATTCAACCCATTTGAGTTATACCTATCTTATCATTTGCTATGCTATGATTATTTGTCGCCCTAGAATGAATAATTATTAGTTAGTTGTTAATATAGTGCCTACGTGGGTTGGTTAGATTGTGCTTAGTTTGCTTAGCCTTTGTCACAATTCATTGGTATCGTTTGAAAGTGCAAATTCAAGCTTGATTAATGGTCTATGAAATATCTTTTGGAAAATGGTGCGTAATGTATTGTCACACAATGGTACTGAGTTTTTGATGGCATGTGTTGCACAATAATTAATTGGGGTGGTAAAATAATTTAGATTGAGGCAAGTGGCAAGAAGTTGTGTGCTAGCGTGGGTCTGTGTGATATTTGGGTTGGAGATTCTGCGCGAATTGCTTGATATGGTTTTTGAGATTATTTGGAAGTTTTGCCTCAGTTAGTTAAGGACTTAATCTTGTAAACTATTGAATTGGGCTAATCATACAACCACATATCTGTTATGAGCTACACGTAGCTCAATAAGTTACTAAGTCTTGACATATAATATCTCAGGTGGATAACCAAGCTATGTGCATGGTTGGGGAAGGTGTGTGTTGTAGTGGCTCCACATCTTCAACAGTTATTGTTCCTAGTCCAATGATGAGTCCTTCTTATTCTTTTGCTCTATGTGAGGGAGGGATAGTGAGATCAGGCATATCGGGAGTGTCTATGTTTAGATAGAGTTCCCGAAAGATTTTGTTATAATCTTTTTAGTGACATGTCGATGGATACATGTCATTGCATGACATTATAAGATTGTTCATATCTTGAGGGCAAAGTGTATAACCTCTGCAGAGTATCAATCTGTACGAATAGTCGTGTCTACAGTATGGACAATTAATGCTTGGGAATTTAAGTCAAGGGTTAGGTTTTGTAAAATTAAAATTGAGAAGGGATGCTATGTGCCGATGGAGGTAATGGAATTTGGCTTAGGCTTTGTGCCAGTTTACTTTGAGAAATATCTGGAAATTTTTTTATTATTGTTACTTGTTTTAATAAAGTTTCAATATATTTATCGTATTCAATTGAAAATGCTATTTTATTGCAAAATATCAATATTAACCATCCTTTGCAATAAACCTTGCATGTAGTAATAATAGACTTCCGTTTTGTGCAAAACATGTTGAGTACTTTATGTACTCACCCTTGCCATAATAAATCTGTCAGTAAAAGAAGAGTCTACACCTGCTTTGGAGAAGGAGTTCTACAAAGAGATTGAAAGCATCTAGGCCCCTCAATTCTTTGATTATGCTTCATATTGGTTTTGGTGTTGATGATCAAGACAAATATTCCTTGTGAAGTGAAGATTTGTCAGATTAAAGAGAAAAAGACTAAGGATTCTTATTTCTAGTTTTGACTTAGGAGTTGTTTCAAGTCACACAGCTAGGTTTACCTTGTTTTAGCCGTACTATTAAGAGGGATTATGCACAATGGAGTATATTGGTTCTTAGGCCAAAATTATCAAGATTACTTGGAGTAAAAGTCACTTCATTTCCTCTTCCTTAAAACTAAAAGTCCTTCACTCAGTAACACTGAAAACACTTCACGCCGGACCAAGTTTTTTGGTCCGGCATAGAAAACTGAGTCATTTGAAAACAAACTGAGCGTATGCCTTTCTCACCGGACTGCTTTTTGAAGTGTCCACCGGACCAAGTTTTTCAGTCCGACGCTAACAGAAAACTCTCTGGAAGTCCTTTGCTGTTCTATTGGTTCATTTGATAAACTTCCAGTAAGGTTGACATGTATGCCGGACCACTTTTTCGGTCCGGCGCAAATTGATACTTTGAACACTTCATGACGGACCAACTTTCGCAAAAAGCATGTGTACGCCAGACCAACTTTTTTGGTCCAGCGCAAACGCTATCTTACGACGGACTGAATTTTTTGGTCCGACGTAAATGGGAGTTTTTCTGAAATTGGTCCGTCGTACCTTGATCATATTGCAAATCCATGTAATCTTTGTCCATGGCACATTGGATTATTTTTATTTTGTCATTCTGACAAAGCCCAACGGCTAGTAAATGCCTGTAACGGTTATTTTCCATTTGAGGGCTATATAAGCTGTGTCAGGACCTTCTTTCACTAGAACTTTTGCATCTCTCTGACATTTAGCACTCTTGAGCATAATAGCATTCAAAGAGACTGAATTTCACTGTTCATCTAAAATTCAGAAGCGATTTAGCTCCAAGCTTAGTCTAGACAACTGTGAGCTTGTGAACCAAGAGTTAGAACTTATGCTTAATCTATTACTCTTGAAACTTTATGTTCCTAGATGGCTTGTGAGTAGTTTGGTGCGACCTGTCCAAGTTGTTGTGAAAGGCCACCACATATGTGAGAGGTTTGGAACTCACCTTACTGTGTGGTGAAAGAGTTACCCTAGTGGATATCAAAGCTATTGAGAATAGCTATTGGTGGAGCAATACTTCTGGTGAAGTGCTCTAATGGGGACGTAGGAGATTTTCTCAGAACCTCAGTGAAAAATTATTGTGTCTTTTGTTCTTCCCTCAGTATTTACTTTGTCGATTCCTTCTCTCTTGCACATCGTTTCCTGTTTTGTTCTGTACTTTTATTTGCACTAGTAGAGCTTGGATACTTTAGGCTTTCTTTGTCAGATATCAATTTAATCTTTAGTTTTCTCTGAGATTTCTACTTTAAGGCCCTTTAAAGCCTCTTTTAGTGTTAAAATTTTGGAAAAAGCCTATTCACCCCCCTCTAGGCACATCCTCGATCCTATAGGTGAGTTGCTAGAAGTTGAACCTTGTCAGATTCCTATGGCATGTTGATGGGTTTCATCGAAGTTTTTTATTCCGCTACTGTTTTTCTTAGTGTTCAAGCCCTATGAGGCCTAATAAGTGTAAAGTTGACCTTAAGGTCTTTTAACAATCTTTCATCCAATAAATATAGTTTTTTATTATATTTCTGTTGTGTGTGATTGTGATATTACATCTATGTTGCGATTATATGCACTAGCATGTTCATGGACTAGTGCAATATGCACAAGGGGTCCAAATTTTCCTATTCGGGTTTTGACAGATTCCTAGCTACCTTAGAGGTAAAGCCAACATTAGATAATCAGATTCATGAGGGTCAGAAAGATGATGCCAAGATCAAGATCATTAAGTCAAGAAAGGAGGAAGGTAGAGCTAAAGATTTTTCTTTAGATGATCATGGTACTCTATGGTTTAAGAGTTGAATTTGTGTACCGAATCAGAAGGATTTGAAGTAGTTGATTCTTGATAAAGCTCATGATTCCAATATTTGATTCATCCCGGAAGTGCAAAGATGTATCATGATCTTAAGGAGAGGTTATGGTGGTCTAGAATTTCAAAGACTATGTGGAGATCTATCTATGTTTGTGATGAGTATTTGACTTAATTTGAGTGAGGGTTGCCTCAGCTTTGAGTTTGGATTTGAATTAGATCTTGAAAATGAAGCAATTTGACGTACTGCCAAGAAATTGGCACTGCCGACCCAGAGGGGGGGTAGTGCTAGCCAATCGGCACTACCGATTCTGAAGGGTGTAGTGCTGATAGACGATAGTAGCCTCTCTTGTGTGGGTGCAATCGGCACTGCCGATCTAGCAGCACTATCGGCCTTGAGAGGGCGGTAGTTATTTTCTAGAGAGGGTATTCGATGAGCTTACCAAGCAATCGGCACTACCGGCCACTAGGGCGGTACTGCCGATTTCATTTGCAAAGTTTGAATTAATTTTTGCAAATAGATGATTTATTGCATATATTTGTTGGACATTGCTATATCATGTGTTCCCTTATTATTGATGGTTGCAGGATGTCCGTGCTAGGTCATGGTGAGGCAGAGGATGACCGGGACTAGACGAGGTGCGCCAGAGGTCTAGACGGTCGGGGATCGCCGAAGGATGATCGGAGACGGAGTCGCTGTAAGACAAGGAGGCAAGGGAATGTCCTGGATGCTAACTTGGAGCAACCCAGATCAAGGAGAGCTGTTGGATTGCGATTTAGAGGATAGAGTAGCGGTCAAGTTAGCTTGCTTTGAAAAAGCATGCAAAAACCGTTTGGTTACTGGGTTTTGAGTTAGTCCATGTATGAGTGAGTGAGTACATCCTAGCCCTTGATGAGGTTGCTTAGGATTGAAGCAACTCATCCAAGGGTGTAGGATGACTCATGTAGGCTATAAATTGAGAGGAGTGGTGTGTCTCCTCCCCAAGCTTGTAAGTTGACAATTTTGTGGCTTAATAAAAGCTTTGTCCACCTGGTTGTGTGACTTTGAAATTCTCCTTCAAGCAAATGAAAATTTAAGTTTATTTACATTTCGCAATCTACTTCAAGGATTTAAATTTCACATTTAAATTCTTGCGATTTACTTTTTGCACATTTGGATTTGTCTCCCCTCCTTCTAAATGCTTGTGTATTTTATGCCGAGGGTGAATGATTGATGGATGAGTCTTTGTTAGATGATATCCTCGTCATCTAGGCAATACTTTATAAGAAATGATCTTTTTGCACGTGTATGGAGAAATCTTTGTAGATCATAGTTGAGACTTTCTTCTCTTGAGTTCTTGTTTGCTTTGTCATGTGGGAGGTTACCCAAGGTCGCCTTGATCATCAAAACCCCACGAGCAAGTCTAAGACCAAGATTTTGATTTTTAATCAAACTTGGTGCACCCCTACTTCAATTGAGAAAAGGTCAGAACTTTGATGTCAATCTCTTGGATTGAAGGTTGGAATAGGTTCCTGACATCTCTAAGAAGGTGCCTACCAAGTTTCATGAGGTTTGGGCGACTAGATCAAAAGATCCATTGATTTTCATTTTTGAGGTTGTGTTGATTTTCATCTGCTCAGGAAAATCGGCATTACCGCTGGTCATGCTGATTTTTTGGCACTACTGATATTAGGTAATTGTAGTGCTAATTTTGGGAGCAATTTCTCAGCAAAATTAAGTTTCTGTTGCTCTTTGATTTGGTGAGGTTTTGGTTGGTTTGTTGGGGAAACATTTCGTACGTATGGAGAAGAAAACTAATGCTTAATACCCGACTCAGTATAGACTCTCAAAATAGGAGTTCTTGAACTCTGTGCTATTGTCACTATGTGTAGCTCATAAGGCACCTGGTAGCTCAATGGACAACCTACGGACCAAACCCCTAAAATGGAAAAAAGATTCATCCTTTGATGTCATGAAAAACACCCAAGAATACCTCGAAAAATCATCAACAATGATAAAAATGTACCACTTCTCTCCCATTGACTACACTCTAGCTGAACCAATAGTGTCCATGTGTAACAGTTGTCTTGGTGCATCAGCCATCACAAGGGTGATTGAGGGATGAGAAGCAGCAACCATCTTGCAATACCGACACTTTAATAAACTAAATTTTTGACCATCTTGTGTTTGGGCAAACCACGAATGAGATCATGGCTGCTAACTTGGGTGAAATGATCAAAGCCTATATGATCAAGTCTCGTATGCCAGAAGGAGAGATCACGGGACTCTAAAGCAATTAAACAACGAAGAGAGTCTCCAGAAGAAAAAGAGAAATCAGCATGAAAGACTCTCCTAAATCTAGAAATCCCACAAACCAACTCCCCAGAAGAATCGAGTATCCTATAGACACTACTCTAAAAGCTTACCTCGAAATCGTCATCGATAAGCTGAGACACAGAAAGCGAGTTGTATTGCAACTTACTTACTAAGGCAACGCTCTTAAGAATGAAATTATCATAAATGCACACGGTACCCCTAGCAATGACCTAACCAGAAGAACCATCCCCAAAGGTGATTAGCTCCTCACCGGGAGCTCGGACTAGGGAAGAGAAACAATGAGAGTTTCCAGTCATATGGCAGGAACAACCGGAATCAACGATCCATACCTCTCCCTTCCCCATCCTACAGACCTATATCAACATAAATGAGAGGTTGGTGACTTAGTATTGGGGCAAATAAGAGAATATTTAGGTTTCCAATACTAAACCACACGACGAGCAACAGTACTAGTCAAGGAAACAAAAGACTAAACTGTAACACCCCAATTTTTACTTTTCATGAAATTAGATGTTATTTTACACTCTGGTGAATTTTTGAAATTTTCTGGAATTTATTTGGATTTATTTGGAATTAATTTGAATTTATTCTATATTGAAATAATTAAAGAAATAAAAATTTCAAATGAAGTTTTGTGGGAAATATTTTATTTGGGTCCAAAATGTTTCAAAATATTTTCCATAATTTTTCTGGAATTTTTCTGAGTATTTTGCTATTTTTCTTGAATTAAATGAATTTCTGGAAATTATTTTAATATTTAATCGCTGGAAAATCAAAACCGGGTTTTACTGTTCATCCGACCGAGTCCGAGTCAGACTCGAGTTCGAGTCCGACCCGAGCCACGTGATCGAGCCGAACCCGCTCGGCCGAACCCTAACCACGTGACCGTTGGATCGAGATCCAACGGCTCACGTTGAGCCACGTCGCCCTCTCCGTGTTGCCGCCGGACTCCGCCGCCGCCCGTGCATGGGACCTTGTTTTCCGCGCGTTTCACGGACGTCGAGGGGCTATTTAAAGCGCCGCCACCCGTGTCGGGACCGCCTCTCCCGTGCGCACCCGTAGCCCTAGACAATGTCGCCCAAGCCACCGCCGTTTGCCCGCGAGAGCCCGCCGTAGTTGATGTAGGGTTCCGCTGCGGTTTTCGTCGATTTCCGCCGCCGTCCGCCGTCCCCCGCCGCCGTTGAGCCCAAATCCGGGCAGGAGGTCGAGGCAGCGTCGTGAGTACCACTCCTCGCCGGAGAAGCCCCTTGGCCCGTTAAGCGTGGTCATCGTCCTCGGCTCCGGCCACCGCAGCGCCGCCGCGCCGTCGCCGGACCCCGAGCTCCCTCAGCCGTCAGATCTCCATCCAAGGGCCCAGATTTCGCCACATCATCCGCGGGTAAGATTCATGTGCGAACCCCAGATCCAATCTCAGCCGTTAGATCTAGATCGTACGGTTAGCGTTAGCCGCTTTGTACGCATTAGATTGGATCTCGACCGTCCGATCGAGATCCAACGGTCCGGATTAACCGCGTTCACCCCAAACGCGTGAAACCAGATCAAATCTGGGCCGTTGATTTTCAAATCAACGGCTGAGATCGCGCCACGTGGCCGGGAGGCCGACCGTCGCGGTCAGCGCCCGCGCGTGGGATGTGTCTCTGACACGCGGGGCCCGCGTGTTAGAGGGCCCATGTGTCAGGCGCCCGCTCAGGTGTGAGCCCGAGCCGCTGACAGGGCGGGCCCGCCTATCAGTGGCACGGCATCGGTGGATCGCGCTCGCGTGGACCGGGGCCATGCGCCGGCGCTGACGTGGCCGCTCCAAAGAGCGCAACGTGGCACGATGACGTCATGCTGACGTCATCGTGAGGTTCGGCCGGTGCTGACGTCAGCAAGGCTGACGTGGACCAATCAGGTGCTGACACGTGTCACTGCTGATGCAATAAATCTTTTTCCGAAAAAGAAATAATTTATTTAATTCGGTTTAATGAATTCAAATATGATTTCACACTTCAAACGCTTATAACTTATGCAATTTAACTCCGATTTGAGTGATTCAAATTTCTAAATTTGTATAAAATTGAGATCTACCCAATGGTAAATTTTATTTAATTTTTGGACTAAAGTTTTTCTCTGGAATATTATTTAATTGATTATTTAAACTTTAAACGCTTGTAACTTTTGTGTTTTAACTCCGATTTCGCCGATTCAAATTCCTAAAAATTCACAAAATTATGGTCTCTCTGTTTATGGACTTCATTGGATGTTTGGACACTTTTTGTCTACTGTTTTATTCATTTATTGCTATTTGCACGCGTTACGAGTAGACGTCGAAGTGCCCGAAGGCTTCGAAGGTGAGGTGTTGACCCAGGAGCCAGCTCAGGACCAAGATCAAGTGCTTTTTGAAGGCAAGTTGTGCTTTAACCATGTTGATCCCATTTTGAAATTAATTTGATTTAAATTATTGCATGCTAGTTCATCTATAAAATGCTTTAATTAATTTTGGGAGATTAGTTAATTACCTAATTGCTGTATGCCACCTTGACATAGATAATTGAATGCCATGAACCCTTTGTCACCCTAGTTGAGGATTAAATAGTTGGACATTAATAAATTGCCAACATGGGAATTTAAATCGTTGTAGTATATTGCTTAGACCTGCTACATGCTCATGACATGGTTTTTGGACAAACAAATGGTAATATTGACTTAATGATATATTGAACCTGTTTTGGAAAAGGTATCATGTGTTGTGATGTTGATGGCACGTGGTGCATGGTAATCAACTGGGGGTTTGATAAATAGATTTGGACCAGGGCATGTGGCAAGAATGATCGGGTGGGCTAGTTGTGGCATCGGGAGTGATGGTTTGGTTCTTCGGGTAGTCTTGCCCTGGTCAACATAAGGACTTAACCTTGCAAGCCTTTGAACTGAGTTAATCGTGCAATCACATGACCGGAATGGGACGGTCCTAGTTGAGTAAGTTACTAATAACTTGCATGTGATACCTCGGGTGTCAACTACACCCTTTGTGTAGCTTGAAGGGGGAGCGTACCGATGCGATGGCATGGTACCCGTCCAACGGTATGTCGGTCCCATACTTCGCCTTTGTTAATGGAAGGGATGGTGTAGGGAAAAAACCGGAAAGGTTCACTTGCGTAGTTAGCCGTTTCCGAAAGGTTTTGTTACGATCACTCGCCTTTGTGGTGTTTGGCTGTATCTTGTGGGTAAAGTGCATAACCTCTGCAGAGTGAAAAAATCTATTCGAATAGCCGTGTCCGCGGTATTGGACACTGCTCGGGGATTACAGTCAAGGGTTAGACTTTCGTGAAAACAACTTGGACTTGGAAGGTTTGGTTTGGTTAATAGATGATGTTGATGGAAATGTGGACTAGGAATGGGGAAGATGTTTATTTAACTCCTGGAAAAGTTATTGATGTTATACTTGTTTTTACTGCTTTTGAAACTACTTATGATACTTGTTAAATGCTGTTTACTGCAAATATACCTTGAGCCACTCCTTTGTATTAAGCCATGCATGTAGTATATTAGCTGCATTCTGCGCATGACTTGCTGAGTGCCAAGTACTCACCCTTGCCACAATACAACACCAGTTGAGGAAGAGTCTACACCAGCTTTGGAGGAGGAGCTCCAAGAGGAACCGTCTAACTAGGGAGCGAGCCCAGTCAGTTGCCTGTGGTATATTGGATGGCACCACGATGTTATCTTACTTTTTTCGCTGCTATTATTTCTCTTTTAATAAGTTTCGCCCTGCGAGGCGTATATTTGTAAACTTGACCTTAAGGTCAAGCAACCAGTTTGATTATCTAATTAAAGTACTTTATTATTAACGAGTGGTATGATTGTGATATTTACTAATGTTGAGACTGTGTGCACTAGCGTGATCCTGGACTAGTGCTGAATACACAGAGGGTCCGGATTTGCAAATTCGGGTCCCGACATAAACTCTAGTGTCTCTCCGAGGCTCAACTCTCACAAAGTTAGAAGCAACGCCTGTAAGTGGTCGGGGAGTTGGAACTGGGTTGGTCTACTAATGTGTAAAGGTTGGATCACCTCCGTAACACTGTCCCGACCTCCTACTAGTACAGACAAAATCACGCTGCTGATACTCACCTCGATGGAAAAAATGAAGAATATCAAGAAGTTGGTGGAAACTCTGACCACGAACACCTCCAAGATGAAAACTTTATTGAACAGCATGACAACCGAGTCCTAGACGTTGCCCAAAAACAAGTGACTCTCTAACTATCTTGGAGCCATGTGTGCCTTAGGAGCACTCAGAGTCTAGGGATGACCCTGAATACCCCTAAGGACACAAACACGCTCACACCAAGTGATCTTGGCATGTCTAAAATAGAACTCGGCCAGATGTCCATCCTTCTGACATAAGGTGCATATATACTTCGCCTTACTAGAGGTAGGAGTTGCAGGAAGAGCAACTTTCAGATTAGAAGTCCCTTGGACAGTCCCAGCTAACCGAAACACAGTGGTGCTTGTCCAAGGAGCAACCACAAACTCTCTACTATTGGAGTCACATACTACTGTAGGTGAGTGTGCCCGTACATATTCCAAGTAGTCGAATCCTAAACCTTGATTAAATCTATTTTAGATTGGTCTAGGATGAGATTGAGCTCCTTCTTACTTCCTACAAATTTTTTGAGAGTGCTCATGAGGTAATCACACTATTAGAAAAGCGAGGCACGGGAAGAATAGGGGGAAGAAGAAGAAGAAGAAGAACCAGACAAAGAAGAATGTCTAGCACGTGCATTTTTCTCCCTAAGCACGGCTGCTTCAGTCTTGAGAGCCTCACGAGATACGCACTTGACATTTCTAATCCTGGTGGTCTGGGTCTCTAGCTTCTTCCTAAGCTCATCATGGATTCTACCCATATCCCCCTCAATCTCAGCACATCTCACATAAGCTTCTTGTGATTTTGCTAATAAGTCCTTGGTTAAATTAGCATACTTGACATTCAAAGCATCATTGTCAAGTTTTAGTTGGCTACAGCTTCATATGAGCTGACTAGATCCTTAGAAGCATGTTGCTCAAGTTCTTCATTTCTAACAGAAATCTTTCTAAGGTGAACAGTCATAGCATTAATCTTAGCTAGCAATGTAGGGCAATTATCACAGGAAGTACATGCGAAAGCATGAAGAAAACTAGCATTAGCAAAAATAGCATCAGAAGTACTAAAGCTAGCATTCTTCTCCCTAAGAACCTCCATATCAGTAAGAACACTATCATGCAGGGCCTTAGGTTCTCAATCTCCACAAGCCCAGCATCACAGAGCACACAATCAGAGTCACGGGAGGAAGAATATATTAGTGAAGCTATCTCCCGTGACATATCATCTACTTTCTTCTCTAGCTCTGAACACATTTTCTTAGCTCTAGCATGGAATCTCCGTAGCTTACAAAATGCATCATTAAGCTCATCATAAGAAGGTACCTCATCTATCTCGCTGTAGAGCTCGGTGTCATTGAGTCATTCTCATCGGCCATGAAGCACATACTGATGAGTCATCGCTGCTCCTGATCTTCTCTCACGGATCATCCTCACCCCCATCTCTCTAGGTCTCCGTGTCGAAGATGTCGATGTCGTCGAGTGCAGCGAGGATACGGTGAAAGAGCTTATAGTCCTTGGAGAAGTTGTGGTACTTCTTCTCACATGCTGGCTCGTGGGCTGGAGGCTTCTTGTTGCAGTTCTTATCGGTGTAGTCATTCTTGTTGGAACTGCTGGAGTCGTTCTTGCCCTTCTCTAGCTTGGGGTAGTTCACCTGAATGTTGTTGAGGCCATCACACTTGAAGCAGGTGATCATGCCACATTCCTTCTTCTCTCTCACCCTCTTGTATGTATGTAAAAATTTTCATGCTAAGAGTGCAAGGTCACTCCCTGGGAACCTCTCAAACTAATCATCACTCATCTCATAAAAAGCGAAAAGTGAAAAACCAAGAGAGGTATCATAATTGGATCTAATGGGATTAGTGATCAAAGCCATCGATTGCGACTTCGTCTTACGAGAGTCGATGTAGATCTCATGAGTCTTGAGTTAGGAATAAAGCCCATCAATAGTTAGAGTAGACAAGTCGGTGGTGTCATTGATGGTGGTCACCTTCATCTCCCACACACTCGGATCGAGTGCGGTCAAGAAGTGACGAGCGTTCTCTAAGTCATGGTATGTGCAACCAACTGCATGAAGATCACTCATAATCCTTATAAAATGACCAAAGCACTCATCCAGGGTCTCATCAGCATGATGTTTGAACTTATTGTAGTCACGCTTGTAATGATCCTATCTCACCATATTGATCTGGGTTGTACCCTCATGTTAAGCATCGAGGGTCACCCATATCTGGTGAGCAGGTCATAGGTGAGAGATCCTGTCATAATCACGGTGGCTAAGGCTCTGTAAGAGGATATTCCTTGCCCTAGCATTTGCCTCAATGTCAGCAATATTCGCAGCATTGACGTTTTCATCGGTATGAACCTCATATGGGAGCTTCACCTTCTGCCATATCAAGAAGCCATGAGTAGTTATGTACAACTCCATTATTGACTTCCAAAAGGGAAAATCAACTCCATAAAAAATCAAAAGCTTGGTGAAACACTTGTCTGTCGCTATGGCTCTTGAGACCAATCAAGATCTATGGAAGAGCAAAATCGGCTCTGATACTAATTGAAGGACCGAAGAGGCAACTAGAGGGGGGTGAATTGGAGCTAGATAAAACTTTCCCCCGAAAAACCAAGTCACCAAAATAACAGATCAACAAAACTATACAATTCGAACAGATGATCAGATGGACAGTACTTCAAAAAGGAGGTCGGATGAACAATACACAACCATTTGAGGTCGGATGAACAGTACCAATGACCATTTGAGGTTGGATGAACCATGCTTAGTGAACAGTGTTTAGATGAATAGTACTCAAACTGGTTAGCAGCACTGGTTGGATGAATAGTGTTTGGTGTAAACAGTGCTTGGATGAACAGTGCTCAAGTGAACAGAAATCAGCACGCTCTAAAAATAAGAATCAATAAAACTTTTGAGCGGCTGATCCAAAACCTGTGAAACTTTGTGTGCACCTTACTATGGATGTCAAAAAACCCCTATTCTAACCTTCAATCGCAAGAATTGATGTCAAACTTCTGACCTTTTTCTAGTTTAGTGAAGGTTACACCAAAATCGGGTCAAATATAGAAACTTCACCTTGAGCTTGCTCATGAGGTTCTATTGATCAAGATAGTTTTGAATGAACTCCCACAAGTCACAGCAAGCAAGAACACTAGAGAACAACCCTTCAAACAGATAAGAACATGATCTACAAGGATCTTTCTTCTTTCAAGCTCAAAAGATTAGTTTATTGTAAGAACTGAAAAGAAGAAGTTGTAGATTGCGTAGATGACTGGGATATGATCCTATAGAAGCTTCATCCAGCAATCTTTCATCCTTAGTATAAAATTCAAAAGCACTTAGAAGGAGGGGCGGCAAATCCAAAGTGCAAAAAGTGTGAAATAAGTTTCAGAACATAAAAAATAAATCTTGCAACACTTGAAGAGGGAGGATTTCAAAGCCACATAACCAAGTGGGCAAAGCTTTTATTAAGCAATCAAAAAATCCCCTCTTACAAGCTTGGGGTGGGGGCATACTTCCACCACTCTATTTATAGCACAATGGGGGCAATCTCCACCCTTAAATGACCTTCTTCACCCTCAAGAAATCTCATCAAGGGTTCAGATTCACTCCCTCACACATAAATGGGCAAACCCGCAACTCAATAACATAACAGGTTTTATCCATACATACTAACTTAGCCACTACTCCACTCGTGAACCCTTGATCCAACGATCCTCCTTCGCTTGAGTAGGGCTTAAGTTAGCATCTCAACCATCCACTTGTCATCTTGGTTTGCAGCCACTCCCTGGCCTCAGTCATGTTCTGGTGACACCTTGACTATCTGGATCTTAGCTCTCCCAGCCTAGTCCTGATCTCCTCCGCTTCACCAAGACCTAGCTCCGAAGTCCTGCAACCATCATAGACAAGAGAAACACATCACATAGCATTGCTCAAAATGATAAACAGAAATCAACTGAGCAAGCACACAACTAAGGATCCCACCTTATCTCAGAAACACTTAAGGGTGCCCTGACCACTTAAGACTATGACCAGATAAAACTTCGACCAGCCAAGGCCCCGGCTAGTGAAGCCCCGGCCACTTAAAAGGTTTGACCACTCAACGCTCTGACCTATTAAGGCTACAACCAGTCAAAACTCCGACCTGTGGTCCTAGGCTAACCGCCGCAACTCAAATTACTCATTACAAAGCAAACTCAAACCTGAGTACCAAAGCTCAAAACACAGTTAGTTACTCATTGCACACAATTGTAGGCCTCCACATGATCTTTGAGAAAAACTTAGAGTGCCCTAGACCAAACTGAAAAACTTGATAAAAGATGCTGGGAGTGGGATTTGAACCAACAACCTTTTTGTTGAAAGCCTTAGAGTACCTGTGGAAGATACAAAGACTGGGTACGCACGCGTGAAGGTCCACAAGGACCGATCAAGGAAAGAACGTGGTCCCATCTCGTCCAATCGTATTGTAACCAAAAGAAGAGATTGCAACTAAAAGGAAGGTTATCCTAGATAAGGAAGGATACGATTCCTCTATTTGTAACCAACTCGGACTCTCGCTCTAGTATCCGAGTTAGATTCCCCCTCCCCGTATATAAAAGAAGGGAGCGGGAGACAAAAAACAGAGATCCGACATATAATCCCAGAGCACAGGACTAGGGTATTACCTCCACCGCTGAGGGCCTGAACCTGTATAACTCCTTGTCTTGTGTTACCATCGAGATCCTGATCCAGCGCCTCGCCCCACAAATTCACACCCCCCTAAGATTATTGCCGACACAAAACGTCGACAGTTGGCGTGCCAGGTAGGGGTCGTGCGAAGATCAATCCGGGTGATCTCGATGGCTTTCGAAGATGGCATCACCTTCGCCCCAGGCCAAAGTTTTTGCTTCGGAAATCTACACTTCATCACCAACGAGTAGGGCGTCCTCACCCTTTCGGGCCCAGATCAGATCCGGTCCGGCAGCTTTCCCGATTTCCATTTGGTATTTGTGATCAGAAGCAATCTTCCCGAATCACAGAATCGACGAGGACCCGGGGAAACCGAGGCGGAACCCACTCGGCATGAAGACCCCAACAACCACCCCCGGTCACTTCAAAATCGGTCACGTAATGTCAACGACGACATCTTACATGCTAGAATGGGAAACCAGTCGGTTTTTCAAACTCCGCAGCAGAACATTATGTCCACCAAGACGCTCCTTGATACCTTGGGACCCATGATCGAATCTGATAGCCCAGCTGCGCCGATCATGGCTCAAGTAAAAGCTAGGGTGACGACCGTAGCAATTCAACACAACTAACGGGGCAAGACAGCGAAGTCCCCACGTTCAAGAGAAGAAACCCATACAGCCAGCAGTCGGACTGGCCGTAGTTAGACGAGGAGCAGTCGGCGCAGGTCCCCCAGCCACGGGGATGTACGCTCCACCATCCACCGCGACCTTCACCAAGACCTCGAGACTAGGAGAAGAGAGCGGGACGATGACGAGCGATGCCACCGGGATGATGACCACGAACGTTTCGGCATTGGTCATGAGCATAACAGTCTGCACCTCCGCAACCGGACCCCAGACCATCACAAAGATAGACACAGCCCACGCCAAGACAGAGACCGCTGAGTGGATTCCTTGCCGTGCCACCGACATACTCAGCTCAACGAAGGTCCCATCGACGGGATCCGAGCATTCACCGCTCGCCTTCGCCGAGTACAGTGGCCGGATGGATTTAACCCAAAGGGCATTGCCAAGTTTGACAGAGAAAGAGACCCGAAAGCCTGGCTACAGGTCTACTCCCTCGCAGTCAAGGCAGCCGGGGGAGACCACAACGTGATGGCGAATTATCTCCCAGTCATGTTGGCTCCTTCGGCTCAAGCATGGCTCAAAGGGCTTCAAAGAGATTCCATCGACTCCTGGGGAGACCTTTGTGACCAGTTCATCACAAATTTTTAGGGCACTTTTGAGAAGCCTGGAACCCCTTGAGACCTCTACCAGCTCCATCAAAAGAAAAATGAATCCCTGAGGGAGTTCATCCAGCAATTCACGCAGAAAAAGAACACGGTTCGGGACGTCTCAGATGCGGTCGTCGTCGCGGCCTTCCAGAAAGGTGTCAGCGACCCCGATCTCATCAAGAAGATGTCTCGGTGAAAGGACCGAGATGTCGCCTAGAGGGGGGTGAATAGGCGATTAAAAAAATTAATTCGCAACGGACATTATTCGGACAGTCCAAAATTTCATTCAGATTGTTCGAGTGGTTCGGATAGTCCGAGTGAACTTTCGGATAGTCCGAACGGTTCAGAGCATAAGAATCCTAGAAAGTAGATTTAGCCTATCTAGAGAGTATAACTAGCACCAAAAGAACTTCAAGAGTTCAGAATACATCAAGTAGTTGAGTACTCACCAATGCTCTTCATAAAAGCAAACCACCACTTTAATCCCTTGAATTTCAAGAATCCACAAAAGGAAGAAGAATAGATCCAAGAAGCCAAGACGAAACACACGAGGATTTTTTTTACCCGAAGTTCGGATCCTTGAGGGGATCCTACGTCTCTGTTGAGGCTGCACCAAGCCGAGGTGGACGAAACACACGAGGATTTTTTTTACCCGAAGTTAGGATCCTTGAGGGGATCCTACGTCTCTGTTGAGGCGGCACCAAGCCGAGGTGTCTTTCAACCCTAATCCTCTAGGTGTTGCACCAAGCACTCGCCTACTTCTTCTTTGAATCCTTTCCTTGCGGAGGTGGATCCGACCTTCACAAACCTCCGGCAGCTTCCCACACCAAGCTTGGGAGCTCACCGGCAACTCCTAGCCGTCTAGGAGTCCTCAACCTCCAAGAGTAAAAGATTTGTCGAGAAATCCGCAAGAGAATGATCTAAGTGCTCAAGATGAATCACAGTCTCTCGATCTCTCAGTCTCTCAACTCACTCACCCTCTAAAGATTCACAAATCAAGAAATCTAGGAGGAGTAAGTGCTTGAGCTCAAGAGGAGAGGAGTAGTAATGAGTTTGAGACAATGAATGCTCTACTTCCTGGTAGGTGAGAGTTGGGGGCTTTATAGCCACCTAAAACTAGCCATTTTTGTGTCCCGCCCGAGTCTGTTCGGACAGTCCGAACTTATGTTCGGATAGTCCTAACAGGTTGAGTCCCAGGCAACCGAGCGGCCCGGTTCGGACAGTCCGAACATTTATTCAGACAATCCGAATGCAAAAGTACTTGACCCAACTGAGGGGGTGCACTTGGATACTCCGAAGAAAACTTCGGACATTCCGAACCCAAATTGGTTGGACTAACAGAGGGGTTCAGCTCGGACATTCCGAACAGGGGTTCAGATACTCCGAACTATTTTGAGCAAAAAGCTCCTAAGACTTTACACTTTGACCCATTTTGCGACTAAGATCCATCATTGAGCACATTAAGTCATTCTAAAGCTATTTCTCATCATATCCCTCTTTATAGTACGACAGTCCTTAAACTCAATAAAAAATAAACTTGATATACGATAATTGAGTCTAAACAAAACCTTTTTCTCCTTTGACTTGAGGGTGCCCTTTTTGCTTCAAGGCTATCTCATGAACGTGACAATCTGTTCATAATGCTCATAAAGCTCATTAGTCACTTAATCATGTTGTCATTAATCACCAAAATCCTTAAGGGGCCTAGATGCGCTTTCACTCGAAAACCTCCAACTACAGCTAGGGAAATGTTCACCTAGGCTGACCGCTACGCGGCCGCGTTGGATGCATTAGCGGAACGCCGGGAAGATCGACCCCAGCAAAAGGATAAGAAAGACCATACCGAACCCCCGAAGCAAAAGGAGAAAAAGCGGAAGGGAGAAGATCTGGTCGCCACGACCGAGTGAGGAAGGGCAAGAGCTCCCCAAAACAAAGAATATGACGAAGTAATGAATGCTCAATGCCCCTTTCACCCGAAAGGAAAGCATGCAGCAAAAGATTGCTTCACCCTGAAAATATTTGCACTGGAAAATTGGAGCCGATCAGAACCCAAGGATAAGAAGGAAGCTTGGAAGAAAGATAGACCCACAGCAGAGGGCGAGTTCCCAGAAATCGAACAAGAGCTCAACTTCATATTCGGGGGCATGTGCGCATACGAGTCCAAGCAAAACCAAAAGCTCACTGCTCGGGACATCAATGCAATCACACCGGCGGCCCCCCAATATCTGAAGTGGTCAGAAGCTCCCATCACTTTTGATCGCTCCGATCATCCCGACCACGTACCTTTTCCAGGCAGATACCCCCTGGTACTCGATCCAGCCGTAGCGCAAAACTCAAGAGAGTACTGATTGATGGAGGTAGTGGGCTCAATATTCTGTTTGCCAAAACCCTCGACGACATGAAAATCCCTCGGACTGAGCTTAAGCAAAGTTCATTGCCTTTTCATGGAATAATCCCTTGGACTTCCTCTGTGCCACTTGTGCAGATCTTCTTGCCCATCACGTTTGGCACAAAAGACAATTACAGGATGGAGTACATGAACTTCGAGGTAGCTGATTTCGAGACAGCGTACCACGCCATCTTGGGAAGGCCCGGCCTGGCAAAATTCATGGCAGTTCCACATTACAATTACTCAATGCTCAAGATGCTAGGGCCCAGAGGAGTCATCACGATCCGTGGAAACATTCGGCAATCTTACCAGTGTGACAAGGAGAGCTGCGAGCTGGCTCAGGTCCAGAGGGCATCAGCCGACTTGCAAAAAATCCGATTAACAGCATCCACTTCAGGGTACCAAGATGGACTGACCCTAGGCCTGCCACAAGGAAGGTCTCCAGAAGGAATCCGAGCGATAAGTCGAGTTCTTTGCAAACTCCTTGCTTGTCGCCAAGCACTCGGGTGATGAAATATGAAGACCAGAGGCCTACACCCTCTGCATAAAAACAGAAATCAAGGGCAACTCGATTGCAAAGCACTCGGGAGCTACTGTGGAAGATACGAAAACTGGGTACGTACGCGTGAAGGTCCACAAGGACCGATCAAGGAAAGAACGCGGTCCCGACCCGTCCAATCGTATTGTAACCAAAAGAAGTGATTGCAACTGAAAGGAAGGTTATCCTAGATAAGGAAGGATACGATTCCTCTATTTGTAACCAATTCGGACTCTCGCTCTAGTATCCGAGTTAGACCCCCCCCTCCCCGTATATAAAAGAAGGGAGCGGGAGACAAAAAACAGAGATCCTACACATAATCCCAAAGCACAAGACTAGGGTATTACCTCCACCGTTGAGGACCTGAACCTATATAACTCCTTGTCTTGTGTTACCATCGAAATCCTGATCCAGCGTCTCGCCCCACAAATTCACACCCCCTAAGATTATTGCCGACACAAAACGTCGACAGTACCTTCGATCAACCGGCCATCTCAACTTATTGGTAAGAATCATGGTTACAGTTTTTTAAACTGTCTATCTCAACTTATTGGTAAGAATCATGGTTACAATTTTTTATAGCCATGAGAGACCATTTGGCAGGACCGAGACTGGATAGTATCATTGTTAGAATTTTTAAAATTCCTTAAGATTGATCATCATCTAAAAAATTTATGGCAACATTAGTGATGTGTCAAGATCATCCACAAATTTTTTTTAATTTTTCTAACATCGTTTGAACCATTTTGGTTCGGTTGAAATTTACCGAGATTTCGGCAATTTCGACCAAAATTTTGGATTTTTTTTGCTAAAATCTTAGAATTTTCGGATTTGAATTTCATTTGAAATTCTAAAATTTTGGATTTCGGTCTCCTCTAAAATATAGTCCAAAAACGTAATTTGAAACCATGTGTAGGAGGACTGCATGACGGGTTGGAGGGGGCATTACATCAGGCTGATTTTCGATCCTGGAGCCGTCTTCCATTAGCGGAAGCATTCTGGAAGGCGAGGCAGGGTGGAATCAATTGTGAGTGTTAGGAAACTCTGTTTCCTATCTCATCTGGACTCTTCCTTATCTCTAGCAGAACCGCTATATATAGGAGGCAGGGGCTACCCCTTTGTACACACAAGCAATCAGAATAATAAAGCAGAGCAGTTCCTCCTCATATTGCGTCTCTCTCCCTCTCTCTGTTCTCCAATTTAGATCTATTAGGCAACCCCGGACTATTCGATGGCGAGGTTGTCTAACACATTATCAGCACGAAGCTCTTACGGAGAAAGATTGAAAGGTGAGAAAAAGACAAGAAGTGAAGGATCGTCGACAACGACGAACGACTACTACCGGCGATTGATCGCCCGATCCGATCTGCAATCAACTCGTCACCACGCCGGCATCCACTCGGATTGCCGAAAAAAGTCCTACGCGACTCTATCCTACGCGATAGCCAACACTTACGGCATCAAGAACGTAAGTCGAAAAATCTTGCAGATTGTTTCGCTAGATGCATAGATCTAATCTATTGTTAGAGAACGGAGATTGTTTGCTCTAATCTGCCGTTTGTGAACTAGATTGAAAGGTGAGAATCGGCTGATTGAATCTAATGGCTCGCTTGTATTTGCATCTAATCTACGTATCTAGTAGCACGGTTACGATTTGAAGCGACATTACGGATCGATGTTACACAAGAAATTAAATGCATCTACAATATGTAGCACAAAGCTCTTCAGAGAACGACGGCACGAAGCCACCGTCGCACGCACGCCCTTCCGACCGCTTCCTCGCAAATAGCGTGCTAGTTGCATGTGGCTTTGCCCCTTGCTAATGAGAGTACGTGCTAGTTCTGCATGGCTTTGCATGGCATGTGGCTTTGCATGCTCGCAAGTGGTTTGCTAGATTTGCACTCGCATGCATGCATGACAAACGTCTTGACCGACGGCCTGAAGTCATCATACGCTCGCAGACTTGCGCCGCGTCGCACGTAGCTGTGTCGGCTCGCCGGCGGCGATGGCCTGCAGCCATCCGCCGGGCACGCAGCGCTCTGTTATGCGCCACGGCCGCCACCATCGCTCGCCACGCGCCCGACCACGGCTGCCGTGCCCGACACCGGCCCCGTCGCCCACCGATGCGCCGCCCGGCTGGCTCTGTCCCCATGTGCGCTCGACCGGCTTGGAGTATGTGGACGCATGGACATTGAAGTCCTGATTGAAATCCCAGCTCCATGGACATGAAGTCCAATACTTGAAGGACTTGGAGGATTGGAAACCAGACTCCAATTTGATTTTGGATCAGATCACAGACGGAGGGCATGGGAAATTACCCATTTGCCCTTCCCAGTTTTTATTATTATTTATTTATTGTTTTCTTGTAGAAAACTGATTAGAATTTCAGAAAATTAATTAAGAATCCGAAAAAAAATGATTAGTAATCCTGAAGATTGCATAATTTGCTAGAAAATTATGATAACATTTTTGTTCATGCCTTGGATCTGTTTTTATTTTCCTTAGCATTATGTCATGTTGATATTTGCTGAAATTCAATTTTTCTGTTGTAAAGTAATTCTGAAAATTGCTTGGAAATTAGCAGAAATTATGAAAAGTGCTAGGAAAATTCCAGAATATTTCATATGGCATAAAATGAGAACATGAGCTGTTGGGATTTGATTTTGGTAATGAATAAACAGATATGAGACAATTGGTGTCTAGGAAAACACACATGAGGCTTGGTTCTTTAATTGGCACCCGGAAACGGGAAGTGCTCCCTCCCTCATGTGAGCCCTAGGGGCAGGTTGACCTGGCCAAGAGTCAAATTGACAGAGATATTCATTACCTGTTTTCGTTCCCAGCCAACAAGAATTATATAAGTTGTAATTAGACTTATGCCATGTTTAATTCATGTTGAAATTTATTTTCTGTTATCAAGTGATGCTGGAAAATTGCTGTATAATTAACAGAAAATTGCCAAATACTAAGAAAATTTCTGGAAATTCATGAGAATTTACTTTCCGCACTTTATGAATTATGCAACCGCATTGCATTAGATTACACACAGTAATCTAATTATGGAATCTTGTAAAATGCAGATGTCTGGCATTGTGAACCGTGAGTTTGAAGAATCGCCCAAAGATGGTCGTAACTACCTCACTTGGGCATCCGACGTGAAGATCGTACTCGGCGGCAAGAAGCTCCGAGCTGCCATCGGCTTAGGGTCCTCGAAGGACGCACCACCTACTACCGAGCAGAACGATCAAGCATTGCCCTTCCTCAGGCACCATCTCTCAGCCACCCTGAAGAATGAATACATGGCTGAAGAGAGTGCACTTGAGCTATAGACTGCACTCCAGAAGCGGTTCGAGAAGCTCAAGTACAGAATCTTGCCCCAAGCACAGCAGGATTGGGTTACTTTGAGGTTTGCGGACTACAAAAGCGATGGCGAGTACAATTCTGCTTTGCACAGAATTTGTACCAATCTCTCCTTATGTGGCAAGAAGATCACCGATGAGGAGAAGATTGAGAAAACTCTTTCCACTTTTCATCCTAATGCTATCCAGAGTGCCCGCAACTATCGTCAGGACGCATACAAGGAGTATAGCGAACTGATTGATGTTATGCAAGTTGCGGAATCACAAGATGATGTTATTCGCAAGAACTTCGTCTCACAGCCACCTGGAAGGGGCATTGTACCAGAAGTCAATGCCAATAGCTATAAGGTGAAAAAGCCCGCCCACATGAAGTGGGTCAAGAAGGGTGGAAAAAAGAAATATCAGGCCAAAGGAAAGTCCATAGCCCAAAAGAAGATGAATGACAAGGAAAAGCCGCAAGGCAAGCCGTATGGACAACAGAACCAAACGTGCTTCAAATGTGGCACTTGGGGGCATTGGTCCAGAGTATGCCGAGAATCCAAGGAAGTGATCAATGCATATCAGGCCAAGAAGAAGGCCAAAGGAAATGCACCGGCAGAGGCACATTTTGCCGAAGTAGGCAATAATGATGCTATGGATATCGACATCCCACATGCTTCATCCTCACAGCCTGGCCTAGACATCAATGAAGCAGCCAAGCCCTTGGCTAATGAAGAAAACACATCTATGGATGACATAGATGCAGAAGTGAATGCATATTTTACAGATTCCGTTTAGTGCATGAATAGCATTGCTAGCATTTTCTTTAGATTATGGTTGATTAGTCACTCTTGAATAATTGTAAGCTCTCGAAGAGCATACTTTTACTTTTCTCATGAATTGAATTACAGTTTATTCTTTTCTAGTATTCTATACTTGCAAGCAGTGTTTGAATTACTTTGCCACTATTTGATTAGAATTATACTTCTTTCATTTAGAAATTGTGTAGCGCCCAAATGGAGGAGATATGCATTGTTGATAGTGGCACAACAAATACCATCTTAAGAGAGTCGAAATACTTCCAGACGATCACGAAGAATGCTGGAAGGATTACGACAATCGCAGGAAGCGATACGCATATAATAGGCTCAGGAAGAGCCACAATTATATTTCCAATGGGTACAACTTTGGTGATTGAAGAAGCCCTCTTGTACCCTGAATCAACAGGCACTCTCTTAAGTTTTCAATGATATCCGCACCAATAGGTTTCACGTAGAAACCGATGAAGAAAATGGCAAAGAGCATTTGTGCATTGTGAAGCACGCGGAATATGAAAAAAAAATGGTATTAGAAAAATATCCATCATATGAATCTGGGTTGTACTACACGAGAATCAATACACACGCAGTGTATACTTCTTTAGAAGCTCTGAATTATTTTCCTTTATGGCATTGTATATTTAGGTCATCTTGGTCTTAGAATGATGAGAAATATAGTTAACAACTCATAAGGTCATGGCATTAATGTTAAAAATTTCCCGAATCATGAAGATTTTGTGTGCCATGCATGTGCCACCGGGAAATTAATAACTAGACCCTCTGTTATGAAAGTGCAAAAAGAAGTCCCTACATTCCTGGAACGCATTCAGGGGGATATTTGCGGCCCGATTCAGCCCTTGTCAGGGCCGTTTCGATACTTTATGGTGCTCATTGATGCTTCCTTGAAATGGTCGCATACATGTTTGCTGTCAACAAGGAATTATGCATTCGCAAAGCTGATCTCGCAGATCATCAGAATTAAGAATGCTTTTCCTGATCATCGCGTGAAGTCCATTCGAATGGACAATGCCGATGAATTTACTTCCAAGGCATTTGATGATTATTGCACAAAGCAATCGAATAATCGTTGAACACTGCATCGCATGTCCATACGCAAAATGGACTAGCTGAAGCACTAATAAAGAGGATTAAGTTCATAGCCCGACCGCTCTTGTAGAGTTGTAACTTGCCCAACACTTGTTGGGGACACGCAGTTCTGCACGCAGCAGCACTCATCAACTATAGACCATCGGCCTACAACATCCATTCACCAATGCAATTAGTGCAAGGGGTCATCCCGAAGATTTCCCATCTTAGAAAATTTGGTTGTATGGTATATGTACCTATACCACCCCACAAATAATCGCAATGGGCCCTCTCCGTAAGTCTGGGATATACGTTGGTTATGAGAGTGCATCCATAATCAGGTATTTTGAACCCATGACTGGAGATTTGCATACAGCCCGATTCGCTAATTGCATCTTTGACGAGGATCGCTTTCCCGTCATTAGGGGGAGGAAATGAACCATTGGATGAAAAATGCCGGGAAATCATATGGCATTACTTTGGGATCCCCGCGTATGACCCTCGCACTAATGAAGCAAATCAAGAAGATTTGCAGTGTTTAGCAAATGAACTGCCTGATCATTTTTGTGATCTTAAGAGCGTGGTTAAGTCGCATAAACCAGCAAGAAATGCACCAGAGAGGGTTGAAATACCAAAGAAAGTAGAAGGTATCCCTCATCCTGTTCAGAGGCCTCAAAGAAAAAGAACAGGAAATCTAGCTTCTCAAACCCAAAGTATCCGGAGACGTTTGGGGAAAACTGGGCTAGAGGACTTACCAACAACCAATCACGAAAATGCCCCAAAGCAAGAAGGGGAGCCAGTTGAGACCTGGCACTGGAAAGAAGCCTGTGGAAAAGGCAATTCCAGATCTGAACCTTCCATTGGAAGAAGCCGCCAGAAATAATGTGTGCGCACACATTGGCGGAGAAAACTAAAGGAACTTGCTCCTGAAATGGGAAATAGCAATGAAGAGCAAGTAGAAGTGCATGAAGCACCCCATGACGAAATGGCCATAAATTTTGTAATAATTGGAGAATCTATGAATAGAGCAACAACCATTGCAAGGCTTGTTGTTCAAGGTTTCACTCAACGTCCTAGGGTTGATTATGAAGAAACCTATTCTCCGGTCATGGGTGGAATTACCTTTAGATACTTGATCTCAATGGCAGTCAACTTGAAGTTGAGAATGAAGCTAATGGATGTTGCACAGCATATTTGTATGGAAACTTGGATTCGGAAATATACATGAAAGTACCGGAAGGTATCCCTATCCCGAACCAAGACAGAGCAAACAGAAACCTATACAGTGTGAAATTGGAGAAATCACTGTATGGGCTGAAACAGTCAAGAAGAATGTGGTACAATCGCTTGAGTGACTTTCTCTGCAAGAAAGGCTACACGAACAGCTAAGATTGTCCATGTGTGTTTATACAACGATCCCCGAATGGATTTTGTATAATCTCCGTCTATGTAGATGACTTGAACATCATTGGAACAGATGAAGAAATTGAAGAAGCATGCACATACTTGAAGTCTGAATTTGAAATGAAAGACTTGGGTAAAACCAAGTTCTGTTTAGGCTTGCAGCTTGAACATATCCAAGGCAGAATCATGGTACACCAATCTTCCTACACGCAGAAAGTGTTGGAGAGATTTGGTTTTGAGAAGGCATACCCCGCAAAGACCCCAATGGTCGGAAGGTCACTCCAAGCAGACCTAGACCCGTACAGGCCTAGAGAAGAGGGGAGGAAGTCCTGGGAGCAGAATTCCCATACTTGAGTGCAATTGGAGCGCTCATGTACCTTGCGAATAGCACTAGGCCGGACATTGCGTTCGCCGTGAATTTGCTAGCGCGGTACAGTGCAGAACCCACCAAAAGGCATTGGAAAGGGGTGAAGGACATCTTCCGTTACCTTCAAGGAAGCAAAGATCTCGGCTTGTTTTACAGAAGAAACAATGAATTGAATTTGGTTGGCTATGCCGATGCTGGACACCTGTCAGATCCGCATACTGGCAAGTCACAAACCGGGTATATTTTTCTTTGTGGTGGAACTGCAATCTCTTGGAAGTTGTCTAAGAAGACTCTTGTCTCGACGTCGACAAACCACTCAGAAATCATTGCATTATATGAAGCTTCCCGAGAATGTGCATGGCTTCGAAGAATGGGTCACCACATCCAGAAGTCATGTGGTTTGAACATGGAACAAACCCCCACCATTATCTATGAAGATAATGCAGCTTGTGTTGCTCAAGTGCAAATGGGGTATGTGAAGAGTAATCTTACAAAGCATATCAACCCCAAGCTCTTTTATGCTCATGAAATGCATAAGATGAACGAGATAAAAATATTGCATACTAAGTCATGTGAAAATCTCGCAGATTTGTTCACTAAGTCACTCCCGGCATCTTCCTTTGAAAGATGCATTAGAGGAATCGGGATGATGAGACTTAGAGAAGTGCAGATTTCAGGGGGAGAATTTTCACATACTCCTACATAAATCTCAAACATGAAGTTTGAGTACCCAACTTGAATCTAGAAGATTAACATTGAAGTTTGGGTGGATTGTACTCTTTTCCTTAAGTAAGTTTTTCATTGAAGTTTTCTTACATAAGGTTTTTGATGAGGCAATCCGTGCAACACAGCAAGCGTATGCTATGTACTCTTTCTCCAAGTATTTTTCCCACTGAGTTTTTCTGGAGTTTTGATGAGGCATATGCATTTCGCTGGAAAGAGTCCAAGGGGGAGTGTTAGGAAACTCTGTTTCCTATCTCATCTGGACTCTTCCTTATCTCTAGCAGAACCGCTATATATAGGAGGCAGGGGCTACCCCTTTGTACACACAAGCAATCAGAATAATAAAGCAGAGCAGTTCCTCCTCATATTGTGTCTCTCTCCCTCTCTCTGTTCTCCAATTTAGATCTATTAGGCAACCCCGGACTATTCGATAGCGAGGTTGTCTAACAGTGAGGACGTAACATATTATGGTGTTGCTGATGGCTGAATTAGGGAGAACGGGATTGGGACAGGAGTGGGCAGCGTGGAGTCTATGTGGTGCGGATATTGTGGGTAGCGTGGAGTCTTATTGGTGACTTGTTTTTTCGAGAGGTGTTTCTATGTATTACTAAGTTATATGAATATTAAGGTATAAATTAAAAGTAGATGATAATTATTTATCTTTTTATTTTTATTTTAAATTTGTACAACTTGTATTATGACGTGATGTATAGAAGCACTATTAAGCTTGACAACGATTTTGAAAATGGGCCGTAGGAATTATGGATAGATGTCTCATCACAAACAGTTTTGAAAAACCATCAGTGATGAGGAATATCACTGACGATTCTATTATGAACCGTTAGTGATATACAGTGGTGCTCTTCATAAACCATTAGTGATATACAGTAACATTATAGATGGTTTTAATATAACGCTGTCAGTGATAACCCCTATAGCTATCACAGACGGTTCTAATTACAAACTGTCTGTGATATGAACTGAGACCACTATATAAACATACTGATAGATGGTTTGTCATGCAGACTTGATCACCTCCCAGCGCGTTTCACCTTCCCCAAACCCTAGCCCCCTGGCATCCTCCTCCTAGACGAACTCCTCCCCAACAACCTCCTCCTCGGCGACCTTCTCCCGGCCGGTGTCCTCCCCCTCGACGACCTCCTCCCTGGTGACCCCCTCCCCAACGAACTCCTCCCCGGCGATCTCGATTTTATTATTGCTTCTTTTTCTGGATGCCCTCGATCATCATCATCTTGATGCCTAGTTGCATTCATGTTGGTTGCTTGGAAGCACTGTAGGGCACTGCTAGCTATCTAGCTATACCTAATCCATCATGTGTTTGGAGACACTATACGGCAATACTAGGCACTGCATCTACTACCAGGAGGTACCCCCTTCGTTTCTTTTTACAAGCTGCTATATTAATTTTACTGGAGCATATGTAGGGATTAAGGAGCATATGAAACTAAGGCCATATTGTCTATGTTGCTAATGGCTTGGAAATAAGAGAGTTGACGTTACTTACATAGAATTTAGTCATAAATGTTGAAGATAGGTAAAAATATTAATATGGACAATAGAGAGATAATATCATGGAGGCTGCATGTACAACTTATAATATAAAATAAGATAGCAAAAATTTACTCATGAGTTGTGATTTCTTGCTTTACGATGACTTGACGGAGAACAGAAGAATCAACAAGTTGTTAATTAGGACCTGCACGCAACTAGGGAGATTGAAACCAGCCAACTACAGGCAGGGTCGATCGAGTAAGCAAACAAGCTAGCCATAGCCATCTCAACTTTTTATCACCCATGCAGTTTCACCTATCATTGGAGGTAAGCTAGCACTGGGCAAGTCAATCTCAGGTGTAATTTTTCTTTCGATCCATATATATAATATATAGTTGCACATATCTTTGGCTAGAATTTCTTTATTAAAAACAGATTATTTTTTACCATGTTATACAAAACATACAGATGCTACGCCACATTGGTTGATCGCTTTTGACAGAAGGGATGGCCCTTCAATATCTGACACAACACTTTGGAGTTTATGTTGTGCATATATAGGAACCCTATGGAATTAATGGCTAAAGGATAAACAAGATTCACAACTATTTTAATTTATCCCTTTTCTTACCGGTGCTAGCTTACAACTATATACGAATTAAAAAACTTACTCAAAGGTGTTTAGTATTTAATTCAACGTGTTTACTGATAATATAAAAGCCCTACGGTCTTCTTGTCTTGAATTATGAAATAATGTGGTTTCTGAATGAATGCTTGTTTATATTTGTCGTATCATATTTTGTCAATATATGATGGCAGACATTATCCTTAATATTTGCTCATATTAAATGCAATAACTTAATAGTATCTTGCTTGTTGGAACCAAATATTTTTTCTACATCCCTCAATAGAATTTCTATCATTAGTATCTGTTGTTCAAAATTTTCATTTGCTTAGATATATATTTCTGCAATGACATTTACAAGGCACAACCAGTTATAGATTTTTTAATTGAATATCTAAACATCCTAGATGCATTGATGCAACAGCTTGTATGATCAGGATCGTCTTAAAATATGAAGTTTTGTAACACTTTTATCTTCTTTCTTATTATAACAATTAATGGATTCCTAGGTAAAAATCCATTTTATTTCACACTTCGTCTTGAAAGTTGTCATGCACTGATTTTTCGTTTTCACTTTATCCTCATCCCCAAATGAGAGTATCACAGGTAGCCTATTTTCACTCTGTTTTTTGTGCAGAAAATAGGATTATATTGATGGTTATCTATTTCATGAAATATGAAGTTGATTAAATCATCGTATACTCGATGCTTAATCAACTCTATAGTTAACGGAATAGAGAACCATCAATATAACCCTGTTTCCGCAAAAAAAAAAACTAAAGTGAAATAGGTTGCCTGCAATATTCTCGTTCGGGGATGAGGATGAAGTGGAAACGATAAATCAGATGTTATAATAAAAAAAAGGAGATGAAAGCGCTACAAATGTTTGTATTTTAAGACGATCTTGATCAGATAAGCTATTGCCTCGATGCATCTATGATGTTTAGATATTCAATTACAAAATCTATAACTGGTTGTGCCTTGTAAATGTCGTTGCAAAAATATCTAAACTGAAGAAAATTTCGAACAACAGATACTAATGATGGAAGTTCTGCTGAGGGTGTAGGAAAAAAGGGGATCACAGACAGTTCCAAATAAAAACCGTCTGTGACATACAATATCACAGACTGTTTTGGTTCGAAACTATCTTTGTTGTTATAGTATCACATATGGTTTCTAACCAGAATTGTTTGTGATATTGTACATCACAGTTGGTGTCCAAACAGTTTGTAATATGCCGTTATATCACTGACACATGATTATAGATGGTTCGAAAAAATTGTCTGTAATGACGGTTCCGAACCTTATATAATGTTATAATTTGTAGTAGTGTAGATGGGACTGACGCATCTAATGACATGATGCTTCCCTGAAAGAAAGAAAGAAAGAAAGAAAGAAAGAAATGGGTGCTGGCGTCGAGGTGTTATGGCCTGGACCTGGACGGCCAAGCAAAGCTAAAAAGGGTCAGCCTTTGTGTGTAGCCAAAGCGTTTTCCGTGCGAGATGATGACCTCCTGGGATGCATATGGCTAGAGAGAGGGAGAGAGGAATCTACCTCGCTCTTCGGCCTCCAAGGACATGGCCAATGCGACCTCCTCGATTCCTTTTCTTTTCTGTTGCTATAATGTAGCAAATCATTCTACACTTCAATCTCTCTCTACCTCTTTCTTCCTCTTGGTGATCGACTAGACAGTGTTGTAATTAAAATGTAAACGCAAGGTTTGAGCATGGCACGAGGCTGAAACGATCGCGGTTCACTCGATCGTAGCTTGAAGCTGATCCGAGCTCAACTTGACCGAGTAAGCAAGAATATATACACTTGCGCTGGTCTAGCACTCGACAATACAAGAAAGTATGTTTGTATATCTTCATGGATCTTGGTACACTTCACTGGCTCTTATTTCGAATGTCTATATATATAGTGGTTTTTTTTTAGAAATACAATGGTTCATTTTAGAAGAACCTCTAAAAATAAAGTTGCAATCAGTGTGCGCCATATCAGCAGAACACATGTACGAAAACCGCCTGTATCATCTTGTTGAATTTAGTAAGCAATTAGGTCTCTTTTGGATGATACATCATTCTTAATTAGGGTTGGTCTCAACTCTCAATCAGCAAACTGGAACTACAGTGCATGCATGGTACAAGCAAGATCTGGAACAGCTTAAATGTTTTTTGCAGATATGAGTGATCCTTCTGCCTCTTCTACATGGCCTAATTTTTACTTGTTCATGTCTATATCATCCTGCTAGCTCTGACTCACTTGCACAATACTTGCCACCAGCTACCTATATATGTGTTTACATGACATGGAGAGGCTTTTTAATTAGGATCCCATAGTTGTTGCCGGTCAGTGACCAGTCTATTTTTGCATGGGGAAGGAGGGCTGCCATAGGATGGTCCGGTTGTGTCCTTGTTGAACGGATCGAACCCATGAAAGAAGCCAACTGCTTGAGACTTCGCTTGTTTAGTAAATAGTGGAATTGGAACCGTCAAATTAAGAGGAAAAAAGTAGTGCAATGGAAGCAAGGCTAGGTCCTATCTACAAAGTTGCACATCCAACATAGGGAGAGTATTATACTGTTGTAAGACCGGGGGAAAATATTGGTACAAAAGCCATCTTAAAAACATTATGAGAGGTCATGATAAACTATAAGCATGATGTACATGCATTGTATAAAGAGATTTGTAGTCATACTTGTAACAGATTGTTTATTTCTTTCTGTTTCCGCTCGCAATGTCATGTCAGGGTATCTTCAAGCTGGTGTGCGTGTCCCTACGTGTACTGATGTCAGGGTGGACACTAATGGGTATCCACAGACCAGATGTATCGCCGTTAAGAGCAGTGCTTTTAGGTATCATTGTTTAATCTCTACTATTATAAAGCAACAGTTGGTGGCAGTGGTGAGTTCTACCCATGTCATTAATTGCCCTGCTTAATTGCCCTGCTTAATTGCCCTACGCAAAAAACGAAACGTTGCTTTAATTAGCCAGCTTTCGCAAAAAACGAAGCGTTAAAGATAGATGTTTGATCTTGTGAAATAATTTTTTTATTTTTTAATCTTTATTTTTCGTTATCAATTTTGTTTTTCGTAGCAATGCACGGGCATGTAACTAGTATTAATACAAACTGTATAAATTTTAAAACAATTAAAAGAGTATATAATTATCATTTAATTTACCTTTTGTTTATATTTTAATATTTCTTTAACTTTAAAAAAATGATGCATAGAAGCAACCTCTCTGCCATTAATTCTTTTGAGAAGAAATGCTCGTAAGGTTTTACCATCTTTATATTGCTTCCAACTCATCATTCATGAGAAGAGAAAAACAAGTATTACAAAAACCATCTTAAAACCTTGCAAAGTCATGATAAATTGTGGAGGTGTGTTATTCGTTTTGCATGAGAAGTGCTAAATAAGAACTGTGCTTCAATTTTTTTTTAGGTTTATCATAAAGAAATTTTTCGGTGGATAAAATAGGTAGTAAATAGTGGTAGTAGAAATTAAATCTAACCATCCATTCCTCAAGGGTATTTTACGCTTTTCCTATCCATTCATCAGAGGTATTTTAGACTTTTTCTAATTCGTTCACAGTTTTAAATTCACCAAATACCTGATGATCTTTAGAAGTTTCTTATCCATTTATCTGCCCTTCATCAGGATCACATGACGTGTTTTACCGTAGAGGACATATAATATGATATAATTTTTTACCATTTTACCCCTTTCTAAATTTTACTACCAATACTACGGGTGGTAGTATAACTAAATCTAAATTAATTTTAACCATTACATTCAAAGCAATGGACGAATTATATTGATTTTAATCCATCGTAAAAGAGCTCTTATCGTATTGTCATTTAATATTTCTTCCTTTCTATAAATACTTCTGTTGTCCGTCTATCTGTAAGCCGACGTGTGTATGTGTATGTGTGCACTTGTGTTGGGTCAGCGGGTTGAGAATTAATGGGTAAATCAATAAAGCAATTTTAGCACCATTAATATATTTTTGAAGCAACGCTAGGAAAGCTTACATATCCTCTATAATGTTGAAACTTGTGAAGTCAGGAGAGGAGAAAAACAAATCTCTACAAGAGCCATTTTAAAACCTTCGCGAGGCCATGATAAATTCTGGACATGTCGTATATGTTTTGTGTACAAAATTATAAATAAATTTGTAGTCACATGTTTATGGAATTTTCTTTTCCTCCCTTATGTTTTTCTTTGCATTGTGAGCAGGGTTTGAAAAACCTAGGAAAACCGATCAATTTTCGCGAAAATTGAGTGTATCAAACTAGTTTGATAATAGAAACCGCTCGGCAAACCGGTCCAATTCAAATTTAAATTTAAAAAATTTGCAAAAAAATTTGAATTTATTGAGAAAAATTTTCGCAAAATTAGTATTAATAGATTTGTGATGTCTGACATCAATATTATATGCAAAACTGAATTTATTGAGCAAAGGGCTGCATGATTGAATACGTAAGAGAATAGGATGTCTATTCGTAGAACTAAGAATCTAAAAGTAAATACATTTGCAAGGACACTTACGCAAAAATAATCTACCCTTCATTCATACTTTAATATTTGTACAACTTTTAAAAAGAGACGCATAGGACCTCTCTTATCTTTTGAGTCAAATTGAGGATATATTACTGAGAGTAGCTTTATATTGTTTATGACTCTTTTCTTATCTTTTGAGTTTAAATATGCTGCTGATAACATCTAATGGCTATGGATAAGTCATAGTTAGGATCCACCAAATCGATAATCATTTAATCATGTAGCATCAGTTTTTTAGATGTTTGATCATCGGTTTTCTTTCTTCACAAACATAGATAGATGCCTGATCATAAATAGAATCTGATAGTTCCAGATAAGACTTTCAAATGTCATATGGCATGGTATTGAAATAAATGTTATTGAAATATGCACTTGTTTGATTGAGTTGTCAACGGTATTGAAATGAAATGTTATTTGTTGATATATTATTGCTAAATACCTACTTTACAACTTCACGTTGTCTAAAATATAGCAAAAGTCATGCCAAAATTTTTCATATTTTTCCATAGTTGTTCTATTATTTTTCTAAATATGTAATTTACAATTTTTCCACAATTTTTTGTATTTCCCCTATTTTTTTTCTTATATTTTTCTCTATTTTTCATTATGTCGCCTATTTTTATGGCTTTCCTTAAAACCACTCGATATTTAGGCAAAACTGGTCGATTTTTTACCATTTCGAGCTGTTTTTGAGAGTTTTTCGCTACATTTGACCGACTTGTTTAAATTTGCAAACCGTTCGATTTTTAATGATTTTCGATCAACTTTTGTGATAAACCGGTACCGCCAGACTTCGATTTTTAACCCTAAATTGGTTTAATTAACCCTGATTGGAAGGATATCTACATGCCGACATGCATTTCTATGCACATACATATATCTTGGGTGTGCGGCAGCCCGCAGCCGGCAGGTGCGAATTAATGGGTAAATCAACAAAGTGAATCTTAGCACAATTCATCTACGTTAGAATAAATGCTTGTAAGCATCCGCATCCTTGAAATTGTTGCAACTCATCATTCATGAGAGGAGAAAAAAAGAAATATGTACAAAAACTTGCTTAAAACCTTGTGAGGTCGTGATAAACCGTGGACGTCTGGTATACGTCTTGTGTAACAAGTACAAACTAAAATTGTAGTCGCATGTTTATCGGATTGTCCTTTTCTTCATTTATGTTTCTACTTCCATTGTCAGCATATATATGCAAGTCGACATGCTTGTTCTAGCACCTTAGTCTATTGTAGAAGAAACGCTGGAAAGTTTTCAATAGTCTTTAAACTGCTGCGACTGCGACTCGTCATTCATGAGAGAGGAGAAAAACAAATCTTTACAAAAAAAAAAAGGCATCTTAAAACCTTATGAGGTCATGATAAAGTGTGGGTGTGTCATATATGTTTCGCATAACAAATACTACCTAACACGGCTATACAACCGTAGCCGTGCATTTGTTAGATTGTCTTTTCCTCCTTTTGATGATTTATTTATTTCTGCAATCAGATGTGTATGTATATGAACAGGGAGCCAGGCCTCAGATCATCCGGGTCTAGGAAGCTGGGTCTGAGACCTGGTATAAAAATCTCATGTAAACTGCCCAACAAAGCCTATGTAAATAGCAAATAAGCTCAAGAACACATGGACTAGCCTGAGGATTGGGTCCGGATTTGCTTCGACCTTGTATATGAATATACTTGTGTTAGTGAAACTAGTTAAACTCGACATGAAATAAGGCTTAAATATCCTTGTTACTATTGTGACTAATCATCCAAGATAGAGGGAAAATAAATATGTACAAATGCCGTCTCAAAACCCTGTGAGGTCACAGTAAACCATCGCATATTAAAATGTTTTCTATAATTAATAAGTGCTAAATAAATATTGTAGTTAAATCAGTGGTGGATCTAGAATTTAAACATGCTCCGGGCTGGGTGATGAACAATAGGTCCAATTGAGATCATATAATATAAGTTAATATATTTATTACATCTTAGGCTTATCTGGGCTAAATACAAGCAAAAATTTCAAGTCCCAGGCTACAGCCTATTTTACCATGAGCCTAGATATCCGCCCCTGAGTCAAACAATAACTTTATTAGACTGTCATTTTCTTCTTCTTCTTCTTTTTGTTCATGATTTCGTTGTCAACACATATGTAAGCTAATTAATGTTGGTCGTTTGTGTCCATGAATGTGTTGGGTATGCACGCAGAGGGAGGTACATAATTAACGTTTAAACCCGCCGAGCGAAATCTAGCCGTACTGATGCTTATGAGGGTTTCAACAATCTTTACATATATACCACCTCGTTCGGCAGAGTTTAATCTTAACCATACAGTCGCACGGAACCGTGAAAGTAGGGTAAGCCAGCCGATTTGCTGCGTCGTTTTTTCGTCGGTACTTGTATGAATGACTAAAGTGAATTGTTTTATGTACTTCACCCAAAATAGTTTAATGCGTTGATATACACCGAACTCAGAGTTTGGTGGATGAAGAGTTTGGGGCTCTGTAAACAGCTCGGTATTGATAATATCTTTGAGGAGGACGATTTTCTAGTATTAGAGGGAGAAAAGTACCACATTAAAGAATGCTAGAAAATAGATTAGAATGTCATGACCATTCAGTACTTAGATCCACATACTAAAGAATCCAAACTTTAAGTTCGAAGGATAATAAATCTGTAACAATTAGCTAATAATATGCCGTATGTTATCACTAATCATAAGAAAGTGATAAAATATCATATACCAGCAATAAACGCACCATAAAGAGTGAAAATACCCCAAAAGGATATTGAATCCACTTTTACCCCTTATGAGAAGAATGGGGAGACCTGCAGGCGCATGAGACTCAATTCCAAGGAGAGATCCGTAGAAACAGAGAACCGAACAAGACAGATCACTCCCCAAGACAGTGGAAGAAGTTCAACCTACCGTTGAGAAAATCCCTGAAGCCAGCCAACCTAAGGAAGGCAACTCCAGCGAACATTTGCATGCACAATCTGACGCTGGGAGATCGGAACACACACGCACACACACTTCATCATTGTGGGAAATTATAAGGAGCTAGAAGAAATTAATGAAGATATATCCACAAATTATGTGCACTTAGGAGAGTTGTATAAAAACAAAGACTACAATTGTATTTTGCTTGAAAAATTGCTAAAACTCTTTATTTAGATCCAGAACCAAAGTCTATGGCAGGGTGCCAAAAGCGCTCAGATTGGATCAAATGAAAAGAAACAATTGAGACAGAATTACACTTGCTTAAGAAAAGAAAAATATTCGGTCATGTGGTGAGATATAAAGCAAGGCTTGTAGCACAAGGATTCACATAGAGACCTGACATCGATTATGATGAAACTTACTCTCCAGTCATGAGTGGAATAAAGATTTGATATTTAATATTAATGGCAGCTAATATGAACTTAACAATGCAGTTGATGGATGTAGTGACCGCATATATATATATATATATATATATAGATATTTATATAAGAGTCTCTGAAGGAGTTAAAATTCTGGATCATAATAAAAGTAATCACAACATGTATATCATAAAATTGCTGTGGTTGCTATAGGGATTAAAATAATTAGGAAGAATGTGATATAACCAACTTAATGAGTTGCTCCTAAATAAGGGTCACTCCAATAATGATGATTACTCTTGTGTGTTCATAAAGAAATCTCAGAATGGGTTATGTGCCATCTCAGTCTATGTCGATGGTCTGAATACCATTGAAACCATAGAGAACATAAAGGAAACAAGTTCTTACCTTATGACAGAGCTTGAGATGAAAGATTTGGAAAAAAAAATTTGCTTAGTCCTACAGCTAGAGCATTTCCCTAAGGGAATATTTATACACCAGTCTACCTACACCATAAAGGTATTGGAAAATTTTAATTTGGATAATCTCATCCTCTAAAGAACCCCATGGTAGTAAGATCCCTTGATGTGGGTAAAAAAAAATTTAATTTGGATAATCTCATCCTCTAAAGAACCGTATGGTAGTAAGATCCCTTGATGTGGGTAAAGACACATTCAAATCGAGGTATTAGGTTGGTGTCAAGACTTTACTTAGATACCTCCAAAGTACATAAGAGCTTGGCTTATTTCACCAAAAGGACTAAGACTCTACCATAGTGGGACATACGAATGTTGGCTATCACTCTGATCCTCACAATGTTAAATTTTAGATTGATTTTGTATTTCTCTACGGTGGTACAACCATCTCTTAGCAGTCTTTTAAGCAGATCTTGGTAGGTACCTCTATCGACCACTCAGAGATAATAGCATTATATGAAGACTTATGTGAATGTGATTGGCTAAGATGTGTGATTTGCCATATCCAAAAGTTATGTGGTGTTAACTCCATCACTACCCCCACAACTATTATGAAGATAATGTTGTTTGTATTGCACAAATGCAATTGGGTTATGTTAAGAGAAATATTACAAAACATATTGCTCCTAAACTTTTATATTTTCATGAACTCTAGAATAATAGTGAGGTGAATATCCTACAAACTAAGTCATGTGAAAATATGGCTTGTTTATACACTAAGTTTTTGCTGATATCTAGTTTTCAAAGATGTGTTTGTGTCATTGGAATGAGACACTTAGTGAGATAGTATTCAATGGGAGTAAATCCCTGAACCATCATTACGCGGTATTCGCTCGAGTGAGAGTGTACGTTGAGATATAACCGAACTATAGGGTTTGATGGGCGAATTATGAAACTATCCCTAAGGGGTTTTCGCTATAAATATAGCACCTACTGTACAACATAATCAATTGTCAACAAAGAGAAAAGAGTTTGCCTCCCTGTGTTTTATATGTTCTTCATGATTGTTCTATTTGTTCAATCGGTGCATTGAGATTGATCTATAACGGTCATCATCATTATTCAACAACATGGTACTTCCTCTGGTCACAAATAGTTGTCGTTTTAGACATCATCAAGATCTCTAAAACACATATTTGACCACGAATTTATATTATAATATATTTATAAACCTAATAAAATTACAATATTATGAAATTACTTTTCGAGGCAAATCTACATATATGGTTTCATGTATCCTATTTAAATATTGAAAAAGATATTAACAGTCATAGTTTCGAAACTTTGACTATATCTATGTCCAGTCCAAAATGATAACTGTTTGTGAGTAGAGGGAGTATATATGTTATACATATTGAAGGAATTTTTTAAAAATAATATATTTTTAAATAAGTTTACAAAAATAATATGCCAAAAAGAAAAATTACAAAAATACACCTTTGTCGTAATTTGAATGGTAACAGGGTCTGTCGCTAATTCAAATGGTGACAGATATATCAATCTTGTCAATTAAATGAATCACGACAAAATAATTCATCGATCAAATTCAATCTGCGACAAAACAGTCTCTGTCACCATTTTAAAAGGCGACAGAGATGTATTTTTATATTTTTTATTTTCAACGTATTATTATTGTAAAATTGTTTTAATAAAAATATATTATTTAAAAAAGTCTATATTGAAGTCTGTTTTTCTTTTTACCAAGACAATTTCGACAACACATGAACAATTTAGATTCTGTGTCGTGGCAAGGACTTTGGAGAAATCTAGAATTTTACGATGTGATGATTTCTTGGGAGAAGTAGGCATATCTATTTTTCAATTTTCACATCCGATTGACGGCGAGATTAGGGATGCAAATGGGCCGACCCTAGGGTCTTCTTTGGCCCACTTTAGTTCATTTGTTTGCACTAAAAACTTAATTTTTACTCCACCTTTTAAGTTTTAGTGCAAACAAATGAACTATAGTGGGTCAAAGATGACCCTAGGGCCGGCCCATTTGCATCCCTAGGCGAGATGGTACGGTACTTTCTTAAGATTTCTTTTGCAGTCAACTCTGTAGAAGCTATAAATTGCTCAAACCATTCAGGCTCCCTCCACCCTCACTTTTGTAGCCCCCTTTTATCTCGTTGTTTACAAATCTAGCTTCTCTTTAAATTGTAATTTTGGCCTTCTCTCTCATCGCAAAAATATCAGTAAGTGATATGTATCACGTATCGCACTTTCGTACTACAGAAGGTGGCTGGAGCCACGGAAACTCGACCGACCGTGACAGCAGATGCGTGGCCCATCGCTGCAGTAGCTGCTCCTGCGCTCCCTAGGCGTGAGAGCGCTTACCCCATGCTCGCTCGCACCTACCTCCTTGCTCTCTCACCCTGCTGCGGCGCCGTCTTGTTTCCGCGCCCCCTCGGCGCGGCAGGAGACATGTGTTACTTGCCATGCCTTTTGCGGTGAGGGAGGGGGTTAAATTTATAATTCTATTTATGAGGCTAGATTTGCAAGAGGCAAGGTGAATGGGCCAGAACTGCCGAGAAGGAGATCAAATTTGTAATTCTATTTATGAGGGTTAGATTTATGGGGGGAAAAAAACAAGGTTAATCAGATTTAAAAAGCGAAGACTTCACAGAACTCCTACGGATCATGGCCCTACATATTATTTACTTGCTTAACAGAAAGGCCCAAACCGGACTAATTAATGTCAGTACAACTTTGGCCGTCGATCAAAGCGCGCCGGTTTTGTACTTTGCGACACTGTTGACGCACGGGGAGAGCCAACAGGCAACAGCTGCATGCAATCAATCAAGTAATACATCAAGTCAACTGTTAATCCCTGGTGGTCAAACAACACGGACTAGCCACCAACTATCCCACCATTCCCGGCCCGGCCTTGTCGAACTAAATTGGTTAATGATAAAGCTTGTGACGGCCCGCCTTTTTAGGGGCAGATCCGTACGCCTCGACAGCTACCCAGGATGATTAGCTGCCAGGAACCACGCATATTATTGCCAGGCAAAAGTCAAATTCCAACATTTTTATTCAATATAAGGCCTAACGGCCAGGGTTTTTTCAGAAGAGGGCGCAGCAGGGCCCGAATAACTTACAAGCAAAACACCGCACAGGCAGGCCTGAGCAAAAGACTAAGACCTCAAAACCAAATTTGCCATCTACGCATTCCTGGAACGCTCCAGCTTCTTCAAACTCTGAGAGGGGGGTCGGGGTTGCAAGGGTGAGTACGGGAGTACTCAACAAGTCGTACGGAAAACACTGAATATTACATGCAAGGGTGTAGCACAATATTGGTACAAGGTTAAAGTATTTGTGGATGCAGTTTTATTTGTAACATCATTTTACATGTTAAAACACAATCCATACTAACAAAGAGTCCAGGGCTTCCATTCACAAAGTCATCACCATTAAACCACATCACCATTAAACCACATTCTCAAAACATGCACCAAGATCTACTTGAGCTAGGTTACGGGATTCACCCCAATTAAACTTAGCTTCATTTACCGGAAGCACGGCGTATTCGAATACCATTTATTCACTCTGCAGAGGTGTTCAGCTTTACCCACAAGATTCCACGATCGTTAATGCCAACTCGAGTTTAACACGCAACTTAAATGCGTGCGGCCGGATCGAGGTTATCATAGCTTTTCGTTGGACATTTCCCTCTTCAGTCCCTATCCGGTAGAGTTTTGCTCCACATTATCCCGGGGTCCCCACTTGGCCAGTGTGGAGTGCTTGGTCCCGCTTACTGTGGCACCTACCGTTGTGAACCCGAAATGCCACAGTTTCCTCGTGCACACTTTCGTTTCACTCCCATAATCATTGGACCATCTCCCACACCTGGGAAGGTAACCCTGCTCCTATAGGTATTCCGATGGAAAGTACAATGTACCGAGCTATGTTGAGTCAAGCCAACGAAGTTGACCGGCCCAACCTGTGGTTGAACGAGTTCTTAAGTTATTTACTTTGCTCAAGGGGATTATTATCCTTATATTGCCAAAGACCAAGCCTTTTTCCGATCCACAACCCCCTTCCGGTATCCGCGGTACCGGCCACCAGACAAACCCAAGGCATCAATCATCAGCCGGGGATTGGAACTCATCCACTCCGGGATTTATCCAATTCTGTCCCCCAAACCGTAGCACTTTTCCAAACAGACCCGAACCAAACGTTCGGCAGCCTTTCATTTCCATTATCAAAAGCATTTGACTAAACTAACAGGATAATAATAATTAATATAGGAATATTAAGTAACCTAAGGTTACAAGGATATAATTAGGTTCAATAATTTTCAAGGAGGTCTCATGAGCAAATCGGCATTAACTAAGTATCATGTCATTCTAAACTAGACAGATTTGCAATATTTCAATATACAGTAAAGTAATGCGGTAGAAAATAGTAATTGACTATAATAAGGCATGAATAGGTTCAACATGTTCAAAGGTGTACGGCTTGCCTTGCTGGCGATCGGATCGGACGGAGTGTCGTTGACGCGGTCGAAATCGGCTCTTTGTCGGGTCCGGGTCCTGCTCCGGGACCTGCGGCGGCTCCTGGAATCGTCCAACGTCCGGATCTAATGCGAAAAGATCGAACGACAATAAAGAAACGAAAAACGAAAAGAAACTGAAATGAAAACGGAAACAGAAATCGGAACCGGGCCGAGAGAGAGAAAGGAAGGGCGATTTGGGCATTTTGGGAATTTTGGAGACTCCGGATTGAGGAACGGAGGGCATTTTTGGACTCAGTGGCTCGAAACGGTTCGGAAAAGTATTTTTGGGGCATTTTGGGCTTTTGGATATTTTTGGAGTATTTTTGGATATTTAAAAGATTTCAAAAGGATTTTGGAAATTAAAATCCAAAAAGGAAAATTGAAAAGGCTACTGTTTACGCTGGGCCGCACAAAAATCAAATTTGGCCCGCGAACACGCGCTTGCGGGGCGAGCAAATGGGCCGGCCCAAACCGGTGGCCAAGCCACCTGACAGGTGGGGCCCGGCTGCAGCGTCCACGGGAGAGAGAGAGAGAGGAGAGAGCGACTGGCGCGTGGGGTCCACTGTCAGTGAGGGAGAAGAGGGGGTGAGCGGCACCGGGCGGAGCTGGGCGGCGCTTGTCGCCGGAGGCGGGGAAGACGGAGGGCGTTTACGCGGAGGAGTGCACGGGAGGGCACGGGACAAGAGGGGAAAGGGAGAGGGGTTCACCCCGGACCTGGGGCACGGCTCGGGGGAGCTTGAGCGGCGGCTGGGTGAGCTGACGGCGGCGGATTGCCGGAGCGGGCGGAGAAGCGCGTGGGGAATGCACGGGAGTGCACGGGAGAGCGAGTGAGAGAGGGTAAACGGCAGAGGAGAGGGCGGCGGGCCTGATGAGCAACAAATGGCGGTCGGGGGAGTCTTAAATAGCCGGGAGAACTCGGCAAGGTCACGGTTCCAATCATGGCGAGGGAAGCACGAGCGAAGACGGGACGGGGCGGCAGCACTGGGCTCGAGGCGAGCGGCGGCGTGAGCAGCGGCGGGGTGGAGTACCCTACGGCTAGGGCGGCGAGGGGACGGGCCTGGCAAGGCTGCCATGGCAGGGAGCTCACGGGCGGGAGGAGGGAGAAGCACAGGGGCAAGGCGCCCTGGCGCGAGGGCACGGGCGCGAGGAGAAGGCGCAAAGGCCGGAAATGGAAAGCGTAAAGGCGCCGGAAATTCCAAAAACGGCAAAAACCGCAAATGGCTCTAAATCAAACCAAAAAAAACACGGAAAATTCAAATAAAATCAAATTTGAAATTTTGAGGTTATTTCAACCTACCCCCCTTAAAATAAATCTCGTCCCCGAGATTCATTCCTCCTGGGCGAAAGGTTGCGAAACTACTGCTGCTAACCTGATTCCTTTTTCCAAGGTTTCCTTGAGTACATGATTCTTCCATCGTACTTGGTAAATTCTCGATCTTAAATTCCAAAGCTGCTTCCCATGATTTCCGAGATCCTGACCTGTCTCTTATGGAGAATCGTACTGGGAATCCAAATCCTTTGGGTAGCACTTGTCCTGACTGCTGATGGAAATGTCCTCTCTGAGGCATATTGTGAATTTCCAGACAAATCCCGGATCAACTGTATCTTGCATTTTATTCCTCTGATTATGTCATAATCTTCGTACGGTCCAGTCTATCCGGTCTTAGCTCCTTATTTTTCATCCAAAATGGCGCGGGTTTTGAGGGTCGGTATTTTTCTGACAAAATTCCCTTTCGAAGCCAGTGTAACCTTTCTGTTACATTGGAGCTTACACTTAATTCATTGGTGGTGATCCTTTCACGGACTTCTGTATCCCGAACGAGCTGGGTTCCACTGATGTTTAATCCGAGTCCTTTATTCTGTCCCAAGGGTTTTATATTTCCTTCCGTGATGTCTGGCTATCTTGGTAACCGAGGTGGTGTGGAGGCTTTCGGGGACAGCAATAGGTGGCTTGATTGGGAGTGTTTAGAGCGTAAGTTCTTGACATTTCCTTCAGACTTTGGTCGTTTCTTCTCTGCTTGTCTACCTGGCGGAGGGTGGAGTACTGTGTCAAAGTTCAAACCGGTCCTTGTAGCCTTATTCAGACTTTCCCTGAACATTGAGCTATACTAGCTCATAATCTGACTCAGGGGATTCTTTGGGGTCCGTTAATCTGGGTTGAATCTAGTTCTACTAACTGGTTCTTTCCAAAAGATCTCCCTGGTAGGTCAATCCATTAGTGATGTTCCTTCTGTCGTCAATCCTTGCTGATTCTTTAGGTAACCTGGCGGCAAGGTCTTTTAATTTCTCTCCTATTTCTATACGGGAACTGTAAGTGGTGGTGGCAGTCTGGCTATTATTTTGGTGGTCCATCTTATCTTCCTGACATATTTCACATCCAAATCCAACCACGGGTTTATTCATTACTTTCTGTCAGTATTCCTTTCTTCAACACTGGTATATTCTTGCGCTCCGTAGAGCGTCGACCATTTGGGTGGGTGAATTTTGTCAAAATCAATCCTCTTATATCCTTGTCTCAATAAACCAGTCTGTCTTTCAAGGAAGCCTTCTGGCCTTTCTGACACTGTCTGGCGGTCTAACTGTCGCAACTCAGATTCTAGTTGGGAGCATGTCCTTTTTCTTAAATCATTTAATGGCGCTCTATCTTGTGTAAACCTTAACCATCATGTTTTCTTTTCCTCTGGGTGATTCCGATTTTTGAGGTTGAAACTCAAGTCCAATTATTTTCCTTTATTGCCTATTCGGACTCTGTTGTGTTCATCTGTAGGGCTGCCATCCTAGGGGTGCTGAGCTAAAGGTTGGTTATTTCTGGAATATTCTTTGGTTAATTCCTTGTCCTATTATTCTCAGAAAACTTCTGACTCCTGTCACTGACATGGGTTGCTTTCATTCCATCATTACTTGGTTGTTGAGATCATTTTTATTCCACCTTTCAGTGGTGAGGTGTCATGGGAAGAAATCTTATTTAACTCAGTAGTCACTATTTTGTTCATCATTCGCACAGTTCATGTGTCAAAACAACTGCTTTATTACCAATATATTGTTCAAACCTTACATTCTTGATAGTACAAGTTGATCCTAATCTTTATCCCTTGGATCTCCATATCCAAGTTGCCACATTCAAATCTAGCTATTAGTCTACTTCCGGTTGCTTGGAATTTCCAGCAATTCCTTATTAACGGTACTGGTTGTGATTGTTGTTCCTTTGGACGTGACATGATTGGATATCTTCGGCTGGTGTCTTTCCTTTGTCCCATCTTGTATCTTATTCCTTGGGTATCTCTGCTTCTGCTGTTGCGGTGGACGGGTCACTAGCTGTCGGTTGGTGGAGGTGAGGGTCTATCACTCGCGTCTGGGCTACCAGGGTCGGTAGACTTTTCTTTGGGCAATTGCGTCTGAAATGTCCCATCTGTCTGCAATGATAGCATTTATCCCACCTCGTGGGACAATTGCGGACGAAGTGGTCTCCATTGCAGTTGTAGCACTTAACTGATTTGGGCTGAGGTTTCGCAGGTGTTGGTTGCTCTTTTTCTTTTGAATGCTTTTTGTTAGGGAATCCTTGGGTGAGGACTGGGGTCTTTCCTCCGATCTGGGTGGGAGTCGGTTTCCATGTCTGTTGAATTTCTTTCTTTCTCTTTTTCATTATTTTTAATTCATTCCGGGCTTCTTCGATTGCTATCCATTTGTCCATTACTGACGACATGTCCTTTATGGCTGAGGTGTGGAACTTCAGGCTCCTCTGTAATTCTTCCAAAGATTCTTTTATCCTACTAGCTTGAGGGTCCATCTCCTTGGGAATATCATTGGTAAAGTGGTCGGATTCATGCAGATGTCCCATCGCTGTACTTTCCTCTTGTCTGTCCTGATTTCCTTGGGTGTGTCCTTGAGGCTTTTCAACTAGCCGTTCGAAAATTCTTTCCAATAACTGCGTATGGTGCCTTTCCGTTTGTTGTCTGTTTCTTTCCATTATGGTCAGTAATTGAGCTAGGTTGACTGGGTGATTTACTGACTCTTCATTTCTCGCCGAGTCATCATGCAGAATTTTGATCCAAAATCTGTCATGGTCTCAATCGACTTTCTTTCTGGCCTGCAGGGTTTTGAGGAAAGCGAAAAAGACGAGTAAGAATTTAGGGTATGGGGTGAGAATAGCAAGAATAGATGGGGCTCAGATGAATTGAGGGAACCTTTGAATTAGACGGGGGTATATAGATAGTTTAAGCAATCAAAATCACAGAAATAGAGAACTTAGCAATTTTATAAGACATGGACCATGCAAAAACCGTTTTAAGGTTCGGCATAACCCATTTTACATTACAAAAGCCTAAAACAAAGAAGGGCACAACTTCTACGACTAACGGTCTACTACTGCTGACGGCATCATCTCCAAGCTGCTGGCGGAGATCGGCGGGAAATTTTGAAATTTAGACGGGCAGGTGAAATCTTAAAACAAAGCGAGAGAGATGAGAAGCTCTAAGGAAGACAAGGTAGCAGGGGAGAAGGAGACAAAGAATAATACTTATATTTTCGAAACTCATTTTGTTTATAGATCGAAATAATTTTATAAAGATTCTTCCTAAACCAACCTAAGGTCTTAATCTATGGTCAAGCCAAAGCTCTGATACCACTTGTGACGGCCCGCCTTTTTAGGGGCAGATCCAGACGCCTCGACAAACTACCAGGATGATTAGCCGCCAGAACCAAGCATATTATTGCCAGGCAAAAGTCAAATTCCAACATTTTTATTCAATATAAGGCCTAACGGCCAGGGTTTTTTCGTAAGAGGCGCGGCGGGGCGAATAACTTACAAGCAAAACACCGCACAGGCAGGCCTGAGCAAAAGACTAAGACCTCAAAACCAAATTTGCCATCTACGCATTCCTGGAACGCTCCAGCTTCTTCAAACTCTGAGAGGGGGGTCGGGGTTGCAAGGGTGAGTACGGGAGTACTCAACAAGTCGTACGGAAAACACTGAATATTACATGCAAGGGTGTAGCACAATATTGGTACAAGGTTAAAGTATTTGTGGATGCAGTTTTATTTGTAACATCATTTTACATGTTAAAACACAATCCATACTAACAGTAGTCCAGGGGGGGTTCCATTCACAAAGTCATCACCATTAAACCACATCACCATTAAACCACATTCTCAAAACATGCACCAAGATCTACTTGAGCTAGGTTACGGGATTCACCCCAATTAAACTTAGCTTCATTTACCGGAAGCACGGCGTATTCGAATACCATTTATTCACTCTGCAGAGGTGTTCAGCTTTACCCACAAGATTCCACGATCGTTAATGCCAACTCGAGTTTAACACGCAACTTAAATGCGTGCGGCCGGATCGAGGTTATCATAGCTGCTGGACATTTCCCTCTTCATCCCTATCCCAGAGTTTTGCTCCACATTATCCGAGGTCCCCACTTGGCCAAGCAGGAGTGCTTGGTCCCGCCATCGTGGCACCTACCGCTGTGAACCCGAATGCCACGCTTCCTCGTGCACACTTTCGTTTCACTCCCATAATCATTGGACCATCTCCCACACCTGGGAAGGTAACCCTGCTCCTATAGGTATTCCGAGGGAAAGTACAATGTACCGAGCTATGTTGAGTCAAGCCAACGAAGTTGACCGGCCCAACCTGTGGTTGAACGAGTTCTTAAGTTATTTACTTTGCTCAAGGGGATTATTATCCTTATATTGCCAAAGACCAAGCCTTTTTCCGATCCACAACCCCCTTCCAGATCCGCTGCACCGCCACCAGACAAACCCAAGGCATCAATCATCACCGGGATTGGAACTCATCCACTCCGGATTTATCCAATTACCCCCAAACCGTAGCACTTTTCCAAACAGACCCGAACCAAACGTTCGGCAGCCTTTCATTTCCATTATCAAAAGCATTTGACTAAACTAACAGGATAATAATAATTAATATAGGAATATTAAGTAACCTAAGGTTACAAGGATATAATTAGGTTCAATAATTTTCAAGGAGGTCTCATGAGCAAATCGGCATTAACTAAGTATCATGTCATTCTAAACTAGACAGATTTGCAATATTTCAATATACAGTAAAGTAATGCGGTAGAAAATAGTAATTGACTATAATAAGGCATGAATAGGTTCAACATGTTCAAAGGTGTACGGCTTGCCTTGCTGGCGATCGGATCGGACGGAGTGTCGTTGACGCGGTCGAAATCGGCTCTTTGTCGGGTCCGGGTCCTGCTCCGGGAACTGCGGCGGCTCCTGGAATCGTCCAACGTCCGGATCTAATGCGAAAAGATCGAACGACAATAAAGAAACGAAAAACGAAAAGAAACTGAAATGAAAACGGAAACAGAAATCGGAACCGGGCCGAGAGAGAGAAAGGAAGGGCGATTTGGGCATTTTGGGAATTTTGGAGACTCCGGATTGAGGAACGGAGGGCATTTTTGGACTCAGTGGCTCGAAACGGTTCGGAAAAGTATTTTTGGGGCATTTTTGGGCTTTTGGATATTTTTGGAGTATTTTTGGATATTTAAAAAGATTTCAAAAGGATTTTGGAAATTAAAATCCAAAAAGGAAAATTGAAAAGGCTACTGTTTACGCTGGGCCGCACAAAAATCAAATTTGGCCCGCGAACACGCGCTTGCGGGGCGAGCAAATGGGCCGGCCCAAACCGGTGGCCAAGCCACCTGACAGGTGGGGCCCGGCTGCAGCGTCCACGGGAGAGAGAGAGAGAGGAGAGAGCGACTGGCGCGTGGGGTCCACTGTCAGTGAGGGAGAAGAGGGGGTGAGCGGCACCGGGCGGAGCTGGGCGGCGCTTGTCGCCGGAGGCGGGGAAGACGGAGGGCGTTTACGCGGAGGAGTGCACGGGAGGGCACGGGACAAGAGGGGAAAGGGAGAGGGGTTCACCCCGGACCTGGGGCACGGCTCGGGGGAGCTTGAGCGGCGGCTGGGTGAGCTGACGGCGGCGGATTGCCGGAGCGGGCGGAGAAGCGCGTGGGGAATGCACGGGAGTGCACGGGAGAGCGAGTGAGAGAGGGTAAACGGCAGAGGAGAGGGCGGCGGGCCTGATGAGCAACAAATGGCGGTCGGGGGAGTCTTAAATAGCCGGGAGAACTCGGCAAGGTCACGGTTCCAATCATGGCGAGGGAAGCACGAGCGAAGACGGGACGGGCGGCAAAGACTGGCTCGAGGCGGCGCGGCGTGGCAATGCGGTGGAGTACCCTACGGCTAGGGCGGCGAGGGGAACTGGCAAGGCTGCCATGGCAGGGAGCTCACGGGCGGGAGGAGGGAGAAGCACAGGGGCAAGGCGCCCTGGCGCGAGGGCACGGGCGCGAGGAGAAGGCGCAAAGGCCGGAAATGGAAAGCGTAAAGGCGCCGGAAATTCCAAAAACGGCAAAAACCGCAAATGGCTCTAAATCAAACCAAAAAAAACACGGAAAATTCAAATAAAATCAAATTTGAAATTTTGAGGTTATTTCAACCTACCCCCCTTAAAATAAATCTCGTCCCCGAGATTCATTCCTCCTGGGCGAAAGGTTGCGAAACTACTGCTGCTAACCTGATTCCTTTTTCCAAGGTTTCCTTGAGTACATGATTCTTCCATCGTACTTGGTAAATTCTGACAGTCTTAAATTCCAAAGCTGCTTCCCATGATTTCCGAGATCCTGACCTGTCTCTTATGGAGAATCGTACTGGGAATCCAAATCCTTTGGGTAGCACTTGTCCTGACTGCTGATGGAAATGTCCTCTCTGAGGCATATTGTGAATTTCCAGACAAATCCCGGATCAACTGTATCTTGCATTTTATTCCTCTGATTATGTCATAATCTTCGTACGGTCCAGTCTATCCGGTCTTAGCTCCTTATTTTTCATCCAAAATGGCGCGGGTTTTGAGGGTCGGTATTTTTCTGACAAAATTCCCTTTCGAAGCCAGTGTAACCTTTCTGTTACATTGGAGCTTACACTTAATTCATTGGTGGTGATCCTTTCACGGACTTCTGTATCCCGAACGAGCTGGGTTCCACTGATGTTTAATCCGAGTCCTTTATTCTGTCCCAAGGGTTTTATATTTCCTTCCGTGATGTCTGGCTATCTTGGTAACCGAGGTGGTGTGGAGGCTTTCGGGGACAGCAATAGGTGGCTTGATTGGGAGTGTTTAGAGCGTAAGTTCTTGACATTTCCTTCGCACTTTGGTCGTTTCTTCTCTCGCTTGTCTACCTGGCGGAGGGTGGAGTACTGTGTCAAAGTTCAAACCGGTCCTTGTAGCCTTATTCAGACTTTCCCTGAACATTGAGCTATACTAGCTCATAATCTGACTCAGGGGATTCTTTGGGGTCCGTTAATCTGGGTTGAATCTAGTTCTACTAACTGGTTCTTTCCAAAAGATCTCCCTGGTAGGTCAATCCATTAGTGATGTTCCTTCTGTCGTCAATCCTTGCTGATTCTTTAGGTAACCTGGCGGCAAGGTCTTTTAATTTCTCTCCTATTTCTATACGGGAACTGTAAGTGGTGGTGGCAGTCTGGCTATTATTTTGGTGGTCCATCTTATCTTCCTGACATATTTCACATCCAAATCCAACCACGGGTTTATTCATTACTTTCTGTCAGTATTCCTTTCTTCAACACTGGTATATTCTTGCGCTCCGTAGAGCGTCGACCATTTGGGTGGGTGAATTTTGTCAAAATCAATCCTCTTATATCTTTGTCTCAATAAACCAGTCTGTCTTTCAAGGAAGCCTTCTAGCCTTTATGACACTGTCTGGCGGTCTAACTGTCGCAACTCAGATTCTAGTTGGGAGCATGTCCTTTTTCTTAAATCATTTAATGGCGCTCTATCTTGTGTAAACCTTAACCATCATGTTTTCTTTTCCTCTGGGTGATTCCGATTTTTGAGGTTGAAACTCAAGTCCAATTATTTTCCTTTATTGCCTATTCGGACTCTGTTGTGTTCATCTGTAGGGCTGCCATCCTAGGGGTGCTGAGCTAAAGGTTGGTTATTTCTGGAATATTCTTTGGTTAATTCCTTGTCCTATTATTCTCAGAAAACTTCTGACTCCTGTCACTGACATGGGTTGCTTTCATTCCATCATTACTTGGTTGTTGAGATCATTTTTATTCCACCTTTCAGTGGTGAGGTGTCATGGGAAGAAATCTTATTTAACTCAGTAGTCACTATTTTGTTCATCATTCGCACAGTTCATGTGTCAAAACAACTGCTTTATTACCAATATATTGTTCAAACCTTACATTCTTGATAGTACAAGTTGATCCTAATCTTTATCCCTTGGATCTCCATATCCAAGTTGCCACATTCAAATCTAGCTATTAGTCTACTTCCGGTTGCTTGGAATTTCCAGCAATTCCTTATTAACTGTGATCTTGGTTGTGATTGTTGTTCCTTTGGACGTGACATGATTGGATATCTTCGGCTGGTGTCTTTCCTTTGTCCCATCTTGTATCTTATTCCTTGGGTATCTCTGCTTCTGCTGTTGCGGTGGACGGGTCACTAGTCAGTCGGTTGGTGGAGGTGAGGGTCTATCACTCGCGTCTGGCTACGAAGTCGGTAGACTTTTCTTTGGGCAATTGCGTCTGAAATGTCCCATCTGTCTGCAATGATAGCATTTATCCCACCTCGTGGGACAATTGCGGACGAAGTGGTCTCCATTGCAGTTGTAGCACTTAACTGATTTGGGCTGAGGTTTCGCAGGTGTTGGTTGCTCTTTTTCTTTTGAATGCTTTTTGTTAGGGAATCCTTGGGTGAGGACTAGGGTCTTTCCTCCGATCTGGGTGGGAGTCGGTTTCCATGTCTGTTGAATTTCTTTCTTTCTCTTTTTCATTATTTTTAATTCATTCCGGGCTTCTTCGATTGCTATCCATTTGTCCATTACTGATTTACATGTCCTTTATGGCTGAGGTGTGGAACTTCAGGCTCCTCTGTAATTCTTCCAAAGATTCTTTTATCCTACTAGCTTGAGGGTCCATCTCCTTGGGAATATCATTGGTAAAGTGGTCGGATTCATGCAGATGTCCCATCGCTGTACTTTCCTCTTGTCTGTCCTGATTTCCTTGGGTGTGTCCTTGAGGCTTTTCAACTAGCCGTTCGAAAATTCTTTCCAATAACTGCGTATGGTGCCTTTCCGTTTGTTGTCTGTTTCTTTCCATTATGGTCAGTAATTGAGCTAGGTTGACTGGGTGATTTACTGACTCTTCATTTCTCGCCGAGTCATCATGCAGAATTTTGATCCAAAATCTGTCATGGTCTCAATCGACTTTCTTTCTGGCCTCAGCAGGGTTTTGAGGAAAGCGAAAAAGACGAGTAAGAATTTAGGGTATGGGGTGAGAATAGCAAGAATAGATGGGGCTCAGATGAATTGAGGGAACCTTTGAATTAGACGGGGGTATATAGATAGTTTAAGCAATCAAAATCACAGAAATAGAGAACTTAGCAATTTTATAAGACATGGACCATGCAAAAACCGTTTTAAGGTTCGGCATAACCCATTTTACATTACAAAAGCCTAAAACAAAGAAGGGCACAACTTCTACGACTAACGGTCTACTACTGCTGACGGCATCATCTCCAAGCTGCTGGCGGAGATCGGCGGGAAATTTTGAAATTTAGACGGGCAGGTGAAATCTTAAAACAAAACTGAGAGAGATGAGAAGCTCTAAGGAAGACAAGGTAGCAGGGGGAGAAGGAGACAGCAATAATACTTATATTTTCGAAACTCATTTTGTTTATAGATCGAAATAATTTTATAAAGATTCTTCCTAAACCAACCTAAGGTCTTAATCTATGGTCAAGCCAAAGCTCTGATACCACTTGTGACGGCCCGCCTTTTTAGGGGCAGATCCGTACGCCTCGACAGCTACCCAGATGATTAGCCGCCAGAACCAAGCATATTATTGCCAGGCAAAAGTCAAATTCCAACATTTTTATTCAATATAAGGCCTAACGGCCAGGTTTTTTCGTAAGAGGGCGCAGCGAGGCCCGAATAACTTACAAGCAAAACACCGCACAGCAGGCTGAGCAAAAGACTAAGACCTCAAAACCAAATTTGCCATCTACGCATTCCTGGAACGCTCCAGCTTCTTCAAACTCTGAGAGGGGGTCGGGGTTGCAAGGGTGAGTACGGGAGTACTCAACAAGTCGTACGGAAAACACTGAATATTACATGCAAGGGTGTAGCACAATATTGGTACAAGGTTAAAGTATTTGTGGATGCAGTTTTATTTGTAACATCATTTTACATGTTAAAACACAATCCATACTAACAAAGAGTCCAGGGGGTTCCATTCACAAAGTCATCACCATTAAACCACATCACCATTAAACCACATTCTCAAAACATGCACCAAGATCTACTTGAGCTAGGTTACTGGATTCACCCCAATTAAACTTAGCTTCATTTACCTGAAGCACTACAGATTCGAATACCATTTATTCCCTCTGCAGAGGTGTTCAGCTTTACCCACAAGAGTCCACGATCGTTAATGCCAACTCGAGTTTAACACGCAACTTAAATGCGTGCGGCCGGATCGAGGTTATCATAGCTTTTCGTTGGACATTTCCCTCGTCAGTCCCTATCCGGTAGAGTTTTGCTCCACATTATCCCGAGGTCCCCACTTGGCCAGTGGAGTGCTTGGTCCCGCTCTTATCGTGGCACCTACCGCTGTGAACCCGAAATGCCACAGTTTCCTCAGGCACACTTTCGTTTCACTCCCATAATCATTGGACCATCTCCCACACTGGGAAGGTAACCCTGCTCCTATAGGTATTCCGAGGAAAGTACAATGTACCGAGCTATGTTGAGTCAAGCCAACGAAGTTGACCGGCCCAACCTGTGGTTGAACGAGTTCTTAAGTTATTTACTTTGCTCAAGGGGATTATTATCCTTATATTGCCAAAGACCAAGCCTTTTTCTGATCCACAACCCTTCCCAGATCCGCGGTACCGGCCACCGTGACAAACCCAAGGCATCAATCATCGGTAGGGATTGGAACTCATCCACTCCGGATTTATCCAATTGTCCCCCAAACCGTAGCACTTTTCCAAATGCAGGAACCAAACGTTCACAGCCTTTCATTTCCATTATCAAAAGCATTTGACTAAACTAACAGGATAATAATAATTAATATAGGAATATTAAGTAACCTAAGGTTACAAGGATATAATTAGGTTCAATAATTTTCAAGGAGGTCTCATGAGCAAATCGGCATTAACTAAGTATCATGTCATTCTAAACTAGACAGATTTGCAATATTTCAATATCTGATAAAGAAAGTAATGCGGTAGAAAATAGTAATTGACTATAATAAGGCATGAATAGGTTCAACATGTTCAAAGGTGTACGGCTTGCCTTGCTGGCGATCGGATCGGACGGAGTGTCGTTGACGCGGTCGAAATCGGCTCTTTGTCGGGTCCGGGTCCTGCTCCGGGAACTGCGGCGGCTCCTGGAATCGTCCAACGTCCGGATCTAATGCGAAAAGATCGAACGACAATAAAGAAACGAAAAACGAAAAGAAACTGAAATGAAAACGGAAATGTAAATCTAATCCCCAGAGAGAGAAAGGAAGGGCGATTTGGGCATTTTGGAATTTTGGAGACTCCGGATTGAGGAATGGAGGGCATTTTTGGACTCAGTGGCTCGAAACGGTTCGGAAAAGTATTTTTGGGGCATTTTTGGGCTTTTGGATATTTTTGGAGTATTTTTGGATATTTAAAAAGATTTCAAAAGGATTTTGGAAATTAAAATCCAAAAAGGAAAATTGAAAAGGCTATCGTTACGCTGGGCCGCACAAAATCAAATTTGGCCCGCGAACACGCTGGCTATGGGCGAGCAAATGGGCTGCCCAAACCGGTGGCCAAGCCACTGACAGGGGCTCCCGCAGCTGGCCCACTGGAGAGAGAGAGAGAGAGAGAGCGATCGCGTGGGGTCCACTGTCGGTGAGGGAGAAGAGGGGTGAGCGGCAGGCGGGCTGGCGGCGCTTGTCGCCGGAGGCGGGAAGACGGAGGGCGTTACAGCGGAGGAGTGCAGGAGGGCACGGGACAAGAGGGGAAAGGGAGAGGGGCTCACCCCGGACCTGGGGCACGGCTCGGGGGAGCTTGAGCGGCGGCTGGGTGAGCTGACGGCGGCGGATTGCCGGAGCGGGCGGAGAAGCGCGGGGAATGCACGGAGTGCACGGAGAGCGAGTGAGAGAGGGTAAACGGCAGAGGAGAGGGCGGCGGCCTGATGAGCAACAAATGGCGGTCGAAGTCTTAAATAGCCGGAGAACTTCGGCAAGGTCACGGTTCCAATCATGGCGAGGAAGCACGAGCGAAGACGGACGGCGGCAAAGACTGGCTCGAGGCGAGCCACGGCGTGAGCAAATGGGGCGGAGTACCCTACGGCTAGGGCGGCGAGGGATTCGGCCTGGCAAGGCTGCCATGGCAGGGAGCTCACGGGCGGGAGGAGGGAGAAGCACAGGGGCAAGGCGCCCTGGCGCGAGGGCACGGGCGCGAGGAGAAGGCGCAAAGGCCGGAAATGGAAAGCGTAAAGGCGCCGGAAATTCCAAAAACGGCAAAAACCGCAAATGGCTCTAAATCAAACCAAAAAAAACACGGAAAATTCAAATAAAATCAAATTTGAAATTTTGAGGTTATTTCAAAGCTGACCCTACACTAGTTAATCTACACAAGTAATGTTATTTTCTGCAGGGTTAGTAATGTATATATAGGCTTGCTTGTGTGATACGACTGAGATTGTGCGTCTTGAACGCATCACAAGAGTTTTCTAGCTAGTTTTAATCTGCCTTTTTACTCTAGCCTTGCACTGAAAGCAGTGGTTCAACTGCTCGATTTTTTTTTAAATAATACATGTTTAAGTAGTTTTACAAAAAAAAATATACCTAAAAAAACTTTTAAAAAAAATACATATATATCACCAAATAAATTAATCAAATCAACCTATCGACCAAATAAATGCGCGACAAAATAGTCTGTCGGTACATAAGTATATTTTTGTAATTTCATGTTGGGATATTATTTTGTAAAGTTATTTTAAAATAGCTCGTGTCTTATAAATTTACGAATCACTTGTAAAATATTACTATATATTAATTATTACCAAGTTTACTTGAGTCGAGTTTGGATCTAAGTATTTTTTTATTGTTGAAAAATATAACATATTGAATTGTTTATTGTTATCGAGCTTACTCGAACCTACTCAAACTTAGATTAAACCGAGCTTGAGTCTAGATCCAAACTCAGACCTCAACTCAAAATCGTTCGAGCTCGATTCAATCTTTTATTGAGCTCAAATATGAAAGATTAGACTATCGTTTACTATTTACACTCACCCAATAACACAGAGACACCCCTAAACTAGACCACATCCTCCGGTATTAAAGCTCGAAGTAAAGGGCGTCTGGGAGCACCCACACGTGTCACTCCAGCCGTTTTGCGAAAAAACCATCCTGTTTTCCTGAATTACAGATGTCTCTCTGAATTTACGAATAGATCCTTCGCAATTTTCTGTGAGGGGAAAAACTTTTTTTCGGTTCACGTTTAGGTCCCCATTCGCCGATTTACGGAAAGAGCCTCCCGTTAAATACAAATCGCGAACGAGCCCTTTTCTAATTTTTTGGGATAGCGATCAGGTCCAAAAATATAACAAATAGGTTCCCATTTTTTATTTCAGGTCATTTTTTCGTTTTCCCCGAAAAAAATATTTTCGTCAACAGAAAGATGTGTACTTTTTCCCCGGCTTGGTCTCTAAGGGTTCCCGAGCCTCCAAAAAAAAATTACATCTATGTCTATTTTTCCTCCGGAAACCAGATCCTTGCTCCGTTTTCCCCGATAAAAATATTTTCGTCAACAGAAAGATGTGTACTTTTTTTCCGGCTCGTTCTCTAATGGTTCTCGAGCCTCAAGAAATTTTGAAAATACGATCTCTAATGGTTCTCGAGCCTCAAGAAATTTTGAAAATACGTCTAGGTCTATTTTTTCTCCAGAAAAAAAACGTGACAAAATGAAAATACGCCTCTGTCTATTTTTCCTCCGGAAACCAGATCATTTCTCTGTTTTCCCTGATAAAAATATTTTCGTCAACAGAAAGCTATGTATTTTTTCCCCGGCTCGATCTCTAATGGTTCTCGAGCCTCAAGAAATTTTGAAAATTCGTCTAGATCTATTTTTTCTCCAGAAAAAGTACGTGAAGTCATTTTTCGTTCGCGCTTACGGGCTAGTAATAATAACAACCAATCATTAAAGCTGGTGTGGCTCATATTGATTGAGGCGAGCCTTGACATTTTATTTTTAAAAAAATTGGTTTCTTTCTAATGTAATTATAAAAATATCCTTTCCTCGAATGTGGAAATGTTAGCATATCACATATATTATCTATCGTGCTGAAGGAAGGTAGCTAATTCCTACCAAGATCCCATTACTCGGCAAGCAATTGTGATATTAATTAATTATTTAATTAATAACTTTTACTTAATTAAAATCGGTTCATTAATGCTACCGAGGTAGCAATGCTCAGTAGGTGCTTCTCTCCTTTCAAACTTCTATTGCACAGTACCTTCTCCTGCCACGGTATAGAGCGCGAGGAGATTATATCGGGAGATGTGTTTCTATGCTCTTCCTTCTAGTACAATGAGGAGACTATTTTTTGTAATTGTATTTAGAAGAGAGCCGGGTAAAAAAAAGAATATTCCGTGGGAAATCTCCGCGAGCTACGTGGACTCGGGCAGCCGTGTGGTTGCGCTTAGCTGGCGAGCTTAGGGTTCCCTGAGTGGGGTCAGCTGGCACGGTACGCCGCACATGTCCAGCCGAGCCGGCCCTGTCTCAGGGGAACGCCAATTTACCGTGCTGCTCTCGTGCCGGAGAAAAAAGAAATGCTGACGTCGCCGGCCTCATTTCTTGGCCGCTCGTTTGGGCAGGCCGACTTGCATTGAACGGTAGGAAATTCACTTGCTATTCTTGCTGAATGTAGTGCTGTAAAAAAAGCTCGAGCTCGTAAGCTACTTGAGTTCAGTTTGGTTTAGACTCGAATAGAGCTCGATTCGAGCTTCAAACGAGCCGCACTTAAGTTTGATCTCGAACTGGCAAGCTTCAACAAGCCGAATTCGAATAGCTTGCGAGACTACTCGAGTTTGAACCGAGCTTTCCAAGCTTACCAGATTTACCAAGCTTGCTCGAACTTACCGAGCTTACTCGAGCCAAGCCCGAGCCTACTCGAGCTTGGACCGAGCTGAATTCGAGCCTGGATCAAGGCTCGGACCCGAACTTGAGTTTGGCTCGAGATTTACTAAGCTCAAGCCTGAGAGCCCAAGCTCGCTCAAGTTCAGCTCGTGTACAGCCTTAGATGTATGCGAGCACAAGATTTTGAGAAGATTGCGCTTGCTTTTTCTCTTTGTTTTGTTATTTTTCTTGTAAAACGATGTCGATCGTTGTAAATCAAATATAATACATCGATCGAATAGCAAAAACAATTATAAAGAGAAGACACAATATAGGGAGACAAAAACTCTGCTCTTTTTATTAGATTCATTCTCTGGTACAATGGTGTGTCATATTTATAGTAGAAAGACAATAGAGATAAATTTGAATTCATCCATAACGCGATAGAGCCCAAACATATTTAAACAATTAGAACTAAAAATCTTACTAATCTCAACAGCTTTTGTGTTCTTGGAGCGTGTTCGTTGTTAACGAACTTTGAAAACCATTTGGGATAACACCTACAGCTCGAAGATATGAAAGTGAAAATTAGCATTAGAAGAAGAGAAAAAAAAAAGCAAGAAAATTGTTGTCTATCTGTAATATTTCTTTTTTGCTTTGGTCAACTTAAAATAGATATACTCATTCGTTTCACCTTTTCATTTTGCAAATAATGTGCCGCTGGATAATGTTAATAGAAAATGATATATCATGTACTAGGTCATTAAGCGCGGCGCACGCCACGTGTTTGCGTTTTTTTGGGAGAAAAAAAGGACTTGTACATATATTTTTGCTGACGAAAATATTTTTTTCAGGAAAAATGGAGAAAGGACCTGGACGTAAGGAACGGGGACCTGTTTGTAATTATTTTGGACCTGACCGCTATCCCGAAAAATTAGAAAATGGCTCGTTCGTGATTTGTATTTAACGGGATGTTTTTCCCGTAAAGTAGCGAACAAGGGACCTAAACGCAATTCATAATCGATTTTCTTGCCCTCACAAAAAATCGCGAAGAACCTTTTCATAATTTAGAATGACCTATCCGCGATTTAAAGAAATAGAGGGGCTTTTTCGCAAAAAGGCCGGGATGACACCTGGAGACACCAGAGGTCTTGAAACCTCCGGAATGTAATGGAGGGATAATGTGGCAAGCATGAGATGGAAAGGAGTATGGGTGAAACGAATCGGATATGGATCGAAAACCACTCATATTATATTTGATCCATATAATTTTATCGGATCGGATTCGGACACAGATAGTGCCGGATACGGATTCGGACACGGATAGTGCCGGATACGGATATGGATAATATTCGAACGAATATGGATAAAATAAGTTCGGATAATCATCGGAACGGATATTTTTCGAATAATACGCGTAAACACTAGATACAAACGGAGTGATAGGCTACAACGAATATTATTGATAGAAAACCAACATAAATGTATAGGATATTGAGGGATCAAGACCGTTAAAACCATATAGTTTATAGTAATACACTGAGTCATATCTCATAATTGCACTTGTATTGTTGTATATCATCCATAGAAGTTGCACACCATTCATAGAAGTATACAAAAGTAACAAAGCACATGGCACTAAACATTAGTTAGGCAAATAGGGGCCATGGCCATTAACCGCCGCCACGACCTGGAGTTGGAATCTTGGAGATGAGACTGGATAGGTAGGGGCTGGGCAGGGAATGAGGGAACTAAAGTGGCGGCTAGCCGGTTAGAGACCTAGGGTTTTACTTCAACTCAAGTCTAGATGGGCTGGCCGGTGACATATAGTTGGGATTTTTTTTTATTTCTATGTCTGAATGTAATACTTGTATTTCCCAGACAATTCTTTTTCCAAAAGTGTAGCCATCACAAAAAAATTTTGCTTGCCACACTTTTGACATAAAACTGTGAAAATCTGTGAAAACGTACCAAACACCCCCCAAAATTAAAAACAATTATGAAAATCATAGGGGTGACTAAATTTTAGTTAATTCGGTGAGATATCGTGTTGTTCAATAATGATTGCTCTTCCTTTTAAAAGTTGCACAACTATTAAAGCATTAATAAAAGGTAAATGTCGATTACTTATCCCTTCGCTTGCTTCAAGATTTGTGCGACTTGTACTGGAAGGAAAAACATAGAAGCACTGCTCAACGTATAAACGCATGCGACAAAAGAGACAAGCCAACATGTGAAAGAATTATCACTGCGACGTCCAATTATGGAAATTAAACTTGTGAACGATATTTAGACGGTAATTGTAGCGTTGACCACGAGTTTTGAAAATGTTGTAATAACTTCAAATATTTTTTTTCAATAAAACCTCAAATGTTTATTCCACGCGTATTCAGGGATATTAAACTTCAAATGTTTGATGCAAACTCATTTCTATGCTACGGAAATTCTGCTAATAAAAGGAGATATTTATATGTGTGTGGCTGGGGGGCGGAAGGTTTTCATTATCTCATCCAACCAACAGGACTTAAAACACATTTTCAATGTTTAGTCAAAAAAGGTCTTAACATTCAATTCTCTCCCAAAAAAACCATTAGTTGTTAAAAATCTATAAAACTACGAGTTCTGAAAATTAAGACCACGTCACATTTGCTCGTAACTAAATCATCTTAATTAGCCACCCGTTTTGTTTTATCGTGTGGTCGTCGCTAACCTTCCTATGCTCATTTCACTCCCCCTTAATTGCCTCAATTATCCCTACTAATAATGATAATCAACACACAATAACCCACAAACCAAAATAAACGCCTTTCCATCCCCTGCCTCTTGGTCGCCATTACGCCTCGACGATGACCCTTTCGCAACCCCCTCCTTGACGCAATGCTTCGTCCTCGTCAGGTGCACAACTCCTCTCTAACCAGGAGTTGTGGGCGTGACAGCGGAATTAGACCTGGCCACGAGGATTCGACGGATGGCTGCACCTTCCATGCCTCCGTGTTGCGTATGAACCAGGAAAAATTGATGACAACAGTCGTAGATCAATTACAATGTGTCATCGAATAGTCAAAATAATCACGAAAGATACATAGAAGGGAAGCAGAACTCTTTCTTTTATTAGATTGATTCTCTTATACAGTGGGGTGTTATATTTATAGTAAAAAAAATCTATTAAAGATATACTCGGATTCACCCACAAAAAGATAAAATACAATCATATTTCAACAATCAGAACCAAAAATCTAGTTACATCTCAATATTGTGTATTCATGATTTGATATTTATGCAATGTGGATTCCACGTGCCCACTGACTAGTGTGAAACCAAAAGTAGGTGTTTACTCATGCATATTTTGAATATTAATTTTCAAAAGGTTGATGAAAAATCGTTTACGCTATTAAATTATGGTCAAAATTTGACGATGCTGTTTTATTAAATAGGGAAGAAAAATCAATGGTTGCCTACAAATAAAAGAGGGCAAAATATCCGGTGCAACCATCATTTTCGTGCAACCCTACTAAAAAAGTTCCAAAAAATTCTGAAAAAAATCATGGATGTACATCTCAACTTACCCCATCTACGTATAAAATTTCATGATCAAATACGTCCTATGCTAGAAGTTACAAAAAATAGTGATTGCACTGGATATTTTACCATAAAAGAGATGCACATCCATGCGAAGAGTTATCACTATCTCACGCAATCAAATTAGACTCGAAACCTGTGTGCTAGTTTGGACTATGGAGGTAATATACAACTTTAACTATAACTTTCGAAAATATTTAGGTCCATTAATATAACCAAAACGCTGTCTGCATGATTCTAGTAGCCATGTGTAATTTTTTTTGGGAATAACGGTCACGGGTCAAACACATTTTCAGCGTTTATTCAAATAATATCTCAAATCATATGCTCTCCTGGATTACAATAGTTGTCACAAAACACATATATTTAAAAAAGTTAACTTATTTGTTCTAAAAAAAACAGAATTAGCCAAAGCACCCTCCTGTAAATAAAACTCTAGCGAAGTAAGAGAGAGAAAAGAAAACCCCAACATCCAAAAACCCAAAAAGGTAGGAAAAAAAGAAAAAAAAACCCTAAACTCCAAGACACTTTTGTTTGTGACTTCGACACGAGGTTCATATTTGTTGTAGCTGGATGGCCTAGAGCAGCACATGATTCTCGCATATTCAACGATACACTGTTTAAATATTCAGATTACTTCCCACATCCACCTAGAGGTAATTATTTTCTCTTTCAAATTATCAAAAAAAAAAAATCCATTTTCTCATTAAATATTTCACACTTTATGTATTTGTACAGGAAAATATTATCTTGTCAATGCGGGATAATCTAATCAAAAGGGATATCTAGCTCCATACAAAGACCAAAAGTATCATATTCTGGAGTGGCAACAGGGTCGAGGACCAAGATGGAAGGAGTGGTTCAATTTCTATCACTCTTCTCTCTTGTAATGTGATTGAACGAGCCTTCGGAGTGTTGAAGATGAAATGACGAATATTGTTGAAACTACCAAGTTTTAAAGTGGAGAGGCAGAAGATCATAATGGCATGTATGACACTACATAACTTCATTCGAGAAAGTGCCATACATGATCGTCTATTTCGAAGGTGTGACGAGGATGAGGACTACATTCCAACGGTTGCTCAAGAAGCATCATTTGCAACATTTAGTGAAAACGACATGTCAATGAACGATGGGGACATGTTTGCTCTTCGTGATTTAATTGCTAACTCCTTGATCACTACTAGTGAGTAGGCATTTTGCTATGTGACAGTGGATATTGCACATTTGTGCTAGCGATAGAGAGTAGGGATGTGTTTTGCTATGTGATAGTGGATATTGCACATTTCATTACAAATGTTGAAGGATCAATATTTACTAGTACAGCAATCAAAGAGGGTGATTGATTGCGCGGAAGCTAAACTCAAATTTTTGATCTAATAAAAATCCACCCCAATTCGGAATTAAATAATTGCTTCGTATTCAACAAAAATAGAGTAGATGCGTTAGGTAAAACGTGAAGTCCCGGAGATACAGCTGTCGGATTGACCTGAAATTTTAACAAAAGAAACTAAATGCCAATACAAATCTAACAAAAAAAGAATTAGCTCAATCGGACTTACGAATCAAAAGTTACGAACTCCACAAGCTTGCTGTGACATATTATGCTGAGAATAGATCTAACCTTAATTCCCAAAAATCCAACCGTCGGATTGATGTGAAAATTAAACTGTAGAAACTAGATTCAATTTCAAAACTAACCTAATAAGAATTAGCTCAATCAGATCTACGAATCGAAAGTTATAAGCTTTGCAAGTTGATTGTATCAATAATGATTAGAATTGATTAGACCCTAATTTCGTGATTAAACAAAATCTACAAAAGATTAACCAATCAAATTTTTTAGATCAATAACTTGATGCCCTAGAAAGGTTTGGAATGGATCAAATCAAAATTATCATGGTGAAAAATGAACCAATCTAGAACCAAATCAGACACGCAAATGAGGAGAGAGAAAACTAGGAATCAGTGTAGCAGATCACGGCACCGCAGCAATTCGCAAGAACTGTAGCGATTTCCCTATAGATGAACACTGTAGCAATCAAAAATCATTGCAGCGTATACAGTAGTCGAGCACTATAGCAGATCGGGAAACACTGTAGCTCGCAAATTTTTCGCCCGCCGTTCTCTCCCGTGCGATCCTGTGGCTACACGGCTTACTGAAAAAATTAACTTTTATTTCTATTTGTCTAGTCTGATTACAGTACTCCAAACAAAAAGAGTACAAACTCTAATCCACAACTCTTCATAAACAGAGGACACCTCCCCCTATTTATAATGAGCAAACCTAAAGAGTTTGTATACAGATACATGCATGCATATCCACCTGGCCCAATTACATATGGCCCAATATATGCACACAACCCAAAATTCACGCATGCACGCGTACGGCTCACCTGCCGCTACCGTGTGACTCACTCGTCTTCACGTGCAACGTTCTCTAGTCCGAACATCCCACATACATCCTTGACCACTAGGACCTCGGTTCCTCCCTAAACCTAGTCCTGAACCTCAGTTCCTCCATGAACCTAGTTCCGGTCCCGTCACCGACCACGTTCGACCTCAAGCAATACCTGCACATGAACAAACCATGAAACAATATTCTGAGCACAAGTCCACGACTTGACTTAAGATCAGTCCATGCAACCACTCACACGAGCGCATTGCATTAAGCAAAGCAACTACCATGCTATCACAAGCATATCAATTAATCATCTAAAACAACACATGCACATGCACCACACATGCCATGAGCACAACCACTTTGCAATACCAAAATCATCATTAAGCCAATTTTTCAGCACATGATTTCACAATCCCCCCTTGATGAAAACATTGGTAACACTATTTAGAATTGAACATTTGCAATTAACATTCACTTCACAACAAAAGTTTTTGAAATCAAAAGTTTAAAAATCAAAAACCAATGTGAAAAACACAAAATCCCCCCTTTGACAAATATGCAAAGTGAAAAACTTCCCCTAGGTGAAAATAAAAAAAATCTCCCCCTAAGAAAAAAAAATGTGTGTGTGAATGTGCAATGTGCCCAAAATTCTCCCCCTTTGACAATGGATTCATCAAGAATACAAAAGAGATAACAAAATCTTTTTATTTTTAGCTTGTCAATTTTTTTATGTACTGAGCATTATAAGTCATCCACAAATGTAATTCATCTACAGGTCATGGTATCAAAAATACTTGTACTCTCAAATCTACACATAGACATGGTAGAGTAAGCATAACTAGAAATCAAGAACTATTAACGATTTTTTGCATGGCATGATCTCCCTTGCTCAACTATCTCAAAACTTGAAAACATTGAATTTTTATGCACTTCTTTGATGTTTGAAAAGCTATTTTATTGATTATTTACAACAAAATATAGAAATGCAAGGAATAATATGCACCATCAGCCTTACTTTTCAACCATGGCAAGCAATTAGCTTAAGGTTTCATGGTTTCGGTCATACACAACCTCTTCCAAGTCCATATCAAAGTGCAATGATAAGCAGTCTCGTAAAGAAGAAGTGCGATAGTACATAACCTTGATCTTGCATTTATTAATTATCACTTTTTGAACTTTTAGCTCTTTAACTTTGATAACTTTCACATTAAGCACTTTTAAAGCAAGATCAAGATAGCCAAGAAAGTTCAACCATGACAAGATTTAATTCAAGTTTTCATTCCACCTAAGTAGTCATGTCATAATCTAAATCATATATGCATAAATATGACATTGCAAAGATCTTGTAGCACAAACATGGTTTCAAATAACATGTGTGTATCAAATACAATACTCGTTACTTTTTTATTGTTTTTCTTTTTTTTTTCTTTTAAGAAACACACAAAAATGTTATAAAATATTTCAAAGTTTTCACAAATTCCCCCTCAAAGCAAAACTCTTAAAAACCATCTTTAAAATTGTCACCCAATAAGATTAATTTTATAAACAAAAGTCTGAAAGAACAATCCTCCCAATAAGCAAACGAAAGAAATTTTCACCAAAAATCCATTAACTCCCCCTCAAATGAATAACCAATGAAATCAAAAGAGAGGAGATGATATACATGTGTTTGAGTTATCATGGTATGTTCAGTTAAGCATAAGCATGAATCATAATAAATAAATACTAAGCATGAAAAGGCATGATATAAGATATAACATTATTGAACATGCTAGGGGATACATATGAGCATATGAACAAACATATCATCTCATACCACAATTAGATATTTGTGAATGTAAAAGACATGAGTGTATAAAATAGCTCACAAAGTAGGTGCAGAATTATCGCACTTGCCTCTTGAAAGCCATCTCAAAATTGACAACCATCCAAGTCTAGATCACATCTTGCAAAAGACAAAGATCCTCTAAGCTTCTGTTCTCCAACGTGCATCTGAAAAACCTACAAAACATTAGAAGATGTAGAGGCCTCGGTACTAGGGTTAGAAATAAAACATTTAGGAATCCAGTACTGAGACACACGACGCACAACACGAGCATTCTTATGCACAAATCAGATTTGCCCTTTCCCGTGTTTCTAACAACAAAATGTGTTTGTTTCACCCTAGGCACATAATGAGGAGCAAAGCGTGCTTGTCTAAAATTAGACCTAGCCTTAACCCTTTCTTTCATTTGTTGTTTAGCTAGTCTAAAGCAAAAATCTATTAAATATCCATCTTTACCACAATGAGTGCAAGTGTACTTAACATGATGTTTAGCTTTAACAGTAGAAGCACATTTTGCATTCATCACAGAGGAAGATAAAAGACCAGCAGATTTAAAACAATCTTCTTAGTCTCATTGAGAATCTCAATTTTGTTATTGCAAAGAGCCTGAATAACAGTGAGAGGTTTAGTTTCATATGAAGCATAAGGATCAAAACCTAAACATTTCTTATTTAAGATAACCTTAGATTGGTCCAAAATCATGTTCAAAATTTTCTTGCCATTAGTGAAACGTTCTAAAGAATTTTGTAAGTAATCAACTTTCTTAGCAAGAGTTAAACAATTATTGCATGGAACGTCAACTTTAGCCTTTTGCTTCTGACAGTTTGAGCATGAAAGAACCTCATGAGTGAGCATATCATTAGTCATCTGAGAAACTCTAGCATTTGCATCTTTTAATTTCAATTCAAGAATTGAACATTTAGAACAAGAAATTGAACCATGCAAATTATCAGTGGAACAGCTAGCATGTTTAGCATATTTCTCATTTTTCTCATTTTGATGTAACAAGAAAGCATGTTCTTTCCTAAGAAAAGTGAGCTCATTGTAAATTAAGTCACATGATTTGCAAGTATCGTCATCAGGAATCAAAGATTTAAGTCTAACAATTTCAGCATTCAATGATTCCACAAGAATATCATGTTTCTTAATTTTTCTACCACGTTTATCAAGCAATTTACCAAGTCAAGCAACAGCAATAGCTAATTCATCGTAAGAAGGCTGTACCTCATTGAAGACGCTATCATGATCGTCCTCGGTGAAGCTTTCATCGCTTTTAGCCATGAGACACAACCCTGTCAATTCATGCTTGCTTGGAGTTGTTGTGTCATCTTCACTGCTCTCCGAATCCATATCGCTCAAATTTACTTGTTCAATAGCAGAAAGAACCCGGTGGACAACTTTGCGGTAGTTGAAGCTCTTCTTTTTTCTATCACCTGGAGAGAACTTCTTCTTCTTTTTTCTTTTGTCATTGTCCTTCTCCTCTCTTGATGTTTTATCTGCAAGTTTAGGACAATTTGGACGAATATGGTCGAGATCACCACACTCATAGTATCTTGGAGGATCACCACTAACTCTCTTTCTTATTCTCACATTCTGCAAAGCTTTGTTAAAGCGAGAAGAGAGTAGTGACAAGTCTTCTTCTGGGAATTACTCAATCTGTTCATCGGTTAGTAAAGACAAGAAAGATAAAACAAAACTTGAAGAAACATTATTATGAGACATGCTAGATTGGGAGGTCAATGCAATTGATTTATGATGATTATTCCAAGCAAGAACATCCAATTCGTGAGTTTTCAGCTTAGAATAAAGAACATCTAATGTAGGTGTACTCATGACAGTTGATTCTCTAATAGATGTTACTTTCATCTCCCAATTTGATATGTCTAAAGCACCAAGTAGTTGTCTAGCATTTGAAGCATCAGTGTAGCTAACTCCAACAGCACGTATATTGCTAAGAATTTTATTAAAGCGTGCAAAAAAATCATCTAATGATTCACCAGGCTTCATATCAAAACACATATATTCTTTCTTATAAATATCTTGACGAACCTCTTTGACAGTGTTAGAACCCTCATGGTAATCAAAAAGAGATTTTCATATCTCATATGCGGATCGAAGATGAACCACTCGATTAAAGTCGCTGCGTCCCCAGCATTGGATGATTAAGTTGCGCAACTTGCTATTTGCTTCAACATGTGCGCGATTGGCGTTGTTGACGTTGTCGTTCTCAGGGACTTCGAACGGCTTGTAAACATTCTCCCAAATTGCGAAGCCCTGCGCCTAGATGAACGCCTCCATCTTGGCCTTCCAAAACTGAAAAGCAACACCATCGAACACAAACGGTTTGTCGAATAACGATCCATTAATCTAATCACCGCTTAAGATAAATTAGAAAAAAACGTGTTCTGATACCACTTGTAGGATCGATATTTACTAGTATAGCAATCAGAGGAGGGGTGAATGATTGCGGGGAAGCTAAAATCAAAATTTTGATCTACTAAAAATTCACCCTAATTCGGAATCAAATAATTGCTTCGTATTCAACAAAAACAGAGTAGATGCATTCGGTAAAACGTGAATTCTCGAAGATCCAGCAGTCGAATTGACCTGAAATGTTAACAAAAGAACTAGATGCCAATACAAATCTAACAAAAAAAGAATCAGCTCAATCGGACTTACGGATCAAAAGTTACGAACTCCGCAAGCTTGCTGTGACAGATTATGCTGAGAATAGACCTAACCTTAATCCCCAAAAATCCAACCGTCGGATTGATGTGAAATTTAAACTGTAGAAACTAGATTCAATTTCAAAACTAACCCAATAAGAATCAGCTCAATCAGATCTACAGATCGAAAGTTATAAGCTTCACAAGTTGACTATATCTATCAATAATGACGAGAATTGATTAAACCCTAATTTTGTGATTAAACAAAATCTATAAAATATTAAACAATCAAACTTTTTAGATCAATAACTTGATTCCTTAGAAAGGTTTGGAATAGATCAAATCAAAATTATCATGGTGAAAAACGAATCAATCTAGAACCAAATCAGACACGCAAACGAGGAGAGAGAAAACCAGGAATCACTGTAGCAGATCACGGAAATGCAATTCGGAGCATCAGTAGCGATTTCCTCAGACGTATTAACTGCAAAGCAATCGGAAATCATCAGAGCATATCTTTGTAGTGGAGCATCAGAGCGGTCGGAAACATCATAGCTCGCAAATTTTTCGCCCGCCATTCTCTCTCGTGCGATCCTGCGGTTACACGGCTTACTGAAGAAATTAACTTTTATTTCTATTTGTCTAGTCTGATTACAGTACTCCAAGCAAAAGAGTACAAACCCTAATCTACAGCTCTTCTTAAACAGAGGACACCTCCCCCTATTTATAATGAGCAAACCTAAAGAGTTTGTATACAGATACATGCATGCATATCCACTTGGCCCAATTACATATGGCCCAATATATGCACACATCCCAAAATTCACGCATGCACGCGTACGGCCCACCTGTCGCTACCGTGTGACTCACTCGTCTTTACGTGCACCGTTTTCTAGTCCGAACATCCCGCATGACATTCTCGACCACTAGTATCTCGGTTCCTCTCTGAACCTAGTCATGAACCTCAGTTCCTCCATGGACCACGTTCGACCTCAAGCAACACCTGCACATGAACAAACCATGAAACAATATTTCAAGCACAAGTCCACGACTTGACTTAAGATCAGTCCATGCAACCACTCACACAAGCGTATTGCATCAAGCAAAACAACTACCATGCTATCACAAGCATATCAATTAATCATCTAAAACAACACATGCACATGCACCACACATCCCATGAGCACAACCACTTTGCAATACCAAAATCATTATTAAGCCATTTTTTCAGTACATGATTTCACAAATGTCTATTGCTTTTTCCCTTTAACGCCATTGAAACAGAAAACATATGTGCGAAAACTCACTGTTCTTGTACTACAAAGCTTGAAATTTATCCATATATGGGGAAATTGTTGATCTTGTATGTTGCCATGTACTTGCATCGAACATGATAAACAAATAGTTGATTAAGAAAAATAAACAAAATATTTGTAATATTGTGACCAAAAATAAAATATAGCTAACACTTAGTTATTCATCACTTAATATTTTCGCAAATATAATCTAAAACATTTATATTTAAATTAAATCAGCATACAAACAAGCCTTCAGAACTTTCAAAATTATGTCAATCATTTACACACCAGCTACAGCTGCAGCAGCTAACAATCAGCCCAGTTGCCAAGTGACCTATAAAAAACTATAACCACCAACTACAGCTACTCTACAGCCCAACAAACAAAAATTAGCTTTACCGCAGCCCGCAAATAGGACCTAAATACCAAAACACACAACCCAGACTGCAACCCAAATAACCCCACCAAGGAGAGTGAAAACGTTTTTCACTTTTACCCCCCGAAACACTCGCGCCCGCTCAAGGCTACCCCTCCCTCCCTCCCTCCCCACTAGGGGTGAAAACGGATCGGATACGGTCGGATATTGCTGTTCCCGTATCCTAACCCATATTTTTTTTTCGGATTCGGAATCGGATACGGTAAGACCGAATACGGATACGAATATGGATATTTCGGAGTTTCGGATATGGTAATGTCGGAGCGGATACATACCGGATTCGGTTCGGAAACGGATAATACAAACGGATACATACTTGTTGAAACATTTGACAAATTCATATATATTACATAAATTTGACAACTCACACAACACAAGTATAACAAGGTATCAAATTCATACATAACTTGAACAACTAAGTCCCGCTCGCCCACAGGCCAACACACTGAATTCATGCGGTGACGGCGGCGGAGGCTCAAGCACTAGGGTTAGTTTTCGGGTTGGGGAATCGAATGGGGAGGCAAAGACTGAGGCTTGCGGGAATCGAATGGGAAGCCCTTGACTCTTGAGTCCTGACTTGAGTACGGAGTACCCTTGTTTTGTTGATTCGGATATCCGGTCGGATAATATTCGGTTACCATATACCGTAGCTATTCGGTCGGATATCCCGTCATCAGATCTCATATCAGATCCGGTAGCAAGTATCCGGTACCGTATCCGAATCCGGCCGGATACGGAATTTTTTTCCCGGATACGGTTTTTAACGGATTCGGTACCGGATCGGTCGGGATTAACCCGTACCATTTTCACCCCTACTCCCCACTATTTCTTCCCCTCACGACCACTCCTCTTCTTTCTTCCTTCCTTCTCTCCTCCCCTCTTTCTTCGGTGCTAGCTGCCTCCATCTCTCCGCCTCACGAGAAATCCGCACGCGCTTTTGCTCCACGATTTATTGCTCAGGGTTCTTGCTGGCTAGTTCTGCACCACCGCCACGCCGCGCGCGCAAGAACGAGCTGTTTTTGTGCGCGTGGTTCTATGCCTGCTTGTTTGGTTAGGAGAGGAGGAGGAGTTGAGGGGTGTAGGTGGCGGCATTGGTGAGGTGTTGCGGGGAGATCCGGCGATGTCAGAGGCCGATCGGATACGCCTCCGAGCGGCGGCGCTGGCGCTGGACGGCGGTGGTGTGCGGGACAAGCCGGACGCCAAGGCCGACGTGTTCGCGGATCTTGGCTCGCCGGTGTCGCCGCTGCGGGCGCGGGCTAGCGTGACGACGTCCTCATCGTCGTCGTCTGAGTCGGCCAAGTCGCCGGCGCAGTCAAATGCGGGGGCGCTGGCAGGGGCGATCGGGAGGAGCCACACCGACGAGCTGGTGGCGGAGAGCAATCCGCCGCGGCTTCCGGGGCACCGGCTCTGCGGATCTGGCCCGCTCATATTCTCCGGCGGCAGCAGCAGCGGAGGGAGCGGCGGCGGCGGAGACCGTGGGAGCACGGCGAGCTCACCGATGACGAATGTGCTCCCCACCGGGAACATCTGCCCGTCTGGGCGCGTGCTGGGGGCGGCGGCCGCGCCGCCCCCGCTGCGCTCCCGCCCGGACGTGCTCGGATCCGGCACTGGCAACTACGGCCACGGGAGCATCATGCGCTGCTCCGGCATGACCTCCGCCAGGAGCAGCATTGAGACCTCGTCGTTTCTTGGGAACTCTTCGAAGTCTCCGGCAAGCTCCCCAATGGCGCCGGGGAGCGGCGGAAGCCTCCAGGAGGTGACTCGCTTAGGCAACGAGTGGTACAAGAAGGGGAGGTACGAGGAGGCGCTGCGGCACTTCGACCGTGCAGTGTCTCTGTGCCCCGAGAGCGCCTCGTGCCGCGGCAACCGCGCCGCCGCGCTCATAGGCCTCGGCCGGCTCGCTGACGCGCTCCTCGAATGCGAGGAGGCCGTCCGGCTCGACCCGGCCAGCGGCCGCGCCCACAGCCGCCTCGCCGGTCTCTGCCTGCGGTGAGCTTCTTGTGCTCGTCTCTGTGCGTCTCTGCGGCCAGCATTGCGCTGCTCTGCACCGCAACGTATGAGATTCCAAGTCGATGCGCAGATCCGTACTACTATTGCTTTGATTCCCTTCGACTGTCCATGTTTGCATACTTGCATGTTGCTGTTGCCTGCCTGTTTCTTTCTTGGATGTGGATGCCTGGCTTTTCCCGTGAAGCGAGTCCAAGAGGAAAGCAACATGATTGCTGTGCCTTTCCTTTTTCCTTTTCGTTTAGGTTGTCTGATTTTGATTTGGGATTGCTACTGCTTGGTGTGGTCTGCTTGATCGTCACTGTCTATAAATTATTTTTACGTTCTATCAGGTGAAAAAAAAATTCATCTTTGGGTACATAAGGAGCACATCAGTACAGTGAGTTGTTCATGGTTGATTTATAAATGAGGAAAGCTACAATCTTGTCTTGTGTATATGTTAGCCATGAAGTAAATGTGGTGTTAAAAGTGGTTCCCATCACACAGTGCTGATGAAAGGGGTTGCTTAGCTGTATTGTTTTGTAAGCTTGCTTGGTGGCAATTTATTTAGCTACAATGGATATAGACCATGCAATGCTGATGGATCCTTAATTCTTTTTATCCCTAATTTCGTTCAAACAGTGCACTGTCCTGACTCGCCAGTAATTCGATGTTAATATTTGGACAACCGGTGTGTTGTAATTGTTGAATTGTTGCTGAAATGGCTTGTGGTTTGCATTGTTGCAGGCTGGGAATGTGTAATTGTTGAATTGTTGCTGAAATGGCTTGTGGTTTGCATTGTTGCAGGCTGGGAATGATTGACAAGGCGAGGAAGCACTTCACGCAGGCTGGGCATCCTCATCAATCTGACCCTGCAGAGTGGGAGAAACTGCAGGAGGTGGAGGTGCATCTGGGAAGAAGCACAGATGGCAGGAAAATCGGAGACTGGAAGAGCACGTTGAGGGAAGCAGACGCTGCTATTGCTGCCGGAGCTGAATCCTCCCAGTTGGTAAAACTCTTCTTCATAGGTTGTGATTTTTTTTTGCTGGAGTGTTGGAACCAGTGCTACAGTGTTGATTCGACATGCTTTTGATGCAGCTTCTTGCCTTGAGGTCAGAAGCACTTCTCCGGCTCCACAAGCTAGAGGAAGCTAACTGGACTCTTACAAGCTTGCTGAAATTGGACAATGTGTTATTGTCTTTGACGGCAGCCAAACTCTCGGGCATGCTAGCTGAGTCATATGTACGCATTGTGCAAGCACAGGTTGATATGGCATTGGGAAGGTATGATCGTCTAACCCTGGAATAGTGCTCAATTTTTGACATTGCAGTCAAAGCAGATTAGCATTGAAGTTGGGATTGGTTTTTCAGGTTTGATTTTGCTGTTGCGGCAGCTGAAAAGGCTAGACTTATTGATCCTGGGAATGCAGAAGTCGGGATGATTCTAAATAATGTGAGACTAGTTGCAAGAGCTCGAGCCCAAGGAAATGAGCTCTTTAAGGCTTCCAAGTTTTCAGATGCATGTATAGCCTATGGTGAAGGGCTCAAGTATGATCCCTCAAATCCAGTGCTCTACTGCAACCGAGCAGCTTGCTGGTGGAAGCTAGACCGATGGGATAAAGCTGTTGATGACTGTAATGAGGCACTGAGGATACAACCTAATTATACAAAGGCTCTCTTAAGGCGAGCAATGTCCTATTCTAAGGTAAGCAACGGATAATTGGGCATGCAATGGGTTGTTGTTGGCACTTCAAGCACTGTTGTATTGATCTTGTTAACTTTTAATTAGCTCGAGCGTTGGGCTGATTGCGTGCGGGACTATGAGGTGCTCCAGAAAGAGCTTCCTGGTGATACCAAGGTTGCGGAAGCGTTGTTCCATGCTCAAGTTGCCTTGAGGGACACCCGTGGTGAGGATGTATCAAATATGAAGTTTGGAGGAGAGGTTGAGATGGTAACCACTGAAGAGCAACTCCGTGCTGCCATAGGTTCACCTGGTGAGTTATTCTCTTCTAGTTATTTCTATTATAGTTCTCATGCCAGATGAATTCATGTGTGTATCTGTGTAGTATCGTGAATAATGGAAACTAATACCTTTTTTATGTTCATAAATAATGATGCATTTGACTAGGTTTATAGCATATTAGAATTGCCTGTATTACAATTTTGTTCGCCTATCATATTCAATATACTGTTTCTTCAGGGGTATCTGTTGTTTACTACATGTCGACGATGAATCAACAATGCACCCAAATGACACCTTCTGTGGACTCTCTTTGCAGCGAATGCCCCTCAGTGAATTTTCTAAAGGCGAGCTACTTGATACATCTCAACTTGAACTCTGGTAATCTATTACATTCGACAAGCGTTTCTAAACAACTAACAAATCCTCATTTCTATGCAAACTAACAGGTAAATGTTGAAGATAGTCCTACGGTAGCAAAGGCAGAGAAGGTGCGGATAGTCCCGACATTCAAGATATACAAAGATGGGGTGAGAGTGAAGGAGATGATCTGCCCTAGCTTGCATGTCTTGCGCTACTCAGTGAGGCACTATGCTGTATCCAGTTCTTGAGAAGCATTTGGGACCGGTACCACAGTTTCCCAATTCCATTGCTGCATAGGGCTCCCCTTTCCCCTGCCAACCTTTTACTGTCAAACTTGCAACAATACCAACCTCCACAGCATCTCTCCAGCTGCATAATAATTCCCCATTGAGCATGAGCATTTCACCAGCTGCGTAATAATTCCCCATTGAGCTGCATAATAATTCCCCATTGAGCATGAGCATTTCACCAGCTGCATAATAATTCCCCCATTGAGCATGAGCTAACATTGGTATGTGGAAGAGCCTCCCCCCATTCTTTTTCCCTTTTCTCCATTACCCATCTGTTGTTACTCCTTTTACCGTTCATAAGCCAACCGCAGTCGATTCTCGCCATTTGTGCTCTTTCACCTCTTGCATTTGATACATTTTTCTTTACCTCGTATAGTCCATAGACCAGCATCCTGCTTCTCAACGAGGGCAATGTTTGTAATGTTGTTTAGATTAGCATATCAGAGAGAGAGAGAGAGAGAGAGAGAGGGAGGGCGAGGGGATGCTGGTTGCGATTTTCGTTACATGTACATACCATATAGCAAAACATCATAATCCATTGTAAGATTGGTTCCCTTGAGACATGGTGGTATCAAAATTTTGGTGGTGGGGGAGGAGGGCACAGGGCTAGTTATAATTTTAGAGATAAAAGAAATCAAGTGGTAATTGGTGCAGAGAGTAGGGGGGAAGGAAGGTTGGTGTTGATTGATGTCATTCGCTGCTTCTGCTGGTTTGTGGTGCTGATACATCATATGCTACCACTAGCATGAATAAAACAATCCAACAACATTCTCTTTACTCCGCTGGTGGTTATTTCCCTGCTCTTCCTTTGATGATGATGGTGGTGGTTATGATGAGCCTCTTTTCCATATTGACAATCTCTAGGATTCTACAAAGGCATGAATATCTCTTTGCGGGATTTGTTTACTAGTAATAGCAGCATAATCGCTGTTTCAACAGGTTTGTGTTTTGTGTTATGAGGGGTGAGCAACCAGCTGCCATGTGAAGAGTTCTTGGGAGTAGATAATGGCAACATCAGCACTGGTCCTCTGGCTTGGTTGTGTGTGTTGTGGTAGTGTGGTATAAACTGGTGCTTAGGAGAGGAAGAAGAGACTTTTTCCTCTTTGTGGCCGCCCCATGGCCCTCGCTCTCTCTTGGTCAGGTGTTAAAAGTGTCATCTCTCGGTCTCAGGCTGTCAGCTCTTTTTTTTTTTTAGAAATTTTATAGTGTATTATACTAGTAGTATATAATGTAGAGTAGAAATTAAATCTAGTCATTGATTTGTTAAAGATATTTCTATTATTATAATAAAGGATGAAGTATAAATAAGTAATACCGTAAATAAAACTTTTTTTTTTTGGCTTTGTTATGGTGATCAGATCTGGGAGCCCTGGTAATGATTTGGGCCCCAGGGCCGAGTTCTGCCTAGTCTGCCAGAGCTGGCTGGCCCCTTTACAATGGGTTTGTTGGCTCATTCATTACTTTGAACCGCACCCCCCCCCCCCACACCCTATCTAGATTCTAGACTCAACACACACACACACACAGTACCTAGGCCTCTCATGGCATTTTTAAAAAAGCCTATCAGTATTCTGTTTAGCTGTTCTGTTGTGGGGGATGAGACATCAGTGCTAGAAAAGTCAAAAGAAGTTTCTTTCTGTCCCGCCCTTGCCCATGTGGGCCTGGCATTCTTTCTGTTTCTTCTGCCTAGTTTTCTGGTTTCCCAAGCCTCCAGGGTTCCGACTTCCGAGTGATTTAAGAAATTGTTATGACCACCATCATTAGTCTGCCACACATTCCATGCATGTTTTGGGATTTGTGAAATTTCTGTTGAATTCGTGTTACAAAACGGCGGATCCTTTTGGATACGAATTGATCGGGAGCCAACAAATGTGAATGTAGTCATGGTTCGTGCCACAGAGGATGTATACGTGGCACCAGGGGGGGGGGGTGGATCTAGACCTCGGGCGGAATAGGTTGTAGTCCGGGTCTGGTACCGAAAGCCTATTAAAATTCTACGAAAAATTATTGAAAAATCATTGAAAACAAATATTTAATCTAAGATCAGCTGGCCCAGCCTGGGACTTGGACCTGGGCTAACTCCGCCACGGTAGCCATCGGATGGAAAATTATCGGTTGAAACCAAGCCGGCACCGTGGCAGAATTACTTGAGCTAGTTTGGTCATGCAAATCCAAGGGTCGCAAATGCCATCGACAGATCGATCAGAATCCAACAGCCCACATGGAAGAAGTGGGCGATAGACTGTGTGCTATAGAATCGTACTACATGAGATTGCTGTTTTTGCCCCCTCGTCTGCGCTATTAATTGCCCTCGTCATCTGTCCAATTGGAACAAGAAACTGAATGTCTCGTGGCCTGATGGCATTGTCATCTGCTGACAGGATTAAAACAACACACATACCATATATTATCTATATAAATTATCTATAATAACATTTTATGTAATTAACAGATCGTCTATGTAATGGTATATACAATATAAAACCATCTATACTATTACATAATAGACTATATATATTTCTCTATCATTCATATCACCTAAAATTGTGTGACTTAGGTTGGAGACCGCTGGCATGTACTTGGAAACGGAGGGAGAATCAATTTTTCACTGTAGACTGGGTCCCGGATCTGGTAGCATTGTGCAAACCCTACCGGCCGGAAACCACAGGCCACAGCAGGTGTGCTTTGGCTTTGAGAATTGAGATCTACTCCGGATAGATGAGCTAGCCGAGGGCGCATGCATTATTGTACTTTCTTCGAGCGGCTGTCTGGTTCGCGTCAAGAAATAACCTAGCAGCTTGGCCCTTCAATGGGGAACAGCAAAGCCCAGCTCTCTCTCTCTCTCTCTGTTTTGAACACGATCGAGCTACGACCATACTACACATGCGTCCCGGCCGGCTGGCCGGTACTTGCCCCAGCCTTGAGCCCTTGATAGATTTGGCGTCTCGCTAACAAGACAACGCTGCTCCTGGCCTCTGCTTAATTACCTCAAGCTTTTACACGCATGAATGCACGGATCAAGCGCGCTAGGGCATGCTAAAACAAAGAGGGGAAATTGTCCAAGCTTCAGACATTGAACCGGCGGAAACCGGCCGGATTTCTTACTGAGGTCCAGGAACCACGGTCCTCTCGTCGTTATGAGCTAGTATCTTCTTAGTGTTGGTTTGAACCATACTTGCCGTTATATGTTGTCGATTTGGAATCTGCTTAAAATTTAAAAGAAAAACATTGAGGGAAAAATGAAGGCTCTGTTTGGGGGAGCTGTGCATCAGTTTTGGGCAGGAAGCTCTCCAAACAGCCTAGCTGCAAAGCAGCTGCACAGCTAATCCACAGCTGAAGCACCCCTAAAAGCCACAGCTGGTAGGGAGGCGCTTTTCAGCTGAAGCACCCCAAGAGCGAGCTTGCTGAAGCCGTAGCGCCATTACCATTCTTCAGAGCTTTCTCCACCAACAATCTCCTCCTACGATGAGCCTCCAACCCTGCCGACTTCTCTACCGTCACTGCCATGCTGCCCACTCTAGTTCCCGTGAAGCCGTCGTCGGAGCCAAGCCCGAGTGATGTCAGCTACTGACATCATTGTCCCCATTAGCCGCCACATCATTTGTGATGTCAATCGAGCCGGTGCTGCCATGTTAGCCCTAGTCGCGTCAGTGTCGCCATGTCAGCACCTGTGTGGGCCCTTTTTGTCATAGTCCCTATTCCTGTGAACCCAGTCTACCGTGGACCAGGGAAATCCCATGGACTTGATCTATAGACCATGGCCCCACATATCAGCCTAATAGCCTTTTCCCCAAATTTCTTTTATTTCCAAAAATTTAGAAAAATCGTGGGACCCACCTTTTAGTCTCAGATTTTCTCTCTTTTTTTATTTTCTTGATTTCCTCTCCTGTCCAATATTCCGAAAGCCCGTTCTCCTTTATACGAATGCCAATTGAAACCATTCAAATTCCTAAATTCATCTAAAATCAAGCTCTCAATTCCATAGACATATATTTTCAATTTGGAGTTTGTTTGAGCCTCTCTTTGTTGTTTATTTGTGTTTCTCATTTTCTTTTCTGGTTGACGTTAATCCCGAGGGAGCAAACGAAGTATTTGAAGATCGAGACTAGGCAACAACTGTGTTCAAATTTGTGAATTGTGGTGGGTAGCCATTGTTGTAAAATTTGTTGTGGCATGACAGGGTATGCCATTGGTCTTGGTTATACAAAATGTTTTTTTTTTCACTCGAGCAAGTGATCGTGTAGTAAAGGGGGTGCGGTTAGCACATTTGGATGTGGATGTCTCGCCCAAGGCTACTTAAGGACTTAATCTCGTGACCATTTAACTAGGCTTAAATGTACAATCACTTATCTGGTATGGGACAAATATAGTTGATTAATTTGCAATGTCTTAACTTGAGTATTGTCAGTTGGTGGTGTGGGTTCTGGGATGGACGGGTAGATTCACATGATGCAAGAGGTGACCCTGATTATGGTGGATAGAACTCTTTAGTTGTGAAACCTTAGTGGGTGGTACTGAGTTTAGACAGAGCATTGTAAAGGCTTTATTATGCTCATCTCAGTCGCACATCGATGGATACGTGTAATGACTGACATTATAAGATTGGTCATATCTTATGGGTAAAGTGTACATCTCTGCATAGAGTGTGTAAAACTACTCACATAGCCATGTCTATGGTCATGGATGTGCCTAGGAATTTCACATGGGATATAGAGTTTTCATAAAATATTGGAAAGTGGAAGTGTTGGAAAGTGAATGGGGAGTTCATTTGTGATTTTGATATCTAAAGTTAACACTGATGGGTTCAGAGATTTGATTATGGGTTTAGATGGTTATAGGTGAAGCTTCACTGGTCTATTTTTGATGTCTACCATTGATTTATCAGTTAATTATTATCTTTTTGTCAAATAAGCTTTAAAATATTTTCTGCATTTAAATTCAAGTTATTGCTTTCTACAAAAGAACCATATGGCTATTTCTTTGTCAAGCCTTGCATGAATATAATTGCATCATTTCCCTACGACTTGCTGAGTACTTTATGTACTCATGGCTATACGCCTTTGTAGATCAGTTGCTGAGCAAGGACAAATGAACATAGTTCTGTGAGGAGTACTATGAAGACTTCATGAACTAGGAGTGTATTTCCCCAAACAATTGCTTGTGTCATGTTGATTGGCCTATGTTATTTTATTTCCGCTACAAGAGTTTATTTATTTCTTAAGCATTTAAGGCATAGTTATGTAAACCTTGACCATAAGATCTGTCGCTTCTATTCAATAAATAATTTGCTACTTTCTTAGTTAATTCGTTGAATGTAATGGTATTTCATCTATCTTGCCACTGTGTGCACTAGCGTGATCCTAAACTAGTGCAGTATATATGGGTCCCAATAGAAACCAACTAGTCACTAACCCTAAACATAACCTTATCTACCCACCCCTCACTTTCTCCACCCATTTCACTCCCTCAGCTTCGCCTCTATCTCTTCTCTTTGTCCCAGGTGCTGCCACCTTTGGTGGCCTCACCAGCTTCTCTTTGTCCTCCTCCGCTGATCCTCCTCACTCTCCTAGGCCACCACCATATGCAAGTACATAACCGACACACCATAGTGCCGCAAGCCGAGCAGCCAAGTCTGGTGGCCTTCTTTGCTCAGCAGGAGGTAGATCTCCCTCTCGCTCTTCACCGATTGCGGCTAGTGGTGGGTGGCGGCGGCATGGCATCGCAGTGAGGGAGATTGGATCCGACGGCGTAGTAGTGGGGCGAGGCCAATGCGATGGTGGAGACCAGGGACAGGGATCCTCTCTCTCCCTCTTGCTCTTCTCCACCGATGGCTTGGTGAGAAGGGGAGGGGAGAGAATGAAGGATGCACCAACCATCATTACTTTTTTGAAGTAGTAATGATATATGTGTGTATTATTTTCAAGTATCCAATGGAAATATTTAAAAACATATGGAATTCAAAAGGTTCAAAAGTTGTCAGAAATGACATGTGTTTTCTTACATGAGGGGCGGTTTTTTTTCATGGGAGGATGTTTTTTTCAACAATAGTGTTGAGATATAACCGGACTCTTGGTCCTAGTTGTTGAGATATATTCGAACTCTTGGTTTTGGTGGGTGAATTCTGAAACTACCCTTGAAGGGTCATGGGTATAAATATAGCACCCCATTGTACGAGAGAATTGAATAAATCGATAGAGAAAAGAGGTGATATCCTTATATTTGGTGTTTATCTATTGTGATTGTTCTTCGTCTATTCTTGATTGGCACTGGAATCTATCTACGACAATAATCATCATTTTAAAACAAATAGTGTCGGCATTTGTGTGTGAGTGAGAGAGAGATTCCACCAGGCACTAGACTACTACTAGTAGTTGTGTAGCCATAGGTGTGGATGACTTACTATTAGTCGTATTAGGTTTATTTTGAAGGAAATCATCAATTTTCTAGTCCTGTGTGTAAATTTTTTTCACTACTACAGAAATTGTCATCTGGGTGGGGTTCTTTTTGGTCATCTGGGTAGGTTTTGGTGATGATACAAAGTTCTTAGACAATAATGATGAGCACTATCATAGTGGGTTTTCGCTCGATAGGGCAGCATCGTTATCTGGGTCGGTTTCGAGTGGTTTTTGCCCATAGAGAAACATCGTTATATGGATCAGTTCTGAGCTTGGAACCTATCCAAAAGACCAATTACCTCTACCAGTTTTTGTCTTAGAACCGATAGAGATAATTATAAATTTCTATCAGTTTCACAATCAGAATCGATAGATACGTCCTCATGGTCTCTATCGATTCCTATATCAGAACTGATAGAGATTAGTGAATTGTATTTATTGGTTCGACGCTTGGAACCGATGGAGATTACAAGTCTCTATTGGTTCTAAGCATAGAACGGATAAAGATTACACGGTCCTATCGGTTTTCAGCAGAACGTAACTGATGTTGATTTCATATGGAAAGTATCGAAAGAAATCAAAACCAACACGGGCAGTTGAAGAAGAGACCGAGAAGGACACGATCGATCCTGGGGCTATAAAAGAAGATGGTGGGCAATGTCAGAGGATATACATAATCAATCAAACACTTGTTCTACTTTACCTTTTGTCAACTTAGAATAGTTTCTTTTAGTTTTGTAATCTTCCCCTTGTAATTCAATTTGATCAACAGAGTTGTGCATCGCCAATTATTGATTTTATCTAGTTACACCAATTTAGGTCCGCTTTTCTTCGATCTTGTTGCGCATTGCCTTTTTTTGGAAAAAAAATATCCTTTACCCATCTTATCTATCTAATTAGATCGATCAGATTTATCGGTTACCTTTTTGTCAAAATCGCCTTGAATTAGCCAACTAGATTACCTGATTGTTGAAAGATTGAATCGGTTCGATAGTCAATTTAATCATCTTATTCTCTTGCCGATTGTAGGATCAAATTGGTTGGCTCGTCCGCACCCAAGAAATAAACCCGGTGTTTCCGTGTGTTCGCTGTAATTAACCTGTCATCAAGTTTTTGGCATCAACATCTATCTTGGTATATTATCAATTACCACGTCGAATTAAATACTAGAAACCTCTATAAGCTCAACTTTGGTTTCTTCCAACTTTGAATTCTCTCCGCGCTCCTTAATGATGAGTACATGGTTAAGATATTCAATATCTTGCAATTTGTCCTCTACGTTTTTTAGTTTTTATTTCATCTCATTAATTTTTTTCTGTTAACTTATACTTTCCCTTCAATTGTTCTATCTTCACCTTAAGTTTTCGTTTAGCATCCAACAGCTTTTCCGTGTCATCTGTCTTGTTTGTAGGCTCCATTATATATGATACTCGACAATATCAAAGTAAACATACTCAAAATAAGGTAATTAAGTATATGCATGACAATTAACATTAATAGAGGCACACAACAAGTAATCAAGCTCAAGTTGATTTTAAGGTGTTCTCAGATGTCGGGCTACCTTAGAAAGGTATCCTCGCCACTAGGGACAAGATATTAGACTGATTTGTGTACCTTACCTTGTAAAACATATTAATAGTTGATAGTTTATAAAACCTAATCAATACTCATGAATGTTTACTGAAACTACAACAGTATAGACTGCATGTAAACAGAGGCTACCAGCAATGTTCGGATGCTAAAAATAGCCAACAATAGCATGAACAAAACAATAACAGCTAAGTACAAGTAGAATAGTAAGCACAATGAGCATAAAAATATATCTAGTAGCACTTAACAGATGATACCAATTGAACTAATCAAGTATTGCAAGATGTAAAGGATTAATCAATGTTGTCATAAACAGTCTAACCAACCCAACTCCTTATCGAACAATACGTCCACACATGCAAGGTCCCCAAGACAAGTAAATTGTCTAGCCCCTTCGCAATAACAATAATGAAATTAATCACAGGGAGATGATTATACTCATAAAGAATCAACTGAAAAGTCAGTGCAGCTAACACTGCTTAGGGAGGAGGCAATGATGACATGCTCGGGGTAGGAGATGACGATGATGTGCTCAGAGGAGGAGGTGCGATGTGATGGGGGGAGAAGATGAAGGCAACGTGCTCAGAGGAGGAGGCGACGGCATGCTTAGGTGAGGAGATGACGATATGCTCGGGGGAGGAGATGACGACGATGTGCTTGGGGAGGCAGATGCGTGACGTGGGCGATGGGAGGTAGATGAGCGACGTGATAGGGGAGGCAGATAGTAAGGGGAGGAGGAGGGGCAATGAGGGCAAAGAGGAGTAAACTCCTTTTTTATATAAGAGAGGGGAATCTAAAAGGTTGAGCACGAGGTGGACGCCTTGGCTTTTGATATTTGAATGGATCGGGAGGAGAAGCCGAGAGGTCAAGCACTGGAGAAGCCGAGAGGTCAAGCACGAGGATATTTGGTATGTGTACTATCACGATAAGTTCTAACCTCATAAATCAATCATGATGACAAATTCATCACATTGATTTGATATCGGAACTGACAGTAAAACATCACTATCGGTTCTAACCTGAGAACTAGTAGTGATACATATAACATCACTATCAGTTCTGACCTTAGAACTAATAGTGATGATGATTGTCATCGCTATCAGTTCTGACCTTAGAACTGATAGTGATGATGATTGTCATCGCTATCAGTTCTGATGTTAGACCGAGATGTTTTGTGCCATATTTATCACCCACACTGAATCATATATCACTATCAATTTTCCCTGAAAAGTTAGGAATTGACTCAGATGAAGAGATAGTATTGCATCATTCTATAATAGTGTTTGCATATTTGGTCCCCTCCCAAATACAATTGCAAAAATAGCTCCATCCTCAACCACGAAAGTGCCAAAATGTGACACATGCCACCTTCCATGCTCTTCTATCGTGGAATGGGCTACCGTCGTCCACTATTGTGGTAGCTTTGATAGCTTGTGCGGTAGGGGAAGCAGTAGTCCCTTTCGTTGTAAGGGATTCAGCGCTTCCGCAGTCGAGGATGGGGCTATTTTTATAATTACATTTGGGAGGAGGCCAAATTTGTAAAAAAAAAGAAAAGAAAAGAAAGTCTGTTAGGCCGCTAGAAAAGCGAGGATTACATTGTGAAGTCTGTTAAGCCTCTGTCTTCTGTCCTGGTTGCAAAAGGTGATTGGCCTAACATGGTGTCATAGTTACCTAACTTCAACAATTTGAAAGTAGTCATAAATGGTGTGTTTTGTACTTTGTATTACAGAATCTCCACCTTTGCATCAAAGGTTAGTTCACCACCTCCTGCCATTGTTACTTTCTTGAGAGGTACATAACTTAGAAGTATCCATTTCTTATAGCATACTCATATTCCATAAAGGAATCAGTACTTCCACTATCAACAAGAGCCACAACATGTTTGCCTCCAATACACATGATCAAAGAGAATGTGACTAGCCAAGAAGTACCTTTAGCTACATATGCCGATATTTGCATCAATTGGTCCTCCTTCGCTGTATTTCAAGTCAAGTGGGGACTTCCAGGAGCTGTCACATACCCTTGTTAGGCTATTACTTCAATCTCCTCTGCTCCTGTCTCTTCCTCCTCACCTTTCATTAAGACATCATGTATTGCTTTCTTTACATTACGTAACACCCCGGCACCTATTGTGCCCAGAATGTCACCACCAAGAGCAATACTAACAACCAAATAGCAATAATAAGACTAAACTATAGCAAGTACATTAATTATTTAAACAAAATTTTGGCAGCATGTAATCTCTTTGACATGGTTTTAAGCAACAACAATAGATTCATAGCACAACAGAATAATGGAAGTTAACAACAATATTGTAAATCAAGGATTTTAGAAGCATCTCATGACAAGTTATAAATTTAAACCTCACATGGATAACTACGGGATGAACATTTCATCATGGTGACCGACACGACATAAACCACAACCTAGTTCAATAAAATAAAGCAACACCAAGGTGGATCATATATGAATTCGTCTAGTGAAATGACGCTAAGTGAAGTGGTGGTTCTATCTCCTTTTCCCAAATGCTGAATTCATGTTACCTAAAAATAATAATAAACTACAAGCGTGAGTTCATCACTCAGCAAAGTGTATTACAACAGGAAACAAGGCATAAACATGTAACATACATGTATATATACTTCATGACTTTAACCATACGAGGAAAAGATCACATTAATTCTTCATTAGCAGTTTCATTTATGTAATGCATCATGCATGCTTATATAATGCACCTTTTCTTAGCACATACCGGTATTGCCAAGTGCACACCCATTGGTGTGTACCCTCTCATTCCCTTCCATCCCGTGGAGGGGCCTACTCTTACTGACTCGCTCCCATTCACATATGTGGATGGGACTACGAGGTAGGACTTTCGTGCTCACTACGTGTGAGCACAGAGAGTAGTATCCTAAACATTTCCTTTTTTCCAACTTAAGGATTTGTTTTTCAGTGGGGAGTGGCTTTGTCCTGGAGCTGTAGAAATTGGAATTTTTGTTCTAGAGTGTGTGTGTGGCATTTTCTTTTTCCCCTCCCCCACCTAACTTATTGTTTTCTTCTCCCCCAACCGGTTGCCCTCCCCTTTTCCCCATCTGGTTGAGCGCCCCATCCCCTGGCTTCCTTCTCCTGGCGACGCCCTGGCCTTTGCCTCCTTCCTGATGCCCCCTGGTCCTGCCCCCTCCCCAACCGAGCGCGCCCCTGCCTCCCCTCCTCAGCCGAGCGCATTTCTCCTGGCTCTTCTCCCCTTCAGGCGCCGGTCCCTTCCCTGGTTCTTGGCCGCCAGACCGGTGCCCTGCAGCCCCGGCCGATGACGACCTCCAGCCCTTGGCTGGCAGCGCCCCCTCTGCTCTCCCTTGGCCGACGCGCCACGCCTGGCCGGCGATGCCCCTTCCCCCTGCCCCTCCTAGCTCTGGCCGAAGTGCCCCCCTCTTGCCTTCTTCCTGTGGTGAGCACTCAAGCACAAATTAAATTGAGGTGTTTGGTTTCAATGTGCATGCCATGTGTTTGTTGAAATGCTTAAAAGATTTATAATTTCCTCATCTCAAGTTTTCAATGGCAATGTTTGATTTACAGTGATATATATGCCCTCTTAATTAATGGAGTTGGTTTGACTGGCATACACATTTGGGGATGAACCTGATATTGTAGTTGTGAAATCCTTTGTGACTGTTGTTGTTTGGTAATTGAAGTAGGTGTGTAATTGGTGCATAAGACTTCGATCCCTATTAGGCTGTGTTTAAACTATGGTGTTGCTTGATTTTGCATGATCTAGTGATTTCACAAGGATATGGGTTAATAATGGTTCTGGTCATTGGAATGCTTATTCTCATTCTGATCAATTTAGTCTGTCTATTGTGAAAGTGGGATTGAAGAGGGTGTTCATATTTAGATATTGAAGTGATAGTTGAGACTTGGTATTTCAGAGGTAGAGAATAGTGTTTATGAGGTGCTTGTGTAGCCATGATTAAGGCACAGAAAGGGGTAAGGTTGCTTATGCTTCATACCATTATTTACTTGTACTGGTGCTCGCCTACTGCCGATTGTTACTAGAATTACATGCTGAGAACTTGATCTTATTATGTCTAAGAGTAATACAATCATGTTTAGGCAGAGAATTGTTTCAGGGTTTGATCATCGTTGTATTAAATAAGTTGTGATTAATCATTTGGTCTGTAAATTGTGTTGTTGTGATTTCTGTTTCCAGGGGGAGTGGCCTCTTCTTCGCGCGCCACTCCACTTCCCGCGGATTAAAGGCAAGTACATTGTGTTGTTGAGTATGGTTGTGTGTTAATATGTGATGCTCCCTATTTTATTTATTGCTCTGTAAATTTAGATGAATTTTGGTTGATAATGGGCTTTTGGCAAGTTCGTTGTTCGAGTGAATGGGGATGACATGAGCTTGGTTTAAATGATTAAGTCGGTTTTCTTTTAGACTGTGTATATAAGAATTATTGATGCTGTCGTGTATGACCACATTGCTTTATTTGTTATCATATTGCTTTCTGTGTATTAGATGCAATTGTGGGTATGGATCGTGCTCTATACCTGTTATAATGAGAATGAGATCATGTGGCAAGGGATCATTTAGTAAGAATGATTGTCGGCAAATGAAAAGTAAGTATGTAAATTGTTCCCTTTGGAAGTGTGTTATCGATTGCATCGGTTACATTCATGTTCTGCATGAGACATAGGCCAGGTCGGTGAGAAAGTTATAACTAATCTGGTGAGGTTGGTGAAAAAGTTATAACTAATCCGGAGCTCCACTAGAAAGTCCTACCTCGTAGTCCCAACCATCGTGGTGGATGGGAGCGAGTCATTAAGAGTAAGCCCCTCCACGGGATGGAGGGCAATGAGAGGGTGTACGCCGACGGACGTACACCCATTACACCAATATAAATGATGAAAAGGTACATTTGAGCATGAAGCATTCTGCATCGCATCGCATTGTTAATGTGGGTTGATGAATAATGTGAAGAAGTATTAAGTCGCTGAGTTAGGGACTTAACCAAAGTTGATTAGTAAGTTGAATTTTGAATTATGATTGTGAATTTACCGCTTTATCCACTTGCTAAATTTAATTAAGAAATGCTGTTACGCTATTATTTCTTTTTGATATGTTATTTGGCCTTGATTCTATTCTTGATGTACTTGCTGAGTTTGAACTCACACTTGTGCTTTGATGTTTTGTTTTTGGGTACCTCTAGAGCGGCATTTTGGGGTGGCGGGCTAGCACTTCACTCACACTGGCTTAACGTAGATAAAATAGTGCAGCATCTCTACTTTTGGTTGTGGTGTTAATTGTAGAGAATTTGATTTTTGAGTAGTTAGCTTGTGAGTAGTTGTTGGCTTGTGGTTTTAACTCCCTAAGTCAATGGTTGTGTGATGTTTTATTCGTAGTTCCCCTTATGGCGCACTGTAATTGTCTTTTGGGATACTTTGCGTAGTTGGTTGTGCTTAGTTGGTCATGATGGTTAATGGATACCATGACGTGTTGTATTAGACTGTTATTGTTATCTCTTTGTCTGCTGAGTGGATGTCCAAGCTTTAGGGGAGGTGCTGCCGAAATTTTTAGTGGATTTCGGAGTACTGCTATAGCAATTTTATGGAAATTACATGCATGCATAATAGTTTTGATAAAACAAAATAGACAACGTAAAATATGGGATCAATGTGATCGAAGGAGGGTGCTTGCCTTGCTTGTTGAACAATTGGTTTTGTTTTGGTTGATCGGAGTACAATTCACATCACCTAGTCCCGGATCTCTCATATAGTCCCATGATTCGCGTGTATGCTCCAACGTTAACATATATACAAGCAAACAAATCCGAAGTTACTATCCTTCGGTACGAACAACATACATACAAGGATTATACAAGGTCATGCATATGAGATTGATGCATGTGAGGATAATGCATTTGAAAATGATGCGAGAGCCAAAGGAAACCTAGGGTTTACCCTAAAGCGTAACTTCCTGATCTTTGTGTATATATTATTTTCATTTATTGAATTCAAGAAGCTAAAATTATATCTACTTCTAAAATAAATTTTGAATTCGAGAGGCTAAGGTTACTAGACTCATTTAAGCATAATACCAAGTTTTCAAGTGGTGCAATATGAGGACCAAGTAAACTTAAGGGTGTAGCATAAAGATAGTCATTATAATGTTCTAACTTAGGGTTATGCTAAGGTGACAATTTAATTCCTCAATCATAAGTTTTAAACAATTGAAACATTATATTTGGTAGTACTGGCCCTCATATCGTGGTACCATTGACCTCTGGTGGTACCGCTCCTAAGCCCGGTAGTACTGGCGGTTGGGTACTGAAAATGGCGCTCTCTGGAATAAATCTATCGGCATGCTAGGCGCGGTACTACCGCTCCTCCAATAGTACCGGCTCTAAAATGGCGGTACTACCGATGCCCAGAGCAGAGGCGGTCCCACTTATTTGATAGACATGACATACTACAAAAGTTTCTCTAATGTTGCTCCCTACTCACAAACTCATAAAATATGAATTAAAGAATCATCTAATTAATTATCTTCTTATTATTAACCGGTCTCATGACATTCCATTTATACAATCCATCCCGTGACGGTGCATTACTCGCTAAATTAATTGTATGTGATTGTAAACCATTCCAATGATCATACCTTAGTAGGCTATGTATGTTAGCGCTACCATCTAGTTATACCAATCCCACATCAACAATAATTTAGATGACTGACTTCTAAGTGTTCAATGTAATCACACACATAATTATCTCCTTAGCTCACAAACTTGTAGATTGATCTCACTCCGTACAATAATTTAGTGTGACACAATCAAGGAAGACAATCCAATAATCTCAAGTCATTAGACTAAATATGAACTCATTAGACTAAATATGCTAGTTCCACCAATCTAGTGTACTAATCTCACAACATCAATATGGAGCTGTACATATTAAAATCCCACCAGTCTAGGTGTACTTAATTATCTAACTCTTAATGAGCTTTACGATTTATTCCCGTAATCATCATTTAATAACTCATGATCGACCGCACTAGTCTTCATTCCTTATCAATCATCTATGATATCTGCCAATATAGTCATATGTGCACCAGCTTTTTCATCTCCTATCTACATCTTTATTAATCCAATTTGAGAGTACCACATTCCACAATTTGGCACATAAGACTCATACTCTAACATGTCATTGCAATTTAATTGTGTGCTAAGAAATCAATTGCCAAGCCTTCAATCACTTAACTTAGGTGATTATCTAATTCTCATCAAGACACTCAATCCAAGTGCGTATGTACAACTTAAATAGCTCACAACCATCAATTAATAATGAGATTAATCCATCATCATATAAATATAACTCAATCTAAGTAGGGGAACTCCATCGATGCGACACAATTATATAGATCAATCACTGACCCCATGACTAGTAAATCATGCAATTCAATCTCATTGACCCCCAACCGATTAATCACATATTTGTCCCCAATATTATAATATCTCAATTGACCAGCAACATATTATCTTATTTTCATGTGGTACTAAAGATATGTGCATGCAATTCATAATTCATCCAATTAAATATCTTGTCATCCACCAATCAATTTAGCGTGATGTTCCTCATTGGCTGAAACCTTTGTATGAACTAACAGGCTATTATCTATTTATTGACATCCTTGCACACAATTAAGATATAACATATGGTTATTTTCGAACATGAAGCATCAACTAAATTAACTACACATACAAGCATATGAGATGATCATGGAAATGAGATGACATGCATGATAATTAATTCATGTATATGAAAATGCAACTCACACTAATATTTTACCATAGCGTCAAACATGTGCCGCCAAATATGAAGAACCATAGAAAATCTACGATCTCGCAAACGCCTAAAATCTGGGTGTACCGCTGCCATCTTCTTCTTTTTCTTTTCTTTTCTTTTCTTTTTTTCTTTCTTTCTTTTTTCCCTCTTCCCCCTTCCCTTTTTCCTTTTTTCCTTCTTTTCTTTCTTCCTTCCCTTTTCTCTTCCTCAGCCAAGAGGCTCTTCTTCCTGCATTCCTTTCCTCATTTCTTCATATCTCTCTCTCCTCCATTCTTTTCCTTTTTTCTTCTTCTCTCTTCCTCCTCCAAACCGGCTAGCGCCTGGCTGAGCACACGCCCCACGGCCATGCCACACTTCGGGCAGCCCCACGCAGTGCCAGCCATCCCCGAGCCACATTGTCCTACTGCCCCGATGTTGCGCCGCGTTAGCCTCAGCGCTTCTGGTGCCCGCACAGCTTGCCTCCACACCGGCCCACCGGTGCTGCTGGCGTATTCTACACCGGGGTACTCTCTCTGCCCTTAGAAAAGACGCAGCGCTCCTAAGCCCTCCTCGCGGGGCGAGGAGGCCCACGTGGCCACGTGGCGAGCAGCGCTCCTAAGCCCTCCTCGCGGGGCGAGGAGGCCCACGTGGCCACGTGGCGAGCAGCGCTCCTAAGCCCTCCTCGCGGGGCGAGAAGGCCCACGTGGCTATGTGGCGAGCAACGTTCCTAAGCCCTCCTCGCGGTGCGAGGAGGCCCACGTGGCTACGGGCGAGCAGCGTTCCCAAGCCCTCCTCGCGGGGCGAGGAGGCCCATGTGGCTACGTGGCGAGCAGTGTCCCCAAGCCCTCCTCGCGGGGCGAGGAGGCCCACGTGGCTACGTGGCGAGCAGTGTCCCCAAGCCCTCCTCGCAGGGCGAGGAGGCCCACGTGGCATCACAGGATGCGAAGCTGAAGAATGTTTCGCCCAAAAGCCTCCCATGTGGGATGGTGTCAGGACATTTAATGCGGGGCGTGGCGATAGGCCCTTTCCCTGACTCACCACGTCTGGTCTGTCATGGGAAGCACACAGTCCTGACGGCTCATAGTGTAGCGGCACAAAGAATGAGGCCCCAAGATGGGATGGCATTAATGAAATGTAATTAATGAGCCGCACAGCGGCGTAGCTTTTGTCCCCCCACTTGCCCAGGCCGACCAGGGATATATAAGGGCGGATGGGTGCATGGGAGGGGGACGAGGGATCTCCTTTGAGACTAAGACTTCAGGCAGGACGTAGGGCTATTACCCACCTTGGGGGTCCGAACCTGGAAAAATCAAGTGTGTCTACTGTTTATCTTCTCCAGGACGGCAGGGAGAGAGCGACCGGGCTAAGCCTCCGCTAAGCACACCCCAAATCTGAACTAAAACCTCCCTCGTGGGAGGATTTTGTCACAAAAAAACGCCGACAGGTGCCGCCTGCCGTCGCCTCTGGTCCACACAGCCACGGGTTCACCCCCGCACCACGCTAAGCTGGCCCTGCAGTAGCCTGCGCCCTAGGCCGCGCCGGCTAGCTGCCGCCACGCGCCTCGAGGTCCTGGCCACGCACCCAATGCCTCCTTGGTCGCATCAGTTCTGCGTTGGGTCGGGCTGCCCTAGCGTTGCACCGCGCTCGCCTAGGTCGCCTCCACGTCGGGTTGCCGGCACTTGCGTCGCTTGTTTGCCGTGGCCTTCGACCTGCTCCCCCTTCGCTGTGTGTGTGTGTAACACCCCGGCATTTAATATGCCCGAATGCTACCAAACATAAGCTAAACAACATCTAAGTACCACAATTAAACATAAATTCCAGCAAAGGTTCATATGCTAAAAACCGATATTTCGGCAGCATCTCCTTTGTTTTTCCATGAATTAACACAATCTCAATATCATGGCAAGATATATATCATAGCACACGACATCTAAAACAACAACATAAATGGACATAACATCAAGTTACGCCAATAATACCACGCTTAACCACTTCATAAACTATAATGAAGCAAATAAGGATTCACAAGCATGCTAGATTAAACCATACATTAAGTTTAGGGCACAACTCTTAATATCATGTCTCCAAGTGGTTAATTATGGACTATGATGGTGGAGCTACGTGTAGAAGTGTAGCTAGATCCCTTTTTCCCGCATGCCGATCTCAAAGTACCTAAAAACAACATAAAACACAAGCGTGAGTTCGAAAACTCAGCAAGCATATTGTAATGGACAACAAGATCATTTACAAGACAATAATACCTCACATCACATATAACATCTCATACTTGAGCACATAACAACATCATCATCATTAAAAAAAATGTATTGCAATGCAATGCAATGCAATGCAATGTTATGCTCATATCTCCATGGAAACTCATACCGGTATGGTTGAGTACACACCCGTCGGTGTGCACCCTCTCCCCCCTTCCATCCCGAAGATGGAGGGTGCCTACTCCTCGCTTCCACAACCCACGGTAGATGGAATCACGATGTAGGACTTACTCTAATGGCTCTCCGGATTAGTCATAACTTTCTCACCGACCTTCCCGGATTAGTTAATGACTTTCTCACCGCCCGGGCCATGTAACATGTCATGCATGCAACTATGCCAATTATCATATTTCACATGTACATAAACATATGGCAACTCATCATGACAAATATAAACACATGGCATCGAACCATGATAATCATACTCAATATTTCATTGGAAAACAGCAAGCATGGCAAGTGAGCATAGCAAGTGTTCAATCTTTCACCCAATATCAACAAACAACCTACAATCCGCTATACATTACAACACACTTGCCTCAACCGCGGGCGACGGATTTGTGGGACGTAGAGGGCACTCCCAGTGTCACACCACCTGCACATAGGCATCACACACTCACAATAATGCCCGCAAAACAGTACACAAATCCCCATCTAACCCGACATTGCCCACTACTTGCAAACCTAAAAACAGAGGTTCTGTCCTGGCGGGACAGCAGTTTTGCAAAGGCCATAACTTGAGTTCTGGGACTCCAAATCGATTAAACGAGTACACCATCGCGAAGCTTAGGAAATTTCCTACCTTTTCCTAGTTATACAGAAAGACTGATTCGGAATCTAAAATTGTTTAATCTACAGATTACTACGATCTGTTCCAATCGCGTCACAGATTTTAACACGCTCGGTAAAACGGCCATAACTTTCAAACGGCTGATTGGATTTTAACGTGCTTTATGTCCACGGAAAGATAATTAAATTATCTACAACTTCTTTTAAGTCCATACGGACATATTCGGATTCTAAATCAACGAAAACTCGAACCCTAGCCCGACTGCTCAATCTGCCCGAAAACAGAAACGTGGCAACGTCTAGATCTAACCCAAAGAACTCCAATCCAGCACCACCAATTGATCTAAAAACTTGATAATCACCCTAATAATAGTACCTAGATCAATTCCAAGGATCCCCATGATCATACCTTTGCCCAACGAACGAATCTCCAATAGATCTCCTCGCGGATCGCTCCTCGCTCCACGCTCCTCGCTCCTCGCTCCTCGCTCCACGCTCCTCGCTCCTCGCTCCTCGCTCCTCGCTCCAACGGATGGATCCACAAGGTGCAGAGGTGTGGAGACCACCCTAGGGCAGCAAGGGGGTGGAGGAGAGGTGGTGGAGAGGTGGGGAGCAATGGGGCAAAGGGGGAGGTGGAGGCGCACAAGAGGGAGAGGGGGTGGCGGCTAGGGCTTAGGAGGGGGAGGTGGGGGCGCCCAAGGGCAGGAGGAGCACGCCCAAAAGGCTGGTGGGGAGCCCTTTTACAAGCCCCCACACCCAATCCTAGTCCGTTACGGAGACCTACTCCATCCCACCAAAGCCCACCAAGGCCCAAACTCCCCCGGGAAGGCCCAAAACCCCGGAAACGGCCCGGAAACGCCCCGGAAAAGCTATTAACCTCCATATCCTATAGTTTTAACCTTAATTCCACATCTCATAATGTTATTAACCTTATCATGCACGTTAAATAATGTCACACCATTCCGTAGTGTCACAGTGTGTGTGTGTTGCTTGCATGTATGATTAACTTGATCGAATGTATGATTCAATGTATGAATGGAATGCTTGGATGATGGGCAACATGTTGGTGTGACATGCATTGCTTGGTTCTCTGATTTTTGGAGCTGATTTGATGGAGAGAAAATTAGAGGGAGTGGTGTGTTCTTGTGTTATTCTTGTTGCTGGAAGGAAAAGCTATGCATGAGAGGTGGAATGGGCTGAGTGAGGAGGCATCCAACCAGAGAAGGGAAGGAGAGATGGCTTTTGTTGAGGAGTGAGATCAGGCAAGAGAAAGAAACTATGGGGGTGTGAGAGGCACTGAAGGGGATGGTCTTTGTGTTGTTGCCCTGCATGTAGAAAGAAAAGAGGTGGCAGAGAAGTGTCGTGAAGAAAAGAGGTAGCTTAAGAAATGAGAGGCATGAGGGATGTTTGGAGGGATGGCTGTGGGAAATTAAGGAGATGCAGTGAATGACAATGGTAGGGGCGAGGGTGCTATTTAATGCTGCGATCCCTTTCTCCCTTTTTGGCTCTTTGATGCATAGTATCTGCTCTGTCAACTGCTACTACTTCTTATCTTCTATAAAAATTACTCAAATAATCTTGCATGTGAAATTTTATTGTGAAAATGGAATGCTCACACGATGGTGATCACAACGGTATAACATGTGTTGCATGATTTTTACTTTTTGAATGAGATTTCGATGAGAGAAGTTTGAGGGAAGGAGGCTTCGTTGTGTTTTGTGTTCTTGGGAGGAAGAAAACGAAATGGTAGTGGGGAAGAAAAATAAGGATGGGACAGATATTACATGTCTCTTCTCTTATTTTTATTTGTTTCTTTCCGTTCATTTGTTGTTGTCTTGCTATCATTGATAGGGAATAAGAAATATTGTAACGGAATGATAGATAGACGACAAAAAACTATGATTTGTTTCTAACCCACCAAGTTTCCAGCATTTAATTTTATATCTAAACTAAAAACAAGGTGTGTCTTTAATTTACTGATGCCAATCTAAATTATCAACTAGCTATAGAAAATAGGATCTGAAAATCATGGTGTTACAATCTTCTCGATTTCTACCGAGTATCCATCTCCAAATCATCTTCCCCCAGATTTCCTTGCAATCTAGCCCGAGTTGTCATGCACTTTCGTCTTCAATCGCCGGATTGAGAGATTTTATAGCCCAACCAACTTCCAAATTTTCTCCAACACTAGATCGAATCACTAAGGAAAGATTTTGCTCTGATATCAGATGTCAGGACTTGGCCTATTTTCCAAATAAGATCGAGTACTAACACAAAAAAATTTGGTAGAACGGAAGCAAAGAGAGCTTCGCTAAGGTTCCTACTCTACCAAAAAAAACTAGAGAATATACTTTGATCAATCCTGATTCTATTTCAGAAGACGGTGATGTTTATACCCTCTAAGTTTTTTGTAATGAATCCTGACCAAAAACTTCAGTTTCTGATGTGAGACCACAAAACCAAGAACCAAATGCACCCAGATCGCACCGCACGGAAGAGAGACGAAGAACAGAAGGAAGAACGAGAGAGAGAAAACAGAGGAGGGGAATCAATTCATTACTTTTTTCATAATCTATTCTATTACAACCGATGTATTTATATTGTCTGATAAGCCCTTACAAGTGGGTCCCACTATCTTACTTCTTTACCAAGTCGCCAAATCTCACTTGTCTCCCTGTACATCGTCACTCGTTGTCGTTCGTAGTTCCTCAAAATTCAGCATCCATAACATCACCCCTCCCAGAAAACTCTGCTTGACCCCAAGCACCAGCCAAAGGAAAACTTTGTTTGAGCACATTCAAGTCTTCCCATGTAGCCATATCTGTCGGGATACTAGTCCATTTAATCAAAACTTGTGCAACTGCCGAATTCCCTTTCTTGACAAGGCGGCGATCCAAAATACACTCTGGTTCTGTAGACTCCATGTTGAGATCTGCTATGCGTGGAGGGTTGCTAAATACAGTAGTATAGTCTGGAACAAAAGACTTGAGATGAGAAACGTGAAAAACGGGATGTATCTGACTCCCTGCCAGCAGCTCCAACTTATAAGCCGTCTGACCAATTCGTTCACTTACTCGGTACGGGCCAAAGAACTTGAATGCCAATTTAGGAAATGGTCGATTAACAACCGAAGATTGTGCATAGGGTTGCAGTTTCAGGTACACCTGTTCTCCTTGTTGGAACTTTCGGTCCGATCGTTTTTTATCAGCTTGAATCTTCATGCGGTTCTGAGCAGCTTTCAGATGGTGCTTCAGCAAGGCATTGTGGGCTGATTTTTCAGTGAGTAAATCATGCACTGTCTGATAGGAAACATTAAAAGGACTCAACATCTCACCATATCTCGGTTCTGAACCATAAAGTGTTTTAAATGGAGAGAAATTCAGCGATGTATGGTAACAAGTGTTGTACCAAAACTCTGCCATAGGCAACTGTGCCATATCTCGGTTCTAAACCATAGAGTGTTGTACCAAAACTCTGCCATAGTAATTCAGCGGAAAATGCGGCCGAAGTGGAGTCGAAGACGGTTCGGTACCCTAACACAATAATGGTGGACCCCTCCCGAGACAGCCAGTCTTTTACTATAACAAGTTAAAGACTGGCGCGTCTCACGAAGGGCCCGGGGACTACTATCAGCGTATTATACGCCGGGGTACTCTCTCCGCCCTTAGAAAAGACACGAAGGGCCCTACGTGGTGAGTAGCGTTCCTAAGCCCTCCCCGCGGGGCAAGGAGGCCCACGTGGCTACGTGGCGAGCAGCGCTCCTAAGCCCTCCTCGTGAAGGTGAGAAGGCCCACGTGGCTAAGTGGCGAGCAGCGCTCCTAAGCCCTCCTCGCGGGGCGAGAAGGCCCACGTGGCTATGTGGCGAGCAGCGTTCCTAAGCCCTCCTCGCGGGACGAGGAGGCCCACGTGGCTATGTGGCGAGCAGCATTCCTAAGCCCTCCTCGCAAGGCGAGGAGGCCCACGTGGCCACGTGGCGAGCAGCGCTCCTAAGCCCTCCTCGCGGGGCGAGAAGGCCTACGTGGCTACGTGGCGAGCAGCGTTCCTAAGCCCTCCTCGCGGGGCTAGGAGGCCCACGTGGCTACGTGGCGAGCAGCGCTCCTAAGCCCTCCTCGCGAGGCGAGGAGGCCCACGTGGCTACGTGGCGAGCAGCGTCCCCAAGCCATCCTCGCGAGGCGAAGAGGCCCACGTGGCTACGTGGCGAGCAGCGTCCCCAAGCCCTCCTAGCAGGGCGAGGAGGCCCACGTGGCGTCACAGGGCGCGAAGCTGAAGAAAGCTTCGCCCAGAAGCCTCCCATGGGGGATGGTGTCAGGACATTTAATGCGGGGCGTGGCGACAGGCCCTTTCCCTAACTCACCACGTCTGGTCCATCATGGGAAGCGCACAGTCCTGATGGCTCATAGTGTAGCGGCACAAAGAAGGAGGCCCCAAGATGGGATGGCATTAATGAAATGTAATTAATGAGCCGCACAGCGGCGTAGCTTTTGTCCCCCCACTTGCCTAGGCCGACCAGGGATATATAATGGCGGATGGGTGCATGGGAGGGGGACGAGGGATCTCCTTCGAGACTAACTAAGACTTTAGGCAGGACGTAGGGCTATTACCCACCTTGGGGGCCTGAACCTGGAAAAATCAAGTGTGTCAACTGTTTATCTTCTCTGGGACGGCAGGGAGAGAGCGACTGGGCTAAGCCTCCGTTAAGCACACCCCCAAACCGAACTAAAACCTCCCTCGCGGGAGGATCCTGTCTCAAAAAAACGCCGACAGGGGCGCGCCAGGTAGGGGTGCGCAGTTGGCGTACTTCGTTCTGACTCCAACCGTTCCCGGCGAAATCCATCGAAGGTCCGTCCATCAAGAGGATGGTGGGTTCGCACACGACACCACCACCCGCAACTGGAGCTATCAGTTCTCCGGTTGCACCCACTCACTCTCCCCGGGCGAAGGGCAACTCTGCGCCACTTCCCACCGGGGGCGCCGAGGCCTCTCGAGGGGTCGCTGGGCCCCCGGCTCGTCGTCGACTGGCATGGGAAGAGGCCCCCCCGACCCAGAACCTGCGCGCAGCGCGTCTCCTGCTGAGTCATCCACCTCCGGAGCTCGCAGGGGACAACCCCGCTACACCCTGGCTCCGGGATGTGGTCCGCCTTGTGGAGGCGGCCCAGCTTCGAGTGGGAACTTCTGATCGGTCTCCGACCAACGGGACTCCCCCTCGAAGGGGCACGCTCACTCTTGCCATACCTCAAGCCGCCCGGGCGAGAGACGTATCGCCCAGGAGGGCCCAAACAGGCACCCCGGCCCCATTTGGGGCCGTGGGGTTACGGGGGATCATCATAGGGGCTCCGGCGACGGCGCAGCGGCGATTCTCCCGGCCACTCGCGTGGTCATCATTCCCAGGATTCTGAACGCACTCTACGTACAGTTTCCGGGAGCCGGACCCCCTCCCGAGATTCCCCCATCCAGAGTTCGGAGGAAGTTCATTCCTCCTGCTCCCCGGGGACTCGTCTTTGGTAGACCTCCGCGCATTCTGCGCGTCGAGACACCGGAGCTGAGGATGACTCCCCTTACAGCGCGGGATGTCAGGCGTTTACCCGACAGCTACGCCGCATGGCGTGGCCCAACAGGTTCTGCCCGGCGTCCCTCGAGAAATATGACGGCACCACCAATCCAGAGGAGTTTCTGCAAATTTACACCACGGTGGTGCGTGCTGTGGGCGGGTCCGGCTGGGTGATGGCAAATTACTTTCTCACGGCCCTAACCGGATCCGCCCGATCCTGGTTATTGAACCTTCCGCGAGGATCAATCTCCTCGTGGGAAGGGTTGTGCGACGTTTTCGTCGCCAACTTCCAGGGGTCCTACATACAGCCGGGCGTGAAGGACAACCTCCACGCTCTTGAACAGAAAAAGGGGGAATCATTGCGCAACTTTGTCCGGCACTTTAGCCACTGTCGCAATACAATTCCCCGAATTTCGGAACAATCGGTCATCATCGCCTTTCGAAGGGGCGTGTGGGACACCAAGATGCGAGAGAAGTTGGCTACCCATGACATCACCACCACCTCGGAGCTCTTCTCTCTCGCGCACCGATGTGCTAGGGCAGCAGAGGCTAGAGGACCCGCACCAACCCCCGTGGCGCCCTGAGGCAAGGATGAGACTGGCCCTTTGCGGGACCCCGGCCTCGCAACCAAGAAGAAGAAGAAGCGCAATGCGGACGAGACCAGGCGGGTATTGGCCGCCGAGCGCCCCCGTCGGGACAACCGGCCCAAAAGACGTGACCGCCCTGCCCGGCGGGATGACCATCCCGGGCAGGGGCGTGATCGTCCCGACCGGCGGGATGACCGTCCCGGGCAGGGGCGTGATCGTCCCGATCGACGGGATGACCGCCATGCACGCCGTCCCGACGGCCGTGAAAACAACGGGGGCAAATCCTTCTGCCCCATCCACCAAACCCACTCGCACGACTTGGCGTGTTGCCTAGTCGTGAGCGAGATTGTAGAGCAGCGGGTGAAGGATCATTGCCCCCGACAAGACAAAGACGAAGACTCCGCCCCGTTGGGATTCCAGCAGGCGGACCGAACAGTGGCGTACATCAATGGTGGGTCCACCACCTATCCCTCCAACACGGCATTCAAACGGCAGTGAAGGGAGGTGTACGCCGCGGGGACGGGCTCAGGAACGTGCCGAATGCTGAAGTGGTCGGAGGAGCCGATCACCTTCAGTCAAGCCGATCATCCTGAGAGTACTGCCGGCCTAGGTAGTCTTCCGCTCGTGGTTTCGCCCACGGTCTGGAATGTAAAGTTGGGTCGGGTACTGCTGGACGGAGGAAGTTCAATTAACCTCCTGTTTGAGCGGGCCTTTGTCAAGCTCCAGATCCCCCTCCAGGAGATGAAGCCTGCTTTGCCCGTTTTCGGCATCGCCCCGGGGGCTGGCTTGATGCCCCTGGGACGAGTGCGTCTTCCCATCACTTTTGGGAAGGAAAGCAACTACTGCACGGAGATGGTAGACCTCGAGGTCATCTCCCTCGACCTCCCGTTCAACGCCTTGCTTGGTCGACCTGCTTTGGCCAAGTTCATGGCGGTAACTCATTACGGCTATATGTTGGTGAAGATTCCAGGACCCACTGGTCCCATCACCATCCAGGTGGATAGGACGGAAGCCCTACGCTGCCACAAGGATTCGATGGATGTGGTTGGCGCCACCTGCTTTGGCCGTAATGAGGTAGCATCCCCTGGTGCCCCTCAGGCGGAGAACCGCACCTCACTCGCCTCGGCTGGTGACCTGCGAGCGGTGCCCCTGAGGGAGGGTGAGCCCGAGAAGAGCGTCTCCATAGGCGCCAGTTGATGCGCACGGTGGCCCGATCTTCCGATAGGTAGAGGTAAGTCGATTGGTGGAGACTTGACGTTGACGATCCGGCTTCCGATCCGAACAAACCGAACCCTGCAATCGCTACACCACGGCTCTGTTGGTTATCAACCACGCACGAACACGGTTAACCTCGCCAAGAAGGCTTATCCCTGCAAGCGAATCGAGAACACAAGCAAGAACACAGAAGAGCAATCTTAAATTGCGGATTGAAATTAAACACATGAAGTTGGGGTTCTACAAACCGATGATCGGTGATAAACAGACAATGGGTCTAGTTCAAATCTAAGCAAAACCCAAGTCTAAACGACGGCCTATTACATCCAATATATAGTAGTGAGGGGCTACTGGAGAGCAAGCTCTAAGCAATATGGTACTAATATTCGCCAGAGGTGGGGCGCCCCACCATGGGCCACGCCCACCATGACCGGCCAGCAGCTAGGGGGGGCGCACACAACTGGGCTTGGCCCACACATGCTAACAAGGCCCAAAACAGCCCAAAAACATTGATTTCATGTGTTCTTTTGATGATTCCTGCCGACTGGTGATGAATCTAGAGCTGAGACTAGATCCATTGGAAATATCTCGTCGTTATCTTTCTAAGAAGCACAAGAACTCCTCAATCGGACTCCGTATGAGAAAGTTATGCCCATTTTAGTGAAGGGCTGTCCGCTGACTCTGAACTGGACTCGGAGGCCGAATTGTGGATGACTTGAACCTCGGATTGACTTGGCGTTCTTCTCCCATGTTCCTAAGCAGTAATACATCACAAATATTTAGTAGCATCCCATCCTCAATAATATTATTATGATGAATAGCGAGAAACGAGCTCACCTTATGATTTAATTGACGTGCACGAGCTCGTGTCATAGGACCATGATGTATGCGTGTATCCAAAGGAGTGATGTCCTCATCATCCTCCCCCTCTTGAATTGGAGTCGTCCTCGACTCAAGCTCATGCTCTTCTCCCATGTACGGCTTTAAATCTGAAACGTTAAAAGTGGGACTAACCCCAAAGTTTGCAGGCAACTCAAGTCTATAGGCATTATCATTAATCTTTTCAAGTATTTTAAAAGGACCATCAGCTCGAGGCATTAATTTGGACTTTCTCAAATCTGGAAACCTATCTTTTCTCAAATGCAACCAAACAAGATCACCTGGTTCAAAGGATAAATGTTTCCTACCCTGGCTACCAGCAAGTCTATACTTTTCGGTCATCTTTTCTATGTTTTCCTTAGTTGTTTCATGCATTTTCAAAATGAATTCAGCACGCTTCTTTGCATCTAAATTTACCTTTTCAGAAGTAGGCAAGGGCAAAAGGTCAATTGGAGCACGAGGATTAAACCCATACACTACCTGAAATGGACTTACCTTGGTGGTGGAGTGTACCGATCGATTGTAAGCAAACTCAATGTGTGGTAGACACTCTTCCCACAGCTTCAAATTCTTCTTTAAAACAGCCCGCAACATGGTGGATAAAGTGCGATTAACGACCTCTGTTCGGCCGTCAGTTTGGGGATGACATGTACTAGAAAATAGCAACTTCGTCCCCAATTTGTTCCAAAGTGATCTCCAAAAATGGCTCAAAAACTTTGCATCACGATCTGAGACAATAGTATTAGGCACTCCATGAAGGCAAACGATTTCTCTAAAAAATAAATCAGCTATGTTTGTAGCATCATCGCTCTTGTGACAAGGTATAAAATGTGCTATTTTAGAAAAACGATCCACAACTACAAATATGCTATCCCTCCCCCTCTTTGTCCTAGGTAACCCTAAAACAAAATCCATAGAAATATCCTCCCAAGGTATACTAGGAATAGGAAGAGGCATATAAAGACCATGTGGATTTAAACGGGACTTAGCTTTATTGCAAGTAGTGCAGCGTGACACATAGCGCTCGACATCGCGTCTCATCTTTGGCCAAAAGAAGTGGCCGGCCAGCACATCTTCAGTCTTGTTTGCTCCAAAATGTGCCATTAAACCTCCTCCATGCGCCTCCTGTAACAACAAAAGACGAACAGAGCTAGCTGGAATGCATAGCTTGTTAGCACGATAGAGCAAATCATCATTCAAAATGTATTTGTTCCATGTTTTCCCTTCTTTACAATGTTCAAACACTTCCTTAAAGTCCAAATCAGTAGCATATAAATCCTTAATCGTCTCTAAACCAAAAATCTTGTGATCAAGTTGAGATAACATGGTGTAACGTCTAGAAAGTGCATCCGCAATCACATTGTCCTTTCCTTTCTTATGTTTTATGATGTATGGAAAAGACTCAATATATTCTACCCATTTAGCATGTCGTTTATTCAATTTAGCTTGACTTCTAATATGTTTCAATGATTCATGATCAGAATGTATAACAAATTCTTTAGGCCATAGATAATGTTGCCAAGTTTCTAGCACACGCACTAAAGCATACAATTCTTTATCATAAGTAGAATAATTCAGATGTGGACCACTCAATTTCTCACTGAAATAAGCAACTGGCTTACCTTCTTGAATTAGCACGCCTCCTACTCCAATCCCACTAGCATCACATTCTATCTCAAAAGTCTTACCGAAATCGGGGAGTTGGAGCAGTGGAGCATGGGTGAGCTTTTCCTTTAACAACTTGAATGCTTTTTCTTGTGTCGGTCCCCATGTGAAAGCTACTCCTTTCTTTGTCAACTCATTCAGCGGGGTGGCAATGGTGCTGAAATCCCGAACAAAACGCCGATAGAATCCGGCAAGACCATGAAAGCTTCTCACCTCGGTGACAGTCTGAGGGGTCGGCCAGCTCTTTATGGCTTCAATTTTTGCTTCGTCCACTTCAATTCCCTGTGGGGTAACAATATAGCCAAGAAAAGAGACTCGATCGGTGCAAAAGGCGCACTTCTCTAGGTTACCAAACAGACGTGCATCTCTCAAAGCATTAAAAACAGCACGCAGTTGTTCCACATGTTCTTCATGAGACTTGCTATATATAAAGATATCATCAAAATAGACCACCACAAATTTGCCAATGAAAGCACGTAAAACTTCGTTCATCAACCACATGAAAGTGCTAGGTGCATTGTTAATCCAAAAGGCGTGACTAACCACTCATATAAGCCGAACTTAGTCTTAAATGCTGTTTTCCACTCGTCGCCCAATTTCATTCTAATTTGGTGGTATCCACTACGCAAGTCAACCTTTGAGAAAATAATAGAACCACTCAATTCATCAAGCATGTCATCTAACCTAGGGATAGGATGATGATACCTTATTGTAATATTATTAATGGCTCTACAATCCACACACATACGCCAACTACCGTCTTTCTTAGGAACTAAAAGAACAGGAATGGCACATGGACTAAGGCTTTGTCGTACGTACCCTCGGTCCAAAAGCTCTTGGACTTGTCGTTGAATTTCCTTAGTCTCCTCCGGATTTATCCTATATGCAGCACGGTTTGGCAAAGTCGCTCCCGGGATCAAGTCGATTTGGTGCTTAATACCTCGAATAGGTGGCAGCCCCGGGGGTATCTCAGCTGGGAACACATCCTCATACTCCTGCAAAAGGTTAGTGACAGCAGGAGGCAAAGAGCTAGGCATATCATGAAATGAAAATAAAGCTTCTTTGCATATCAAAGCATAGCATGGTACATTATTCTAATTAATTTCAGCAAGATCGGATTTTGTAGCAAGCATAAGACCACCCTTCAATTTAATTCCCTCAGACCTAGAACTAGGTTCTTTCTTGTCTTTCTTAGGTGGGAAAATATTTTTAGCCACTTGCTGATTTTCAGATTCTAGTGCGCTCTCTTTTCTCTCATTTTCAGCTCTCTCTTTGTCAGATTGCACAATTTCAGCAGGGGTCATAGGGAGCAAAGTGATTTTCTTCCCTTTGTGCATAAGAGTGTATTTATTACTTCTACCATGATGAATTGCATCAGTATCAAATTCCCATGGACGGCCTAACAAAAGTGAACATGCTTGCATAGGCACTACATCAAAATCAGCAAGATCATGGTATGTTCCAATGGAAAATTGCACTCTCGCAGTTTGTGTTACATTCACCTTACCGCTGTTATTGAACCATTGATATGGTAGGGATGAGGGTATGCATGTGTGGGAAAGCAAAGCTTCTCCACCAGATCTGAACTCACCAAGTTATTGCAGCTCCCACCATCAATTATGGCATGAACACGACAGACCTTGACGATGAGATACATCTGAAACAAATTATGGCGTTGTAGCTTGTCCGCTTGCTCCATTTGAGTGCTCAATACTCGTTGCACAATGATTGTCCTATAATTCTCGGTGGCAGCGGTCCCTAAAATCTCCACGTCATCATCGTCCGTCTCATGGTCAACCTCATTATCTGCAAGGTTAGCTGCAAGAGCATTTTCATCCTCAACATCACTAGCACTAATGTACCCACCTTCTTCTGTTGCAATGTACGCTCGACGAATTAGGCAATCCTTCATGACATGGCCCATTCCCTTGCATCGGTGGCATACAATCCTAGTGGTACGACCTGTGGAAGCAACCGATGACGAGCTCTTTGTGGGCACCTGCACATTGTTAGATTTACTCACCTCAGGTGCTCATGACGGTGATGGTGCTATTGAACACGCCCTACTCGTGGAGGGGGCAGCAGGCTAAGTGGAAGAAGGTGGAGGTGCTGCTGATGTCGATCTTGGCGCCGATACACCACCAAAGTTGCTTCGTGTCCTTTGTTGTCTTCCCTGCAATTCTTTTTCTGCCAACATAGCAAGCTGGAACAATCTATTGATGTTATTGTATTATTTGTAATCAATTATGTCCTGGATTTCACGTCGTAAACCCCCATAAAAATGAGCCATCTTATCTTCTTCATCCTCAAATACCTCACAACGCAACATGCCTATTTGTAGCTCTTGATAGTATTCCTAAACAGATCTATTACCTTGATTCAAGCGTTGCAATTTCTTACGTAAATCACGTTTGTAAGAAGGAGGAACAAATCTGCTACGCATAGCTCGCTTTAATCTATCCCATGTATCCGGTTGTAAGCCAGAATTCACTACTTCGTTCCACCAAATGATAGCAAAGCCTTTGAACTCACTAGTAGCTTGTCTGACTCTATGTACTTCAGGAACTAAATGGGAGTTAAATTTTTGCTCAACAGTTATTTCCCAATTTAAATAAGCTTTAGCATCATATGTTCCAGAAAAAGAGGGTATGGTAAATTTAACTTTAGAAAAAGGATCATCATTGCGGTGATTAAAGTTATTACCTCCCATACCTTGACGTTTGTGATTCAGGCGTCGTTGTTGTCGTACATCTTGTGCAGCGGCACGAGCGTTGTCTTCTCCCTCCACATCATCTCCCATGACAGACTCTTCTTGATTTTCCACTCTGTGAGCTCCATTGGGGGGCGGCTGTCTCTCAAAATTCTCCAACCTGGTAAGAAGATTGGCAATGCTTCGCTCTATCCTCTCCAACCTGTGTTCATTATCTTGTCCAATCCTTGCGATGTTTGCATTGATGTCATTTAGCGCGTTGTTAAACTCATTCCGTGTAACACACTCATCTTCCTCAACAGCTGCCATTGTTAGTTGAAAGAAAGACAAAAGAAACAAAGACAATTAGTGGTATAATCCCTATCAACTACTTTGGTGGCAGAAGGTGGATTCACTAACTCTCAAGCGCCTTACCACGCTCTTACAAGTGTTCTTACCAACGCAACAGGAAGGTGCAACCGGTGGCTGGTTCGTGATACCGTGAGTAGAGCGTGAGCGAGGCGATTGCAAGGTAGGACATGAACTGATAAGAAGTATGTGGAGCTTGGAAGGCAATATCAGGTAGCAAAGGAATAAGCAATATCGAAAACAGAATAGCAAAGCTGAATGAATGTCCAAAGTACTTGTCGCAATTGCTGGCCTAAACGTGTTCCTAGAACTAGTTCAACCAGGCTAGGGATAAACTGAAGTACAAAGGACTCAAAGAATGCAAGCAATTCTGTTTTTCTCCATCTCTTCGTCTCCTTTTTGCTTCTCCCCTTTCTCTTCTCTTTGTTTTTTTTTTGCCGGTTTGGCTCTTTCTCTCCTCTTATATTTTTTTTAATTTTTTTTCACCTTTTTTTCTATCACAAATATCTACCTCTTAACTCAGAGGAGAAACAAAAACCTCACAATTTGGAGCAACAGACGACAGCAAACAGACGCCCGAAAGAATTGACAAAAACGGGACAGCAAACTTCCGGGCGCCGAAACTCGGTCTTAGAAGCTTTTTTGAGGGTCTAAAAATGCACAAGTCTAATGACTGTAATATTTTCACGTGCGTGTTGCCGTCCTCTTCGAAATAAAAAAAAGTAGACCCAAAACGGAGTTCGTATGCAAAAGTTATGGCCGTTTTAGTGAACGCTGCGCAGATTGGGTCTAATTCGAGCTTCACTTCTTTTCTGCGGTTCCGGTTAGGGTTAACCAAATGATAGGACTACGGCTTAAGAATAAAGGCTAGCGGTGGCTAGGCAATTGACACAATATGGCTCGCGACCTATCTAGGGCTTGCGGTGCGGGACAGATTACGCAAGGCGGCTCGCGAGGGCGAACCGAGTAGGACTCGGTTTGGTTTTCAGGCGTCGGTTGTGGTGGGTTGATCTAGGGCAGCGGAAAGACGTCAAACCAGATCTAAGTTTCACGACTACAACCAGCAACAAGACGATGACTATGGACATAAATTCAACAAAGCAAACTGAAAACGAAAATTGCAATGGCACAAGGAGTTGTAGGACAGTACGAACAGATCATCAATCTTTTTTTGTAGGGCTAATTTCTCTGGACTAGGACGATGGCAGCAATGATAAAGATGGGGAAACTAGTGTTACCTATCGGTAAACCGCGGCTCTGATACCACTTGATGCGCACGGTGGCCCAATCTTCCGATAGGTAGAGGTAAGTCGATTGGTGGAGACTCGACGTTGACGATCCGGCTTTCGATCCGAACAGACCAAACCCTGCAATCGCTACACCATGGCTCCGTTGGTTATCAACCATGCATGAACACGGTTGACCTCGCCAAGAAGGCTTATCCCTGCAAGCGAATCGAGAACACAAGCAAGAACGCATAAGAGCAATCTTAAATTGCGGATTGAAATTAAACACACGAAGTTGGGGTCCTACAAACCGATGATCGGCGATAAACAGACAATGGGTCTAGTTCAAATCTAAGCAAAACCCAAGTCTAAACGACGGCCTATTACATCCAATATATAGTAGTGAGGGGCTACCGGAGAGCAAGCGCTAAGCAATATGGTACTAATATTCGCCAGAGGTGGGGTGCCCCACCATGGGCCATGCCCACCATGACCGGCCAGCAGCTAGGGGGGCACACAACTGGGCTTGGCCTACACATGCTAACAAGGCCCAAAACAGCCCAAAGACATTGATTTCGTGTGCTATTTTGATGATTCCCGCCGACTGGTGATGAATCTGGAGCTGAGACTAGATCCATTGGAAAGATCTCGTCGTTATATTTCTAACAAGCACAAGAACTCCCCAATCGGACTTCGTATGAGAAATTTATGCCCGTTTTAGTGAAGGGCTGTCCGCTGACTCCGAATTGGACTCGGAGGCCGAATTGTGGATGACTTGAACCTCAGATTGACTTGGCGTTCTTCTCCCATGTTCCTAAGCAGTAAGACATCACAAATATTTAGTAGCATCCCATCCTCAATAATATTATTATGATGAATAGCGAGAAACGAGCTCACCTTATGATTTAATTGACATGCATGAGCTCGTGTCATAGGACCATGATGTATGCGTGTATCCAAAGGAGTGATGTCCTCATCACTAGTCTCAACGCCAAATAGGAAGACGCGCTCGTCACCTTCCTCCGGTCTAATTCCGACGTGTTTGCTTGGCACCCGTCCGAGATGATCGGGGTCCCCAGGGAGGTGATCGAGCACCAATTGGCGATGCTGCCCGGCGCGCGGCCTATCCGGTAGAAAATCCGGAGACAGGCCCCCGAGCGGCAAGATGCCATCCGGCAGGAGGTAGAGAAACTTCTGAGCGCAGGGATTGTCCGTGAGGTCTCTCACCCTGAGTGGCTCGCCAACCCTGTGCTCGTAAAGAAGTCCAACGGGAAGTGGAGGATGTGTGTCGACTTCACCGACCTTAATAAAGCCTGCCCAAAGGACCCTTACCCGCTGCCTCGAGTTGATCTCATCGTCGACTCGACCGCGGGCTGCGAACTGCTGTGCTTTCTGGATGCGTACTCCGGGTACCACCAGATTAACATGGCCCCTAAAGACGAAGAGAAGACCGCATTCGTCACCCCTATGGGCGTGTATTGCTATATCAAAATGCCATTTGGGTTGAAGAACGCGGGTTCAACCTACCAGCGCACCATGCATGCCATATTCCGCCCCTAAGTTGGGTGCAACCTGGAGGTGTATGTAGACGACTGGTAGTGAAGACCAAGAAAGGTGAAGGGATCATTGAAGACTTGGAGGAAACCTTCGCCAACCTCCAGAAGGGCAGACTGAAACTCAACCCGAGAAATGTGTGTTCGGGGTGCCTTCTGGTAAATTGTTAGGGTTCCTCGTATCCAGTCGTGGCAACGAGGTTAACCCCAACAAGATAGCGGCAATTGAGCATATGAAACCGCCCACTCGACTCAAGCAAGCTCAGTGCTTGGCGGGTCGATTGGCCTCCCTCGGGCGTTTCATCGCCCGGTTGGGAGAAAGAAGTTTGCCTCTATTCAAGCTGCTCAAGAAGACTAACCATTTTGAGTAGACGGAGGAAGCTCAACTGGCCTTTGAAGACCTAAAGCAGTACCTCTCCTCACCACCAGTACTGGTCGCCCCACAGCCTGGCGAGCAGTTGCTTTTGTACATAGCTACCACCCCTGCGGTGGTAAGCGTTGTGCTGGTGGCGGAGAGGAATAATGTTCAGAAGCCGGTTTACTTTGTCAGCAAGGTGTTGCACGACGCGGAAACTCGATATTCGCAAGCCCAGAAGATGTTATACGTTGTCCTGGTGGCATCCAGGAAACTACGCCATTACTTTCAGGGGCGAGAGGTGGTGGTCGTTACGGCCTACCCGTTGAGGGAGATCCTCCACAACCGGGAAGCGGAGGGCCGTATCGCCAAGTGGTCGGTGGAACTTGGGGAGTTCTGCCTCAAGTTTGTCCCCCGCACCGCCATCAAGAGTCAAAAACTGGTGGAGTTCGTTGCTGAATGGACTCCCACCGCCTCAGAGAATGAAGAAGACCCCGTGCCTTCCCCTGGATGCTATTCTTCGACGGCTCATTCAGGCTCGAAGGCGTGGGGGCTGGGGTGGTCTTGATCGCCCCAACCGGTGACGTCCTCCGGTACGTGATCGTCCTTGACTTCAAGGCCACTAACAACATTGCTGAGTACGAAGGGTCGCTAGCGGTCTGTGGCGCCGCGACTTTGGGAATTCGACGCCTTCAAGTCAAGGGAGACTCTCTGCTGGTGATCAACCAGGTGCGCAAGGAATTCCAATGCTCCGACCCGGTCATGGCCGCTTACCTGTCGGAAGTTCAGAGATTGTAGCGCCGCTTCGATGGACTGGGTTTTACCCATATCCCTCGACGAGACAACCATCTGGCGAACGAGCTGTCTCAGCTCGCTTTGTCCAGATCATTTATTCCAACCGGAATCTTTGAGGAAAGACTATCTCAGCCGTCCGTACTTCTTTACCAAATCGCCAAATCTCACTTGTCTCCCTGTACATCGTCACTCGTTGTCGTTCGTAGTTCCTCAAAATTCTGCATCCATAACATCACCCCTCCCAGAAAACTCTGCTTGACCCCAAGCACCAGCCAAAGGAAAACTTTGTTTGAGCACATTCAAGTCTTCCCATGTAGCCATATCTATCGGGATACTAGTCCATTTAATCAAAACTTGTGGTACTGCCGAATTCCCTTTCTTGACAAGGCGACGATCCAAAATGGACTCCGGTTCTGTAGACTCCATGTTGAGATCTGCTATGCGTGGAGGTTGCTAAATACAGAAGTATAGTCTGGAACAAAAGACTTGAGATGAGAAACATGAAAAACGGGATGTATCTGACTCCCTGCTAGCAGCTCCAACTTATAAGCCGCCTGACCAATTCATTCACTTACTCGGTACGGGCCAAAGAACTTGAATGCCAATTTAGGAAATGGCCGATTAACAACCGAAGATTGTGCATAGGGTTGCAGTTTTAGGTACACTTGTTCTCCATGTTGGAACTGCCAGTCCGATCGTTTTTTATCAGCTTGAATCTTCATGCGGTTCTAAGCAGCTTTCAGATGATGCTTCAGCAAGGCATTGTGGGCTGATTTTTCAGTGAGTAAATCATGCACTGTCTGATAGGAAACATTAAAAGGACTCAACATCTCACCATATCTCGGTTCTGAACCATAGAGTGTCTTAAATGGAGAGCAATTCAGCGATGTATGGTAACAAGTGTTGTACCAAAACTCTGCCATAGGCAACCAACTGTGCCACTTGGTGGGAAAATCATGCATGGCGCAACGCAAATACATCTCCAGGCACTGATTGACACGCTCACTTTGCCCGTCTGTTTGTGGGTGATAAGCTGTGCTATATTTCAATTTGGTATCCATGGCAGTAAATAACTCCCTCCAAAATGAGCTGGTGAAAATTTTGTCGCGATCGGACAGTATGGAACGCGGCATACCATGAAGCTTGACCACACTATCAAAAAATATCTTAGCCACCTGGGGAGCTGTAAAGGGATGTTTAAGGGTTAAAAAATGGGCATACTTGGAGAAATGATCAACCACTACCAATATAGTATTGTATCCATCCAATTTAGGAAGACCTTCAATGAAATCCATAGTCACATCTTGCCAAGCTCCCTCGGGCACTGGCAAAGGTTGTAGTAAACCGGGTAACCTGGAATGTTCATGCTTGGCCTGTCGGCATACGCTGCACTGTTGAACAACATTGGCCACATCTTGTTTCATGCCAGACCACGTAAATAATTTCTTCACCCTTTGATATGTGGCTGAGATCCTAGAATGGCCTCCAAGAGCGTTGGCATGAAATGCATTGATAATCTTAGTTTGCAATGCTGAATGTGTTGAGCTTTAGTATCAGTAACATAAGAGTTTAAAACTTCTTGCACCCACAGCGGTTGGCAACCAGAAACTGCTTGTAATGCCATAACATGGCTCATCCGAGACAATGCATCTACTGCCCTATTAGAAGATCCCTTCTTATACTGAATTTTAAAATGTAACCCCATCAATTTCGTCATTGCTTTTCGCTGTAAATCCGAAGCCAATTGTTGGTCACCAAGATAACAGAGGCTGCGGTGATCAGTATGAATGATGAACTCCCCTTGCTACAGATATGGACGCCAACGATCAACTACCATAATAACGGTGAGAAACTCTTCTTCGTAGATCGACAACTTCTGATGATGTGCACTAAGTGCCTTGCTCAAAAATGCAATAGGATGACCTTGTTGCATTAAAACTGCACCGATGCCCACCTCACATGCATCCGTTTCCACAACAAAAGTCTGATGAAAATTCGAAAGTGCCAGTACAGGAGTCTGAGTCATAGCCTTTTTAAGCTAGACAAAAGAAGCAGTAGCTTCTTGATCCCAATAAAAGGATTTCTTCTTCAACAAATTAGTAAGTGGGCGAGCAATAATACCATAATTCTTGACAAATTTGCGATAGTACCTAGTCAAACCCAAAAAACCCCTCAGCTCTGTCACATTAGTGGGTTGTGGTCAATCAACCATTGCTTGCATTTTAAGTGGATCGGTTGCAACTCCATCAACTGAAATGATATGTCCGAGATACGTCAAACAGTGTTGAGCAAAGTCACACTTCGATTTCTTTACAAACAACTGATGTTGCCTTAAGGTGTCCAAGACCAAAGACAAGTGTTTCACATGAGACTCCAATGTTGAACTGTAGACCAAGATGTCATCCATAAACACTAAAACAAATTTACGCAAATACGGGGCAAGGATGGAGTTCATAAGGCATTGGAATGTTGCCGGCGCATTTGTCAACCCAAAGGGCATCACTCGGAACTCAAAATGTCCATGGTGAGTCTTAAAGGCAGTCTTCTCCATGTCACTCTCAACCATTCTTATCTGATGGTAACCCGACTTCAAGTCCAGTTTAGAGAACTACCGAGTGCCTGCCAATTCGTCCAACAATTCATCAACCACCGGCATCGGAAATTTGTTATTGATAGTGATGTTGTTCAATTTGCGGTAATCCACACAAAACCGCCAGCTACCATCTTTCTTTTGCACAAGTAGGACCAGCGATGCAAACGGGCTCAAGCTAGGTTGAATCAAGCCAGTACACAACATTTCGGACACTTGGTGTTCAATTTCGTCCTTGTGCATCGGTAAGTATCGATATGGTCTATTGTTTACTGGTATGGATCCCGGAATTAAGGGTATTGCATGATCATAAACCCTTACCGATGGTAACTGAGTGGGTTCTGCAAACACATCCGTAAACTGTTCAAGAATGGCCTGAACGGCTGATTGAACTGACTCGGTTGCCAGAACTGACACAGTCGGCTGTATCAAAGCGACTGCCCATATTTCATTCCCAGAAGTCCATTTGTGTAACTGATGCACTCTTATTTCATTTACTGACTCAGTCGAGTGCCCACCTAGTCCTTGCAACTGGACCATCTTCCCTTTATGCATGAATTCCAAAGTCTTGAATTTCCAGTGACATGTCATAGGACTGTGCAATTGAAGCCAATCCATCCCTAACACCGCATCATATGCTCCTAACTCCAAAACTCTCATGTCTGTCTTAAATGTGCAGCCCTGCACCCACCACTCCAACTACGATACAAACAGATCACAAGAAAGAGTGTCCCCATTGGCTACATATACTTGTACTGCCGGAATTTTCTCCGTTTCTAGTTTGGTGCGCTCGAGGAAGGCTGCATTGACAAAGCTGTGAGAGCTTCCAAAATCGATTAAGACCAACATTGCCAAGCTTCCGACCATTGCTCGAACACGTATAGTTTCAAAATCCTCCATTCCAGCCAAAACGTGTAATGACAAATTATATTGCTCTTGCTCTTGTTCAAATGCTCGATCATTGTCCTCTAACACTTGTAGAACTTCATCACTAAGATGTTCTAAAGTTGCCCCCAACTCCATGGCATGTGCTTGTACTCCCGACAACCCTTTCCAACGATGCTCCTTATCAAATTTTTCACCACACTTGAAACACAAGCCTCGGGCACGTCTATAATCCCTCAATTGATGTGCTCTACTCAGATCATCCAACTTGTTCTTTCCCATGACACCATCACTATTAGTTGTATTTCCACCTTTGGCTGCATAAAATGTTTTGGAGAATCTCGATCGAAACTTCTCTCATTTCTCCTCTTGAATCAAAGCTAGTAAAAATGCTTTACGGACAGAGTCAGGTAATTGAAGCTCTACTTCATATCTCAACTCGTCCTTGAGTCCCAGAATGAGGTGATTGACAAAAAATTCTTCAGTACAAGCCTTGCTGTAAGCTTTGATCTTATACATAGTACTTTCAAAGCTCATCTTGTATTCTAACACAGTGCCTATTTGTTTCATCTGAATTAACTCTCTGATATACCTCCGAGAATCATAAGTTCCAAATTCAGAATCCACAGCAGCCATAAAATGATCCCAATTCCCCACCGGATGCTCTTCCTGGTAAACTTGCAATCACATCGCCGCATTCCCCTCCATGTGCATCGCTGCTGCCATCACCCATAAGGATTCATCGATATTGTACATCTGAAAATACTTCAAGCAGCGAGTCTCCAGATCCGTGGTTCTTCTCCATCAAACTTGGGAAATGTTACCTTGGGCATAGGTGGTTTCCTCTCTCCATGCCATGCTTCTGACGTTGGCGATGGTGCCATCCGATTGAACCTGGAACTATTGGAGCTGACAGGAAAAGGGAACGGTGCACCTTTTCCCAGTAATCCTGCTGGTGTAGTAGCCAACACACCAGCTTGTTTTGATGATGATCCTGAGACGTGAGATGGTGTCAGAGTTCCCATCTCCTCATCCTGTTGCGCCGGTGAATGCCCCATTTTCTGAAATTGCTCCATTAACCCTTGACTTACCGCCCGATGCTCCTCCACTTGAACTTGGATCGCTGGGATGGTATCAACTGGTTTGATTTTCTCAACGATGAAATCAAGACTAGCCTTCAAGGATTCCCACCTCTCATCCATTTGTGCCCACCTGGCATCGGACTGATCCGCCACTTCGCCCATTGCATCCAGCATCAACTTGGTCTGCACAGATGGTTTTGGCGGCGCCGTGATGTCTTTCCCCACATTGAACCAACCAATCAGAAATATGCGAACTCAAATCGTTTAATCACGAGAACACATACGGCTGCTTGGGATTTTACGGTTCAAACGAGCAAGGAAAAAAATCTTCAGCGATCGGATGGCTCTGATACCAAATGTAATGACTCCTGACCAGAAACTTTAGTTTCTGATGTGAGACCACAAAACCAAGAACCAAATGCACCCAGATTGCACCGCACAGAAGAGAGACGATGAACAGAAGGAAGAACGAGAGAGAGAAAACAGAGGGGAATCAATTCATTACTTTTTTCATAGTCTGTTCTGTTACAACCGATGTATTTATATTGTCTGATAAGCCCTTACAAGTGGGTCCCACTATCTTACTTCTTTACCAAGTCGCCAAATCTCACTTGTCTCTCGTTGTCGTTCGTAGTTCCTCCCAATTCTGCATCCATAACAGTTTTACAGCGGTAAATCACTGAAAGCGTAAAACAAAACTCGATAGAAATGAAAAGGCACGCGATGGGGGTAATTTGAACGAAACGACAAAAGCTCGGCAATTGAGGAGAGTGCGGCAATAGGGTGGGACGGGAAGAGTTGCGCTAGGGCAGCGTCGATGTTGTCCAGGCAGCCCAATCGAGCGAGGCTGCGGAGGTGGGCGAGCGGGACGGGGAGCTCAATGGCCCCAGCTGCGGCGGCGGTGGAGAGGAAGCAGCGACCGGAGGCGGCGACCATGGCTACGACAGAGCTGGGTGGGATCGAGATCAGGTTCCAGTTAGGGTTTGTTTATTAGAGGTGGGCCTGTATTGGAGGCCTGGGCTACTTTTCCTGCCCATTTCTGCTGGGCCTTTCTTCCAATGTTTTATTGGCAAGTAGAGTAAAAGCAGTGTTTATCTTTGCATATTCAGGTACAAAATTACTACATCAAATTCTATTTAACTCAATTATCTAAGATAATCGTGATAAGTTACACACTTGAATCTAGCAACAGCCTTTTTTTTCTCCTTGTAATCGGAACCAGTAAAGAACACACCAGCATACGTAAGACAGAATGACAATAAGGAGGACAGCCTCAAGAAGGAAGGAATCCTAAGGCTATATAGCCTATAGACATGATCAACCTCCCCGATGATAAAAACGGCAGCGTCAAGAAAATGATCAGTCTTTCTCCTTGTCGATAAGAAACAGACCGACTGAAACATAGATAGAGGTAGGTAAATTATTCATTGTAAGTTAGATCCACAATGTCCTATGATTCAGGTGACAGGGCAATGTCCTGAAAGATTTTCGTACAGATCAAACAAGCAGGACAACCATTGGCCCGGCAAAAGAGGCCTTGAATTCTCTCACGAAAACAGGAGCCACAACTGTTCTTCAGTATATTTCAGCTAACGAACTAGAAGCCTGCAGATGCAACTACTCTCCGGCTTCAGACCAGTGAAGAGGGACAGTCACATCACACAGAAACATGTACTACACCGTAGCACCAGCCTCCTCTTTCCTTTTGCGAGCCCACCTTGGGCTAACCTCGATAAGCCGGTGTGGCATGAGCTGTCTCTCCTTCCTGGTTAGCTTCTTATAGTTGCTAACTCTGAGTTTCGCAATCTTTGCCTCTTCCTCAGCAGTAGCCTCTCTAACCACCACTGTCAATCTGCACCTAGGTCTCACCATGACACCACACCTTCCTTTGGCATGGTAAGACAACCTCTTCAGGTAAAGTCCTTTCCCCACAAAGGCCTCCTCTGTGGTGTCGAAAGAAAAGGGTAAGAAAGGAATGACATTTAATTTATTACAAATATGGAGGGAAATGGGCGCTTCCTTTAGATCTTACCCACAATAAGTTTATCAGGATCCAATCCGTGGTTGTGAGCTGCATTGGCACGAGCAGAATGGATCACCTGCAGTGATTGGTAGGAAGAAATGCTCATGAAAAATATCAATGGTCGCTGCCCTATCAATCACAGGAAGCAGTTGAAAGGGCACGATTTTGCTAGTTACAGAACCTGGTACACAGTTTTCGCAGCCCTTTTAACTGTCACTTGCAGCTGCAATAGGGCATCTTCCACACGCATTCCTCGAACCAGCTTGGCTACCAAATTCACCTTCTTGGGGCTCTAAAACGGCCAGAAAGATTAGAAATAATTAGAGAGAGGCGTCTCTTGACGGAAATGGTAAAAGATAATGATCAGTACACCAGTTAATGAAGTCTGTGCTGCCTTAATCTAACAACATGTATATGCTAAACATTCCAGTCAAGTGACATATAACCAAAAAACAGCTTACCAAATGTTACAGACTTCCAGCTTTCCCAACCAAATAAATTTAGTCACGAATAAGAAACTACAAAGTACAAACACATGCTGAACTGAGGTTAAGCAACAAGTGCTGCTTCAACCAAATAGACGTGTAGACAATGAAAGCTTTCTATTTTTCATCTTTACTAACAGTGTGCTGCCTATGCTACATGACCATTTAAAATATCATGAACACATATTTAACAATTTCGGAGAATACATACAGCAGCTTAATGCAGCTAATGCATGATATTCTGCATACTGGAAGTTTCATTGTTGGCAACATTCCCGGCATGTAATCATTTTAGGAGGACTATAGCTAGCTGTTTACCTGCTTGATATCCTTCTTGATGGCTTGGACCTTCAGTCGCTTAACCACTGCCCCTTTTTTGTCAGTTTCTTCTGCATTCCCCGGTGGAGGTGTCAAAGGAGAAGAAATGGGAACCATTGCATCATCTGCAGCAAGCAAGTCCCTTGTGGTTGATATTCCCTGAAATGAAACACCAAGTATACATGTAAATAACTACACCAGTGAGCTAATGTAATTTTACGCCAAACATAACACAAATGAAAGATACGGCATTATGAAGCCAAGGAATGTGATCATATGGTGCCAATATGGCACCCATTTAACCAATGACACAAAAGTTGATGTTTATGAAAGTGCTCCTCAGAATTGAGCGGTGTCAAACAGAGGCAATTGCAAAAACATAATTTTAGTTCTTATCAAAAGTCAGCCAGTAGCCCTAAAGAAGCATGGCTGCAAACTGAAGCAGCATGGGAAGAGTGAATACAGCATTGTGGATCAGCTGATGGAAGTTCACTGGAATCCCCCTGCAGGCAAAAGCTTGTGCCCTCAAAAAAATTGTGTATTGGCCTACATGGTTACGGATCACGATCGTCAGAAAGCAATAAAAAGAGTGAACATTAGCTACAAAAAAGTAACAGTTGTAAACAAAAGAACATGAATAGAGAAGTTGCGAGTTCTCCCAGGACAAATACTTGATATTGTGGTGTAACATCACATTACTGTATCAGAGCTCATCAAAAGAGTGATACAACCAAAGCTAAAAGAATCACAGTACCAACATGGAGCGCTTACTTTATTTTAGGATTCTACAATGAAATCCTATATTTTTCTAGCAATTCTACTACTACGAACCAAAGAAGGACCCTCAAATTCTTTTTTGAAATTAAACTAAGCATGCTATTCTGAATCGAACTAAAGTCAAACTTTTTAGTGCTTATAAATTATTATATTATGGCTTTATCCCATTCATAGAAAGCAGATAAAATGAGAAATCTTTGGCATCCAATCTGATTAGAATATCATTAAGTGACAGAATTTTATTCTAGGAATGTTTTATCAATTCATTTTCATTCAATTTGTATCCCTGGCAAATTCGATCTTTCCTCGAAATTGTCTCTAGTCATATGTATGAAATACATATATGAAAGAGGGATAAGAAAACATGGATTTATCAATAATGGCACAATAACAACTGACACAAAATAAACAGAAACAAAAAGGCTTAATAATCCTTAATCCAAAACCCACTTTCTCATCAGCCTCGATAAGCAATGACCTAAATTCAACCAACCGTGTACTTGAGATGATGTTATCGATGCATATCGACACAATAACTAAATGAAGACTTGAACCGCAGGGGCAAACAGGCACGCACCCATGCCAAACGGAGTATTCGCGCTGCTAATATAGCTGGCCGCGAAAACACGACCATCCTGCTTCGCTGCCGCCTCCGTCGCCCTGCCGAGCCGGCGAAGAATGGCACGAGCGCCCGCAGCCCGCCAGCCCACCATGGCCCAAGGACCTGCGAGATCGTTCCACCCATCATATAAACCTCTCAGGAAACGCCATACGATCCCACAATCTCTTTACACGCTGAATAGGACGAACAGGTTACCTGATCGCCGCAGCCGCCGGAGAAAGAAAAAGAATACGGCCGCCGTAGGGGGCGGCGGCGGTGTGGGTTTGGAGAGAGTGGCGGATCAGCGACGAACGGAGGGAGGCAGTGGACCGTTGTATGGGTCTGGTAACTAATTTTTATGGGCCTTTTGTTTCTTGAGCAAGTTCTTTTGCGGTTGAGGTGCGAATTGGGAAGAGGAGGCAAACTGGATCAAGAGGAAGCTTTTTTTTTTTTTTTTTTTTTGGGTACAACTAGCTTGGCAGTAATCTCAAACAAACAAATTTAACAACACATATGTGTCATCTTTTATATCCATCTCCCCATTTTCTCTTTTCCCACTCATTTCTCCCACCTCTCTTCTTCCCTATCTAACAAAAATTTTAAAATTAGAACATTTTAACTTTTAAATAGAAAGCTTCAACTCAAAATTTTTTAAATAAAAAAAAATAAATCAAAAAGTTTTAACTTGAAAATTTTCAAATTAGAAAGTTTTAGCTAAAAAACTTTAGATAAAAAATTATCAAATTAGAAAGTTTCAACTCAAAATTTTCAAATTGAAAAGTTTCAACCCAAAATATTTAAAAAAGAAATTTTTCAAATTTGAAAGTTTCAACCAGGAAAGTTTGAACCCAAAGAGTTTCAACTCGAAAATTTTCAAATTAAAAACTTTCAATTCAAAAACTTTTGGTTCAAAATTTTTCTATTAAAAAACTTCTGGTTTAAAAAGTTTTGATTTAATATTCAACTCAAAAATTTTCAAATAAAAAAGTTTCAACTCAAAAAAATTTAAATCGAAAAAATTTAAATTAGAAAGCTTCAACTGAAAAAAATTAAATCGAAAAGTTTCAACTTCAAAACTTTCATTTCAAAAGGTTTTAGTTTGAAAAAATTTTATTTAACAAACTTTTGGTTCAAAAAGTTTCACTTAATTTTTTTTTTGAAAATGGTTAAAAATACTTGTTTGCAAAACCTTGAGGGAAATTTGAAATGCAAAAGCTATTTTGAGTTTGAGGGGAAGGTAATAGAGGAGGAAAGCGGAATGAATCACTTGTCACAAGGAGGTTAGGCCTCTAAGAGGTAAGGGAAGTAGGAGAAGGAATGAGGTGATGTAATTTATCACAAGTAGAAGGCATTTGAGGGGGAGATGCTACCACTTGTTACAAAAAGAAGGTGTCGTCACAAAAAATTTGATGAAAGTGTCCTCAATTTAGCATATAGTAGATAGTAGATAAATAGATTGGTCAAGTTCAACGATGCTTTCGCTCTCCATCTTTTTCATGATTGATAATTCATTTATCTCCCTACCAATTATTCATCTATATTTGGGTCCTTTAAGCCCTGTTTGGCAGAGCTCTAGGTCCTAGCTCCACCTCAGATCTGAAACTTGTAGACTAAAATAAAGTGAATTAAGTTTATTTATTTTTTTCTAAAATATAAACAAGATGATCCACCTAAACACTCTTAATATATCTCCATCTTTAACTTCACGGGTCTGATAGAGTTAGGAATACTTAGCTCCACCAAATCCATAGATCTAGTGGAGAGCTAGAGCTAGAGCTATGCCAAATAGAACCTTTAGATTTTGTTTGCTGCTCCTCCCGATCTGATCTGGGGTTTAGGTTGGTGGTTTTGGGAAGTGAAACTAGCATGAATTGGAAAATGTGCTTAAAATAGCGATGTTGTGCAACACATCCTTCGGGATTGTTCGGTTGACTCGACGAGTGTCCTCTAATGTGTTGAATGGGTATGTTTTTGGTAAGATAAGGATATTTTTTCATGTGTCCTCTAATGTGTTGAATGGGTATGTTTTGGTAAGATAAGGATATTTTTTCATGTGATTGTTGTATGCTATTCTATCTGTCTAAGTTTATAGGACATGATTTTGGTTCTTATTTTTCTGGTCTATAACTATAGGGTGTATTTTGGGTCTATTAATTTTTGCTTTTGATCTAGATTCTAACCCCAAAAGCTGAATAAAAAAACAAATAGTCCGATTCTAGAATCCGATTCTCACAATCTAACCGATCCATATACACTAGAATCCGCAATATACTTCATATGTGCTTTTGGATTCCAGTTTTTAGAGAATCAGCTTCTCTATAACTACAATCCAGAATTACTTTTAGAGAATCCAAAGTAAAAACAAATAGACCCTTTATGTTTCAATACAAAATTTAGTGTGATATCCCTTTATACCCCTAATAAATATCTAGATTTACTTGATATTTTCTACATGTGTATATTGAATATAGTGCTCAAAGATAATAATTAGGGGGTAATCTAGTCATTTTTAATATCTCATTGATCTATATACTAAGAAAAAATATATCATATAAACTTGAACGGAAGGAGTCTAATTTCATATGATAATCAAGGCAAGATGTATTGATGTTAGTGTACAAAAGCACGCGGTTGTCTCTTTTCCAAAAGAAAATAGTAGAAATTTGAACTATTAAACCAAGACTTAAAAGATACTGGTCATTTCCTCTCAAGTACAAAAACACGCCGTAACTACTATCGATCCACCCACACCCTCTTTCCAGTCGGTGTTCTGTTGGGCCAAACCGGCCGGGTTAGCACGGCGTAGGCCTATCGGGCCACATGTCTAAACTGTATCGTGATGGTTTGATTCGCATTCGGTGAGTTTAGGCATAGCCCATTTGCAATTCATGCCCGTTTCGTGTCGTGTTGATCTAGACTTAGCCCATTTGCACTATTACAACAAGAGGAAAGAAGCAGACAATGCACAAGACTAAGACAGTGGATACAAATATTGATGGAAAAGAAAGTAAATTTTGTTCATTTCTGAACATGTACAAAGTTATTGTCTTGTTATGAACATGAGTATAGGCCAAAAAAAACTTTGTAGTGCTTGCGTGAGTACAGAATGCTTCTTAGTACAAAGATTTGTACCTTGCAAAAAGTTACTTTCTCTCCCCGTCTGTCTTAATCTATCTCATCTCTGTTCCTCTATCTCACTCGACTCTCTCAGCTCTCCCTCTCTCGCTCGTTGCTCCCTCTCAACGCTAGAGACGCACGGTCCTTTGGTAACTGTAGATTAAGTGCCGGATGAGATGTGATGCGCACACGAGGGTGTCCGATCTTCTGATGAGAACGATACGACGATTTGGAGAGTTGATGAACTCATGATCTTGGCTTCCAACCAGCGAGGAAAGGAAACCGGCAATCGCAATGCCACCAACGTGAGTCGATAAACCACGGTTAGACGTAATGGATCTTTATCCCTGCTAGCAATCGAGAAACTTGCACGAAAAAGTGAGAAGCAATCTGAAAATTAGATACCAATAAACTCACGAACACGAAGTTGAGGTTTTGTTTCTCGCCTCGGGCGGTCTAGTCGACACGTGCGGCATGAGGAGGGACGCACACGGGGTTTACTAAACACAACAAAACCTAAAGAACAACATATGGGGGTGGTGGCCATATAAAGAGGTGTGGCCATGGGTGGGGTGCCTAAGCTAAGGGCGTCTACCACTAAACCCTAAAGATACATGGGCCATAGGCCCAAAAATACGGTGACGCAGCACCGGACAGATTTGGCCTGTGACACTCTTCTGCGTTTTCCCGTCGATCTGGAGTGAATTTGGATATGGGGCTGGATCCATTGGAAAGCTTAACTACTAAGCTTTCAAACGAGTGGTCGTACGTCAAAAACAGAGCTCGGGAGCCCGAGATATGCCCGTTTGAAGTTGAGGTGCTGCTAGATGGCCAAACTGGACTCGGTGACGAATTGGGCTTCATCATGGGCCTTCCTTGGCATATGGGTTGTCCTTGGTGAGTGGTCTTAACACGCTAGGTCAGCAAAGGTGGATGGAAAGACCGAGCTTTTGGATTAAGCCCTCCATGCGACGTAGACAAAGTGGCGGCCAAAACACCGAAGTGCGGCAACGAAGGTGTCGCTGGGAGAGAAATGGCAGCGGTCGTATCCATGATTGGGATGTCCTCATCATCCTCCCCTTCTTGAATTGGAATCGTCCTCAACTCCTTCTCATGCTCCTGCAAAAGGTTAGTGGCAACAGGAGGCAAAACACCAGATAATTGCAATGGTCCTATACTAGCCATGTTATCTTGTAAGAGAACTTTTGTAGCTAACAAAACTTTACCCTTCAACTTCAGATCAGGTTTTTGAGCAATTGGTGTACTTGAATGGGTTGATTTACTAGCTACACTTTTATTTCCACTCTCTTCCTTTTCTTTCGGAGCTCTTTTTACATCAATTTTTCTCAATTCTATGGAAGATATGGGTTCCAAAGTAAATTTCTTTCCCTTGAAAGTAAAGGTGTACTGATTGGTCCTACCATAATGTATGGCATCTATATCATATATCCATGGTCTACCCAATAAAAGAGAACAAACATCTATGGGTACAACATCATAAACAACAATGTCATGATAAGAACCAATAAAAATAGGTACGAGTACAGTTTTTGTTACCTTAACCTTATCGTTAGAATTGAGCCATTCAATTTCATACGGTTGTTGTAGTGGACATGTGGCCATGCCAATCTTCTCGACCATGTCCACACTAGCAAGGTTGTTGCAACTACCTCCATCAACAATAACATGCGCTGCTCGTTCGTTGACTACAAACTTTGTTTGGAAGATGGTATGGTGCTGATTTGGCTCATCACGTGTGGGTTGCACATGTAGCACTCGTGTTACAACAAGAGCTGGGTATTTTTCTGCCGAAGCAGCATCACAAATCTCTTCTTCTTGTTCTGCATTATTAGTGACAACAAGAGCATATTCATTTTCATCAATGTCACTAGCACTAGAGTACTCACCATTTTCTCGTATTATGAGGGCACGTTGGTTTGGGCAATCACGCATCATTGGTTTTAGTGATTGATTTTAGATTAATGCTTAAACTTTGTTTAATAACAAATCTAATCTTTATGAGACTAACATGTTTATTGAGCTTATTGTTAGTAGTCTCATATTTGGATGGAAAGTGGAAAACCCAAGGTATGTATGCATATTTATTATATTATTCATTGCATACTTTGGATTCGAGTTAAAATATGAATTCTCCATTATGTTAACCACAAAATGTGCATTATGTTTTCCAATCCATATATTACATGGATGCACATATTTAGGGGGGTTCAAGCTTTAACTTAAAGTTTCATAAGTATTGATCTACTCTTCACTCCATATATACAGGATCAATATATTGAAACATATCAATTTAAATGAAAGTTTAAATTGAGTTCATTTGTCTTCTAATCATCAAAGAACATTTCATCATGTGTTGATGGTGTTCTTGTAATTGATTAATGACAAGTGGAGAGTTCTTGAGTAGTATGAAGCATCAGTAGCATCATGTGCTCAAGACACATTTAAATTCATTAAATTGATTTAGGTTGTGCTCAATCGATATAAGTGGCATCCATTATGGGTCAATGGAGCGCAAGAGATGATTGAGATAACCATGTGTTTTGGACTAACCATTTTCTATGAGTTGTGATGAAATAGGGTTAGGTCTAAATGTTGAAAAGATGAGAGGGTTCATCAAGAAGCAATTAACAAGATGATGAGATAGCCGGGTGATGATCCCGGAAAAAGAGAAGTAGAGCTGGGTGATGATCTTGAAGAAATAATGATTGAAGATCATGAAGACTTCAAGAAAGAGAGCGAAGTGTTATTCCCGGAGGAAGAAAAAGATTGAAGATATTAAGACCCCAAAGGGGATCGCTCGCGTGCGACGCAAAGGTATAACTAGATAGGCTAAGGATGTTTCCTAGCTTTGTGTCTAGATTTAGCGCCATACTATTAAGAGGGGTTGAGTTTTTAGTTTGAGCTTCATCTTATGGTGATAAACTTAATTCATAGTCACTCGAGCTCAAGTCACTTCTTATTTGGTTTTTCGCATAGTAGCTTTGATTTGCATGTATTGCAAACGGGATGAGCTAATGCGTTGGCTTTTGCATGAAATTTGTTTTTGCATTTGTTGCAATTGTTGAACTTCATATTTGTTCTTTAAATCAAAATCCTTATTTGAGTTTGATTTGGTTGCTTGGAGTTAGGCTTTTGGCATGTATTGCAAAGCGAGGATGCTCGAGCGTGAAATGGATTAATTGTTTATTTGCAAGTTCGTTGTGCGAATAAATGGGAGGTCTATGGGTTCCGGTCCTGAAAGCACGTGATACTTGCACCGTGGTTTCTGCAAGTCAGTTTGGGTCGTGGTTTGACCATCACATAGCTAAGAGGATAAACCTTATAGACTCCAGGATTTTATTGCTTAATACGTTCTTGCAAATATAATCTTTGAAGCGTTTGCGAAATGTGTTCTTCGCAAATTGTTTGGAGTTTGGTTGAAATTCTTTGAGCATGGTTCAGTGGTGTTGCAAAGGTGTTTTGCAACTTAGTGTGATCTTGGTTTGATCACCATATGGCTCAAAGAATAGTTGTTGAAGTTTCAGAGAAAAGGTTTGAGTTAAAAACCCTGTTTTCTCTGTGTTGTCGGCACTACCGCAGTGTTAATGTTGGTAGTACCGCAGGGTCGGGAGTACCGCCGTATGGGCGTGGTAATACCGCTCAGACGGTACCACCGCTATTTGTGATGCGGTAGTTGTTTTCCAGAACTGGGAGTTTTTCTGAGGCCGGCACTACCACTGAGTTTAGAGCGGTAGTACCGGAGTTTTAATAGCGGTAGCTATTTTTCAGACAGGAGTTTTTCTGGAGATTCTGAGTACGGCACTACCGTGGTTCAAAGGCCGGTACTACCGCTGGTTCGGTAGTACCGCTATTTAGTTGCCGGTACATGTGTTCCAAAGAGTGTAATGATTGGAGTTTTTGTGTTATTTAAAAATATCCTTGGGTGATTAAATCTTGGAAAAGGGTGGAGTTTGTAGCCCTCTTGATAAGCTTTTCATAGAGTCCAAGATCACCTAAATCGGACTTCGGATTAAAAAGTTATGACCGTTTTTGTGCTGAAACAGTGGTACTACCGCAGTTTACACTACGGTACTACCGCAATATCGGTAGTACCGCATTTTACACAGTGGTACTACCGCATTTGCTGTGCAACGGCTAGTTTTCTAGCCGTTGGCCTGAGGGGCGGTACTACCGGGTTTTTGCCTGCGGTAGTACCTCAAATGTCGATTTTTTCTAGGTTTTAGTCCCCAACGGCTAGTTTTGTCATGGGGGCTATATAAGGACCCCTTGGGGAGGCATTTGGATGTTGTTGCTGGCATTTTGAGTACTCTTGAGCTTAGTGTGGGTTTGTGGGAGTGTTTTCCATGGTTTGCTTCTACCCCATTTGATTTTGAGCTCAAGAGTGATCCTAGATTGCATGAGTTGCTTCTAGTGAGGATTGAGAGGACCCTAGTTGCATTGGTTGCACTAGGAGATCACCGGAGACACGGAGGTGCGTCGGTGAAGCTTGAGAGGGGTGCTCAACTTGTTACTCTTGGAGGTTGGAGCCTCCTAGATGGTGTAGGTGCGTCATGCACGGGAGCTCTTAAGGTTTGTGAGAAGCCCCGGTGAAGTTTGTAAAGGTTGGTGCTTAGCCTACCCGGCGGGGTAAAAAGCAACCATTAGTGGATTCGAGGTGGAAGGCTCAAGTGAGTGAGCCAGTCCAAAGTGAGTTGGACTTCCTCAACGTGGAGTAGGAGAGAAGTCTCCGAACCACGGTAAAAAGTATTGTGTCTCTTGCCTCTTTTACTTTCAAGCATTTACTTTACCGCATCTTCATCTATTGCTTGATTGTGAATAGAATTGCTTAGTGTAGCTTGCTTGATCAACTTAGCAATTCTAGATAGAGACATAATTAGTTAGTGCACTAGTGAACCTAGTTGATTTAGGCTTTAATTGTCAAAACCTTAGTCTTCCGCTTGCGCATTTTAATTTAGGTTTTGACATAGTGGTAATTAGGACTCATCCTCGATTAGTAGTTGAAGATTTTTATAAGCGCCTATTCACCCCCCTCTAGGTGCATCCTCGACCCTACACTTGTCCCTTGCATCGAAAAATTGTACCTCTCTTGTACGTCCAGTAGATGCAATGGATGATGCACTCTTCGCCGGAGCTTGTCTTGCGGCTGATTTGCTTGACTCCGAGGTGTGTGTTGGTGTAGAGGAAGTAGGGGCAGCAGGTGAAGGAGCATGTCCCGGAGTGGAAGATAATGCCTTGGTATGGTTCTCTACTGCTCGTGATGAAGAAGAGCCTTCAAAATTGCTTCTTGTCATCAATCTTCGCCCCTGTATCTCTCTTTCTGCTTTCAAAGCAAGATGGAATAAAACGAGTGATAGAATTGTATTCTTTATACTCAAGTATGTCCTGAATTTCTCGATTAAGCCCACCCAAAAATCTAGCCATTTTAGCATCTTCACTCTCTTCTAAGCCACAACGTAACATACCCATTTGCAATTCCTGATAATATTCTTCAACAGATTTACTACCTTGATCGAAGCGTTGCAATTTGTTAAACAATTCACGTTCATAATATGATGGAACAAATCTAGCACGTATTAATCGCTTCAACCCATCCCAAGTTGTAGGCACATCCCGATTGATTCTACAAGTTTCTCGCCACCAAACAGATGCAAAACCCATAAATTCACAAGTGGCAGCCCGAACCCTCTTATGCTCAGAAAAATCATAGCAAATTTTTTTTATCTACTGCAAACTCCCAATCAAGATAAGCATCAGGGCCATATTTACCATCAAAAGGAAGCATAGTAAATTTCATTTGCGCAATAGATTCATTACCTTCTTCCCTTTGTGCATGCTGATTTCTACCCATACCTTGTTGTTGTGGTGGAGTCATCGATGTGCTCGATCGTTGTTCACGTTCACTAGATTGTCGTCATCAGAATCAGCAATGTAGTCGTTCACCTCATGTTCCACCCCACTTAGAGAAGCATGGCCAGCGGGTGGAATGTGTCCAGCTGGATCGCGTGCAACATTATTTAGAGCTAACAGTTGTGCTAGCTATCCACGAATTTCAGCATATTGTCCACGCATTTTATCAATCTGCACACGATTCCTCATCTCATGCATGTCCAACTGACCCTGGAAGTGGTTCACCCATCGGTGCTGCTTTGGAGAGAGGGGTCATCTGGTTCACTTCCGGGGCCGTTTCCTCGAATGTTTGAATTATCTACCATGGTTAGTAGACACAAAAGGAAATCTCACAAGAATATGATTAGTCCTATGAGCTACTAAACTGTGACAGTTTTCTATGCTCTCACACTCAAGCTTTCACGAAAGTTCTTACAATCTCTTACACTGTAGCTAGGAAAGAATCAATCAAGGTCTGCCTTGTGGTAATCTGTACGCAGAAGGTGTCAATGCGATTGCCAGTCCCTGTTCCTGTATGGTTAGTAGAAGTGGAGCTTGGACATGTATTTTCTTTGTAGCAAAGGAAAACTAGAACTGTATTAGCCAAAATAAGTTGAATAAACGTTCAACGATGGTACTGTGCTGGTCCTAGGCTAGACTGTGCTAGAGACGTGAGCCTAATCACCAACAATGCCACAGAAACGCAAAGAGAACGCCCTCAATCAAAGCAAGCAGCTAGAGCTTCTTTTTTTTGAGGGAGCCCTAAAACTGAACAATAGACTCAAAAAGGACTCCACACAACACTCACCACACACACTTTTTTTTGGACCAAGGGTATTCCTGTAAAAAAAGATACTCTCTCTCTAAACTTTGACTTGCGAATTTTTCTTGGTGCGGCTTTTGAATTAGCACCTGCCTTTTTCCTCTTTAAAATTGGTGCGGCTTTTGTATCTGCACTTGCCTCTTTTTTTTCGTTGGAAACGAAAATGACTCGTCTTTTTGAACCGAAACCGAGAGCAATTTACGATGAACATGAAGAACACTATGACAGACACGTGAACAGAACTCGAAACTCTAATGGACTAGACTCTATGACTAGCAACGACTCGACCGATGCAACGAAAATTCAACAAGTATATGAACTAGACAGAAATAGTAGAGGCTAAACGGGCTAGGATCAAAAGGGAAATCACACGATAATAAAATTTTTGTATGGTTTTTTCTGGACTCTAGGATGAACAAAACAGATCTAATCAACTAGGATAGATGTGTTCTCACCAGGCAACTGGTGCTCTGATACCACTTGATGCACACACGGGGGTGCCCGATCTTCTGATGAGAACGATACGTCGATTTGGAGAGTTGATGAACTCGTGATCTTGGCTTCCAACCAGCGAGGAAAGGAAACCGGTAATCGCAACGCCACCAATGCGAGTCGATAAACCACGCGATAAACCACGCTTAGACGTGATGGATCTTTATCCCTGCTAGCAATCGAGAAACTTGCAAGAACAAGTGAGAAGCAATCTGAAAATTGGATACCAATAAACTCACAAACACAAAGTTGAGGTTCTGTTTCTCGTCTCGGGCGGTCTAGTCGACACACGCAAGCACAAGGAGGGACGCACACGAGGTCTACCAAACACAACAAAACCTAAACAACAATGTATGGGGGTGGCAGCCATATAAAGAGGTGCGGCCAGGGGTGGGGCGCCCAAGCTAAGGGCGTCCACCACCAAACCCTGAAGATACACGGGCCATAGGCCCAAAAATACGGTGATGCAGCACCGGACAGATTTGGCCTGTGACACTCTTCTGCATTTTTCCATCGATCTGGAGCGAATTTGGACATGGGGATGGATCCATTAGAAGATTTATCTCCTAAGCTTTCAAATGAGTGGTCGTAAGTCAAAAACGGAGTTCGAAAGCCCGAGTTATGCCCGTTTGAAGTTGAGGTGCTGCTAGATGGCCGAACTGGACTCGGCGACGAATTGGGCTTCATCATGGGCCTTCCTTGGCATATGGGTTGTCCTTGGTGAGTGGTCTTAACGCGCTGGGTCAGCAAAGGTGGATGGAAAGACCGAGCTTCTGGATTAAGCCCTCCATGCGATGTAGACGAAGTGGCGGCCGAAACACTGAAGTGCGGCAACGAAGGTGTCGCCGGGAGAGAAATGGCAGTGGCCGTATCCATGGTTGGGATGTCCTCATCAAGATGTGTGCAAATGTGCAATAGGACTTGGAAAGTAGCCAATGATGTTCACTTGTTTGTTACTTGCCTGTTGATCTCTCTCTCTCTCTCTCTCTCTCACACACACACACACACACCATTTGCACGTTGCTCCCTCTCTGTATCTTAGTATCATCACATCATTTTCTCGGGCCAGGGAAAAACCATTTGCCCGTTGCCCTCTCAATCTCGACGTTGCTTTCGCTGTCTCTCTCAATTCAATCCTCAGTTCTCTCTCCTGTCTCTCTCAATCTCTCAACAATGAGCGCCGAGAACGCATAAATTCATCGTGAGCAACTTCTTGACCGCATACGAGCAGAAATCGGGTTTGTGGTCTGAAATCTGACTCCATACCTTTTTATCTTTTCTTTCCTTTTATTTTCTTCTTTTCTTTCCCCTTTTCCTTTTTCTTTCCCTTCTTTCTTCTTCTTTTCCTTTCTTTTTTTCTTTCCCTTTTTATTTTCTTTTTTCTCTTTTCTTTTCTTTCCTTTCTTTCCGTTTCTTTTCTTTTCTTATTTTTTTTACCCTTTTTCTTTCCCTTTGTTCTTCTTTTCCTTCTCTTTTTATTTTACCTTTTCCGTCCTTCCCATTCTCAGTCTCTTCGTCGCGCCTGACCACCCCCTTTGTCCCCCATGCGGCCTCCCCTTCCCCCTTTGGCCACCCACACCGCCCCCTCCACTCCAGCGCCTCCCTCCACCTGCCACTCTCTGCCCCTCGCCACCCACCTCCATCCTCCGCCTCCCCCGCCAACTCCACCCCCTCGGCTCATCGGCTGCCCTCCACCGCCTCCACCCCCCGCCCCCCTCCATGTGGTGGAAGAAATGTTTGAACTGCTACAAAACATGCCAGGGCTGCGCACAAGTTTGGATGACGAAGAAGCTGAATGCAGCGCTGTGCTAATGTCAATTTCCAGGCACACTGTGTAGACCAGAGACAACACACATAGGGTTTTGCAAGGCATGATACGACACCAGGAAGTTCTAATGCTCGTGGACTCAGGGAGTTCGCACAATTTCGAGCAGCAAGAAACTGCCTACGAAACTTTGAGGAGCAACCACACCACGTCAACCAGTACTAGTGAAGATTACAGATGGTAGAATCCTAATGTGCAGTGAAGAACTTCAGCAATGCGAGTGGGGTGCAAGGCCATTCATTCTGCACCGATCTGAAGGTGCTTCCTCTTGGGTGTTACGATGTAATTTTTGGCTTGCATTGTCTTGAACAAAACAGTCCTACGATCACTGATTGGGCAACAAAGAATATGTCATGCATATACGAGGGCAGGAGCATATCCCAGCAAGGTATTCGCCAATGATTTCAAACAGATGATGCAATGAAGAAAATGTATGGAACATGAATATGTCCTTTTAATTGGATTGTGCATGGAAATATATTTTCGAATTTATAGCACGGACAGAACCTAAATTTAGCATTAGGTTGTTGGACCATATTTATCCATGCTCCTACTTATTAGTGTTTTCCTTTTATAATTCACAAGATTAGATCTGAACAGCACGAAATCGAATTTATAAGTTTGAACCGCAGCTGTATTGTCATACAGATTATTCTCTCAGGCTCCAGTTTATTATTTTTGCTATTTAAAGTTTGTATTATTACTAGCATTAGAGGCTGTAGTTGGACCAGCATCTTCTAACAAAAACAATAGCAGGCTAGGCATTCTCCCAGTTATCTCACGGGATATGTATTATTGAGTTGTGTTCTTACCCTTGCAAGCGCTTGCAGAATTAATCACACTTTTATCTATGTGTGAATTTGAAATAGAGGAGGAAGGCTGGCCGTGTTTTCTATTTTTCGATGCTCCAGATGCGATCTGTAGGTTATATAGATCACTGGGTAGACATCTTATATTCAGATATTATGATGTTGTCTTTGTGATTTTTTTAGATAGCGAGAGGAATTCTTTGCCATGTTTTAACTTTTAGGCTATGTCCTGATATTCTCTTAAACTATCTCCAGCAGCTTCCCTTCAGCCTCCAATCCCTTCACGAACAAATCCTAAGTGCTCCAACGGATTCCCTTCGTGATTCCCTTCAGACGGGATTTGGAGAGAGAATCTGGATAGAAAAGGATTCTCTCTCCAATCCCTTCACAAATTTTCTTGAGGGGATGCTGTTGGAGATGGTAGGAAATAAATGAAATGAATATGAGGAAGGGAATAGGAAAGGGAATAGAATGAAGGGAAATTGCTGAAGATTAGACATAGAGTTGACCTCCATTTTTTTTTTTTTTTGTGAATCAAGTACTAATTTTCGTTACTCATCATAAGGATTACAATCTTGGAGCATAAAGGATTACAATTTTGGAGTAGACAACTACAGAGAAAATCGGCCACTTGATTAGGGCATTTGCAATAGCGTTTTTAAGGTTATTTTTTAGTATGCCAACTTATATAGAAAAGTGGTGTGGAAGAAAATTAATACGGAGAGAGAAGGTGATGTTTCTTCTTTGTGAAACGGTTTCTACGCTGCTTCCGAAGCGCTAGAAACGCAATATAACTGCATTGTGCTACCCTCATCGTTTCTAAACCTCCAATGCAAATTAAACAACTTGCAATGTTAATTAATGTTAGAAACAGTAGTTAGAAACCATGCACTATTATCATTGTTTCTAAATCTTCATTTAATACACACTCTCTTCTAAGAAACCATTAATAAAGCTATGCATTAGAAATGCCCTTAAGCCAAGTATACCATTGCCTGATCCTAGAAGCTTAATTAGCACATAAATGAGCAGTTAGGTTACACTCCTGGTGCACAGACAGAGTAGAAGTTTCTCGATATTTCATCTCTAATATATATATACTAGGCAGAATGTGCGGTGCACGTCGCACCGTGTAAAATTTATCCTATTTTTTTCCTAAAAAAAGACTGCAGGAGGACCTAAACATATTTTTTTCAGAGCGATCTTAACACTCTATATGTTCACCAGTGAATAATACATTTTCCGAAAAATATTATAGATCGAGTTGCAAAAAAAACTATAGAGATACAACTGTATACATAAATTTCTTATTCCGAAAAATATCATAAACCGAGTTACAAAAAAAATAGAGAGATAGAGTTGTACATATATTTCTTTTGACGAATTTGGTTAACACTTTATTATTACCCGATCAACCTTCTTTTGTCGAGTTTAACACTCTATGTGTTAACCGGGTAATAATACATATTCCGAAAAATATTAGATATGCCAACCTTCTTTTGTCGAGTTTAACAATTTATGCGTTCACCGAGTAATAATACATATTTCGAAAAATATTAGAGATCGAGTTGGGAAAAAAGTCTACATATTAAGGATTGAGTTGGGAAAAAAGTCTAAAGATAGATGTCGACGATCGGTTTCGCCGGCAATGAGATTTGTGATTCTAGGGGATTCGTGCGGGATCTGAGCTTGATGGTAACACAGGATGCGAGGGCGATCAGTGTTTAGACAGGTTCGGGCTCTCTCGGAGGAGATAATACCCTAGTCCTGTGTTCTTGGATATATGAGCGTCCTCCCTTTCTTATTTCTCCCTCCTCCCCTTATATACTGGGGGAGGGATACATGATAGATGGGCGCCACCGGGCCCTCAACATGGTGGCCTCACCAACACGTACTTTGTCTTTGTCGGCTATGGCGCACTACGTCTTGGAGAGGTGGTTGTGCTTTCCCCGACCCGCGCCTGCCGCCCTGTCAGGTTCCAGTGCCTGCAGGCTCTGCGAATGTCAGGTTGCATGCTTCGCTTTTGGCGGGTTGTTGTAACACCCCAAAATTTTGCTTTGCTTAAATTCATGTATGATTTGGCACTTTGATGAATTTTTGGAATTTTCTGGAATTTATTTGGATTTATTTGGAATTTATTCCATTTTGAAATAATTAAAGAATTAAACTTTGCAAATAAAATTTTGTTGGAAATATTTTATTTGAGTCCCAAATACCCTAAAATATTTTCCAGAATTTTTCTGGAATTTTTCTGAGTCTTTTGCTATTTTTAATGAATTAAATGAATTTCTGGAAATTATTTTAAATATTAAATCGCTGGAAAATCGAACCGAGTCGGTTACTGTTCATTCGACCGAGCCCGAGTCAGACTCGAGTTCGAGTCCGACCCGAACCCGACCCGAGCCAGTTGACTCAACCAAACCCGTTCTTAACCCTAATCGATCCCGACCGTTGGATCGGGATCCAACGGTCCGGATTGGACCATACCGGTTCGAGCCCGAGTCCGGTCGGACCCGTTCGCGCGTGAGCAATCGCAGCCGCTCATCGCGACACGTTGACGGTTCCCAGCCATCGTCTCTGTTCCGACTCCGAGCCGGAAAGCTCTGCCGTGACCGAGCGGAACACGGCTAGGGTTCCGATTTGCGCGCACGTCGAGGCCGTATTTAAGGCCCGGACCGGCCCCCGAGGTTGCCCTCTCCCATGCGTCCCGTTTGCCCTAGCTAATAGAGCCCAAGCCGCCGCCGTCGCCTCACGATTTCTCGCCGAAGTTTGGGGTGTGCCGCCGCGGTTTTCCTTCGTTTCCGGCGCCGTTCGTCATCCTCCGCCGCGTTCGAGCCCGGGTCTGAGAACCTCGCGTCAAGGCGCACCTATTGGGTGCACTCACTTGGCCGGAGACGCCCCGAAGCGCCGTTCGTGTGGTCGCCGTCCTCAGCGCCGGCAGCCGCAACGCCGCCCCGTGCCATCGTCGTCCATGAAGCTCGGTGACCCGTTGGATCAAGATCCCACGCACGAGGTGAGGCCACGTCGCCCCGTTACTGTTCCCGTCCCTGATTAGATTTCAACCGTTAGATTTAGATCGTACGGCTGAGGTTAGTTGCGTTGTAGCTTTAGGGTTAGATCTGGACCGTCCGATCTAGATCGAACGGCCCAGATCGACGGTGCTGATTTAGAACGCGTAAATTCTAGATCTAATCGCGGCCGTTGATTTTCAAATCAACGGGCACGATCGAGCCACGTGTGCCTAGCCGCGCCACGCGCGCGTGAGCGCGTGTCTCTGACACGCGGGGCCCGCGTGTCAGCGGGACAACCGAACCGCACCATGACGTCACCGTTGACGTCACGGTGGGGCCCGCATGTCAGCGAGTTGGACCGCACGGGTTAATTGCGTGCGTGACACTGACATGTGGGGCCCACATGTCAGCGACACGTGGAGTCGTGGACCGAGTCCACGGTAGACCCGAGCCGAGCGTGGACCACGTCCATGGACCGGCTGACGTCAGCCAACCAATCAGAGGCTGCCACGTGTCCAGGCTGACGCAATAAATGATTTTCCGAAAAAGAAAATGATTTAATAATTCGGTTTAATAATTGATTTGAATTTCAAAACTTCAAACGCTTATAACTTTTGCGTTTCAACTCCGATTTGAGTGATTCAAATTTCTAAATTTGTATAAAATTGAGATCTACCTAATTATGAATTTTATTTAATTTTTGGTCTAAAGTTTTTCTCTGTAAAATTATTTAATTGATTATTTAAACTTTAAATAATCATAACTTTTGCGTTTTAACTCCAAATTTGACGATTCCAGTTTCTAAAAATTCATAAAATTATGTTCTCTCTGTTTATGGATTTTATTTGGATGTTTGGACACTTTTTGCCTATTGTTTATTCGTGTATTTGCTATTTGCACGCTTTACGAGTAGACGTTGAAGTGCCGGAAGGATTCGAAGGAGAAGTGTTGACTCAGGATCCAACTCAAGACCAAGAACAAGTACTTTTTGAAGGGAAGTTGTGCTTTGACCATGTTGATCCTATTTTGAAATCTATTTTGATTTAACCTATTGCATGCTAAGTTCAAATAGAAAAATACTTTATTTAAATATGGAGAATTAGATAAGTACCAATTTGCTGTATGACACCTTGATTATTTAAGTATGTGCCATGACCCTTTGTCACCCTAGTTGTGGTTTACTAGTTGGACATTATTAAATTGCCAACATGGGTTTTTAGACCGTTGTAGTATCTGCTTAGACACCTTTCGTGCCCATGACATGATTTTGGACAAACAAATGCTAATATTGACTTAATGACATATTGAACCTGTTTTGGAAAGGTATCATGTGATGTTGATGGCACGTGGTGCATGGTAATCAACTGGGATTTGATGAAAGCGATTTCGGCCGGCATGTGGCAAGAGTAATCAGTGGGCGGTTGTGGCATTGGGGATGTTGATTTGGTTCTTCGGGTAGTCTTGCCCTGGTCACCCTAAGGACTTAACCTTGCAAGCCTTTGAACTGGGTCTAACGTGCAACCACATGTCTGTAATGGGACGGACCTAGTTGACTAAGTTGCTAATAACGTACCTGTGGGACCTCAGGAGGTCAACTACACCCTTTGTGTAAGTTGTACGGGGAGCGTACCGGGGCTGAGGCCAGGTACCCATCTAACGGTTGATTGGCCTAAACTTCGCCTTAGCTAAGGGAAGGGTTAGTGTGCAATAACCGGGGAGGACCACTTGTATTGTTAGAAGTTTCCGAAAGACTTTGTTACGGGAACTCGCCTTTGTGGTGTTTGACTGTATCTTGTGGGTAAAGTGCATAACCTCTGCAGAGTGTAGAATCTATTCGAATAGCCGTGTCCGCGGTATTGGACATCGCTAGAATTACAAATCAAGGGTTAGATTTTCTCAAAAATAACTTGGATTTGAAAGGTTGGGTTGGATTAATAATGATGTTGATGGAAATGTGGATTAGGATGGGAAAGATGTTTATTAAACTCCTTGAAAAGTTATTTATGCTTTACTTGTTGCTACTGCTTTCGAATCTACTTATGATATTTGTCAAATGCTGTTTACTGCAAAAATACCTTGAGCTATTCCTTTGTACCAAGCCATGCATATAGTATATTAGCCTGCATTCTGTGCATGACTTGCTGAGTACCAAGTACTCACCCTTGCCACAATATAACACCAGTTGAAGAGGAGACTACACCAGCTTTGGAGGAGGAACTCCAAGAGGAACCGTCTACTTAGGGAAGCGAGCCCAGTCAGTTGCCTGTGGTATACTGGATGGCGCCACGAAGTTATTTGATTTTTCCGCTGCTACTATTTCTCTCTTAATAAGTTTTGCCCTGCGAGGCGTGCATTTGTAACTTGACCATAAGGTCGAGTAACCAGTTTGACTATTTAAATAAAGTACTTTATTAGTATCGAGTGGTATGATTGTGATATTTACCGATGTTAAGACTGTGTGCACTAGCGTGTTCCTGGACTAGTGCTGAATACACAGAGGGTCCGGATTTGCAAATTCGGGGTCCCGACAGAGGTGGTATCAGAGCCATACTGACCGTAGGCTCAACCCTAAGCTAGAATGGTCGTAGTGAGGATAAAACCTATTTTCTAAAGCTAAAAATTTGTCAAGATAAGAAAGGACATCTCGACTTATCCCATTCTTTCTTTCCTTGTCTCTTGCTGAATATTCCCTTACCTTGTCACGATTTAAAATTTCGAGTTCTTACGAGAGCACTCTTGTGACAGATGGAGGGAGAATTCAACTACGTCGATCTGGAGGTTGGTCACGCCGCAGAACTTTGGCATATGCTTCAGACTCTCGGAGATTTTGAGAAGCCGCAATACCAAGTGGAAGTGATCAGACAAGCAGGATTGATCAAGGCTTGTGACGTGAAGATTGAGGTACCTGCTAGGAAGAAGGGCCCAGGCAATCGCCCGATACACTGCACTGCCAGGACGTCTACAATGCAGATGGGTATCCAAGAAGTATCACGACGAGCAATGCGGCATATTACCCGTATCTACGCCAGAGAGTTGGAGAGCACGGTGTTCCATTATCACCCGCGCAGCAATAACCTTCTTGACCCGAAGGCAATTCAGGATGAGGATGCCATGGTTACACAGTTGGCACGACTTGTTGTCGCCCAGGAGGATGTACTCGATGATACAAGCAAGGAGCTACAGAAGGCCCGCAAGGAGATCACAACGGAGAAGAACAGATGGCGGGAAGCTCAAGAGTATGTGTCACACCTTCTGCGAAGGATTGACGAGTTGGAGATGGCTTTATACGGACGGAGCAGAGCGGTACTCTAGCTACGAGCCAGATCCGAAGGAGTCGATCTCGATGAGGACACCGCTTCTTCGACTACCACAGATGACACGATTCTTTGGACATGGCAATCGTTTCGCGCCTATGCCGCAGCATCCATACCCAGGCTGTGGAGGTTTTCTCGATGAGTGAGCATAGGTTCTATAGTGAGACTCCTTCGCCGAGTCACGTCATAGAATAAAGAGTCACCCTTTAGGCGTTAGACTCCAATGTTAGTTCGATTTGGATTTTCATTGTTTGCTGAGTGTGCAGTATGTGTTGCAAGGCCCTTAGGCATTGTAAGCAACCATACCAAGTTATTAATATCAATAATAAAGTTGGACCTTAAAGTTACACCTTTCGCCCCGCATAAGTTCCATATTACTTGTCTATTCTTGTTTCCCTCTCATCTCTAAAACTTAGAGCAAATCGACAGATGGTGAACACCCGCGGAAACTTTGGAAGCAATGGAAGTGGTTCTCGCCCAGCAGAAAACCCCAATGATGGAGCACCAGCACCGCCAGTTGATATGTAGAATTTTGGAGCATTTCTTGCTGCTCAGACTCAGTTGATGCATGCTATGATGCAACAAATGCAACACGTCCTTTGCTCAGGCCACGACTAATCAAGTCAATCGGGGACAACGCCAGAATACAAGACTGCCGAGTTCATGAGGACTCACTCACCCACTTTCTCTGGGAATGCCAATCCATTGGAGGCCGATGATTGGTTAAGGTCAATTGAGAGGAAGCTACACATAGCTCAATGCATAGGAAATGAGAAGGTACTCTACGCTTCTCATCAGTTGGAAAAACGGCCGCGAATGGTGGGAGAACTTCGTGCCACGCAAGAGAACCCTCAAGATATCACTTGGGAAGAGTTCACACCGCATTCCGTCAAGATCACGTGCTGAAGGAATCATGGACCTTAAGAAGGAAGAGTTCGAGCATCAAGCAAGGTAATCACCAAAGTGGCCGACTACCTAAACAAGTTCACACAGCTAGCACGCTACGCTTTGAGGATGTAGCAACAGATAAAGCCAGGCAGTCTCGCTTCATGAAGGGACTTAACTCAGATTGCAAGTAGGATTGATCACCCACACCTTTCCGCATTTCCAAGAATTGGTGAATAAGGCGCTTATTCTTGAGGACAAGCGCAAGGAACTGGATGAGAACAGAAGCGCAGAATGCAACAAACAGGATCACGCCAGGAACGCAACAGCCTCGAGAGTTGCACCAAATCAATTTTTCAGATTCCAGCGAGAATGCTACAAGGACACCGTCACCAAAGCACCAAGACCCGTCAATCGTAACTACTGCACCCAGCCCCGCTTAGAAACGCTGCTATAGGTAGTCGGCAAGGAACGATGAGACGCCGCTACAACCGCAACGAGCCAGGACATTTTGCCAACAGCTTGTCCAAAGAAGACAGCAGAGTGACCCCGTCCGCTTTAACTTGGGAACCACCCCACTAGGACGCCAAAGACCAGGAACCACATCCCAAACCGTGGTGAGAGGCCGAGTCAACCATGTCACCGCAGATGCACTTTGCAGAATGCTACGGACGTCGTCTTGGGTAAGTTACTTATTAACTCGATTACACCTGCAGCTTTGTTTGACTCGAGCTTCGCATTCGTTTGTTTCGCAAGGCTTTGCTGCTAGAAACGACTTGGGGATTGCAAAACTTAAGTGCATGCTTTTAGTTCAAACCCTGGTTCCGAACTCCGAACGAAAGTAGGATGTTCCGGTGAGAATACTAATAGATGGAATAGAGTTCCTAGCGAACCTTATTATTTTGGAGACCCGGACCTTAGACGTTATTTTGGGAATGGATCGTTATCCAAGCACAAGGCCGTATTGGATTGTGGACGAAGGACTATCGCAGCTTGAGAGCCCGTGTGGAAAGAAAGTGGAATTTCAAGCTCTTGCCCGTTAGAGAAGGACAGATGATGGTTAACAGCACCAAGACAATCAGATAGAGGATGTCTCAAAGAGTGAATGAGTACCCAGATGTTTTTCCCGAAGATCTACCTGTATGCCGCCAGACAGGGACATAGAGTTTGTGATAGAGCTTGTACTGCAGTACACCGATAGCAAAGAGACCTTATCGGATGTCCACCGAGGAGTTGGTAGAGATGAAGAAACAAATAGAGGAGTTAATGGAGAAAGGATTTATCGAGGCCGAGTTAAATCGCCGTGGGGAGCACCGATTTTGTTTGTCAAGAAGAAGGATGGGAGTTTCAGATGTGCATCGACTACCGTGCACTCAATGAAGTCACCGTGAAGAATAAGTATCCGCTACCCAGGATTGATGATTTGTTCGATCGGTGAGGGAGCCGGAGTTTTCTCCAAGATTGATCTGAGATCGGGATACCATCGATTGAAGATCCGATCGTAAGATATCCCGAAGACCGCATTCTCGTCAAGATATGGACATTACGAGTTTACAGCTATGTCTTTTGGATCGATTTAATGCGCCAAGATATTTCATGAATATGATGAATAAGGTGTTCATGGAATATTTGGACAAGTTTGTTGTCGTGTTCATAGATGATATCCTAATCTACTCCAAGACAGAGGATGAACATGCCGAACACTTGAGGCGAAGTTTTGGAAAAGCCGAGGAACAAGAACTCTTCGCCAAGTTTAGTAAGTGTGATTTTTGGAAGGACAAGGTGGAGTTTCTTGGACATGTAATGACCGCAGAAGGAGTCGCCAGTAGATCCAAGCAAAGTAGAAGTCGTGTTACATTGGGAGCAAACAAGACCGTGACCCGGATCCGAGTTTCCTTGGAATGGCGAGGATACTACCGCCCGTTTCATTGAAGGCTTTTCGACAATTGCGAAACCTCTTACGCAATTGCCAAGAAGGAAAAGAAGTTTGCATGGACGTCAGAATGTGAGAAAGGATTTCAGGAGCTGAAAAAGCGATTGACATCAGCACCGGTATTAGTTCTACCGGATGTTGCTCAAAGCTTTGATATTTATTGTGACGCATCGCGCCAAGGACTTGGATGTGTCTTGTCACGAGAATGGAAAGGTCGCCGCTTATGCGCCAAGGCGCTTGAGACCGCATGAGGAGAATTATCCGACACATGACCTAGAGTTAGCTGCCGTAGTGCATGCCTTGAAGATATGGCGTCACTATCTGATTGGAAACAGATGTGAAGTATACACGGATCATAAGAGCCTTAAGTACATATTCACCCAGTCGGATCTGAATATGAGGCAAAGGAGATGGTTAGAGTTGATCAAGGACTACAATGTTGGAATCCATTACCATCCCGGAAAGGCCAACGTAGTTGCCGATGCCTTGAGTCGGAAAAGCCACACTGTGAGCATGTTGCTAGCCACAAGTTAGGATGAGCTATGTGAGGATTTCCAGAGAAAGAAGATTGAGGTGGTACCTAGCGGATTCCTGGCCGCATTGGAAGTAAAGCCTACCCTAGGGGACCAGATCCGGGAAGGACAGAAGGATGATGACAAGATCCGCAGGATTAAGTCCATCAAGGAGGAAGGCAAGGCAAAGGACTTCAAGTTGGATGAGCAAGGCACGTTATGGATGAAGAATCGCATTTGTGTGCCCAACAAGAAGGAATTAAAACAACTGATTTTGGAGGAAGCCCATGACTCCAATTATTCAATTCATCCTGGAAGCGCCAAAATGTATCAGGATTTGAGGGAAAGATTTTGGTGGCCGAGTATGAAGCGTGAAGTAGCCGAGCATGTTGCATTGTGTGACGTATGCCAGAGAGTCAAGGCAATGCATCAGAGACCAGCAGGATTGCTACAGCCGCTGAAAATACCTGAGTGGAAGTGGGAGGAAATCGGAATGGATTTCATTACCGGTTTGCCTAAGACTCAAGGAGGTTATGACTCCATATGGGTTATAGTAGATCGTTTGACCAAGGTAGCCCATTTTATCCCCGTGAAGACCACCTACTCGGGAGATAGGTTAGCAGAGTTGTACATGATCAGGATCGTCTGTTTGCACGGAGTGCCAAAGAGGATTGTATCGGACAGAGGTACCCAATTTACCTCAAGGTTTTGGAATAAGTTGCATGAAGCCATGGGAACCCGTTTGAACTTCAAGATGACCTATCATCCACAGACGGATGGGAGGCCAGAAAGAGTCAACCAGATTCTGGAGGATATGTTAAGAGCTTGTGCATTGGCTTATGCTACCTCTTGGGATAAGAGTTTGCCGTATGCCGAGTTCAGTTACAACAATAGTTATCAGGCTAGTTTACAGATGTCACCTTTTGAGGCACTGTATGGTCGACCCTGTCGGACGCCATTGAATTGGAATGAGACCGGCGAGCGCCGTGTCTTCGGGCCAGATATTCTCCAAGAAGCTGAAGAACAGATTGCCATGATTAGGGAAAGGTTGAAGATAGCCCAATCACGACAGAAGAGTTATGCTGACAACCGTCGCCGAAACTTGAGTTTTGAACCAGAGGACTTTGTATACCTCAGAGTTACGCCTCTCAGGGGAGTTAAGAGGTTCCATGCCAAAGGGAAACTCGCACCCCGTTATGTTGGACCATTTAAGATTTTGAGTCGCAGAGGCGAAGTTGCTTATCAGCTGGAGTTGCCACAGTCGTTAGCAGGAGTACATGACGTATTCCATGTGTCCCAGTTGAAGAAGTGTCTCCGAGTTCCTGAGGAACAGACACCGCTAGAGTCAATTGAGTTGCAAGAGGATTTGACTTATAAGGAGCATCCCGTGAAGATTTTAGACACAATGGATCGAGAAACTAGAAACAAGTCAACCCGTTTCTGTAGAGTGCAGTGGAGCAACCATGCAGAGAGCGAAGCGACTTGGGAGCGCGAAGAGGATTTGAAGAAAGAGTTTCCAAACCTATTCTGTAGTAAGCCCTGAATCTCGGGGACGAGATTCTATTAAGGGGGGAGGTTTGTAACACCCCAAAATTTTGCTTTGCTTAAATTCATGTATGATTTGGCACTTTGATGAATTTTTGGAATTTTCTGGAATTTATTTGGATTTATTTGGAATTTATTTGAATTTATTCCATTTTGAAATAATTAAAGAATTAAAATTTGCAAATAAAATTTTGTTGGAAATATTTTATTTGAGTCCCAAATACCCTAAAATATTTTCCAGAATTTTTCTGGAATTTTTCTGAGTCTTTTGCTATTTTTAATGAATTAAATGAATTTCTGGAAATTATTTTAAATATTAAATCACTGGAAAATCGAACCGAGTCGGTTACTGTTCATCCGACCGAGCCCGAGTCAGACTCGAGTTCGAGTCCGACCCGAACCCGACCCGAGCCAGTTGACTCAACCAAACCCGTTCTTAACCCTAATCGATCCCGACCGTTGGATCGGGATCCAACGGTCCGGATTGGACCATACCGGTTCGAGCCCGAGTCCGGTCGGACCGCTCGCGCGTGAGCAATCGCGGCCGCCATCGCGACACGTGGGCGGTTCCCGACCATCGCCTCCGCTCCGACCGGCCGAAAGCTCCGCCGTGACCGAGCGGAACACGGCTAGGGTTCCGATTTGCGCCGCACGCCGAGGTCGTGATTTAAGGCCGGACCGGCCCCCGAGGTTGCCCTCTCCCATGCGCCCCGTTTGCCCTAGCTAATAGAGCCCAAGCCGCCGCCGTCGCCTCACGATTTCTCGCCGAAGTTTGGGGTGTGCCGCCGCGGTTTTCCTTCGTTTCCGGCGCCGTTCGTCATCCTCCGCCGCGTTCGAGCCCGGGTCTGAGAACCTCGCGTCAAGGCGCACCTATTGGGTGCACTCACTTGGCCGGAGACGCCCCGAAGCGACGTTCGTGTTGTCGCTGCCTCGGCCGGCAGCGCAACGCGCCGCCAGCGTGCCATCGTCGTCATGAAGCTCGGTGAACCGTTGGATCAAGATCCAACGCACGCAGGTGAGGCCACGCCGCCTGCTATCGTTCCGCCTCGATTAGATTTCAACCGTTAGATTTAGATCGCACGTGCGAGGTTAGTTGCGTTGTAGCTTTAGGGTTAGATCGACCGTCCGATCTAGATCGAACGCCCGCATCGACGGCGGTCGATTTAGAACGCGTAAATTCTAGATCTAATCGCGGCCGTTGATTTTCAAATCAACGGGCACGATCGAGCCACGTGTGCCTAGCCGCGCCACGCGCGCGTGAGCGCGTGTCTCTGACACGCGGGGCCCGCGTGTCAGCGGGACAACCGAACCGCACCATGATGTCACCGTTGACGTCACGGTGGGGCCCGCATGTCTGCGAGTTGGACCGCACGGGTTAATTGCGTGCGTGACACTGACATGTGGGGCCCACATGTCAGCGACACGTGGAGTTGTGGACCGAGTCCACGGTAGACCCGAGCCGAGCGTGGACCACGTCCATGGACCGGCTGACGTCAGCCAACCAATCAGAGGCTGCCACGTGTCCAGGCTGACGCAATAAATGATTTTCCGAAAAAAGAAAATGATTTAATAATTCGGTTTAATAATTGATTTGAATTTCAAAACTTCAAACGCTTATAACTTTTGCGTTTCAACTCCGATTTGAGTGATTCAAATTTCTAAATTTGTATAAAATTGAGATCTACCTAATTATGAATTTTATTTAATTTTTGGACTAAAGTTTTTCTCTGTAAAATTATTTAATTGATTATTTAAACTTTAAATAATCATAACTTTTGCGTTTTAACTCCAAATTTGACGATTCCAGTTTCTAAAAATTCATAAAATTATGTTCTCTCTGTTTATGGATTTTATTTGGATGTTTGGACACTTTTTGCCTATTGTTTATTCGTGTATTTGCTATTTGCACGCTTTACGAGTAGACGTTGAAGTGCCGGAAGGATTCGAAGGAGAAGTGTTGACTCAGAATCCAACTCAAGACCAAGAACAAGTACTTTTTGAAGGCAAGTTGTGCTTTGACCATGTTGATCCTATTTTGAAATCTATTTTGATTTAACCTATTGCATGCTAAGTTCAAATAGAAAAATACTTTATTTAAATATGGAGAATTAGATAAGTACCAATTTGCTGTATGACACCTTGATTATTTAAGTATGTGCCATGACCCTTTGTCACCCTAGTTGTGGTTTACTAGTTGGACATTATTAAATTGCCAACATGGGTTTTTAGACCGTTGTAGTATACTGCTTAGACCTGCTACGTGCCCATGACATGATTTTGGACAAACAAATGCTAATATTGACTTAATGACATATTGAACCTGTTTTGGAAAGGTATCATGTGATGTTGATGGCACGTGGTGCATGGTAATCAACTGGGATTTGATGAACAGTTTTCGACCGGGGCATGTGGCAAGAGTAATCAGGTGGGCCAGTTGTGGCATTGGGGATGTTGATTTGGTTCTTCGGGTAGTCTTGCCCTGGTCACCCTAAGGACTTAACCTTGCAAGCCTTTGAACTGGGTCTAACGTGCAACCACATGTCTGTAATGGGACGGACCTAGTTGACTAAGTTGCTAATAACGCACTGTGGGACCTCAGAGGTCAACTACACCCTTTGTGTAAGTTGTATGCGGGGAGCGCGTCTGGGGTTGAGGCCAGGTACCCATCTAACAGTTGATTGGCCTAAACTTCGCCTTAGCTAAGGGAAGGGTTAGTGTGCAATAACCGGGAGGACCACTTGTATTGTTAGAAGTTTCCAAAGACTTTGTTACTGAACTCGCCTTTGTGGTGTTTGACTGTATCTTGTGGGTAAAGTGCATAACCTCTGCAGAGTGTAGAATCTATTCGAATAGCCGTGTCATGGTATTGGACATCGCCGAATTACAATAAGGGTTAGATTTTCTCAAAAATAACTTGGATTTGAAAGGTTGGGTTGGATTAATAATGATGTTGATGGAAATGTGGATTAGGATGGGAAAGATGTTTATTAAACTCCTTGAAAAGTTATTTATGCTTTACTTGTTGCTACTGATTTCGAATCTACTTATGATATTTGTCAAATGTCAAGCATCGCAAAAATACCTTGAGCTATTCCTTTGTACCAAGCCATGCATATAGTATATTAGCCTCGCATTCTCAGCATGACTTGCTGAGTACCAAGTACTCACCCTTGCCACAATATAACACCAGTTGAAGAGGAGACTACACCAGCTTTGGAGGAGGAACTCCAAGAGGAACCGTCTACTTAGGGAAGCGAGCCCAGTCAGTTGCCTGTGGTATACTGGATGGCGCCACGAAGTTATTTGATTTTTCCGCTGCTATTATTTCTCTCTTAACAAGTTTTGCCCTGCGAGGCGTGCATTTGTAACTTGACCATAAGGTCGAGTAACCAGTTTGACTATTTAAATAAAGTACTTTATTAGTATCGAGTGGTATGATTGTGATATTTACCGATGTTAAGACTGTGTGCACTAGCGTGTTCCTGGACTAGTGCTGAATACACAGAGGGTCCGGATTTGCAAATTCGGGGTCCCGACAGTTGTTTGGGCGTGGCGCGAAGCTTCGCCGAAGGATCGGGAGTTGCCTTGGGGAACAAGTCGAAACCTCCTCCGGGCCCGTCGTGGCGCTTCTGGGCTTTGGGCCTACTGCTCCGCCCGTCTAGCCCAGTCGAGTATAGGCCCCACTTGCGGGACCCCTATCTCGGACATCCCACAACAGCCCCCAAGTGCTTTAGGATCGGATTTCCGTCTCTTATCCTGTCATAAAGATTATACGGGAAAAAAGATCGTAAAGAACTTGTAGTGTGAAGCCACCGTGGTTGGTTGGCTCGTGGCCGAGTGGTATCCGTGCCCATGTACGGTGCGCGGCAACCGGCTTGTTGCTCAGCTGACCCTCATGGGGCATACCATGGCCTTTTTTGGCTCGTGGCCGAGTGGTATCCGCGCCCGTTTACGGTGTGCGGCAACCGGCTTGTCGCTCAGCTGACCCTCATGGGGCATACCATAGTCTTTTTTGCTCGTGGCCGAGTGGTACCCGCGCCCGTTTAAGGTGCGCGGCAACTGGCTAGTCGCTCAGCTGACCCTCATGGGGTGTACCGTAATCTTTTGGCTCGTGGCCGAGTGGTACCCGCGCCCGTTTACGGCAGGCGCTTAATCGCTTGTCGCTCGGTGACCCTCATGGGGCATACCGTAGTCTTTTGGCTCTTGGCCGAGTGGTATCCGCGCTACCGCTTACGGTCTTGCGCAGAACCGCTTGTTGCTCACCGACCCTCATGGGGCATACCGTAATCTTTTGGCTCGTGGCGAGTGGTACCGCGCCCATGTACGGTCTTGTGACAACCGCTTGTTGCTCACCGACCCTCATGGGGCATACCGTAGTCTTTTGGCTCGTGGGTCGAGTGGTATCCGCGCTACGGTCTTGCTGCAACCGCTTGTCGCCACCGACCCTCATGGGGCATACCGTGGTCATATAGAGTAATGCCTCGTGCCCGTTTACGGCGCCTGCACTCTCATGGAGCGCATTCTCAAGATCAAGTTAGTGAAAATCCTCCCACGGTACTCCAATCACGCTAAGAAGCAAAGTGACCAGCAATTGACCCCAAATTATGGGGCGCATCGCTTGAGGATGTTCGGAAAGTGCCCGCCCCAAGCTTACGTGGCGGCCGGCGTTCAGGCCCATCATGGGGCGCACTTTATCCCAAACTTCGAACCAGACTTGACACCTGGTCGCGTTTTGCGCAACTCAGCTATCGGCCCAACATGGGGCGTGCCCTAGATCTGGCCCAGAATCGAGCGCGAAGGCCCTTGCTTTTCCCGCCGTAAGGCGAAAATTGAGGCTTATTCCTTATAAATGAGGGAAAACTTGCTAGGCGAAGATACCTTTGTCCCTCCCCCACCACGGTTGAGAAATCTTTAAGTCTCCTTTGGCGATTTGGGCGACCTAGGGTTTCTAGCTTTGCGCCCAAGACCCTCGGCGGTTCCTCCCACCGGGTCTCCTTCACCGAGATGTCTTCTTCTTCGGAATCCTTATCAGCGTCGGAGGGTAACGCCGACCCTGCGACCGCGGGGTGGGAGACCTCCGTCACCACGACGTCCCGCTTGGAGGAGCTGGTCGCTGCCGGCGTCCTTCCTCCGCTGGAGTTGATCTCCGCCGTCCTGCCGCAGGTGACCCTTACCCCACACCTCTAGAGAATGAGATTGTGGTGTTCGAGTCCTTCTTCTGGCGAGGATTTAGCGTTCCTGGAAGCGCCTTCTTCCGAGGGCTCCTTCACTTTTACGAAATCGAGCTGATCAATTTGAATCCCAACTCCATTCTTCACATTACTATCTTCGTTCAGCTTTGCGAGGCGTATCTTGGGATACGTCCTCATTTTGACTTGTTCCGCTCCCTCTTCTTGCTCAAGCCTCATCCGAACCGGGCCGCTCCCAGCGTCATTGGGGGCGCCGGGCTCCAGCTGCGAGAGGGCATGAAGAAACAGTACTTCGTCATCCCCCTCAAGACCTCCCTCAAAGGTTGGAGGCGGGAGTGGTTCTATTGTGCCAATGTTGACCCTTTTCTCGCCCCTTTCGCTGGCCGTGCCCCTAAAGCTTCCCGATGCTGGAGCGATGCCCCGGATGACGGCGGTTTGGACCAAGTCTCCGAGCTTCTGGCATGGATTAACGATTTGAAGAATCGAGGGCTGACGGGCCCCAGGATCGCGATCAGCTTTGTGCAGCGCCGGGTGCAGCCCTTAAAGGAGAGAATCCATTTGGGGTTCCAGTACGGCGGGTCTCAGGATCCCACCCGGGAGACGGACACGTCCTTGTCGAAAGATGCATTGGCGGCGCGGGTGGTTGACCTCTTCGTGCCTGGCACTGTGATCACCAACAGGGGCTGCCCTCACAAATTTTCGGCGAACCCTCCCCCTCTGTGAGTGCACCATTCTCCGAAAAATCTGCCCCATGATTTTTGCCTCGATGTGTGATTCTCGACAACGTCGCGATCGTTCCTTTTCAGAACGCGAGTCCTTCTTTCTCGACGCCCTGGCCGTCGACCTCTCTCGGCTGAGGAATGCTCAGGCCAAGCGAGCGGCTGACACCTCGGCCGATGAGCTGCGCCGGGAATCGACGGAGGAGGCTGCTGGCCCTTCGTCAGCCGGGCCTTCGACCTCCGGTGTACCCGGATCACGAAGCGCAGAGCCACAGCCCTCTGTCTCAGGGGTAGCCCCCGGTCAGTGCCGGGTCCGGTTCCTCCGAGTGGTGCTGGGACTCGGATGAAACCTGGGATGAAATTTAAGAAATCCATGAGGTATTCTTTTGGGCAATCCTTGTCTTTTTGTTATTACCTGTGCTGAGATGTTTTCCCTTTTTTGCCGATTCAGGACTCCTACTATGGACGTCCCGGTGGAGGGGTCTCCTGAAAAGGAGCCCCCGGGACCAGCTTCTCCAAGGGGGACCCCCCTCGTCGGCTAGGTCACCGTCTTCTTCGGCAGCTGGGCGTCGCCACCTCGCACTGCTGGCCCAACCGCTGAGCCACCAAGTGGCCCAGCAGTCAAGGAGCTTGACCCGGCTCCGCCTCCCGAAGTGGAGGAGGTGCGTCGAGAGCCACCGCCACTCGGTCCCCTGCCGAAACCCCCGAATCGGACCGTGTGGAGTGAGAGAGGTTCCGACTGGAAAGGGATGGAGGAGGACGAGGAAGCGGAGATAGCTGCTCGGATGGAGCTTTACGAGCTCACCGCCGTGTAGTACGCCGTCGAGGGTGAGTTTTCTGTCTTTCTTTGGTCTCTGCTCTTATTAGGAATGTTGGCCTCCACTGAGACTCGCCTTGTCGCCTAGGACATGGGAGCGCTCGGAGCAGAGGTCGCAATTTTTCAAAGGTGCTCCCCAAGCTCAAGGAGCACCGTAAGTATCGTGACAAGGTCAACGAGATCAAGAAATGACAGATGGAAAGAGGTCCACGGGCTAGAGACCCGGTGTATGGCGATCCGAGAGGAGAAGGCGAAGCTTGAGCATGCGCCGAAGGTGAGATCCTCCCTGGACTCGGTTTGGACATCTTTTGGACAATTGGAAAGGATGATGACGCTCTTGTGTTTCAGAGCGCGATTCGACCATTGCCGAGCCGAGAGCCCGACCGAAGCTTCGTAAAGTTCGACCTCGGCTCGAGTCGGCTTGGAGAGGATACAACGGAGCCGAAGGGTAAATTTCTTTGACTTGGATTGAACGTACTTGGCGTCGGGTATGTTTTTCGATGGCGGTTCGGCTTTGGTGCGTAATGCAAGGAGAAGATGACCACCGCCGGATTGAGTTGCGCTGGTCGTCATGCGAGCCGCTTCTGCACCTTCTGCGTATTGAAGGAGCCGAGCCGCTAGGGGACGACGCTGTTCCGCTTCTCTCCGAGGAGCCGATAGGATCAGAGCTTATGCCAAGGAGTCCGCGACCATGAGTGCGAACCAGGCGTTGGCGGTGGTCAAGTCTCATTATCTGAGAGTTGACCTTGAAGCTGTGAAAGAGGGTTTTGCCTGTGATGAAGACAAAGCCAACGCACTCCTCGAAGAGGTCTCCGGTACATCGCAGGCCTTGTTAGAGAATCTTGAATTCTGATTTCGATGTGAACCTTAATGCCGAGTGCTGGCCCTTCCCTCCTTGTTTGAAACGTTGTATTTTCTCACTTGAATATAATTTGTCTGTATTGTCCTCTGCCAAGTGGGCTCCAGACCTCTTTTACTCTTTCCCCCTTGTCTGAGTTGCTAGAATATAGGCCCACGGCCTTTTGGCCCCCGTTGCGCCTTTCTGGGTGGCTTTCAGTCGACTGGTATGGCTCCCAAGCGCCAGGGTCTTGGCCCGTGGCCTTTTCGCCCAGACACGTTTTTCGAGTGGCTGAGTGGTTCAGCCCTCGAGCGTCGGGACTTGCGTCCAGACACGTATCACGAGTGGTTCGGCCCCCAAGTTTGTGTCGTCGCCTCCCGGCTCACAGCCCCCGGACTTCTCGCTTAACTGGGCGAAGTGAGCGGGAAGGCCGAATTAACTTGAACTGCTCGTGATACGTGTCTGGCGAAATGTCCCTTGATTTTGTTCAATGTGCTGATCTTCTTTGGTATTCGCGCAGCCGCTTTGTTTTTTGCGCTTCATTGATTGTGGGGTGGCGCGTTTGATTGCCTTTGGAGACGCTTCGATTTCCGGGGCTGGGATGGTTTATAAATAGGGCGTCACCGCTGATGAGCGATCGCCCATTTCCTCTCGTCTCCTCCCTCTTCTTCCTCTTCTTAGAGATTTTTTGTAGTGCCGCTTCCAATGTCGGATAGCGATTCGGAGAACGCCGAGCTCTGGTTGGACCTTGACTTCGCCACGATGGAGTTGGCGGAGGAGAGGGCGGCGGCGAGAGATGCGGCCGCCGTCGCCGCTCTCATCGAGGCTGTGCCGGCGCTTGCGGAGGTGGAGGACGTGCTGAAGGAGATTCTCGGGCGGGAGCGTCGTGACACCGCCGCCGTGGAGGCCCTTCTTCGTCTCGTGCCTTCACTCTGGGTGGTTGCGGACTTGATCCGCGAAGCCCTGGGGTGGTCGCGTCGCGGTTAGCCGCTTGCATCCAACGTGGCATCAAGAAGAAGACACCAGGATTGGCGGCAGGAGCCGCCCCTCCCCCCTTTTTTTAGCGCGAGAAAATGAAAAAGAAAGTCAGTAATGTAAATTATTAATATTATGGAACAAAATGCGAAACCTTGCCCAGTCCATGCCATCATAATTATCCCGAGTTTAAAGTTCTGCCTAATCAACCGTTCTAGTCAGTTGCTCCAGCACCAGCAACGAGGCGTTGAGGCTCGTGCTTTTGACAGCTAGAAACCCACGACTAGGCGAATCTCGGTTAAATTCTGGCGCTGCGAATAGTAGTCCCCGAGTGGTTAGTGCTTTCAGGCTCTACCCTTCCCGCTTCGCGCGCTGGTATAAACCGCCAGAGTTGTCCGCTTATCGCGGTCTTTATTTCCGTGCGTTTTGCACCAGCGCGACCAGGGTTAGGTGCTACACCAGTCGGGTAATAACCACTCGGGACTAGCATTACACAGTAGAAGTTCAAAAAATGAAACGGATCACCATTTTATTTAGCATGTGAGAGTCGGGTACATAACTTATGCGTAGAAGCGACGGAGCTGTTCGGCGTTCCAAGTATTCGCCAAAACCTCACCATCTTCACGTCTGAATCGATAGGCACCCGGCCGGACCGTCTCCTCCACAATGTACGGTCCTTCCCAAATTGGAGAGAGCTTGTGCTCACTTTTCTGGTTCCTCCCGAGGACCAGATCTCCTTTTGAAAAGACTCTGCTTCTGACATTGCGAGAATGGTAACGCCGAAGTCTCTGGAGGTACTTAGCCGACTGGATGGCTGCAACGTTCCGAGCCTCCTCGAGTTGATCAAGCTCCACCATTCGGCTCCTGACTCGGCCTCCTTGTAATTCCGAACCTCGTGGATTCGAATCCTAGTTCGGTCGGCAGAATCCGCCTCGCACCGTAAACTAGGAAAAAGGGTGTTTGGCCAGTTGCTCGGTGGGTGGTTCTGAGTCCCCCAGTACCGACGGTAACTCCTTCACCCATCTGGCAGCGTATGGTTTGAGGCGATCGAAGATCCTGCCTTGAGGCCCTGGAGGACTGTGCCATTAGCCCGCCTCCACCGCCCATTGCTTCGTGGATGAGCCACCGAGGCGAAGCAGATCTTGATCCCGACGCCTTCGCACCATTCTTGAAATTCTTCACTCCTGAATTGGGTGCCATTGTCCGTGATGATCCGGTTGGGCACTCCGAATCTAACCACGATATCCTGGAAGAACTCCTTGGCCTTAACCGCAGTGATAGTGGCGACTGGTTTAGCTTCGATCCACTTGGTGAACTTATCAATGGCTACAAAAAGGTAGGCGAAGCCACCTTGAGCCTTCTTGAGTGGGCCCACTAAGTCGAGCCCCCAGACCGCCAAGGGCCAAGAGATGGGGATAGTTTGCAGCTCCTACGCCGGCAAGTGTGTCTGCCTTGCATAGAACTGGTAGCCCTCGCAAGTTCGAACGATCTCCTTAGCATCCGTCACTGCCGTAGGCCAAAAGAAGCCCTGGCGGTAGGCTTTCCCAACCAAGGCGCTTGACGCCGCGTGATGGCCACACATCCCCGAGTGGATTTCTTGGAGCAGATCTCTTCCCACTTGTCCCGAAATGCACCGCCTGAGGACACCTGACGTGCTCTTGCGAAAGAGCTCCTCGCCAACCACCACGTAGGATTTGGCTTGTCGGGAGATGCGCTCTGCCAGAGCGTTTGCTTCTGGAAGTTTGTCCTTCAGGAGATAATCAAGGTATGGGGCCGTCCAGTCGGGATCAATGAGCAGGACTCCGGCCTCAGGATCTTTGCTCGGCTCCCGTCGTTTTGCAACGGTTGGCTCGTAAAGATCCTGGACGAAGATACCACTCGGGACGTCTGCCCGAGTGGCTCCCATTTTGGCCAATTCGTCGGCTGCCTCATTATTGCGGCGGAGGACATGGACCAGCTCCAGACCGTCAAACTTGCCTTCCAATTCTCGAACTTGCTGGCAATACGCCGTCATAGTCTGATCGACGCACGACCAATCCTTCTGTACTTGGCTCACCACCAACTGGGAGTCACCACGAACCGCCAGTCGTCGGATTCCGAGCGATGTGGCGATGCGGAGCCCATGGATGAGAGCCTCGTATTCTGCGGCATTGTTCGAGGCCGGGAAGTGAATCCGAAGGACGTACTTCAACCTGTCGCCCTTCGGCGAGACAAGGAGAATTCCCGCCCCTGCTCCACCAAGCATGAGAGATCCATCGAAGTGCATGGTCCAATATTCTGGCTCTTCTTCCGTGCGGGGGGCCTGGGATTCGGTCCACTCGGCCGTAAAGTCGGCCAAAGCCTGGGACTTGACGGCGGTGCGCGGCTTGAACGAGACGTCGAAAGCTCCAAGCTCGGCTGCCCACTTTGAAATTCTTCCAGTAGCTTCTCGATTATGGAGGACCTCTCCCACGGGAAAGAAGTCACTATCAAATCGAGTGTCCTTGGAAATAATGCTTCACTTCCGCGACGAGATCAAAATTGCGTATAGCGACTTCGAATTTGAGGATATCGCGCCTTGGATTCGCCAAAGACTTCGTTGACAAAATAAACCGGGCGTTGCACGCCGTAGCGGTGTCAGATTCTTCCCGCTCCACAACTATCACTACCGACTACATGAGTTGTTGCCGCTATGTAGAGCAAGAGAGGTTCACCTAGCACCGGCGAGACTAGAATTGGAGGGGTGGAGAGGAACACCTTGAGTTCTTCAAAGGCTTGCTGTGCCTCTGCCGTCCACTCAAAGCGGTCCTGCTTCTTGAGGAGCTTGAAGAAAGGCATCCCCCGAACTCCCAACCGGGAGATAAACCTGCCAAGCGCTACCATACAGCCAATAAGCTTTTGGACATCTTTTTGGCTGGCAGGCGGGGCCATCCTTATGATGGCCCCGATTTTCTCCGGGTTTGGCTCGATCCCACGATGAGAGACAATGAACCCGAGTAGTTTCCGGAAGAAACTCGAAAATGCACTTCTCGTGGTTTAGCCTCATCCTGAACGCCTCGGACTTGCGAACGCCTCGCCCAGATCGGAGGTGAGGCTGTCCTCTGCCTTAGTTTTAACCACTATATCATCCACATATGCTTCCACATTGCGTCCGAAATGATGGTGAAAACACCGCTGTATCGCTGGCTACCGATAAGTTGCGCCAAAGATTCTTCAAATTCAAACGGCATGGTGATGTAGCAATATGCTCCGAATGGGGTGATAAACGAAGTCTTCTCACAATCCTCCTCTCGAAGCCGGATTTGATGATAGCCTGAGTAGGCGTCCAGAAAACTAAGTAGTTGGGATCCAGCAGTGGAGTCTACCACCTGATCAATGCGGGGGAGACCGAAGGGATCTTTCAGGCAAGCCTTGTTGAGGTCGGTGTAATCAACACACATGCGCCAGCTTTTATTCTTATTTTGGACGAGTACAGGGTTTGCCAACCAGTCGGGGTGATACACTTCTTTGATGAAGCCTGCGGCTAGCAGCTTCGTGATCTCCTCCCTGATGGCTTCTCGGCGGTCTTGGGGAAACCGTCGCAACCTTTGCTTGACCGGCCTGGCCGATTCGTTTACATTCGGCCAAGGCTCGATCACCTCCCTGGGGACCCCGGGCATGTCCGACGGCTTCCAGGCAAAGACGTCTCTGTTTGCCCGCAGAAAAGTGATGAGCGCGTCCTCCTATTTGTCTCTGAGCCCTGTCCCGATCAAGGCGGTTCGCGCCGGATCGGACGGGTCGAGGAGGATTCTTTTGGTACCTTCCTCGGCGCCGATCCCGGGTTTCGCGCTTATGGTAGGGACGCTGCCTTCCGGCTTGTCGGAATCCGCCTCTCGCCGAATCCTCTCCCGACCCGCTCGCGCCTCCAGGGACTCGGCCATCTCGCAGCTCTCCTTGTCACAGGAAAAAGACTGCCTTATGTCACCGCGTAGAGCGATGATACCACTCGGCCCTGGCATCTTCAATGTCAGGTATGCGTAGTGGGGTACTGCCATGAACTTGGCCAGCGCCGGTCTCCCCAAGATGGCATGATACGCTGTCGCGAAATCAGCCACCTCGAAGCCAAGGTTTTCTGTCCGGTAATTTTCCCTAGCGCCGAAAGTGACCGGCAGAGTGATTTGTCCGAGTGGTGTCGCAGAAGTTCTAGGTATGACACAGTGGAAAGGCGACGATCCGCGCTTTAGCTCCGACCGCGGAATCCCCATATCGTCAAGGGTTTTGACAAAGAGGACATTGAGCCCGCTTCCACCGTCGATCAATACCCTCTTGAGCTTGATGCCGCGGACAACGGGCGCCAAGACGAGAGGATATCTGCCGGGGAATGGGACATGATCTGGGTGATCCGAGCGGTCGTAAGTTATCGCGACCTCGGACCACCGTACATATTGGGGGGTCTCCGGCTCCACTGCGTTGATGTCCCGGGCGGTGAGCTTTTGCTTCCGCTTGGACTCATATGCAGCCGAGCCCCCGAATATATAGTTGAGCTCGAGATCGACTTCTTGATAGTCCTCCTCGGCTTCGGGGGAGGCGGCTTGCCGGCGGCGTGTCCACTCGGACCTTGTCCAGCCTGCTTCTTGCTCTCGCGGGCGAATCTCTTCAGAGTGAAGCAGTCCTTGGCGGCATGTCTCCCCTTCGGATGGAAGGGGCAAAGCGAGTTCATCACCTTGTCATACCCATCTTCTTTGAGGGCGTGTGGGTGAGTTGGTGCAGCGATTGCCACCAGCTCTTTGCCCTTGCGCTTCTTTTCCTTCCGTCGGGGGGGTTCAGCCTGATCCTTCCCCTCGTCACGCCATTCCGCCAAAGCCTCGGAGGCTGAAGCGTAACGGTCCGCTAGGGCGAACAGCTCACGGACCGACGTTGGTGGCTTCCGAGACATCTTCTTGATGAGATCGGGGTCGCTGACTCCCTTCTGGAAGGCAGCTATCACAATCGCATCCGTGACATCCCGAACGGTGCTTTTCCTATGCATGAAGCGCTTGACGAACTCCCGAAGGGATTCGTTCCTCCTTTGGTGTAGCTGATATAGGTCCCAGGGGGTGCCTGGGCGCTCGTAAGTGCCTTGGAAATTTGAAATGAACTGCTCACACAGATCTCCCCAGGAATCTATAGAGTTCGATGGGAGTCCAGTGAGCCATGCTTGGGCCAGGGGCGAGAGGGTAACCGGTAAGTAGTTTGCCATTACTTTCTGATCCTCCCCCGGCGGCCTTGACTGCCAGAGCATATACCTATAGCCAAGCCTCCGGGTCCCTCTCACCGTCAAACCTAGGGATGCCTTTAGGATTAAACCCATCAGGCCAAACCACTCGGCGTAGGTGAGGGGTAAACGCGTGAACCCCTTCAATGACCCCGCGACAACCTCCGGGCGGTGATCGACGCGAAGGGGATCACGCTTGGCGTGCTTCGCGATCTCGTGGAAGGATTCCATAGCGTTCATACTCGTCGGCATGGCGGCGTTGTTCCTCCCTTTCTCGGTCGCGGCGCCTGGCGTCGAGGTCTGAACGGAGGTCGCGGTTGATGCTATGTCACAAGTCGTCTCCGCGGGGTGGAACATGATGCGTCTGGTGGGCTTCCCGACCGACCTGGCCACTGGCCGTCTGGTCCTCACCGACCACGTGGCGACTCCTTTGCCCGGGTCGGTCTTGGCTTGCTGGATAGCCGCCGCGTCACCATGGCCTTTACTTGGGCCACGATCGGGCGATCGATCACCCACCCCAAAGATAGGGCTCGGGGTATCCAGGAGTGTCTTGGAGGCGACGATATTCTCATTGGGGTACGGAAACAGCTTGGTCCCCATCTTGGCTTGCAGAATGTCTTCATTGACAGGCGCGCGGTCACAGAGTACGCGCCCGCGCGTCAGGCTCAGTTGCTCGGCCACCTTCCAAGTCGGCGGCGGCCGAAGTGTCGAGGCGCTACTGCGAATCCGCCCGCGAGCCCTCGATTACGCAGACTCTACGGAAATTCCAGCAACTCTCCAGGCTTTCTTCTGACTCGGCCGCTGAGCTGGGTGAGCCTGAAGAGGATAACTCCAGGCGCTCGGAGGTGCCGAGTGGTTTGGCGGCGAGAACCCCCACCATTCGTACCTTGGCGCCCTTGGGTCCGACTCCCTGGCCGGACCGGGCCTTCGGTCCCCTGCTCGGCACTTTAGAGCGCGAGACAGGGGGACCCCCCGATCGGCGTGGAAGTCGCGACGATGGCTCACCGGAAACCTCACCGTGCTGCAGCACGGTCCCCTTAGAGAGGGAAAGGTTCCCGAGGTCGTTGGAGATGAAGGTCAGGCTTCTGAAACGTAAGACCTGACCCGGGAAGAAGACTGTGGAGACTCCGCTCGTCGCAGCCATCAAGCTTGACGAAGATCTTGACACAATCCCCTACCTGGCGTGCCAACTGTCGACGATCGGTTTCGCCGGCAATGAGATTTGTGATTCTAGGGGATTCGTGCGGGATCTGAGCTTGATGGTAACACAGGATGCGAGGGCGATCAGTGTTTAGACAGGTTCGGGCTCTCTCGGAGGAGATAATACCCTAGTCCTGTGTTCTTGGATATATGAGCGTCCTCCCTTTCTTGTTTCTCCCTCCTCCCCTTATATACTGGGGGAGGGATACATGATAGATGGGCGCCACCGGGCCCTCAACTTGGTGGCCTCACCAACACGTACTTTGTCTTTGTCGGCTATGGCGCACTACGTCTTGGAGAGGTGGTTGTGCTTTCCCCGACCCGCGCCTGCCGCCCTGTCAGGTTCCAGCGCCTGCAGGCTCTGCGAATGTCAGGCTGCATGCTTCGCTTTTGGCGGGTTGTTTGGGCGTGGCGCGAAGCTTCGCCGAAGGATCGGGAGTTGCCTTGGGGAACAAGTCGAAACCTCCTCCGGGCCCGTCGTGGCGCTTCTGGGCTTTGGGCCTACTGCTCCGCCCGTCTAGCCCAGTCGGGTATAGGCCCCACTTGCGGGACCCCTATCTCGGACATCCCACAATAGAGCTGCTGTGAAATCATGTGCTGAAAAATTGGCTTAGAATTGAATTTGCAAAATGTGTTTGTTCATGTGTTTTGACAATTTGACAAGAAACAGTAAGTTTCGCTTTGGCGCCGGACCAAACTTAAAGAAAACAGTAAGTTTCACATCTACGACGGACCAAATTTGTTGGTCTGTCGTAAACTTGCTTTGGCAACCTCATTTTCCCATGTACGACGGACCAAGTTTTTGGGTCTGTCGTGCACATGTTTTTGAGCTCTTGTGCCAAACTCAATTTTCCAAGAAAATAGCAGTCAGCGCATGTACGACGGACCAAGTTTTTGGGTCTGTCGTGGACGTGCTTTTGAGATCATGAGCCGGACTCAATTTTCCAAGAAACCAGTAAGTTTTGCATGTACGTCGGACCAATTTCTTTGGTCAGTCGTGAACGGCTTTTTGAGGATTGATTTCGCTTGTACGACGGACTGATTTCTTTTAGTCTGTCGTGAACGTGTTTTCGCCGAAATGATTTCTTCTTGAAACCGAGACTTTCACTTGTACACCGGACCGATTTTGTTGGTCCGTTGTGAATGGTTTTTTGAGTGACTTTTTCATGTGTACGCCGGACCATATTTTTTGGTCCGTCGTGAATGCGTTTTTGCTCGATTAGGGTTTTGAGCAAAATTGGAATTGTGTTTGATTTGTTTTTGAGATTATGAAATTTGTGAGAATTTCATGATGCTTGAAGTGGACTTTATGCAATGCTCGTGTGAGTATTTGCATGGATTGATGTGAGTCAAGTCGTGGACTTGTGCTCGGAATTGTTTTGTGGTTTGTTCATGTGCAGGTATTGCTCGAAGACGAACGTGGTCGATGACGGGACCGGAACTAGGTTCAAGGAGGAGCTGAGGTTCGGGACTTGGTTCAGGGAGGAACTGAGGTCTTGGTGGTCAAGGATGTCATGCGGGACGTTCGGGCTAAGAGAATGGTGCACATGAAGAATGGTTAGTCACGTGAGAATGGCAGGAGGTCATTCGCGTGCAAAGTGTTAGTCACATGAGTATGGCAGGTGGCCATACGCGTGCAAAGTGTTAGTCACGTGAGTATGGTAGGGTTGCCATACGCGTGCAAGAGTTGCACTCGGCCAGGTTGGGCCAAGAGGAGTTGTATACATACTCCTTTTTAGATTAGGAATTGTATTCAGAACTCCTTGTGTTTTGCTCCTTTAAATAGGAGGGGTGTCTCCTGTTGAAGGGTATCAATCGCATCAATTGGAGCTGAGCGCATTGAGAGCCTCAAACTCAGTTTTAGGGTTTGTACTCTTTTGATGAGAGTACTTTAGACAAAAGAAATAAAGATCAATTCTTCTAGATCCTTGCGTGCTACAGTAACCGCGTTGCTACAGTGTTTCCTGTTTTGGTTCTTGTTTGCATGCTTGTTCTTTTCTAGATTGGTTTTCGTTCTTTTAGTTTTATCTTAATTTGAAACTTCAAAACCTTTCTAGAGAATTGATTTAGGGTTTCTCTAAGTTTAGTTGATTAAATTTTTGTCGTTTCTGTTAAACTTTCAAGTTTTGGTTAGATTAATTCTCGTCATCTTCTATCACAGCAAGCTTGCGAGGTTCATAACTTTTGATCCGTAAGTCCGATCGAGCTGATTCTTTTTGGGTTCGATTCGTATTGGAATCTAGTTTCGCGTGTCCAAATTTCAGATCAATCTAACGGTTGGATCTCCAGGAATTCTCATTTTACCGAACCTCTGTCATTCTGTTTTTGTCGAATACGAGGCAATTATTTGGTTCTGTTTTGGGGTGAACTTTTAGTAGATCAAGAATTTGGTTTTAGCTTCTGCACAATCATTCACCCCCCTCTGATTGCTATATTCGTATACTTCGATCCTACAAGTGGTATCAGAGCGAGGTTTTTCTAATCTATCTTAACCGGTGATTAGATTAATGGATCGTTATTCGACAAAACCGTGTGTGTTCGATGGTGTTGATTTTCAGTTTTGGAAGGCCAAGATGGAGGCGTTCATCCAAGCACAAGGCTTCACAATTTGGGAGAAGGTCTACAAGCCATATGAAGTCCCTGCAAACGACAACGTCAACGATACCAATCGCACACATGTTGAAGCAAACAAAGAAGCGCGCAACTTGATCATCCAAGGTTTGGGACGCAATGACTTTGACCGTGTGATCCATCTCAAGTCCCAAGATATGAGGTATGGAAATCTCTTTGTGATTACCATGAGGGTTCTAACACTATTAAAGAGGTTCGTCAAGATCTTTACAAAAAAGAATACATGCGATTTGAGATGAAACCCTGCTAGTCGCTAGATGACTTCTTTGCACGCTTCAATAAAATTCTTAGTAATCTTCGTCTTTGTTGGAGTTAGCTTTGATGATGCCGCTAATGCTAGACAATTGCTTGGTGCTTTAGACATGTCTATTTGGGAGATGAAAGTTACATCCATTAGAGAATCTCATGTCATGAGTACACTTACATTAGATGTTCTGTATTCTAAATTGAAAACTCATGAGTTGGATGTTCTTGCAAGGACAGGTAATATTAAATCAATTGCTTTGATCTCTAACCCTAACATGTCAAATGCAAATTCTTCTTCTAGCTTTGCCTTGTCTTCCATGTCTTCTTTAACAGATGAGCAACTTGAAGAGTTTCTGAAGAAGATCTCGCACTACTCTCTTCTCGCTTTAACAAAGCTTTGCGAGAATGTGAGAATGAGAAAGAGAGGTGGTCCTCCAACATGCTATGAGTGTGGTGACCTCAACCATATTCGCACAAATTGTCCTAAGCTTGCAGGAAAAACATCAAAGGAGGAGAAGGACAACGATGTAAGGAATGAGAAGAAAAGGTTCTCGTCAAATGATAGGAAGAAGAAGAGCTTCATCAACCGCAAGGTGGTTCACCGAGTTCTTTCCGCTCTTGAAGAAGTCAATTTGAGCGATGTGGACTCGGAGAGCAAATAAGATGATGCAACTCCAAGCAAGCATGATTTGATGGGATTGTGTCTCATGGCAAGCAGCAAGGATAGCTTCACCGAGGACGGCAATGACAAATACTTCAATGAGGTAGATCCTTCTTATGATGAATTAGCCAATGTCATGTCTGCCTTGGAAAATTACTTGACAAACGTGATAGAAAAATTAAGAAACATGATATTCTTGTGGAGTCATTGAATGCTGAAATTGCTAGACTTAAGACATTGATTCCTCGATGATGATACTTGTAAATCATGTGACTTAATTTACAATGAGCTCACCTTGCTTAGGAAAGAACACGCTCTTCTCGTTGCATCTAAATGAGAAAAATGAGAAACATGTTAAACATGCTAACTGCTCCATCGATGATTTGCATGGTTCAACTTCTTGTCTAAATGCTCAACTCTTGAATTAAAATTGAAAGATGCAAATGCTAGGGTTTCTCAATTGACTAATAATCTGCTTACTCATGAGGTTCTTTCATGCTCTACTTGTCGTAAATGTAAAGGGAAGGTCGATATTCCTTGCAATAATTGTTTAACTCTTGCTAAGAAAGTTGATTACTTGCAAAATTCTTTGGAACGTTTCACTAATGGCAAGAAAAAGTTGAACATGATTTTGGATCAATCTAAGGTTAGCACAAACAAGAGAGGTTTAGGTTTTGATCCTTATGCCACATACGAAACTAAACATCGTGACCGTTGTTCGTGCTCCTTGCAAAATTGAGTTATCTAATGAGCCTAAGAAAATTGCTTTTCAATCTGCTGGTTTTTTATCTTCTACTATGATGAATGCAAAATGTGCCTTTACTGTTAAAGCTAAACATCATGTCAAGTACACTTGCACTCATTGTGGTAGAGATGGACACTTAGTAGATTTTTGCTTTAGACTAGCCAAACAACAAAACAAGGAAATAACTGAGGCTAGGTCAAATTTCAGCAAAGCACATTTTACTTCTTATGCGCCTAGAGTGATGAAAACACCTTCTGTTCCTAGAAACATGGGAAAAGGCAAATCTGATTTTGTGCATAAAAATTATCGTGTTGTGCCCCTCTTGTTGTGCGTCGTGTGTCTCAAGATCTTTGGATTCCCAAAATCTCATTCCTAACCCCAAGATCTTGAGACCTCGACATGTTTTGTTGCTATGTAGGCTTCTCGCGCGAGGAAGGAGAACATATGGTTAGTGGATTCCGGATGCTCACGCCACATGTCAGGTGATAAGAATTGGTTCTCCTCCCTCACTCGTGCATCTCGTGCTGAAAGTGTTACTTTTGGAGATGCTTCTTCCTCTTCTGTTGTGGCAAAAGGTACAATAAAGGTAAGTGACAAGTTTATGTTCAAAGATGTGGCTCTTGTTAAAAATTTGAAATATAACTTGCTTTCTGTCTCACAAATGCTTGATGAAGATCTTGAGATAAGCTTTAAGAAAAATGAATGCAAAGTGCTAGATGCTTCAGGTGATCTTGTGTTCAAGATTTCTCGTTTAAGAAGAGTATTTAAAGCTGATTTTGATGCATCACCTTCTTCTAAGCATAGGTGTCTAATTGCCAATGTTTCTAAAGATTTATTCTTTTGGCATCGTAGACTTGGTCATGTTGGTTTTGATCATCTTACTCGTGTTAGTGGTTTAGATCTCATACGTGGCTTGCCTAAGCTTAAGGGTGATAGCAATCTAGTATGTTCTTGTAGACATGGTAAGATGATTGCAGGTTCACATCCACCTCTTACCATGGTGATGACAAAAACTCCAGGACAGCTTCTACATCTTGATACAGTTGGACCATCTCGAGTTCAATCCATTGGAGGCAAATGGTATGTGCTTGTGATTGTTGATGATTTTTCTAGATACTCTTGGGTGTATTTTATGGCATCTAAGGATGAGGCTTTTAGTCATTTTAGAAGTCTTGTTCTTAGGCTTTCTATTATCATCCAGGAGCTCTCAAAGCTATTAGAAGTGATAATGGAACTGAATTCAAAAATGCTTCTTTTGATCATTTTTGTGCTGAAAAAGGAATTGATCATCAATTTTCATCACCTAGAGTGCCTCAACAGAATGGTGTAGTTGAAAGGAAAAACAGAATGTTGGTTGAGATGGCTAGAACCATGCTAGATGAACATCACACTCCTAGAAACTTTTGGGCTGAAGCAATTTCAACTGCATGTTATGTTTCAAACCGTGTGTTTTTGAGATCAAAATTGGGTAAGACTCCATATGAGCTTCGGTTTGGACATAGGCCTACTGTTTTTCACTTTAGGGTTTTTGGATGCAAATGTTTTGTCTTGAAATCTGGAAATCTTGATAAATTTGAAGCTAGATCAATGGATGGCATTTTTCTTGGATATCCTGCTCATACTCGTGGCTATCGTGTGCTTGTTTTGGAGACTAACAAAATTGTGGAAACTTGTGAAGTTACTTTTGATGAGGCTAGTCCAGGCACTAGTCCAAGTGATGCAGTACAAAGCGCATACATTCAGGGGAGAAAATCTTTGAAGATAATGATGATGTTGAAGATGAGGTCTTGACTCTTCCTAATGCACAACAAGTCAGAGCACCCTTGGCACCTACTACTACATCACCTACAGCTAACCATCCTCAAGCTACAACATCATCTGTACATGCTAAAAATAAAGAAGGAGAAGGAGAAGTCTCAAAAGCCAATGCTCCCTTGCACATTAAAAAAATGCATCCATCTCGAACAAATGATTGGAGACCTAAATGAGAGAGTCACTCGATCCAGGTTTATTCATTCCGACACTCATGCTCATTCTCGCTTTAGTTGCTTCTTTTGAACCCAAAGATATATCTCATGCATTATCTGACGAATCTTGGATCAATGCCATGCATGAAGAATTAGAGAATTTTGAACGAAATAAAGTTTGGAAACTTGTCTCACCACCTCCTGATTTTAATGTTATTGGAACTAGATGGGTTTTCAAAATAAACAAAGTGAGGATGGTGTTGTTGTTAGAAACAAGGCTAGATTGGTTGCTCAAGGTTACACTCAAATTGAAGGCTTAGATTTTGATGAAACCTTTGCTCCTGTTGCTAGAATTGAAGCCATTAGAATCCTGTTAGCATTTGCTGCATCCAAAGGTTTCAAATTGTATCAAATGGATGTGAAAAGTGCTTTTCTTAATGGCTACATAAATGAGGAGGTTTTTGTCAAGCAACCACCTGGTTTTGAAAATCCAAAGTTTCCAAATCATGTGTTCAAACTATCAAAAGCTTTGTATGGTTTGAAACAAGCCCCTAGAGCATGGTATGATAGGCTAAAAACCTTTTACTTGAAAGGGGTTTTCAATGGGAAAGGTTAACAAAACTCTCTTTTACTCAAGCAAGGCAATGATCAACTATTCGCTCAGATTTATGTTGATGATATTATCTTTGGTGGTTCCTCTCATGTTTTAGTGTCTAAGTTTTCGAAACTATGAGGGACTAATTTGAGATGAGTATGATGGGTGAGTTGACATACTTTTTGGGATTTCAAATCAAGCAAACAAAGGATGGTACTTTTGTGCATCAAAGCAAATACACAAAAGACTTGTTGCATAGATTTGGGATGGAAAACAAAGAAACCGATCATGACACCCATGGAGAGCGCTTGCACACTTGATCCGGATGAAGATGGTGAGCCTGGTTGATCAAAAGGAATATAGAAGCATGATAGGTTCACTTTTGTACCTCATTGCATCAAGGCCGGATATACAATTTGTCTGTGTGCTTGTGTGCTCGCTTTCAAGCTTCCCCACGTGCTTCACATCGATAAGTCAGCCAATTTTCGTGTATCTTCATGGAACTCAAGATTTTGGCATTTGGCTTTCGCTTCCTCATGCATTAGTTTAAGAGCCTTTTCTGATGCTGATTTTGGAGGATGTAGAATTGATAGAAAAAGTACATCTGGTACATGTCATTTCTTGGGCAATTCTCTTATTGCATGGTCATCTAGAAAACAATCTTCTGTTGCACAATCAAGCTACTTGAATCGAATATGTGGTCAGCTTTGCTAGTTGTTGTTCTCAAATTCTTTGGATAGTAGCTACACTTAAAGATTATGGGGTTAATTTGGATAGTGTTCCTCTTCTGTGTGATAACACTAGTGCAATTTGCATTGCTAAGAACCCCGTGCAACACTCTAGAACAAAACACATTGACATCAGATTTCACTTTCTTAGAGATCATGTTGAAAAAGGCAACATTGTGCTTCATCATGTGGATACTGAACATCAATTGGCAGATATTTTCACAAAACCTTTGTCTTCTTCTCGTTTTGCTTTTATTCGGGGAGAACTTGGGATTGTTCATCCAATGAGTTTGTTTTGAGGGGGAGTTTCCTTGCCAAATTCTTTCACTTGATGAGCTCACTTTATCATAATTCTTTATATGTTATGTAATTGAGCTAATATATGATAATCTAATTGTCTCACTTGAACTAAAAATGACATTGCGAAATTCCCTGGACTGATTGCCTATAGCTAAATACTCTGTGATATCTCACTCTTCTAGGCTTGATATTGAATCCTCTTGACAAATTTGGGCTATAAAGCAAGTGTGGTTTCAACTTTACTCTTTCATAAGACCGTTTTAATCACTTTTGCATGTTTACAATCAAAGAAAAAGTAAAGGAAAAGGGAATCAGTTTAAAAAAGGGTTGTTAAAAGCAAAAAACCTCAAGTTATGTGCTTCAGGGTGCTTTCCCTAAAAGATAAGATGTATGCTTCAAGCATGCCATTCCCTCAAAAGACAAGATGTATGTTTCAAGCATGCCACTCCAAGGAAATAAAAGAAGTATGCTTCAAGCATGCCACATGCAGTTTACTGTTTAAAGATTAAATTGGTCCACTAGATTGGAGTTGAAACTACTTGCTCGACATGATTTGTTATTTGCTTCAACTTTGAGCCTTTGTTTTTCTACTAAAGGTTTTGCTTAGTACTTGGCTATAGTTGACTGAATTGAGGTTGAGATGCATGTCATTCCCTAACTTGTTAAAATCACATCAAGATCATGTATTTTGCATATTATGTGATATATAAGGTTATATGATCGAATGAGCTCATCTTTTCCTATCTTGGCACTCCCTTGTTTCTCCTTGTAAAATCTTTGCTACAGGAAAAATTTTGAACCTGTTCTCTCTTTTGTACTCTTGATGAATCCATTGTCAAAGGGGGAGAAATTTGGGAATCGTTGAAAAGTTTAAAGAAAAAGGGGGAGTTGTTTTTGGAAATTTGAGAATTTTGGGAGAAGTTTGGAGAATTTTGAAATTTTTGGGAACATTGCACATTCACACACATTTTCCTTCTCAGGGGGAGATTTTGTTTTGCATTTTGGTCAAAAGGGGAATTCTGTGTTTTCTCTTTTTGGTCCTTGATCCTTTGGATTTCAAAATCTTTTGTAAAGTGAATGCCAAATGTTCAATTCTTAGTGGTGTTGCTAATGTTTTCATCAAGGGGGAGATTGTGAAATCATGTGCTGAAAATTTGGCTTAGAATTGAATTTGCAAAATGTGTTTGTTCATGTGTTTTGACAATTTGACAAGAAACAGTAAGTTTCGCTTTGGCGCCGGACCAAACTTAAAGAAAACAGTAAGTTTCACATCTACGATGGACCAAATTTGTTGGTCTGTCATAAACTTGCTTTGGCAACCTCATTTTCCCATGTACGACGGACCAAGTTTTTGGGTCTGTCGTGCACATGTTTTTGAGCTCTTGTGCCAAACTCAATTTTCCAAGAAAATAGCAGTCAGCGCATGTACGACAGACCAAGTTTTTGGGTCTGTCGTGGATGTGCTTTTGAGATCATGAGCCGGACTCAATTTTCCAAGAAACCAGTAAGTTTTGCATGTACGTCGGACCAATTTCTTTGGTCAGTCGTGAACGGCTTTTTGAGGATTGATTTCGCTTGTACGACGGACTGATTTCTTTTAGTCTGTCGTGAACGTGTTTTCGCCGAAATGATTTCTTCTTGAAACCGGGACTTTCACTTGTACACCGGACCGATTTTGTTGGTCCGTTGTGAATGGTTTTTTGAGTGACTTTTTCATGTGTACGCCGGACCATATTTTTTGGTCCGTCGTGAATGCGTTTTTGCTCGATTAGGGTTTTGAGCAAAATTGGAATTGTGTTTGATTTGTTTTTGAGATTATGAAATTTGTGAGAATTTCATGATGCTTGAAGTGGACTTTATGCAATGCTCGTGTGAGTATTTGCATGGATTGATGTGAGTCAAGTCGTGGACTTGTGCTCGGAATTGTTTTGTGGTTTGTTCATGTGCAGGTATTGCTCGAAGACGAACGTGGTCGATGACGGGACCGGAACTAGGTTCATGGAGGAGCTGAGGTTTGGGACTTGGTTCAGGGAGGAACTGAGGTCTTGGTGGTCAAGGATGTCATGCGGGACGTTCGGGCTAAGAGAATGGTGCACATGAAGAATGGTTAGTCACGTGAGAATGGCAGGAGGTCATTTGCGTGCAAAGTGTTAGTCACGTGAGTATGGCAGGTGGCCATACGCGTGCAAAGTGTTAGTCACGTGAGTATGGTAGGGTTGCCATACGCGTGCAAGAGTTGCACTCGGCCAGGTTGGGCCAAGAGGAGTTGTATACATACTCCTTTTAGATTAGGAATTTTATTCAGAACTCCTTGTGTTTTGCTCCTTTAAATAGGAGGGGTGTCTCCTGTTGAAGGGTATCAATCGCATCAATTGGAGCTGAGCGTATTGAGAGCCTCAAGCTCAGTTTTAGGGTTTGTACTCTTTCGATGAGAGTACTTTAGACAAAAGAAATAAAGATCAATTCTTCTAGATCCTTGCATGCTACAAGAATGCTTAGCGTTGCTCTGATGTTTCCTGTTTTGGTTCTTGTTTGCATGCTTGTTCTTTTCTAGATTGGTTTTTGTTCTTTTAGTTTTATCTTAATTTGATCCTTCAAAACCTTTCTAGAGAATTGATTTAGGGTTTCTCTAAGTTTAGTTGATTAAACTTTTGTCGTTTCTGTTAAACTTTCAAGTTTTGGTTAGATTAATTATCGTCATCTTCTGTCACAGCAAGCTTGCGAGGTTTGTAACTTTTGATTCGTAAGTCCGATTGAGCTAATTCTTTTTGGGTTTGATTCGTATTGGAATCTATTTTCTCGTGTCCAAATTTCAGATCAATCTAACGGTTGGATCTCCGGGAATTCTCATTTTACCGAACCTCTATCATTCTGTTTTTGTCGAATACGAGGTAATTATTTGGTTCTGTTTTGGGGTGAACTTTTAGTAGATCAAGAATTTGGTTTTAGCTTCCGCACAATCATTCACCCCCTCTGATTGCTATATTCGTATACTTCAATCCTAAAGCTGCACACATATATGTTGATAAAAGTATTTTTTTCAGGAAAAACGAAGAAAGGACCTGGACACATATTTCTTTTGACGAATTTGGTTAACACTTTATTATTACTCCGGCTAACCTCATTTTGTTGAGTTTAATACTCTATGTGTTAACCGGGTAATAATACATGTTTAAAAAAAATTAGAGATGTCAACCTTCTTTTATCGAGTTTAACACTCTATGCGTTCATCGAGTAATAATACACGTTTCAAAAAATATTAGAGATCGAGTTAGGAAAAAAATCTAGAGATTAGAGATCGAGTTGAAAAAAATTCTAGAGATAGAGCTGTACACATATTTCTGTTGACAAAAATATTTTTTTCGAGAAAAACAGAGAAAAGACCTGGACGTAAGGGCCGGGGACCTGTTTGTTATATCTTTGGACTTGATCGCTATCATAAAAAATTAGAAAAAGGTTCGTTCGATATTTGTATTTAGCGGGGAGGTTTTCCTGTAAAGTAACGAACTAGGGACCTAAATGCAATTTAGAAACGTTTTTCTTACCTAAAAATATCGCAAAGGATCTCTTTGTAGTTTACAGGAACCTATTTGTAATTCAAATAAAAGGAAGGGACTTTTTTTTGCAAATTGGCATGGAGGTGAGGTGGATAGCTTGAGCTCTCTCCAAATCCTTCCCACGTATAATATACTAGCAACATAAGCGCGTTACGCTGTGCCGGCAGGAACATGATTGAATTATAATAGGTAAAAAATTAAACAGTTTAGGGGGCACATGTGTTAGAAATGTGGAAAAGGATATCGTAATTGCTTAGGAAAAGTGTGTGTGTGTATATATATTATTTTGGGTAGGCAGGGGATATGAAAAATGGTACAACACACACACACACATATATTATGTGCCTGGGAATTTTTTGGCGAATAGCGGGTATAGATTATAGTTTTTAGTTTATACTAACAAATGTTGTATACGATAAAGAAATACCATAAGTTAATTTACATTGATTGGTGGCATGCGAAGTACAGCTAGGTCTGGTGGTAATCGGATAGTCAGGAAGAAGACATCATAGTTTAATTACACAACGATCATGATTTGATTACAGAGGATGATCCAATGGCGTTGTGTCGGTAAGGTTGTAGGCACATGAAACAAGGTATGTAGTGGGAGTGAGGCGATCCACCATCATTGTCCTGCATGTATAATAGAGAAATCTGTTAAGGAAGCTATATGCTTGTTTTAGTTCGAATGGAAGAACTGTGAATATGTGATATGGAAACGACCCGAAGGACTTTGTTGCATAGTTACTATTGTGTTGTTATATATGGAGAGGTGCTTTGGCGCTTGTTAGTGGGATGCAATCTTCAATGTGGGGGACGCAGTGGAGAAGGTTAAGAAGATCATATGCTAGAAGCTCGTGCGGAGTGGTGGGCGTTTGTGGTCCCGTATAGGCGAGGGACCTTCTTTTTGGCTCAATGTTAGGATCCGTTGCATCTGTTGTCTTGATAGGAAGAAAGCCCATATTCTTTTCACAGACCATATAAATTCCGTGGAGCAAGCGTTTATGTTTTTGTGTGATGCTGTGAAGAGCAACCTGTGCAGTTAGAGTGCTGTCGTGGAAAAGATCAGCCCAGCATTGCTCGGTCTTGAGTTTCTTACGTGTGGTGCCTAGTTCCTCAAAGTTGGCATCGTTGATCTTGACATTGTTGTTGGTCTGCAGATGCAGTATGGTTGTATGGGCTGCATTCTCCATTGCTTTATATGCTGTGCTGGCTAGTTCTCCGTAGAATATTTTTTGTTCTTTGTCAGCACTGTAGAACGCTATTGATATATCCATTTTGATCCAACCTCTAATTTGGTTGTCATCTTCATTGGTAGTACCTAATGAATGTATTGTGTAACACCCCAAAATTTTGCTTTCCTTAAATTCATGTGTGATTTGGCACTTTGGTGAATTTTTGGAATTTTCTGGAATTTATTTGGAATTTATTTGAATTTATTCCATTTTGAAATAATTAAAGAATTTAATTTTGCAAATAAATTTTTGTTGGAAATATTTTATTTGAGTCCAAAATGATCCAAAATATTTTCCAGAATTTTTCCGAATTTTTCCAGTCATTTTGCTATTTTAATGAATTAAATGAATTATCGGGAATTATTTTAAATATTAAATCGCTGGAAAATCCAACTCGGGTCAAAATCTTGTTCATCAAGACCGAGTCGGACTCAAAGTCCAGGCAGTTACTTGACTCGGACCGAACCCACTCCTAACCTAATCAATCCCAACCGCTGGATCAAGATCCAACGGCCAGATCCGCCGACCAGACCGGCGTGTCGGACCGGACCGGTCAGCGCCCCGATCGTGGCCGTTGGTTGTGCCACGGGGCGGCCACGATTTACTGCCTTCCCGTCCCGAAGCCGCCGCCGTCGCCAGAGCAAGTTAGGTTTCCGCTTTTACGCACGACGAGGCTATTTAATGCCGGGCATACCCCGAGGACCGCGTGATCCGCGCCCTCCCTTCTCTACTTCAGAGAGGCTAAGTCGCCGCCGCGTTTAGCCGTCGCGAGCTTCGCCGTAGTTGCGCTGGCCAGCCCGCCACGGTCTTTGTTGTTCATGCCCGTCACGCCGTCCCGCCGCCCGTTGACCTCGGAATCCGGACTCACCGCGACGAGACGCACCCGAAGGACCCTTCATCTCGCCGAGCAACCGGAGCACGCCGTTAGGCTCGTCGTCGTCTTCAACTCCGGCGGCCGTCGCCACCACGGCTCCCATCAGCCCTCGCGAGCTACGTACGGCCGTCGGATCCAGGACGGACGGTTGAGGTGAGTTCACGTGTTCCAAACCCGATTAGATCCGGGCCGCTGGATCAAGATCCAGCGGCCACAATCTGTCGCCGCGCCGTGAGCAAAGGCGATTATAGGATTAGATCTGGACCGTCCGACTAGATCGAATGGCCCACGAGCATCGAGTAGTTTCAACGTGTTAAACCACCTGGATCAATCCGCGCTGATTTTCAAAACCAACTGACGAGATTATGCCACGCGGTCGGGAAGTTGGACCACGTGGTGGTCGCCCACGCGGCGTCGCGTGTAACGGCCGACACGCAGCCCGCGTGTCGAAGGGCCCGCATGTCGTGGCTAACTAACCAGCCGACGTCGGCCCGATAGCGTCTGCCCGAGGCCCAATGTCGCCACGTGGTAGTGGACCGAGTCCACCGTGGACCCGAGCCAGCGTGGACCAAGCCCATGGACCGGCGTGACGCCAGCAATTGTCGAAACACTGCACGTGTCCATGCTTTGTATAATAATTAATTTCGAAAAGAAAATGATTTATTAATTCGAATAATGATTTCAAATTTAGATTCAAACTTCAAACGCTTATAACTTTATGCGTTTCAACTCCGATTTGAGCGATTATTCAAATTTCTAAATTTGTATAAAATTAAGATCTACCTAAATATAAATTTTATTTAATTTTGGACTAAAGTTTTTCTCTGTAAAATTATTTAATTGATTATTTAAACTTTAAATAATCATAACTTTTGCGTTTAACTCCAAATTTAGCGATTTCGATCTTCTAAAAATCCAGAAAATTATGTTCTCTCTGTTTATGGATTTTTATTTGGAGTTTTGGGATCTTTTGCATAGTGTTTATTTGTGTATTTGCTATTTGCACGCTTTCACAGTGAGCGTTGAAGTGCAGGAAGGGTTCAAGGAGAAGTGTTGACTCAAGGGATCCAACTCAAGACCAAGAGCAAGTGCTTTTTGAAGGCAAGTTGTGCTTTGACCATATTGATCCTATTTGAAATCTATTTTGATTTAAACTATTGCATGCCTAGTTCAATTAGAAAGATACTTTGTTTAAACATGGGGGTTAGATAAATACCAATTTGCTATATGACACCTTGATTACTTAAGTATGTGCCATGATCCCTTGTCACCCTAGTTGTGGAGTACTAGTTGGACATTATTAAATCGCCAACATGGGTTTAGATCGTTGTAGTATCGCTTAGACTACGTGCTCATGACATGATTTTTGGATAATCAAATGCTAATATTGAATTAATGATATATTGAACTTGTTTTGGAAAAGTATCATGTGATGTTGATGGCACGCGTGGTGCATGGTAATCAAGCGGGTTTGATAAACAGATTTCGATGGGCATGTGGCAAGAGTAATGTCAGGTGGGCCAGGTTGTGGCATTGGGGATGTTGATTTGGTTTTTTCTAGTCTTGCCACGTCACTCTAAGGACTTAACCTTGCAAGCCTTTGAACCGGTCATACTTGCAACCACATAAGGGTGGAATGGGACGGCCCTAGTTGACTAAGTCGCTAAGGACTCACTTGTGGAGCCTCGGGTGTCGATTACACCTTTTGTGTGATTGTACTGGGGCGTGTATAAGTCAGGCTGTGGCACCATCTAACGGTGTGTTGGTCCCATACTTAGCCTTGGCTAAGGGAAGGATGGTGTAGAGCACGAACCTGAGAGGACCACCGTGTTGTTTGAGGCTTAGAAAGGCTTTGTTATGATCGGCTCATTCGCATACTCTTGTATGGCGATTCACTACCGACGTGGGTGAGTGGATTGTATCTTGTGGGTAAAGTGCATAACCTCTGCCGAGTGTAGAATCTATTTGAATAGCCGAGTCCACCGATCGACAATGCTCTGAATTACTGATCAAAGGGTTAGATTTTAAAATAACTTGGATTTGAAAAGTTGGGTTGGTTTAACAATGAAGATGATGGAAATGTGGTTTAGGATGGGAAAAATGTTTGTTAAACTTCTTGAAAAGTTATTTATGCTTTACTTATTCCTCTTTCGCTTTTGAATCTACTTTATTACTTGTCAAAAGTCGCTTTCTTTGCAAATATACCTTGAGCTATTCCTTTGTACCAAGCCATGCATGTAGTATATGAGCTTGCATTACGTGCATGACTTGCTGAGTACCAAGTACTCACCCTTGCCTCAACACAATACCAGCTTGAAGAGGAGACTACGCCGGTTTGGAGGAGGAGTTCCAAGAGGACCCGTCTACTTAGGGATCGAGCCCACCATTGCCTGTGGTATCTTTGGATGGCGCCCGCCAGTTTATTTGATTTTCCGCCCGTTATCTCTCTTTTAATAAGTTTCGCCTTGCAAGGCATATATTTGTAACTTGGCCATAAGGTCAAGTAACTGGTTGGTTATTTAAATAAAGTACTTGGATAGTATCGTTTGGTATGATTGTGATATTTACCAATGTTAAAATGTGTGCACTGCTCTGGACTAGTGCTTGAATACACAGAGTCGGTTGCAAATTCGGGGTCCCGACAGAGGGTGGTATCGAGCCATACTTGGACCAGGCTCAACCCTAAGCTAGAATGGTCGTAGTGAGGATAAAACCTATTTTCTAAAGCTAAAAATTTGTGAAGACAAGAAATGACATCTCGACTTATCCCCTTCTCTCTTTCTAGTCTCTTGCTGAAATTTTTCCCTTACCTTGTCACAATTTAAAAATTCCGAAGTTCTTACGTAAAGCACTCTTGTGTGACAGATGGAGGGAAGAGTTCAACTACGTTGATCTGGGAGTTAGTCACGCCCATGAACTTTGGCATATGCTGCACTCTGAGATTTTGAGAAGCCCCAATACCAAGTGGAAGTGATCGGACAAGCGGGGATTGATCAAGGCTTGTGATGTGAGGATTGGTGTACCGCTAGGAAGAAGGAGCCCAGTAATCGCCTGATACAAGACCGCCAGGAGATCTACAATGCGGATGGGGATCCAAGAAGTATCACGGCGAGCAATGCGGCACATTACCCGTATCTACGCCAGAGAGTTGGAAATGCACGGTGTTCCGTTACCATCCGCGCAGCGATAACCTTCTTGACCCGGCGAGATTCAGATGAGGATGCCCGCGGTTACCGCAGTTGCTGGCGATTTGTCGTCGCCAGAGGATGTACTAGATAATACGAGCAAGGAGCCACAGAGGCCCGCAAAGAGATCACGACAGAGAAGAAACAGATGGCGGGAAGCTCAAGAGTATGTGGCACATCTTCATGAAGGATTGACGAGTTGGAGATGACTTTGTACGGACCACTGCAGCCAGGCGATTCTTTCGGAGCTGCACGGCGGATCGGAGGAGTCGAGATCTCGATGAGGACACGCTTCTTAACCGACTACCACAGAGGACACGATTGCATGGCGATCAAGCGTCGTTTGGCGCTTTATGCCACTGCACCGCACCAGTGCCGTGGAGGTTTTCTCGATGAGTGAGCATAGGTTCTATAGTGAGACTCCTTCGCCGAGGCGTCATAGAATAAAGAGTTACCCTTTAGGCGTTAGATTCCAGAGTTAGTTCGATTTGGATTTGCTTTGTTTGTCGAGTGTGCGATTATGTGTTGCAAGGCCCTTAGGCATTGTAAGCGGCCATACCAAGTTATTAATAATAAAGATGGACCTTAAAGTTACCCCTTTCACCCCGCATAAGTTCCATATCACTTGTCTATTCTTGTTTCCTCTCATCTCTAAACCTAGAGCAAATCAATGATGGTGAACACCCGTGGGAACTTTGGAAAGCAATAGGAGTGGTTCTACTTAAAACCCCAATGATGGAGCACAGCACCGCTCAGATATGCACTTTCGGAGCGTTTCTTGCTGCCGACTCGATTGATGCATGCTATGATGCAACAAATGCAGCACGTCATGCTCAGCACTTGCTAATCAAGTTAATCGTGACCACGCCGCTTGAATACAAGGCCGTCGAGAATTCATGAGGACTCACCCACCCACTTTCTCTCGGGAATGCCAATCCATTGGAGGCCGGCGATTGGTTAAGATCAATCGAGAGGAAGCTACACATAGCTCAATGCATAGGAAATGAGAAGGTACTCTACGCTTCTCATCGATTTGGAAGGAACAAATTACGAATGGTGGGAGAACTTCACACGCAGAGAACCCTCGAGATATCACTTGGGAGGAGTTCCATACCGCATTGACAAAAGATTATCCGTGCTGAAGGAATCATGGACCTTAAGAAGGAGGAGTTGAGCACTAAAGCAAGGTCACCAAAGGTCGACTACTCAACAAGTTCACACAAATGTGACGCTACGCACTGAGGATGTAGCGGCAGATAAAGCCGCATCTCGTTTATGAAGGACTTAACTTCAGATTACCAAGTAGGGTTGATCACCCACACCTTTCCAGATTTCCAAGAGTTGGTGAATAAGGCACTTATTCTTGAGGACAAGCGCAAGGAATCGATGAGAACCTAAGCGCGGATGCAGCAAAGGATCACGTCGAGAGCATAGCACTTGAGAGTTGCACCAAATCAATTCTTGATTCCAACCTGAGAATGCAACAAGGACACCCTCGGCACCAAGACACGCCAATCAAAACTACGGTTGCACCCACCCCCAGCGCTTACTCGGCAAATAAGAGATGAACAACATGCTACAAGCCAGCGAGACATTTTGCCAACAGCTGCCCAAAGAAGACAAGCAGAGCGACCCGGCCTTCGTTTCAACCTAGGCACCACCCAGCTAGGGCGCCGGCACCAGAGCCACACCTGCATCGTGGTGAGAGGCCGAGTCAACCATGTCACCGCAGATGCACCGCAAAATGCTCTGACGTCGCATCTTGGGTAAGTTACTTGTTAACTCGATGCACTGCAAGTTTTGTTTGACTCGAGCCGATTCGCTTGTTTTCGCAAGGCTTTGCTACTAGAAATGACTTGAGAATTGCAAGACTTAAGTGCATGCTTTAGTTCAAACCCCTGGTTAGAACTCCGAAGGAAGTAGGATGTTAAAGGTGAGAATACTAATAGATGGAATAGAGTTCCTAGCAAACCTTATAATTTTGGAGACCCCACCTTAGATGTTATATTGGGAATGGATTGGTTATCCAAGCACAAGGTGCATTGGATTGTGGACGAAGGACTATCTCATTGAGAGCCCGAGGAAGAAAGTGGAATTTCAAGCCACCAGCTAGAGATGGACAAGATTGATGGTTATGATCAAGGCAATCAGCATAGAGGATGTCCCGAGTAGTGAATGAGTACCCGATGTTTTCCCGAGATCTACCCGTATCACCTTGGACAGGGGACATAGAGTTTGTGATAGAGCTTGTACGCATGCGTGCAGCAGATAAGAGACCCTATCTGGATGTCTACCAGGAGTTGGTAGAAATGAAGAAACAATTTGGAAGAGTTAATGGAGAAAGGCTTTATCGGACCAAGTTCGTCACTGCGTGGGAGCACCGAGTTTGTTTGTCAAGAAGAAGGACGGGAGTTTCAGATGTGCATTGACTACCGTGCACTCAATGAAGTCACCGTGAAGAATAAGTATCGCTACCTGGATTGATGATTTGTTTGATCGCTTAAGAGGAGCCGGAGTTTCTCCAAGATTGATCGAGATCGGGATACCATCGATTGAAGATCCGATCAAGATATTCAAGACTGCATTCTCAAGATATGGACATTACGAGTTACTGATTATGTCCTTTGGGTAACGCGCCAAACTTATTTCATGAATATGATGAATAAGGTGTTCATGGAATATTTGGACAAGTTTGTCGTCGTGTTCATAGATCTATATCCTAATCTACTCCAAGACGTAGGATGAACATGCCGAACACTTAAAGGCGAGTTTTGGAAAAGGCCGAGGGAACAAGAACTTTCGCCAAGTTCAGCAAGTGTGATTTTTGGAAGGACAAGGTGGAGTTTCTTGGACATGTAATGACATGAGAGGAGTCGCGTGGATCCAAGCAAAGTAGAAGTGTTACATTGGGAACAACCAAAGACTGTGACCCAGTCGAGTTTCCTTGGAATGGCAGATACTACCGCCGCGTTTCATCGAAGGCTTTCGACAATTGCGGAAACCTCTTACGCAATTCAAGAAAAGGAAAAGAAGTTTGCATGGGCGCTAATGTGAGAAAGGATTTCAGAGCTGAAGAAGCACTGACATCCAGACCAGGTGTTAGTTCTCACCGGATGTTGCTCAAAGCTTCGATATTTATTGTGACGATCGCGCCAAGGACTTGGATGTGTCTTGATGCAGAATGGAAAGGTAAATGCCGCCTATGCATCAAAGGCGTTGAGGCCGCATGAGGAAAATTATCAGACACATGACCTAGAGTTAATTGTAGTGCATGCTTGAAGATATAGCGTCACTATCTGATTGGAAGCAGATGTAAGTATATCTGGATCATAAGAGCCTTAAGTACATATTCACCCAGTCGGATCTGAATATGAGGCGTAAGAGATGGTTAGAGTTAATCAAGGACTACAATGTTGAATCCATTACCATCCCGGGAAGGCCAACGTAGTAGCCATGCTCGAGTCGGAGAAAAGCCATACCGTGAGTCGTTGCTAGCCACAAGTCGGGATGAGTTATGTGAGGATTTTCAAAGATGAAGATTGAGGTTGTACCTAAGCCAGTTCTGGCCGCATTGGAAGTAAAGTTTACTTTAGAGGATCAAATCCGAGAAGGGCGAAGGATGATGACAAGATCCGTAGGATTAAGTCCAAAATGGAGGAAGGCAAGGCAAAGGATTTCTGCCTAGGCAGGCAAGGCACGCGTTGTGGATGAAGGATCGCATTTGTGTGCCTAACAAAAAGGAGTTAAAGCGGCTGATTTTGGAAGAAGCCCATGACTCCAAGTACTCGATTCATCACAGGCGCCAAGATGTATCGAGGATCTGAAGGAGAGATTCTGGTGGCGAGTATGAAGCGTGAAGTTGCCGAGCATGTTGCATTGTCGACGATGCCAGAGAGTCAAGGCAATGCATCAGAGACCAGCAGGATTGCTCTGACGCTGAAGATACGAGTGGAAGTGGAGGAAATCGGAATGGATTTCATTACCGGCTTGAAGACTCAAGGAGGTTATGACTCCATATGGGTTATAGTGGATCTCGACTAAAGTAGCCCATTTTATCGTGAAGACCACTTACTGGAGATAAGTTAAGCGAGTTGTACATGATCAGATTGTTTGTTTGCACGAGGTGCCAAAGAGGATTGTATCGGACAGAGGTACCCAATTTACCTCAAGGTTCTCGAATAAGTTGCATGAGGCCATGGGAACCCGTTTAAACTTGATGCGACTTATCATCCACAGACGGATGGACAGACCAGAAAGAGTCAACCAGATTTTGGAGGATATGCTAAGAGCTTGTGCATTAGCTTATGCTACCTCTTGGGATAAGAGTTTGCCGTATGTCGAGTTACAACAATAGTTATCGTGCTAGTTTACAGATGTCACCTTTTGAGAGCCTTTGTATGGTCGACCAATCGGCTGACGCCATTGAATTGAATGACCGTGGCGCCGTGTCTTTGAACTGATATTCTTCAAGAGGCCGAAGAGCAGATCGCTATGATTAGGGAAAGGTTGAAGATAGCCCAATCTCGAACAAAGAGTTATCACGACAATCGTCACGGGATTTGAGTTTTGAACGGAAGACTTTGTTTACCTCGGAGTTACGCCTCTCAGGGAGTTAAGAGGTTCCATGCCAAAGGGAAACTTGCACCTGTTATGTTGGACCATTTAAGGTTTTGAGTCAGAGGCGGTTGCTTACCTGGAGTTGCCACGCCGCTAGCAGGAGTACACACGACGTATTCCATGTGTCCCAGCTGAAGAAATGTCTCCGAGTTCTGAGAGCAGACATCGCTAGAGTCAATTGAGTTGCAAGAGGACTTGACTTATAAGGAGTATCCCGTGAGGATTCTAGACACAATGGATCGAGAAACTAGAAACAAGTCAACCCGTTTTAGAGTTCGATTAGAGCAACCACGAAGAAAGTGAAGCGACTTGGGGAGCGAAGAGGATTTGAAGAAAGAGTTTCCAAACCTATTCCTTTAGTAAGCCACTGAATCTCGGGGACGAGATTCTATTAAGAGGAGGTTTGTAACACCCAAAATTTTGCTTTCCTTAAATTCATGTGTGATTTGGCACTTTGGTGAATTTTTGAATTTTCTGGAATTTATTTGGATTTATTTGGAATTTATTTGAATTTATTACATTTTGAAATAATTAAAGTATTTAATTTTGCAAATAAATTTTTTGTTGGAAATATTTTATTTGAGTCCAAATGATCCAAAATATTTTCCAGAATTTTTCTGAATTTTAAGTCATTTGCTATTTTAATGAATTAAATGAATTCATCGGGAATTATTTTAAATATTAAATCGCTGGAAAATCCAACTCGTCAGTACTCGTTTCATCCGATCGAAGCCGGACTTTGAGAGTCCACGAGCGCTTGACTCGGACCGAACCCACTCCTAACCTTAATCATCCCAACCATGGATCAAGATCCAACGGCTGAGATCCGCCGACCCGACCGAGCCGTGTCGGGACCGACCGGTCGCCGGTAGCGATCGTGGCGTTGGTTGTGCCACGTGGACAGCCACGATTTCGCTCTTCCGAGTCCGAAGCCGACTCCGCCACGCGCCGCCAGAGTGGTTAGGTTTCCGTTTTTACGCACGGGCGAGGTTATTTAATGCCGAGGCATACCCGAGGACCGCGTGATCCCGCCCTCCCTTCTCTTCACCGAGGCTAATCGCCGCCGTTTAGCCGTCTGAGCTCGCCAGAAGTTGCGCTGCTCCGCCACGGTCTTTGCTTCGCTCATCGCCGTCCCTACGCCCGTTGACTCGGTCCGGACTTCACCGCGACGAGACGAAGGACCCTTCATCTCGCCGAGCAACCCTAACGCCGTTGGGCTCGCTGCCGTCGTTTTCAACTCCGGCGGCGTGCGCCACGGCTTACCATCGGCCCTCGCGAGCTCGTGCACCGTCCGGATCGGACGGACGGTTGAGGTGAGTTCACGTGTTCCAAACCCGATTAGATCTCGGGCCGCTGATCAAGATCCACGGCTCACAACCGCCACGTCGCGTTTAGCGATGCGATTATAGGATTAGATCTGGACCGTCCGATCTAGATCGAGCGGCCCACGAGCATCGAGTAGTTTCAACGCGTGTTAAACCCTGGATCCAATCCGCGCTGATTTTCAAACCAGCGGACGTGATTGCGCCACGTGTCGGGAAGTTGGACCGGCGTGGTCGGCGCCGTCCAGCGTGCGTGTGGCGCCGACACGCTTGAGGCCCGTGTCGAAGGGCCCGCATGTCGCTGGCTAACTCAGCCATAAGCGCGACGGCGATGACGCGTCACGAGCGGGCTCACATGTCGATCCGTGAGCCGCGTGGACCGAGTCCACCGTGGACCCGAGCCGAGCGTGGACCAAGCCCATGGATCGCTGACGCCGTGCGGCCAATCAGGAGCTGCCACGTGTCCATGCCGACGCAATAATTAATTTCGAAAAAGAAAATGATTTATTAATTCGAATAATGATTTCAAATTTAGATTCAAACTTCAAACGCTTATAACTTTATGCGTTTCAACTCCGATTTGAGCGATTCAAATTTCTAAATTTGTATAAAATTAAGATCTACCTAAATATACATTTTATTTAATTTTTGGACTAAAGTTTTTCTCTGTAAAATTATTTAATTGATTATTTAAACTTTAAATAATCATAACTTTTATGCTTTAACTCCAAATTTGATTTATTCCAGCTTCTAAAAATCCAGAAAATTATGTTCTCTCTGTTTATGGATTTTATTTGGAGTTTTGGGATCTTTTGCATAGTGTTTATTTGTGTATTTGCTATTTGCACGCTTTTACGAGTAGACGTTGAAGTGCCTAGGAAGGGTTCAAGGAGAAGTGTTGACTCAGATCCAACTCAAGACCAAGAGCAAGTGCTTTTTGAAGGCAAGTTGTGCTTTGACCATATTGATCCTATTTCGAAATCTATTTTGATTTAAACTATTGCATGCTAGTTCAATTAGAAAGATACTTTGTTTAAACATGGGGGTTAGATAAATACCAATTTGCTATATGACACCTTGATTACTTAAGTATGTGCCATGATCCCTTGTCACCCTAGTTGTGGATTACTAGTTGGACATTATTAAATCGCCAACATGGGTTTAGATCGTTGTAGTATCTGCTTAGACTCAAGCTACGTGCTCATGACATGATTTTGGATAATCAAATGCTAATATTGAATTAATGATATATTGAACCTGCTTTTGGAAAAGTATCATGTGATGTTGATGGCACGTGGTGCATGGTAATCAATCGGGTTTGATAAATGATTTGATCGGGCATGTGGCAAGAGTAATCGTGGGCCAGCCAGGTATCGATGTTGATTTGGTTTTCGGTAGTCTTGCCCTGGTCACTCTAAGGACTTAACCTTGCAAGCCTTTGAACTGGGTCATACTTGCAACCACATGGTGGAATGGGACGGCCCTAGTTGACTAAGTCGCTAAGGACTCACTTGTGGAGCCTCAGGTGTCGCTTACACCTTTGTGTGATTGCACGGGGAGCGATCGTGGTCGTGGCGTACCCATCTAACGGTGTGTTGGTCCCATACTTCGCCTTGGCTAAGGGAAGGGATGGTGTAGAGCACGAACCTGAGAGGACCACCTGTGTTGTTTGAGGCTTCCAAAGGCTTTGTTATGATCGCTCATTCGCATACTCTTGTATGGCGATTCACTACCGACGTGGTGAGTGGATTGTATCTTGTGGGTAAAGTGCATAACCTCTGCAGAGTGTAGAATCTATTTGAATAGCCGAGTCCACTTGATCGACAATGCTCTGAATTACAAATAAGGGTTAGATTTTCAAAATAACTTGGATTTGAAAAGTTGGGTTGGTTTAACAATGAAGATGATGGAAATGTGGTTTAGGATGGGAAAAATGTTTGTTAAACTTCTTGAAAAGTTATTTATGCTTTACTTATTCCTACCGCTTTCGAATCTACTTTTATTACTTGTCAAAAGTCGCTTTGTCGCAAATATACCTTGAGCTATTCCTTTGTACCAAGCCATGCATGTAGTATATGAGCTTGCATTCAGCATGACTTGCCGAGTACCAAGTACTCACCCTTGCCTCAACACAATACCGCTTGAAGAGGAGACTACGCCGCTTTAGGAGGAGTTCCAAGAGGACCCGTCTACTTAGGATGCGAGCCCAAATGGTTGCTCGTGGTATCGGATGGCGCCACAGTTTATTTGATTTTCCGTTATCTCTCTTTAATAAGTTTCGCTTGCAAGGCATATATTTGTAACTTGGCCATAAGGTCAAGTAACCGGCTTTGGTTATTTAAATAAAGTACTTGGATAGTATCGCTTTGGTATGATTGTGATATTTACCAATGTTAAGATCAGCACTAGCTGCTCGACTAGTGCTGAATACACAGAGGGTCCGGATTTGCAAATTCGGGGTCCCGACATATTGTTAGTTGTAGTTTGCTTGCCACTTCTTCTAGCAGTAATTGTCTTGATATATATGCAGTCGTCTCAACCTGATAAAAATGCAGGAGTAAGGTATCTAATGATGATTAGAAAAGGTGGGTAAAAATCTACGGAAAATTGTTTTGGATCTGAAAAAGAAAGGGGTGTTTTGATGATGATGTTGCTTGGGCTGTTATTTATCCTGATGAATTACCTTTTTTTAGTACGAAAAAGCCTGTTACATATAGCATGTAGAGTAGTAAATAGAAGTAGTGCTTAAAACCGATGGTGCGCTTTGGATTATAAGAAGGAAAAAAGTATAGGCGCGTAGCGTGCAGACTACATGAATCAGGAAGGCAAATGCCGAGCTATTTGGATGTTGTGAGAACTTACACCCGGTACAACGACGTGTTCGTGGATGGCAATAAAACCATCGTCGGATGTAGCAGAAATCAAATCCCGTCCTTGTATGTGCATTGTCGAGATAGCAGGTGTTGCTCCGGTTGTGGCCCTTGTTGTTCGGCTGTCGCGCGCTGCATATACAATCAGAAGAAACGCGATGATGTAATAACTCTACGTTGAAATCTGATTAAGACGGGCTAATGAGTAAACCGAGGCAAAGGGAGCTCATGTGCAATGGTAGATTAAAAGAACAAGTTGTATTAGGCGATAACGGAATTGCCTGTGGCTGGCTCTGTTGTGGGGCGTCCTCCATTGTTTGCTTTTTCTGGAGTAACCAAAGGTGATAAGTACATCAGATATCATACGCCGAGCGCTGATGAGTTGCAATCTTCAATGGCGGCGTTGGAATGTAATTGGAGTTCGTTGAACTGTAAACGAGTACATGGCATTGTTAGAAGGAAATACAACATGAAGAACGATCAGGGCAAAATGGTCGCATGCCTAATACAGACGACGGGAAACCAATGCTATGATTATGTAGGGCCGTGGGATCATACGTAGAGAAGCAGTTTTTGTAAAGAGCGCAACAACATTCATAGTAGAAGAAGAAAGAAGCAAGGTATAGCAGCTTTATGAGCTCAACTGGATTGGGGCAGACTCCATCTTGTGTTAGTTGTGTTTATTGGGAAGACATCGAAGAGAAGGAAAAGACTGGATATGTATTGGCGGAGCGGTCGATGAATGCTACATGAGGATGACGTGTAAGATATTTGGCGGAGCAAGCTAAGCTATCGGAAGAAGGTAATGGAGAGAAACGAACTGAATATAAACACAGGGGAAAATAAGAGACAACAACAATACCTGTAATTTTTTTTGGGAGTGGGGGCCCAACGGGGAGTAACCCGCACCACACACTACAGGCAGTTAACATGAGACAATGCGGAAGCAGCGCCAACCGCGAAGAGCAAGAAGAACATCATCGTGAACCAAATGAACAGCCCCAACGATAAACCGGCGCAAAAGGGGAAAAAATGTCAATACTCACAGCCTCCAAATAGAACCGCAAGAGCAAGCAGGAAACTACCTTGGCACAGGCGGCGATGGAGCGAATGGAGGCTACGCCGGCCAGCCGCCGAGGCACCAAATGGGGACCAACCGCAATGATAAACCGGCGCAAAAGGGGAAAAACTGTCAATATTCACAGCCTCCAAATAGAACCGCAAGACCAAGAAGGAAGCTACCTTGGCACGGGCGGCGATGAAGCGAATCGAGGCTACACCGGCAGCCGCAGAGGCACCAAATGGGAACCACCAAACCAGGGCGGAGATACAGACACGAAAACAAAAGGAGAGAAGGAAAAAAGGGGAACCAGGCCCCTTAAACACTCCACGGTTCGAGCAAACGCTGAGAGGCGAGAAAAACCAAGGGGCAAACGGAGACGAACGGCAGAGAGCACACGCGGCGCAAAACAATCGGCCAAAGACAAAGTGAGCGCGCGAGGCCGAACGGCCAGACCGACGGCCGACGCATGAATCGAGGGCGCGCAGTGTATCAGGGAAAGATCCTGCCCCACGCCTGAGCCAGCACGCGATGGAGACCACGTGTACGAGCGGATCGGGGACAGCGCGACGCAGGCGCTATAGAACGCACCGAAGGGCGGCACAGTCGCCAACAGCCGACGTGGCATACGTGAGAGCTCCGCATTTCCTTCCGCTGTAAGAACAGTTTATTTATATTTATATATATATATATATTTGTAAAAATTCACCGTTACTGTTACTATAAAAAATGTATCCTAATCGTGGCATAGCACCGCACTCCCGCAGACAACCGGAAGATAGTTATCCTTTCGTATGGGCAAAGACCGTCAACAAGAGTGAACAACATTGTAGGGATGTAGGCGCAAAAGTCAGTGTCTCCAAATATAATGGAAAATCGGGGGGCGTTTAAAGTGTAAATACTGTTAGGAAACCGGTTGTCGTATCCTATATGGACTCTTCCTTATCTCTAAGCAGAACCGCTATATATAGGAGGCAGGGGGTCATCCCATTGTACACAAGCATACAGAATAATAAAGCAGTCCCGTTCCTCCTCATATTGTGTCTCTCGTCCTCTCTTTCTGTTCTCCACTTTAGATCTATTAGGCAACCCCGGACTATTCGATAGCGAGGTTGTCTAACACGTTATCAGCACGAAGCTCTACCGGAGAAAGATTGAAAGGTGAGAAAAGGTGAGAATCGAGGGATTGAATCTAATCGCTCATTTAAAGTTATGCATGCATCTATTCTAATTTACGTGGCACGAAGCTACGCAACGAATCTTGTAGCACGAAGCTACGATATGAAGCGACTTTGTAGATCACAATACGAATCGTTGGAACCCACTGCGACACGGCCTGAAGCTTGAAGCGCTAGCCCGTGCCCGTGCAGTGATGCACATGTGCCTGGACGCCATCATTGCAGGACATGAAGTCCAATCTGCCGCCGGCTGCCACAACACGTGCATGAGAAATTTGAGGACATGAAGTCCAAAAGCTCCAGCCGCACTATTTTGGAGATGACGCCATTATGGACATGGAAGTCCAATGCCTGAAGGACAGGAAGTCCGATCGGACATGGATGCTTGAAGCCACAGACTCCCTGGCCGGCTGGCCTCGGCCTCCCCACGCACGTAGCGCCGGCCTCGGTTCATGGCGCCGTCACTGGCTCGACGTCCTCGCCGAGCGCCACGCACGGAGCGCACCACCTCGCCAGTCCGCCTTGAAGCCGGTTGTTTCCACTCACCGTGCAGCCCCACACGCAGAAAGAAACTACCGCGATCCTCGCGACTCGCCCGGCAAGACCCACTGAGCACTCATCAGGTGGCTGTCGCGCTACCGCTGTCGGTGCTACCAGAAAGCCGCACAAGACGCTGTCGCCATTGGCAGCTATATTCGCCCGCATGAAGCGCTGGCCAGTTAAAGCCATCTGGTCACTCTCCACCCACCGCCGCTACGCTCGGCTCACACGCATGAAGCGCCGCCGATGCTAAGCACTCAACCTCAAATTAACGGTCGATCTGCGCAAGACGGCTGCGGGTCGCCAGCCGAGGGCCCGAATCATGACGACTCGCACGACTCTGTCGCCTGAGGAGGTCAGTATGTTCTGACCCGACTTGTAATCCGACTTCAGGTATTCAAAGACTAGTCCAGAACGCGCTTAGTGCACATACAAGCCTTAACATCAGAATATCACAATCATACCAATCGATACCATAAAAGTACTTTATTAAAGTAATAAAATCAAGCTACTCGACCTTATGGCCAAGTTACAAATATATGCCTCGTGAGGGCTAAACTTATTCGTGAGAAAAATAATAGCAAGGAAAATCAAATAAATTCGTGGGCGCCATCCAAGATACCACAGTAACCGACCGGCTCGATCCCTAAGTAGACGGTCCTCTTGGAGTTCCTCCTCCTAAACCGGCGAATTTCTTCAACTGCATTGTGTTGAGGCAAGGGTGAGTACTTGGTACTCAAGAAGTCATGCATGTAATGCAAGCTAATATACTATATGCATGGCTTAGTACAAAGGAGTAGCTCAGGGTATATTTGCAAAGAAATGTGCCTTTTGACAAGTAATATAAGTAGATTCGAAGCAAGAGAAATAAGTAAAGCATAAATAACTTTTCAAGAAGTTTAAATAACATTTTTCCCCATCCTAAACCATATTTCCATCATCTTCCTTGTTAAACCAACCCATCTTTTCAAAACCAAGTTATTTCAAAATCTAACCCTTGACTCAGAATTCCCGAGCATTGTCCAAGATCGTGACTCCCTACTTATTCAAATAGATTCTACACTCGCAGAGGTTATGCACTTTACCCACAAGATACAATCCACTCACCACGTCACCGTGAATCGCCATACAAGAGTATGCGAATGAGCGATCATAACAAAGCCTTTCGTAAGCCTCAAACAACACAAGTGGTCCTCTCCCAGACGTGTTTACACCATCCCTTCCTTAGCCAAGGCGGGCATGGGACCAACACACCGTTAGATGGGTACCGGCCACAACACGATACGCCCCGCATAATCACACAAACTGTAATCGACACTCGAGGCTCACAAGTGAGTCCTTAGCGACTTAGTCAACTAGGGCCGCCCCATTCACCCATGTGGTTGCAAGTATGACCCAGCCAAAGGCTTGCAAGGTTAAGTCCTTAGAGTGACCAGGGCAAGACTACACCGAAGAACCAAATCAACATTCCCAATGCCACAATCGCCCACTGATTACTTGCCACATGCTCCTGGCCGAAATCATGACAAACCCCGCTTGATTACCATGCACCACGTCGGGCCAACATCACATGATACTTTTCCAAAACAGTTCAATATATCATTAAGTCCATATTATCATTTGATTGTCCAAAATCATGTCATGAGCACGAGCGTGTCTAAGCAAAGATACTACAAATCTGGCCTAAAACCTATGTCGGCAATTTAATAATGTCCAACTAGTAAACCACAACTAGGTGACGAGGGATCATGGCACATACTTAGATAATCAAGGTGTCATAAAGCAAATTGGTATTTATCTAACCCCATGTTTAAACAAAGTATCTTTCTAATTAAACTAGCATGCAATAGTTTAAATCAAAATAGATTTCAAATAGGATCAACATGGTCAAAGCACAACTTGCCTTCAAAAAGCACTTGCTCTTGGTCTGAGTTGATCCCCGAAATCAACACTTCTCCTCGAATCCTTCCCAGACTTCAACGCCACTGAAGCCGCAAATAGCAAATACACAAATGAACACTATGCAAAAGATCCAAAACTCCAAATAAAATCCATAAACAGAGAGAAATAATTTTCTCGGATTTTTAGAAACTGAATCGCTAAATTTGGAGTTAAAACGAAAAAGTTATGATTATTTAAAGTTTAAATAATCAATTAAATAATATTTCGTAGAAAACTTTAGTCCAAAAATTAAATAAAATTCATATTTAGGTAGATCTCAATTTTATACAAATTTAGAAATTTGAACCACTAAATCGAGTTGAAACGCAGTTATAAGCGTTTGAAGTTTGAATCTAAATTTGAATCAATATTTCGAATTAATAAATCATTTTCTTTTTTCGGAAATTAATTATTGCGCCAAGATGGACACGTGGCAGCCTTCCTCGATTGGCCTGGCTGACGCCAAATGGTCCATGGGCTCTGGCCCACACTCTCGCTTGGGTCCACCGTGACTTTGGCCCACGCTCCACGCGATCGACATGTGGGCTCACCTCGTGACGCTATTGCCGACGTCACGGGCTCACCACCTGCCGACTGTGTGGGTCTCACCGATGACGCCATGGGTGACGCCACGGCATCGTTGCCGACACGCGCCTCGCTGTCGCTGACCACGACGCGCGCTGGGCGCGATTTCCGCTCGGCTTCCCGACGCTGCGGCACAATCGTGGCCGCTGGTTTGAAATCCGACTACCGGGATTGAGTTTGGCCTCATGTGCTTGGGGCGCACGTGGATCGATCGTGGGCCGCTGGATCTAGATCCAACGCTGGGATTAGATCTAGATTTTCAACCCGTGAAACTCACCGGCGACGTGGCACCATCTCGGCCTTTGGATCTTGATCTGACGGCAGGAGCTCGGCCTGCGATGGCTTTCACTGGCGAGTTGCGCCGCCGGGCCGAGGACGGCGACCACCCAAACGGGCGGTTGGGGCGCAGTTCACGAGATGGAGGGTGTCTTCAGCGCGCTCGCTTCTGGTTTCAACTGGGGTCAATGGCTACGCGAGGATCTGCTGACGGCATGAGGCGCAGGCAAGGATGCGGCGTGGCGCTTTCACGAACTACGGCGAGCGATTCGCGAACCCACGCGCTAGAGCTCGCGGTTAGGGCAAGAAGTGCGCTGGGTCACGAAGCGTCCTCGGTACGATCCGGCATTAAACAGCCCCGGAGGCGTGCTCAGCATGAGCCCTAATCATTACGGCCACTTTGCCGGGCGGAGTCCGGCTCAGACGGAAGACGACGAATCGCGGGCTGCCCACGCAGTCGCGATTAACGCTACGATCGCACGGCGATTGGTCCGGTCCAACACGGCTGGCTTGGTTTCCGCGATCTCACCGCGGATCTTGATCCAACGGGATCGACAGGTTAGGAGCTGGTCTTCTGAAGCCAACTGCCTCGGTCGGACTGAGTCCGACTTTGGCCGGATGAACAAGATTTGACCCGAGTTGATTTTCCAACATTTAATATTTAAAATAATTCCCAAGAATTCATTTAATTCATTAAAAATAGCAATGACTTTAAAATTTTAAAAATTTCGAAAATATTTTGGATTATTTTGACTCAAATAAAATATTTCAACAAAATTTATTTGCAAAATTAAATTTTTAATTATTTCAAAATGGAATAAATTCAAATAAATTCCAAATAAATCCAAATAAATTCCGTAAAATTCCAAAATTCACTCAAAGTGCCAAATCACACATGATTTTAAGAAAAGCAAAATTTTGGGATGTTACAATCGTAGCGCCCGCTTTGATGGTCGCTCGGCGTCATTGAACGGCGCCAAAGAGGCCACCAAACGCCGGCCGCTAGCCCCGGGCGACCTCGCCCTTGCGCAGTCGGTTCGCCGAACTTGCAGCCGCGCCGGACTGCCACCAAGCGCCATGCGCCTGTCCTGCCGGCTCGGACGTGAATCCAAGACTTGAAGTCCATATCAATCCTGGACATGAAGTCCATTTGATCCAATCGGTAAAGAAGCTGGACTTAATCCATGACACAAGTCCAATGAAGGATGGACTTGCCATACACACGTATTGGCATGAAGTTCAATCAAGGATGGCGCACGTGGCCCATGTCTATTCACTTTGGACTTGAAGTCCAGTCTCCAAACCGGCTTTGAAGCCGAGTGTCGCACGGGGGGAGGGGGATTTTACCCCCTTACCCCCGGGTTTATTTCTTTATTTTTATTTTTATTTCTCGAAAATGAATAAGTAATTCGGAAAATCAATTAGAAAATCCCAGAAAATTCTGAAAATTACCAAAAAAATATGAAAATTCATAGAAAATTGCAGAAAATTTTATGGCTCTGTTTTATTTTGTACTTAGCCTTATTTTCTGTATTTATGAATATTTGCATGAATTTTGCAATAGTTACCCTGTTTAGAATACCGGAAATTCATGATAAATTTATTTTCCGCATTTATGAATTCATGAATTGTGCAATTACTATTCTGTTCCATGCTTGATATTTATTGCTTTAATATATTTCATTGAAAATTCAAGCACGCCGCACGAAGCGGCTACCGTCGCGCCAAGAAGGCCGACGCGCATGGAACTGAATGCGCTGCGCGCATGGAACCGCACTAAACTGATCGCATGCAAGAAGCCGATCGCGCACATAAAGCAGATCGCACGAAGTTGATCATGCATATGAATCCGATCGCATGAAGCTGATCGCGCGCATGAATCTGATCGCTTGCACGAAGCCGATCACATATATGCACGAAGCTATATATATGAATCTTGCATTTATGAATCTGTATGTATGAATTTTGCATTTATCTTGTATTTATGAATCCTACAATTATTGTTCTCTTTTAGTTTGCTGGAAATTCATGAGAATTCAATTATGCATTTTATTGAATCTAGCAGCCACTTCCTATTAGATTGCACGCAGTAATCTAATGGAAGAAACCTTATGAATATGCAAAGGTCTGGCATTGTCTAACGTGAGTTTTGAAGAACTGGCCTAAATGGTCAGAATTATCTCATATAGACATTAGATTGCATAATGAATTACAAGAAGAGCATACATTTTCTCATGAATAGAATTACAATTTATTATTTATTCCAGTATTCTTTATTCGCAAGCAACATTTGAATTACTTTGCCATTGTGTGATTAGAACTATATTTCTTTTCATTAAGAAATCGTGTAGCGCCCAATGGAGGAAATATGAATTGTTGATAGTGGCACAACATATACCATCTTAAGAGAGTCGAAATACTTCCAGACAATCACGAAGAACGCTGGAAGAATTATGACAATCGCAGGAAGCGATACGCATATAATAGGCTCAGGAAGAGCAACAATTATATTGCTAATGGGTACAACTTTGGTAATTGAAGAAGCCCTCTTGTACCCTGATTCAACACGTACTCTCTTAAGTTTCAAAGATATCCGCGCCAATGGGTTTCACGTAGAAACCAATGAAGAAAATGGCAAAGAACATTTGTGCATTGTGAAGCACGCGGAATATGGAAAAATAGTACTAGAAAAATGTCCCTCATATAAATCTGGGTTGTACTACACGAAAATCAATGCACACGCAGTGTATACTTCTTTGAAGACTGTCTTTAGAAGCTCTGAATTATTTTCTTTATGGCATTGTAGATTAGGTCATCCTGGTCTTAGATTGATGAGAAATATAGTTAATAACTCACAAGGTCATGGCATTAATGTTAAAAATTTCTCGAATCATGAAGATTTTGTGTGCCATGCATGTGCCACCGGGAAATTAATAACTAGACCCTCTGTTATGAAGGTGCAACATGAAATCCCTGCATTCCTGGAACGCATTCAGGGGGATATTTGCGGTCCGATTCAGCCCTTGTCAGGGCCGTTTCGATACTTTATGGTGTTCATTGATGCTTCCTCGAAATGGTCGCATACATGTTTGCTGTCGACAAGGAATCATGCATTCGCAAAGTTGATCTCGCAGATCATCAGAATTAAGAATGCTTTTCCTGATCATCGCGTGAAGTCCATTCGATTGGACAATGCCGGCGAATTTACTTCCAAAGCATTTGATGATTATTGCACAGCGACTGGAATAACTGTTGAGCACTCTGTACCGCTTGTCCATACGCAAAATGGACTAGCTGAAGCACTAATAAAGAGAATCAAATTCATTGCCAGACCGCTTTTGCAGAGTTGTAACTTGCCCAACACTTGTTGGGGACACGTAGTCCTACACGCAGCAGCACTCATCAATTATAGACCATCGGCCTACAACATCCATTCACCAATGCAATTAGTGCAAGGGGTCATCCCGAAGATTTCCCATCTTAGAAAATTTGGTTGTATGGTATATGTACCTATACCACCCCCACAGCGGACTGCAATGGGCCCTCTCCGCAAGTCTGGGATATACGTTGGTTATGAGAGTGCATCCATAATCAGGTATTTGGAACCCATGACTGGAGACTTGCATACAGCCCGATTCGCTGACTGTATTTTTGACGAGGATCGTTTCCCGTCATTAGGGGGAGAGAATCAACCATTAGATGAAAAATGCCGGGAAATAATATGACATTCCACTGGGATCCCCGCGCATGACCCTCGCACTAATGAAGCAAATCAAGAAGTCCAGAAGATAATTGATTTGCAGAATTTAGCAAATGAACTGCCTGATCATTTTTGTGATCTGAAGAGCGTGGTTAAGTCGCATGTACCCGCAAGAAATGCACCAGAGAGGGTGGAAATACCTAAGAAAGCAAAAGGTATCCCTCATTCCGTTCAGAGGCCTCAAATAAAAAGAACAGGAAATCTGACTTCTCAAACCCAAAGTACCCGGAGACGTCTGGGGAAAACTGAGCAAGAGGACTTACCACAGCCAATCATAAAAGTGCCCCAAAGCAAGAAGGGGAGCCAGTTGAGACCTGGCACTGGAAAGAAGCCTGTGGAAAAGGCAATTCCAGATCTGAACCTTCCATTGGAAGAAGCCGCCGGAAATAATGTGTGCGCACACATTGGCGGAGAAAAACTAAAGGAACTTGCTCCTGGAATGGGAAATAGAAATGAAGAGCAAGTAGAAGTGCACGAAGCACCCCATGATGAAATGGCCATAAACTTTGTAATAACGGGAGAATCGATGAATAGAGCAACAGCCAATGTCGATGCATACTTTGCAAAGAAGATTGCCACGATCATTAATCATGATCCCGAGCCCGCATCTCTCGTAGAGTGCAAGAAAAGGCTCGATTGGGAAGATTGGAAGAAGGCAATCACCGCAGAGTTAGTCTCTCTGAACAAAAGAGAGGTGTTTGGGCCTGTGTGCACGCCTCCCCATATAAACCCGTAGGTCACAAATGGGTTTTTGTTCGCAAGAGAAATGAAAACAATGAAGTTGTAAGGTACAAGGCAAGGCTTGTCGCTCAAGGTTTCACTCAACATCCTGGGGTTGATTATGAAGAAACCTATTCTCCGGTCATGGGCGGAATTACCTTTAGATACTTGATCTCAATGACAGTCAACTTGAAGTTGAAAATGAAGCTAATGGATGTTGTCACAAAGATATTTGTATGGAAACTTGGATTCGGAGATTTATATGAAAGTACCGGAAGGTATCCCTATCCCGAACCAAGACAGAGCAAACAGAAACCTATACAGTGTGAAATTGGAGGAATCACTGTATGGGCTGAAGCAGTCGGGAAGAATGTGGTACAATCGCTTAAGTGACTTTCTTTGCAAGAAAGGCTACACGAACAGCGAAGATTGTCCATGTGTGTTTATACAACGATCCCCGAATGGATTTTGTATAATCTCTGTCTATGTAGATGACTTGAACATCATTGGGACGGATGAAGAAATTGAAGAAGCATGCACATACTTGAATTCTGAGTTTGAAATGAAAGACTTGGGTAAAACCAAGTTCTGTTTAGGCTTGCAGCTTGAACATGTCCAAGGCGGAATCTTGGTACACCAAGCATCCTACACGCAGAAAGTGTTAGAGAGATTTGACTTTGAAAAGGTATACCCCGCAAAGACCCTAATGGTCGGAAGGTCACTCCAAGCAGACCTAGACCCATACAGGCCTAGAGAAGAGGGGGAGGAAGTCCTGGGAGCGGAGTTCCCATATTTGAGTGCAATTGGATCGCTCATGTAACTTGCGAATAGCACTAGGCCGGACATTGTGTTCGCCGTGAATTTGCTAGCACGGTACAGTGCAAAACCCACCAAAAGGCATTGGAAAGGGGTTAAGGACGTCTTCCGTTACCTCCAAGGAAGCAAAGATCTCGGTTTGTTCTATAGAAGGAACAATGAATTGAATTTGGTTGGCTATGCCGATGCTGGGTACCTATCGGACCCGCATACTGGTAAGTCACAAACCGGGTATGTTTTCTTTTGCGGTGGAACAGCAATTTCGTAGAAGTCGTCCAAGCAGACTCTTGTCTCGACGTCGCCAAACCACTCAGAAATAATTGCCTTGTATGAACCTTCTCGAGAATGTGCATGGCTTCGAAGAATGGTTCACCACATTCAGAAGTCATGTGGTTTGAACATGAAGCAAACCCCCACTATTATCTATGAAGATAATGCAGCTTGTGTTGCTCAAGTGCAAATGGGATATGTGAAAAGTAACCTCACAAAGCATATAAACCCCACGTTCTTTTATGCTCATGAAATGCATAAGATGAACGAGATAAAGATACTGCATACTAAGTCGTGTGAAAATCTCGCAGATATGTTCACTAAGTCACTCCCGACATCTTCCTTTGAAAGATGTGTGAGAGGAATCGGGATGATAAGGCTTAGAGAAGTGCAGATTTTAGGGGGAAAATTTTCACATACTCCTATATAAATCTCGAACATGAAGTTTGAGTACTCAACATGAATCTTGAAGATTAACATTGAAGTTTGGGTGGATTGTACTCTTTTCCTTAAGTAAGTTTTTCATTGAAGTTTTCTTACATAAGGTTTTTGATGAGGCAATCCGTGCAACACAGCAAGCGTGTGCTATGTACTCTTTCTCCAATTATTTTTCCCACTGGATTTTTATGGAGTTTTAATGAGGCATATGCATCTCGCAGTGAAGAGTCCAAGGGGGAGTGTTAGGAAACCGGTTGTCGTATCCTATATGGATTCTTCCTTATCTCTAAGCAGAACCGCTATATATAGGAGGCAGGAGGTCATCCCATTGTACACAAGCATACAGAATAATAAAGCAGTCCCGTTTCTCCTCATATTGTGTCTCTCGTCCTCTCTTTCTGTTCTCTACTTTAGATCTATTAGACAACCCCGGACTATTCGATAGCGAGGTTGTCTAACAAATACGAAGGGGACAAAGTGAAAAGGAAGAAACGAATACAAAGAGTTCCGGGCGCAAGTGCGGGGATAGTGCTCGCGCAGACCCAAATAGCCTCCCCCACCCGAGAGCGGCGGCCTCCCCACCCCACCGCGACGCGCGCGAAACCCTAGCCGCATCTCGAAGCCGGCGGCGATGTCTAACCCGTACTACGCGTACGGCCTCGGCGGCGCAGGCGACGACGCGGCGGCGGGTTACTCGTCCTACGAGATCGACCTCATCGCGGCCCGCTACGCCGGCGACCCGCCCCCCTACCCCTCCGCCGCGGGCGCCTTCGACGCGCGGGTCGGCGCGAGGCGATCCGCGGAAGGTGAGAGCACCCCGTGCCCTGCTCGGTTAATTGGTGGGGTTCTCCTTCGTTTATTGGATAATGCTACTGGCATGTGTGAGTAAGCGTGTTCGTTTTGAAACAAAAGTTGATTGCATCCGCTGCGATTGCTTGTTGGTATGAGATTGAATAACAAAGTAGCAATTGGCTGTGGCATTTGGTGCCTGTAAGCGTGTGTTGGTAGAGGGCATAAATTATGGTTGGGTGCTGTTACTGTTGCTCTAGCTTGTATAGTATACCACTGTATAGGATTTATTATGAACATATTACTGCATTATGCGAATCATGCAGCTACGTAATTAAACGTGGTTTCAATTAAAGCGCAGTAGAGAATGGATGAGGAGAAAGCGTAGCAAAATTTAGTATCGAGCCTATCGACAGTGCGACTAGTACTTATGCCTGTCTCATAGTCGGTTGTTCACTTATTTCGTAGTGTTGACACAAGTGAAGTGTGGAGTGGGACCATTTTGTGGAGTTCAAGGGTTAGTTGTTGTATGATCAAAGCAATTCAAGATGAAAACCTATCCTGTCCACTGGCCTCTCGATCAGATAAACTTCTGATAGGTCTTGAGTAGCTTGATCTTCATGTATACATTGAATGCACACTTTTGAGGTTTGTCCAATTTGGAGGAAATTAGGTGGGAGTTTCTTGGATTTGGAAGGGTTTCTAGCAGTAAGAATTTCATACAGTTTGTGGAGTTCTGGCCTTTTCAAACATCTCAGAACTCTGCGTATAAAATGAGCTTAAAAAAGCATTGTTAGAATTTTGAAAGGGGGAAACCCTAGCAACTTTACAAGAAAACTGAAAGTTTGGATCTTACAAAATTACAGATTGAAAATGAGGATTAAACAAACCTTCTAACGATTTTCTGATAGAAGGTGTTATTGCTTATGGCATAAGTGAATTTATTGATTTTCTTGTCATATTAACGAATTTGTGCTTGACCCTTGGATGACCAGCTCTGTAGCACCAACACGTCAATTTGATGCCGTCTCGAGATCCGACATATGTCTGATACGACATATGTCTGATACGGATACGACACCGACACGCCACTCGATACGTATCGGTCACGTATTGGACAATTAGGTAGTCAAAATAAATAATTTTAATGTTCTACACTTCATTGACACGTATTCGACATATATGATGACACAGCCTGGCTCAGCTTAGCAACCTAAAGGGAAACTCTAGTCATCCGAGAGGAGCAAAACAAAAAAATCAAGGCTCCATTGTAGAACCATATTGACGTTCTAGATAAGAGTGGTCCATCTAGAGGAAATGTGAAATGGAGATGTAAGTATTGCAAGCATGTTGGTACTAGTAGCTACTCTAGATTCAAAGTGCACTTGCTGAAAATTACTAATGGTGATTGAAAGATATATCCTAAGGTGACGGTACCTATTTTTGCTCAGCTTAGAAGTAAACTTGCAAAGGCTGAGGTACATATTCCTAGTTTACGCTTTACATTATTTCAGTTTGACAAGTACGTAGAAAAAAGAGAATAATGCATATGTATATTATTATTATTTAAATATATATAGCTGTGTTGCCGTGTCGGTATTTTTGGAAAAATGGTGAATTCCATGCCGGTGTCGTGTCGTGTCGACGTATCCGTGTCCGTGCATCATTGATGACCAGACATGTCTTGTTTTCTTATGTAGTATGAGGTAGAATGTGAGCCAGTTTTGTCTATATTTTCATAGAAAACAAAATGCGAGTCTATTTTGACGTGTTTAGAGATAGCTCCCATGATGTTCTGTAGATGTGCTTATGCAAGTCCTTTTTTTTGAGGTGTTGGAGATAGCTCCCATGATTCCATATATGTGCTTAGTCCTCTCTATGCTCCTTTGACGAAACGTATAATTTACATTAGAGCTAAAGTGAGGAGCATGAACAGGTGCTCGGACCACTTGATACATTTTGGCTTTGTAACTATTCTTATATATGGTAATATTTTTTTAGTTCGGTGTAATTTTACCACCATTCACTTCAGTATACTATTATTATTATTTTCAGTATATGGTTGTCTAATGCAGCTAGCTTATAAAGTTCTTTTGTATTTCTACTATAGTTCTCTATCATCCGTCTTTAATGGGAAGTCATAGTACTGTTGGGCAGAGTGAAGCTTTATATTCTAAACGCCCTAGGCTTGAAAGCAGCCTTCCTATATATCCACAGCGACCAGGGGAAAAAGACTGTGCCTTCTATATGATGACCAGAACCTGTAAGTATGGAGATGCCTGCAAATTTGACCATCCACAATGGGTTCCAGAGGGTGGGCTTCCAAAATGGAAAGAGGTGATTATCTTTCATTTTTATTATTTCTAGAGGTGTATATATTATATGCCGATTTTAGTAAGTTGTTTTTTTAAGGTGTATATGTTATTTCCAAAAACCATAATTTTATTATCGTTAATATTGCTAGCAGTGAAAATAGCAGACAAGGTAAGAGTTAAGACAGTGTTAAAGAAATTCAAGTTCCCAATAATCGACACAAAAAAACAGTAGTCACGGGATTAATTATAATGTCTATGATAGGATGACAGCGCACTCTTTCCTGCCAGGTGCAGATAGGGTGTTGTTCAGGTTGTAATTACATACTATCTGAGCTTCAAATAAACCAATTCATCCTGCTTCAAGAAGTATGAAGCATTTATTATGTACCCGTGCTAATTGTCTTAATTATGTTGAGGTGTAACTTATATCTGCTAAATCCACATGTGCTTCTGCAATTAACAATATCATAGGTTACCAGCTAGAGGAAGGAATAGTCTCGGAAGTATTCCTGACTTAGGTATAAAGGTTGAAACAAAAATATCTTTCTAACAAAACAAGATCTAAACTAAATATATTTTGTACAATATCTTTATGTGCTCCTATTGCTGCACCTCTTTGCTCCATATACATGTCATAGTTTTTTTTGTGATTGTTCTATGACTGCTGTAACCATTAGAAAATTAACAGTTCAGACAAGTTTTGGGAATAGGAATATCCCAAGCATGAATCTCATAATAAAGAAATAGTAATTACCACTCTTGATAAATCATGTGGTTTATGGTGGCTCTTATTCTTGTATACATCAATGTCGACCATGCATTTGGTTACTTTCAGATTTATAATTTTATAAAGTGGCTTTATTACTTGCCTACACATTTTTGCATATTATGCTTTTACAGGGGAGGAAACTCTAGTAAGTTAGTAGAATAATATCTGGTCCAAGTATGCTAGTCCACTAGCAAATGTTTGCCGCCCATGATTAGTAACTAGGGGTGTATTTGGTACTGCAGCGGCTTTTGAAAGAACTACTAATTTACTACTTTTGGCAGTAATTCATAACCTCTTTTTTTTTTCAAGCTGTACTAATAATATTTAACTAGAATCAGTAACCAGACTGGACCGCCGGTTCGACCGGATAAAACCGGGACCCGTGATTGGTCCGGTCTGGGAAGAGAAGTAGACCACATGGGCATAAAACCGGACGAAAGTGACCAATATTCTCCTCCAAGGCCCGTGTAGGATGGCCCAAGATTCTCCAAGGCCCACAGGGAATGTTTCCCTAAAATAGCGAAAAAAGACGCGCAGCCAAGGTTCGAACTCTGGTAGGGGAGATGAATCCGTGCTGTACTAACCAGCGTCCTAGCCAATTTCTTGTGTTTTACTCAGGATAGCTAGCATAGATAAGGCTTCTTTGAACCGCGGTTCAACCACCCGAACCGCCAGTTAGACTGCCGGACCAGTGAGCGGAAGCATGAGCTGTTCGGTTTTTCGTACTATGTGCTATGCGTGTATCCTTTGGTAGTTAGTTTTTCAGTTTGAATCTATTTTTTTGACAGTAAAGAGTTATTTTCCTTTTAAGGTGAAGAAGCCGGTTAGATCTTAGATGGTGCTTCATTCTGGTTGTGATATCCCATACTTTTTAGTCATGCCTCCTCCTGAACACATTTTTCCATGTTTGATTCAGAATGTTTCTTTCCGAAAAATATCTCTTTGATCTGCAAAAAAGTAGTATTTCATTTGGTTCATGGCAGAAAAATTATGTAGCTTTAAATCATATTCAGATATTATTCATCTGATCAAATAACTATAGTTCGCAAGTTTAGTTTGTAGGTTAACTAAGATTTAACAATTTCCTAATTTACCACTGATCTCCATTACCCCGTCTCATATCATGTATTTTTCTTGCCTCCATCTCCCTGCCCTCAGCCAATCCGCTTAACCTGTCACAAAACTCCTCTTGGATTTGCTGTTCTTGACAACCCCATGTTACCTGCCGTTCTATGCCAGTTGCACCTTGGCATGCTCCACATCTTTGCGTCCGGGTGGTGTTTGTATTGTTCAACAGGACAACTAAGTTCTGTATGCTAGCTGTATATGTAAGATGCATGCAAGATAACTCTTTAGTTTTTGCAAGAATATTATGCTAGCATATTCATGTCCACATTAATTGTATAGGATATGTACATTCACCAAGAATCAAGATAAACCTTGGTCTGGGTATATTTGTTTTTTGACCACCTTTTTTGAAACTTTTCTAGCTTTGATGTGAATTGGTTTGTTGGATTTGGTATTTTTTCAGTCTTCTGAAATAATTGTTATGTTATGCAGTTGTGCCTTCTACCTTGTAATCCTCCAAAATACCCCTTTTTTCTCTTATTTGCTTAAAAGTTAAAACTCTTTTTGCAGGTTCCAAAACTTGAAGATTCCTATCCTGAACGGCCAGGGGAACCAGATTGTCCTGTAAGCAGTTCACAGCCCTGTTATAGAATCTAGGTGACCAATATGTTCATAATATTGTTCTTGATGGTGCAGTACTTTATCAAGACTAGTAAGTGTAAGTTTGGATCTAAATGCAAGTTCAATCATCCAAAGGAAAAGGTTAATGCATCAGTGTGTGAAACAGGCGATGAAGTAAGTTATTTCCATTTGCTAAGTAGAGTTTTACAATCTTTCATGATCTTAAGTCTCATTGTGTGTGCTTTGTTTTAATTGCAGCAGTCTCTAATTGCTGATAGTTCTATCTTACCAGTGAGGCCTTCTGAGCCACTTTGTTCGGTATGAAGCTATGTCATTGCATCAGAATGCATCTTTCCCCCCCTTTTTGTATGGCATAATGTTTAAATCAGTTCTCATTTGTGCTTCTGTACTTCAGTTCTATGCAAAAACAGGCAAATGCAAATTTGGTGCAAATTGTAAGTTCAACCATCCAAAGGATATTGAGATACCTTCGAGTGGGAAGGAATCTGAAAATACAGCAACTGTTGAAGCAGCAGGGCACAATGGTGCAGGAGATGGTTCAGTTTCAGCAAAGATTGCACCAGTTGCTGCTGCTCAGGAGCATAACTCAAAGGGGCTGCCTATAAGACCAGTATGTGTTTATCGAGTGGCACTGTTCTTTTGTCAAGAGTAGTAAATTTTAGTCGCATAATACCTGTCTTTCCTTAGTATTCCATATCAATAAGCCTGTTGTGACTTCTATAATGCAAGATAACGATTTTAACCATGCTCTATGTTTTCTGGACATTCTGCCATATCAGTATTCAACTCCTGGTATATGGATTTTTTTAGCACCTTATATTAATCTCTACCAGTTCTGTTATGATGGTATTTTATAATATTCTGAAACTTTTCAAAATACTGGTATATGTTGATCACACACACACACACACACTTGGGGCACCATGGAGCCAGCCTGGGCTCCATGATCCAAAATGGGTATTTCCCTTATGTATCGCATGTGAAATTTTTTGAAACTTTTAGGATGTTGAGTTTAACTAGTTTACTAGTTCAAACAAGTTTGGATTGAAATTCAAACCAGAGTTTCCTTTTTTGATGATAGTTTGATTGTAAGTATGTGCTGATTTATATATAAATCAGCAAAGCATGCGATCTAAATTCGTTTAAAGTCTTTGAATATGAGTATATTTTTTCAAAGGTATGTGTTTCATTTGAATTGAATTGTTATAGATGGATATATACCCTAAAACTGAAATTTTCAAAAAATATACCCGAATTTGGCTTGAATTCGCTCATTTGAAATCATGGAGCCTAGGCTCCATGGTGCCCCATTTCGGTGTCCTCTGCTAATTGGATCCAAATGAAATAGTATTGCTTGTCTTGTTGGATACATTTTCTTTTCCTCTATTGCAGGGTGAAGTTGATTGCCCATTTTTTGTGAAGACGGGCAGGTACCCTCTTCTCTAGCAGTATACTGCTATTTTGAGTTGTCTTTGGCTTGTGTGCACATGAGTTTGGAGGCATATCAGATCTCACATTTCGTTTTGTCCCTCAACAGCTGCAAGTATGGTTCTACGTGTCGGTTCAACCATCCTGATCGACATTGTCAAGGTTTGTCATTTATAGTCACAACTCGCAACCAATCATTTTCACAAGTTAAAAGTATCATGATATTCTTTTGAGGCTTGTCAAATTCTGTTTCCCCTGTCACTTTTGTGAAGGAAAGACAGAACCATCACCAGCTGCCCACTCTACTCGATTTCATAGTTTAACTTCAAATGTGTTGCCCTGGTTGAACTGAACACTTGGCATTTACAATGCATGCTGAAAGTAAAGCATAATTCATTACTTGGGTATCTTCAAATGTTCTGAAAACATGTATTGGTGCAAAGGAAAGGGGAATACGTAGCTGTTAATATCAGATGTATAAAATTTCTTAACCTAAATCTTGTTTTACTAAATGTTTTTACGGTTTTGAGGGCACGCACATAATCTCTTCTTGATTACAAGCCTTCTTTCGTACCTGCTTTACAATGGCATACTAAAACATCTCTGATCTTCTACTAAAAAATATCAGCCAAACAAGCAGAAGGTAGCCAGATCAGCCATAGAAGCTTTTGATTTTATATTCAATGTTCAAACCCATCCTTGCCTCGAACCTGACACATTCAATCTTACAGCATCATTCTTGGACCATTGTCTGTTGTTGCACTTAAAATTAGACAGATCTTCAACTTTGAGCATGGTTCTTACATGTAGAATCTTTTTAGACTTTGCACATCTTTCTAATGATATTTTTCTGTGCCCAATGCAGTTCTCAATTTTCCACTGCTGGCACCACTGGGTCAAGCTATTCTCCCTACTGCAGCAACTGCTGTCCCTGCTGCTATGCTAAATCCAGCTGCAAACTTCCTGCATAGTTTTGATTTTCATGCAACCCATGTGCCAGTAAGCGTAAACAAAGGAATTAAAAATTGGAATTTGTTGATGCGAGATGCACAAATTTATATGCCTTCTCTTGTAAAATACAGGTTGAACTCGAGTCAATCACCTATCCTCGGAGGCCTGGAGAAACTGTTTGTGATGTATTTTACATAACTATTTCCTTTATTGTGTTCTATGTCCTCTTCTCAGTTTGTCAGCTTGTCCCTTTACAACTGCCCTTGTTTTTTTCTCATTTTTGCTAGTTTAATGCAGTTCTACATGAAGACAGGATTTTGTAAGTTTTCTGAGAGATGCAAGTTTCACCATCCAGTTGATCGTTCTGCACCTGATCCCATTGCAAACTGGGGGCCCACTGAACAAGCTGTGATGCTTACTCTTGCTGGCCTTCCAAGAAGAGAGGTAACATCAAAAAATAATAATTCCACTACCCTATTGATAAATTAGAAATTTTAATTTGTTCGATGATATTTGCTAAAAACTCGCGTTCAAAATTATGTTGGTGATACTTTATTGGCCGGTTCAATCGTTCTACTTTTTCAGTGAGCATAGTTCTGGTCAGCATTCATCGCAATGATCTCAGTTGCCCATTGTTATTGAAAAGCAAATCTGTGTATCCCATCACAACAAGCTTTTATGGCATACGTAGCATTTTAGTTGGACTTCTTGATCTGTCCGTTCTTGTTTTCATATGTTCACCCTTTAGTTAGCTACTTAGCTGCAGCCAGCCGATAGCTAAGAATAGGGATAGTGAATGCCTGTCCCCTCAAATGCTGATGCAAACTGTCTGACGCTCAAGTGATGCGAACGCAGGATGCCGAGGTCTGCGCCTTCTACATGAAAACCGGCACATGCAAGTTCGGCACACACTGCAAGTTCGACCACCCACCCCCGGGGGAGGCCATCGCCAAGTTGTCAAAGCAGGGAGCCGGAAATGAAGGCGAAAACAAGGGCGCGGGAGGATTGAGTGACCTCTTGTGATGCGCACCGCCGGTTAACGTTGTGGAGCTACGCGATAAGCACCGTTGGTTGACATTATTTCCAGGGCGCGTTTTATGTAACCTCTTGTGATGTAGTAGCAATTGCTGCAGGAGATTGATTACTGGAGCCTTGCTGGTAAACGCCTTATTTTCGCTTGTTGCACTTGCTCAGGACATTAGATGTTGCCATGCCGTGCTGCCGAATGCAGTAGCCGTGGTAGGCCTGCACTGGCATTCTGCTGTGTTCATGGCTGTATCGATGGCTTCATTTTTACCGACTGCGAGCACTGTAGCGTCATCGTTGAAGGCTGCAGCTGCGACAGTGCCCATGTGGGGTCGTACTATGGCCTCGTTCGTTTCAGCTTCTGGACAGCTTTTGCTTTAAAAAAAAAGCGGATTATTTGCCGAACGGAAGGATTCTGGACAGCTTCTCTTAGAAATCAGAAGTTGATTTCTATATAGAATTAGAAGTTGGTTGAAACCTGATTCTAACTGATTCTTGCTGATTCTCGTTGGCTATGTCTGAAATCTAAAAGTTGTAGCCGGTTTGATCCGATTCTTCCATAATTAGAAGCAGTTTTTTCCGTAATCCAGAATCTATCATCTAAAAGCTGAAACGAACTGGGCCTATGTATCTCGTACACGCATAGGGAGGGTTGGTTTTGCGCGTAGACCCATGCGCCTTGAATGACTAAAGAGGGTTTAGTAGTAAATAGCTTGCTACGATGATGACGAGCAGCCTACACAATCAGGGTGCGTTTAGTTCATAGGATGAGGTTGAATGGGATGAGATGGTTATGTACCATTTGGTTTCATTATTTTGGGTGAATGAGATGGTTCAGCATCTAGAGAGTATTTCTTAAATTTGTATCATTTGATTCAAGATGGGATGGTTCTATTTAAGCAATCAAACACATGGATGATTTTTTTCTTGAATCATCTCATATATGTACCACTTGGTACAGGCAACCAAACACACCCTTAATCACCGAGCAGGCCGCAACTCGCTTTGCCTGCTTATCACTTGCACTGCGCCCTCCTCGGCCAGTAGGTGTGTATGTGCCTTATTGTTTCTACATGCTACGTCACCTCTCTATCAAGGTTTAACATTTCATTTCGGTAGAAATCTCGGGGTGGCCGAAATATGAAATCTCAAAGAGATTTTGGAATTTCAAACAAGATTTGGATGAAATTCAAAAACTAAATTTTAAATCTATTTTTTTTTAAACAGAGAAATCCGAGATTTCGGTTGAAATCGTTGAGATTATGGCCGAAATTTGTGAGATTTTGGTCAAATTGTTTTGATCGAAAAAATATCAAAAACACGTCAAAATTTTGAAATTTTTTGTGGATGATCTTGACCCTAAATGCAATCAAATCTGGCAAAAAAAAAAGGAAATCCGGTAAAAAAACATCGAAATTTCGGTTGAAATCATCGAGATTTTGCTGAGATTTGAGTGGGCACTGTAGCATTTTGAATTTTTGTAATTTTTTTTACCCAACCAAGGTTTAGGTTCTCAAGGGGAGGGGGGGGGGTTCGAAATCCAAAATCTTGCTAGGATTTGGATCCATCCTCTTTGTATGTGTGCCTAAGAGCATGTCCTTCTCTATGTAGGGCGGAGTGTGTCCTTCTCTACGTAGGACGGAGTATACTTTCTCTGTGCAAGTTTATATGGTATATTTTCTCGTAGCATGTACACTAAAGAGATTAAATATGACTAAATTATTTCTAATTATTATATCTAAATACTATGTTCAATGCATACATGTATAGTAAAGTTGGAAATTTATTAGGGGTATAGAGAGAATATTATACTAGTTTTGTATTGGAATGTGGAATACATCGTATATTTGTGGACAATATCATTTAAAAAATATGCTCTATATTTTTAGATAGAGTGAGTAATTTCTTTGGGTAAGAGCATCTCCAAGAGAGAGCCCTAAAAATGAGCCTTAAACTTTAATTTAGGACCTCAACTAATTAGATTTAGGGCTCCAACGAAATATTCACTCCAGCAATTAGGCCCTAAAACCGAATGAAGATAGGGCTCAATCACAAAGTTGCTAAATATAGCTACTCTCCTAGGGGCCCTAAAACAATTTGCTAAATTTTAACAAATTAGGGCTCTTGCTGGAGTTAATCTTTTCCCCAAAAGCCCTATAATTCAAGTTAGGACCATATTTAAGGCCCCTCTTGGAGATGCTCTAAGGTAGGGCATCCATGTCGCAGTTGCAATTGCTGCAATGTTCAGGGATAGGAGAACGCCTTAAGGTGGGTCCTACCTTTTCTTTTTAATAAAAAAGTTAAAGCCCATCATCCCCTCAACCTGACTACTCCCCCTTGCTATTAGGCTGGTAAATGAGTCTAGCTCGAGCGAGCCTGTATGCCCAAGCTCGAGCTAGGTATAGGTCGAACCGAGCTCAAACAAGCCTGAGGTTGCTTTCGAGCTTGAACATGGGCTCAAGCTTGGCTCGACCAAAACTCGACGAAGCTCAAGCTCAGTTTGTCTAGGCTCATGTGAAAAAAGTCAAAAGAACATTATTGCATAAAGATAAATCACAATTTTCAGCTCTAACTACGGAACATAAGCATAAGAATTAGCAATACCATATGGGGATCTAGTAAGGAGGGAGCAGTGGCGGACTGGCGATCTCACCCCAGCGGTAGAGTAGATCAGGCAGGGGTGGAGAGATCAAGGCAGGGCAAGAGCAAGGGCGGGCGGTAGCCTCCCCTAGGTGGAGGAGATCTAGGTAGCAATAAGAGCAGGGGTGATCGGAGGCCTTGCCTAGGTGGTAGAGGAGGAGATCTAGGTAGCAGAGGGAGTAGGGGTAGCCGACAGCCTTGCCTAGGTGGAGGAGGTGATCTAGGCAGCCGCCAGAGTGGGAGTAGGTGGCGGCCTCGGCTAGGCGGAGGAGGAGATCTAGGCAGCCGTGAGAGCAGGGGCAACTAGTGCCCTCACCAAGGTGGAGGAGGAGATCTAGGCGGCCACGGGAGCAAGGGAGACTGACGGCCTCGCCTCAGCGGTAGAGGAGATTAGATGGCCACGGGAGTAGGGGCGTGACTAGTGGTTAGTAGGATGGGAGACTATGGGGTAGGAGGGACAGCGGGATGGGAGATGATGGGTGGGAGGAATTTAGGACTCGAGAGGCTGAGGATCGGGAAGATTGGGGAAAAAATGAAGAGGTTGGCGGCTAGGGTTGTCTTGACTTGGGCGTTGAGGTGATGAGGTATTGGGGTGAATTTTGAAATTGGGCCGGAGGGAATACTAGGGGTAGGCAGACTAAGAATTTTATCCGCCTCTAACGAGTTATTCGAGCTTGGCTTGTTAGCGAACTTGAGATCAAGCTCAAGCTCAGTTCGTTTGGAGCTTGAGCAGAGCTTAAATTAAGTCGAGTGAGCTGAGCTCGAGCAGCTCATGAATCTAGAGCTTTTTTTACCACCTACTCTCTACCGTCCATTTCCCCTTACCTGTCTCCTATCATCGCTACCCCTTTCTTCCTCCATTGTGTTACCCCTCCTCCTACTCGACAGCTACTACTTCACCATGGTGTCGCTCCTCTCCACCACCAGTGACTCCCAATGGCGATGTGTGTCCCAGATCCCATCGGTGAAGTGTCTCCACTAAGCTCCCAGTGGCCAGATCCAGCAACGAAATGTCTTCACTGAGCTTCTGACGATGACGCATCTCCTCCAAGCTCCTGTGGTTCAGCGGCCACCTAATCTCCATTAGGGGTGGCAGTTTTACCCATGGGTTCGGGTACCCACCGGTACTCGACCCGATAAGAACGGGCATGGATAGCACTTCAGACCCATGGGTTTTTAGGTTTGGGTATCCAATATGATCATAGGATAGGCGTGGGTGTTAATTTGTACCCATGGGGTACCCGATGGGTATCCTATGACATGTGGGTCCCACTTTTAGATATACATTAAAAAACAAAAACCTAGATCCGCTGCAGTAATGCCTCGGCTCGGCTACCCTTCACCGCCCCCATCACCCCCATACCCCTCGTTTCCTCACAACCTTGCCCCTGACGGCTGCCTCCTCCCCCACAGCCGCGGCTAGCAGGCCACAATCTCCCTTCACCATTAGCCTCCTCACCCCTTGCCCCCACGACGTCTCCTCCCCCATGGCCGTCTCCTCGGGCTCCTCCCCACGGCGGCCTCGGGCTCCTCCGCCATGGTGTCGAGACCCGATTGTGCAAATTCGAACCATCTGTGTATTCAACACAAGTCCAGAATCATGCTAGTGCACATAGTTTCAACATAGATGAAATATCACAATCATACATAGTGGAATAATAAATAAAGACTTCATCTATTAATACAACATGTTTGGTTATCCTTATGGTCAACTTACAAAAGTACGCCTCTTAGGATAAGACTCAAACATTAATAAAACTGCAGCGAAAAAGAAATAAGACTCGTAGTGACCAATCAATATGCCACAAGCAACTTACTGGGCTTGCACCCTAACTGGACGGCTCCTCCTCATACTCCACCAAAGCTGGTGTAGACTCCTCCTCAATTGGTACTTTTATTGTTGCAAGGGGGTGAGTACATAAAGCACTCAACATGTCGTGCACAGAATGCAAGTCTATTAACTACAAGCATGGCTTATTCTAAATGAATGGCTAAGTGGTTGTTTTGCAATAAATCAGGATTCACAAATAATCATAATAGATTGTAAAGCAGTAAATTAGGTAATGACAAAAGTAAATTCATAGTTATTTCACAAGCAAATCCTTTCTCCACCTTAAACCAATTTCCATTTCCATAGGCATCCTTCCTCCAATACTAAGTCCATTTTATGAAAATCTAACCCTTGACTGTAATTCCAGAGCATTGTCCAATACTGCGGATGGATATTCGAATAGTTTTGACACTCTATAGAGGTTATACATTTTACCCACAAGATACAATCAATTCACCACGCGAATGACCATAACAAAGTCTTTCAGAAACTTCTATCCTAACATATGCACATCTCCAGTAGACTTCGCTATCCCTTCCCTCATACAGAGCCGAAGTATAGGACCGACATATACCGTTGGATCGACCTCAAGCCGTAGCACTGACATCCTCCCCCACACAATTACACCCCTGTGTAATCATCACCCTGAGGTACCATATGTAAGATATCAGTAACTTACTAAAGTAGGTCTGTGCCATTCCAGATATGTGGTTATATGTTTGGCCTAGTTCAAAGGCTTGCAAGGTTAAGTCTTTCATTGACCAAGGCAAGACTTCATTCTCTCACCATTTGGCACACAACCCTCATATCACTCATCAACCCATTGCCACACAGGCCCACCAGGCACAAAGACTCTTGCCACTTGCCCTAGTCTAAATCATTTCACACCCTAGTTTATTATTGTGCAACACATGCTAACAACAATTCAACATCCATGTAGAACCACATTGGTCTCTACACATCAACATCATCATGTGGCAACAACACACCATTTTAGAAACACATTCCATATTCCATTAATCAATATTACGTTTGTATTTCCAAAATGATATCAATAACACGTTGCATGTCTAAGCAAACCAGTCACGATCTAGTATCCCATGGTGGCAATTAATAGCATCCAACTAAGAAACAACAATCCTAGGGTGACAAATGAATCATGGCATACAAATAATACTGCCAAGGAGGCATAATCAAATAGGTTGATTAACTATTCCCAAATTAATTAAAATTACTTTTAATTGAATTAACATGCAATAATTTGAAACAACATAATTTCAAAATATGGGATCAACATGATCAAAGCACAACATGTCCTGAAAAAGCTCTTGATCTTGCTTTGGACTTGCTCCTTGGGTTAGTACTTCTCTCTCGTAACCTTCAGGCACTTCAACGTATACGCGTAACGAATAAATAAATAAATATTAAAAATAGAGAGCAACAAATCTCTAAAAATCAAATAAAATTCACCACTAAATAGAGCACAATTTGACAAATTTTTAGGCTTTGGAATCACCTCAATCAAAGTTCGTATGAGCAAGAACGAGCAAATTGAAGTTTGAAAGTAAAAGAAAAAGAATAAATCAAATTAATTCATTTATTTTTCTACTGGAAATTTCAAATAATGATGTCATGCTTGCCTCAGCACTATTTTGAATTTTGGCCTATTTATTTTTCCGAAAAGAAAACTAGAATTATGATGTCACGCTGACATCATCACATTAAATAAATAAAATAAAATCTTTTTTTTGTAAAATTATATCTTGCTAACATGTGGGCCCCACCGATAACTTCACTGCTGACATCATCGCTGACGTCACAAGCACGGGACACAACGGCTGACACGCAGGCCCCATTGTTGACGTCACACTCACGGGACACAGGGCTGACACGTGGGCCCCACTGCTGATGTCACCACTGATGTCAGTGGTGACCATGCGACTCGGTTGATGCCTCGGAATCTGCACCACCACATGGCGTCACATGATTTGCTCGCGTGTGGTGCCATCCCACACGTCTGTTCAGAATTGATGGTCTAGATTGGATCTATCCCACTGCAAATAATGCTGACGTGGCACATTCTGGTGTTGGATATGTTTACGCATCTACGCCGTTGACTCACAACTGAATGGATGTGATTAACTCAAGGCAATACTACGTGAATTGATCTGGATATAGATTCAAAATCAACGGCCAGGATTAGATCTACGCTGCGGTTAATAAAGTTGACGTGGCGAGCCATCATCGCCTCCACGTGGCACCATCGCCGCCACCCGATACAAAATCTAACGACAGAGATTGGTTCCGATCTATGGTGCAGAAACACGAGTACGTGGTAGTACCTGGAGCGTTTGATTTGGATCGGACAGTTGATCTTCTTCACAAGTTCCCTGGTGAAGGTATGGCAGTTAGGGCTACCGGCGCCGAAGACAAAGACATAGCCGACGACGTTTGGGGCTTCCTCCGGTGAGATGGATGTAACACCCTGGGCATCTAGTATGCCTGAATGTTACCAAACATAGACTAAAAAACATCTAAATACCACAAATAAAGATAAATTACAGCAAAGGTGCAAATGCTAAAACCGAAAATTTCGGCAGCATCTCCTTTGTTTTTCCATGAAATGAAGCAACAGGAATAATAAAACAAGATATAGCATGATATGAAACATCTAAAGTAGCAATAACAATTGATATAGCATCACTTATGTCTAAAACAATAAATTCAACCGTTCCACAAATTATAACAAAGCAAACGATGAACTTAAGTTCGAAACCAAGCCATACACCAAATTGCATGGCACTATTCTTATTATCCTGACTCCAAAAGAGTAAACTGTCGACATGTGTGAAACTATGTGTAGAAGTGTAGCTAAACCCCGTTCCCGCATGCCGGATTCATGGTACCTAAAAGCAACATAAAACGCAAGCGTGAGTTCATCACTCAGCAAGTATATTGCAACGGAACAGAAAGGACAGTTCAATGCTAACATCACTACATATCATAATTGACATCACAATCATGACATAAGTACATATTCAACTTCATAATCATGTCCAAACATCATTGTACACATCTCATTATCATCATCATGTATGCAATGCAATGCAATGCACATATCTCCTCGAAGCACATACCGGTATTGCCGAGTGCACACCCGTCGGCGTGCACCCCCTTTCCCCTTCCATCCCGTAGATGGAGGGTGCCTACTCTTACTGACTCGCTCCCATGCACAACCGTGGATGGGACTACGAGGTAGGTCTTTCGTGTTCACTACGTGTGAACACAGAGGCCCGCATCAGTATGGGACGCCTCTTCCATTATGAATGCACATATGACATACACATAAACAACTTGCACATAAACTCAACTAATCATTTTCATCATGTCACATGCAAGAATCAATCATGGCATCATATCATACCATTTTCATCATATCAGGGGCAAACACTAATCTTGGCAAGATAGCATATCATGAAAACAACTTGCATCTAATCAAGACTAGCAACATACAACACACTACCCATTCCAATACACTTGCCTTAACTGCGGGCGACGGATTGGCGAGAGGATGAGGGCACTCCCGGGGTCACACCACCTGCACATATATACCACACACTCAAACTGTGCCCACAAAACATTACACAATCACTCATCTACCCCGACTTCGCAAACTACTCCTAAAGCCGAAAAACAGAGAATCTATCCCCCGGGACAGCAGGCTTCAAACTAGCATAACTTGAGTTCTAGGTCTCCAAAGTAAGTAAACGAGTACATCATCATGAAGGTTAGGAAATTTTCTAGCTTTCTCTAAGTATTGGGAAAAGCTGATTCGGCTTCTAAAATTATTTAATCTACAAAACATTACGTTCTGTCCCAATTACGTCATAGATTTGAACATGTTCGGTAAAACAATCATAACTTTCAAACGGCTAGGCAGAATTAGACGTTCTTGGTGTCCAATTAAAGGTATTGAAGTTATCTACAACTTTATCAATAGGCGGCCGACCAAAATCCGAATCTAAAATTGCGAAAACTCAAACCCTAGGTCGCATGCCCAATCTGCCCGAAGCAGAACACTATGCAATCTCTAGTTTTCATCATTTTCATCTAAATGCAGCACCACTTTTTGATCTAAAAACACCAAGAAACCCTCTAGCACAGCACCTAGTCCATCCCCAAAGGATCTCCCCATGGCCATACTTTTGCCCGACGAACAACGACCCGACGAACGCCGAAGAATCTCCTTCCTCGCTCCGAATCCGTCGGATCTCCTTGTCGCGGAGCTTCCCATTGGAGAGGACAATGGGATGGAGGGATGAGGAGATCCCCTAGGATGGCTAGGGAGGTGGAGAGGTGAGGGAGGGAGGGAGGCGCATGGGGAAGGGGCAGCTTGGAGGAGGGGCGGCGGCTAGGAAGTGGAGGGGGAGGGGGGCGCACCAAGGGGTGGGAGCTAGGGTTGGCTGCCCAAAAGCTACCCCCTTGGGCCCAAACCCTTCCATCGGAGGCGCAACTCAATCCCCAAGGCCCAAAGTCCCCCGGAAAGGCCCAAACACCCTGAAACGGCCCAAAAACACGCTATAAAGTCGTACCGAAAGCCGTATTCTATATTGTCACATTTTAAAATGTCACTTTCTATAATGTTACATCCCATGATGTCACAATGGAATAGTCTCCTCGACATGCCTCACTGCGATGAATTCGGATCTGAGATCTATCACCACCGGAATAGTCCCACGGCGGTATAAACTGCAAATCGTGTGACGACAGTATCATAACTACGGCAAGCAATCCTATGCACACGGTGGCTATAACACCCCATCACATCATGTGCCCACAATGCCACCAAAACAGTCACAAATAATAACAAAAACTCCAATTACGTAAAAATTACAATAGCAACCTATCTAAATTTATCACAACCATAAGGTGCCAAGATCACCAACATGGGCATAAACATATAAGCGTCTACAAAGCATTAATCTCATGTCTAAAAACAAGTATAAAAGCATTCTAACATTTAAATTCAGCAACCATAACATATCATAGCTAGTCCAACAAATAGGCATAACACATAACTCAAATCCTCGTATGACCATGATGGTAAGGGATAAACATGTTCAACACGAGCACAACCACATGATAAACCATGATTCATGTTCGAACGACTAAATTATTCTCTAAGATGATATTTCTTCAAAACTATTTATTATGTGTGGCATGACGGGTGAAGTGGTGAAGCTAAGTCGCATCCCGGAATGTCGTCAATGAAGTACCTATAGTAATAAACAACAACAAGCGTGAGTTCAAAAACTCAGCAAAGTATAACTTACAAAAAAATAACCATATAAGAGTTCATTCGATATCTATTTATGATCTTGCAAATAGTTAACATCAACAGATAGACTCTTTTGCATTTCATCCATGCAATGCATCATGTTTTTATGCTCAAGAATTCTCCCTTTTAAGTCTATACCGGTATAACTTGAGTGCACACTTGTCGATGTCGCACCCTATCATTCCCTTCCATCCATGTGGAGGGGCCTACTCTTAAGGTCTCGCTCCCATCCATCCCTGTGGATGGGACTACGATGTACGACTTTCCAAGAGCACTCCGGATTAGTCATATATCCACATATGACTTTCTCACTGACCAGGCTCATATCTCTTTTCATGATATGAATGCAAATGATGCAACAGAGCAACTAAAACTTCATTTTTTTTACATTAATCATCTTTACAAGTATGGGTATAAGTGATATAAATGATTGCAATATGCACATAATTCATCAAGTTACAAATTTAACAGCAATCACTATCGCTCATCACAAGACATCCTCAATAGTACGTTATACTTGCATCTTTACCACGCGACGAGGTGAGACATGAGCTTGAGGCCTCACCTAGAGTCACACCACCTACAGTGAACACACAACCTCAAAAACATGCTACCATAGTTCATACACCAAAAATAACAACAACGCAACAACGCACCATTCCCTGGGATACACTATCACTCTCGACAATCGCACAACTCCTTGCTGTCCTAACGACTCAACACCATAAATTATAGTCCAAGAGTCCAAAATTAGGAACCCAATAACTTTAGAGGAACTAAACAAGAATACCCACAATATTCTAGTTTCCCAATATTTTTAATGACTAACCTAATTCCCTCGAATTCAACCCTGAAAATCGATCTGTCCACACCTTGGACAACAACCTTCATAATTTTGTAACTATTTTTATACTACTCCAAGACTGTAAACAAGGACATTATTTTAATCTACAGGAAATTTTCCAGCTTTTTCTAGGAATTGATAAAATTTAATTCGGTCTCTAATTAGCCATAAATCACCAATTACCGTGGGTGCTGTCAGCAGCGACAAATTCCGAACAGCCTTAAGTAAAATAGACGTAAATTTTAAATGGCTAAACGAAACTTCATGATTTTAGTCTATAATAAAACTTGAGATGGGGATCTACAACTTTTTCTACAGCCGAACCCTAAAAAAATGAACTTAGATACCCCAAAACGCAATCCAAAGGCAGAACAAGAAACCTACACGAATCTGAACCTTTTCCTAACACAATCTAGTAGTCATTCCGACCTACCACCACCAGGAAAAACACCCTAGCATAACTCGGATTGGTGCGACCACAGAACTTTGACAAATTTGAGGGTTATATTTTTCAATACCCGCACAGATTCCCCTAAGACTCGCATTGGTTAGGACTCGAAAGTGAGATCCTGATCAATCACCAATGGCTCAAGTGGAACTACAAAATCTGGGTCATGCAGGTATTCCCTTAACATGGACACGTGGAATACATCATGCAGTCCTTGCATTGCACTTGGAAGCTTCAATCGATAAGCCACTTTTCCAACCCTTGCAACAATGGGGAAATAGCCTACATACCTCGGACTAAGCTTTCCCTTTGTGCCAAAACGAACCACTCCTTTGGTAGGAGACACCCTTAGAAGCACACTGTCACCCATCGCAAACTCCAAATCTCGCCTCCTGACATCCGCGTAGCTTTTCTGCCTACTCTGGGCTATAAGGAAGTTCTGTCTAGCTTTTGACACTCGCTCAACAGTCTGTTGAACCCAGTCAGGACAAAGAACTACCCTTTCCCCTACTGCATCCCAGCAAAGAGGTGACCTGCACTTCCACCCATAGAGTACTTCATAAGTAGCAACCCGAATACTTGCATTATAGCAATTATTAAGAAAATTCAGCAAGGGCTAGGTGATCCTCCTAACTGCCCTTCCATGATAAAACACAAGGTCTGAGCATATCCTCTAGGGTTTTGAAGGATCATTGTTTTTTGATCCATGTGTTTTTGATGATGAGTATTTGAAAAAGATCTGAAACCAATTTGTTTATTTGAAAAGATTCAGATTTTGCAAAAGAGTTTGGTTTGATTTTTAATTATGTTTTTGGTTGATTTTATTTGATGCAATGCGCTCGTGTGAGTGGTTGCATGGATTAACTTGAGTCAAGTCGCAAACTTGGGCTCGGAAATTATTTGTGTGTTTTTGTTCACGTGCAGGTGTTGCTTGAGGTCGAACGTGGTCGGTGACGGGTCCGAGACTAGGTTCAGGGAGTAACTGAGGTCGTGAGGGTCGAGGGTGTCATGCGAAACGTTCGGACTAGAGAACAGTGCACGTGAGGTCGAGATCGTTGCAGCGTAGCGGCAGGCGGGCCGTACGCGTGTTTACGAAATTTTTATATGCATGTGTACGTGTGTGTCATGCATATGTGGGTGCATGCATGTGCATTGTGTGTGTGTGCATGTGTGCGTGAATGCATGTGTGTGTGTGCATGTGCATAGTGTGCATGCGTGAGTGCTGTGCTGCATGCATGTGTGTGTGTGCATGTGCATAGTGTGTGTGCGTGAGTGCGTCGCGTGTGTGAGTGCGGCATGTGTGTGCTGGACGCTGTGTCCGAGAGTAAATCGATCAACCAGCCGTGCGTCGCGTGTGTGAGCTGGACGCTGTGTCCGAGAGGAAAACAGCCAACCGAGTTGCCGTGTCCGAGAGGAGACAGAGCCAGCTGATGTCCGAGAGGAGTCTGGCTCGGCTAGTTCCTGTCCGATTATGGCATGATGACTGATTGTTCAATCCGAATACAAAAAGGAATAGGTGGCTGTGGAGTCCTTTAAATAGAGGTTGCAAGGGCTTAGAAAATCAATCGATCAAGCGAACAATTGTTCAATCAAGCACAAGGTGCAAAGAAGAGCTTGTATGCTCTATTAGTTTGTTTAGGGTTTTCTAATCGTTGAAGATTAGAAGATTTTTGGTGTCATCTTGTTGAAGATGGCTTTGGAATAAAAGAGATAAGTTTATGCAATATTCTTTTATTCTTTTCGCTTTGATTCTTGATTAGAAGGATTGTTCTTTTTTTAATAGAACTAGTTTTGATTTTTGTTCGACTTGTCTCGCTAATTAATCTAGGGTTTTGATCTCTTCATTATTAGATATTCTTCCGCTATTTAGGGGTCTTTTATTTTCAGAAAGAAATAGTTGAATTTTATTCGGCATCTATTCACCCCCCCTCTAGTTGCCTACTCGGTCCTACAAGTGGTATCAGAGCAAGGTTCTACTAATCCATCTTAACAGGTGATTAGTAAACGGTAAGTTATGGCAACAGAGAAATACTCAAACAAGCCGCCAATCTTCGATGGCATGCACTTCCCCACCGGCGGATCCGGATGATCGCATATCTTCAAGCTCAAGGTAACGCGATTTGGCGCAAGGTAAAAATTTACGCACGAGCTTCCTTCTAATGATGATATTGATAAAATCGAGTTTGAAAAAGATGTTGAAAACAATAATAGAGCTAGAAACATATTGCTTCAAGGACTTGCTAGAAAAGAATTCGATAGAGTTCATCATTTACTCATTGCTCATGAAATTTGGAAATCTCTTCAAGATTATCATGAGGGCACCGACTCTGTAAAGAAGCTAGGCAAGATCAATTTAAAAGGAATACACTAGATTTGAAATGAACTCTGGAGAATCTCTAGATGATTGTTTTGCTCGCTTAATGTAATCTTAAACAATCTTAGAGTCAGTAGATGTAAAGTACATCGACTCTGAAAATGCTAGACATTTCCTATCATCTCTTGATCTTAAAATCGGCAAATGAAAGTGATCGCTTTTAGGAAGCTCATAAGATGAGTGAAATGACTTTGGATAAACTATATTCTAATCTCAAAACTTTTGAGATAGACATTGTTTCAAGAACTTCCAATGATAACTCTATGGCTCTTAATGCTAATTCTTCATATGATAATGCTACTAGTTCTTCATCATCATATTCCATTACTGCTTTGAGTGCTCTTAGTGATGAACAGCTAGATCAAATACCATAAGATACACTTGCTCTTCTTTCCAAGCGAGTCAATGCAGCTTACATGAGATCAAGGGAGAGAAGAGGAGCCTCCATCCGCTGCTACAATCAAGGTAAAGGCCGGGCACATTCGTGCTAACTGTTTCAAGAACAAAGATAAAGAGGAGAAGGAGCAAAGCAACTCCTCCAAGTCCTTCCGGCCAAAAGAGAGCAAGGACAAAAATAAGCAACGGACAAAGAAGATGCTCAACAAAGTCTTCGCGGCAATTGGTCGCTTAGACTTAAGCGACATTGATGATTCAACTGACGATGAGAAGGAAGCGAAGCAAACGGTTGAACGAGAAAGATTTCACCGGATCGTGCTTCATGGCGAAGGGAACACTAGTGATTCTAGTGACAACGATAGCACCTCCAAATGACGGTGATGAGGTAATACCTTCGTATGATGAGCTTTGTGAAGTTTTAGTCATATTGAGAAAATCTTTAAGAAAATCTTCACTCAAAAATAAAAACTTAGAGAAAGATCTATCCATGCCGAAAATCAAAACTTTGATCTTAGAAATTCAAATTAAAAGACATGTGATTCTTGCTTAGATCTCAAATTTGAAATTAAATCTCTAAAAGAGGAACATATGATTAAACTAGAACAAGTTTATGCCAAACAATTGAAAAATGAAAAACTTGTGAAAAATGTTGGTTGCTCTCTTGATGATTTACATGGTCAAACTTCTTGTTCTAAATGTCCCATACTAGAATTGAAGTTGCATGATGCAGATGCTAAGATTACTCAATTGTTTAATGATTTGCTTACACATGAAGTTCTTTCATGCTCAACTTGTCGCAAGCAAAAGAAAAGTAGATGTTTCTGTAATAATTGTTTAACACTCTCTCGAAAAATTGATTACTTGGAAAAGTCTTTAGAACGTTTTACTAAAGGAAAGAAAAATCTAAATATGATTTTGGATCAATCAAGAGTCAGCACTCATCACAAAGGTTTAGGTTTTGATCCTTATGCTCATCACAAATCATATGCTCCTACTATTGTTAAAACTCTTGAAAGTGGAAAGTTTGAAATTGTCAAAGAACTTGAGAAAACTGTCTTCAAATCTGCTGGAATTTTATCTTCTACTATGATGAATGCAAATGTTGCTTCTGCTTCTAAAGACAAACCATTTGTTAAGTATAATTGCACTCATTGTGGAAAAGATGGTCATTTGATGAATTTTTGTTTTAGACTAGCCAAACAACAGAAAAATTCAAAGGCTAAGTCTAACTTTAGACAAACACGTATCATTTCTCCACATGTTCCGCTAGTGAAAGCAAACAAAATACCTGGAAATTCATTTACTTTGCATTCACAAGCTTTTGTACGATCACCTCCTTGTCGAGTGATTCAGTGCTGGATACCTAAATCATATTTCTCTAACCCCAGCGCTGAATCCTCAACATCTTCTGTTCATAACATGTAGGTGGTACGAGAAGGGAAGGAGAACATCTGGGTTGTTGATTCAGGATCTTTGTCAACACATGACAGCAACCCAAGTTGGTTCTCCTCCTAACAAAAGCATCTGGGAACGAACGATCACTTTTGGAGATGCTACTACTGGGCTGGCCATTGCAAAAAGGTACCGTGAAGGTGAATGATCACTTTACTTTAAAGAATGTCTCTTTGGTGTCTAAACTGAAATTCAACCTTCTATCTCAGATCTCAATTGTTGGATGAAAACTTTGAAGTGAGTTTTAAACCAAATGCATGTAGAGTACTCGATGCTTCCGAAACTTGACTCTTGAGATATCTAGACTTGGAAAAATTTTCATAGCAAATTTTAGCAATGCTTCAAGTTCACATTGTTTTGTTGCTTGAATCTAGAAATCTCAATTTTTGGCATCGCTTGTTAGGTCACATGGGCTTTGATCTCATTATCTAGATTGAGTGGTCTAGACTTAATTCGTGGCTTGCCAAAATTAAAATCTTGCAAAGACATTGTTTGTGCTTCCTGTCGACATGGTAAGATGGTTGGAGCCCCTCATGCTCCTGTCTCTCCTGTAATGACCACTGGCCCCGGTCAACTTCTTCACATGGATACAGTAGGACCATCTCGAGTACAATCGGCCGGAGGTAAGTGGTACTTTCTAGTAATAGTTGATGATTATTCGAGATACTCTTGGGTGCATTTTCTGTCTTCAAAAGATGAGATTTTTGGACTCTTTCATGTCTTCATTAAGAGATTGATAAATGAATTGCCTAACTCATTGAAAGCCATAAGAACAGATAATGGTACAGAATTCAAAAATGCATTGTTTAAATCTTTTTGTGAAACTAATGGGATTGAACATCAATTTACTTCGCCATATTCTCCATCACAGAATGGTGTTGTAGAAAGGAAAAATAGAACTTTGATTCAAATGGCTAGAACTATGCTAGATGAATACAACACTTCAAGAAAATTTTGGGCTGAGGCAATTTCTTCTGCTTGCTATATATCAAATAGGGTCTATCTCAGAGCTTTACTTGGTAAAACATCTTATGAACTGAGATTTGATCGTAAACCATCTGTTTCTCACTTACGAGTGTTTGGTTGCAAATGCTTTATTCTTAAACATGGAAATCTTGATAAATTCGAAGCTCGTAGTACAGATGGTATTTTCCTTGGCTATTCGTTGCACTCTCGTGGATATCGTGTACTTGATTTATCGACTAACAAATTGTTGGAGACATGCGATGTTACTTTTGATGAGGCTAGCCTGAGCTAGACCCGACATTTCAGGTTCACGAGAAGATTTAGAGCCAATCTTTTGGATAAAAGATTCAAGAAAATGATGAAGATAATGATGATGATGAGCTCATACCTACGTAGCGGGAAGATGTTCCTGAACAAATTGATGTGACTACTACTTGATTCTCCTACACCTCCCACGACGATCGAAACAACTGGACCTCCCTTACTGTTTTGAAGAACCATCCTCCTGAACAAATTATTGGAAGTCTTCATGAAAGGGTGACACGTTCTAATTCATCTCAAACTCTTTTATGCATGCATTCTGCCTTTGTTGCTAATTTTGAACCTAAGAACATTACTCATGCTTTAACCGATAGTTCTTGGGTAGATGCGATGCATGAAGAATTAGAAAACTTTGAAAGGAATAAAGTTTGGTCTTTAGTGGAACCTCCTAAAAATCAAAACATTATTGGAACAAAATGGGTTTTTAAGAACAAGTTAAATGAAGATGGAATAATTGTTAGAAACAAAGCTAGACTTGTAGCTCAAGGATTTTCTCAACTTGAAGGAATTGATTTTGATGAAACATTTGCTCTGTTGCTCGCTTAGAAGCTATTCGCATCCTCTTGGCTTTTGCAGCTTCAAAAGGTTTTAAGTTATTTCAAATGGATGTGAAAAGTGCTTTTCTAAACGGTTTTATAGAAGAAGAAGTTTTTGTGAAACAACCCCCTGGTTTTGAAAATGAAAAATTTCCTAATCATGTGTATCGTTTATCAAAAGCTCTTTACGGATTAAAACAAGCCCCCCGTGCTTGGTATGATAGATTAAAAGGCTTCTTGCTTCAACATAATTTTGAGATGGGAAAAGTTGATAAAACTCTATTTACTCAAAATTCAAATGATCAATTTCTTGTGGTGCAAATTTATGTGGATGATATTATCTTTGGAGGATCCTCCCATTCTCTTGTGTTGCATTTTTCTGAGCTAATGTCCAGGGAATTCGAGATGAGTATGATGGGAGAGTTGACATACTTCCTTGGATTTCAAATCAAGCAAGCGAAAGAAGGGATCTTCTGCACCAATCCAAGTATACAAAGGAGCTACTAAAGAAATTCGACATGGGAGAAGGAAAGTCAAGATCTACTCCAATGAGCACAACAACAATTTTGGATCTTGACGAGAATGGGATCAAGATGGACCAAAAGAATACGTAGCATGATTGGATCATACAGATTTGATCGCTTCGAGGCCTGACATACATTTTGCAAGATGTTTGTGCGCTCGATTTCAAGCCTCTCCTCGAGAATCACATCGACAAGCAATTAAAAGAATTTTCAGGTATCTTCGCCTCCACTTCTGAATTTGGCATTTGGTATTCTTGTTCTTCTTCGCTTACACTCCTAGGATATTCTCGATGCTGATTTTGCGGGGTGTAGATTAGATAGAAAGAGTACTTCGGCACATGTCATTTTCTTGGCACTTCACTTGTTTCTTGGTCTTCTAAGAAACAGTCCTCGATTGCTCAATCTACTCAAGTTGAATACGTTAAACCGCTAGTTGTTGTTCACAAATTCTTTGGATCACTTCAACTCTTAAAGATTACGGCATTAACTTTAGTAGTGTTCCACTTCTTTGTGATAATACTAGTGCAATTCACATCGCTAAAAATCCTGTTCAACATTCAAGGACTAAACACATTGATGTTCGATATCATTTTCTTAGAGATCATGTTGAAAAAGGAGCTATTGAACTGAAATTTGTTGATTCGGATGCTCAAATTGCTGATATTTTCACTAAGCCGCTTGATTCTTCTCGCTTTGCTTTCTTACGGCGAACTTGGGATCATTCAACCCCATGGGTTGATTTGAGGAGTCTTGATTTTAACTCTTTCATTTGTGTTACTTGACTTTGGTTACTACAAGGAGTTATTTTGGCGTTACACTTAAAGAAAACTCCCCTGTTTTCATTGCATCATGTAGTACAAAGCTTTGTTGATTATTCTTGTGTATATAGTCAAATTAATGCTACATTGCTTCACTTCTCACTAAAAGACTAAAAGACTAAAATAATTCAATTTGAGATGCTTTTCGAGAATATTTTGGCTCTTGTTCATTATGGTATTGCATTTGTGAAATAGGCTTAAAAGTTTCTTGTCATCTGTTGAAAGGCTAGAGCTGATTAGAAACTATGTGTGAGCTTTTTGTTGGACTTCAAATGATCATTATGAGTCTCAAGCAAAATCAGTGTTTTAATATTAAAAGCAAGTTGAAAAAGATGCAAGCAAAAGCTACTTGGCTAAACACAAGTTTAGTACAATGTGCAGCTTCCTTGCCAAGGATTTCAATTCAAAAGATGCAAGAAAAGGCTACTTGTCTAAACAAAAGTTCAGAACAATGTGAAGCCACTTGCCAATTTAAACTGAGAAAGATACAAGAAAGAACTACCTACTCATACACAAGTATGGGCTAGTGTGCGCTACTTGTCATCCTGTTGATCACAAAGCAAAATTGTCAAACTTGCTAAAAGAGAAAAAGGAAATTCAAATTTTTGAAAAGGCTTGAGACAAACATTAGTGAATTTGAAAGTCTCTCTTTGCTCATGATAGATTTCTTTTTAGCTTTGGCAAAATCAGTTTATGACATTTTACTTGTTTGCTCTAATTTGCTTATGCAACAACTATTCTATGTGTTAGAGCCTCCATATTCTCACAATTTGCTTTCTCATTTGATAAATTGATACAAAATGTGAAAACTCTCCAAATGCTTTACTTTGATTATATACCTTGAATATACTTCAAAGCTTGAGATACTGCATTCATTAAGGGGGAGTTTTGAGTTCTTGATGACTATTTTGTCAAAAAGGGGGAGAGCAAGTCAAGAAGAAGAAAAATAAAAAGAAAGGAAAAATTCAAACTGTTTGAGAATTTGGATTTACTTGGTCTTGGAATCTTTTTGGTCTCAAACTCTCATTTGGTATTTTTCTATACCTTTGTCAAATCTCATATTGTGTTTTGTCAAATTACTCATCAAGGGGGAGATTGAAGGATCATTGTTTTTTGATCCATGTGTTTTTGATGATGAGTATTTGAAAAAGATCTGAAACCAATTTGTTTATTTGAAAAGATTCAGATTTTGCAAAAGAGTTTGGTTTGATTTTTAATTATGTTTTTGGTTGATTTTATTTGATGCAATGCGCTCGTGTGAGTGGTTGCATGGATTAACTTGAGTCAAGTCGCAAACTTGGGCTCGGAAATTATTTGTGTGTTTTTGTTCACGTGCAGGTGTTGCTTGAGGTCGAACGTGGTCGGTGACGGGTCCGAGACTAGGTTCAGGAGTAATCGAGGTCGTGAGGGTCGAGGTGTCATGCGAAACGTTCGGACTAGAGAACAAGGCACGTGAGGTCGAGATCGCACAGAGCGTAGCGGCAGCGGGCCGACGCTGTTTACGTAAATTTTTATATGCATGTACGTGTGTGTCATGCATATGTGGGTGCATGCATGTGCATTGTGTGTGTGTGCATGTGTGCGTGAATGCATGTGTGTGTGTGCATGTGCATAGTGTGCATGCGTGAGTCTTTGTCTTTGCATGCATGTGTGTGTGTGCATGTGCATAGTGTGTGTGCGTGAGTGCGTCGCGTGTGTGAGTGCGGCATGTGTGTGCCGGACGCTGTGTCCGAGAGTAAATCGATCAACCAGCCGTGCGTCGCGTGTGAGCTGGACGCTGTGTCCGAGAGGAAAACAGCCAACCGAGTTGCCGTGTCCAGAGGAGACAGAGCCAGTGATGTCCGAGAGGAGTCTGCTCGGCTAGTTCTGTCCGATTATGGCATGATGACTGATTGTTCAATCCGAATACAAAAAGGAATAGGTGGCTGTGGAGTCCTTTATATAGAGGTTGCAAGGGCTTAGAAAATCAATCGATCAAGCGAACAATTGTTCAATCAAGCACAAGGTGCAAAGAAGAGCTTGTATGCTCTATTAGTTTGTTTAGGGTTTTCTAATCGTTGAAGATTAGAAGATTTTTGGTGTCATCTTGTTGAAGATGGCTTTGGAATAAAAGAGATAAGTTTATGCAATATTCTTTTATTCTTTTCGCTTTGATTCTTGATTAGAAGGATTGTTCTTTTTTTAATAGAACTAGTTTTGATTTTTGTTCGACTTGTCTCGCTAATTAATCTAGGGTTTTGATCTCTTCATTATTAGATATTCTTCCGCTATTTAGGGGTCTTTTATTTTCAGAAAGAAATAGTTGAATTTTATTCGGCATCTATTCACCCCCCCTCTAGTTGCCTACTCGGTCCTACAGGTTTGAATAGTACGCTCAGATTGATCATCAGTTTGAGGATGAAAGGTGGTGCTAAGACGAAGCTATGTGCCCAAAGCACTCTGCAATCTCTCCGAAATCTTGGAGACAAACTTGGCATCATGATCAGAAACAATTGTCTTAGGCACACCATGCAGTCTCACAATTTCTCGCACATAAATGGGAGCCAACTCACTTGCTAAGATTTGTGGTGCGAATAGGAATAAAGTGAGCAGACTTGCTGAGATGATCGGCTATTATCCAAATTGCATCCTTCCCTCGCTGAGTACGAGTTAGGCCAACTACGAAATCCATAGATATGTCATCCCAAGGCCACATCGAAACCTCCCGTGGTTACAACAACCCCGCTAGATGTTTATGTTTAGCCTTCACTTTTTGGCAAATCCCACAAGATGCTACATAAGGAGCAATATCAACTCATTCATTTCCACTAGAAGTTCTTCTTCAAATTCTGATTAATTTTAGTCTCACCAGGATGAATTGTATACGGGGTACAATGAGCCTCTTTCAAGATGTCATCCTTGACTTGAGACTTTTGGGGTACACAAAGGTGGCCCTTAAACCGCAAAGCACCAAACTCATCCATGCTAAGATCCCCCAGTTTTGCATACAACAATGTGTTTTCTCACTTGTTGTAGCAGCTGGTCATGCTGTTGTGCCTCGTGCACCTGTTTTGGAATTGATGTCTCCAGAATCAGTTGAGTTTCCTCTTGCACAGTGCCCGCAAAGCAATAAGAGACTCCCATACGCTCAAAATCAGCAATGAGGCAGTCAAGAACAGGGGGCATCACCTTGCGACTAAGAGCATCAGCCACTACATTCGCCCTGCCTGGATGGTATTGAATTATGAGATAATTGTCTTTTATCAATTCCAGCCATCTTCTTTGCCTCAAATTCAAATATTTTTGAGTGAAGATATACTTGAGGCTATTGTGATCAGTGAAGATGCCACAGGATTCACCATACAAGTAATGCCTCCAAATCTTCAAGGCAAAGACCACAACGACTAGTTCAAGGTCGTGAGTGGGATAGTTTTGTTCATACTTTTTCAACTGACTCGACGTATAAGCAATAACTTTCCCTCTTGCATAAGCACACATCTAAGGCCCACATGAGAAGCATCAGAACAAACTATGATGTGCTTCCCAGACTCGAGAAGGGTGAGAACAGGAGTAGTCACTAGCTTCTCCTTCAAGGTGCAGAAGCTGTGCTCACACTCAACTGTCCACTGAAATTTCACACCCTTTTGATTCAATTGAGATAGTGGCTTGGCAATAATAAAAAAATCTTGGATAAAGTGCCGATAGTAACCAGCTAAACCAAGAAAACTGTGCACTTCTTTGACATTTGAGGGTCTCTCCCAGTCCACAATTGTAGAGATTTTGCTAGGATTGACATAAATGCCTTCTGGGTTAATGACATGGCCAAGAAAACCCACTTCTAAAATCTAGAATTCACATTTCTTTAATTTGGCAAAGAATTGGTTCTCCCTCAAGGTATCGAGCACAAGCCTTAGATGCCCCCCATGCTCCTCCTCTGACTTGGAATAAATCAGAATTTCATCGATGAACACCACTACAATCTCATCAAGATATCTATGCATCATATTGTTCATCATCTCCATAAAAATAGCAGTGGTATTGGTTATTCCAAAAGACACAACGTTAAATTTAAAGTGCCCATACCTAGTGGAGAAAGCAGTCTTTTCAATATCTTGCTCCCTCACACGAATCTGATTATAATCGGACTGAAGATCAATTTTAGAGAACACATTCGCTCCCTTCAGTCGGTCAAACAAATCTTCAATGCTAGGTAATGGATACTTGTTCGTGATGGTCACCAAATTAAAAGTGTCGTAATCAATGCAAATACGCCAACTACCATCTTTCTTAGCTATAAATAGCACTGGCGCTCCCCAAGGTGACACACTATGCTGAATTAACCCCTTGGATAATAAATCATCCAATTTATTTTTCAATTCATCCTGGAGAGGATGACCTAAGCGGTAAGGGGACACAGAAATAGGTCGAGTTCCCGGAACAAGATAAATTCGAAATTCCACATTCCGCTGAGGAGGCAATCCAGGAAGTTCATCAGGGAACACCTCAAAATATTCACTCACCACTGGAATCTCCTCAATACAAACAGAAGTACTTGGCTTGCTGACATTGGAAAGGAGTGCCCCAGATTTTAACATGCGGCGACCAGGGAACAAACTGGCCAGCACACATAGGGAATTAATTTGTCTACTACCTTGGAAGACCAACTCCACTCCAGATGGAGATTGCAAAGTAACGATCTTCCAAAAATAGCAAATTTTGGCATGGTACTGATGTAGCCAGTCCATTCCCAAGAAAACATGAAAAGAGACCAAGTGAATCACCATGAGATTAGCAATAAACTCATCATCTAGAGTAATAGAGCAACCCAGACAAACCATAGAACTAGAGATGAATCCTCTCGACATGCTGATTACCACTAACTTAACAATAAGCTGCATCCCCAAATTGACCCTTCTAGCAAACTCAATCGACATAGAGGAATAGGATGCCCTTGAGTCAAAAAGAATGTAAGCATCATGAGAATCCACCAAAATAGTACCTGTCACCACGTCTGGGCGTCCCGCAGTCACAAAAGATGGTAAGGCATAAACTCCTGGTGGTGCTGGGGCAGTGGGAGCCCCAACACTCTGCGGAGGTGGCACAAATGCTGGAGGTGGTGCAGCAAACTATGGTGGAGCCATCGACGGAGGATGCCAGTAAGATCCCGGGTGCGGGTGTAGCACCCAAAAAGGAGGCTGCGGATGGCTAGAAGTGGCTGCCATCAACTGAACTGATCCCCTAGAAGAAGCAGCGGGAGTTGGGGCAGGTGGCACCGGCTCCCACTTAATGATGTTGCTGGGGTACTCCTTGCACACTCTTCCCATGTGTCCCGAGCGGCCACAGCGGCGGCACTCCCTAGTCCAGGAACACTCTGAAGCACGGTGTCCACCACCACACTTGAAACATGACATGCCCTACCCAGGCATAGGACGAACAGCGGGAGGGGTCGAAGTACAGCGAGGTGCTAAAGAAGAAAACAACCGAGACTGCTTTGGCTTGGCTAGAAATGAGGGATGTTGTCCTCACTTGAACTTCTTCGAAGTGGGTCACTGAGAAGACCCACTTCCTTGACCGAAGACCCTCTTTTGTCCACATCCTAAAGAAGTAGGAGCCCTAGATCCTCCAGGGTTTTGCTTCTCCCTTGTGAGTTCCATCTCCACCTTCATGCCCCGTGCCTGCTCGACCATCGAGTTAAAATCATGTGGGACAATCCCACCATGAAAACTCGCTACTCCTAATTGAGGCCCCTTTGGAACCTCTAAGCCTTTTCACGATCATCAGCCGCCACAGAGGGTACAAAGCGAACAATGTTGTTGAATTCTGCCTCATACTCAGCTATCTTCCTCCCTTGGGAGAGGGTGGACAAAGCGTGCTCCATCCTCTCCAAGAAGGACTCCGGATAGAACTTCATTTGAAACTACTCAGTGAAGTCCTCCCAAGTAACAGCACCGTGGGTGGGGTCCTAGTGGCAAGCACCCCCTCCCACCAAATGTCCGCCCGGCCTTTCAGCTGAAAGGCCACGAAGCGAGCTCTCTACCGAGAGGTCATCTCCAAGGCACCGAACTGCCTCTTCATATACCGCAGCCAGTCCGCTGCCTGGACTAGCGTGCATGCACCATCAAGGTGTGCAGGCGGAGAGACATCCACTCCTGGACACTTATTCTGGGCTCTGATACGATGAGGGCGGCATTAGGGACAACCACAGGTGGAGGCACTGTTGCACGAGTTGCCTGAACCTGCTAACCCAGCTCCTAAAACTCTCTTTGGAGAGCTTGGAACAAGGCTGTAGATGCAACCCTTGCCCCCGCCTCAGTCTGCCCAGCCAGAACACTATCCTGGGATGACTCATGGGCATTGAGCGAGCCTCTTCCCTTAGCGACCGACTCAACAACCTCCTACGAAGCTTGCCTACCACCCCGACCACGGCCTCCATGGCCACAATGACCACAACCTCTACACCTCGGCATCGCTAAAACACACAAAAACAAACTTACACAGTCAATACAAGTATCAATATAACTTCTCATCACAACATAACAACTCTCAACAACACAAATTAAATTAGAGCGCAATGCTATGATTTCCCATACCCTTCCTACTGTGCAATAAAGTGTCAAGTTTTAAAATTATTTAACCAATCTATGTCAAATTTTAGATTTATTAACCTATGGCAAGATTTTAACAGGACAATCCTAAAACATGTTTCTAATTTCAATAAGTAAAATTTTAATTCACTCTAGAGTAATTTACTAAGTTATACACCAAGGACACGGATGCCAATGATGTAATAGAGCAACTAAAACTTCATTTTTTTTACCATTAATCATCTTTACAAGTATTGGCATAAGTGATATCAATGATTGCAATATGCACATAATTCATCAAGGTACAAATTTAACAACAACCACTACTGCTCATCACAAGACATCCTCAATAGTACGTTATACTCACCTCTTTACCATGTGATGAGGTGGGACATGAGCTTGAGGCCTCACCCGGAGTCACACCACCTATAGTGAACACACAACCTCAAAAACATGCCACAATAGTACATACACAAAAAATAACAACAACGAAACAACGCACCGTTCCCCGGGATACACTATCACTCTCGGCAATCGCACAACCCTTTGCTATCCTAACGGCCCAACACCATAAATTATAGTCCAAGAGTCCAAAATTAGGAACCCAATAACTCTAGAGAAACTAAACAAGAATACCCACAATATTCAAGTTTCCCAACATTTTTATTAACTACCCTAAATCCCTCGAATTCAACCCTGAAAACCGATCTGTCCATACCTTGGACAGCCAGCTTCACAATTTCGTAACTATTTTTATACTACTCCAAATTCAGTAAACAAGGATATTTTTGAGATCTAAAAGAAATTTCACAACTTTTTCTAGGTATTGATAAAATTTAATTCGGTCTATTATTAGCCCTAAATCACCAATTACCGCAGGTGCTGTCAGCAGCGACAGATTCCAAACAGCCTTCAGTAAAACAGCCATAAATTTTTAATGGCTGAACCAAACTTTATGATTTTGGTCTATAATGAAACTTGACATGATGATATACAACTTTTGCTACAGCCGAACCCTCAAAAAATTAAGTTAGATACCCCAGAACGCGATCCTAAGGCAGAACAAGAAACCTACGCGAATTTGAACCTTTTCCTAACACAATCTAGCAGTCATTCCGACCCACCACCACCAGGAAAAACACCCTAGCATCACCCTAAGGTAGGTAAAACAACACCAAAGGTTAGCCCTAGGGTTATACTTGCACAGAGAGGTCCGAAGAAGCGATCCAATCAGTAGTTCCTTTCGGATTGCGTGTTCCTCACCTTCCTCGCAACCTGGCTCCTGACCAAACTCCCCCAAGTCCTCTCTCCACCTCCAGGGTAGCAACAATGGAGGTGATGCAGGGCTCTCATTGTCGATGAGGGAGAGACTATGGTGGAGAGGGAGGGCGGCTAAGGGAGGAAAGAGGGAGGGTGGTGGCACGACAATGGAGGAGAGGTGGAGGCGCAAAGGGGGAGGGAGGCTACTGGTTGGACGCACAAGGGGGAGGGAGGTGCGGCCAAGGGGGGTGGGGGGTGTAATCTAAGGTTGGGGGGGTAAAATCCCCCTTTGCTGGCCCAAAAGCTGGCCCAAAACCAGAAATCCCTCCAAAAAATTAGATTTTCTCTCTAAAGTTCATATGTAATATTACAGCGGCGATTTAGGCTATGCGGCTTAGGACAAAAACATGCGCGAGGAAACAACATATGTGCGATACATGTGGAGAGTTATGTGCAACGCTTTAAATAGGGTCTCGACATCCGAGTTATGTACGATACATGCGGAGAGTCCACGGTGGCGTGGGCAGAGTCTGAATTGATTGTGGCGAGGCCGACGCTGATGAATCCCAGCGGTCCGACGAAGATCCAAGGGTCAGAATTCGCTAGGGTTAGGGTTACTGTGTGGGTCAGGTACGACACGAGTTTTAGGCTGGCATGGGTTGGCCCGATGGGCTCTGGCCCACTAGGGTTTCTGGATTTTCCTGCAATTTCTATTTTTAAATAATCCTAGTAATTCAAATAATTAAATAAAAATAGCAAAAATTTCAGAAAAATTCTGAAAAATATTTTGAGACATTTTGAACCCAAATAAAATATTTCCAACAAAACTTTATATGAACTTTTCATATTTAAATAATTCAATAAAAGTCTTATTTCAAATTAATTCCAATAATCCTAATAAATTCCAGAAAATTCCCAAAATTTCAAATGACTCAATAAATGCAATAAAAGCAAGAATTGGGATGTTATACATAGCCACCTCCCTCGGTCTCCGACTTGGCGTGTAGGCGAGAGCGTGTGGCACAGGAGCTTGCTGCGGTCGTGATGCCCCCGCCTTTCCTCCTTCCCCTCCATGACAGCTATGGCTACGGCGAGCGCGGCGATGGCTATGGGGGGGCGGTGAGGTGACAGCTCTCCCCTTACCCTTCCCCTTCCACCTCCGGCTCTTCGGCCACGTGCCCACTACCCATGGGTACCCATTGGGTATCGGGTACCCTTCGGGTTCGAGCGTGTGCACGGATATGTGCCCGTGAAGCTTAATGGGTTTGGGCAGGCATCGCGTGTTAGGGTTCGGGTGGCGGGGGTGAAGCGCTTGTACCCAGATGCACCTATAAGTTCAAGCTCCACTGGTTTTGGTGATTGGTTTTAAATTTAATGTTTAATCATTATTTAATGACAAATATAATTATTATGAGACTAACATGTTTGTTGAGTTTAATGTTATTAGTCTCAAATTTGGATGAAAAAATGGAAAACCCAATGTATGTACTTGTGAGCATGCATCACCTACTGCCACTGCCACTATGAGCACTAGGGTTTGAAGCCCTAGCACTCAGGGAGAGGGCGTCCTCCATTTTTCAATCAAGCTAATGGGTCGGATCGGATTCGACCCAACATACTTAATGTGTCATCTTTTTAAATATGGAAATTGGTAATTTTGCAATAAAGACCCTAATGTTCTGCATAATTATAGAAATTTATCTAGACAAAGAAATTTTTACATTTTGGACCATGAGGTTTCTAGTAAGAGTAGGTCTAGTAATCCTGTAAAAGAGTTAATACATTTTGAAAAATTAAATTAAATCCTAGAAACTGAATTTTTATGTACATGAGCTTCCGTATTTTATGGAACCTTAGACCTGGCACACCTTATTGTCCTAGCATAATTTCATGGTAATATATGTATGTGAATTTATTTTTTGTGAAGGACCATGTGGAGGTCCATCCATGTTTGTAATGAGTATTTAACTTTATTTGAGCAAGGTGTGCTCAGGTTTGAGTTTGATTTGACTTGGAATTGCATGGATATATGTTTGAATTTATGATAAATGTGGACTAGCATGCAGGAAGAAAAAGGTAAGAGTGTATTTTGGAATGTGCAAAATGGTTTGGTCCTTGTGGTACAGGTTATTAAGGCAGCTGTGGTCATTGGTGGGTACCGGGACTAGGTTGGGAGAACCGAGATCCGGAACGGCTGAGGATGCCGACGAGATGGTTGGGCTCAAACCGGGATCACTTGGACATCATGGGAATGGACTTGAGGTGACTCAAGGTTTCCAGTTTGGGTTGGAGGCTCGAAGAGGCGGAAACGAAGCGGTCAAGTCCGGCGGATGAAGGCCTGTTGCATCAGGTTGACTCTATGTGGCCCATGTAAAGCCCATGTGTGGGGGTGAAATGGGTGGGTTAATCCTATCCCTTGCTGGAGTGCTCTAGGGTTTGGGACTCATCCAAGAGTGGTAGGCGGCCCAAGAGTAGTATAAATAGAGGGGGAAGGGTGCCCTCCCTCACTTAAAGGTTTGAGTTGCTCCTTTCAGCATTGCCCACATGAAGTGAGCTTTGTAAACCTTCCAACCATAAAATACAAAGATTTTCTTTATATTTTTTTGAATTTAAATTCTGCATTTACATTATGTCTTTACTTTATGCAATTTAAATTCAGCATTTACTTTTCCGCATGTAAATTCTCGCAATTTACTTTCTCGCAATTTGGATTTGCCTCCTCTCCTTCTAAATGTTGTTGATCAAGGATATCTTCAGGGTGCTAATTTGGTTTTACATCTTTCTTGCACCCTAGGATATACTAGAGATCAAGTTTCTATCAAGATTGCAAATCTGTCCTGAACTTGTTCTTCGCACAGCAGTCAGTCTTCAATTTTTTAAAAAATATACAAAAATCCTTTTTGAGTGATTCTTATCGTATAAGGTGTGTGACTCATATATATATCAGTGAAAATTTTTTTGAAGTCCACTGGTTGCACCGTTTGAGAGCTATGAGGTGAAAACCGAGTCCTAAACTTCCTGATCGAAGTTCCTAACTATCTGTAGTTCTTAATTTTTTCTGATTTTTCTACAAGGCTTTTGGAGGTGATTTTTGGTGGAATGTTTCATGACTCATTTTCTCATAGGGATAAAAATTCCTAAAAATTTTAGAGCAATATAAATCCACCAACCACCTGTTCCAAGTGAGGACAATTCCTGAAAAATTTGCTTTTACTTTTCTAAAAGAGACTTTTGTGATTTGGCTTGATCTTTTTTAGAAAAGAAGTATTTGAATTGATTTCTCTTTGTTTGGACACTTGATAACCAAGATTGTGATTGAAAAATCCCTCACATGTTTCGTGGCTCGCATCCATGCAAGCTAGGTGTACACATAATTGTCTAGTCATTCCGGTTTTTGCGGGTTTTGCGAATTTAAGGAGCACCGGTTTCCTTACGGGATTGTTTGGAGTACGTTGAGTGGGGGATAATTTTATTTGGGATCATTCACCCCCCTCTGATCGCCATCTCGATCCTTCAAAAATATTTATATCTCTACTTTGATTAGAGTTGGATTTAATTAAAATAGGTGCGGTGTTTGAGAATGTTACTTAAAGGTGATTCTTATTATTGTTTCATAAGTGATTTTTGCTGGTGAAGCGGTTTTCTACCGGGAATGAGTTTCTTTTTCTCTTTAGAAAATGAGATGGTTGCATTGTGGAAATAGTTTGATTCCATGATGTTTTCTTTTTCAGAAATGAGTCATTTTGGTAATAGTGAGATGCATTTATTAACACCCTGGCACGACACGTGCCTTGAATGTTACCACAACATCCACAAATTCTAACAAATACTCAAATTACATAAAAATTTCAGCAAGCAACCTAAATAAAATTTCACATCTATTATTAAACCATGAACCACAAACTTGTGCATAAATGTATAAACAATCACTAGACCATTATTCTCATGCATAATAACAACTAGGAAGGCATTCCATCAATTAATTTCAGCAGGCATACACATCTCAACTAGACCAAAGATTATGCTCAACAAGTAACACAGTTTACCCATGGATCAAGGTAACGCTTAACCAACAAAATAAAATAGTTCACACCCAAAAGGTTCGTCTAAAAAAATGATCCAATATTGAACTACTAAATTATTCAATAAGGTGATATTGCTCCAAAGCTATATATCAAGTAGGGTCATGTAAATGAGTGGTCAATGAAGCTAAGTCCCATTCCTGCATGCTATCCTTAGAGTACCTAACACATTAAATAAACAAGCATGAGTTCGAAAACTCAGCAAAGTATATCGTACAAGGATAAAAGCCATGAAATTACATAGCAACAAGATACATCATGTTTCAACATCCATACAAGTAGAGAACCTCAACATTTTGTACCACACTTTTAATCTCACAAGCAATGCATCATGCTTTCATGCTAAAAAATGCACCATACGTAGCCTATACCGGTATAGCTTGAGTGCACATCCATTGGTGTCGCACCCTTCCCTACCATCCCTGTGGAGGGGCCTACAAGTAGGTCTCACTCCCATCATTCCCCACGGATCGGACTACTTGGTAGGTCTTTCAAAAGAGCACTCTAGATTAGTCATATGACCTCATAACTTTCTCACTAACATGGCTCGAAATTCTTTTCATGATATGAATGCATGTAATGCAACATAGTATTTCAAAATGACAATCTCAATCATATAATGACAGAAAAAACCTTTGTCATGCATGAATAAATCAATATATCCACACATTTAATCTAAACCAAAACTCGTCTCAACCATTTTCACTCATAAAATATACTTGCCTCTTTACCACGAGATGCGGAGTGGTGTGAGGTCGAAGCCACTCCAGAAGTCGCACCTCTTGCAGATAATATATAAAAACATCCATCTCATAATAAATCATGCAACCAATTCAATCGACAAACATAACACCCTCACCCTTACACACCACCCAATTTCCAATCTTTCTAACTCATAGGACAGACCCACCCCTTGCTTTCCCAGTGGCCAAAACACTAAGAATTCTTAATCTAAAGCCCAAACATAGAAAACTAAAGATTTTATGCAATCTTCAGGTAATAATCTACCAATTCCTAGTTATCTACTTTCCTTTATTAGGTCATCTAGCCTCTCAAATTCAACTCCGAAGACTGCTCTGTCCACACCCATGACAACAGACTTCAAAACATCATAGCTATTATACAACTCCAAGTTAAGCAAATGATGATATTTTTGAAATATACAGGAAATTTCCTAACTTTCTATAGTTGTTGAAATAATTTAATTTGGCCTCTAAATAGCCCTAACTTGCATTTTACCATGGCTGCTGCCACCAGAGAAAAATTCTGGACAGCAAGCGTCCATCGGCCATAACTTTTAAATGGCTAAACCAAATTTTGTGTTTTTAATATCTAATTAAACTTAAGACAATGATCTACAACTTTTACAACATTCAACCACTCTAAAATTGAATCTAGTGTTCACGAATTTCAGCCCTAATTTTGTGATCTATGCTACTCGAATTCAGAGACTACTCTCAACATAGCTAATCCACCAATTCCCAACTAATCACTGCACCAAATCAAAGAACCCTAACATGGCTTTTCTAAATCCCAGCACCCAAGACCACCACCAATATGAAATCGAAAATAAATACATACCTTCCCAAAGAACCACGAGATCAAGGCTATGCAGGGAGGGAAGGTGTTGGCCAGGAGAAGAGGAACCAGGAGGGGGCACTCGAAGGAAGATGAAGAGGCAGGAGGGGGTGGCTGGGAGGAGATGTGGGGGAAGGGGTGTGGCCAAAGGGGGATGGGGAGGGGGTGGCCTAGGGTTAGGGCAATTTCCTCCCTCCCACATGGGCCAAAACCAGCCCCTGATGGCCCATGGCAGCTAACCAGCCTCTACGGCCCATAAACAGCCCAAAAACACTAGCCAGACCTATCCCCAACAAAAAGGAACCCTAAATAATTTTTCACAGACCTCCCTGAATCCTAAATCTTCTTGGGAGGATCGTTTATGGAATAACTCGATCAATCAAACAATTCAAATGAGGTATTAAAATAAAATAAATCACATAATTAAATTAAATTAACCATTAAAAAATTAATATTACAATGAAATTATTACAAATAGAGTACAAGAGATTAAATTACAACACTTAAATATTTAATTACAATCCGAATTGTAAATTACAGAAATGAATAAATACATTCTAAAAATGAAAATATCAAGAATATGAATTACAAAACACCAGTGCTCTTCTGAACTTCAATTATCTGCTCTGTATTTTAGTTGTACTCACATAAGAATAAAAATATTGAATTAATACATTAAATAAAATAAATTAATTAAGAATTAGAATTGCCATCAGTCCCGTATGATTTGGTATTGTGCACTGCTATACCAAATTCATCTGGGGCCGAATCATCACCTCTCATGAAAATAGGGATTCATCATTCGGCAATTTAACAAACCCAATTTATTATGTAGACGCATGTATTTTAAAATATCGCATGGTAGAAGAGTGAGTTCTCGTGTAAAAAGGTAAAAAGCCACAGTAGAAAGAGACAGACTTGAACCACTGTAGTTTAGGATAGCTCACAGCCCAAGCCACCCCAACCGAAGCCTCCCCAAGTTTAGAGCATTTGGTTTTAAGGGAAGCCAAGCCATCCAAGCTCGCCAAACACACAAAGCACTAGAGCCCGTAGAGCAAGCCACAGAAGAGGCCTCCAGCACCAAGGAGTCGTAGGAACAAGAGTCACAAGGAGCTAGGAGGAGGAGAAGCAGGAAGAGGAGAAAGGCAACCCTCTGCATCTCCATCACCAAGCACCAAGGCACCAGAAGGTCCAAAGGAGCAAGGCAGTGCCTCTACATCATCATCACCAACACAAAACATTCCTCACTAGCACCACTTTTCCTTCATCACATCCTAGGTGATCTCTGCACCCATAGCCATAGTAACTCAAGAGCAGTAGTAGTATCAACATAGACTTAGCAATGACAAAAATCAATTAGAGATTGAAAGCAATAGATAATCTAGTGGTCTCAATTCATTGGCGCAACGAGTGTTGCACCGTGCATTCTTAATAACCCATAAATGCTCCCCAGAGCACGATGGATTGAGGGCATTGTCTCAGAGCCGTCCAACCCAAACACCAATGATAATAATCATCATAGACCGCATAGCCTACAGTCTAGTATGGATAATTTCATCCAGATATCAACTACCATCCTCAGTGTTCAAATCATAATAGATCATTAAGCATCGCAAAATTAAAATCATATAGAGTAAATCAAAATATAGCAATACCAGTAAGGGGAAAATAAGAGGGGGGGAAGGATGGTAGTAAGGAGAGGGATAACCCCATGGGCGGCCAAAGCAGAGCGAGACGATGACGCAACCTGGAGGCTGAGCAGTAGGAATCCTGAGGGTGTGGGCCAAGTCAACCAATGCACGCATGGGAAGAAGAATGCCCAGGCGACTACCTAGGTGCGGAGCACCAGCCAGATTAGGCTGGGCACTAGTAGATCAGACCGGGCGCAAGCCAGAGGGAGGCCGGATTGGGGGCGCTTGACGGAGGGGCTAGAGCCACGTGGTGGGGTGGCGTTGGCTGGAGAGCAAAGAGGGAGGAGAGCCAGGCGATTGATGATGGCGGTAGCCTGTGGGGGAGGCAGCGTAGGCCAGGTGCGCAGCACCGGCGCCAGGGCGAGCCGAGGGAGACTGAGGCACGGTAGTGGGCAGGAGAGCCATCGGCCGGAAGGCCAATAGTCGAATGTGCCAGATCGGGAGGGCAAGAGGAGGAACCAGTGTTTTGGGGACAATTATTGTGAGGCATGCACATGAGACCCACTAACTAATAACTTGGGTAGAATTCAGTTCTCAATTTTGTAGTGCTCATATTCCTTCAGGGGAATTGGATATTAAGAGAAGAGAATTTTGGGACTTAACCTAGGGAAACAAAAAAATAACTGAATATCTGCAAAAAACTAATGAGTTATCCTGCTATGTTCTTGATGAAGTAGATACAGATACAAAGAAAACTAATCAGTTCAAAAGAGGAATGAATCCCTAATTTAGGATGCTTTTATCTATTAGTGAAATTACTGATTTTCAGGATTTAACAAATCGAGCCATCACTAAAATTATACCATGAATGTGAATTTCTAAATTATTTCTTGAGCTAACCATGATCAAACACTAATTATCATTAGGTTGGTGTTGTGGTAGCAAGTAAAGTGAATGCACTACTTTCCCCTCACATATGCCGATCACATTGTTACTAAAACATTAAAACAAATAAGCGTGAGTCTAAAACTCAGCAAAGTGCATAATAAAACAATAGCATAGCCAATTATCTCATTTAAAATAAGCAAGAGTGAGTCCACGAGTCAACAAGTACATAAGAAAACAATACCACAACAGCTATCCCTTTATCTCATTAATCTTATATGGATGAATCCACAACTCAGTCACATAACCATTTACCTCGTTGACTATCTTTGGATGAGTCCACAACTCAATCACACAAACATTTTTCTCATTTAGTCATCATTCACCATTAGTGATGTAATGCATGCAATTATGCTTTCATTCTCATATGCACCTTTCATAGCTTATACGTATAGCTGAGTGTACACCCATCGATGTCACACTCTTTCATTCCCATCCATCCCGTGGAGGGTCCTACAAGTAAGTTTCACTCCCATGCATTCCGTGGATGGGACTACTTAGTAGGTCATGCACAAGAGCACTTCGGATTAGTCATATGACCTCATATGACTTTCTCACCGACTTAGCTCAAAAGCTCTTTTCATGATATGAATGCTTGTTATGCAACCATTTTTAATAACCATTCTCCATGTACCATCATTTACCAAGTGACCGTACACATCATATGCTCGTTATCTTCATCTCAAGACCACAAGCATAAATAATGACAATGATTAACTTTAATCATATAAAATAGTAAGGTAATATTTAGCAATTTAAACAACAATTCGTCTCTCAACCAAATTATCATTCTATCATGCACTTGCCTTTTTACCTGCAAGAAACGAAGTGGCATGAGGTTGAAGTCGCTCTCGAAGTCCCAACTCCTACAATATATATATATATATATATATATATATATATATATATATATGCATCCATCTCAAAATCATGTAGCAACAATTCATACATCAAACATAACGACGTTGCATCTACGCACAACCCCGGTTCTAACCATCTCACTCATCGGACAACTCACCCCTTTGCTATCCCGGCAGTCAAATGACCATAATTTCTAAACCAAGAGCCCAAACATAGACAACCATATACTTTACAAAAACTATAGGAAATATCCTACAATTTTCTAGTTATCCAATTTTTTCAATTAAACCATCTAGCATGTCGTTTCCTGCCCTAAAAACCAATATGCTGCCTCACTGGATAGCACACTTCAAAATTTCATAACTAATTTTATACAAGTGCAAATAAAGAAAACTAGGATATTTATGAAATCTATAGGAAATTATCTAGCTTTCTCTAATTATTGAAAGGATTTAATTCAGCCACTAGATTACCCTAATCTGCAAAATACCACGACTGCTTCCAACGGAGATCAGATTCTAGACAACATACTTAAATAGGTCATAACTTAACTTTTAATCCGTTAAACCAAATTTTACGTTCATGTGCTCTAATGAAACTTTAGAGAAAATCAACATTTTTTACAACTACCAGACCTTCTAAAACTAACCATAGGTGCCCCAAAACTTGATCTTCAGATTGGATCCATAATTGCTCGAATACAAAACCTACCCCCAAATACATCCTAGTAATCAACCTGGCCTGCTCCCACAAGAGAGACCACCCTAACCCCTTCCTAACATACTGACAACACCACATAGGAACCCTAGGGTCATACTTGCACCCGAAGGCTCGATGGATTGGTGATAACAATGTTCTCCCTTTGGATAGAGCATTCGTTGCCCCCGCAAGGCCCTGACTCCAATCCTTGAATTCTCTACCACCCTTGGCACCTCCAAGGAAGCAGGGAGGATGGGGGAGGCCCAGGGGTGGCTACACAAGAGGAAGGAGGGAGGGGTGGCTAGGGTTGAGGTACGGGAGGAGGAAGACTAGGGTTAGGAGCAAAAGGGCTAGGAGCTGCTGCCATCCTCAACACTAGCAAAAGGGGGAAGAGAGGATGAAGAGATAGGGATGGCAACGGGTCTGGGTCCCTCCGGGTCCAACCTCCGTGGACTCGGACCCGAGACCCGAATTTCGGACCCGGACCCGAGACCCGAATTTCGGACCCAGACCCAGACCCGAAATCAGTCACGGGTCCAATCTCGGACCCGGACCCGAACCCGTTATTTGAGGTTTGCATGCATGAGGTCATTGAGATATTCAAATAAAATGGAAAAAATTTAGCTAGAATGGGGTTTGAAGACAAGACCTCTTGATTCAATCACATGGTTCCCTCCATTGAGCTATGATGTGACTTGTGACAAGGGTGCATACTAATCTATTTTAAGTTCACCTTACCTTCTACCTAGAGTCGGGTCCAGGTCTGGGTACCCACGGGTCCAACATGAGACCTGGACCCGGACCCAAACTAATATACCCGTGGGTCCGAATTTGGACCCGGACCCACGGGTATTTTTGCCATCCCTATGAAGAGAGGAGGGGTTTGGTGGCTAGGGTACGGGAGGAGGAGGAGAGGAGGGCTTTGGTGGCTGGATAGGGAAGAAAGAGGGAGAGGGGGTGTCCAAAGGGGTGGGGGAGGGGAAATCTAAGGTTTTGGGGGCATTTAGTCCCTCCCATAGGCCAAAGACCTGTCCTGTTGTCTCAAATTTGGCCCATGACCAGATCAAGGCTACCCCATTTCCTCTCTATCTAAAACCTAAGTTATCACAATATATATGGTTGCTTAGATCTTGAAAAGGGGTGTAATTTGTAGCCCCCATGATAAGCTTTCCATAGAATCCAAGATCACCTAAATCGGACTTCGGAGCAAAAAGTTACAATCAATTTTATATCGTGCTATCAGTATGTCCAAATTTGAAATTAGGACATTTCAGCAGAACTTGGGTTTTGGAGCTAGAATTCAGAATGTCCGAATTTAAAATTAGGATATTTTGGCAGAACTTGTGTTTGGGAGCTAGAATTCAGAATGTCCAAATTTGGCTATTCGGAATGTTTGAATTTTGGACTCTGGAATGTTTAAAATTTGGCTTGCAATGACTAGTATTTTTGTGACCATTGAGAATATCTGAATTGGGTCACTCTGAATGTTCGAATTTTGCAAATCATAATGTCCTAATTTGCTTTTTCAATGATTTTGTTCCAACGGCTAGTTTTCTTTGAGAGGCTATTTAAGTGACCGAATGGTAGAGGTTTTGCTACTACTTATGCACCCCATTTAGGTATTATTGTGAGAGAAAAAGCTCAAGAACTCATAGAACCATATTTGAGTGATTTGAGATGCAAATGAGCGAGTTTTCTTATGTAGAATCTCTCTCTTTTTATTTGCATCCTCTTGAGCTAGTGTGAGCCTCTTCTCTCAATTGTGCATGTGTTGTACCTTGTGAGCAAGGAGAGAAGGTCTCTAGTTGCATGTGTTGCATCTACAGAAGGATTGAGCACCTATGCATGTGTTGGACTTGGTGATGATCAAGGAAGGGGCTTGACTTATTACTCTAAGTGTTTGCCAACACCTAGATGACGTGGAGGTGTTGTGGTCCAGTGATCTTCTCAAGAAGGTTGAGAGAAGGCCCAGCAGTTTATGAAGGTTGGAGCTTACCTACTCTGAGGGGGAAAGAGTTACCGCTAATGGAATTGAGGTACTTGGCTTAATTCATGGAGCCGGTCCAATTCATTTAGGCTTACCTCAACGTGGATTAGGGGAGACCGGCAAGTCTCCGAACACCACGGTAAAAAGATTGTGTGTCAATTGTGGTTTGCTTTCTATTGCTCATTTATTTTCTTGTAATTTACATTCGTAGAATCAAATTATTTGCTTATCAACTAAGGATTGCAAACTTTGATAATAGACTTAGGTTGTTGGTGCACTTAGTGAGACTAGTTGATTTAGACTTTAATTGGACAAAAACGTTCTGATTCTAATTTCCACATTATAGCTCGGTTTTGGCCATAGGGTTTTTAGAGATAAATTTTTAAAACCGCCTATTCACCCCCCTCTAGTCGGCACCCTCGATCTTACATACATAATACATACTCATGACTAAGTTTAATGGGTGCAATAAATATTTGGGCGAAAAACTTCATTCCTTCTCCTCAAGATTATACTATACATATATAAAACTTGAAATTTTATGTTGCAATGAAAACTATACTTAAAAACCCAAAAATATATAAGATATGATATGATCGACTGGGTCATCTTGGGTTAAACATGATGTGAAGAATCATTAATAATTTTGCTGGCCATAGTATAAAAACTACTGACTTCCCTGAATCTGAAGATTTTTTATGCCCTACTTGTGCTAAAGGGAAACTCATAATTAGACTCTCTCATCTAAAAATAGGGTAGAATCACCAAATTTCCTAGAGAGAGTTCAATGTGATATTTGTGGACCTATCCAACCCCTGTCGAGTCCATTTAGATACTTTTTGATACTAATAGATGATCCCATATAAGTCTCTTATCTACTCAGAACCATGCTTTTGCTAAATTAATTGCCCAAATTATTAAATTAAGAGCCTCCTTTCCAGAAGAAAGGATCGAGTCTATTCGAATAGACAATATTGGCAAGTTTACCTCGAAGTCATTTAATGATTATTGCATGACTCTAGGAATTAATGTGGAGCATTTAGTACCTCATGTCCAGATATAAAATAGCCTTGCAGAGTTATTGATTAAAAGAATAAAACTTATTGCTCAACAACTTTTGCAAAATTGTTGGTTACCCACCAGCTATTGGGGCCACTCAACACTGCATGGTGCTATATTTATTCAACTCAGACCAATTGCATACAATGAAATTTCCCTTTCCAGATAGTGCATGGGAAAGAACTAGGTATTTTCCATCTGTGAAAATTTCGCTGCACTATATACGTGTCAATCTCACCACCACAACGTACAACCATGGGCCCTCACCGAAAGTTGGAGATCGATGTAGGTTATAAATATCTGTCAATTATTAAATACCTAAAGCTTATAATAGGGGATCTGTATACGACCTGGTACGCTAATTGTATTTTTAATGAGAACAATTTCCCGGCATTAGGGGAGAAAAGTACCACACTAAAGATTATCAGAAAATAGATTAGAATGTCACTAGCATTCAATCACTATAGAATCCTAAGTGGAAGTTCGAAGGTTAAAAAATATGCAACACATAGGTAATAATCTGTCACATGCCTTCACTAATCATAAGGGAGTGACAACATCTCATATATATGCACTAAACGCACCCAAAGAGTCAAAATTCTAGAAGGATATTGAATCCACTCTTACCCCTCATGATAAAAAGAGAGGGAGGCCTCCGGGTGCACTGGACTCAATTTCGTGAAGACGTCCATATAAACAGAGAACTGAACAAGTCGAATCACTCCCCAAGACAATAAAAGAAGCTTAACCTGCTGTTGAAAAAATCCTGGAAGTGAGCCATCCTGAAGAAGATAGTGAATATTTACATGCATAATCTGACACTGGGAGATCGAAACAACTAGACTCGAACATTGTGGGAGATAACGAGGAGCTGAAAGAAATTAATGAAGGCATTATCACTAATTATATGGATTCAGTAGAATTGTATAAAAGAAATACTACAATTGCTGACATATATTTTGCCTCAAAAATCACTACAACTCTTGATCTGGACCAGAACCAACATCCATGACAGAGTTCTATAAGTGCTCATATTGGGTCAAATGGAAAGAAGCAATTGAAGCAGAATTACACTCACTTAATAAAAAGAAAGTATTCGGTCCTATTGACTGAACACGTCCTAAAGTGTTCCCTTTAGGATCAAAAATGGGTTTTCATCTGAAAGAGAAATGAAAATAACCAGGCAGTGAGATATAAAGCGAGGCTTGTAGCAAAAGGGTTCACGCAGAGATCTGGCATCGATTATGATAAAACTTGCTCTCCTGTAATGAGTGAAATAGCGTTTCGATACTTGATATCAATGGTAGCTAGCTTAAACTTATCATTATATTTGATGGATATAGTGATCATATATTTATATGGGTCACTGGATACATATATTTATATGGGAGTCCCTGAAGGAGTAAAAATTTCAGATCCTAATAAAAGTAATCACAACATGTATAGCATCGAACTACATAGATCGCTATATGGATTAAAACAATCGGGGAGAACATGGTACAACTGACTTAGTGAGTTCCTTCTAAAGAAGGGATACTCCAATAATTGTCCCTATGTGCCCATAAAGAAATCCTATAATAGATTTTGCATCTTTTCGGTCTATGTCAATGATCTGAATATCATCAGAATCATAGGAAGCAAGTTCTTACTTTATGATAGAGTTTGAAATGAAATATTTAGGTAAAACCAAATATTGCTTAGGTCTACAGCTAGAGTATTTCTAAAAGGAATCTTTGTAGACCGGTCTACCTATACCAAAAAGATATTAAAAAATTTTAATATGGAAAAATCTCATCTTTTGAAGACCTCCATGGTACTAAGATCCGTTGAAGTGGATAAAGACCCATTCAAATCGAAGATGAAAAATGATAGTCTTAGGAGCTGAAGTCCCATACTTAAGCACCATTGGAACACTTATGTATCTTGCGAATTGCACAATGCCTGACATTGCATTCACAATAAATTTGCTAGCTAGATATAGTACACCTCCAATTAGAAGACATTGGGCTAGCGTTAAGACTTTACTCAGATACCTCCAAGGTACACAAGATCTTAACTTATTTTATCGGAATGACCAATATATGACCATGGTGAGATATACATATGCTAACTATACTGTCTGACCTCTGCAGTGCCAAATCTCAAACCATGTTTGTTTCTTTGCGGTGGTACAGCTATTTCTTAGCGGTCTTTTAAACAGACTTTGGTAGCTACTTCTACAAATCACTCAAAGATTATAGCATTATATAAAGCCTTATGCGAATGTATTTGGCTGAGATGTGTAATTAGTTATATCCAAAAATCATGTGGCATTAACACCATCGATACCCCACAATTATTAATGAAGATAATAATGGTTGTGTTGCACAAATGCAAATGGGTTATGTTAAGAGCAATATCACAAAACATATTGCTCCTAAACTTTTCTATCCTCATAAACTCCAAAAGAATGGTGAAGTAAAGATCCTGTAAACTAAGCCATGTGAAAATCTAGCAGATTTATTCACTAAGTCTTTACCAACATCCAATTTTTAAAATATGCTTGTGGTATTGTAATGAGATGACTTAGAGATATGCAGAGTTCAGGGGAAGTAAATTCCTGAACCATGACCCTTAGTATGATTATGAAGATACTACTTTAATCTAGAATATTTTGTGATTGCACTTTTTTCCCTTAGTGAGTTTTTGCGATGTTTTCTCACATAAAGGTTTTTAATGAAGCAACAAGTGTAACATAATGTGTGTGCAACATTTTCTCCTCCCTTTTATCCACTGGATTTTTGGGAGAAATTTTTTATGAGTCATATACATTACGCGGTATTGCCCAAGGAGAAGTGTTAAGATATAACATGACTCTTAGTCCTGGTTGTTGAGATATGATTAAACTCTAACCCATTGTGGGCGAATCCAAATCTATCTCTAATGTTTTTTTTACTATAAATATAACATCCCATTGTATAAAAAATTAATCTAATAAAGAGAAGAGAGTTTTATATCCCTATATCATATGTTCTTTGTGATTGTTTTTTTTTCTATTTGATCGGTGCATTGTGTTTGAACTATGACGATCGTCATTATTTGACAACAGTAATTAGTATTATTCCTCCACACCAGTGGTTTTTTTATCTACAAAGTGATAATTTCACATCAATTTTACAAAAAAATATTGCGATTTCTCTCTAAGATATTATTCAGGAGTCTCATTCTTATTTACATAGATCTTGATCAGAAATGAACTTACAAACAGGCATAAATAATGTAAGATTTCCTTGGTCCAATTCATCGCTCTACTCCAAATGTACTCTAAAACCCTCTTTTTTCGAATTTTATGGCCAGGAGCTCTGGCATTACAGTTAAGAAGGAGAGAAACAACTGCTGAGCTACAGACGCGAACACACGCACCCACACACACACACCCACGCAGCGGCAAACAGTGAGCACTGCCGAGCCAAGGCTCGAACCCGGGTGGCCAGCCTGCCCACCGCAGGCTCTAGCCACTGAGGAATTTTTTTTTAAATAATACATTTTTTTAATGGAATTACGGATTTAATACGCAATCCTAAAAAATTGCAGAAATAATATATATTCGCCACACCGTTGGACGAATACACTATTTTCGCCGTACGGTTCGACGAATACCCTATTTTCGCTAAACGGCTCGGCGACTACTCCCTAATTACCCTGTTGCCGCACTAACAGTGGAGTAAACAGTATAATGGGTATTAATCGCCGTGCCGCATGGCGATTAATAGTAATCGCCGTACCGCATGGCGATTACTAGTTAATGTGCAACCGTATGGCGATTACTAGTAGTAGTCGTACAGTATGGCGAAATTAAGTAAAATAGGAGATTAATTTGTGAAAAAAATATTGCCACCACGCTTAATTGTTACATGGCCCTTTTTTGGGAAAAAATGTGGAAATGATCGCAGTTTGATAAACGAAACGATGAAAACAAGCCTCTCTTGTACGAAACAATTAAGCGTTTTCGGAAGGCCGTGAAATATCATGGTTGATGTTATTTACCATGAAGAATTTATCAGATTTACTGTTGAACATATATTGTACCCTGTTGTACGAAAATATTTAACTTACAACTGGCGTTAGTTATAAATTTGTCGAGCGCAATACCCCTAAGTTTTACAAACGATAAAACTTAAGACTTTTTTCGGAAGGCCGTGAAATATCATGTACCAGATTTGAAGTGATTCCCTGTATGAAGGGATGTACCAGATTTCATCTTTGATACATAGACTAGCATACTCTGGAATAATGCATTGTAGCAAATGAGTCGGGCAGTAAAGGTTGAGACTCGTAATCGAAGAAAGTGAGACCCTCGTCGCTAGAATATAAGAAAATACGATAGTTGGGCAGAAATAAGAATCTACTAAATTGCAATGGCATGTACGGCTCACTCTACCGAGTATACCGGACTAAACCTAACATGCCTTAGGGAAATAAACATTACAACATAAAATTGCAAGAAGGGCTCTTGTGCTAAACTATTGAGTGCGCCGGGGATATTTCCCTTTGCGCAACCCATCGGCGCCTGCCGCTCGCCCTTGCCGCCTCTCCCGCTTCCTCTCACGCTCGGCATCCCGTTCGGCCTCCCTCTCCGCACGCATTTCTTCGGCAGCCTTCATGCGCTTCTCCTCCTGCTCATGCTCATACCACTGCTGCTCTACCATGGCTCTGCGGTGCGAGTACTCCCGATCCCGCGTCCTCTCCATCTCAGGAGTCTGCTCCGCGTCGTAGAATTTGACGAACTCGCACAATAGAGGCTGCAAATGGCGATAGCAGATGGTATTAAAGTACTAAGGTGGTTAGCACGGTTTGACGCAACACCAAATGCGAGTACGAACATACCGGCCTTCTCCGCCGCATGCGCATCCCCAGCGTTGGCTCGGAGTCGTGGTTGCGGCAGCTCCAGTACCTCATACCGTATGTGTCCGAGTTGTCTAGAGACTGCCGAAAGCGGCAAGGATCCCCGTGATAGGCACACTGGGACCTCCGTGCCTTCGGGGATGGTTTGGACAATGCTGGTCCTTGGGGGCGAGGGGAACTCCATCGACACTGCTTAGCTGAATGGCGAGGAGACCACCGGGGCTTAAATAGCCAGACGCCTGGCGTAGGGGAGAGCGGCGGACTTAAGAGAAATTGAAATCCGCAAGCATCGGATTCCTCATGGTAGGACATGAGCCTGGCTAGGGACACAGCTTCATACAGGGAATCTCTGCCATAGTCAGCTTGAGTCCATTGCTTTGCAGATGACATCGACGGGTCATGATAGACATGATAAAAGCTGCATGAGATGTCATAAATGTATTTGTCTTTGATCTTTGGCAAAGGTGCAGGAGCATCGGATTCCTCTGCATCTTTGCCACGAGCAAAAGTAGAAGTGATGACAGGACAAGTAGCAGTGCAAAATTATAAAACAAAGAATAATAACAACCGCAGCTACACAAAATGGAAAGAACGATATACATCAAACACACTAATCCTGACCACCATCTCCACCCCCACCCCCACCCCCACCCCTACCCCTACCTTGACCTCTCCTCTGCCGACGTGCCGAGGGGGGTGCATCGTCGAGTGGTCGTGGGTGAAGCCGCGTGCGCCGCGCCGGGTCGTAGTCCGAGGGTCGTATCGCACCACCGGGCGGTCCGACGGCAGCAAAGACGCATCGCGTGCATCGAGAGGTGTCACCGTGGATCGCGAGTCGAGGAGGAGGCGTGTGCTGCGTTGGAGGTGGAGGTCGCGTGCTCGAGAAGAATCGGGTCCGCCTAGTGCCTGTGGATCGGCGAATTCGACGATTGCGGCGACAGCATCGCTTCACTCTCCTGAGTGAAACTCGCAGCTTTACACATTGACATTTAATCATAGCTAGGTGAATACATTGCAAACATGAACAATTGGGCATCGCTCAACATACCAGTGTGGGCACCATGGTGGGGCCGCGTGGTGGTGCTCGCTAATCGATCCTCCAGCCATGTTCTGGGCCGGAGGCACGGATCAGAAGTAGTCCGGCTGAGTGAGCCTCGACGAGCCGGGCGCCCGTGAGCTGGGCGGTCGTGGCGGTTTAGCCGAGGTGCCTGCCTGGAGGGCGGCGCGGCCGGGCACGTGGTGACTAGACCCAAGCTCCACGATCCGCCGAGTCTGAGCCAGCACACGTCTCACGAGCTCCGCCGACTCCTCCGGTGTCAGTAGCCTATCGAGTAGGCCAGTGGCATGCTGGTGCAGCTCCCTGGCCTCGTCCACCTTTCACGTAGGAACAAACGATAAGAATAATTAAATATGGTAGTGAATATATGGTTACATGCTCAGAAATAGGACTTACCATGGCGTGCATCGCCACTGCTGCCTGACCCGGGTACAAGTCAGCCACGCTAGCAGCGTACCTCTGGGCCGGTGCCTCCTCGACAAGCAAGAGACGAGTACGTGTCCGGGGCACGTACCACGCCAGGTACTACTGGTAGGAGGAGTCGTCGTACGGGGCGTCCTTGTCAACAACGTCCTCCAGCGCCCCCTCCCACTGCGCGAGCCACGACGCCATCCTCTGAAGAAGGGTCACAATCGTCTTCTTCGGTCCGTGCGTGGAGAACCTGCACATAAATTGACATTGTTAGCAATGCACTATAACCGTGTAGCATGAATGCAGTGACGAGTAACTCACGAGTGCACTGCTGGCGGAACGCGGTCCCCGAAAGGAACAGGGACGGTACCGAAGCACGAATCGCTCGAGGACTCCGGGCGCGCGTAGTCCTCAACGAAGACGTCGAAGACGAGCTTCCTTCGCGTCAGCCAGTAAGCGTGGTCCCTGTAGCAGAGGTCCGAGAGGCCGTCTGAGGCTCTCTCCGCCACACGCTGGTCGCTGTAGGGGTCCCAGACGACCTGCTCCGCCGAAGGTGGTCGAAGGCCTCAGTGAAGGAGCCAGACGCCGAACGCACTGCCAGACCTGCCCACTGCGGCTGCAAAAGGACAAAAAAACCGACAGTACATGACAATGGAATAACAATTACAAAAATGAGTTCGGAACATGTACCCGTCGCCTGGTCCAGAGTGAACCCATCGTCGGGTTTGCCGAGCGCATCACCACCGTACATGTCGGCGGTGTACCGACGGGGTTCACCGACGGTTCGACCCACGGGGTAGCGCTCGTACGACCAAAGCTGCAGGAGTAGAAGCATCCCGGCAAGATTGGCGGTCTTGCTTCTCTTCACGCACGCGTCGCTATGGGCGCGGTACGTGGCAGCAAGAACCGCCGATCCCCAGGAAACCTGCGGTACGTCGTCTGGCTCGGCATCGGCAATAGCTCGTGCATAGGCTATCCACCGTCGTCGCCGACGCTGCCGCTGCGGGTGGATGTGAACATCACCCATCCGAACAACCAAAGCGAGATAGGCCTCGAGATGCCTAGCTACCTGGTAGTCGGTGGGCTCACCACCATCTGCTGCACCTACGAACAATTTCAACCACATATACAATATCAATTTAATGCGGGGCGAATGCATATTAACAATATGATATTTTTAGAACCACTCACCTCGAATCGCGCCAACCACCTCCTGGATGGCCCGTGCTTCTTGTCTAGTTGGATCTCTCCGTCAACGCCCGCCACGCCGGCGAACCGCTCCTCCAAGTCCGCCGCCCAACCTACCGAGTCGGCGATGGCCCGATCGGTGTCCTGCGATCGGCAACCACGTGAGCAGCGCGACGCCCTGCAGCGTCATCGCTACCTCCCGAAGGGAAGGTGAAAAGTGTGTGTCTCCGGTCTCGGCGGTCAACCAAGGGCGGACAAGGAGGCTGTCGAGCGAAACGGCGTGACTGGCGTGGACCGTCGTCACCCTCGGCCTGCTCCTCTGGCTCAACAGGTCGGCAGTGAACCCTCCACCATCCTTACCAGCCGAGCAGCCAAAGACGTGCCAACCTCGCAAAGCGAAGCGACACATGTAAATGTACAAGAAATGTGCGTGTGAGAACCTACGACACATGTAAATGTATTGTAACTAACCTGGTGTGGAAGCGGGCGTGAACGCACCATGCCTTCTTAGGCACACGGATCCGCAGTAGGGGCACCGCATCGCTGCCCTCTGTCGTGTGGATGTGCGCACGGTGCCGCACATCTAGCGCACGGTCCAAAAGTGAGTCGATCTGCTCCATCCCTGCATGGAAACAATTGAAAGATCTATTAAATATATCGATGTAAATGGAAAGACATACAAGAAAAATATTTTATTGCACATACGCATTCGAAAGACATTCCAATAAAAAATATATATTGCACAGATCTGAATTGAAAGACATACAAACAAAAGGATATTTCTTAGCATCCAACATCAATATAAATACATAGTTCCAAACATAATTCGATACATAACTCAATACATAGTTGCATACATAATTCGATACAAATGTAAGGGCGTCCAAACAAAAGATTACACAAAGATGAAGTGAAAACTCAAAATACATAATTCGATATATAACTGACTGATCACAGCACCACACCCGCAACACCTTGTGGCCTACGTGCATTGGTTTGCCTTGTGGCCGTACTGACCACACTCAGAACACCTCCTAAGAGGGCCACCAACTTCGGATTCATCCATGTCATTGCGAATGCGCCTAGTCTGTGGACGACCAGACTGCCCTTCCGCACACCTCCGTAATGATGGATCCGGCAGACAAATGCGGTCATCTCTGTTAATCGCAGTGAAATCACCATGTGCACGGAATCCACGGAACTCACCGGACCACGTATGGACAACATGATCCTTTAAGTAGAAAGGGAACATGTATTGTGCCGTGTTCATCCCAATTTGGCCACAAGCAGCCATCACGTGTGAGCAAGGGATATGAAGAAGTCTAGGCTTATTGCAAGTGCATTCACACCATCCAGTGGCACCCTGACCGAGATTCACCTCATGCGTAATAACTGATGTGTCGGTTCCCAATCCGCTCTTGCATCGAAGAGTGACTTCGAAGCGGTACTCAGTGATTCCGAAGCTACGCACCATATGCTGCTGGGCTTTCATGCTTCGTTCCTCCATGTAGGTCATCATCCGTGAACAATACGGCGTCTGCAATGTCGTGGCATGAAGAACAGCCTCCGCATGCCTTTTCTGGAAGTAGCCAATGATGCCATGCAACATGCCTTCCAAGATGGCCAGGAGTGGTAGCGGACGGAGGCCTCTTATGACCCAATTGTAAACCTCAGCTATATTCGTTGTCATTACACCAAACCTGTTCAATAAATAATAGTTAACAGCGAACAACAATCCCATATATTGAATATATTACTTTAGTGTACTAACCTGGCGCCTCCGGTGTCATGGAGCAATGCCCACTTCTCTAGAGGCTCCGCCTCTATCCACTGCGAGAAGCAGAAGATATTCCTTGATGTTCTTCTCCTGACATTAGGAGGATCGAGCTCCCCAAGGGGTATTAGCCTTTTGGGTGGGCAATCCTTCGGCTTAGGTGGTTGCTTCTTCATCTCTTCGACATGTGCAGTTGTGTGCTTGTCCAACTCGACCAATAAGCGCGTTGAACTTACGTGCTCGATTCTCGCTTGCATAACCTCTTAAATAGGTTCATCGCTTTCTTACTCTTGAACTGCGAAGAAATTTGCTCCCAAATGTCTCATGCACCACCTGCTCGCAAGTCCGGCCATGCAAATGGCTCATCACGATCCTCTTGTAGGGTCTTAATTGCCGAAATGATACCTTTGTGACGATCATGAATTATGCACGTGTTGGGCCGATCGCGAACTACACCCACCTTCGGATGTCTCAAAACCACAACCGGCTATCCGGTTCTCACCCTCAACAAATGCAAAGGCCAATGGAAGTATGTGGTTGTTCGCATCAACCGCAATGGCCGTTAGAATCTGCCCCTTGTATTTTCCGGTCGAAATGTACCGCCCACACAAAGCAATAGTCGGCAAGACATGAATGACGCAATGCAAGGGCCCAATGAAAAAAGCGCGACAAAATGTGGAGATCCCATTTCCATCTGCCGCTTTCTTTGAAAGCGGTGTATGTGCCCGGATTGGTCTGCCTTCAATACTTCAAGCACGCGAGGTAGGTTGCAATATGAAGCCTCGTATGTGCCAAACCTCTTCTCTAATGCTTTCGCCATGCGCCAAGCCATCGAGTAGCTTATCTCGTACTTAAATGTTCTCAATATTGCTTTACGAATATCTGAACACTCAATATCCCGCTTCTCAATGATTTCGTTGAACATCACGCTAGCAATCACCGCCGCATTCAGGTTGCGGTGTTTGACAAGAACATTTTCAAGCCTGCATGTGTGCTCCACTACTCGTGATACAATCCAATACGCCTCGCACTTCGCTTGTATGCATGAACTCGAATTCACATCCAACGGTCCTGCACTTCACGTGTACTGCCTGGCTTGACAACGCAACCCGAAATTCTCTCTGCAGCCGATAGTGCCCATAGTCTCACCGCCCGACTTCACTTCGAATTGTTCTGAATATTTGATTCACCCGACGGCACTACTACCGTACTAACGCGAGTCGTGACTCCCACAAAACCTTCATACCGGCCTTGTCTTGTTTGTTCCACTCATCGGGGTGGGTACCTCTGTTGAGCTACTACTACTACCATGCATTTCGTAATCTTCGTCCCTTCATCATCTTCGTCGCCGATGCTATCATCATGCTCCAACATTTCAGCTTGCTCTGTCGCCATACGGTCCACCCAATCCAACCGATCCACAAGTTGCTCGATCTCCTCCCCTTCATCGCGACCTTCTGCGCTGTTGCACCGTGTGATCTTCCCGACCGCCTCCACTCCGCCCGACTAGCTGAACTTGTTCACCAGAGTCGATGTGTCGCCCTCGCCGACACCCGGTATTATTTGCATCTTCTCTGGAGCAAGCATGCACCAGCATGACACATTCAAGGCGAGATCCCTTGCACCACCTTAACCATCTCTTCCATAAGTACGATCGATCCACTGTCTCCAATTCCCATATGGCCGGGTCACCCTGGCTACGTGTGAATAGGACTTTGATGCTGACGGAGTAAACACTTGGATTGAGGGAAAAATCGGTCAACCAGGCTTTATATCACGAATCTTTGACACTCTCGGGACGGGTCTTTGAACAATGGTGACCGAAGTCGCTTAAATCAACCCCATTCTCTGTATTTTTTACTACACCATCGCCATAATATACCCTAAATGTCACTTCATCCGACATTACCGCAACGCATACGGCACCAAATACTTCTTTAGATCATTGGTAACCCCTAAAGTTACTTACGTAACAACGCTCATTCGTTGCTAAATTAAGCAGTGCTACATTCACTCAAACATGTTAAATCGATACTCGCACACCTACAACGATTGCTAAATTAAACATGCAATTTGAAGCAAAAAGATTTCGTACTCAAATGCTACTATAAACAGGTAAATTAAACATGCAAATTCGAATCAAGTACAATCGATAACCTAGAACATTACTCCGTAGACCTATTCCAAACATCTAATATAAACCAGCATTCTACATCGTTACTCTAACCTAGACCGCTAGTCTGATTCGCTAACCTAGATCGCTAGTCTGATTCGCTAACCTAGATCGCTAGTCTGATTCGCTAACCTAGATCGCTAGTCTGATTCGCTAACCTAGATCGCTAGTCTGATTCGCTAACCTAGATCGCTAGTCTGATTCGCTAACCTATATCCCTAACCTAAATATAAAAGTTAATCTAAAGAAATAGCAGACAACACTTACCTACTCTGAAGCCTGAAGCCTCTCCCTCCCTTTCTCCTTCTCCTTCTCCTCCTTCTTCTCTTCTCTCTGCGCTCTCTCTGCGTTCTCTCTGCGCTCGCTCGTTCGTTCTGTCGAGCGAGCGTCGAGCGAGCGCTCGATTTATATCGCGAAGTAGTCGCCATACGGTTCGGCGATTACTATTTATTTCGCCGTACGGTTCGGCGATTACTGGTAATCGCCGAACCGTACGGCGAATAACGCCTAAATATCCGATTAAACCTGGCGCCTCATTTGTTAAGTGCGTATTTAACTAGTAGTCGCCGATCGGTATGGCGACTACTAGTAATCGTCGAACCGTACGGCGAAAATATATTATTTCTGCAATTTTTTACGCTTGCGTATTAAATCCGTAATTCCATTAAAAAATTGTATTATTTAAAAAAAAAATTCAGCCACTGAGCTACGCCCTCTTTTAACCTGATGGATCTGCACCCCCGCTCAATCCGAGACATCAACCATTGATCCGACGGCAAAGCAGATGCGTTCAGTCGCTTACCAACTGCAGTCGACGGGAGCCATTTCCACACTATCCGCAGGCCAGCCTAGCCCTCTCCCGGCCCAATAGCCCCCCAAGCCCGCGAAAGATGCTTCCCCGCTTGCCGCTCCGCCTCGCGCCGCCGCTCGCCGGCGGCGGCATCGTGCTCCAATGCGTCCTTCGCGGCCTCTGCGCCACCGCGCCACCCTCCAATCCCGCGCTCGAGCCCCTCTGCCCGTCCGACCTCGACGCCATCTCCGCTCTCCTCCCGCGCCTCATCTCTGAAGGCCGCGTCCCCGCCGCCGGCCGCCTCCTCTCCGCCGCGCTCCTCCTGCCCGGCTCCCCGGATCGCCTCCCGTTCTCTCCCCTCGCCGCGCACCTTGCCTCCATGCCCACCCTCACCCCGGCCTTCGCCCTCCTCACCGCCATCCGCCACAACCCCATCCGCCCCTCGCCCCTGCTCCTCGCCACCCCGCTCCTCGGCCACCTCCTCTCCATGCGCCGCGCCCGCGACGCCGCCTCCGTCCTCCGATGGCTCTGCCGCCCCGACTCCACGCACCGCCCCGACGGCGCCACCTACGCCGTCGCCGTCGCGGGGCTCTGCCGGCTTGAGGACCCCAAGAACGCGCTTGTCGCCCTCCGGGAGTTGGCCGCAGACGGCTTCCGCCCCTCGCGGAAGCTGCGGGAGGCGGTGCGTGACGCGATGCTGCAAGACGCGAGGATCGAGGAGGCTTGGGCACTTGAGGAGGCGATGCTTCGGCCGGAGTCCGGCAAGCTGGTGGAGCTGATCGACAAGCTTCTTGGGGAGTGGGAGGACTGAACCATTGAGGAGGGAGAGCAATGGCGAGTGCTTCTCTGATTTGGACGGTGCAAAGGTGATAGCTTCTCCAGAATTTGTCCAAGAAATGATTCAAAGTTCATTGCTAGTGTGGACGTACTTCGAAGAAATCTGATGAGTTAGCGATATGTATTGTGAAGTGAAATGGTTCAGAGCTGCATCTGTGAAGTGGCATTAGCGTTCATACACAAGCATACGGATATAAATAATTCGCTAGGAGATTGTTACAAACCTTCACGAATAGAATGGGTGTGCATATGATTGATAGGGAAGTAGCATCTATGAAGCAGTGTTGATGTCAGATTGTTGCAGTATTGGAGTTCAGAGGTCCGTACGCTGGTGTGTTTGTATCAGGTCTGCAAAAATTTGTTCGAATTTAGAGGAGTAGGAGAAGGTTATGTTTGAATTTGTCGGAAGCCTTCACTGATAGCACTGATGGACGAATTGTTTGAATTTGCGAAATATACCTGAGAGCATACCTTTTATTACTATATGTTATGGATAACGTAATCTTATCTATGTGCCATTCCATCAGCTATGTTAATCAAGTGCATACATTTTTTTTGTGTGAGAAGCTCAAGAAATGTTTTGTGATGATGGGTAATGCTGTTCCATTCTCTAGTGCGAAATTAATGACGCAGACAAAGTTTGAGTGCTTGCAGATATCTTGAGCTGGCGTCCACAACATGTGTTGACTAATGGCTTCTTCAGAACAAAGAACAGACAGATTTTCCCCTAAACAGAGCATTCCTGGAGTACGACTACAGGCTTCCGGCTAAGCTGACACAGAATTGCTGGTACATTAGTGTCTTTGTTCATAGTGGTTACATTCACAAAACTGACAGGACATTTTCTTGAGAGTATATAAACTGGTATCGTTGGGATTTCAATTTTTAACTTTAAATCGGTGTGATTAACCCTGATCGTCGGTGTATGCCATGCCAGATCATCACTGCTGACCATTTTTACCCCCATACAATGCCATTTGTTCTCCAAATCAAACTGTGCACTGATTTAGAGACGCGACCAGATAACGGAACAAGAACAAAAGGCAGAGGCAATCCAAAGCTATTCCAAGTTGAGCACAAATATGGTAGACTGGTGGTGCCTTCCGAAGGCTCCGTTTTTGCAGAAATTTCACAGAAAGTAGTATTAATAATATGAAATTCCTCCATTTCAATCAGGTAGCCTGTCTGGCAGAGCAAGATTACTTGGGACACAGAAATACCTAGTGCTGAGTACCCTCTGATAAATGACGTCTAAACTAGGACCATGCAAGCATCCAGAGGCAAGGAACAAAGAATACGCACGAACCTTTGTGCACGAAACGTGCCTGTGAGCGACTGCTCGCCGTCGGCGTCCCCTCCACTCCACCACGCCTCTCGGCCGCGAACCGCCAATAATAGATGGTGACATTGGAGAACTCGTGTGGCTGCCTTGTTCCTTCCCCATGAGATAAGTTTGCGCCATCCAAGTGACCATTTGGTTGCTGCTTCCTGTTCGCTTTCTTGGTATGCCGTTGCAGATATCGGAACGCCGGGAACGCCCTGAGCCCCTGACAGGGGCAGCTCGTCTCGTTTGGGCCTCAACGCTAGGCTGGTCTCTAAGGTGCTCTCTCTGTTCAAATTTACAAGATATATCTCTTTTAGCACATAATCAAAGAGATATTAAAAATGACTAGACTACCTCTAACTATATTCAATACATGTATATAGAAAATATTAAGTAAATCTGAATATTTATCGTGGGTATAAATGAAACGTCAGCAATGGTGGAGAGGTTCTTCTCCTGCATCTCCGCCGCTCCACTGCCGGACTAGGACGCCGGTGTCACCCTCCTCTCAGGCCCTCCACGCTGGTATGCATCTCACTCTCCTTGGCTCGCTCCGACTAGCTCCTTTCCACCCTGCCCCATGGATCAAACCGAAGCTATTGTAGGATCACTGCGTTTCTTCTAGTACTCTCTGTGGTCTGTGCATAGCTCACCCCTCCTGTGTCCATTTTGCCACCTTCTCGCGGCCACAACAGCGGGAAGACCTCACTCCTTTTCCAGTTCGCGATGAACCGTGCGATGGAGAGCGGCCGAGGGCGTGGTGTTCATCTGCAGCAAGGGGAGATTGGAGAACAATACCTCATTCTTGTCCCAAATGAGAAAGGTGTCACTTGTATTCAACATGAGGCTAATAGGCTAATATATATACATCTACACGAGGGTATAGAAGAAAAGTCTATATAAGACAATATCTTTACAAGACTAACAATATCTATATAAGACAATAGCAATATCTTATTTTAAGTAACTAGGATATTGTCTAACGCCACCCCTCAAACTCATGGTGAATCTACAACACTGAGTTTGGAGAGATAAATGCTATGATAAGCTCTGGTTCGTGTCTTCGTAAAGAAATTTGCTAACTGAAGCTCTGAAGACACATACTGAAGAGCCACAACCTGATTCTGCACCTGTGACCACATATAAGAAGCATCAATATCAATATGCTTGGTGAGCTCATGCGTCACTAGATCTCGAGCAATGTTAATAGCACCTGTATTGTCAGATAAAAGAGGAGTCGGTGTAGAAATAGAAACACCAAAATCCTCAAGTAATCTCTGCTGTCAAAATAACCATAGCCCGCAACTCAGCCTCAGCACTCAAACGAGAAACCGCTGTTTGTTTCTTAGTCTTTTAAAGCAATGAGAGAACCACTAAGAAAAATACAGTAAGCATAAAGAGATCGACGATCAGAGTGATCATTGGCCCAGGTAACATCAGAGTATGCTTGGAGCTATAAAGAGCTGAAGCGTGGAAAGAAAAGACGACAAGAGATAGTTCCATAAAGATATCATAGAACACGAAGAAGAAGACTATAGTGGAGCTGAGTGGGAATAGAAAAGAACTGACTCAAGATATGGATTGGATACGAAATGTCAGGACGAGTAACACCAAGGTAAACAAGGCTCCCAACAAGATGACGATAGCAAGTAGGATTCTCAAGAGGTTCACCATCAGTAGATCGAAGGTGAACATTGAGCTCCATAGGAGTCTCAGCTATACGCTGATCAGTGAGAGACGCATGATCAAGAAGATCCTGCATATACTTCTCTTGGGAGAGGAAGAAACCCTCAGATGTAGAAGAAACTTCAATCTCAAGAAAGTGTGAAGAGGACGTAGATCAGACATGAGAAATTGCTCACCGAGATAAGACTTTACAAATGCAATATACTAAGAATCATCTCCAATAATGATAACATCATTAACATATAGAAGGAGAAGAGTCCGACCATAAGACGAAGTGTGAACAAAGAGAGCAGGATCATGAGCGCTAGCAGAAAAACTAGCTGCAGTGATCACATAAGAAAAGCGATCAAACTAAGCATGAGGGGCTTGCTTAAGCCCATAAAGAGTGCGATGAAACCGACAGACCATGCCCTCAAGAACAGAATACCCTGGTGATGGCTGCATATAAACCTTCTCATGAAACTCACTATTAAGAAAGGCATTCTTAACATCAAGCTGATAGATGGACCACTCACGAACAGAGAGGCCACAGCAAGTAGAGTGCGAATAGTGGTCATGTGAGCCACAGATGCAAAGTCTCATCATAATCACAACCATGCTCTTGCTGAAAACCACGCACCACAAGACGAGCCTTTTAGCGCTTAAGAGAACCATCAGAACGAGTCTTAATCTTATAGAGGCACTCGCATGTAATGGGACGGACATGTGGAGGAAGTGGTACAAGATCCCACGTGCCAGTGCACTCAAGGGCAGCAAGCTCTTCTGCCATCGCATGTTGCCATTTTTGATGAATAACAACATCACGGTAAGAAGTCGGCTCAGCAAGAACTGCACCAGCAAAGCCAAGGCACTTAGGAGGCTGAATAGACTGGTAATCACGAAGAGCATAGCGAGGAGAAACGGAGGAAGATGGCTCAGTAGGAGAATCCTCAACTTGCGTGTGATGAGTGTAGTATAGAGGTGTTAGCACCCAAAATTGGGCGACCGAGACGGATGCAGTCTTGACATGAGTCTGAAGGGACGAGTATAAAGCCAGATTGATAAAAGATGATGGACGGACAGATTGGAAAGGTCATGGTCATATGGCAACGCTTAGGCCGGAAGGAAAACCGAAGTTGATACGATTAGAATTGGATATGATCATGCCCAAGATGGAAAGAAGAGTTTGAAGCCAGTATGAGCGGATGGCGAGACCGAGGCCGATACGATCAAGCTCGAGGGCTATAAAAGAAGGACGGCGGGCTACGTCAGATATACACACATCAAACCAATCAATACCTTTATTTTCCTTTGCATTAGGAGTAGACACTTAGTTTGTAATCTTTTTCCTGTAATACACTTTGATCAATATAGTTACGCATCGCCGATTATTGATCTTCGTTGCATTACACCCTACCAAGTCCTGCTTTCTTTCCGATCTTGCTGTGTATCACCTTTTTCGGGAGAAGTAGCCTTTACCCCCATCTAATCGACTCGTAGAGTTGGTTAGATATACCAGTTACCCCGATCTGCGTTGGTTTGCTTCAAATCGACCAGATCCGCTTGTTATCAAGCCCTAGATCAATTCTTTGATCAGTTATTTGGGAGCTCTTTCCTTTTGCCGATTGTGGGATTAAATCGGCTGGCACGCTCGCAAACCAGAATTGAACCCGGCGTTCTCGTGTGTTAGTGGTGATTAACCCTTCGTCAAGTTTTTTTGTGTCAACAAGAGGATAAGAGGGAACTATATCATGAGAAGCCTCGTGAGGAGGCACTAGTGGTGAAGAAGACACCAAAGGAGAGACCGGCGATGAAGGAGACACCAACTGTGGAAAGGGAAAAGTGGCAACAGGAGTGTCTGGAAAAGTCAAGAAAGAAAGCAGCTCAACAAGAGACGCTGGAGTGGATGAAGGACGAGGGTAGAAAGGACGAGACTCATCAAAAGTAATATCCTGAGATATCTGCATCCGTCGACCAACAGGATCCCAACAACGATATCACTTTTGCTTAGAGCACTATATGCTAGAAAAAACACACTCAACAGACTGAGCGGTCAGCTTGGTGCGTTCATGAGGTGCAAGAAGAACATAGCATATACACCCAAAGAGGCAAATACTAAAATAATTAGGAGGCATGCCACACAGATGCTCAACTGGAATCCCACCCTGAAGAACAGAAGAAGGCTGAATGTTAATCAAACAAGGGCAGTGGAAACAACTTCAGCCCAGAAGTGAGGTGGAACAGTAGAAGCAAGTAAAAGAGCACGAACTGTCTCAAGAAGATGACGATACTTGCGCTCAGTCACACCATTATGAGCATGAGCACCAGGACAAGAAAACTAAGAAAGAGTGCCCTGCATAGCAAAAAAAAGCACGAAGTGCTCCTAACAGATACTCTTCCGCTGAGGCAGTACGAAGAACACAAATGGGAGAATCAAACTGAGTACGGATCATAGTGGAAAATTTCTTATAGATGGATAAAACCTCACTATGAGAAGACATAAAATATATCCAAGTGTGGCGAGAGAAATCATCTATAAATAGAATAGAATATCTATGACCCCCTTTTGAAACAAAAGGAGCCCTACCCCAAACATCAGAATGAACAAGATCAAAGGGATGCTGGGATACAGACTCACTGAAAGGATATGGAAGGTGCAGCTATTTACCAAGCTTACTCGTACAGTCTAAAGAGGTATCACCAGATACAGATTCTAAAAGACCATGATGAACTAGAGAAGACAATCGTGAACCACAACGATGTCCTAGACGATAATGCCACTAAGCAAACGACGCGGTAGAAGATGCAACGGAGGCAGAAGCGATGGAGAAGACTGAGAGACCGGCAGAGGCAGCGGAAGGAAGACGAAGCCAGTTAAGCTTCCAAAGATGCTGAGAGGCATGGCGGCAAGGGCCAGTCCCAACCAGAGACCCCGTGCGACGATCCTGAACACAACAAGAATCAGAATCAAGTATAACATGATAGCCATGACCAGTGAGCTGGCCAGCGGATATGAGCTGCATGGTTAGTTTAGGAACATGAGAAGCAGTAGGAACATAAAAAGAGGAAGACAAAAGAGTGCCTCGTCCTGCAACAGAAAGAGAAGTACCATATGCGATTTACACAGTGATAGGAGTAATAAGAGGACTAATGGAATGGAGACTCATGGGATCAGATGTCATATGAAAAGAAGCTCTAGAGTCAAGAGTCCATGGTGATACTTGATGAGGAAGGTGGTTTCTCACTGGGAGACTGAGTAGCAGAACCAGCAGAACCTGTCGGTGTAGAGGCAGCCATGCGACGTAGGAGCGCAAGATTCTCTTAAGTGGAGTTAGAACCAACAGAGCTCCGCTGAGGGGAGGCGCCCAAGAGTCCAGTGCCCTTAGAAGGGCGTCCACCTCAACGAGAAAGATCCTTCTTCTTCTGGTAGCAGAACTGCTCCACATGTCCATTCTTGTTGTAATAGGTGCAGTGAAGGTCTCACCCCCAGTATCCGAAACTGGAGTAGGTGCCACTAACAGAGGAGTAGAACGAGGCACTGCCAAGACTGAAGGAGAATGGAACATCTCATTAAGGAAGAGATACCCCATCCTCTAGACTTCTCTAACTCAGACCATTGTATTGATTGTATTAAGGGAAAATATGTAAAACAAAATAAGAAAGGAGCCACACGAAGCATAGGAATCATAGAATTAATCCACATTAATATATGTGGACCCTTTCCTATAATTTCAGTGGATGGGTATGACTCCTTTATCACATTCACTGATAATTTCTCCCATTATGGTTATATTTTCCCCATTCATGATTGATCTGAATCGCTTGATAAGTTCAAAATATTTAAAGCTGAAGTAAAAAATCAGCACAATCTAAAAATTAAGGTAGTGAGATCAAATCATGGAGGAGAATATTATAGGAGACATGCTCCTTACGGATAAATTATTGGTCCATTTGTTAAGTTTCTTTCAGAAAATAGCATAGTAGCCCAATATTCAACATCTGGTGAACCTCAGCAAAATGGACTAGCTGAAAGACATAACCGCACCCTTATGGATATGGTGCGTAGCATGATGAGTTACTCCAGTTTACCAACTATTTGTGGATTGAAGTATTATAGACAACCGCACATATACTTAATCGGGTTCCCAGTAAATCAGTGTCTAAGACACCTTATGAATTATGGACGGTGAGGAAACCGAGCTTAAGATACTTACCTGTGTGGGGTTGTCCTGCTGAAGCTAAAGTCTTTAATCCACATATTGGGAAATTATGTCCTAAGGCAGTAAGTTGCCATTTTACTGGATATCCTAAAGATCTACGGGATATCGATTTTATTGTCTATATCGTATTACTAAGTTTGTAGAAACCCAACATGATGTATTCTTAGAGAATAATGAAATCAGTGGGAGCTCTGAGGCTAAGAGAATAGATCTTGTGGAAAGTCAGACTTATGTACCATTACCGATAATACAAGAGACTATCCTTCCTGTACCTCATACAGTTATACCTCCAGCTGAAAATCTTGGAGTTGAGCCTCCACCTAAGGATTCAGGAATCGACAGTACGACACCTAATGATGAGCCTCCATAGCCCCCTGTGATAACAAATGTACCACTAAGGAGATCACAGCGGGACAAAAGATCTGCCACCCCAAATGACTATGTTGTATACATGAATGAAGATGTAAATGACATAGGAAAGGTAGAAGATCCTACATCATTTAAAGAGGCCATGATGACTAAGGATTCATCCAAGTGGCTGAGGCCATGTAGGATGAAATAAAGTCTATGAGCATTAATGACGTCTGGGATCTAGTAGAAATTCCTGATGGAGTCAAAATAGTAGGCTGTAGATGGGTCTACAAAACTAAGCATGACTATAAGGGAAATGTCAAAAGATTCAAGGCAAGGCTTGTAGCAAAAGGGTTTACACAAAGAGAGGGGATTGATTCAGGTATGAAATGAGCAACTTTGGTCAAACGATCCACTATGACCCATATGGAATCGTATCCACTCTGAGTTCTAGGTAACCCAGTAATGAAACCCATACCGATTTTCTCCCATTTCCATTCAGGAATCTTCAATGGCTGCAGCAATGCTGCTAGCCTCTGATGCTTTGCCTTTACCCTCTGACATATGTCACAGAAGGCAACATGCTTGGCAACTTCTCATTTCATGCACGACCACTAGAATCTCTCATTAAGATCCTAATACATCTTAGCACTGCCTTGATGAATAGAATACTTGGAATCATGGGCTTCTTCCAAAATCGCCTGCTTTAGCTCCTTTTATTCAGTACACAGATTCGACATTTAATCCACAATGTACCTTGCTCATCCAGATTGAAATCCTTGGCCTTGCCTCCATCCATCTTGGACCAGATTCTCTTAATCTTGTCGTCATCCTTCTGACCTTCTCTGATTTGATCTTCTAATGTAGGCTTTACTTCCAAGGTGGCTAGAAATCCTTTTGGCACCACTTCCAGCTTCAGCTCCTGAAAATGTCTACATAGCTCGGCCTGACCTTCTTCCACTAGCACTCACACTGTGGCTCTTCCGACTTAGAGCATCGGCTACCACATTTGCTTTTCCTGGATGGTAATGGATTCCTATGTTATAGTCCTTGATTAATTCCAACCATCTCCTTTGTCTCATATTAAGGTCTGACTGAGTGAAGATATACTTTAAACTCTTATGGTCGGTATATATCTCACATCTACTCCCAATGAGATAGTGACGTCATATCTTTAGAGCATGCACTACGGCGGCTAACTCCAAATCATGCGTTGGATAATTTCCTTCATGCGGCCTTAACTGCCTCGATGCGTAAGCAACTACCTTTTCGTTCGGCATCAATACGCATCCAAGTCCTTGACGTGAAGCATCACAGTAGATATCAAATCTCTGCTGAACATCTGGCAACACTAACATTGGTGCTGATGTCAGACGCTTCTTCAATTCTTGAAAACCCTTCTCATATTCTAGCGTCCATGCAAGCTTCTTCTCTTTCTTCAATAATTGCATAAGTGGTCTAGCAATCGTCGAGAATCCTTCAATAAATCAGCGGTAGTATCCTGTCATTCCAAGAAAACTACGGATATGAGTGACCATCTTCGGTTGCTCCCAATGTAATACTGCTTCCACTTTGCTCGGGTCAATTGCAACTCCCTCAGCAGTCATTACATGCCCAAGGAATTCTACTTTATTCTTCCAAAAATCACATTTGCTAAACTTAGCAAATAGTTGATGTTCTCGTAACTTCTCGAGAACTAACCTCAAATGTTCTGCATGTTCTTCTCTCGTCTTGGAGTAAACAAGAATGTCATCTCTGAACATGACAACAAACTTATCCAGGTACTCCATGAAAACCTTATTCATCATGTTTATGAAATATGCAGGTGCATTTGTCAATCCAAATGACATGACTATAAACTCATAGGGTCCATATCTTGACGAGAATGCAGTCTTCGTTATATCTTCAGATCGAATCTCCAACTGATGATATCCTGATCGAAGATCAATCTTAGAGAAAACTCCAACTCCTCTTAACTGATCAAATAAGTCATCAATTCTGGGTAGTGGATAATTATTCTTTATCGTCACCTCATTAAGTGCACGATAATCAATACATATGCTAAAACTACCATTCTTTTTCTTGACGAATAAAATATGTGCTCCCCATGGCGATAAACTTGGTCTTGTGAATCCTTCCTCTATTAACTCTTCAATCTGCTTCTTTATCTCCACAAACTAATCGGAAGTCATCCGATAGGATCTCTTAGCTATTGGGACTGTACCAGGTACTAACTCAATCACAAACTCGGTGTCTCTGTCTGGTGGCATACCAGACAAATCTTCTGGGAAAACATCTGGGTATTCATTGACCACTGGTACTTCCTCTGTACTGACAGCCTTCACGTTGTTGACCATCAACTGGCACTTTTCTGCCATTCAGGTCGTCAATTGACACAACTCTCCTTCCACAATCCAAAACAGCCTTGTATTTGGACAACCAATCCATTCACGATATGACATATAAGGTTTGGGTATCCAACGCTATTAGGTTCGCTAGGAACTCTATTCCATCTATTAGCAACTTTACTCCGGAACATCCTACATTAGATTGGAGTTCTGATCTAGGGGATTGGACTAACAACATATGTCTAAGGTTCACCATGATTAACCTATTTTCAACAGCAAAAACTCGGGAAATAAAAGAATGCGAAGCTCCAGAATCAAACAAAACTGTTGCAGGTACTGAGTAAACTATGAACTTACCTAGTACGACGTCCATTGCATTCTGGACTTCATTAGCTGTGATGTGGTTGACCTGACCTCGCACAGTAGCTTGAGGTGTAGCTCAAGATTGAGTAGTTCCACAGTTCCCTCCAAGTGCTGGTGCCTTGGTCGGTGTAGTTTCAAGGTTGAAATGAACAGGTGTCACACCTCCTCTCTTAGGAAAATTGTTTGCAAAATGTCCTGGCTCGTTGTAGCTGAAACAGTGTCTCACTGTTGACTGTTGACTTCCTGTGGTTGCACTACTTGCTTGAGCTAGTGTTTGGAAGTTCTAACCAACTGGACACGGTGTAGAGGTTGGCGTCTTGGATACATTCTTGGGTTGAAACCTAAAGAACTGATTAGGTGCATCCCTCAGTCTCTGACCTCCCTAGTGAGCTCCTTGATGTGCCATTTTGTGCTTCTTGTTGTCTTCCAGCTCCTTACGCTTGTCTTCTAGGATAAGTGTCTTATTCACCAATTCTTGAAAATCAAGAAAAGTATGAGTGATCAGTCCCACTTGCAATCCCAAGTCAGTCCCTTCATAAAACGAGATTGTCTGGCTTTATCAGTCACTACATCTTCAGGGGCGTAGCAAGCAAGCTGTGTGAACTTTTTTAATTAGTCAACCATTGATTGACTTCCCTGCTTTGGTGCCCTATACTCTTCCTTCTTCAACTCCATGATACCCTCCGACACATGGTACTGATGAAAGGCAGCAGTAAACTCCTCCCATGTAATCTCTTGTGGGTTCTCATGGGATGCACAGTAATTCTCCACCATTCAGCGACGGTGCCTTCTAGTTGATGAGAAGCATAGAACACTTTCTCATTCCCGGTACAATGAGTGATGTGTAGCTTCCTTTCCATTGATCTCAGCCAACCATCTACCTCTAGAGGGTTAACATTCCCAGAGAAGGTAGGCGGATGGGTCCTCATAAATTCTGACAACTTGGAGTAAGGATGTGGTGATGGACCGTATTGTGCAGGAGCTACAGTGCTTTGGAGGCTGCAGAGCTGAGGCTACAGGAGGCTAGAGTCTTGGCAGGATAGAGGATCGGGGAGCTAGAGGAGGCCCTGTATGGCAGGGAGCCAGAGGCTGTGTTGGAGTTAGACGAGGAGGATCCTGAGGAGATGTAGCCTAAGCCAGAGCCAGAACCAGAGCCGCAGCCAGAGCAGGATGTAGAGGATGTGGCCTCTTCTACCACGGCAGTTCGAGGTCATCAAGATCAATTGGCACCGATGCCGTCGCACCCACCAGTGTACCCGCCAGTAGGACCCCAGTGGGGTTGGCTGGATGAGTAAGAGTTAGGTCTAGTAGTTGAGACTCGAGTGTTGAGTCGCGTCTTAGAGAAATAAGAGTCGCCCTTTAGGGGCTAGACTCTAGTGTGTTAACTTAATTTGGATTTTCATGATTACTAAGTGTGCAGTATGTGTTGCAAAGCCCTTAGGCATTGTCAGCAACCATACCAAGTTATTAATAAATAATTAATAAGATTTGGATTTTGAGTTACAAACGTTACCCTGCATAAATTTCTCTACTGCTTGTCTATTCTTGTTCCCCCTTATCTCTAAACTTTAGAGTAATCAACAGATGGTGAACACTCGTGGAAACATTGGAGGGAATAAGTGGTTCTCGCCCCAGTGAGAGCCCAAGTGATGGGAGACCTGTCCCACAGCCTGCACCTCAAGTCGACATGCAGAACTTCGAAGCGTTCCTTGATGCACAAATGTAGTTAATGCACGCCATGATGCAGCAGATGCAGCACATCACAAATCAAGCCGCTGCTAACCAGGCCAATCAAGCTAATCAGGGATAGCGCCCATACTCTAAGCTGTCAGAATTCATGAGGACTCATCCGCCCACATTCTCTAGGAATGCCAATCCACTGGAGGCAGATGATTGGTTGAGATCCATTGAGAGGAAGCTGCACATTACCCAGTGTACTGGGGATGAGAGTGTACTCTATGCCTCTCATCAGCTGGAAGGAACCGCAGTAGAGTGGTGGGAGAATTTTCTGCGCTTCGCATGAGCACCCACAGGAGATCACTTGGGAGGAGTTCACTATTGCCTTCTGTCAGTACCACATGCCCGAAGGAGTCATGGAGCTAAAGGAGGAATTCAGAGCATTGACGCAGGGTAGTTAGTCAGTGGCTGATTATCTGAACAAGTTCACTCAACTTGATCGCTATGCATATAAAGATGTAGCAACTGATAAAGCAACACAGTCTCATTTCATGAAGGGACTGAACTCAGGACTAAAATGGGACTGATTACCCACACATTTCCTGATTTTCAAGAGCTGGTGAACATGTCCCTTATTCTGGAAGACAAGAGCAAAGAGTTGGACGACAACCAGAAGCGCCGAATGGCACAACAGGGAGCTTGCCAAGGAGCACAAAGGTTGAGGGTTGTGCCTAATCAGTTTTCCAGGTTCCAACCCAAGAATACTTTCAAGACACTGTCACCTGCACCGCATCCAACTAGTTAGAGTTCACAGACCCCTGTCCAAGCTGGTAATCAAACCGGAGGAAATCCACAGATAGCCGGAAGACGCTGCTACAACTGTAATGAGCCAGGACACTTCGCCAACAATTGCCCAAAGAGAGGAGGTGTTACGCCAGTCCGTTTCAACCTTGGAACTACACTTGTGAGGACGCCCGCACCAGGAGGGAATCGCGGAGCTGCTTAAGCCAGAGCCACATCTCAATCTACGGTGAGAGGCCGAGTCAACCACATCACCGCCGATGGAGTTCAGGATGCAACAGACGTCGTACTGGGTAAGTTCCTAGTTAACTCAATACCTGCAACAGTCTTATTTGACTCTGGAGCTTCGCATTCATTATTTTCCTCAAGGTTTTGCTGTTAAGAATGATTTAGAAATTATGAATCTCAAGTGCATGCTGTTAGTTCAATCCTCGGAATCAGAATTCTGAACTAAAGTAGGATGTTCGGGGGTAAAGTTACTAATAAGTGGGGTAGAGTTCCTAGCGAACCTTGTTATATTGGATACCCAGACCCTAGATGTCATATTGGGAATGGATTGCTTGTCCAAGCACAAGGCCGTGTTAGATTGTGGACGAAGAGTCGTATCAGTTGAGAGCCCAAGTGGAAGAAAAGTTGAGTTCCAAGCAACCGCAGTTCGAGATGGTCAATTGATGATCAACAATGTGAAGGCTATCAGCATAGAAGAAATACCAGTGGTCAGTGAGTACCCAGTTGTCTTTCCCGAAGATTTACCAGGTATGCCACCGGATAGAGATATTGAGTTCGTGATCGAGCTAGTACCTAGTACAACCCCAATAGCTAAGAGACCTTATCGGATGTCTACCGATGAGTTAGTGGAAATGAAGAAGCAGATCGGGAGCTGATGGAGAAAGGATTTATAAGACCTAGTTCGTCGCCATCGGGAGTGCCTGTTCTGTTCGTCAAGAAGAAGGATGGAATTTTTCGGATGTGTATTGATTATCGTGCACTTAATGATGTGACGATAAAGAATAAATACCCTCTACCCAGGGTCGATGATCTATTCAATTAGTTGAGAGGAGCAGGAGTTTTCTCCAAGATTTACCTTCGGTCAGGGTATCACCAGCTGAAGATCCGATCAGAAGATATACCGAAGACTGTATTCTCGTCAAAATATGGACACTATGAGTTTACAGTTATGTCCTTTGGTCTGACGAATGCACCTACATACCTCATGAATATGATGAACAAGGTTTTCATGGAGTACCTGGATAGAGTTTGTCGTCGTGTTTATAGATGACATTCTTGTTTACTCCAAGACGAGGGAGGAACACGCCGGACATCTGAGGCTAGTTATTGAGAAGTTTTGAGAACATCAACTATTTGCTAAGCTCAGCAAGTGTGATTTTTGGAAGAGTAAGGTGAAATCTCTTGGACATGTAATGACTGCCGAGGGAGTTGCAGTTGACCCAAGCAAAATAGAAGCAGTATTGCATTGGGAGCATCCGAAGACGATGACCCAGATCCGCAGTTTCCTTGGAATGGCAAGATATTACCATCGCTTCATCGAGGGATTCTCAATGATCGCTAGACCCCTTACGCAATTGTTGAAGAAAGAGAAAAAGTTTGTATGGATGCCGGAGTGCGAGAGGATCTTTCAAGAGTTAAAGAAGCGGTTAACATCAACACCAGTGTTAGTCTTACCTAATGTTCACCAGAGCTTTGATATTTTTTATGATGCATCGCATCAAGGACTTGGATGCGTGTTGATGCAGAATAGAAAGGTAGTTGCTTATGCATGGAGGCAATTAAGGCCGCATGAAGAGAATTATCTGACGCATGACTTGGAGTTAGCTGCCGTAATGTATGCTTTGAAGTTATGGCATCACTATCTCATTGGGAACAGATGTGAAGTTTATACGGACCATAAGAGCGTATATCTTCACTCAGTCGGACCTAAATATGAGGCAAAGGAGGTGACTGTAATTGATTAAAGACTATAATGTAGGAATTCACTACCATCCCAGTAAAGCTAATGTGGTAGCTGATGCTTTGAGTCATAAGAGCCATAGAGTGAATATGCTAATAGAGGAGAGTCAGGCCGAGTTATGCAAAGATTTTCAGAAGCTGAAACTGGAAGTGGTACCCGAAGGATTTCTAGTTGCTCTGGAAGTGAAGCCTACGTTAGAAGACCAGATCAGAGAAAGTCAGAAGGATGACGACAAGATCAAGAGAATCAAGTCCAAGATGGATAAAGGCAAGGCTAAGGATTTTAACCTGGATGAGCAAGGTACCTTGTGGATTAAATGACGTATCTACATGGTGAACAAGAAGGAGCTAAAGAGCTGATTCTGGAAGAAGCTTATGATTCCAAGTATTCTATTCATCCGGGAAGTGCCAAGATGTATCAGGACCTGAAGGAGAGATTTTGGTGGCCAAGTATGAAGCGTGAAGTTGTCGAGCATGTTGTGTTATGCGACATATGCCAGAGGGTCAAGGCAATGCATCAGAGGCCAGCTGGATTATTGCAGCCATTGAAGATTCCAAAATGGAAGTGGGAGGAAATCGGTAGGGACTTTATTACCAGTTTACCAAGGACTCAGAGTGGATACGATTCTATATGGGTCATAGTGGATCACCTGACCAAAGTCGCCCATTTTATACCTGTGAAGACCACTTACTCAGGAGACCGTTTAGCAGAACTTTACATATCAAGGATTATCTGTTTGCATGGACTGCCAAAGATGATTGTATCAGACAGAGGTACCCAATTTACCTCAACGTTCTGGAACAAATTACATGAAGCCGTGGGAACCCGATTGAACTTCAGTACAGCCTACCATCCGCAAACGGATGGTTAGACGGAAAGAGTCAGTCAAATTTTGGAGGATATGCTGAGAGCTTGCACTCTAGCTTATGCAACTTCTTGGGACAAGTGTTTGCCGTACGTCGAGTTCAGCTGCAATAATAGTTACTAGGCGAGTTTATAGATGTCGTCGTTTGAAGCTTTGTATGGTCGACCATGCCGAACGCCATTGAATTGGAATGAGAAAGGAGAGCGCCATGTTTGGGTCGAACATTCTCTAAGAAGCTGAAGAACAAATAGCCATGATCAGGGAAAGACTGAAGATTGCGCAGTCAAGACAGATGAGTTATGCGGATAATCATCGCAGAGAGTTGAGCTTTGAACTTGAAGATTTTGTATACCTCATAGTTACACCTCTCAAGGGAGTTAAAAGCTTTCATGCAAAAGGGAAGCTCGCACTAAGATATCTTGGTCCGTTCAAAATCTTGGGTCACAGAGGCGAAGTTGCCTAGAAGTTGGAATTGCCACGGTCATTGGCAGGAGTACATGACGTGTTTCATGTGTCACAACTGAAGAAGTTTCTTTGAGTGCTAGATGAGCAAACCCCTTTAGAGTCGATCGAGCTGCAAGAAGATTTGACTTATAAAGAGCACCCAATGAAGATTCTAGACACAATGGATCGAGAAACAAGGAACAAGTCGACCCGCTTCTGCAGAATCCAGTGGAGCAATCACTCAGAAAGTGAAGCGACTTGGGAGCACAAAGAGGACCTGAAGAAAGAGTTTCCCGACCTATTCCGTAGTTAGCCCTGAATCTCGGGGTCAAGATTCTGTTAATGTAAGGGGGAGGTTTGTAACACCTCAATTTTTGCTTTTCTTGCATTTGGTGTGTATTTGCAATTTTTGAGAATTTTTTGAATTTATTTGGATTTATTTGGAATTTATTTGAATTGAGCTATTTATTGAATTATTTAGTTATTAGAAAAGTTTATATAAATTTTTATTGAAAATATTTTATTTGAGTTCAAAATGTCCCAAACTATTTTTCAGAATTTTTCTGATATTTTTGGTATTTTTCTTGAATTATTTGAATTGTTGTGATTATTTTAATTTAGAAATTCTAAAAAATCTAGAAACCCTAACGGGTCAAGCCCAGTGGGCCCAGCCTATTAACCCATTCGGCCCAGAACCTGTGCCGCCAAAGTTAGCCCTAACCCTAATGCCGAACTGTTGGATCTCGATCCAACGGCTAGGATGGAGCCGTGTTGCGCGTGCATCTTGACTGTTGGATTGCCGCCACATCACCCACTCCGTATCACCACCGGACTCCACCACGGTATCCCAGTCAATCTCGGATTTTGCGAGATTCACAGAAGCCGAGGCCCCTATTTAATGCGTTGATGCCACCGCCGTCATCTCCTTTTCCGTATGCATCGTTTGCCTCGTCTCTCACCGCCAGAGCCACCGCCGTCTTCTCGCTATTGCTCACCGGAGTTAGACCTTGCACTGCTTTCAGTTTTTGCCAGAACCCGTCACAATCCGCCGCCGTACGCAGCACCGGGACCTAGGGTCGAGTTCCTCGCAACAAGCTGCATCCGAGGAGATACTCCACTTCGTCGGACACCCATTGGAACGCTGTCCCACACGTCGTCTTCCCCAACTCTAGCCGGCTGCACCGTTGGATCTCACCCGCAAACTCACGAGCTCCAGCGTCCGTCCGATCTTCGGTAAGCGGTCCAGATTGTGCCACGTTGTGTCTTCATTGTTGCGTATGAGATCTAGTATCAGCCGTTAGATCCACAATGTACGGTGCATATCAGTTAGTGTAGATTGGGATAGATCGGTTTGTGGCCATTCGATTAGATCTAAGGGGTTCCTGTGAGTCCATGCGTCGGCATTCTAGAGCCATAAGATTTAACCAATCTGAGCCATTAGATCGTGGATCGTGTGGTTGTGGTCAAGCCACGTAGATGCGGGAATGAGTCGCCACGTAGCGCACCAGCGTAGCAAATAGATCACATCCTAGTCATCCGATTCAGATTAAACGGTCTGGATTGGATCGCGTTACTGTGGTCTTGGATTAGATCTAGCCATCCGATTTGTGATGTGTCGTGCAGATCGTGACGCGTGGCGAGCGCCGGGACTAGCCACATCACCGTCTTACGCTATGATTTGGATTAGATCATAGCCGTCTGATTTGAATCAATGGTTTAGATTTGCCGCCGCCCTAGCCAACCAAAACTTGCCACGTGGATGCACAAAACGCGAGGCGTCACCAGCCAAGCCACGGTCGTCGCTGATGTCAGCGATGACGTCACCAAACGAGACCCACCTATCGGCCGTTGTAGCCGCACGCGTGTGACATTAGCATGATGTCATCAGTGACATCACAGTGGGGTCCACCTGTCAGTCGAGCCAAGTGGTTGTGCTAACATCAGCATGACATCATCTGAACTGGGCCCACACATTAGAAATAGTAAACATCGTAGACCGAGTCTACCGTAGACCAAAGCGAGCTCGTGGACCCAGTCCATGCGACTGTCGGGACCCCGAATTTGCAAATCCGGACCCTCTGTGTATTCAGCACTAGTCCAGGAACGCGCTAGTGCACACAGTCTTAACATCGGTATATATCACAATCATACCAAACGATACTATCAAAGTACTTTATTTAAATAATCAAAGGGTTACTCGACCTTATGGCCAAGTTACAAATATATGCCTCGCAAGGCGAAACTTATTAAAAGAGAAATAACAAAGAAATGAAAATCAAATAACGTGGCGCCATCCAAGATACCACAAAGTAACCGATCGGGCTCGCATCCCTAAGTAGACGGGTCTTCTTGGAAATCCTCCTCCAACCGGGCGTAGTCTCCTCTTCAACTGATATTGTGTTGAGGCAAGGGTGAGTACTTGGTACTCAAAGAAGTCATGCATGTAATGCAAGCTAATATACTATATGCATGGCTTGGTACAAAGGAATAGCTCAAGGTATATTTGCAGTAAACAGCTTTTGACAAGTAATAAAAGTAGATTCGAAAGCAGTAGAAATAAGTAAAGCATAAATAACTTTTCAGGAAATTTAATAAACATTTTCCCCATCCTAAACCACATTTCCATCATCTTCATTATTAAACCAACCCAACTTTTCAAATCCAAGTTATTTTCAGAAAGTCTAACCCCAGTTGATTACCATGCACCACGTGCCATCAACATCACATGATACTTTTCCAAAACAGGTTCAATATATCATTAAGTCAATATTAGCATTTGATTATCCAAAATCATGTCATGAGCACGTAGTGTGTCTAAGCGAGATACTACAACGATCTAAACCCATGTTGGCAATTTAATAATGTCCAACTAGTAAACCACAACTAGGGTGACAAAGGGTCATGGCACATACTTAAGTAATCAAGGTGTCATATAGCAAATTGGTATTTATCTAACCCCCATGTTTAAACAAAGTATCTTTCTAATTGAACTAGCATGCAATAGTTTAAATCAAAATAGATTTCGAAATAGGATCAATATGGTCAAAGCACAACTTGCCTTCAAAAAGTACTTGCTCTTGGTCTTGAGTTGGATCCTGAGTCAACACTTCTCCTTCGAATCCTTCCAGCACTTCAACGTCTACTCGTAAAGCGTGCAAATAGCAAATACACAAATAAACACTAGGCAAAAACATCCCAAAACTCCAAATAAAATCCATAAACAGAGAGAACATAATTTTCTGGATTTTTAGAAACTGGAATCACAAATTTGGAGTTAAAATGCAAAAGTTATGATTTATTAAAGTTTAAATAATCAATTAAATAATATTACAGAGAAAAACTTTAGTCCAAAAATTAAATAAAATTCATATTTAGGTAGATCTCAATTTTATACAAATTTAGAAATTTGAATCACTCAAATCGGAGTTGAAACGCAAAAGTTATAAGCGTTTGAAGTTTGAATCTAAATTTGAATCAATATTTCGAATTAATAAATCATTTTCTTTTTTTCGGAAATTAATTATTGCGTCAGCAAGGACACGTGGCAGCCTCTGATTGGGCGGCTGACGTCAGCCGGTCCATGGACGTGGTCCACGCTCGGCTCGGGTCCACCGTGGACTCGGTCCACGACTCCACGTGAGACTGACATGTGGGCCCATTCGGTGACGCTATCGCCGACGTCGGCCGGGCTCACCAGTCTTGACAGTGGGACCCACCGTGACGTCATGGGTGACGTCGGCGCTTGGCGGTCGACCATCGACATGCGGGCCCTCTGACACGCGGGCCCCGCGTGTCAGCGTCACACGCACGCGCGCGTGGACGGCGCTGACCGCGTCGGTCCAACTTCCCGACACGTGGCGCAATCACGACCGTTGATTTGAAATTCAACGGCGCGGATTAGATCCAGGGTTAACACGTTGAAACTACTCGTTGATCGTGGGCCGTTCGATTTAGATCGGACGGTCCAGATCTAATCCTATAATCACACTGCTACAGCACGTGGCGATTGTGAACCGTTGGATCTTGATCCAACGGTCCAGATCTACTCGGGTTTATAACACGTGAACTCACCTCAACCGTCCGATCTGGATCTGACGGTCCACAGAGCTCGCGGAGTCCGGCGATGGCACGGCGAAGCTTGGGCACCGGAGACGGGAACGATGACGAGCCCGACGGCGCTACGGGGCTCCTCCGGCGACGTGCGGGGTCACGTTCGAGTCGCCTTGGCTCGGGGATCCTGCTCGACCTCCTTCTCCTCGCGACGGCGACGGCGGCGGAAGGTGAAAAACCACCACGATACCCTAGCTACTACGGCGAGCAATCCCGAGCAAGCGGCGGTGCTAGGGCTTAGCAAGCTAGGGCAAAAAGTAGCGCAAGGTCACGGCGATACTCGTGGTGCGGTCCGCATTAAATAGCCCCGGAGGCGTGCTCAGCGAGCCCTAGTCGGTCACTGGCCAAGACTTTGGCGGCGGAGTCCGGCTCGGTCTCGCGAGACGACGACTCTCACCGCCCACGTGGCGCGATCAATCGCCACGATCGCGACGGCGCGATCGGATCCGGGCCGGATACGGCTCGAACCGCAGACGGGCGGATCTCACCGTTGGATCTTGATCCAACGGTTGGGATTGATTAGGGTTAGGAGTGGGTTCGGCCGAGTCACGTGGCTCGGTCGGACTCGAGTCCGACTCGGTTCCGACTCGATCGGATGAACAGATACTTGACCCGAGTTTGAATTTCCAGCGATTTAATATTTAAAATAATTCAAGAATTCATTTAATTCATTAAAAATAGCAAATGACTCGTAAAATTCGAGAAAAATTCTGGAAAATACTTTGGATCATTTTGGACTCAAATAAAATATTTCCAACAAAATTTTATTTGCAAAATTAAATTCTTTAATTATTTCAAAATGGAATAAATTCAAATAAATTCCAATTAAATCCAAATAAATTCCAGAAAATTTCAAAAATTCACCAAAGTGCCAAATCACACATGAATTTAAGAAAAGCAAAATTTTGGGGTGTTACAAACCTCCCCCCCTTAATAGAATCTCGTCCCCGAGATTCAGGGCTCACTGAGTAATAGGTTTGGAAACTCTTTCTTCAAATCCTCTTCGCGCTCCCAAGTCGCTTCGCTCTCTGCATGGTTGCTCCACTGAACTCTACAGAAACGGGTTGACTTGTTTCTAGTTTCTCGATCCATTGTGTCTAGAATCCTCACGGGATACTCCTTATAGGTCAAATCCTCTTGCAACTCAATTGACTCTAGCGGTGTATGCATTTCTCGAGGAACTCGAAGACACTTCTTTAATCGGGACACATGGAATACATCATGTACTCCTCGCCAACGATCGTGGCAACTCCAAATGATAAGCAACTTCGCCTCATGCGGCTCAAAATCTTAAATGGTCCAACATAACGGGGTGCAAGTTTCCTTTGGCATGGAACCTCTTAACTCCCCGAGAGGCGTAACTCGAGGTATACAAAGTCTTACGGTTCAAAACTCAAATCTCGGCGACGATTGTCGGATAACTCTTCATCGAGATTGGGCTATCTTCAACCTTTCCCTAATCATGGCGACTGTTCTTCACTTCTTGAAGAATATCAGGCCCAAAGACACGGCTGGCCACGGCCTCATTCCAATTCAATGGCGTCCGATGTGGTCGACCATACAAAGGCCTCAAAAGGTGACATCTCAGAACTAGCCTGATAACTATTGTTGTAATCGAACTCGGCATACGGCAAACTCTTCTCCCAAGAGGTAGCATAAGCCAATGCACCAGCTCTCACCATATCCTCGAGAATCTGGTTGACTCTGTCGGTCTGTCCATCCATCTGTGGATGATAAGCTGTACTGAAGTTCAAACGGGTTCCCATGGCTTCATGCAACTTATTCCAGAACCTTGAGGTAAATTGGGTACCTCTGTCCGATACAATCCTCTTGGGCACTCCGTGCAAACAGACAATCCTGATCATGTATAATTCTGCCAATTTATCTCCCGAGTAAGTGGTCTTCACGGGGATAAAATGGCCTACTTTAGTCAAGCGATCCACTATAACCCATATGGAGTCATAACCTCCTTGAGTCTTCGGCAAACCGGTAATGAAATCCATTCCGATTTCCTCCCACTTCCACTCAGGTATTTTCAGCGGTTGTAGCAATCCTGCTGGTCTCTGATGCATTGCCTTGACTCTCTGGCATACATCGCACAATGCAACATGCTCGGCAACTTCACGTTTCATACTCGGCCACCAGAATCTCTCCTTCAGATCCTGATACATCTTGGCGCTTCCAGGATGAATTGAGTACTTGGAGTCATGGGCTTCTTCCAAAATCAGTTGCTTTAACTCCTTCTTGTTAGGCACACAAATGCGATCCTTCATCCACAACGTGCCTTGCTCATCCAACTTGAAGTCCTTTGCCTTGCCTTCCTCCTTGATGGACTCAATCCTACGGATCTTGTCATCATCCTTCTGTCCTTCTCGGATCTGGTCCTCTAAAGTAGGCTTTACTTCCAATGCGGCCAAGAATCCGCTAGGTACAACCTCAATCTTCATCTTTTGAAAATCCTCCCATAACTCATCCGGACTTGTGGCTAGCAACGCACTCACGGTATGGCTTTTCCGACTCAGAGCATCGGCTACTACGTTGGCCTTCCCGGGATGGTAATGGATTCCAACATTGTAGTCCTTGATCAACTCTAGCCATCTCCTCTGCCTCATATTCGATCCGATCGGGTGAATATGTACTTAAGGCTCTTATGATCCGTATATACTTCACATCTGTTTCCAATCGAGATAGTGACGCCATATCTTCAAAGCATGCACTACGGCCTAACTCTAAGTCATGTGTCGGATAATTTTCCTCATGCGGCCTCAATCGCCTTGATGCATAAGCAACAACCTTTCCATTCTCGTGACACACATCCAAGTCCTTGGCGCGATGCGTCACAATAAATATCGAAGCTTTGAGCAACATCCGTAGAACTAACACCTGCTGATGTCAATCGCTTCTTCACTCCTGAAATCCTTTCTCACATTCTCAAGCGCCCATGCAAACTTCTTTTCCTTCTTCAAGAATTATGCGTAAGAGGCTTCGCAATTGTCGAAAAGCCTTCGATGAAACGGGCGGTAGTATCCTGCCATTCCAAGGAAACTCCGAATCTGGGTCACGCTTCTACCGCTCCCAATGTAACACGCCTTCTACTTTGCTTGGATCTACGGTGACTCCTTCTGCGGTCATTACATGTCCAAGAAACTCCACCTTGTCCTTCCGTAAATCACACTTGCCGAACTTGGCGAAAAGTTGTCGCTCCTCAGCTTTTCCAAAACTCGCCTTAAGTGTTCGGCATGTTCATCCTGTGTCTTGGAGTAGACTAGGATATCGTCTATGAACACGACGACAAACTTGTCCAAATATTCCATGAACACCTTATTCATCATATTCATGAAATAAGCAGCGATTCGTTACCCAAAGGACATAATCAGAACTCGTAATGTCCATATCTTGACGAGAATGCGCCTTCTAATATCTTCTCGATCGGATCTTCAATCGATGGTATCCCGATCTCAGATCAATCTTGGAGAAAACTCCGGCTCCTCTTAACTAATCAAACAAATCATCAATCCTGGGTAGCGGATACTTATTCTTCACGGTGACTTCATTGAGTGCACGGTAGTCAATGCACATCCTGAAACTCCCGTCCTTCTTCTTGACAAACAAAACTGGTGCTCCCACGGCGACGAACTCTGGCCTCGATAAATCCTTTCTCCATTAACTCTTCTAGTCGCTTTCTTCATCTCTACCAACTCCTCGGTAGACATCCGATAGGGTCTCTTTGCTATCGGTCTTTGTACAGTACAAGCTCTATCACAAACTCTATGTCCCTCGTCAAGGCATACTGTAGGTCTTCTGAAAGACATCTGGGTACTCATTCACTCTTGAGACATCCTCTATGCTGATTGCCTTGGTACTGTTAATCATCAATCGCCCATCTCTAATCAAGCAGTGGCTTGAAATTCCACTTTCTTCCCACACTGCTCTCAACTGAGATAGTTCTTCGTCCACAATCCAATACAGCCTTGTGCTTGGATAACCAATCCATTCCCAATATAACATCTAAGGTCCGGGTCTCCAAAATTATAAGGTTTGCTAGGAACTCTATTCCATCTATTAGTATTCTCACCTCGAACATCCTACTTCCGTTCGGAGTTCGAACCAGGGTTTGAACTAAAAGCATGCACTTAAGTCTTGCAATTCTCAAATCATTTCTAGTAGCAAAGCCTTGCGAAACAAACGAATCTGAAGCTCCAGAGTCAAACAAAACTGCAGTGTATCGAAAGTTAACAAGTAACTTACCCAAGACGACGTCCGTAGCATTTTGCAAAGGCATCTGCGGTGACATGGTTGACCCGGCCTCTCACCACGGTCCAGGGTGTGGCTCACTGGTCTTTGGCGACCTAGCTGGGTGGTTCCTAGGTTGAAGCGAATCGGGGTCACTATCGCTGTCTTCTTTGGACAATCATGTTGGCAAAGTGTCTGGCTCGTTGCGCTTGTAGCAGCGTCTCACGGTTCCTTCTTGTTGCACAGGTAAGCGTTTCTAGCGGGGGCTGGGGTTTGGTAGTTACGATTGGCGTGTCTTGGTCTTGAGGATGGTGTCCTTGTTGCATTCTGTGGTTGGAATCAAGAATTGATTTGGTGCAACTCTCAAGCGCCGCTGCGTTCCTGGCGTGATCCTTGCCGTTGCATCCTGCGCTTCCTGTTCTCATCCAGTTCCTTGCGCTTGTCCTCAAGAATAAGTGCCTTATTCACCAACTCTTGGAAATCTGGAAAGGTGTGGGTGATCAACCCTACTTGCAATCCCGAGTTAAGTCCCTTCATAAAACGAGACTGCGGATTTATCTGCCGCTACATCCTCAGTGCGTAGCGTGCTAGCTGTGTGAACTTGTTCAGGTAGTCGACCACTGGTGATTACCTTGCTTGATGCTCTGAACTCCTCCTTCTTAAGGTCCATGATTCCTTCAGGCACGTGATATCGCCGGAATGCAGTTGTGAACTCTTCCCAAGTGATATCTTGAGGGTTCTCTCTGCGTGGCACGTAAGTTCTCCCACCATTCAAGGTATTTCCTTCCAGCTGATGAGAAGCGTAGAGTACCTTCTCATTCCCTATGCACTGAGCTATGTGTAGCTTCCTCTCGATTGATCTTAACCAATCATCGGCCTCCAATGGATTGGCATTCCCAGAGAAAGTGGGTGGGTGAGTCCTCATGAACTCTGACAGCCTTGTATTCTGGCGTGGTCCCTGATTAACTTGATTAGCGTGGCTGCAAAGGACGTGCTGCATTTGTTGCATCATAGCTTGCATCAACTGTGTATGAGCAGCTAGAAAGTCTCCATTATTCTGCATATCAACTGTCGGTGCTGGTGCTCTATCATTGGGGTTTTCTGCTTTGGCGAGAACCACTCCCATTGCTTCCAAAGTTCCCACGGGTGTTCACCATCCGCCGATTTGCTCTAGGTTTAGAGATGAGAGGAAACAAGAATAGACAAGTAGTATGGAACTTATGCGGGGCGAAAGGTGTAACTTAAGGTCCAACTTTATTATTTAATAACTTGGTATGGTCGCCATAATGCCTAAGGGCCTTGCAACACATACCGCACACTCAAAGAACCAAAGCAAATCCAAATCGAACTAACTCTGAGTCTAACGCCTAAAGGGTGACTCTTTATTCTATGACTCGACTCGGCGAAGGAGTCTCACTATAGAACCTATGCTCACTCATCGAGAAAACCTCCACGGCCTGGGTACGGTCTTTGTGGCATAGGCGAAACTTGATCGCCATGTCCAAAGAATCGTGTCCTCTGTGGTAGTTGAAGAAGCGATGTCCTCATCGAGATCCGACTCCTCCGATCTCGCTCGTGTAGCTCGAATCTTGGCTCTGAGTCCGTCCGCATAAAGTCATCTCCAACTCGTCAATCCTTCGCAGAAGGTGTGCCACATACTCTTGAGCTTCCCGCCACCTGTTCTTCTCTATCGTGATCTCCTTGCGGGCCTTCGTAGCTCCTTGCTTGTATTATCTAGTACATCCTCCTGGCGACAATAAATCGTGCCAAGCGTGTAACCGTGGCATCCTCATCCCGAATCTCCTTCGGTCAAGAAGGTTATCGCTGCGCGGATGGTAACGGAACACCGTACTCTCCAATTCTCTGGCGTGAATACGGGTAATGTGCCGCATTGCGGCGTCGTGATACTTCTTGGATACCCATCTGCATTGTAGATCTCCTGGCAAGGTCAGTTGTATCGGGCGATTGCCTGGGCCCTTTTTCCTAGCAGTACCTCAATCCTCACGTCACAAGCCTTGATCAATCCCGCTTGTCTGATCACTTCCACTTGGTATTGCGGCTTCTCAAAATCTCCGAGAGTCTGTAGCATATGCCAAAGTTCAGCGGCGTGACCAACTCCCAGATCAACGTAGTTGAACTCTTCCTCCATCTGTCACAAGAGTGCTTTACGTAAGAACTCGGAATTTTTAAATTGTGACAAGGTAAGGGATAATTTCAGCAAGAGACAAGAAAAGAGAGAAGGGGATAAGTTGAGAGGTCATTTCTTATCTTCACAAATTTTTAGCTTTAGAAAATAGGTTTTATCCTCACTACGACCATTCTAGCTAGGGTTGAGCCTACAGTCAAGTATGGCTCTGATACCACCTCTGTCGGGACCCCGAATTTGCAAATCCGACCCTCTGTGTATTCAGCACTAGTCCAGAACGCAGCTAGTGCACACAGTCTTAACATCGGTATATATCACAATCATACCAAACGATACTATCAAAGTACTTTATTTAAATAATCAAAGGGTTACTCGACCTTATGGCCAAGTTACAAATATATGCCTCGCAAGGCGAAACTTATTAAAAGAGAAATAACAGCGGAAAATCAAATAACTGTGGCGCCATCCAAGATACCACAGGCAACCGATCGGGCTCGCATCCCTAAGTAGACGGGTCTTCTTGGAAATCCTCCTCCGAACCGGCGTAGTCTCCTCTTCAACTGATATTGTGTTGAGGCAAGGGTGAGTACTTGGTACTCGACAAGTCATGCACAGAATGCAAGCTAATATACTATATGCATGGCTTGGTACAAAGGAATAGCTCAAGGTATATTTGCGAAACAGCTTTTGACAAGTAATAAAAGTAGATTCAAAGCGGTAGAAATAAGTAAAGCATAAATAACTTTTCAGAAATTTAATAAACATTTTCCCCATCCTAAACCACATTTCCATCATCTTCATTATTAAACCAACCCAACTTTTCAAATCCAAGTTATTTTCGTAAAGTCTAACCTTGATTGATTACCATGCACCACGTGCCATCAACATCACATGATACTTTTCCAAAACAGGTTCAATATATCATTAAGTCAATATTAGCATTTGATTATCCAAAATCATGTCATGAGCACGTAGCGTGTCTAAGCAAAGATACTACAACGATCTAAACCCATGTTGGCAATTTAATAATGTCCAACTAGTAAACCACAACTAGGGTGACAAAGGGTCATGGCACATACTTAAGTAATCAAGGTGTCATATAGCAAATTGGTATTTATCTAACCCCATGTTTAAACAAAGTATCTTTCTAATTGAACTAGCATGCAATAGTTTAAATCAAAATAGATTTCAAATAGGATCAATATGGTCAAAGCACAACTTGCCTTCAAAAAGTACTTGCTCTTGGTCTTGAGTTGGATCCTGAGTCAACACTTCTCCTTCGAATCCTTAGGCACTTCAACGTCTACTCGTAAAGCGTGCAAATAGCAAATACACAAATAAACACTAGGCAAAAACATCCCAAAACTCCAAATAAAATCCATAAACAGAGAGAACATAATTTTCTGGATTTTTAGAAACTGGAATCACAAATTTGGAGTTAAAATGCAAAAGTTATGATTTATTAAAGTTTAAATAATCAATTAAATAATATTACAGAGAAAAACTTTAGTCCAAAAATTAAATAAAATTCATATTTAGGTAGATCTCAATTTTATACAAATTTAGAAATTTGAATCACTCAAATCGGAGTTGAAACGCAAAAGTTATAAGCGTTTGAAGTTTGAATCTAAATTTGAATCAATATTTCGAATTAATAAATCATTTTCTTTTCGAAATTAATTATTGGCGCCAAGAAGGACACGTGGCAGCCTCTCGATTGGGCGGTGGCGTCACCGGTCCATGGACTTGGTCCACGCTCGGCTCGGGTCCACCGTGGACTCGGCCCATGACTCCACGTGAGATCGACATGTGGGCCCTCTCGGGTAGCGTCATCGCCGACGTCGGTAGGGCTCGACCGCAGTCTTGTGGTGGGACCCATGACGTCATGGGTGGCGTCGGCGCTTAGCGGTCGACCAGCGACATGCGGGCCCTCGACACGCGGGCCCAGCGTGTCGGCGTCCTGCACGCAGCTGCGATGGGCCAGCCGACCGTCGGTCCAACTTCCCGACACGTGGCGCCAATCACGACCGTTGATTTGAAATTCAACGGCGCGGATTAGATCCAGGGTTAACACATCGAAACTACTCGTTGATCGTGGGCGCTCGATTTAGATCGGACGGTCGAGATCTAATCCTATAATCACACCGCTACAAAGACGCGTGGCGATTGTGAACCGCTGGATCTTGATCCAACGGTCCCGAATCTACTCGGGTTTATAACACGTGAACTCACCTCAACCGTCCGATCTGGATCGGCGGTCCCACGTAGCTCGCGAGTCCGGCGATGGCACTACGAAGCTTGGGCACCGAGGACGGAACGATGACGAGCCCGACGGCGCTCTGAGGCTCCTCCGCGACGTCTTGAGGTCACGCTCGAGTCGCCTTGGCTCGGGGATCCTGCTCGACCTCCTTCTCCTCGCGGCGGCGACGGCGGAAGGTGAGAAAAACCACCCACGATACCCTAGCTACTACGGCGAGCAATCCCGAGCAAGCGGCGTGCTAGGGCTTAGCAAGCTAGGGCAAAAAGTAGCGCAAGGTCACGGCGATACTCAAAGTGCGGTCAGGGCATTAAATAGCCGGAGGCGTGCTCGAGGCGGAGCCCTAGTCGATCCAATGACTCGCTCGGGCGGAGTCCGCTCGGTCTCGGCGAAGACGACGACTCGGCCCGCCCACGTGGCGCGATCAACGGCCACGATCGCCTGGCGCGATCGGATCCGGGCGGATACGGCTCGAACCGTGCAGAGCGGATCTCACCGTTGGATCTTGATCCAACGGTTGGGATTGATTAGGAGTTAGGAGTGGGTTCGGTCGAGTCCGCGTGGCTCTGGACTCGAGTCCGACTTCGGAGTTCCGACTTCGATCGGATGAACGATACTTGACCCGAGTTTGAATTTCCAGCGATTTAATATTTAAAATAATTCCCAGTAATTCATTTAATTCATTAAAAATAGCAAATGACTCAGAAAAATTCCAGAAAAATTCTGGAAAATACTTTGGATCATTTTGGACTCAAATAAAATATTTCCAACAAAATTTTATTTGCAAAATTAAATTCTTTAATTATTTCAAAATGGAATAAATTCAAATAAATTCCAATTAAATCCAAATAAATTCCAGAAAATTCCAAAAATTCACCAAAGTGCCAAATCACACATGAATTTAAGAAAAGCAAAATTTTGGGGTGTTACAGCGACGTGCTAACGTGTCACATCCTGATTGGCCGCATCGACGCTGACATCATGATGACACAATAAATCGAATTTTCAGTAGAAAAATAATTGTATTAATTTGGTTTATTCTTTTTAATATATTTTCAAACTTCAAATTGCTCGTTCTTACTCATACGAACTCCGATTGAGTTGATTCTAGAGCCTAAAAATTTGTAAAATTATGCTCTATTTGATTATGAATTTTATTTAATTTTTGGAGTTACGTTGCTCTCTATTATTGGATATTTATTGTTTATTTATCCGTTATACGTAGACGTCGAGGTACTTGAAGGCTTCAAGGGAGAGGTGTTGACTCAAGAAGAAGGTCTAGAACACAATCAAGACCTTTTTCCAAGGCAAGTTGTGCTTTGACCATGTTGATCCTACTTTTGAAATTTATGTTGTTTTAAATTACTGCATGCTAGTTTTAATCAAAATGCTTTCAATTAATAGTTAAACACCTATTTGAATTATGTCGCCTTGTCTCTAATAATTGTATGTCCTAACTCATTTTTTCATCCTAGGTTGTGTAATAATAGTTGGACATGAATACTTTGCCAACATGGGTTAATTAAACCGTAAATAGTCTTCTTAGCCATGCATCGTGTTATTGATATAATTTTAGAATGTCAAAAATTAATCTTGACTTAATGAGATATAGAACATGTTTAAGAGAATATGACATGTGTTAATGATGATATAATAGCACGTGGTGCATGGTAAACAACCGGGGTGAGAAAATGATTTAGATGGGGGCAAGTGGAAAGGAACTGGTGGGCCTGTGTGGCAATGAGTGTTGAGTAGTTGTGAGGACTGTGTGCCATTTGAGTGTTGGAAGTCTTGCCTCGGTCATCTAAGGACTAAACCTTGCAAGAATTTGAACTAAGTCTAGCATACAACCGCATGTCTGGAATGGAATAGAATTAGTTGAGTAAGTTACTGATATCTTGCATGTGGTACCTCAGGGTGATAGTTACACAGGGGTGTAGCTGAACGGGAGAGCGTACCTGTGCTGAGGCTTGGTACCCATCCAACGGTATGTGTCGGTCCTATACTTCGACTCTGTGTGAGGGGAGTGATAGTGAAGGCAATACTGGAGAGGTTTCACATGTTTAGCTAGAAGTTTTCTGAAAGGCTTTATTACGGTTAATCGTCTGTGTGGTGAGTGACTGTATCTTGTTGGAAAAGTGTATAAGCTCTACAGAGTGTAAAACCTATTCGAATAGCCGTGTCCGCGGAAATGGACATTACTCGGGGATTACAGTCAAGGGTTAGACTTTCATAAAATAAACTTGGGATGGTGGATATTGTGATATGAAAATGATGAAAGCGATTAAGGATGATAAATGCTTTACTTGGGAAATAATTGTGAAAGTTAGTATTATTATTATTGTTTTACTGCTTTTCAATCTATTATGATTATCTGTGAATGTTGTTTACTGCAAAAAAACATATAACCTGTCTTTGGATTAAGCCATGCATGTAGTAATAGCTTGCATTCTGTGCACAACTTGTTGAGTGCTTTAAGTACTCACCCCTTGTAACAACACAAACATCAGCTGGAGATACGGGTGAAAACGGGTCAGTTAATACCCGACCCGTATCCGTATCCAGGATAAATTTATCCGAAAATTCGGGTACGGGTACGGATTCGGGTACTACCTGGATAATTGTTGTTCGGATACGGGTCGGATACAGGATCGAATATACCCGACGAATACGGGTCGGATACGGGTACCAGACGGATAAAATGAATCGGGTACCCGGTGAAATTGTTACATCTAATGGCGGTGACGCCTCCTGACACTGGGCCAAAATCTCCAGGCAGCCCACTGGCCACTGGTCCACCGAAGGACCGAAGCATCGCAGGCCCGAATGAAGTGGCGAAGTACTCTCTGGCCCCTGCGACCCTGCCTGGCTCCTTGCCTCAAACCCTTAGTGCAAACCCTAGATAAGGATTGGAACTCTTCTCCATCAAGCAGCCGCCATAAAGACGCAGCACGCCTCGGCTCAGTAGTCAGCGCCGCCCCGCCGTCGGCCTCGCCTCGCCGTCGGCCCGCGCTTTGTCGGCCCCGTCTCCTGCCGCGGACGGCCCCGTCTATTGCCGCCGCAAGCCCCATCTCTTGCCGGCGTTGCCGCGGACGGCCCCATCTCCTGCCCCATACGCCGGCCCCACCTCCTACCGTGGACGGTGCTTCCCCACCGGTTCGTACTCCTCCGTGCCCTAATACTCTTGAGTAGTTAGTACATCATTGAGTTTGAGAACTGATGAACACCTCTCATGTTAAGTAATAGTAGTTACCAGCTTACCAGATTACAGGGAGAAACATTAGGTGAATATGTTTAGTTTGTGCCAAATTTTACTCGATGACAAATAAATTTTCGAAAGAAAGTTGATTGTCTCAGATTTGACTGGGAATTTGCAAAAGAAAAGCGAATTACATGAGATGTCTTGTTTGAAACCAATGAATACTTGAATGTTATGTCGGTAGCATATGTATATTGACTAACAGTAACCAGCATTCTTCGATTCCGCAGACTGGGTCCTTGGCAAGGTAAGAAAAAAAATCCTTACAACAACAAGCTTTTCTTCAGTTCCGCATTAATGCTCAAGGGCTGCAGTTGAATCTCTTAAGCCCAAGCTAAAGGTCAGTAGAACAATGGCAAGCTTAGAAGTTCCAACTGAATGACTTCGGTGACTTCGTCAAATTTCTTCAATGTAAAAAGCTCACACGTTGTTTGTTTCCTTTTGTTTTCAGAGAACACCTCATCATCAGCTTCCCCTCGTAAACTAACCTGCGCATCTAGCTGAGACATAAGGTGAGCTTACACCTCCAAAAATCGCCAGCTTTTCCCTTTCTGAGTAGACTAATGTTTTTTCCCTTTCATTTATTTGGTAACCAAGTAGCATAACCATTTGATCTGAGCATAACCAATCTAGTGGTGGACAAACAACAATTGATCTTCTGAGCATAACCATCCTTTGTTTTGAGTACTGATACTATAACTTCAATCAGTAAGTCTGCCTTCATTATTGTATACAGATACTATAACTCATGAAAATAAAAAAAACATTTTAAGTACAACTTCATTTGTTGTTGTTGTGATTTGCATATTGAATATAACTGTATTTTCATATTTACATATGGAAGGGCAGGAAGACAATAGCTTGAGCCGAGATGAGGTCCATGAGTCTGAGGAGGATGGAAAAGATGCAATGGATGGTGCTGCCATTGAGAATGAGATTGAAACTATAGGGAAGGACAATGATAAGGACAACAATGGCAAGAAGGTCGGTCATGTCAAGAAGATCATCCATGTTAGGAAGAAATCCATGAAATCATGTCCTCGTCCGACGAAATTGCGAAAACTTGTGGACATCTCAGATGCACAGCCAACCTCTGAGAAGGTTTCCACCACCTCTGCCTCGAGCAAAGGCAAGGAGCCGATGCCCAATATGAACATGGGCAAGATGCTGATGTCTCAGTCCAACAGCAACAAGAGCACTCCTACCTGTACAAGCAAGTTCATGGTTTCTGCATTCAAAGCAGCACAATCGAGCAAAGACATGATTTTAGTGACTTCTACGAAGCTAGTGAAAGGTATAAATTTTGTTGTATTTGTCAATTTGCACGTGTTGTTTATATGTCAAAATTGGTTGTATAAATTCACATTGATACATTTATTGCTGTTGTAAAAGAACAAAAATTTATTACTGCTATAAAATAACAGAAATCAGTAACTCATATTCTTTTTCATTTGATTATACTTGTAGATTTGCAATCTAAAAGTGCAAGTGGAAGTGCAAGTGTAAATATAAAAGCAAGTGGAGAAGAAGAAATAGACCATAAGCCTGGAAAGAAGCTCACCTCCTTTGTGTGGAACCATTTCACAAAGTTTGTAAAGGAGGTGACGAATGATGATGGTTCAGTCACCAAGCAATAATGGGCCAAATGCAAGAGTTGCTCACATACAGCTAGGGCTGAGAGTATAAATGGTACAAAGGCTTTTAGTAATCATTTGAAGTTCAAGCACAGTATTTTGAAAGATCAACAACTGATAAATCAGAAGGAGGATGCAATTGCAACATATCGGTATGATCAGGAAACTAGTTTGAGAAAATTTTATTATGCCATCATTATGCATGAGTATCCATTTAATATCTCTCAGCATAAGTACTTTGTTGATTTTATCAAGTCTCTGCGACCAAGTTTCCCTATGAAATCTCGTATAACTGTTCGTAAAGAAATCATGGATCTATATAAAGAGGAAAAGAACAAGTTGTATGAGCAATTTAAAACACTGTCTTGTCGTGTTAGCTTTACTATGGATATGTGGACATCAATCTAAAACAAGGCATACATGTGTGTCACAATGCATTGGGTTGATGATAAATGGAACATGCAGAAAAGGATTATTAATTTTATCCATGTAGAAGGAAATCATTCAGGGTTCAAATTGGGTGACACCTTTTTTTCAAATGTGTTGAATTGGAATCTTGATAAGAAACTATTTGCCCTTTCATTGGATAATGCTTCTTCAAATAAAGTGGCTGTTGATGTTGTAATTGATAATGCTAGAGGCTTTCTTGTATGTGGTGGCAAATTCTTTCATGTTAGATGTGCAAATCATATATTAAATCTTGTTGCTAGAGATGTGTCGGGACCCCGAATTTGCAAATCCGGACCCTCTGTGTATTCAGCACTAGTCCAGGAACACGCTAGTGCACACAGTCTTAACATCGGTAAATATCACAATCATACCACTTGATACTAATAAAGTACTTTATTTAAATAGTCAAACTGGTTACTCGACCTTATGGTCAAGTCACAAATGTGTGCCTCGCAGGGCGAAACTTAATAAGAGAGAAATAGTAGCAGCGGAAAATCAAATAACTTCGTGGCGCCATCCAGTATACCACAGGCAACTGACTGGGCTCGCTTCCCTAAGTAGACGGTTCCTCTTGGAGCTCCTCCTCCAAAGCTGGTGCAGTCTCCTCTTCAACTGGTGTTGTATTGTGGCAAGGGTGAGTACTTGGTACTCAGCAAGTCATGCACAGAATGCAGGCTAATATACTATATGCATGGCTTGGTACAAAGGAGTAGCTCAAGGTATATTTGCAAGAAACAAAGATTTGACAAATATCATAAATAGATTCGAAAGCAGTAGAAACAAGTAAAGCATAAATAACTTTTCAAGGAGTTTAATAAACATCTTTCCCATCCTAATCCACATTTCCATCAACATCATTATTAATCCAACCCAACCTTTCAAATCCAAGTTATTTTTGAGAAAATCTAACCCTTGATCGTAATTCCCAGCGATGTCCAATACCGCGGACACGGCTATCCGAATAGATTCTACACTCTGCAGAGGTTATGCACTTTACCCACAAGATACAAATCAAACACCACAAAGGCGAGTTCCCGTAACAAAGTCTTTCGGAAACTTCTAACAATACAAGTGGTCCTCCCCGGTTATTGCGCACTAACCCTTCCCTTAGCTAAGGCGAAGTCTAGGCCAATCAACCGTTAGATGGGTACCTGGCCTCACCCAGACGCTCCCCGCACAACTTACACAAAGGGTGTAGTTGACCTCCTGAGGTCCCACAGTGCGTTATTAGCAACTTAGTCAACTAGGTCCGTCCCATTACAGACATGTGGTTGCACGTTAGACCCAGTTCAAAGGCTTGCAAGGTTAAGTCCTTAGGGTGACCAGGGCAAGACTACCCGAAGAACCAAATCAATATCCCCAATGCCACAACCGGCCCACTGATTATTCTTGCCACATGCCCCTGGCCGAAAAACTATTTATCAAACCCCGCTTGATTACCATGCACAACGTGCCATCAACATCACATGATACCTTTCCAAAACAGGTTCAATATATTATTAAGTCAATATTAACATGTGTTTGTCCAAAATCATGTCGAGCACGAAAGGTGTCTAAGCAGTTTACTACAACGGTCTAAAACCCATTTTGGCAAGTTAATAATGTCCAACTAGTAAACCACAACTAGGGTGACAAGGGGTCATGGCTCATATTTAAGTAATCAAGGTGTCATACAGCAAATTGGTATTTATCTAATTCCCCAAATTTAAATAAAGTATTTTCTAACTGAACTAGCATGCAATAAGTTAAATCAAAATAGATTTCGAAATAGGATCAACATGGTCAAAGCACAACTTGCCTTCAAAAAGTACTTATTCTTGGTCTTGAGTTGGATCCTGAGTCAATACTTCTCCTTCAAATCCTTCCGGCACTTCAACGTCTACTCGTAAAGCGTGCAAATAGCAAATACACGAATAAACAATAGGCAAAAAGTATCCAATCATCCAAATAAAATCCATAAACAGAGAGAACATAATTTTATGAATTTTTAGAAACTGGAATCGTCAAATTTGGAGTTAAAACGCAAAAGTTATGATTATTTAAAGTTTAAATAATCAATTAAATAATTTTACAGAGAAAAACTTTAGTCCAAAAATTAAATAAAATTTATATTTAGGTAGATCTCAATTTTATACAAATTTAGAAATTTGAATAACTCAAATCGGAGTTGAAACGCAAAAGTTATAAGCATTTGAAGTTTGAAACAAAATCTGAAATCATTATTTCGAATTAATAAATCATTTTCTTTTTTCGAAAATTAATTATTGCGTCAGCAAGGACACGTGGCAGCTTCTGATTGGGCGGCTGACGTCAGCCGGTCCATGGACTCGGTCCACGCTCGGTTTGGGTCTACCGTGGACTCGGTCCACGGCTCCACGTGTCACTGACATGTGGGTCCCCCTCGGGTGACGTCACTGCGGCGTCGGCGAGGCTCGACCACGGCCGACAGGTGGGACCCGCAGACGTCATTCTTGGCGTCGGCCTTTCGGCCGGGGCGACATGACATGCGGGCCCGCGTGTCGAGAGACACGTGCTCACGCGTGCTTGGCGCGGCCAGCGGCGGTCGATCTCCGCTGCGTGGCTAGATCTCGACCGTTGATTTGAAAATCAACGGTCCAGATTGGATCTGGATTCACGTGTTTGGGGTGAACTCGGTTGATCTGGACCGTTGGATCTAGATCCAACGGCCGAGATTGATCTCGAGATTCTTGGACTGGATCTCACCGTCGGGTGACGTGGCGCGATCTTGGACCGTGCGATGGAGATCCAACGGCTCACAGCGCTCGCGGATGACGATGGCGACACGGCGGAGCAGGGCCACCGGAGATGAAAACGACGACGAGCCCGACGGCGCTTCGGGGTCGCTCCGGCGGAGTGAGAGGTACCCACGGGTGTGCCTTGGCTTGGGGTCTTGAATCAGGCTCAACCGGCGGAAGACGGCGAAGCGGCGGAATGAAGCGAATCATGGCGGGAGAGAGAGAACTCCGGCGAGCAATTGCGAGGTGACGGCGCGATAAGGCTCGGAAGTTGGGGAAGACGATGCGCCGCAGGTCGCGATCCTCAAGCAACGATCCACGCCTTAAATACCGGCGCGAACGCCGAGACTCGCTCGGTTTCGCGGCGGAGCCAAGATGCGCGGAGTCCGTTCGAACTTCGGTGAGGTGGCGTGGACGCATGATGGCCGTCCACGTGGCGTGATCGGCCGGCCGAGATTGGCTCGAGTGCGGCCGCGGATCGGCGCGGATTGATCCTGACCGTTGGATCTCGATCCAACGGTTGGATCCGATCCGAAGTTAGAGTCGGTTCGGCCGAGTCACCGCTCGGTCGGGTTCGGTCGGACTCGAACTCGAGTCCGACTCGGCCTCGATCGGATGAACAAGACAAACCCACTCGCATTTTCCAGCGATTTAATAATTAAAATAATTCCCGGTAATTCATTTAATTCATTAAAAATAGCAAAGACTCGAAAAAATTCCAGAAAAATTCTGGAAAATACTTTAGGGTATTTGGGACTCAAATAAAATATTTCCAATAAAATTTTATTTGCAAAGTTTAATTCTTTAATTATTTCAAAATGGAATAAATTCAAATAAATTCCAAATAAATCCAAATAAATTCCAGAAAATTCCAAAAATTCACCAAAGTGCCAAATCACACATGAATTTATGAAAAGCAAAATTTTGGGGTGTTACAAACCTCCCCCTTAATGTAATCTCGTCCCCGAGATTCGGGGCTTACTAAAGGAATAGGTTCTAAACTCTTTCCTCAAATCCTCTTCGCTCCCAAGTTGCTTCACTCTCCGTGTGGTTGCTCCTTTGAACTCTACTGAAACGGGTTGACTTATTTCTGGTCTCTCGATCCATAGTGTCCAAAATCTTTACGGGATGCTCCTTGTAAGTCAAATCTTCTTGCAACTCAATTGACTCTGGCGGTGTCTGTTCCTCAGGTACTCGGAAACACTTCTTCAACTGGGACACATGGAATACGTCATGTACTCTCGCTAACGATCGCGGGCAACTCCGGTGATAAGCAACTTCGCCTCTGCGGCTCAAAATCTTAAATGGTCCAACATAACAGGGTGCAAGTTTTCCTTTGGCATGGAACCTCTTAACTCCCGAGAGGCGTAACTCGAGGTATACAAAGTCTTCTCGTTCCAAAACTCAAGTCCTGGCGACGATTGTCGGCATAACTCTTCTGTCGTGATTGGCGATCTTCAACCTTTCCTAATCATGGCAATCTGCTCTTGACCTCTTGAAGAATATCAGGCCGAAAACACGGCGCCGCCAGTCTCATTCCAATTCAATGGCGTCAGGCGAGTCGACCATACAAGGCCTCAAAAGGTGACATCTCAGAACTAGCCTGGTAACTATTATTGTAACTAAACTCGGCATATGGCAAACTCTTATCCCAAGAGGTAGCATAAGCCAATGCACAAGCTCTTAACATATCCTCCAGAATCTGGTTGACTCTTTCGGTCTGTCCATCCGTCTGCGGATGATAAGCTGTACTGAAGTTTAAACGGGTTCCCATGGCTTTATGCAACTTATTCCAAAACCTTGAGGTAAATTGGGTACCTCTGTCCGATACAATCCTCTTTGGCACTCCGTGCAAACAGACGATCCTGATCATGTACAATTCTGCCAATTTATCCCCCGAGTAAGTGGTCTTTACGGGGATAAAATGGGCTACTTTGGTCAAGCGATCCACTATAACCCATATGGAGTCATAACCTCCTTGAGTCTTAGGCAAACCGGTAATGAAATCCATTCCGATTTCCTCCCACTTCCACTCAGGTATTTTCAGTGGCTGTAGTAATCCTGCTGGTCTCTGATGCATTGCCTTGACTCTCTGGCATACATCGCACAATGCAACATGCTCGGCAACTTCACGCTTCATGCTTGGCCACCAGAATCTTTCCTTCAAATCCTGATACATTTTGGCGCTTCCAGGATGAATTGAATACTTGGAGTCATGGGCTTCCTCCAAAATCAGTTGCTTTAATTCCTTCTTGTTGGGCACACAAATGCGATCCTTCATCCATAACGTGCCTTGCTCATCCAACTTGAAGTCCTCTGCCTTGCCTTCTTCCTTGATGGACTTAATCCTGCGGATCTTGTCATCATCCTTTTGTCCTTCCCGGATCTGATCTTCTAGGGTAGGCTTTACTTCCAAAGCGGCCAAAGATCCGCTAGGTACCACCTCAATCTTCATTCTCTGAAAATCCTCACATAGCTCACCCTGACTTGTGGCTAGCAACATACTCACGGTATGGCTTTTCTGACTCAAGGCATCGGCAACTACGTTGGCCTTCCCGGGATGGTAATGGATTCCAACATCGTAGTCCTTGATCAACTCTAACCATCTCCTCTGCCTCATGTTCATATCCGACTGGGTGAATATGTACTTAAGGCTCTTATGATCCGTATACACCTCACATCTGTTTCCAATCAGATAGTGACGCCATATCTTCAAGGCATGCACTACGGCAGCTAACTCTAGGTCATGTGTTGGATAATTTTCCTCATGCGGCCTCAACTGCCTTGATGCATAAGCGACGACCTTTCCATTCTGCATCAGCACACATCCAAGTCCTTGGCACGGCGCGTCACAATAAATATCGAAGCTTCGAGCAACATCCGGTAGAACTAACACCGGTGCTGATGTCAATCGCTTTTTCAGCTCCTGAAATCCTTTCTCACATTCTGACGTCCATGCAAACTTTTTCTCCTTTTTCAGCAATTGCGTAAGAGGTTTCGCAATTGTCGAAAAGCCTTCAATGAAACGGCGGTACTATCCTGCCATTCCAAGGAAACTCCGGATCTGGGTCACGCCTTCTACGCTCCCAATGTAACACGGCTTCTACTTTGCTTGGATCTCTGGCGACTCCTTCTGCGGTCATTACATGTCCAAGAAACTCCACCTTGTCCTTCCAAAAATCACACTTACTTGAACTTGGCGAAGAGTTGTCGTTCCTCGACTTTTCCAAAACTCACCTTAAGTGTTCGGCATGTTCATCCTCCTGTCTTGGAGTAGATTAGGATATCGTCTATGAACACGACGACAAACTTGTCCAAATATTCCATGAACACCTTATTCATCATATTCATGAAATATCTTTGGCGCATTCGTCGAGACCAAAAGACATAATCAGAACTCGTAATGTCCATATCTTGGCGAGAATGCGGTCTTGGGATATCTTACGATCGGATCTTCAAGCGATGGTATCCCGATCTCAGATCAATCTTGGAGAAAACTCCGGCTCCTCTCAGCTGATCGAACAAATCATCAATCCTGGGTAGCGGGTACTTATTCTTCACGGTGACTTCATTGAGTGCACGGTAGTCGATGCACATCCTGAAACTCCCATCCTTCTTCTTGACAAACAAAACTGGTGCTCCCCACGGCGACGAACTCGGTCTGATAAATCCTTTCTCCATTAACTCCTCTAGCTGTTTCTTCATCTCTACCAATTCCTCGGTGGACATCCGATAAGGTCTCTTTGCTATCGGCGCTGTACCAGGTACAAGCTCTATCACAAACTCTATGTCCCTGTCTGGCGGCATACCAGGTAGATCTTCGGGAAAAACATCTGGGTACTCATTCACTACTGAGACATCCTCTATGCTGATTGTCCTGGTACTGTTAACCATCAACTGTCCCTTTCTAACGGCAGTAGCTTGAAATTCCACTTTCTTTCCACAAGGGCTCTCAACTGAGATAGTCCTTCGTCCACAATCCAATACGGCCTTGTGCTTGGATAACTTGATCCATTCCCAAAATAACGTCTAAGGTGCAGGTCTCCAAAATTATAAGGTTCGCTAGGAACTCTATTCCTTCTATTAGTATTCTCACCCGAACATCCTACTTTTGTTCGGAGTTCGGAACCAGGAGTTTGAACTAAAAGCATGCACTTAAGTCTTGCAATCCCCAAATCGTTTCTAGCAGCAAAGCCTTGTGAAACAAACGAATCTGAAGCTCCGTAATCAAACAAAAGCTGCAGGCAGTCTTGAGTTAACAAGTAACTTACCCAAGATCTGACGTCCAGTAGCATTCTGCAGTGCATCTGCGGTGACATGGTTGACTCGGCCTCTCACCACGATGCAGGATGTGGTTCTGGTCTTTGGCGCCCTAGCTGGGTGGTTCCTAGATTGAAGCGAATCGGGTCACTCCTGCTGTCTTCTTTGGGCAATCGTTGGCAAAGTGTCCTGGCTCGTTCTGCGATTGTAGCGTCTCACCGTTTCTTGCCGACGCACGAGCGGCGTTTCTAGCGGGGTGGGTCCGTAGTTCTGATTGACGGGTCTTGGTGCCGTGACGGTGTCCTTGTTGCATTTTGCGCTGGAATCAAGAATTGATTTGGTGCAACTCTCAGCGCCATTGCGTTCCTGGCGTGATCCTTCTTTGTTGCATCCTGCGCTTCTGTTCTCATCCAGTTCCTTGCGCTTGTCCTCAAGAATAAGCGCCTTATTCACTAATTCTTGGAAATATGGAAAGGTGTGGGTGATCACCCTACTTGTAGTCCTGAGTTAAGTCCCTTCATGAAGCGAGACTGCCTGGCTTTATCTGTCGCTACATCCTCAAGCGTAGCGTGCTAGCTGTGTGAACTTGTTCAGTAGTCGGCCACCGGCTGATTACCTTGCTTGATGCTCTGAACTCCTCCTTCTTAAGGTCCATGATTCCTTCAGCACGTGATAATGACGGAATGCAAATGTGAACTCTTCCCAAGTGATATCTTGAGGGTTCTCTTGCGTGGCACGAAGTTCTCCCACCATTCGTGGCCGTTCCTTCCAACCGATGAGAAGCGTAGAGTACCTTCTCATTTCCTATGCATTGAGCTATGTGTAGCTTCCTCTCAATTGACCTTAACCAATCATCACCTCCAATGGATTGGCATTCCGGAGAAAGTGGGTGGATGAGTCCTCATAAACTCGGCAGTCTTGTATTACGGCGTTGTCCCCGATTGACTTGATTAGTCGTGGCCTGAGCAAAGGCGTGTTGCATTTGTTGCATCATAGCATGCATCAACTGAGTCTGAGCAGCAAGAAATGCTCCAAAATTCTGCATATCAATCTGGCGGTCTTTGGTGCTCCATCATTGGGGTTTTCTGTGGCGAGAACCACTTCCATTGCTTCCAAAGTTTCCGCGGTGTTCACCATCTGTCGATTTGCTCTAAGTTTTAGAGATGAGGGAATCAAGAATAGACAAGTAATATGGAACTTATGCGGGCGAAAGGTGTAACTTTAAGGTCCAACTTTATTATTTTAATCAATAGTAACTTGGTATGGTTGCTTACAATGCCTAGGGGCCTTGCAACACATCTTGCACACTCAAAGAAACAAGGAAAATCCAAATCGAACTAACACTGAGTCTATCGCCTAAAGGGTGACTCTTTATTCTATGACGCGACTCGGCGAAGGAGTCTCACTATAGAACCTACGCTCACTCATCGAGAAAACCTCCACGGCACGGTATGCGGATCTTTGCGGCATAGGCGCCGAAATGATTGCCATGTCCAAAGAATCGTGTCATCTGTGGTAGTCGAAGAAGCGATGTCCTCATCGAGATCGACTCCTCGGATCGGCTCGTGTAGCTCGAAATCTTGGCTCTGGATTACAGTCCGTATAAAGCCATCTCCAACTCGTCAATCCTTCGCAGAAGGTGTGACACATACTCTTGAGCTTCCCGCCATCTGTTCTTCTCTGTCGTGATCTCCTTGCGGGCCTTCTGTAGCTCCTTGCTTGTATCATCGAGTACATCCTCCTGGGCAACAACAAGTCGTGCCAACTGTGTAACCATGGCATCCTCATCCTGAATCGCCTTCGGGTCAAGAAGGTTATCGCTGCGCGGATGATAACGGAACACCGTGCTCTCCAACTCTCTGGCGTAGATACGGGTAATGTGTCGCATTGCTCGTCATGATACTTCTTGGATACCCATCTGCATTGTAGACCTCCTGGCAGTGCAGTGTATCGGGCGATTGCCTGGGCCCTTCTTCCTAGCAGGTACCTCAATTTTCACATCACAAGCCTTGATCAATCCTGCTTGTCTGATCACTTCCACTTGGTATTGTGGCTTCTCAAAATCTCCGAGAGTCTGAAGCATATGCCAAAGTTGCGCGGCGTGACCAACCTCCAGATCGACATAGTTGAACTCTCCCTCCATCTGTCACAAGAGTGCTCACGTAAGAACTCGAATTTTTAAATCGTGACAAGGTAAGGGAATATTCAGCAAGAGACAAGGAAAGAGAGAAGGGGGTAAGTCGAGATGTCATTTCTTATCTTGACAAATTTTTAGCTTTAGAAAATAGGTTTTATCCTCACTACGACCATTCTAGCTTAGGGTTGAGCCTCACGGTCGATGTATGGCTCACGATACCACCTCTGTCGGGACCCCGAATTTGCAAATCCGGACCCTCTGTGTATTCAGCACTAGTCCAGGAACACGCTAGTGCACACAGTCTTAACATCGGTAAATATCACAATCATACCACTCGATACTAATAAAGTACTTTATTTAAATAGTCAAACTGGTTACTCGACCTTATGGTCAAGTCACAAATGTGTGCCTCGCAGGGCGAAACTTAATAAGAGAGAAATAGTAGCAATGAAAATCAAATAACCGTGGCGCCATCCAAGATACCACAGGCAACCGACCGGGCTCGCTTCCTAAGTAGACGGTTCCTCTTGGAGCTCCTCCTCCAAAGTGATGCGATCTCCTCTTCAACTGTGTTGTATTGTGGCAAGGGTGAGTACTTGGTACTCAGCAAGTCATGCACAGAATGCAGGCTAATATACTATATGCATGGCTTGGTACAAAGGAGTAGCTCAAGGTATATTTGCAGTAAAACAGCATTTGACAAATATCATAAATAGATTCGAAAGCAGTAGAAACAAGTAAAGCATAAATAACTTTTCAAGGAGTTTAATAAACATCTTTCCCATCCTAATCCACATTTCCATCAACATCATTATTAATCCAACCCAACCTTTCAAATCCAAGTTATTTTTGAGAAAATCTAACCCTTGATTTGTAATTCCCGGCGATGTCCAATACCGCGGACACGGCTATCCGAATAGATTCTACACTCTGCAGAGGTTATGCACTTTACCCACAAGATACAGTCAAACACCACAAAGGCGAGTTCAGTAACAAAGTCTTTCGGAAACTTCTAACAATACAAGTGGTCCTCCTGTTATTGCGCACTAACCCTTCCCTTAGCTAAGGCGAAGTCTAGGCCAATCAACCGTTAGATGGGTACCTGGCCTCAGCCCGATGCGGCTCCCCGTACAACTTACACAAAGGGTGTAGTTGACCTCCCGAGGTCCCACAGTGCGTTATTAGCAACTTAGTCAACTAGGTCCGTCCCATTACAGACATGTGGTTGCACGTTAGACCCAGTCAAAGGCTTGCAAGGTTAAGTCCTTAGGGTGACCAGGGCAAGACTACCCGAAGAACCAAATCAACATCCCCAATGCCACAACCGCCCACCTGATTATTCTTGCCACATGCCCCGGTCGAAAAACTATTTATCAAACCCCGCTTGATTACCATGCACCACGTGCCATCAACATCACATGATACCTTTCCAAAACAGGTTCAATATATCATTAAGTCAATATTAACATTTGTTTGTCCAAAATCATGTCGAGAGCACTTAGCGTGCTCTAAGCGCTTTACTACAACGGTCTAAAACCCATGTTGGCAAGTTAATAATGTCCAACTAGTAAACCACAACTAGGGTGACAAGGGGTCATGGCTCATATTTAAGTAATCAAGGTGTCATACAGCAAATTGGTATTTATCTAATTCCCCAAATTTAAATAAAGTATTTTCTAACTGAACTAGCATGCAATAAGTTAAATCAAAATAGATTTCGAAATAGGATCAACATGGTCAAAGCACAACTTGCCTTCAAAAAGTACTTGTTCTTGGTCTTGAGTTGGATCCTGAGTCAATACTTCTCCTTCAAATCCTTCCTAAGACTTCAACGTCTACTCGTAAAGCGTGCAAATAGCAAATACACGAATAAACAATAGGCAAAAAGTATCCAATCATCCAAATAAAATCCATAAACAGAGAGAACATAATTTTATGAATTTTTAGAAACTGGAATCGTCAAATTTGGAGTTAAAACGCAAAAGTTATGATTATTTAAAGTTTAAATAATCAATTAAATAATTTTACAGAGAAAAACTTTAGTCCAAAATTAAATAAAATTTATATTTAGGTAGATCTCAATTTTATACAAATTTAGAAATTTGAATCACTCAAATCGGAGTTGAAACGCAAAAGTTATAAGCATTTGAAGTTTGAAACAAAATCTGAAATCATTATTTCGAATTAATAAATCATTTTCTTTTTTCAAAAATTAATTATTGCGTCAGCAAAGACACGTGGCAGCTTCTGATTGGGCGGCTGACGTCAGCCGGTCCATGGACTCGGTCCACGCTCGGTTTGGGTCTACCGTGGACTCGGTCCACGGCTCCACGTGTCACTGACATGTGGGTCCCCCTCGGGTGACGCCATCGCCGACGTCGGGCTCGACCACGCCGACAGTGGGACCCGCTGTGGCGTCATTGCTGAAGTCGGCTCGGCCGACGGCCGTGACATCTGGGCCCGCGTGTCGAGACACGTGCTCACGCTGCGTATGGCCGATCATGGCGGTCAGTCTCCCGCACACGTGGCTAGATCTCGACCGTTGATTTGAAAATCAACGGTCCAGATTGGATCTGGATTCACGTGTTTGGGGTGAACTCGGTTGATCTGGACCGTTGGATCTAGATCCAACGGTCGAGATTGGATCTGAGATTCTTGGACGGGATCTCACCGTCGGGTGACGTGGGCGCGATCTTGGACCGTCGCGATGGAGATCCAACGGCTCCACAGGGCCATGATGACGATGGCGACACGGCGGACCACGGCCACCCGAGATGAAAACGACGACGAGCCCGACGGCGCTTGGTCGCTTCGTGAGTGAGAGGTACCTGCAGTGCGCGCTTTGGCTTGGGGTCTCGGAATCGGGCTCAACCGCGGCGGAAGACGGCGAACGGCGGCGGAATGAAGCGAATCAAGCGGGAGAGAGAGAACTCCGGCGAGCAATTGCGAGGTGACGGCGGCGGATAAGGCTCCGGAAGTTGGGGAAGACAATGCGCACGGGTCAGGCGATCCTCGGGCAACGATCCACGCCTTAAATACCGGCGCGAACGTCGAGACTCGCTCGGTTTCCGCGGCGGAGCCGGTACGGGCGGCGGAGTCCGTTCCGAACTCGGTGAGGTGACGTGGACGCACGATGGCCGTCCACGTGGCGTGATCAGCGGCCGAGATTGGCTCGGGTGCGGCGTGGATCGGCGCGGATTGATCCTGACCGTTGGATCTCGATCCAACGGTTCGGATCTGATCTGAGTTGGAGTCGGTTCGGTCGAGTCAGCTGGCTCGGGTCGGACTCGAACTCGAGTCTGACTCGGGCTCGGTCGGATGAACAGTACAAACCCACTCGCATTTTCCAGCGATTTAATAATTAAAATAATTTCCAGTAATTCATTTAATTCATTAAAAATAGCAAAAGACTCAGAAAAATTCCAGAAAAATTCTGGAAAATACTTTAGGGTATTTGGGACTCAAATAAAATATTTCCAATAAAATTTTATTTGCAAAGTTTAATTCTTTAATTATTTCAAAATGGAATAAATTCAAATAAATTCCAAATAAATCCAAATAAATTCCAGAAAATTCCAAAAATTCACCAAAGTGCCAAATCACACATGAATTTATGAAAAGCAAAATTTTGGGGTGTTACAAGATGGGTTAGAAATAATTGGAGATGTTGTTGGCAACATTAGAGAGTTCATAACAATGGTCAAAAGATCACCTCAACAGTGGGAGGCATTTGAAAAGTGTGTTAAAGAATGTGATTTAGACACTAAGAAAGCACTTTCTTTGGATGTTGCCACAAGATGGAACTCAGCATATATTATGCTAAGAGATGTTGTTTACTACAAGGATGCATTTGATCGTCTTGCTCTTAAAGATAGGGTTAGATATGGGCATGTCACTCCTTCAAATGATGATTGGTTGAATGCAACAAATATTTGTAAGTGTCTGAAAAAATTTTATGATGTCACCTTACTATTCTCTGGCACATCTTATCCTACTTCAAATCATTTTTATCGGAAATTTTGTGAGATCAAGATTGCTATTGCAAGATGGTGTCAAAGTGATGAATTCATAATTTCCACCGTAGCCGATGCTATGAAAAAGATAAGTTTGAAAAGTATTGGGATTTAAGCAACATGGCTTTAGCAGTTGCGGCCTTTCTTGATCTTAGGTACAAACACAAGATGGTTGAATTGTACTTGTCTAAAATGTATCACCATGAGATGGCCGAGTTGGAAAAGATAGAATTCATGAATGTCATCAATGAGCTATTTACATTTTATTCATCAATTGTCAATACTCCTTCAAAGAGCAAGGCATCTACTTCGAAAGAGAGTGATTTGGTTTCTAGCTCAAAGGGTTGCTTATTGGATGATGACGATGCTGATGCAGTTGATATTGATGTGTTGTATCATTCTATAAACAATGAAAGTAAGATGTCTGAGTTTGATGTGTACATGAAAGAAGGACTATTGAAGTTGGGTGATGATGATGGACCGTTTGAGGTGCTATCATGGTGGAAGGGGCAAACAACATATTTTTCCAACTCTATCTCGCCTTGCTCATGATGTATTCTCTATGCAAGTGTCTACGGTTGCTTTAGAGTCGGCATTTAGCACCGGTGGACGTGTTATTGATCAATACCGTAGTCGACTTGATGCTGAAGTTGTTGAGGCTTTGGTTTGTACAAAAGATTGGATGATTGCTTCACAAAAAGGTATACTTTTATCTTGCTTATGGGCCTTCTATTATGCATTAGATATATGCCTTCGTTGATAATTAATAATATGTTGTTTATCATTTTTAGATTCGAAGAGCAAAATATAAACCTTAACTGAAGTCATGAATGCTATGGGGATAGAGGACAAAGATGAGAGTTGAGATCTTCAAACATGCATGGAATTTGTTTAGTGTGTTGGAACTTGGAAATTAGTGGACTTGAGGCTTTATCTTTATGTTCATGTACTATTTGTGTTAATTGCACGTACTCTATTTGTTAGACTATTTGTGTGATTTGAACTCTATGTCACTATGTGTGTTAATTGCACCCTATTGTTAGACTATTTATGTGATTTGAACTCTATATCACTATGTGTGTTAATTGGACTTTATGTTGACTGTTTGTTTTAAGTGGACTATGTATGTTAATGGGACTATGTGTTGTATTATGTGTTATAAATAAATTAGCTGTGTTATTTGATTATTTTCATCGAATGTTTCGATTTTTAGGCAATATGCGTACTATCCGACTAAGTACCCAATACCCGTATAGTAACCGTTCGTATAGTATCTGATACCCATTTTCTACCCGTTCTGAAATACCCGTACCCGTATCCGTATCCTACCCGATTTTTAACTACCCGTACCTGTATCCGAAAAAAAATAATTAGGATAGGATACGGGATCACCTACTACTCGACCGTATCCGACCCGTTTTCACCCCTAGCTGAGGAAGAATCAACGCCAGCTTTGTAGAAGGAGTTCCAGGAGGAGCCGATGAACTAGGGAGCGAGCCCAGTCAGTTGCCTGTGGCACATTGATTGGACACCACGAGTCTTCTTTACTTTTTCACTGCAGTTTATTTATTTGAAACTTAGCCCTATAAGGCATATCTTTGTAAGTTGACCATAAGGTTAACTCAACAGGGATGGATTGGATTAGGTTGAGCCAAGGTAGGAAGCGTAACTCGTGGTGGTTGCGTCTCCTGTGTAGCTTCGCTTTCCAGGATTTCATTGAGAGGTCGAGTGACCAGCATCCTGAAAAAGTTACATAAGGTAAGATGAACAGACAAGGATTTTTGAGATAAGATAGACAGGCTAAGATTATGCAGATAGGACTGACAGAATGATGATTTAGATCTTGATTTATTAGTTACAAGGCAACATTCCGTTTATTGAAATTTAATATAATTTAGATTATTCACAAAGAACTATTTTAATCCTAAATTTAATATAATTTAGATTATTCTACTTATTTTATTATGTTCTAAATTTTTTTTTCAATGGTCACAACATCGTGAAGTTATAATCAAATATTCCACAATCAGAGTAGGAACCAAAGCACACAAGGAAAATGTACAACAAAAGTTTTATTTCAACTCATATAGTATTTACAACAAAAGTCCAGCCACATAACTAACTACTTAACGACTACTACATATTAAGGTAGCACTGACTAGTCTAACTTATTACTAACTAAACTCTCTCACGCAGTCTCCATAGCATCGCCCTCACCCCTAGCAACAGGTGGTCTACGAGTAGTACTTCCCACAGACGTGGTGAGGAAAGTCCCATGATGGTGGTAGACCTGAGTCATGTGGGGACGACACAGACTAAAGCTGGTGAGGTTGATGTTAATGTGGACTGATCGTGGACGACTGCCAGTAACTGACATCCTGGCTTATCTCGAACACCTCGTCGATCTTGATTTCATGGTTGAAGCAACATCGGACATCCCCTGTGTCGGTAGCAGGGATGGGCCATCTCCCAAGACTGATCATGAAATGAGTCCCATTGCAATATAGGGAGCAATAATGCCTTCCAAAAAGGCTACTCGGTGATGAGATGCCACAAACTCCACCATAGCCTACCGATGGTACTGATCGGAGGCATTAAGAAATCCCACCAAAGCGCGTTGACTTCCACTCTGGATGGTCGTGAGAACCAACCTGTCATGATTATTTTTGAAACTTTTTATTCAACATCCTAAGTATGATTTCTACCCACTATAAAAATTTGAGATAAAATTTCAAGGTAGATTAATTACTAAAATTATGACATTAGAGACTATTCCAATTTAGAAAATGATTTATTTCAGGACCTAAGTTAACCTAATAACTTTTGAAAATTTTGTACAAGGTTTTAAATGATGTAAGATTGCTCCCATAAAAATTTCACATTTAAATATTAAGTATTTATGTTCCTATAAATCTTTTACTCAGTATTGCAGTTTTTCATATTTGGGATAAATAAATTGAAAAGGTCACTAAAATTAATTATTAATTTTTATCAATTTTAACAGATGTGGACATGGTTCTAAAGATCTTATGGTAAAATTTTTAGCTATAGAAGAGCTCGGTAAAAATTTATAAAATTACTTCTTTACACTGTTCAGGGTCACATCAATTTAATAACGATAATCATTTCTTTGGTTAAATGGTTTCACACTTGTTTTTTTACTGCCAAATTAGGTTCTAGAGGGCTCCATGAATTTTATAATATTTTTGTAGATTTTCTTCACATTTTACCTTTTTATCTTTTTACTCTTTTACTTTTTCCCTTTTACTAATTAGTTTTATTTATTTTCCAATAAAGAAATCACCATAAAGACCATTAAATTCAAGAAACTCAAGAATAAAGCAATTAAAATTTTTAAAATTTTCTCTTTATCCTTTATTAAATTCTGGGATGTTATAGTATTGTACTACCATTGTTAATCAAAGTACAGCACTACCGTTATTGTTTGAGTTACTGTACTGCCGTTGTTAGTCAGAATATAGTATTGTTATTGCTACTCAGAGTATTGTATTATCGTTGATCCTCAGAGTACAGCACTTCCATTATTGTCTGAGGTACTATACCACCGTTGTTATTCGGAGTATAGCACTGCAGTTATCATCTAGGATACTGTACTACATTTGTTAGTCAAAGTACAGCACTACCGTTATCGTTCAGGGTACTGTACTACCGTTGTTAGTCGGAGTATAGTTGGTATTGGGATTACCGCCGATGTGCATTGAAGTTAGGGTACCATACTACCATTTGTGTTGGGTATATGGGGAGTGTTAATAACATGTTTGATAATATAAAAATTTGAAACACAGAATTTTCTTAATAAAACTCTATCTTCTGGAAAAGGATTTGAGGAGGGATTGAAAGGTTCAATGAGATGGATATGAAGGGAAAATTCATATGATATATTTTGTTATTAATGCTTGCTAAGTACCTTTGTACTCACTCTTGCTTAACTCCCTCTTTGCTTAGAAAATTTCTCTGGGTTAAGCGGCTGATTTGGACTTGGATCCTAAGGGTGCCTACGAGGCAGGGGGTGAGGGTCACCCGTAGAATCAAGTGTACAAAGGATGTCGGCTAGCAGGACGGTTAAGATGATGGGTAGATCATACACCCGCTGGGTTGGATCGTGGGTGATTATTATTTTTGGTATTGTATTTTTGTTGTTCTTGGATCTATATATAATTAATGAACTGAACTTGTATCCTTACATGGTGGTGGATTATAATAAATATACATTGTCTTTAATTATTGTCTGTTGCAATAATCTGAACACAGTATACTAACTGATAAAATATCAGATATGCTCGATGTTTTAATTAACTAGTATGTTGAAATTCGTGTAATTATCTCAGTGTAATAGCGGTGTTACTATTGTTATCCTGGGTTAATTATACGGATCACCACAACTGATTAATCATCATGCAGAATAACAAGGCAGAATGGTACAATCATGCAAGCATTTAATTTATTTGTGCAAAAGCACAAAAACTGTGTCCAAATACAGGCTGCCTAACACCGAAATTCTCTCTTCCATCGCAGCATTTTCAGCATCAGCTTTAGAACTCACTCAAATAAGAACAATCAAAACATTCAGCCTTTCTTCGTTTCAGATATACAACATTGAAACTCTCTTTACCCACTCCTGCACTCTTGGCTTACAGGAAAGGGTCTAGAAGAACACAAACCACTATCTCACGCCTTCAAAGAGATCCGCTCGGTTCCTTGGCTAGAAACCAGCGAACGAGCACCACCCCTGCAGACAGCCTGCATCGAGCACAAGAACTTTTTCTTCCTCGACCGACCATAATAGTTTACTAGCCACGACAAAAATGGTGCAAAAAGAACTGCAAACATGTAAAAGGGTGCAAATCCTTGGGTCACCTACTGATGCACTAGGCATGCACACCATTGCCATTGGCATAGTATGTTCCATTTGAAAGACCATTGGCAAACTTCTTTGCATGCCCATTTTGGTGTACTGTAGATGTGTAAGAACCATTGCTTAGAGGATGTTTAGAAGTAATAACATGGCCATTGCAACAGCCATGTAGCACCCTATCAAGTTGCCCAGATGAGGCCGCAATTAGTCCTGCAGAAAAACAAATGAGAATTAACATGTGGTTTCTGGAGCAACTGTGTACAGTGCAAAGCACAATATAAATGCTTATGGACAAGAAAACAGATAGCAAAATTATGAGCAGGAGATTATTTAACAGCTTACCCACAAATAGTGGGGAAGGTTTCGAAGGTCTTGACTTGAACTCCGGATGGAATTGTGCACCAACAAAATATCGATGATTGGGTATTTCAATTATCTAGAAAATAGCAAATTAATCAAGAGGCAACTTTGGGAAATAAAAAAAAAATGTTCAATCAAGTCTTTGTCAGACCTCCATCCTCCTTCCAGTCTCATCTTGGCCAACAAATTGAAGTCCAGCATTTTCAAACTCTGGCACCATATCAGGATTCACCTGTGAAGATGGTGATGTTTCAGTCAATGTTACTAGAAGCAGGTAAAACGAGCGGGCAAGAAATAATAAAGAGTTCATACGATAGATATCAGATTTCATAGCATTTAGATGTATGAACCGGCAAATATTACTAGACGGACCTCATATCTGTGCCGATGCCTCTCATCTATATAACTCACATTGCCATACCTAAATAGTGAAAATAATTAGCGCGGGAAGCTAAAAAGTCTTGTAAGAAAACAAAAATTTAACTCTAGCCCTAGGGCTATAATGAGTTATGCAGAAGGGGTTATATGCACTCACAATTTAGCAGACTTGCAATCAGAAACCTTGAAAAATGTTCTCCTTGATCCTAGGCGCATTGTGCCACCCATATGCGTTTTGGAACCCTAAAACAAAATTAAATAAAGCTATAATTCCAAGATGATCTGCATGGGACTGACAAAGTCATTCTCTTTCCATTAAATTTTCAACGGTGAACACTGTGATGTTTAATCCACAACAATGAAAATTACAAGTGACTTTACAAAACAATTACCTCAGGCATAAAAATTACACATGGGGTCTTCACATTGGGGTCAAATTCAGTGCTGTTTGCGTCAGAGAGATTCATGACATGCCGAGCAAACTCTAAGACAGCAATCTGCATTCCAAGACATATACCAAGATATGGAACATTGTTTTCACGGGCATACTTAGCGGCCAGAATTTTCCCTTGAACACCTCTATCTCCAAAGCCACCAGGTACTAAAATGCCATCGGCGCCCTGAAATTAAGTCTCTTTGATAAGAATGATAGAAAGTAAAATGTGCTACAGTAATCATAGAAAACAATTTTTGTAGCAAACTCATCACCTTCAATAAATTCCACGCTGCGTTGTAAGCATCAGGTGCCTAGAACATTTAGCAAGGGCCAATTAAGAAAAGAAAACAGCTCAGATTAATCATGCAGAGTAAGAGGAGACTGCCAAACCTCAATGGAAGTGGAATCCTCAAGATCGGTAGAAGCAACGCGATCAACAACAAGCTTCCTGTGGCAATCGACAGAAGCATGCAAGAGGGCCTACAAAATTTTTGCAATAGACTCAAATATTAGACAGCAATGATCAAATTTAGAAGGTAAAAACTTGTCATTACCATGGTAATCTAGCTCACCTTCAACACGGAGAGGTATGAATCAGATAAGCCAGTGTACTTCCCAACCATAGCAATCCTCACCTGAAATGAGAGCATTAGTCACTCGGACTAAGAATGAAAAGGCCCAAGGTCAACAATCAGTGGGGAAAAAAACTAACAGTATCCTGAAGGGCATCAAATATAGTAGCTCTTGCGACCCATTCATCCAACTTTGGATCCCGAGAAAAGCTGCAAACATTACGAATAAATATCCATTGCCTAGCATAGAAAAAACATACGGACTAGATATGCAGACAAACCTTTCAAGGTTCAGAACTTTAAGAATAGCTTCATGTGCCTTTTGGTCCTACAGGGCACGAATGAGATTCGGTATTAAACATAAATGCAGGGAATACCAAAAATGAATTTACTGCAAAGAAAATGAGTGCCATACCCGTAGCAACAAAGGAATACGCCAAATATTGAAAACATCATACAGAGTGACAATGTTAGCTGCCTGCAGAATACAATTACTCATGAGCTAACAGGAGTGATTAGCAGACAAAGCAAATGAAGCAATCCCTGAAAACGGTTTACAGTTCCATTACCGGCACATGGCAGAACTGAGAGAGTTTTTCCTTCACATTTTGTTCCAAAACCTATTTAATACAAATACGGCTTAAGAAAAATAATGTAAAGAAACCCAAGAAAGTGAAGACTGAAGAGTCTATCAAGATACAGCATAAAGGTAAATGAATTTGTTGACTAACCTTTGTACTACGACAAGCTAAAATATTTGGGGTGAGCCCAAGTCCCCTTAAAGCACGCACACTATGTTGGGTCGGCTTGGTTTTCTACAAGAGCAAATAACACAAACATAGAATAAATATTAGGTAAATGGAACTAAATAGATTTATCCAAATAATGCCATGTAAACGAAATAATAAGTTAATTGACAGTGGAATATAATAAATGAATAAACCAGAGTCTGGCTACCTGTTCACCAACAACATTCAGAACTGGAACAAGACTAACATGCATCAAACAGAAGTTACCAGCACCTGGCAACCAAAGTAATGTCCAAAAGCAGATTGTAAATACGCACTTACTCAGGAAAGATGGGAATACAGTGTTTATGTATCAGTATAACTGTGCAAGTTCCTTACCAACACGATAAGAGAATTGACCCAAAGCTTCGATAAATGGCATCGATTCAATATCCCCTGCAGGAGTTACAACGCAATCAAGCTACAGGAAAATCAGCTCTAAATTGTCTATTGGGACAGCTACCAACCAAAATGAATATTTAAACAATTAATTAGCTCATGCCCACCTACAGTGCCCCCCAGTTCTATCACACAGACATCAGCTGGTCCCTCCTTCCCATCAACTGGCATCATTGCAACACGCTCGATCCACTCTTGTATGGCATTTGTGATGTGCGGCACAACCTTACGGTAAAATTCGTTGAATGATCAGCACTTGAAGAAACATACATCTAGAAGTTGCCAGGACAGACAAAAACAAATATAAGTCCGCACGAGGGGATCCACACCTGGACAGTCTTTCCCAAGTATTCCCCCTTCCTCTCCTTGTCAATAACAGACTGTCATCAACCATAAAAAAGTATAGTAAGAAAAGTGAGAGCAGTTTGTTTGCACGGAACAGAAACTGTACTTACAATGTCACGTATTTGACATGCTATTATTCTTGTATAGCCTGTGGTTAAATAAAAAATATCTTGCGTTCTTAATGTATTCAAGACATAAGACAACGAGTACATCCTTTTCCTTCCTATGCAGAACAAGATATCAACGGCAACATGAATTGAACCATTTCAAAATTGTTCTGGATGTTTGCATGCTGAAGAATGCCGTTAAATAGCTATGTATCCTCCTATGCAATATAGTTAAGACTTATGAATTGAACTGACGAGCTTAAATACATCTACCGCGCCAATTTGCAAACCCAATGCCATACAAATTAAGTTCTGCCAAGGAAAAAATAATTTGCTTGCCTGGTAGATCTTTCCAGTCGTTATATTATTGTCCCGGGTCAGTTTAATATCAAGAAACCTCTCATAATTCCCAAGATCCAAATCAACCTACAAGATGCAGAAGACAACACTCATTCATATGAGCAAATATGCACTAGCCGTTGTAAAATTTGACTTGGTCACATATAAGTACCTCACCACCATCATCTAACACAAACACTTCGCCATGTTCGAATGGGGACATAGTCCCAGCATCAGTGTTAAGGTAAGGATCTGCGTATTCAGATAATGCAAAGAGAACATGTCAACCTCATGAAGACAAAAGCAAGCAACTAGTGCATGCGAGAAAGTATTAGCTGGCTTGCCGCCAACAATTCTACAAGGCAAAATGTACAATCAAACCCAGGTGCAGCAACGGTACAAAGAGTCACAAAGCTACAACAGCAAAAACAAAGCAGGGTTTAGGTGATACTGGATAAGAGAATAACTAGGATCAAACAAAACATGTAATATAACATTGAATTAAGTAAAAGATTCCAATGCGCTAAGGTGGCATCCAATGGTTTGTGACAAGATGATCTCTAAATCGGCATTTCACGGCAACCAATATCTAAATCAGCGTTTGCTAGACCTCCACAGAATAAGGCATCTGATAGACAAAGACAAGGATGGGAGGGAAGACCTAGTCTTTCCAACCACCTTGTTTCCATGGGCACAGCATAGAGGACCAAAAAATTAGGCCAAATTTTAGAGTTGCAGCAAATTTATGCGCATCCAAATATCCAATGAAGCATATTTTGTTCAGATATCTGGGAATTCGTCCATGTAACTTCCACAAATGTTTTATCTCAAAAGGAGGTAAATATATTGGCCACAGATACCTCACGCATAAGTGGTAACCAAAAGTCAGAAGCTTCTAGAACATTAGACCAATCTAGGATGGGTCACCATTGTTTATGGCTCGACCAGAAACTAGGAAAAGAGATGCCCTTTTTTGCTTATAGTGCAAAAGCTAGAGCAGTTGTCCCAGCCCTACTTATCCCCTAATGACGAAGCAATCTCTGGAAAAATATCATAAAAGCCTGTCTCTCGCACGCACGCAAGACAAGATTAGCAGGCTAATCAACATCACATCCATTCCTACACCACAACCCCCTAAAACCCTGGGCTGAAACGGCAATAGCACTAGGCTGAAGGTTCGAAAGGGGGACTTTTCACCAAACTTAACCAGGATTCGCGGGGCCTCCCCGCACCTACTCCCACTCCGACCCGGGGCCGGCCTTGAGCCGCACGAATCGCTTCAAAATCAAATCTTTCGCCGGAAACCGGACTGAGTGCTCAAAGCCGCCCGCAAAATCGTCCCCGAGAAACACCCCCAAGCCGCGCCTTTTTCGGGCCGCCCCGCCCGGAAGGGAGATTTTTGAACCAGAGGGAAGAACAGAAAAAAAATGTCGCGCGGCGGCGGGCACGCACCGATCTTGATGGACGTAATGCGGAGGCCGCAAGCCTTGAGGACGACGCCGATGCTGCTGGCAGTGACGCCCTTGCCGAGCCCGCTCACCACCCCGCCGGTGACCAGCACGTACTTCATCTCGCCGGGAGTCTCGGGCCAATCCCGCCGCCTGAGTCCTTCTGGTTCGGCCGGACTGTCGCGCGAGTTCTTGGCCAAATACCACAGCCAGGCGGAGGAGGAGGAGGAGGAGGTTTTATGAGGGGTGGGACGATTCGGCAGGGGAGAAGGAAGGAAAAGGCAGCTAGGAAGGCAACGGAGAGGCAGGGGATAGAGGGAGGAGGGCTTTGGATTATTTATACTCTCAAATCTCTCTCCTTTTTTTTTTTTTTTTTTGCCTTTTTATTAACTTCTCTCTTTGAGAGTTTTTTTGGGAGGTTAGTTTAACTGTAGTTATTTTGGTGGTCTGTTTTGGAGTTGTTTTGGAGCTTATACAATAGTAGAGAACTACTATCTATATATATTTTTTATATCACCTAAAAATAAAATTTAAAAAACTTATACAATAGATGGTATCTTAATGTTGTCTTTATGAGGTTCTATAATATTTTAATTATGATATTGAAAAGTGTTTATTATAGATAATAACTCATGTAATGGTGTTTTATGCTGTATATATATATGGTCTTTTATGCAAAAGTCTTACGTGGTAAAACATAAATAGTTGACGTCACGCTATTTTAATGCTCTTATGGGGTTTTCTATTCGTCAAGTGATTAAAAGTGTGCTCTTTCAGCAGCTCATGGATGAAGTTCTAACCACACTCGTTAATCTCTCACTTACTATATGAGCACACACCTCACCAAGGTTGTTAACATCACAATCATAGTTTGCAATCATAAATATTAGTCCAATACGACTTAAATCTCATCCCGAGTTGTTCTTGCTAGAACCTCGGTAGAATCACAGAATTACACATCATATAACATTATGAAATATTTAGGTGTTTGGCTGTGTCATATCACTCAATTCAAGAACTAAGTAGTTAATTAATACTTTACTATAAGATTCGGAGGTTTTTGAATAATAAAAATTAATTTAATTATTTATTTATTTTACTCTTTATATAAAATGGTAAGGTATGGTTGATAATATTACTATTTTAGTCCTAGCTCCCAATGGCGTACGTAGAATCAAAACCGCGATTCTAGTCATGAATAAGGTGCACATTTATTAATAAATTAGATGTGAAATGACCAAATAAGCACTCATGTCACTTATGGAGTACACGGTAAATTGGAAAAATAATGTGATTTTGGTGAATCAGGTTGGATCTTATATTCTCCCGCTCGATCCTAAAATACGATCCTACCAAGTGTCTGATTCGATTCATGATCAGAATTCTCACAACCTTTTCCCACACCCTATGACAAAGGTTAAAAACATATAACTTTTTCTAACCTCAGCAAATAGTAAATTTAAGTTTAGTGAACCTCGTACAAAATATAAAGACAAAAAAAATTCCCAACGACCTACATAAAATAAAATAAACCTAAGTAAACTCCTAGAAATACCGAAATAAATTGGGGGCCGGTAATTGTGAGGATATACATTAGTTGCGAGAAGATGTTTTCTCTTACAATTTTGGTAGTTTTTGGGAAGAAAAATTGAGAGACTTAGTAAGACATACATGAGGAATTGTGTTCTCGAGTATCTTTATACTATTTCTTTTTCTTGCGCGTGTTTTCTTTGTTTTTTTAGGCGTCACTAATACAAAACACTTAACAGATGTGGTTCTATTTATGTCGGTTTTTTTGGAACCGACACAAATAAAGTTTTTGTGTCGGTTCTAAAACTCAAAATGGCGGGAAGGCTATTTGTGTCTGTTCTAACTAAAAACCGACACAAATAATGCATTATTTGTGTCGGTTCTAGCCAAAAACCGACACTAATAATAGTCCTATTATTTGTGTCGGTTCTAACCAAAAACTGACACTAATAATAGTCCTATTATTTGTATCGGTTCTAACCAAAAACTAACATTAATAGTAGTCATATTATTTGTGTCGGTGCTAGCCAAACACCGACACAAATAGTCCAATTTTATGTGTAAGTTCTAGCTAAAAACCGACACAAATAGTCTTCCTATTATTTTTGTTGGTTCTAGCAAAAAACCGACACAAATAGTCTGTGTCTCTATGTGATAGTAAAACGGCCATAACTTTTAACTCGTAACTCCGATCGAGGCGTTCTTTGGCTTGTTAGAAAGATAACGAGAAACTCTATCCGAAAATCAGTAGACCTTTCAATTATTTACTTGTGTGAGTTCGAGCACGGCGAAAGAATTCAACCAAAAACATCGTTTAAGACCTCGAAATGGTCTCCGAAGTTTTGTACCTATTTTGGAGTACGACAACACTAAAATATATCCCAAACCGTGTTTGCAATATGAGAACATTAAAATTGGGTTCCAGGTGCTCTACAGGGTTAAGAGGAGAAGAACGTGTTATATATGACATGCGATCACGCCTGCAATAAAGCACTAGATCCTGTAAGAATTCCGAAGTTTAGCGTGCTTGGGTGAGAGTAATTCTATGTTGAGGTTCTAGCTAAAAACCGACACAAACAATACTATATGTGTCGGTTCTAGCAAAAAACCGACACAAATAGTCTTATTAGTGTCGGTTTGAAAACCAACACTGATAATCTCCGATTATTACTGTCGGTACATCTGTGTCGGTTTGAAAACCAACACTGATAATCTTCGATTATTACTATCGGTACATCTATGTCGGTTTGAAAACCGACACTAATGTCGATTTCCGAACTGACACAAATGAGATTCTCTGTAGTAGTGCGTAAAGTTGGTTGTGAGATTGTTTTTTCTTACAAATTGTTTAACGAGAGACGATTAAAAAAAAAAGTTCACGAGGCAAAGGGCATATCAACACCCTTATGCATGGAAGATTTGCAGCCCTCCCAGCCACCCACGTCAGTTTCCTCCCAATTTGCGAAAAAGTCCCTCCATTTTCTTCAAATTACGGATAGGTCCCTATAAAATTACAAAAAGGTCCTTTGTGATTTTTTTGTGAGAGCAAGAAAATCGTTTTCAATTTGCGTTTAGGTCCCTCGGTTCGTTACTTTACGAAAAAGCCCTCCGCTAAATACAAATCTCGAATGAGCCATTTTCTAATTTTTCAGGATGGCGATCAGATCCAAAAATATAACAAATAGGTCCCCGCGCCTTACGTACAGGTCTTTTCTCCGTTTTTTGTGAAAAAAATATTTTCGTCAAAAGAAATATGTATACATCTCTATCTCTAAACTTTTCCCCCAACCCGATCTCTAATATTTTTCGGAACGTGTATTATTACTCGGTCAATGCATAGAGCGTTAAACTCGACGAAAGAAGGTTGGCAGCTCTAATATTTTTCGGAACATGTATTACCCGTTGAATGCATAGGGTGTTAAATTCGTCATCTTTGATTTTTTTTTGCAACTCGATCTATTTATACTTTTCAAAACATGTATTATTACCCAGTAAACGCATAGGGTGTTAAATTCGGCATCTATAATTTTTTGACAACTTGAAATCTAATATTTTTCTGGAACGATGTCTAATATTTTCCAAAACATGTATTATTACCCGGTGAACGCATAGGGTGTTAAACTCGGCATCTATATTTTTTTTTTCAACTCGAAATCAAATATTTTCTGAAAAATGTATTATTCATTTTTTTTTTGCGAAAGGCCCATTGTTGCGGAAATTCGTCGACGGTTCCTACCTAGTGTATTTTTTTAAAAAAAAACCCAAGCAAAAAAAAAACCTTAGATCTTCCTACCTTTTTTCAAAAAGAAAACTTGGATCAAATTTCGCACGGCGCGGCAACGCGCACAACCTTGCCTAGTTATCTTTATTCATTTAGTTTTTCTTGTCTTGTCTGTGGTTTTTGTTTCTATTATGTATGGAGAGAGAATTATCTAGGTGTTACAAACTTTAGTTACTTTTTGGAGAAGAAACATAAAGGGTTGGTGGCATATACATGATAATTTGTGTGATTTGACTATCTTTATAAATATTTAGTTTTCTTTTACTTGCAAAGAGAAAATCGTTCGATAGTTTGATCAGCTATATACATGAGGATCTGTATGGATTTTATTCATACTAAGTCAGATCGCGTGTGATGTCGTGCCGTGTAAAATTTGGTTCGATGTTCTTATTACAAAAAAAATGTAATCTCGATTTTCTCAGTGGTATTTTTTAAAAATTTGACTGGCTAGGAGCCATCGGCGAATTTGTGTAACCATAGGGTTATCTATGCCAAAAACTGTTGGACCTGTTTATGAATTTGCAAAAGCAAAAACGTAATTTCATTTTCCTTTCTGGTGTTTTTTTTAAAAAAAAATTAGCTGGCTATAAATTGTCACTAAATATGCGCAACCACGGGGAAAGATCTATCCGTGATTGCAAAACAATCGATGAAGGACCTGTTCGTGAATTTGCGAAAGCAAAAATCGTAATTTCGGTTTCCTTGGTGATTTTTTTTAAAAAAAAGGCTGGCTATGAACCATCGCCGAATTTGCGAAACCACGGGGAAGGACCCATCCGCAATTGCAAAAAAAAAACACTAGAGGACTCATTCATGAATCTACGAAACTACGGTTTTTTTGCAAAATAGCCATTGTAAGGACCAAGACGTAATTTTAGATTTCACAGAGGGTTTTTTCACAAAAAATGATGCAACATATGGACAACCTAGGAGGGCTCCAATTCCACCGGCTTTATGTATACAATTGCAAAAAAGTAGATGATTCTCTTGCAAATACGATGGCGTGGCATATGTCTGCTTCCAGGAACTCTCCCAATCTTAATAAAAGTAGTATATGTATTATTCGAAAATTTTTGTATTTGATATAAGATTTGACCTGTATTCACAAAACGATACAACACTTTCGCATATTTATAGAAAAGCCGCTCATACCTGGAAATTAAAATTCCGTTTTTGAATACCCAGAAATTTAAATTCCGGTTATGGCGTATTTGGATTTTTAAATACTGGGTATTGCGTATTTTAGAATTTAAAATTCACATACCCGGATTTTGAAAAACCGAGTATGCATACCTGGAATTTGAGAATCCGGTTATGCCATACCCGGAATCTCAAAAACCGGGTATGGGGCTGACGTGGCGTACTACAATAGTACTGTGTATGTAGTTCGGCCGAAGGAAAATCTTTTTGACCTAAATACGTAACTATTGTTTGCTTACCTGTAGTTGCAACCGAAGTACGCCACGTCAGCCCCATACATGGATTTTGAAAATCCGGGTATGGCATAACCGGATTATCAAATTCCGGGTATGCATACCCGGTTTTTCAAAATCCGGGTATGTGAATTTTAAATTCTAAAATACGCAATACCCGGTATTTGAAAATCCAAATACGCTATAACCGGAATTTGAAATTCTGGATATTCAAAAATGGAATTTCGAATTCCAGGTATGAGTGAGTTTTCTGTAAATACGTGAAAGTGTTGTATCGTTTTGTGAATACGGGTCAAATCTTGTATCAAATACAAAAATTTCTGTATTTTTTAGATATACACATGAGAAAATCTCATTCGAGAAGGACTTAGGAGGAGATGAGAAGAGGGGAGGGGCATATTCGACATTTCAGTGTCCTCTCTAAGAAATATTATTTTAATTAGCGAAGTATGCTTTGCAAATGTACGTGATTTTGAAGTGTTCATCGAGTGTTTCAGCAAATACAGTGCGATGTACGTGAGCCGATTTTGCCAATTAATTCTTTATGGACCGACGAGCGCATTGCTTCTGTTCAACCTCTTTTTCCTTACTCAAACTGTGGCTCTTCGTTGGAATCCTCATCCTTCCTAGTCACGAACAGCACATGCTGACGTGCATACAGATACCCTTTCCAACCTAAGCATCATTGCAAACAATGTCGACCGTGTGGGTAATGTCGACGTAATGAGTAGCATGTTCTCAAGTTCTCAATAAGAAAATTTTTATTGAAATGTTAAGCAACTCTCACTATGTGTATAGTAGCTAGTATTTATGCATCATGCATGACGACTCGATCAATAGCTAGTTAATTGCCGGCTAGCTAGGATATTGATTATTTAACATACATATTATAGCTCTCTGAAACTAGAAAATCATTCATATGGAAGTATGCCTGGCACGATGATTTCAAACGATCGAACTTAAGCCATATTCAGATATAATTTTTGAAACCTTTAGTTTTAGGGTGTGTACCCATCTATAACATTAAAACGAAACACATATCTTTTAAAAAATATACTTAAACTCAATAATTTTGAACGAATTAGATCACATGCTCTGCTGCTTGTTAGAGTACTATTAACTAGGATAATTCATCCAGTGTGCTGCACACTGTGTGCAAGAGTCTAGCTACATGTGTAGCTAGCCAATTTAGTAGCCTGCCCGTGTATCGTACGTGCCACACTTTGCTGCGTAGACATAGTTGCTGTAGCTAGGAACGAACCAATTATGCATGGCTCCCTGAAGTTAAGGGCAGTGGCAGGATGCCTGTCCGGAGCTCGTGAGGACATCTCCAGAACGTGCATGCATCTGGGGAGAAAAAGGCTGCAGTTTGTTTTGTACTATTACACTTGGCAATGTCCCATAGGTGGAAGCCAAAAGAATAGAAAAGGCTGAAGTTGGAGCGCTGGATACCAAAAGGTGCATAACTTTTGTATTACCTAAAAAAACTAACTTTTGTGTCGCCCTTTATTTTTGTCCTTAGCAGATCGAGTTCAGTGGGTTCATAAAAATATTTGCACAAACGTATTGTATGTGTATTGAACTGAATAATGGGCCGTGTCATTTTTTGTTAGCCCTTGGCATGATCAGCTCCGTCACTACTGCAGAAAATATCATCACAGACGGTTTGGAATCGTCTGTAACTATGTGTCAATGATAATCGTTGCATAACCGCCTGTAAAAATACACATCACAGACGGTTCTATCCACAAACCATCTGTGATATGCATAAAACCGACACTGCTTTAGCACTACTAATAAACATAATGCGTCCTAGTAAATATTACTCTCACCCAAACACGCTTAACTAATCGTCTGTGATGTAAACCGATATCACAGACGGTTTTAATATAAAACCGTCTGTGATATCTGTTTATATTACATACGGGTATAATTAACAACCGTCTGTGATAGGTACATTGACGGTTGGACTATAGAACTATCAGTGTTGTTTCATATTACAGACGATTTTTGAAAACCCACTTTCCATCGAGCCGTGCTGTACCAGCCCAGCACAGCACCAAAGCCCAGTTCTAGTTTTCAATATGCATCGCCTTCTTGCCAGGATAAGTGAATCGTATGTTCTGCAAAAGTAAAGAGTAGTAAGAGTTTACCTCATCAATATAACTGTACAAATCTCACCGTATAATAAGCGGCAACCATATATTATTGCACCGATTTTAATAGAAACAAAACAAACAAGTACAAATTAATGATATACAAATTGCCGCGCATCGTGTTCTTCCAGTGGCGGACACGGAACTAAAATCAAGCCTAGACATGTGGACAATGAGTAGCATGCACAGTCAAGTCTATGTATGCATGCAAAAGCGCTAAAGACTTCAAAACTACACGAATGAATTCCAATCATGAACCAAAACAGTATCACTGCCAATTTTTAGAGAGAGTAGCACTGCCAATTTTTAGAGAGATGGTAGCTAGCACTGCCAGTTCCAAGCACGACTTATCTACATTGCACCGCTGCTCAATGCCTTAAGCCTTGCCAAAGATGCAGTTCGTCTTCTCAGGCAACGGCAAGCCTACGAGACCTCTCCAAGCGGCCCCAAAATCCAAGCCTGGGCAGTTGCCCTACCATCCTGGCCTATTGTTTGGGCCCCGCCCTCGATGTTCTATACTTCTATTATATCAATTTTATGGCATAGTGTCCTAGTCTCATGCTGTGAAATGAAAAATGTCTTCGATCTGCCTAATTGCTACATTGCAGCGTGCTTCAGCACTTCGATGCAAACTAGTAGCAAATGTAATTTTGTTAGTCTCTGTACACACGCGCACAAGCATTGCGAGGCTCACATAAATACTGATTTTCATGGCTCACGGTTGCTACCTTATGTAAACTTGTATTAGCTACGTTTACTAATAATGATAATATCTTAATAACAGATGTTTCGTTCCAAAAGCTCAAAAAATATGTACAAGTAGCAATCTTTAGAACAAATTTAAGTAGATTAGTAATGCACATAATGATAGAGATAGTAGAAGGCTACCAATGGTGCGACAATCGGAACCGGTGTTCCAACCCCTTCGCGCGCCCTACTGTAGATCTACCACTGTCACTAAGGCATGAGTATTTTAGCCACGGGTAGAGGTGCGCGTCTGGGTTGTGCTTTCATGGGTCGGCCCAAGGCACGGCCGTATGGCCCGGTCTATAGCACGACCCAGCACGAAGGTGGGCCGTGTCAGGCAGGTATGGAACTGTTCATCGGGCCGTGTCGGGCTGAGGAACCTGGCATGGGCGGCCCGGCACAACACAATTGTTTGGGCCGTGCCGTCTTGATCAAGCATGTCGGCTGAAGGCACTCCCGAAGACGGGTGGCACGCCCGGCGAGCAGTGCAGAGAACGGAGATGCAAAACATGGTGCAGCGTACCTGGGAGCCGAGCCGAGCCGCACCGTAGTGCCATGATCGGGTCGCCGCCTCACAACCATGCCGTCCCCACCTTGCAGCCAAGCCAGGCCCACTGTGCTCCGTCGAACCGGCCCCACCGCGCCCGCCGTGCGCCACCTCGCAGCCAAGCCAAGCCCACCGCGCCGTGCACCAAAAGGGAGGGAAGGGGTAGCCGTGAGCCATTTGCTGGGAGAAAGGGAGGGTGAGAGGGTCGGCACCGAGGAAGGGAGGGAGGGGGCGTCGGCGCCGGGGAAGAGGGGGAGGGAAGGGGTGCGCGGGCGCCAGGGGAAGGAGGGGGTCATCTGCGCTGGTGGAGACTAGAGAAGGGAAGCGGCAGGAGGGGTGGCCGAGGCCGTGTTGGTGGAGAACAAAGGGGGCGGGGAAAAAGAGGGGGAAGGAGAAAAAAATGGAGGGAAAAGGTGAAATAGGGAAAAGAAATAGGTGAAAAAAAGAAGAAAAGGGGAAGGAGAGAAAATAAATAAAAATTGTAAAATTGAAGTAATTAAATAAAATTATGAACACTTAAATATTTTGACTCTGAGAGAGACATGCGAGGGAGATTGAGAGAGACGGACGAGAGAGATGGAGAAAGATAAGCGAGAGAGAGAGAGAGAGAGAGCTGAGAGAGAGCTGAGAGAGACGGAGAAGAGGGAGCTGAGGAGACGGGCGAGAGAGATTAAAATAGATGGGTGAGAGAGAGGGAGGGAGCTGAGGAGACGGGCGAGAGAGATTAAAATAGATGGGAGGGAGCAATGGACAAGAGAGTGTTGAGAGAGATGATTGAGAGAGCTAAGAGAGATTGAGAGAGCTAAGAGAGATTGAAAGAGAGATAGCTGAGAGAGATTGAGAGAGATGGGCGAGAGAGAGATTGAGAGATAGTGTTGAGAGAGACCTGAGAGAGATTGAAAGAGACAGACGAGAGAGAGCGGAGAGGATTGAGAGAAATGGGCGAGAGAGAGAGAGAGAGAGAGAGAGATAGAGCTGAGAGATTGAGAGAGACGACGAGAGAGAGGAGAGAGTTGAGAGAGATTGTGAGAGACAGTGAGAGAGAAGAGAGCTGAGAGAGATTGAGAGAGACAGGTGAGAGGGAACAACTTATTGCAAGGTACAAGTCTTTGTACTAAGGAGCATTGTGTGACTGTATTGCATTGTCACTCTATAGCCATTCAAGAATCAATAAAATTTAGTTCATTTTCCCCTAATATTTGTGTTCATTACCTTAGCTCCATGCATCTCCAGGTCCTTTCGTTTCGTTGCAATAGTGCACATGGGTTGGGCCTGGATCGGCACGGCACAAAGCACAAATGAGCCATGCCTGGGTTTGCCGAAGGTGAGTCGGGCCAGCACAGCATGGCACGACGGGCCGTCGTGACTTGGCACAGTTCAAGCCCAAAGCATGATGGGTTTGTGCCGGACCGGCCGGACACGGCACGATGCCCACCTCTCGCCACGGGCAAACAAGCACCAGGGATTTGGATGTCTTTCTCTCCCAAACGCTAATTAAGTTGAAATTAAGAAGCTATTGTAACGTTTTACTAACCATAAATTAAGATTTTAGGCCCTATTTCAAACATGAGAAAATTTCCAATTCCTATAAAAGTTAAACTGTTTCATAAAAAAATCATGTATTCCAGACCTTAATTAGATAGCTAAACAAAACCGTGAAATGGAGATGGAGCGGATCCCTATCCTATGTTGGGAGTAATAGTCTAGTCGGTGATCGGTGGCTGGCAAGGTTCCAAATCTCGGCGAAATTTTGGAAATTTCGGTTGAGATTTCAGATTTTGGACCCCCCCCTCGCGATCCTAAATCTAGGTCGGATTAAAAAAATTAAAAATGCTACAGTATCCATCCAATTCTCAGTGAGATCTCAGTGATTTCGGCCGAAATTTTGGTGATATTGACTGGATTTCAATTTTTGTTGGCGGGATTTGAATGGATTTATGGTCAAGACCATGCACAAAAAATTTCAAATTTTTTTGATGTGTTTTTGACCATTTTTCGGTCAGTTCACTTTGAGCTGCACATGCTCTGTGAAAATCTTGACATTAGAAACAATTTGAGGATTGTTCAATTTGAGGTGATATTGTTTTGACTTTAAAAACTTTTAGACTTTTTATTTTTTGAAAACTAATTTCTTCTTAGAGATGGTATTGTTTCAATGGTGCGATCGGTGCAACTTGGTCAATCATGCCTCTCTTTATTGATCTTATGATGCTTTGAAAACTAATTCCATTGTAGAAATATTCCTAATAAGAGTGCCATGATTCTTGATGTCTTTATATTGTTCTTTGAACGTCAACATTTTTCTTCGTATTATACCATAGTGACTATGTATCGATTGAAGCATGTGGCTCCCCTTTATCATTGAAGTTTCCTAGGGAACTTTATTTTACTACACCAATATTCATTTTACCAAGAGGGTGTCTATAAATTTACTTGTGTTCTGTATAATGAAGCCCGAAAACATGTTGTTCATGTTTCATATTGCACCTATCCTAAAAGTTGAACGACACTTATTACTAGTATAGATGTAAATGGTATTTCATAAAGTTAAATTATTATAATAACATAACCATTTTATTATTTGTCAGTACTTCTGATCAGCAAACTATTCTCCCTCCAATCCTCCATGATGTTGACATTTTGAGGATCAGCTTTGCTCCATATAAGAAAAGCCAACAACACTAAATGCAGAGGTACTGAAGAATCTATTTGACTGGTGAGTCTGTTGGGTTTGGTCTCCTAAGGTTTTAGAAAACTTGTTTCTCTGTATACCTGCTAGGGATGGAACTGGTACGGATATTTTCCGACCGACCGACCGACCGAATTGATTTGGATGATGATTTGGATAGTTTCACAGATATCCAGTTGATTTCTCGGATAAGGATATGGATACAGATAATTTACATGGATACGAATATGGATATGGAACACTGATTATCCGATGGATACGGAATATCCGAGTTTTTGTTCGGATAATATCCGAATATGATATACGGATATTATCCGAATAACACATTTCAGAATAACACATTAACAATTTAACATGTTTCATCGTTTGTAGACTGGGGTCTAAATTGGATGACAATAAATAATGTGTTTATGTGTGCTAGATGCTAATTTGGAGATATTTTGGTAAAGGTGGTACATAAATTGGCAATTGGCGTTTCGGGAGGCTACTTAGGATTCAAGAAGATATGCCACCGCAAATCATTTGGTTCAATTATTGTAATGGGGTACATTGTTACTCACAGAGTCACATGTATGACAAGCTAGGGATAAAAAGGCAAAAAAAAGACATACAAATATATTTCTTTTGGAATTTTGAATTTAAATTTGGACCGATTTTGGAAAAAAACTGAAATTGGATTTTAAAATATCCGACTAATATTATTCGTATCCATGTTGATTCCGATCCGTATTCGATCTGTATTCGTAACCGATATTATCCTGTATAATTCGTATTCGATTCTGTATTCGATACTATTCGTATTCGATTCTGTATTCGATAAAAAATACGGATATGGATATGAATAGGACGATATTCGACCGTATCCGATCCAATCACATCCCTAATACCTGCTACTTATATGTGATGCCAATGCTAAGAGTTTTTCACATATTCACAATATCAATATTAGCACTATCATAATTTTTTTAAAACTCCTTAGACTTGATCAACCTCTCAAAATTTTATGAGAACATTAGTAATACATTAGAATCATTCATCAAAAAATTTAAAATTTTCTAACATGGTTTGAACTATTTTTTCATTCAGTTGAAATATGTCGGCCAGTCTTCAGTAGCATTGTTCGAATTTTTGAAAATTCCTCAAGATTGATCATCTGAAAATTTCATGTTAATATTATGGATGTGTTAGGATCATCCACAAAATTTTCAAAAGTTTTTAACGAGGTTTGCACCATTTTTCATTAAATTGAAATTTGTCGGTCAGCTTTTTTATCAGGATAGTGGCATTGTTAGATTTTTAAAAAATCCTCAGGTTTGATAATCATCTGAAATTTTTATAGGAACATTAGTGATGTGTTAAGACCATTCAAAAAAATTTTCAAAAATTTGTGATGTATTTTTGACTATTTTTCGATCGATTCAATTTGGACCGAAATCTCGGATTACCCGATTAAAAAACCAAATTTGGAATTTGATTTTTGGATTTCATCTAAATTTTATTTAAAATTCCAAAATCTCATTGAGATTTTAATTTTCAGCCGCTTCCGAGATTTATACCAAATGAAATTTGAAACTTCGGTGGCTGGTCGACCACGCACTCGCGTCGCGTGGTGCTGGTCGTACAGCATGCGGCGAAGCTGCTGACGCAAAAATATGTGAGTCGAACCAATCCAATCGTGCATGCAGCATTCCCGGTGCATGTCCGCATGCGTGCGGTGCGACCAGTGCCTGCGATCCCGCGTACAGTACCTGTACTACGCGGGTGGAGACTGCAGCGCTACGTGCCACGAATCCCGAGGCTCCTCACATGCATGATGCCATGCCCTGACGATGACATGCGGTCAGTCTGTCGTAGATAGACAGATCGACACATGCTTGATTGGTCTTTTGGACCGTGGTGGTCAGCGCCCTGTGTATATACTCCCTCTGTTCCACAAAGAGTGCATTTCTAGGATTTTTAAGACAGATTAGTGTGCAAGGTAAATGACCAATGTGACCCTCATTACTCCATACACAAGCATGCTGGTGCTTCGGTTTCCACAAGCACTTAAATGAGCATGCATACACTTACAGCTGGGCCCTACGGACTAGAAATGCACTCTTTGTGGGACAAAATTTGAACACTAGAAATGCACTCTTTGTGGGACAGAGGGAGTACTCCCTAGTTAAGTTTGTAGGGTTTGCATTTTCTTTTGACCCGTAGAAAAGTACTCCCTCCGTCTCACAATAATTATCAAAGTAGTTATAGTTCTCACATTCCAATACAATTTTAGAGACAACATAACATTTATACCCTTCATCAATGCAACCATCTGTTTAGCTAATCTGTTCAGCTACTCCTTCCGGTTTCATATTTTCTGTCGCTGGAGCGTTATGTAATTTGGTTGAAAATTACTGCCGTTGGACCATTCTGCATTTAGTGACACCAGATTTCCAAAGCATGCAAAGCTCTGCATATACACATAACGATCAGGTATCCTTGCTTTGAGAATTGGGATCACACCATTTCCAAACTATTTAATATGGTCACATTAGAAAATTAGCATTCTATTAATCACTCATTGGTATGTGAGATTATGTTTAAAACGATAGGAAATATGAAACCGGAGGGAATACCTTTTATTAATCACAAAGGGGATGAATTAAATGAGGCTAGACAAGTTATTTTCCACGTCTCCTTATTTTGTGTGAATTTAGCTAGAACTATAACCATTATGAAACGGGGGAGTAGATATTAAAAATAATTGTATTATTTTTAATTATTATTTTTAAGCACTATAAAAATATTGGTATATCTGAATATTTATTAAAGATATAAAAAAATATTACACTAATTTATATTATAACATGAGTTACGCCTTTATGAAAAAATCATTAAAAAATACCTCGTGTTCCTTAGATGGAGGAGCAGTTGTAAACACGCGGGCGACCAGACCGGGCCGAATATTTCATCGGGATCGGGATATACTATTACCACTAGCCACGCATTGCTAGCACGCTGCACAAGGGAAGAAAACTTCACAGCACATGCATGAGCCATACGGTCACGGGTTTAGTAGAATAAAACTAAACAAATTTTATAGTACATTATACTGGTAGTATATAGTGTGTAGTAGAAATTAGATCTAACGTTAATTTGTTAAGGATATTTCTACTACTGTACTATCAAATGAAGTATAAATAAACTTTAGTTAATTTGATCCAATGGATCGAAAAGAATGAATGGTTCATATTCAATTTAGTGTACTGTAAAAGAGCTCTAAAACTATCTTAGTTTACTATTAGTTTGTACACGTTAACTTTGTTTTATGTAAAAGAGTGAGAAAAAAAGAGAGAAGAGAGCTAGATCTTAGTAGCCAGTGTTGCACAGGAGCATAGATAGATTATTTATATACAAAAGAGAAGAGGTAGTTATTGCACATCATCTAGAAATAATCTTTAATGATAGTTATTGTACAAACTAATTTTTTACTTACTCTAGATGATATGAATAATAGATAGAGTAAGTAGTAAGCTTAGCTATTATACTAGCTCTAGTTAGCTTCTTCTACCATGCTCATGCACGTACGTGGGTACGCACTATTAATTGCACTGATACTGTGGTACATGCATCCACAGCTTGGTAAAAACTGGGTGCTACAACATGACTGAGAGTAATAGCACTGGTTCCCACACTAGAGCCTACTTGTAGTTTGGGGTAATATGGGATAATTAAGAAGGAAGTTTGAGATAGGAAAGAAGAACCTGGAAAGGAAGGAGAAGAATCAAGGATCAGGGAAATAGATAATTCTATTCTCATCATCTATCTCATAAGTTTCACTTGGCTTATAAAGAGCTAAGTCTCATGTCCTACGAACCCGTACCCAAAAGGTTTACATGGGCTCAGTCCAAATTAATGATCCACATGCAGGGTTCACCTTTTTGTTTTAGCGAAAAAATTTGATAATCGCTAATATGACACCCCAGAATGTGATATTTTAGAATTCGACATTTCGATACGACTTTATAGCGAGTTTTTGGGCCATTTCCGGGTGTTTGGGCCTCTCTGGGGGACTTTGGGCCTTGGGGGTTGAGTTGGGCCTCCAGTGGAAGGGTTTGGGCCCAAGGGGGGACTTTTGGGCAGCTAAACCTAGCCCCTACCCCTTGGTGCGCCCCCCACTCCCCTCTCCCTCAACCCTAGCCGCCACCTACCCCTCTTCCCCCCATGCGCCTCCCCCATTGCCTCCCCTAGCCGCCACCTTGCTCCTTCCTCCCCACCACCTCTAGCTGGCCCTAGGCGAGCTCCACCCCCACCCCTTGCTGCCACGCCATTGCCCTCGCCATTGGGGAGCTCCACGACTAGAGGATTCGGCGGGATTGGCGCGCGGAGGAAGATCAGGCGATCGGGAGGTGTGTTCGTCGGATTCTTCGTTCGTCTGGCTAGGGGTAATCCTTGGGGATGGTCTAGGTGCTGTGCTAGAGGATGTTTTGGTGTTGTTAGATCTAAAGGTGGTGTTGCGATTGGATAGATTTGATGAAAACTAGAGATTGCATAGTATTCTGCTTCGGGCAGATTGGGCACACAACCTAGGGTTTGAGTTTTCGCCACTTTAGGGTCGGAATTTGGTCGGCCGCCTGTTGAGAACATCATAACTAGTCGGTAAGGTCGGTGAGAAAGTTATGACTAATCCGGAGCGCCATTGAGTAAGACCTACCCCGTGATTCCATCCACGTGGTGAGTGAAAGCGAGGAGTAGGCACCCTCCATCTACGAGATGTAAGGGGGAAAGAGGGTGCACGCCGACGGGTGTACACTCGGCAATACCGGTATGTGCTTCGAGGAGACATGTGCAAGTCAATGGCGCAACCATTTACTCCTACAAACCAGTAAAATGACGAAATCAAACACCATTTACTCCTACAAAGCCATAGAACTTCAGCCCTGACAACCAAGTCTGGCATAATGCCGCAATAACTCTTTTGACCTCGGAGAAAGACAAACACATGAATAAATTGAATGCTTCTCCCCATAAAGCAATCAACAAACTAAGCATCAAAGCTGGAAAGGCGACCAAAAGAAGCACAACACTAGACTCTTCTTCTTCGTCTTCAACCAAGGAAGACAAAACCACATACCGCATACGGAACAATCCGCGAAAATCCAAGACCAAACACTTTTCTTTTGATTTCAATCGACTAAAAACCAAGAAGACCAACCAAAACCGACCGTCAGAATGGTGAAAAGCATCCGAAGGAAACCACCATCAACTCTTCTATTTGTCTCCAGCCAACTACCCGATCTACGATAGAAAAGGTAAGCACTCTTTCCCTACAAGGGGTTAATAGTTCTTCGGTGATGGCTTTAACCGGCCATACTGTCAAACCACACCCTTACTATTAACAAAAGTGGTGACCGAAACCCTTCGGCACCACAACCCCACTTTATCACCACAACAAGCACAATTCAATCATTTATCTCAGACATAGCAACATGGATTATCAAATGAAGCATTCAACATCAAAGCTTAAATACAACATTTAAGCCTAAAGGAACGATACCCATACCCTTTTCTACTGTGCATCCATGCGTGTCAAATTTTAGATTAGTTATACCATTTTTTTTTTTTTGCAAGTTTTAATGTTGCTATCCTATGATAAAATTTTAGTTAAAACCTAAGCCATGTTTCTAAGTTATCCCACATCACATTTTAGTTGTAACCTAAGGTATGACACTAAAAATACACATTCCAAGGACCTACAACCTGGCTCTGATACCAACTGTAACACCCCGGCATCTAGCATGCCTGAATGCTACCAAACATAGGCTAAACAACATCTAAATACCATAAATTAAGGTAAATTACAGCAAAGGAGCAAATGCTAAAAACCGAAATTTCGGCAGCATCTCCTTTGTTTTAACATGAATTGAAGGAACATCAACAGCATAGCAATATATGGCAATATAAGAGGTATCTAAAATAGCAATAATTAAAGGCATGACAGCAATATAAGTCTAATCCCAAGCATTCAATGTCTCCATGAGCCAAACGAACAATAAGACTCTCATATCGCAAAACTAAACCATAAATCAATATACATCACACTTAATGTATTATCAAGACCCAATTGAGTGACTGTGGGAACAATTGAGTGACGCTACGTGTAGAAGTGTGACTAATTCTCTTCCCCGCATGCCGATCTCATGGTACCTAAAACAACAAGAAAGCACAAGCGTGAGTTCAACACTCAGCAAGCATATTGCAATGGTACACAAAAACAATTACATGGCTATAACAACTCATATCATGTCTTTCATCTCATTCATGATCACATATCAATATCATCACCGTTATGTATGCAATGCGATGCGATGCTCATGTCTCCTTGGAAACTCATACCGGTATGGTTGAGTACACACCCGTCGGCGTGCACCCTCTCCCCCCTTCCATCCCGAAGATGGAGGGTGCCTACTCCTCGCTTCCAAACACCGCGGTGGATGGAATCACGATGTAGGACTTACTCATTGGCTCTCCGGAATAGTCATAACTTTCTCACCGACCTTCCCCGGACTAGTTATGACTTTCTCACCGCCCGGGCCATGTATCATGCCACGTATGCAAACATGCCAACATCATAATTAACTTGTACATTAACATATGGCATCATAACATAATAAGCATACTCATCATATCAATGGCAATCATTAAAGAATGGCAAGTGATCATATCATATAATCAATTTCATCTAGTCTCAACTAGCAACCAACAAACCGCTATCCATTACAATACACTTGCCTCAACCACGGGCAACGGATTAGCGAGAAGTAGAAGGCACTCCCGGGGTCACACCACCTGCACATGGGTACCACACACTCACAATCATGTCCACAAAACAGTAAGCAAACCCTCTTCTACCCCGACATCGCAAACTACTCGCTAAACCCAAAAACAGAGGTTCTGTCCCGTCGGGACAGCAGCCTTCCAAAAGGCATAACTCGGGTTCTAAGACTCCGAATCAATTAAACGAGTACATCCTCGTGTATCTTAGGAAATTTCCCAACTTTTTCTAAGTATATGGAAAAACTGATTCGGATTCTAAAGTTGTTTAATCTACAAAATACCGTGATCTGTTCCAATCACGTCACAGATTTTAACACGCTCGGTAAAACGATCATAACTTTCAAACGGCTGGGAGGAATTGGACGTTCTTTATACCCACGGAAAGATATTGAAATTACCTACAACTTATTCAACATCCGTACGACCAAATTCTGACTCTAAATTGACGAAAACCCAAGCCCTAGGTCGACTGCTCATGCTGTCCGAAACAGAGAACGTCGCAAACTCAATATTCCATCTAATATACTCAATTCCAGCACCACCAATTGATCTAAAAACATGATAATCACCCTTAGAACAGATCCTAGACCAACCCCAAGGATTCCCATGGCCATACCTTCGCCCGACGACCGAAAACCCAACGGATCTCCTCCCGGTTCGCGCGATCTCCTTCCTCGCTCCAAATCCACCGGATCTCCTCGTCGCGGGGCGCTGCAATGGACGGATCTTCGAGGTGTTGAGGTGGAGAACTCCCCTAGGGGCAGCAAGGGAGGTGGAGAGGGGAGGAGAGGGGTGGTGGCGCCATGGGGGAAGATGGAGAGGAAGGGGAAGGGTGGAGGCGCATGGGGGGGCTAGTGGGTGGCGGCTAGGGTTGGGAGAGGGAGTTTGGGGCACACCAAGGGGTGGGGGCCAGATTTGGCTGCCCAAAAGTCCCCCCCACTTGGGCCCAAACCCTTCCACCGAAGGCCCAACTCAACCCCAAGGCCCAAAGTCCCCCGGAGAGGCCCAAACACCCGAAAACGGCCCAAAAACACGCTATAAATGGCATAACGTAAAGTTTTAACCTCCATTTACATATTTTATAATGTTTTGACCTCAACATCCATATTTTATAAGATTACGACACTCCGTGGTGTCACAGCCTCCCTATCTAAGAATGTGTTGAAGTTTCTCCTTGTGCAGAGCTTAAGTTGGGTGGCGTTAAGTTTGAATCTTTATCGGAAAAGAGTTGGTGGAACATTTGTTTTTTTTCCTGATGCCTCCATCTTCCTTCTTGGAAGTGTAGTTTTGAGGTTTCTTGAAGAGTTTTGGGCTATCAAAGTTGGAAATTTGAGAGTTGAGCTCTCCCGCATTTTTGTTGGAGTGTTGTTTTTCTTCCTTGTCTGGAAAGGGGAAATTGTTATACGGTGTTCGTTCTTGTTCCTGAGCTGTGGTTATCTTTAAAGTTGGGTTGCATCCTGTTTGTCAAGAGTTCGTGACCCATGAGGTGTTTAGAAAAGTTTTGTGTCCGTGCTATGTAGTATGTAATAATGTGGTTTACAGAATGACATATTGCTAAGTTAATCTGTGAGTTGAATCGATTCAATGTGATTGTATCTTTAGCTTGAGGATAAATAGACTACTAGTGTTGTAGTTTGCTCTATAGTGAGAATGGTTAAATGTGTTAATGTTCCGGCTCAGAATATGTTGCTTTGCTTTAAAAGTGCCTATGACCCCCAATAATGTTTAAAGTTTTAAACCCTGATGCATAGTTAGAACATTAAGGTGATGTAAACTACTGATATTGTTAAAGAAACCTTACTGGTTGTTTAAAGATGTTCCACGTGTTAATAGAGAAATTTAATCATGCTGGCTTGTGACCTTAACTTGGAAGTTGATTAGAGTTGCTATTTATGTTGTTGCAAACCATTAGGATATTTGGAAGTATGCATAAGTGTTCCTATAATGCTAGTACCGATGTCAATTGGGAAAATATAGGCTTTGTTGTTGTTTTAAGAACATTGTGCTGGTCTAAGTTATTAAATTTATTATAATAGTTGGAGTATGTTGTGTAGTGACAATTTGTTAAGATATATGAATTTGCAAATACGGACCCTCTGTGTATTCAGCACTAGTCCAGGATCACGCTAGTGTACACAGTCTCAACATCGGTAAATATCACAATCATACTCAATGAATAATAAAGTACTTTATAGAAATGAAATATAACGGGTTGCTCAACCTTATGGTCAAGTTACAAAAGTACGCCTCGCAGGGCTAAAGTCTTATTCTAATAGAATATGCAGTGGAATATAAAGAAATCGTGTGGTGCTAACCAATATGCCACAGGCAACTGATTGGGTTCTCCCCCTAGCTTGTCGGTTCTTCCTGGAGCTCCTCCTCTAGTGCTGGCGTTGACTCTTCTTCAACTGGTGTTGTATTGTGGCAAGGGTGAGTACTTGGTACTCAGCAAGTCATGCACAGAATGCAACTAATATTCTATATGCATGGCTTAATACAAAGGATAGGTTAACAGGTTCATTTGCAGTAAAGCAGCAATTAGCAGGTAACGTAAGTAGATTCGAAAGCAGTAGAAGCAATGTAGTATCAATAATTTTTTTTTCAGGAGTTAAGTAACACTTTCCCTTGTTCCTAATCCACATTTCCATCAACGTCATCATTAACCCAACCAAACTTTCCAAGTCCAAGTGGTTTTCATGAAAGTCTAACCCTTGACTGTAATTCCTGAGCAATGTCCAATGCCGCGGACTCGGCTATTCGAATAGATTTTACACTCTGCAGAGGTTATGCACTTTACCCACAAGATACAGCCAAACACCATAAAGGTGAGTGTCTGTAACAAAGTCTTTCGGAAACTTCTAACAGCACAAGTGGGCCTCCCCGGTTATTGCACACTAACCCTTCCCTTAGCAAAGGCGAAGTCTAGGCCAATCAACCATTAGATGGGTACCTGGCCGCAGCCCCGGTACGCTCCCCCGTACAACTACACAAAAGGTTTAGTTGACACCCCGAGGTCCCACAGGTACGTTATTAGCAACTTAATCAACTAGGTCCGTCCCATTACAGACATATGGTTGCACGTTTGACTCGGTTCAAAGGCTTGCAAGGTTAAGTCCTTAGGGTGATCAGAGCAAGAATACCCGAAGAACCAAATCAACTTCCCTGGTGCCACAACTGGCCCACCCGATCATTCTTGCCACATGACCCGGTCTAAATCTATTTATCAAACCCCAGTTGATTACCATGCACCACGTGCCATCGATAACAACATCAACAACACATGACACTTCTCAAAAACATGTTCCATATGTCATTAAGTCAATGTTAACATGTAATTATCCAAAATCATGTTGTGACTATGTGGCAGGTCTAAGCAATGTACTACGACAGTCTAACTACCCATGTTGGCAATTTAATAATGTCCAACTAAATAATCCACAACTAGGGTGACAAGGGTTCATGGCATACAATTATATATACATCAAGGTGTCATACAACAATTAGGTAATTAACTAATCCCAGAATTAATCAACATAAATCTTAATTAAATTAGCGTGCAATACTTTGAAACAACATAATTTCAAAAGAATGGGCTAAACATGGTCAAGGCACAACTTGCCTTCAAAGAGTACTTGTTCTTGGTCTTGAGCTGGCTCCTGGGTCAACACTTCTCCTTCGAAGCCTTCGGGTACTTCAACGTATACTCGTAATGCGTGCAAATAGCAATAAATAAATAAAACATTATATGCACATTGCTCAAAACATCAAATAAAGTCCATAAACAGAAAGGGCATAATTTTACGAATTTTTAGAAATTGGAATCGCCCAAATCGGAGTTAAAATGCAAAAGTTATAATTGTTTAAAGTTTAAAGAATCTATTAATTAAATAAAAAACAGTAAAAATTTCATAATAAAAAATAAATTAAAATTCATATTTGAGTAGATCTCAAATTTATAAAAATTTAGGAACTAGAATCGTTCAAATCGGAGTTAAAATGCAAAAGTTATAAACGTTTGAAGTTTGAAAATTCAAATAAATCATTAAACTGAATTAATTCATTTATTTTTCTATTGAAAATTCCGATTAATGACGTCAACATGATGTTAGCACGGGATTTGATTTTCCACCGAATTATTTTTCTATTGAAAAATCGAATTATTGCGTCAGCCGGTCCATGGACTCGGTCCACGGCCCGGGCCTGGTCCACCGTGGACTGGGTCCACGGGTTCACGTGTCACTGACACGTGGGACCCACTGCTGACGTCAGCACGGCTCGGCCGAGGACGGCTGAAACACGGGCCCCACGTGACGTCAGCATGACGTCACGGGTGACGTCATGGAGACGTTGGGCCTGCCGCTGACATGCGGGCCCCTCACTGCCGTCATGCGCTGACATCAGCGGCGACCGGGCACGACCGCGCTGACCACGCCGGTCCAACTCCCGGACACGTGGCACAATCTGGGCCGTTGATTTGAAAATCAACGGTCCAGATCAGATCTAACCTCACGCGTTTGGAAATAACTCGGTTGATCTGGACCGTTCGATCTTGATCGGACGGTCGAGATCCGATCGGGTTTCACCGCGTCTCTGGGGTGACGTGGCTTGACCTAAACCGTTGGATTTAGATCCAACGGTTGAAAACAGATCTAAAACCGAAATGTGGAAATTTTACCTTCGGGCGACGTGGACGAATCTAGGCCTTTGGATCTTGATCGGACGGTGCACTAAGCTCGCGAGGTTGGCGATGTCCACGGCGGAGCTGGCTGGCCGGAGACGAAGACGACGACCACCCGAACGGCGTTGCGGGCAAGCTCTGGCGAAGTGGATGGTACACCCCGACGCGGCTCGACGTGGCGGATCCGGATATGGGCTTGGTGACGGCGGAGGACGGCAGACGGCGACGGAAACAACGGAGAACCGCGGCGGAACCCTAATCCAACTACGGCGAGCTCTAGCGGGCGAACGGCGGCGGCTCAAGCGCAAAGGTCTAGGGCTACGGGTGCGCACGGAAGAGGGCTACACGACAGGGGTGGTGGCGCATTAAATAGGGCCCTCGGCGTCCGTAAAAACCGCGGAAACCGAGGTCCTCCCGGCTGCGGCGGCGGAATCCGAATTGGATTCGGATTGGGCGATATGGCGCAACGGTGCCCGTTGGATCAAGATCCAACGGTCATGCGGCTAGGCTCGAGCACGACGCAGTTGGGTGCGAACCTGGTCCGGGTCGGGCTCGAGTCGGACTCGGGTCCGGCTCGGTCGCATGAACAGTGCAAACCCACTCGGCTATTAAATATTCAAAATAATTTCTAGAAATTCAAATAATTCGAGAAAAATAGCAAAATAATCAGAAAAATTCTGGAAAATACTTTGAGACATTTTGGACTCAAATAAAATATTTTCAACAAAACTTTATTTAAAACTTTTAATTCTTTAATTATTTCAAAAGGGAATAAATTCAAATTAAATCCAAATAAATCGCAGAAAATTCCAAAAATTCACCAAAGTGCAAAATGACATTTAAATTCATGAAAAGCAAAAATTGGGGTGTTACAGTTTGTCATCCACATGTTTCTGTTTTCTGAAATCTGACTGAATTGATAGGGTACTTATAACTTCCCATTAATGTCTCTTTTATATTACATTTGACTGATTTTCTCACCAGATTCGAAGCTCACTTGGACATTTGGCTCATGTGGAGAGATTACAAGGGTTTCAATTTCAAAGGATTATGAATCTAGTGCAAGCAAAGGGTCAATTGGCTCTATGACATGATGAAATACATTGCGCTTAGGTTAAAACCCTGTTTAGAACATATTGTTTTAGTAGAGGAATTTCTTGAGCAATCGTGTTGTTTCTTTAGAAATTCTTGCATTTTGGAAGGGCCTAACCTTATTCTTGTCAGTGACAAGTGGCTTGCTTGGTTCTGCAGGATAGCATATAGATGGCTACATAAAGGAATTTGGAATCTACTGTCACTGTTGTGGCATAGTGGTAAGTTAGTCTCGTTCGTTGGATATGTGCTAATGAAATTCAATGACTGATAAAGTGTAACGTCCCAAAATTTGGTTAAAGTGTATTTAGGGTATTTTTGTGTTATTCGGAGTTGCCAGAAATTTTTATGGAATTTTTGGAGTTAAATCGTCGACTTTATAAAAATCGATACAGGTGTCTGGTTTACTAAAAGAATTTTTGCGGAAAATCTACACTATGAAAAATCGCGAAACCAACTTCGTTAGGTCCCAAACGTTCCCTAGTATTTTAGAGGATTTTTCCGAAATGTTCAGAGCCTTTTTACTATATTTTTTTCTCTCTATACTCTGTTTGGAGTTCATGTACGCGAGTGTGTGTGTATATATACATATATACGTATAGCTAATAGGCAGGTGGGTGTGTACACGTGATTAGGAAAATTTTTCTAATCACGTCCAGCCGTTCAGTTCCTGGAATTCAGCCGTTCAATTCCCTTTTGCATGGCAGCCGAACGTTTGGCATGGCAGCCGATCCAGCCGTTTTTGCGAGTGCGTTTCCATGCTCTGGACGCTTTGTCGCCTGAATCAATGCCTGAAGTAACAACGGAAAAACCTCAACGCAATTAAGCAGCTGTTTCCTCCTTACGTTCAGGCAACTAATGCCCTTTTCTTCCGTTCAGCACTGCCATCTTTCATTTCCACGCGCAGGAGAACTCCTAGCCATTTCCTGCTCTTTCCCTACTGCATCCACGTCTCTCTCGTTGGCTTGCCGTTGCCTTCGCCTTCACTGCCGTGGTCGTCTCCGACGCCGCTGCCGTGTACGACTATGCCTCCGTGGTCGCCGACGCCGCCGCCGTGGTCGCCGACGCCCCGCGGACGTGGACGTTGCCGTAGTCGTCGCCGTCGTCTACATCGCGAGCGCACATTCCGGCCACGTCGTCTTCTTTCTACGCTACTGCCGCCGTAGATCGGTACTTCTTTTTCTTTTTGCGCACTCCGTCTCCGTCGATTAGTTGATCCCATCATCTATAGTTGCGCCTACATACGATAATACGCATGTTTGTTTCCTTATATATATATTTTTTTCGCGTGTATTTATTAGGATATTAGCGTATATGATTTTTCTATATGCGTGAACGCGTGTACTGTGGTCAGTAGATGCATATATATATTCGCGTATATATATAGTTAGTCGGAGGAACGTAAATTTTTTTTGGCCGAATAAATGTATATACGGTTTGGACGGATGGACGTATACTTTAGCGTATATACGTGTTGGCTAGAACGGAGTGTGTATATATATATATATTGTTCTGGAACGTAGGATATATATATGTATATGCGTCGGATGATGTATATATATACGGTTGATATATATACATATATAGGTATACACACTCTCGGTTGAATGCTTATGTACGCATATATATGAAGATTACGAAATTAAACTTGTTTCGGTTCATTCTCTTGTAATCCAGCCGCTCCAGGAGTATACGCATATATGCAGCTACAGTAACATGCATGCAAGAAACTAGAATCAAGTTACATGCAAACTTTTCCACAAATGTGAAATTTGTCCTTTTCATTACAAATTCATTTTAAGTCCGAATCACTTGCAACAGATTTTGTTAATTAGTACAAATTAATACCTTTCTACAGTAATTTTTATGAAATTTTATAAATAAATATATACTGTTAAATTATTCACGGAAAGTCCAAACTTATGAATTTTGTAGCTCCTAAACTATACGTCCGAAAATGTCGAAATAAATTTTATAAATCTTAGAAAATGCCAACGTAATTATCTGGAAGTTTTCGCGAAATTACGCATTAGTTTGATTTGCGGTATTTCCTGAATGTGTGTTTATTCGTTGTTTTTGGATGTTTTCTGCTACACGTAGACGTTGAGCTGTGCGAGGGTGTTGAAGAAGACCAATCTCAAGTGTTGGATCAAGAACATCAATTGTTTGAAGGCAAGTCATGCTTTGACCATTTTGCCCCTAGCATTTTAAATAGTATTTTGATTCAAAGTATGCATGATTATGTGACTAAATAATTAATTTAATTTTGGGAAAACTAGTTAAATGCCATAATTGTTAATTCCAACCTTGTATTATGAATTGTATGCCATGTATCACCTTTGTCACCCTAAGTTTGGGAAAATTAATATGTTGGATGCTATGTATGTGCCAACACGGGAGGCTAGACCGTGACTAGTTGCTTAGAAATGCTTGCGCTGATGATATTTCCAAAACAGCAAAATAATCTTGACTAATGACAAATGCACTGATTTTGGAATGCTAAGGGTGAGCTTGTCACGGATTGACGTGAAGTGTAGGTACCATCGTGGTTCTACACGCAGTGGCGAAAATCTTGTTGGCATGCGTTGCCGCGATAGATGAACAAGGGTGGGATTGATTTAGCCCGGGGCAAGTGGTAAGAGGCTTTATGCCAGGTGGGCCTTCGTGGCACTGATAATTAATAAACGGCCTTCGTGTCCGTGAGATGAGTGTTGTGAGTTGTTTGGGTCGAGGATGAGTGATGAATGTCTTGCCCTGGGCGATTAAGGACTTAACCTTGCAAGCCTTTGAACTGAGTATTCCGTACAACCACATGGTCGAGGTGGGGACAGTCTTAGTCTAGTAAGTTTCAAGTCTTACCTTTGATACCTTAGGGTGGCGATTACGTCGGGAGTAGCTGTATGGGGGAGCGTCTTTGGGGCTTCGTGCAGTACCTGTCCAACGGTGTTTGTCGGTCCTACACTTTGTCCTTCGTGGGAAAGTAGTGGTGAAGGCAAACCGGCGAGGGTCATCGGTGTAGATGGAAGTTTCCGAAAAGCTTCGTTACGGTTGATCGCCTTTGTGGTGTGAGACTGTATCATGTGGGGAAAGTGTACAACCTCTGCAGAGTGTATCAATCTATTCGAATAGCCGAGTCCACGGTACTGGACAAAGCTCGGGGATTACAGTCAAGGGTTAGATCTTCTGAAAATAAAATGTGGAATTGGGTGGCTTCGTGCCGATGAAGAATTTGACTAGGGCTTTGTGCCAAACCACTGATGAAAGACTTTGAAATTCATATTATAGTATGGTTTTATCAATTTGAATCTAGTATGAGTATTTGAAAGTAAAATGTTGTTTTATGCAAAAGAACCAAATGAGCCTATCCTTTGGAATAAACCTGCATATAGTTATTAGACATGCACTTCTGTGCATGACTTGTTGAGTATGTTGTATACTCACCCTTGCAAACCAAAAACAAATCAGAAGAAGAGTTAATGCCTGCGTGGGAAGAGGAGTACAACGACGGCCAAGGCAATTAAGGGATCATCCGCACTCAAGTTGCCTTTGGGAAGATGGAGCCACAAGACTATCTTTTATATCCGCTGTTTTGCTTCTGAACTGTTATTTATGTTTCATTTGAGTAAGCCCTGCGTGGCTGAATTATGTAAGAGACCATAGGGTCTTGCCACAATTACTTTAATTATATGAAATGCTTAATTATGTTTATCGTGGGGTATGGATGTGATATGTAGCACTGTTTGTCTGTGTGTACTAGCGAGATCCTGGACTAGTACAGATTACACAGAGGGTCCGGGTTTGCATATTCGGGTCCCGACATAAAGCAACTCAACCAAGAAGTCAATCTAGACCTTTTCGTTATGTGTAACCATATCACTACACTTAATCTGGATTTATTTATACTATATGGCTAGGTTAGCCCTTCATAGTTTGAAGCTCATGTTGGCCAACCTGCTCCATGCAAACCATTTATTTATGTAATTGTATTTTGTTGGAGAACTATTGAGACTCTTTATCTAATACTATTGTAGTTACCACAACAAATATATATGTCGAATGGAGTTTTGTTACATGAACTATCAATTTCATTTTCAAAAGGTCAAAAGATGTCGAACAGACAGAGTGAAGACTTGTGCAGCTTATGTTCAGATGATGGGGAACTTCTCCTTTGTGATACCTGTCCAAGAACTTCTCATATTGAGCTCCATTTTATTCTAGATAGGTCCATATGATACATGAATATAACCTTAAGTCACATATAATGTTATGTTGCATTGTTAGTGTTGTCTATATGCAAGTATAAACTCTCGCAAAAAAATATAACAAATTTGTTGTTTGTTCGTAAGGGATATGGTACATTTAATTAAGGCTTTAGTGAATGTTGCCTTGCATCTCTGTAGATGATATCATTGTCAAGCATGTCTTCATTTTGATATGTATGTCCAGTAGTCCAAATAGAAGTCAGGAAAAGTGAAATCCATGTGTTGCGAATTTGGGCTGCACTAGATGCCAGCTTTCCCTTGTTTGATGTTTACTGTAGTCTCCTTCCGATTGCTATTTTCATATATCTCAGTGCACCAAAAAATGTGATTATTGAGTTTTTGAGTTCCTTCTAAAGATGCCTATCTATAATACAAAACCATATATACACATGTAGCTCTTCTACACAGCCAAAACTAGTAGAAATGTTGCACAATCCATATGTAAACAATATTATGTTATGCGAATGTGATATGTGTACTGACTATTAAGTATGTTTGTGTTCTATATTGTAAACGAATGTGATATGTGTAATGGTGTTTGTGTTCTATATTGTAAACGAATGTGATATGTGTAATGGTGTTTGTGTTCTATATATATTGTGAATGTGATACGCATACTGTAAACCAATCAACAATAGTCTCATCACAATTGGTTCTAGCTCAGAACCGATTGTGATGACCCCCTTATCACAATCAGTCGGTTCTTTGCTAGAACCGATTGTAATGACCGTTTATCACAATCGGGCAAAAATCGACTGTGATAGCGCTTACTCATCACTGTCTAAAGACTTTTTATCGCCACTAAAACTAACTATATATGATGAAGAAAAAGAATCGATTGTAATTTACATTTATGTAGTAATGATATATTCTCACTCATCCACTCTAACCCTAACTTCACCCATCCCTCTCCTCTCCGCCCTCCAGCAATCCCTCCCACCTAGTGCACCACCGCCCTTTGTCTTGTTGGCGTGGCCCGCTAGCTTCCATCAGCGCCTCCCTACGCAGCTACTAACGCATTTCTTCTCCTCCGTCGGTCCACACCATCGCCTGCCTGCCTGCCTCCCGCCCTGATCCCGATTTACCACCTCCCTCCCTCTAACTTCATCAGTTTTTGTCGCCCCATCCCTGTGAGACCCCGGATCGGCTATCCGGAATCCCCTGCGTATTTCTGTATTAGTCCCAGATCAGTAGCTAGTACACACAGTCCAACAGTGAAGAATCAACAACCATATCACGATTACATATAACCAATAATAATAACACCAAATAAAATGCAAAGACCTTATGGTCGAGGTTCACCATTACGGCCTGAACAGGCTGAACAACTTGAATAACCGCAACGGAAGACGATAACACCAAGCGGTGACCCATCCATATGCCCACAGGCAATCGAGTGGGGTATGCGTCCTAGTACTTGAAATCTCCTTTGACGGCTTTCTTCACTTCTGGAACATGTTTAGAGTGTAGCATGTGAGTACATAAAGTACTCAGCAAGTCTGGGAAAAATGCATAATGTAGGCTATCCAAGGGTGGCATAATATGGTTCTTTTGCGCAAGGCAACACTTTCAAAAACTTAACATGTAATATTTTTCACAAAGCTATTTTCACAATTATTTGTACCTTTGCAATTATTTATAACTTCTAGTGAAGGTTCTATCCACCATTCACTAGTATACGGGCTCTATTCGCCACATCTCAAAAAGATCAGGGTTCAATCCATCCACATGGCTCTATCTGCCATGGTTCACAAAACAGGTTCAATCCACCTACCTGGCTCTTGCCGCCAGAAGCACACCCGAGAGTTCTAACCACTCCCGGATCCCAAAAGATCAGTTTTTAAAACAAAAACAAAAGTCTACCAATATGAAAGCATTCTTCGCTTTGCCCTTGACCGTAAGCTCGGCTATTCGAATAGTTTTAACTCTGCAGAGGTGTACAGCTTTACCCACAAGACATGATATTCTCTTGATGCCAAGCTATTAGTACACTGCCTTAGGTGTGCCGGCAGAGATATCATGACAAGGCCTTTACAATGTATATGCCTAACCCGACTCACCCGCTGAGGTTTCACCGCTGTTAGGGTTCTATCTACCCAGTACAGAAGCCCCCTCTTGCGCCGTGTGGGAAGTACAACTTGCCTCTATCCGGCACCCACATTCCACCAACTGACGAGTCTAAGTTAGGTTTCTACAAATTATTTAGCCAGGTCGTACCATGTTAGACATGTGGTAGTACGGTAATGCTTAGAATGGACAGTCATAAGCGTCGGTCCTTAACTGACTTAGGGCGATACTTACACAAACCAGGACCAGTGCTCTATCCGCACCCACCAGACCAACCATTCCGCCCAAGTCTAAAACATTTTTCATTTTATTTTTATTTTGTAAACCAATGGCAATACTCTTTGCCTATAACTTCCAACACAAGTTTTCAAGAGTTATAAGAAATTCCCACCCATAGGTGCATACTGACCGATTGCGAGTCTAAGCATTTCTACCGAACTTTTCTATTCCAGCAATAACTTATTCATAATTTTTATTACTGAACGTTGATAAAAAATTAATTATTATAATCCATTCTGTAACCTCCCGAATCATGAAGCCATCAAGATCTCACATTATTATCACGACATTATATAATCCAGCCCAAATTAGTACTTCAACACATAGAGTCTTTGACATATGAGATCATGACTCCAAAATCATGCTAAGCTACTGACATTATTGTATATGACATAGTCTCCTCAAAATATAAGTCTCCTTATTGATTACCCATCATCCATACATCGATTAATCTTGTAATCTACTTGATCCACCAAGAATAATTCATAATCTCATCCCCAAGCATCTTTTAACAAAGATTATTTAAACCAAGACTTTATTAATTCATCGACTATAATGATTTTCATACACAGTGACACCAGATCGTCTAAACAAATCACACACAATCCACATTATTCATAATTCCACATAAATGGTTATCACGAGACCATATTTCACAAAATCATCCACTAAACCACCGAGTATGATCCTCAATATTATCCACTTACTCCATCGAGTATATTTAGTAATATCATTGACTAAATCATCGAGTATCATTCTTAATATCATCTATTGTAACCCTTCGCATTGTCATCTCTAAAATCGCATAGTATGCTTGTTAAAATCCACTGAAATATAATTCACCACTTATTCTATTTGATCCACAAGTAGGACTCTCAATATTATTTATTTAATTTTACCGATTATTATTCTTAATATCATACCTTTTCCAATACTCCCCCAATCCATACCAATTATATTGCGAACTGCTATCATAACCCAACTTCTCAATGTTTCAACATCACCACTAGGGGTGGAATCGAGCCGAGCCGAGCCGAGCCGAGCTCGGCTCGGCTGAGCTCGTCAGTTTTCGAGCCGAGCCCTGCTCGGCTCGCTGTCTGTTTCGAGCTTCAAAGTGAGCTCGGCTCGAGCTCGATCGAGCCTCGAGCCGGCTCGTTACGGCTCGTGAGCCAGCCAAATGTTTGTGATTTTGCGATTTTTCGTTCCAGCAGCTGGTACTCCATTCCATTCTTCAACCTAGTCCTCTCCCAGTCTCCCCAATCTAGGGTTTGGTCGGCGACGGTGCCTCCTCGACAGCCCTGGATCTGGCCGGCCTCGTCGCCTAGCCGCCTCCCCCGGCCCCGTCGCTGCTTCGCCTCGCTGGCGCCTCCCCCCGTGACCCCATCCCTCGGCCTCCTCCAGCTCTTCGCCGCCCAGTACCCGGCCGGCCAGGCCTCCCCCGGCCCCGTCGCCTAGCTGCCTCCCCCGGCCCCGTCGCTGCGTTGCCTCGCCGGCACCTCCCCCGTGACCCCATCCCTCGGCCTCCTCCAGCTCTTCGCCGCCCAGTACCCGGCCGACCTCCCCAGCGCGCCCAGTACCCGAGCGGCCTCCTCCAGCTCCAGGTCTTCGCCGCCCAGTACCCGGCCGGCCCTCCCTCCACCTCGTGTCCTCGTCGCCGGGTGCCAGCCTCCCCCCATGGAACGACCATAGAAGAAACAGCGAAGCGCTGACTCCGTCTCCATTGGCTCCACACCTCCAGCAGTACACGACGACGGCTCGACACCTCAAGCAGGTCCAACGACGGCAGTCACAGCAGGTCCAGTGACGGCAGTCACGGCACCAACTGACTCGGTAAGTAGTGATTAGTGAGATTGTTGTGATTAGTGAGATTGTTGTGATTGTTGTGAGTAGTAATCATTTTGACTGTGAACTGATTATTGAGATTGTTGTGATTGTTGAATGTTGCTGTTGAATGTGAGAGTTGCTGTGATGGGGGGAGTTGCTGTGACGGCTGAATGCATAGAATGGGGGGAGTTGCTTTGATTGTTGAATGTTGCTGTTGAATGTGAGATTGAATTTGTAATTTTCTTGTGGCAGGGAAAGTATAGAATGTGAGATTGAATGTTGAATGTGAGATTGAATTCCATCTGTCCATCCACAATGTTTCTCTATCAAATCAATTCCATAATTTCCATAATTTCCATGAATGTTGATTGTTGAATGTTGATCAATTCCATGAACTGTGAATGTTGTGTTGATTGTTGATGCACTATAATGACAGTAGGATGAAGTGTTGATTGTTGAACAGTAGGAAGAATGTTGCTATTTCATTTACATGTTTAATGTGCAACTGATTATTAATTTGCATGATAATGATTTTGATTGTAAGGTGCTAATTTTGGATACATTGATTTGATGCAAGGAGTTGAACCAGGATGAAGAAGATAACTCATTTGACATGAACGATGATATGTCCGAGGATGAGATTTCGGACGAGAGAGAAGGAGCACATACCTCGAACTCGGCCCCTGATGCCCCCACACAAACAGGCAAGCGATGTTCAGGAGTTTGGAAGAATTTTGAGAAGGTCAATGTGCCATCTGCGACAGAGAAAGGTGCAACTATCACCAAGGCAAAGTGTTTGTTCTGCTACAAGTTGTATTCTTACAAACAAGGTTCAGCTACCTCACATCTTGGGAGGCACATAAAAATGTGTGCGCCATTCTTGAACAAGTTGGCTAAGAAGAAAAAGCAAGCTCTTCTCAATTATTCAGGTGATTCTAGTTCTCCTGTTGTGGTCTCCTAGTGAATATAGCCCTGAGCAAACTCGGAAATTAATTGCTAAGATGATAATAGCTCATGAGTATCCATTTAGAATGGTAGAGCACACATGGTTTAACATATTGAGGAAGTACTTAAATCCTTCTTATGAGTTTATTGGTAGAAAGACTATAAGAAGTGAATGCTTGAAGGTTTTTGAGTCTGAGAAAGAAATCCTTAAGAAGAGCCTTAGAGTTGTGGACAATATATGTTTAACTACTGATTTGTGGACATCCAACCAAAACACTTTCTTATATGTGTGTAGTTGCACATTATATTGATAGAAATTGCAATATGCAATGTTGTGTGCTGAGTTTCATTGAGTTAGACCCTCCACATATTGGAAATGTGATTGCTCAAGCGTTGTTTGACTGTGTTGCTGAATGGAAGATAGAGGACAAGATCATCTCAATCACTCTAGATAATGCTTCCAACAATGATGTTGTTGTTCGGGGTTTAAAAGCTAAGTTTGCGGCTAGACAGTCAACTGCTTTCATTGCAAAGTATTTTCATGTCCGTTGTTGTGCTCACATCATTAATTTGGTTGTCAATGATGGGATAGCAGTCTTAGCACCTTTGATAAGCAATACCAGAGAATCAATTAAGTACTTAAAGAAGTCTCCTTCTCGCATGCACAAGTTTATAGAAATTTGTAGATCACTAGCACTAACAATTGGGGATGGATTGAAACTTGATGTCACGACAAGGTGGAGTTCCACATACAAGATGTTAAGTGCTGCACTTGCCTATAAGGAAGCATTTTTGGCATATGTTGATTTGGATGCAAACTATAGATGGGAGCCTACAAGTGAAGAATGGGCATTGTTTGTATCCATTGAGTCAACACTTAAGAGTTTGGCTCAAGTTACTACTGCATTTTCAGCTTCAAAATATCCCACTGCAAATATTTTTTATCCTCACATTGTGAATGTCAAGATTGCATTAAGAGCTGCTATTTCTGATGAAGATACAAATTTGAATGGTATGGCCATTGCAATGATGCAAAAGTTCAACAAGTATTGGGAAGAAAAGAACAATGTCATGCTGCTTGCTACTATTCTAGACCCAAGGTACAAGATGAGATATGTTGAGTGGTGCTTTCAGAAAATTTATGAATCCCCAAAAGCTGAAAGTGAGTACGCTGATGTTCTTCAAGAGTTAGAGAAGCTATATGAAAAATTTGAGATGGCGCATCGGCATAAGAAGGCTACTCTTAAATCTAATGCATCCTCCTCTTCGTCTATGGATACAAGCATGTACTTACCCTCAAGCTCAAGTGAGTTTCAGTCTTTCTTATCTTTATCTTCTTCAAATCCATCGAAGAGCGAGTTGCTCATCTATCTAGATGAGACAAATGAGAGCTTGTCAAACAAGGAGTTCAATTTGCTTGAGTGGTGGAAGTTGAGTACGCATAGATTTCCGGTAGTGTCAAAGATGGCGAAGCATTTCTTAACTATACCTGCCAGCTCCGTGTCTTCGGAATCAACTTTCAGCACCGAGGGTAGAGTTCTAGATGATTATTGGAGCTCTCTGCGGCCAGCTATGGTGGAGGCATTGGTGTGTGCTTCTAGCTGGATTAGAGGTGCCCATAATGATTCAAAAGCACCTATGTTTGTGGTATGTTCATTTATGCCATAATCTACCTTTTCTATTTGTGGCATTGTGGAATGCTAATTTGGTTATTATAACTCTTTTCAGGAAGAAGATGATGAGGATGACATTCAGAACATTCCATTTCCTAAAAGCGTGGTAGACAGCAACTAATTGTGAAGGTAAATCAAAACATTGCAATTGAGTTGTTGTCAATTCTATCTACCTTTATAAACTATTTGAACAATTACTTCTTGTCAATTCTATTTGCCTTGTTGTCACATGACTAGGTTCTTTACATCAACTTATATGTGAAGTTTTTTTTCTAAGGCTGTCTAGACGAGTGGAGAGGTGCTCTGGCTCTGCAGACTGAAGAATAGAATGGAACTATCAAGTATCAACTATGGATTATGGTCTATGGAAGGATGTTTTGTTTGCTATGAATTCCAAACTTGATCTGTAAAATTATTATTAACTATGAATTCCTATGATTGTAGACACTTTGTTATGTCAGATTATGCTGAATTGTTCTATGTGAAATGTGTTTCAGTCGATATAGAGTTGGATGCATAGTTTGTGATGCATAGTTTGAGTTGGATGCATAGTTTGTGATGCTGTTATTAGCAAAATATGCTGTTGTAGAATGAGTTCGTTGAGTTGTGTGCATAACTTCGTTTTTTTACATGCTGTTGTATGTGACAAGTGGAGATGCAATGCAATCGGTGGTATTAGAAGATGTTCAAATATTAATGCTCTATAGCCTCAACCAAATAGCATGCTTTGTCGTAGAGAAACTGAAACTACTGGACAAGCTATGTGGACTCATCCCCAAAAACTGAACCTACTGGCGGTAACGAGCCTAACGAGCCAACGAGCCGCTCACAAGCCGGCTCGAGCTCGGCTCGTTAGCTAAGCGAGCCGAACAGTAGGCTCGGGCTCGGCTCACTACCGCTTCGAGCCGAGCCGAGCTGCTTCGAGCCGAGCCTCGAGCCTTGAGCTTAATTTTTCAGCCCCAATCACCACTCATAGATCAATTTCATAATGACTAATCCCCATCAACACTATTATTCATGTAATCTCCAATCAAGTTGGGTTCTAGCCCCAATCTACATTCCATGCTAATCTGTTCCATCCAAACTGTCTTCCAATAACCGTTCCCCTAATCAAAGAATATTTTATCAAAAGTATTTATTATGGTGGATTACTGTACTAGGGCGACAAAGGATCATGGATAACAATATCAAGGAGGTATGAACAACGGGTATAACTAATAGCCTACGTTAACATCATCCTTTTATATAAATAGCAATGCAATTTGTAAAACATGGTAAAACATTTATAAAACATAGGATCAACATGCGTCAAGGAGACTTGCCTTCAGTCGCAGCGAAGAGGTCGTACTCTTGAAGTCCGTCGGCGGGATCGTCGGCTACGCATAAAATGGTACAATAAAATAAATAAAATCCAAAAATTATAAAAGTAGTACTGGCAGGTAGATATTGAATTTAGATGAATTTAGGAATTTGAACGGAGTCAATCGGAGTTCGGACGGAAGAGTTATGAGCATCCGAAGTTCGGAAAATCTGGAAAATTGAAAACGAGGGAATATTCCTGGAATCTTTATTTTGGGCTGAATTTGATTTTGCTTGTCTCTCTTATAGGTGGGGCCCCCTTGTCATTGAGAGGGGAGGTCTTCTTCCTCAAGGCAAAGAAGCAGAGGAGCACTTGCTCCTCATGGCGCTGGCGCCAGAGGGCGAGCCGACCAATGCGGCGCGGAATGGGGACCTGCTCGCGGCGACGCTGATGTCGGAGCGGCACGGCGGCGGCGCACAGCGGCGCCAAGATAGCGTCAAGACGGCAAGCGCAGGCGGCGTGGCGTTGGCCGACAGCGACGGCCGGGCGAGCACGAGGCGCCGCAAACGCGACGGCGGCTTCGGCGCGAAGGGGCCGAAATGAGGTGGCGTGGCGGCGACGCTGCGCCGGGTGCGGAGGCATCGCCGGCGGCGAACGGCGGCGCCGGAGGGGCGGCGACGAGGCCGGCGAGCCAGCGAGCATGCGCACGGCCGCAAGAACAGAGAACGGGGGAAAAAATCCCAAATTTCGCAAGAAAATAGATGATGACTAAACAAATTAAAGGGAGTACTAACTAAAGGACATCTAGAGGGACTCAACATTGCAAGGAATTGAACAATAGCTCACCAGAGAAGATGAACTTGGCAAAGAACGGAGGTTCGGCCGAAGCGACAAAAACTCAAAATTCGTCGACCACACTTGATGAATCCTAAAATTGATTGAAGGATTAGAACCTAGACATCTATACGAACACAAGGGAATGAACGGAATCGGATTTGGCTCACCGGAGAGGAAGATATGAGGATGAACACGAAGAAAAAGAAAATGTGGCTTCCTCGTCGGTTTTCTTGATCTTGCAGACGAACGGCGAGGAGAGGCTAAAGGAGAGTGATACCACCGGGAAGAGCACTCCAACCCGGAGATTTGAGAGGTGGTGGTGCGCCATTTGGAGTTAAAACGGCCGAGTTATGAGCAATTAAGCGACTTTCGGTTTTTGCTTGATTGTTCAAATTCTGGCGAGATTTTGGGCTGAAGATTATGGGGAATGGAAAGGTTTCGTCACTGCGAATTCAACGGATCCTGCCGTTCGCGATTTGGAGCATTAATGGAGGAATTATAGTGGTTTGAATTGGAGGGAGCACTTAGAGGAGCTTGCGGTTCTTCCTGGCCAGAAAACCATCGTGAGGTTGATGACGATGAACAGTGCTTGCCACGTGTCGCCTTTCGGTTGGCCGAGAGTTACGCAAACGCAACGCCCTAGAGAAAAATTGCAAAAATGGTCTAAAAATTCCGGAAACATTCCTAGAACCATTAGGGAATATTTGGAACCCAATAAAATTGCTTTCGCGGAATTTGGATGAAATTTGGAGATTTGAATATTCTGGGACGAATAGCGGGCATTAAACAAAAGCCGCGCGAGATAAAATACCAGAGAGCCTCCAAAAATCTTGGGAAAATTCCCAAAATGTTTTTAGAATATTTGGGACCAAATGCAATAAGTTCCGGGATTTTTGGAGCAATTTTGAACTCGGGCGAAGTTTCGGGTACTGACGGGAATCTGGAAATTTGATTTTTCGAATGGAGGGGAATTGAATTCCGATTTTGGATGGGAAAGGATGCCAGGTTAAATTAAACACCAATGAAAATCCAAATTTTTAATTTAATTAATTTAAATTAGCTTTTTGGCAAAAGACCGAAATTGGGGATGTTACAATCCCACCACCCCGCCTTCAACCCACGACCAGTGGCGCCACTGCAATCCGCCGCCCCCCAAATCCAGCTCCAATGAATCCAAAACCTTACCAGGTGAATGCATGTTATATATCCAGTGGATGAGCCAGTCGAAGAATGTACCAAACTTAATTGGGACATCAACGCATTTTCCCTTTTTAAGGTTGCTTAGAATCTGTGAAAATTCATATCCTGCACCAACTAGCAATTTCATATCAACCAACACTATTGCTACATTCACAATTGTAACACCCCAGCATCTAGTGTGCCTGAATGTTACCAAACATAGATATAACAGCATCTAAAAACCTCAAATAAAGATAAATTACAGCAAAGGAGCGAATGCTAGAACCGAAAATTTCGGCAGCATCTCCTTTGTTTATCCATGATTCAGAGCAACAACAAAATATCACATGATATATCATAATGGAAAAACATCCAAAGCAGCAATAACAGGTAATATAGCGGCAATTTAAGTCTAACATAATGAATTTAACCACTTCATGAACCAAATCGAAGTAAAGAATGTAAACAGGCACATGAACAAATCATAATCCTAGTTTCATCACCCTAGATTCATGATCACAAATCCGAAAGGTAAATATTGTATAATTGTGTGGAAATTATGTGATGTCGTGCCGCTAAGTCCCTTTCCCACATGTCGGTGTCAGGGTACCTAAGAAAAACAACATAAACACAAGCGTGAGTTCATCACTCAGCAAGCATATTGCAATGGATCATAAAGAATAGATCAACGCCAGCAGCAATACAGACCATACTTTAACATCATGATCAAACCATAACCTCATCTACAACAGCATAGCCATGACAAAGCACATTGTACACAACTCCTAATCATCATCATGGATGCAATGCACATGTCTCCTGGAAGCATATACCGGTATTGCTGAGTGCACACCCGTCAGCGTGCACCCTCTTCCCCCTTACATCCCGTAGATGGAGGGTGCCTACTCCTCGCTTCCATTCACCACGGTGGATGGAATCACGAGGTAGGACTTACTCATTGGCTCTCCGGATTAGTCATAACTTTCTCACCGACCTTACCAGACTAGTTATGACTTTCTCACCGACCGGGCCAGATCACATGCCATGTATGCGATTATGCCATAAACATAAACAACTTGTACCAAACTGAACTAAACATGGCATAACATCATAATAATCTTTTTTCATCATAACATGGCAAGCACTAATCATGGAAAGATATCACAACATGTAATCATGACAAGATAGCACATCATGTAAACAAAGTTGCACCTAGTCACAATTAACAACATACAACGCTACCCATTACAATACACTTGCCTTAACCTCGGGCGACGTATTGGTGAGAGGATGAGGGCACTCCCAGGGTTACACCACCTGCACATACATAACACACACTCAAAACGTGCCCCCAAAATAGAACGCAAAAGCCCGTCTACCCCGACTTCACAAACTACTCCCAAAATCGAAAAATAGAGAATCTGTCCTCCCGGGACAGCAGACTTCAATCTAGCATAACTTTAGTTTTAGGACTACGAATCGATTAAACGATTACATCCTTGCATAGTTTAGGAAATTTCCTAACTTTTTCTAAGTATTGGGGAAAGCTGATTCGGCCTCTAAAGTTGTATAATCTACAAAACACTTTGTTCTGTCCCAGCTACATCACAGATTTGAACATGCTCGGTAAATAGAGCATAACTTTCAAACGGATGGGTTGAATTGGACGTTCTTTATGTCCACTGAAAGGTATTGAAGTTACCTACAACTTTCTCAACAGGCGGCCGACCAAATTCCGAATCTAAGATCGCGAAAACTCAAACCCTAGGTTGACTGCACAATCTGCCCGAAGCAGAGAACGTGGCAAACTCTAGTTTTCATCTAATCTACCCAATCACAGCACCACCACTTGATCTAAAAGCATCCAAATACCCTCTAGCACAGAACCTAGACCAACCCCAAGGATTCCCCTAGCCATACCTTCGCCCGACGAACGATGAACCGATGAATCTCCTCCTGGTTCACGCGATCTCCTTCCTCGCTCCAAATCCACCGGATCTCCTCGTCGCGGGGCTTCCCGAAGGATGGATCAACGGGATGGCGAGGTGGGGATCTCCTCTAGGGCAGCAAGGGGGGTGGAGAGGGGAGGGGAGAGGTGGTGGCGCCATGGGGGAAGATGGAGAGGAAGGGGAAGGGTGGAGGCGCATGGGGGGGCTAGGGGGTGGCGGCTACGGTTGGGAAAGGGAGTGGGGGGCGCACCAAGGGGTGGGGGCCAGATTTGGCTGCCCAAAAGTCCCTCCCTGGGCCCAAACCCTTCCACCGGAGGCCCAACTCAACCCCCAAAGCCCAAAGTCCCCCGGAGAGGCCCAAACACCCGAAAACGGTCCAAAAATACGCTATAAAGTCGTACCAAAATGCCAAATTCTAAAATGTCATATTCTGGGGTGTCACAACAATGGTCTTGCAGAATTTTTCCTACACCTCTTAGAAGAATTTCCATTGTTAGTATCTGTTGTTCAAAATTTTCATCGGCTTAGATATTTCTGCAATGATATTTATAAGGCACAACTTGTTATAGATTTTGTAATTGAATATCTAAACATCCTAGATGTATGAAGGCAACAGCTTGTCTGATCAAAATCATCTTAAATATGAAATTTTGTAGCACTTTTATCTCCTTTCTTATTATAATATTGATGGATTCTAAGGTAAAATCCATTACTTAATCAACTCTATAATTCAAGAAGCTAGTCTACCTATGGCATTCTTGTTCGGAGATAAGGATGGAGTGGGAGCGATAAATCAAAGCATGACAGCGTTCATAACGAACTATGAAACGAAATAAATTTTGTCAACAAATCCATCATATCAACATTATAATAAGAAGGGAGATTATAGCACTTCAAATGTTCATATTTTAAGACGATTCTGATCAGACAAGCTGTTGCCTCAATTCAACTATGATGTTTAGATATTCAATTACAAAATCTATAACTAGTTGTACCTTGTAAATGTCGTTGCAGAAATATCTAAGCAGAAGAAAATTTTGAACAACGGATACTAATGATGGAAGTTCTATTGAGGGTGTAGGAAAAAAAAGGGATCACAGACGGTTCTAGTTAGAAACCTTCTGTGATATTATAGTATCACAGACGGTTCTATTTAAAAACCATCTGTGATGACGGTTTCGAACCGTTTGTGATGTCATAATCTGTAGTAGTAAGTACATACTCCTGTTAGTATACTTTTATGTGTGTGTGTGTGTGTGTGTGTGTGTGTGTAACAAGATTAATGATGATTGGTTCAATTACTTGATGGTTTGCTGCACTGAGCGGGAATTAAAGCACTTGATGATGTTACCATTATGTGATAGTTCCAAAGCATAAAGAGTAGAAAAATGAGTTTGCCTTGTATTAGGCGTAATTAGAACATTAGTGGAATGAGAGCACTTGTTCAGTACTTCAATGTGAATATTTTTTTATGTTATATGATGTACTAATCAATATATTTTTATCTTGTGGGGTCTCTTTTGGTGTGTGATTGAACTTTTGTTGGTGAATCGTCGAAGCGTTGGTAGTGTCGAAGTGATGTACTTGGCTCATCTTTCTTTGTTTTCATTCATAGAATGTTTACATGTATATTGGACTGTACTTTTAGTTAAAAAAAACTTTTGTGGTTCTTAATTTTACTTGTGTGATGTGTATATAAACTTATTCGCGTTTATTGAGCGTAGTTAAGTTTGTCTAGGCTTTTAAAATTTCTTGACTCCGCCACTGCTTCGACACATGACCAGGGCGGATCTACAGGGTATGCCAGGTGGGCCACGGCATACCCTGTAGATTCGGTCCAATACAGTCCATATGATCAATTTCCGTCACTATCTAATTCAGTCAGCTTGTGAAGGTCATAACTTTAGATCCATAGATCCGATTGAGCTGATTCTTGTTGGGTTAGTTTCAAAATTGAATCTAGTTTCTACAGTTAAAATTTCAGATCAATCCAACGGTTAGATATTCAGGAATTACTGTTTTAATTAACATGTGTTAGTCTGTTTTTTTGCTGAAATCGAAGCAATTTTTTATAATTTGTTTAGAGGTATTTTGAGAATCAATAAAAAATTGTTTTAGCAATTTGAGTGCAAAATTCACCCCCCTTTGATTGATATATTAGTGTATATCGATCCTATAGGTGATTTGAGTGCAAGACTGCTAGTTGATTTATAGAGTAGATACAAATATAATTGCTATTTTGCTAGCTGATTTCTGGAGTTGTTTTTTTGTATATTAGCCTTCAATCCTACCGACTCGTTGCTTCTTTTGATGCACAGAAGGTGTGTAAACTTGCTGAGTTCTACCGTAATGACATCATCTCAAGTACCGATTTGATAAAGTTTGAGTTGCAACTTGATAACTATATTGACAATATAAGACTAGATAGATTCAAAGGTCTAGAGAATCTTGTTGATTTATCAGTTAAGCTTGTTGAAACAAAGAGGCATATAATTTATGATTTGCTTTACTAGTTTCTGAAATTGGTATTGCTTCTACCGGTGGCGACGATAAGTGTTGAGAGGGAATTTTCTACGGTGAGCTTAGTCAAAAATAAGTTGAGAAATAAAATAGGTGATAGTCTTTTGGATGATTGTCTAGTCACGTTGATATTTTCTTCCATGTTAATGAAAATGATATAATCAAGAGTTTGATGGCTATTAGAAGGCGAAGGCCAGACAAGAAGCACAAGAAGTAATATTGTATTCTTTGAACTATTGTAGGTGCGTAAGCTTCTTTTGTGCATATTTCATACTTAGAATATTCAAACTATTTATATTGTAATTTATACTTATATTATCATGTTCCAAATTATTTTATTTTATACTCGTATACTGAATTTTTCGACAATATTTGTAGTTGTTTACCGAATTGTTCATTGGATTTTACCGAATTGTATATTATAGTATTAGCTCGGCATACCCTAACTTAAAATCCTAGGTCCGCCACTGCACATGACAAATCCAATACGCTTTTGTAATTTAGCTATTCACCTCGATCGACAACCGTAAGCCTACCTGATCAGATCGAGGGATCTGATTCTCATATTTCCTCGACCGGTACAGTGATCTCTTATTCCATGATTGCTTGTCGTCAAAACATACCAAAATTACGCAACATACTTGAAGAGCTGAATCGTGCATAACCACTCATTATACTGATCAATGAAGCTACTTAAGGATATATGCAGTTCCAGACTTCCAGTATTGCTTCTCTCTCCTTTTTTGGGTCAGAATTTGTTTAAGTACACACGTACGGTTGCCGTCGAAGAACAAAAATATCATCTCAGAATCCAAAACGACAACATGGGCTGCAGACCTATGTGACGGCCACGAATCAAAACCGGAGACGATGACATGGAATTTTGATAGTGGCGATGATCTCACGTCCTAATCCCAAGATATCGAGGCAGTAGCTGTCCTCGACAGCTACCCGACTCATACAGCGCTCATGATGTGACCCCCTAGTTCGTTAAATCCGTTTAGTTGCTAATAATCGCCAGTGCAACGTCCATTTCATCCACAAAACACAACAAAAATCATGGGGTCTTGTGCCCCGTGGATGCATCATTGTATATACTACTCGGCAACTTGTGCATTCGCACGAGCTATCTTTTTATATAGAGTCACTTTTAATTTAGATTGTACGTGATAGCCACTTTAACTTGCTTCTGGTAGATGGGTGCTGAATGTTTCATTCTCTTGCAGTTTATAATTAGGATAGGTAATATATCTTATTACAAATTTTAATATTTTTGGAATTTAGTGGTCTAATTTGCATACAAATCAAATCTTTATTCATCCGTTAGTTTATTCCTAATTTACATATTTTTGGATTGTACTTTGGAGGGATTATTTTTTCAATTTTATATTGGACTTCGTATAAAAATCTATTTTCTATTGTTCATTTATTGTTATTGCACATTTTATTTTCAGGGTTTACTTTTGAATTTGTATGGAAATCAAAACTCTAATTTTTTTACTTTCTATTCTGAATTTTAGTTAATTTGGCTTGTATTTGAAAAGACTCATAAATATAGACTATATCTCATATTCCAATAAAACATTATTGTGATCTTCCCTCTATACCCCTAATAAATATCGAGATTTACTTTATATCCTCTACATACATGGATTTAATATAGTATTTATAGACAATAATTAGTAGTATTCTAGTCATTTTCAATATTACCTTAGTCTATGTGTCAAAAGAAAATACGTCCTATAAACTTGGATTTACTTTAGAAATTGTATGGAAGTTAAATTGCTAATTTTTATTAATTCTCAATCCTGAATTTTAGTTAATCTAGATTGTACTTGACATGAACGCTTTCTTTTAATCTAAGCCACTATAACTCGAGTCTACCATATAGATGGCCAGATCTTTCTATTTAACATAGAAGCTTCCATAGAGTACCTAATTAACATAGGTGATTTACTTTGGAAACGTATGGAAGTCAAATTGCAAATTTTTCTTAATTTTTTATTTTGAAATTTAATTAATTTAGATTGTACTTCAAATAGACTTTTTCTTTTTTAATTTAAATTGTACTTGACACTGACTCTTTCTTTTAATCTATACCGTTATAACTTGGGCTCAGCATATAAATGGCTAGATCTTTTTTGTTAACATGGGAGCTTACTCAGAGTTCCTAATTAATATAGGTTTCTAATCACCCTTTAATTTTTATTTTGGATATGCATATATTTTTATCATATTCGGGGTGGATTTTTTCATTTAAAGGCTAGAAATCATATGAAAAATTATATTTTAATTAATTTATATTCCAAATTTTATTTATAGGGTTTGCTTTGGAATTGGTATGAAATCAAATTTATAATTTTATTTTATTTTTTTAATTTAAATTTTAGTTAATTTGGCTTATACTTGACATACTCTTTGTTTTAATTTGCTAATTTTTATTTAATTATTATTCCAAATTTTAGTTGTAACATCCCAAAGTTTTAAGAAGAATGAGAATGGAAATTTAAAATTCTAAATGTTTTAATTTTGAATTATCTGGCATTATTGATTTTTCTTGTGTTTATGTTCTAAAGAAAAGCCTTTTGCATTGAATTAGTAAAAAGTAAATGTAAGAAAGTAAAAACAAACATAAAAAATCTACAAAAATTATATTAAAATATAATAAGTCTCTAGAGCTCTTCTTTCTATAGTCAAAAGAAATATGAACAAATTATTGAATATAAAGAAGTGAGAATTAATAGGTTTTGACTGAAAATAGTGGCATGTCAGATTTTAGTAAAAATATACATAGTTTATCTCAAGGCAAAATTTTTACCATACTTTACTCATAGTAATTTCAGTCTCTATTAAAAATATTAGAAATTAATATCCAAATTATTTCCTTTTAAAGATTTAAAAAAGAAAACTAAAAATATAGAAATTATAATATTAGATTTATTAGAAAATAAATATTTAAGATCTCAATTTAAAAATTACAGAAGAAGACTTAGACCATAGCAAATCTTCTAAAAAATTCTTGACCTTATTTCTATCCTCATATGAATGAAAAATAGAGAAGATAAAAAAGAACAATCATGCTTGTTAGAACTATTAGAATTTATATATAGAATATTTCAACCAGAAAAATTTGTAGAGTGTGGAGAACTCTCTTGAGACTTCCTACAAAAATCTACCAAAAATTGGGACAGGATTTGACAAGCCAATTAAATGAATCAGTTCAGTCTAGTGCTGTCCTGAGAAAAGCATTGCATTGAATCTCTCTATCTCTGCCAGGTGGGCCCAACCATTATATGGACCAGCTGGCTAGGAGGAATGAATCCATCTCTCTTGCCTTCTTTGCCATGTGGGCCTGACCAGCTGGTGACCCCTCCCGTCAGCCGAAGCTTGGCCTTCTTCCTTCCCTTCACCTCCACGCCACAGACAGCCACTGCCTTTTCCTCCTTGCTGACTCCAGCCACGCCACAACCTCGCGAATTGAGGCCAAGCACACATCATCCATGTCACCCTGTGACCTCAATCCTATGAATCATGCTGCCACAACATGAGATTCATTGCACTACCATCTTGATCGAGCCGTCGTAGCAGAGCCAGTTCACACCGAACTCACATCGCCTTATGCACCTATAAAAGGCCAACCAAAGCAACTGCAAGTTGCACAACACTACACCAAAGCTTTCTCACCTGCCAATTTAAACCCAGCCACTTCCTGGCCACCATATCTAGAAGGCACTGAGAAAATGGGGAAGAACAAATTCCGCCGCCTCGGTGAGTGGAAAACCAATCAATTTGGTCAATAGCACCCTGATCACTCCTAAAACTCATAGACACTTTTTGATTGCATACCACCGAAACCCCGCCACATCGATATCTTCTTCCTCGTCTCTAGCGATACGGTGGTGAGGCGCCTCGGCCAAGCTCCACTACAAACAATGGGCTAAATGGAATGCCCTAGGCTCACTGATGCTCACAAGACCTTTCTCCGTGCACGTTCAAGCTTCAACTGGCCCGGCACCCCCTCGGCCGTGGTGACCACCGCTGGAGCACGGTGGTAGCCACCCTCCAACTGCCACCGGCTACCTACGAGCCCACTCGTAGGTGCGTTTTAGTGCCTTCTTGCTCTCCCCACCGCCGACCGGCTGGTTCCAGCCTCATCTCACCGCCGGTAGCCGCCCCTAAAGCTTCCTCTGCTTCGGGTCTCTGCATTGCGGGCCCTAGCTGTCAGCTGGCATGAGCCAAACAAGTTCAAATGGTCAAATGCGCATCCTCTGTGTAGAAAGCGTACTCTTACATTTTCAGTTAATTTTCCAAACCGACCTATATGTAAACTTTAATAACTTTTGCATTCTAGATCCAAATAAAGTGAAACAAAATTATAAATTGATGTTAAATCATGTAGTTTTAGAATATGCAAAATATTTTTTTTTTGAATCTTAGTTTGAATTGTTTGAATTAAAATCTGAATAAACCCTAGTATGGCTACTGTATGAAATATGAAAATATATCTCCTAAAATAATGAAACAAATTTCTACATGCACATGAGATTATATGTACCACATTTCTGTAAAAAAAATTTAGATTTGAGTCTAGTTTGAATTAAATTTGTAAATGGGTTACTTTTCAACGCATTAAAAACTATATACCAATTCAAAATATAATGGGAACAATTCCTAGGCCCAAATTATAACAACCATGCTCCATGCTTGGTTAAGTTGAATTAAGTTTTTAAATAACCTTAATCTCCATGTACATATGAATGGAATATAAATAAAACACATAAATGATAACATATATGAAAGTAGTTTTTAAATGCTCCTAAGTCAAGACCACCTAATGTTATAAGAAGACTTATATTTAGATATGATCTGTATTTAATTCTTATTACGAACCTAAATTCCTACAGTGCTAACCTTAAAGTTTGTCCATAAGTCTATACAACTAGTAGGACCAAGGTTTTGCTTTCTTATACACAAGAAAATCATATAATAGAATAGTCCATTTAGCATGCCTGCTCTATTACTTGTAACGTGCATCACTGTATTAGGTTTTTCATGCTAACACTCTATGGAGATGCTATTGTTGTAAGAGCCATTGTAAATGTCTGAAATAGAATTCGATTAAATTTAAATAGACCTTGTAATAAATGTATATGCGTGCATATGCTGTAAAAACCCTAATCATAAGTTTGCTTAATAAACCTAATTTGATCAGCCATTAAACCAAAATGGTAGAACCTAAAATAAAGTAAAACCCTAATTAGTCCAAACCTCAACTCTGTCCTTAGGTACGTATGTCGTCCTCGTATGGATTTTCTCAATATAAATACTATTTTTAGGAATAAGATTTAAACCTTGTTCAATCGTAAGTATGCCATAGAAAGAACCCTTTTGAGGCTCTGTACGGAAGATGGCACCTTTTGAGGATGGCACCTTTTGAGGCTCTGTACGGAAGAAAATGCAGGACACCTTTGTATTGGAAAGAAACCGAAGGTGGGCAGATAATCGGACCTGATGTTTTGAAAGAAGCCGAAGAGCAAGTCAGACAGATCCGTGCAAATCTGAAGACCGCCCAGTCAAGACAGAAGAGTTACGCTGATAACCGTCGAAGGGAAATAAGCTTTGTACGTGGTGATCATGTGTACTTGAAGGTATCCTCGTTGAAAGGAATGAAACGGTTTCGAGTCAGTGGGAAGTTAGCGTGTCGGGACCCCGAATTTGCAAATCCGGACCCTCTGTGTATTCAGCACTAGTCCAGGAACGCGCTAGTGCACACAGTCTTAACATCGGTAAATATCACAATCATACCACTCGATACTAATAAAGTACTTTTATTTAAATAACCAAACTGGTTACTCAACCTTATGGTCAAGTTACAATATACGCCTCACAGGGCGAATCTTATTAAGAGAGAAATAGTAGCAATGAAAATCAAATAACCCGTGGCGCCATCCAAGATACCACAGGCAACTGATCGGGCTCGCTTCCCTAAGTAGACGGATCCTCTTGGAGTTCCTCCTCCAAAGCCGTGTAGTCTCCTCTTCAACTGGTGTTATATTGTGGCAATGGTGAGTACTTGGTACTCAAAGAAGTCATGCATGCAGAATGCAAGCTAATATACTACATGCATGGCTTGGTACAAAGGAATAGCTCAAGGTATATTTGCGATGAAATGAGATTTGACAAGTAATATAAGTAGATTCGAAAGCAAGAGAAACAAGTAAAGCATAAATAACTTTTCAAGAAGTTTAACAACCATCTTCCCATCCTAAACCACATTTCCATCAACATCATCATTAATCCAACCCAACTTTTCAAACCAAGTTATTTTTGAGAAAATCTAACCCTTAATCAGAATTCCGAGCGATGTCCAATACCGCGGACACGGCTATTCGAATAGATTCTACACTCTGGCAGAGGTTATGCACTTTACCCACAAGATACAATCAAACACCACAAAGGCGAGTTCCCAGTAATAAAGTCTTTCTAAACCTCTAACAATACAAGTGGTCCTCCCGGTTATTGCGCACTAACCCTTCCCTTAGCTAAGGCGAAGTCTAGGCCAATCAACCGTTAGATGGGTACTGGCCTCACTTCCCAGACGCTCCCCGCACAACTTACACAAAGGGTGTAGTTGACCTCCCGAGGTCCCACAGTGCGTTATTAGCAACTTAGTCAACTAGGTCCGTCCCATTACAGACATGTGGTTGCACGTTAGACCCAGTTCAAAGGCTTGCAAGGTTAAGTCCTTAGGGTGACCAGGGCAAGACTACCCGAAGAACCAAATCAACATCCCCAATGCCACAACTGGCCCACCTGATTACTCTTGCCACATGCCCCGGTCGAAAACTATTTATCAAACCCCAGTTGAAAACTACTCGATGATCGTGGGCCGTTCGATCTAGATCGGACGGTCCAGATCTAATCCTACATTAACACTACTACGGCACGTGGTGATCGTGGGCCGTTGGATCTTGATCCAGCGGTCCAGATCTAATCGGGTTTGGAAACACGTGAACTCACCTCAACCGCACGATCAAGATCGGACGGCGCATAGAGCTCGCGGACGGTGATGGCAACACCGGGCGAGCAGGCCACCGGAGACGAAAACGACGACGAGCCCGACGGCGTTTCGGGGTCTCTCCGGCGGAGTGAGAGGTACCCACGGGTGCGCCTTGGCTTGAGGGCTCCGGAACTGGGCTCCAACTCGGCGGAAGACGGCGGACGGCGGCGGGATGAAGCAAAACCGTGGCGGAGCGGCGCTCAACTACGGCGAGCTATCGCGGCTAAACGGCGACGGCTCTGCCTTGGTGAGTAGGGGCTACGGGTGCGCAAGGTCAAGGCCGACCTCGGGGTGTGACCTGGGCCTTAAATAGCCTCGGCGTCCGCGCCCAGGACGGAAACCTAGTTCTCCACGGCGGCGGGCGCGGCGGCGGAGTCCGGCTCGGACTCGGGCGGAGACGACGACGGACAGCCGTCCACGTGGCACGATCGGCCACGATGAGATCGGATCCGGGCCGATTCGATCGGCGGTATGGAAATCCTCGACCGTTGGATCTTGATCCAACGGTTGGGATCGATTAGGTTTTAGAGTCGGTTCGGTCGAGTCACGTGGCTCGGTCGGACTCGAGTCCGACTTCGGTTCGACTCGATCGGATGAATAGTACTTGACCCGACTTGATTTTCCAGCGATTTAATAATTAAAATAATTTCAAGAATTCATTTAATTCATTAAAAATAGCAAAGACTTCGAGAAAAATTCCAGAAAAATTCTGGAAAATATTTTAGATCATTTTGGACTCAAATAAAATATTTCCAACAAAATTTTATTTGCAAAATTAAATTCTTTAATTATTTCAAAATGGAATAAATTCAAATAAATTCCAAATAAATTCCAGAAAATTCCAAAAATCCACCAAAGTGCCAAATCACACATGAATTTAAGAAAAGCAAAATTTTGGGGTGTTACATAGCGCCCCGCTACATCGGACCATTCCCAGTGGTTGCCAGAAAAGGAGAAGTGGCTTACAAGTTGGAGTTGCCTCCCCAGCTATCAGGGGTACACGATGTCTTCCATGTGTCTCAGTTGAAGAAATGTCTCAGAGTACCTGAGCATCAGATGCCATTGGAGGAAATGGAGCTGAGAGAAGACCTGTCGTATCTGGAGTACCCAGTCAGGATTTTGGATGAAGCCGAGCGTCGAACCCGCAGTCGTGTGATCAAGTTCTGCAAAGTTCAGTGGAGTAATCATTCTGAGAAAGAAGCTACCTGGGAGCTGTAACACCCCAAAATTTTGCTTTTCTTAAATTCATGTGTGATTTGGCACTTTGGTGAATTTTTGGAATTTTCTGGAATTTATTTGGAATTTATTTGAATTTATTCCATTTTGAAATAATTAAAGAATTAAACTTTGCAAATAAAATTTTGTTGGAAATATTTTATTTGAGTCCAAAATGATCCAAAATATTTTCCAGAATTTTTCTGGAATTTTTCTGAGTCTTTTGCTATTTTTAATAAATTAAATGAATTACTGGGAATTATTTTAATTATTAAATCGCTGGAAAATGCGAGTGGGTTTGTACTGTTCATCTGACCGAGCCCGAGTCAGACTCGAGTTCGAGTCCGACCCGAACCCGACCCGAGCCACGCGATCCGATCGAACCTCGATCAATCCGACCGCTGGATCGGAATCCAACGGCCGGATTTAGTCCGCGACCGGCCCAACCGGTTCGACCGGACCGCGTGGCGCCGCGTGCGATTTGGACCGTTGATCATCCACGTGTACGCCACGATTTCGTCTCCCCGCCGAATCCGGAGCCCGGATTCCTCCTCGCGCCACGCCGCGCCTGAGCCTTCGGTAGGGTTTCGATTTGAGCCCGGCCGAGGCTATTTAAAGCGTGGGTGGTCGCCCGAGAACCCCCGTTTCCGTGCGCACCCGTGCCCCTCACCTTTCACGCTTGAGCCGCCGCCGTTTAGCCGCACGAGCTCGCCGTAGTTGGGGAAGCTTTCCGCCGCGGTTAACTCCGGATTCCGCCGGCCCAAGCCGTCTCCGCGTGCTTGAGCTCGGATCCGAGATTCCCAGGTCAAGGCGCACCAGATAGGACCTTTCACCTCGCCGGAAGGACGCGGAAACGCCGTTGCAATCGTCGTCTTCACCTCCGGTCTGCCCCTCGCCACGCCATCGCTGTCCGCAAGCTCCATCCACCGTCCGATCTAATCGAACGGCAACGGTGAGATCACGTGTTTCCCGAACCCGTAAAACCCAGATCTGTTCTAGACCGTTAGATCTAGATCCTACGGCTGAGGTTAGTTGCGTTGTAGCTTTAGGGTTAGATCTGGACCGTCCGATCTAGATCGAACGGCCCGGTCGGCAGTCTTGATTTAGAACGCGTAAATCCTAGATCTAATCGCGGCCGCTGATTTTCAAATCAACGGCACGATCGAGCCACGCGGTGCCTAGCCGAGCCGCGGCGCGACGCTGAGACGCAGTCTCGACACGCGGGGCCCGCGTGTCGAGGGGCTCCGCCCGCTGGCCGATCGCGGCCGTGGCCGAGCCCACGCGGACCGAGCCGAGGCCGTCTGCGCCGTCCGTGGACCCGAGGCCACGTGTCATCACCCGATTGGTCCACGTGTCCAGGCTGACGCAATAATTAATTTCCGAAAAAGAAAATGATTTATTAATTCAAAATAATGATTTCAGATTTTGATTCAAACTTCAAACGCTTATAACTTTTGCGTTTCAACTCCGATTTGAGTGATTCAAATTTCTAAATTTGTATAAAATTGAGACCTACCTAAATATGAATTTTATTTAATTTTTGGACTAAAGTTTTTCTCTGTAAAATTATTTAATTGATTATTTAAACTTTAAATAATTATAACTTTTGCATTTTAACTCCAAATTTGACGATTCCAGTTTCTAAAAATTCATAAAATTATGTTCTCTCTGTTCATGGATTTTATTTGGATGTTTGGACACTTTTTGCCTATTGTTTATTCGTGTATTTGCTATTTGCACGCTTTACGAGTAGACGTTGAAGTGCCAGAAGGATTCGAAGGAGAAGTATTAACTCAGGATCCAACTCAAGACTAAGAACAAGTACTTTTTGAAGGCAAGTTGTGCTTTGACCATGTTGATCCTATTTTGAAATCTATTTTGATTTAACCTATTGCATGCTAGTTCAATTAGAAAATACTTTATTTAAATATGGGGAATTAGATAAATGCCAAATTGCTGTATGACACCTTGATTAATTAAATATGTGCCATGACCCTTGTCACCCTAGTTGTGGTTTACTAGTTGGACATTATTAACTTGCCAACATGGGTTTTAGACCGTTGTAGTAAACTGCTTAGACCTGCTACGTGCTCGTGACATGATTTTGGACAAACAAATGTTAATATTGACTTAATGATATATTGAACCTGTTTTGGAAAGGTATCATGTGATGTTGATGGCACGTGGTGCATGATAATCAACTGGGGTTTGATAAATAGTTTTTCGATCGGGGCATGTGGCAAGAATAATCAGGTGGGCCAGTTGTGGCATTGGGGATGTTGATTTGGTTCTTCGGGTAGTCTTGCCCTGGTCACCCTAAGGACTTAACCTTGCAAGCCTTTGAACTGGGTCTAACGTGCAACCACATGTCTGTAATGGGACGGACCTAGTTGATTAAGTTGCTAATAACGTACCTGTGGGACCTCAGGAGGTCAACTACACCCTTTGTGTAAGTTGTACGGGGAGCGTCTGAGGCCGAGGCCAGTACCCATCTAACGGTTGATTGGCCTAAACTTCGCCTTAGCTAATGGAAGGGTTAGAGTGCAATAACCGGGGAGGACCACTAGTATTGTTAGATGTTTCCTAAAGACTTTGTTACTGAACTCGCCTTTGTGGTGTTTGACTGTATCTTGTGGGTAAAGTGCATAACCTCTGCAGAGTGTAGAATCTATTCGAATAGCCGTGTCCGCGGTATTGGACATCGCTCGGGAATTACAGTCAAGGGTTAGATTTTCTCAAAAATAACTTTGGTTGGAAAGGTTGGGTTGGATTAATAATGATGTTGATGGAATTGTGGTTTAGGATGGGAAAGATGTTTACTAAACTCCTGGAAAAGTTAATTATACTTTACTTGTTTCTACTGCTTTCGAATCTACTTATGCTACTTGTCAAATGCTGTTTACTGCAAATATACCTTGAGCCATTCCTTTGTATCAAGCCATGCATGTAGTATATTAGCTTGCATTCTGTGCATGACTTGCTGAGTACCAAGTACTCACCCTTGCCACAATACAACACCAGTTGAAGAGGAGACTACACCAGCTTTGGAGGAGGAGCTCCAAGAGGAACCGTCTACTTAGGGAAGCGAGCCCGGTCGGTTACTGTGGTATACTGGATGGCGCCACGAAGTTATTTGATTTTCCGCTGCTACTATTTCTCTCTTAATAAGTTTCGCCCTGCAAGGCATACATTTGTAACTTGACCATAAGGTCGAGTAACCAGTTTGACTACTTAAATAAAAGTACTTTATTAGTATCGAGTGGTATGATTGTGATATTTACCGATGTTAAGACTGTGTGCACTAGCGTGTTCCTGGACTAGTGCTGAATACACAGAGGGTCCGGATTTGCAAATTCGGGGTCCCGACAGGAGCGTGAAGAAGATCTTCGAGCGGAGTTTCCTAACCTCTTTCTTTTTCCGTCTGAATCGGGGACGAGATTCTCTCTAAGGGGGGTAGGTTTGTAACATCCTCGTTTTCGCCTTCTGGAGAAAAACCTAATTTAAATAAATTAAATTCAAAATTTGGAGTTTCTTTGGTGTTTATATTAACCTGGCATCCTTTCTCCTCCAAAATCGGGATTTAATTCCCCTCCGGTCGAAAAATCGAATTTTCCAGTTCCCGCCGGTACCCGAAATTTCACCCGAGTCCAAAAATGCTCCAAAAATATCAAAACCACCTCAATTATGTTCCAAATATTCCAAAATGATTTTAGGAATCATTCCCCGGATTTTTGGACCTCCATTCCTATTTTATCTCGCGCGGCTTTTGTTTAATGCCCGCAATCCGCGCCCGAATATTTAATTCCACAAATTTCATCCAAATTCAACGGAACCAATTTTATTGGGTCCCAAATATTCTAAAATGGCTCTAGGAATTTTTCCGGAATTTTTAGATCATTTTTCCTAATTTTTCTCTAAGGTGGTTTATTCGCGTAAAGGAGGGCCAATGAGGGAGTGCCACGTGTCATGAACAGGACCTTTCTTCTACCTCTAGCCAAGGCAAGAATAGAGAAGCTTCATGGAGCTCATCCATGGCTAGGGCTTGCTTGGATTGCTCCTATCTTCCTCCACGCAACTCCAAAATCATCAAGGCCGGTTCCGTTGGATTCGTATCGACGATCTCTTGCCATTCCCCGCCTTCATTAGCCACTAATCTCGCCGGAAACGGCCGCATTAAAGAAAAAACTGAAATGCAATCAAATGCTCATAACTAGGCTGTTTCAACTCCGTTCCGCGTGATTCCACTTCCATTCTCTTCGTATAAGAACCCCCGTCTCGGTGGTATGAGCCTCCTTTGGCCTCAACCCTTCGTTCATCCACTAGAGCAAGAAAACCGACACCGGGTTCTCTTTTTGGTGTTCTTCACGTTCTTGACCATAGATCTCTCCACGGTGGGTCATTCTTTTTGTTCCTTGGTTCCTTGTGACCGTGAGGGAGTCTAGAGTCTAACCCAACAATCGATTTTAGGTTTCATCAATTTTTGGAGGCGAATTTCGGGTTTTTATCGGTTCGGCCGGAGCTCCGTTCATCGCCGAATTCGTCGCCTCCGGTGAGATTCAATCAAATTCCTTCCTCCTATGAGTCCCTAAGGATGTAATCTAGTGATTCCATGCTTTTATTTGGGTCAATTTCATGCAAAAATGGTGGAGAAATCGAATTTTTGGGTTTTTCCGCGTTCTCTGTTATTTGAGTTGCGTGCTTGCGCCGCCGCTTAGCCTCGCTGGGCCGGCCGGCCACGGCGACGCGCCCGGCCCTCGGCCGCCTCATCAAGACGCTGCCAAGATGCCGGCCATGGCCGCCACACGCTTTGCCACACCGCCGGCCACGTGGCCACTGCCCTCCCCAAGCTTCCTTCACACCAACCATGGCCATGGCTTGGCCCAAGGTTGAAGACAACCTTTCACTCTATGACATGTGGAGCCCACCTTCCATAGAGACAAGTCAAAGTCAAAAATTCAGAAAAGTCAACAAAGGCATATTCCAGGGAATATTCCTGGTTTTTCATTTTTTTGAATTTCAAACTTCGGACGCTCATAACTTCTCCGTCCGAACTCCGTTTGACTCCATTCAAATTTCTAAATTCATCTAAAATCAAGATCTACCTGCCAGTACTATTTTTGTAATTTTTAGATTTTATTTATTTTTTGGTATTTATTTATTGCCTCGTTTTGCGCGTAGCCGAGGAATCCGACGCGACAGCCGACCCCGCCGCCGGACTTCCCTCGTACAACGACCTTCCCATGACCGAAGGCAAGTCTCTTTGACGCATATTGATCCCACCTTTATAAATTTGTTTTAATTATTTTACAAACTTGCATGCTATGTTTAATATCGTATGTCAAATATAAGTGCGTAGTTAATCCGAATTGTAATTTCCTCCTTTGTGATTGATATCCATGTTACTTGTAACCCTAGGACGTTTGTTATACCATGCTTACGCTTATATGGTATCCTTTGTGACATAGTACGGTAGAATTGCTTAGGACCTTTATCGGTGAAAACAACCCATGGGTAGGATTACTCAAAAAGAATGATTTCAAGTATGATTCGGAACTTATTATTATGATTTTGGTACTATTTTTCTAAAATCAAAAGAAAAGGAAAAATGGTTTGGACTTGGGCGGATTGGATTGTCGGGTGGGTGCGGATGGAGCACTAGTTGTCTTGTGCAAGTACCGCCCCAAGTCGATTAAGGACCGACGCTTGTGATTGTCCATTCTAAGCATAACCGTACTACCACATGTCTATAATGGTATGACCTGGCCAACTAATTTGTAAAAGCCTAATTTAGACTCACCACTCGGTGGAATGTGAGTGCCGGATAGAGGCAATGTCGTTTTTCTCACACGGCGCAAGAGGGGGCTTCTGTACTGGGCGGATGGAACCCTAACAGCGGTGAAACCTCAGCAGGTGGGTCGAATTAGGTGGATACATTGTAACGGCCTTGTCATGATCTCTCTGCCGGCACACCAAAGGAAGTGTGTTAATAGCTTGGCATCAAGAGACGATCATGTCTTGTGGGTAAAGCTGTACACCTCTGCAGAGTTAAAACTATTCGAATAGCCGTGCCTACGGTCAAGGGCAAAGCGAAGAATGCTTTCATATTGGTAGACTTTGATTTTGGTTTTTAAAAACTGAAAAGTGTTTTGTTTTGGGATTCGGGAGTGGTTAGAACTCTCGGATGTTGTTTGGTGGATAGAGCCAACCAGGTGGAAAGAACCTGTTTTATACTTGACGGATGGAGTCACATGATTAACCTTGATCTTTTAAAAGTTGGCGGATAGAGCCCTTATATCAGTGATGGTGGGTAGAACCTCACTGCAATATTAAATAATTCAATTGTTAAAAAGAATTGTTAAAAGTTGCTTTGTGAAACTATTACTTAAGTATGGTTTAATAAAATGTGGCTTTGTGCAAATGAACCCTGTTAAGCTTCCTTTGGAAAGCCCCACATAATCATACTTTCCCCGACTTGCTGAGTACTTTTGTACTCACGTGCTACATCAACTTGTCATCATCAGAACATTTTCAAGACGCAGCTGACGAGGGCGAGTTCTACCCCGAGGAGTTCAAGGAGGATTGCCAGGATAACTAGTTGCGTTTCTAGTCGCCGCCTGTGGCGTTTGGTGCTCGCTTGTTTTTGTTTTTCGTCTTCCGCTGTCGTGTCTCCGGTCTGTTGACCGAGTATTGTAATAAGTGGCCATGTGGCCCATACTTGAATATTTATGTTACAATTTTTGTTATGTTCGGCAATGAAGTATCACTGTGACTGTGTGTACTAGCTACTGATCTGGGACTAGTACGGAAATGCACAGGAGATTTCGGATAGCTGATCCGGGGTCTCACATGTGTTGAAGGTTTAAAATTTGGCTCAAATATTTTTTGAAATTCATACTAGAAGCATCTAGTTGGGGTTTGTTTTTCAGTTTTGCATCCTTAGTAATTCCGGCACTACCGCTGTTAGGTGGTACTACCAAAGTTTCTAAAGCGGTAGCTATTTTACAGAGACAATTGTTTTTCTGAATTTCTTTTTTTCTCTGGGCCGAAGCTACCGCCATTGGTATTGCGGTAGTACCGCTCCACGGTAGTACCGACGTTTTGCGCGGTAACTAAAATCCAGAAGTGCACTCTTCTGAGTTTTTTAAATAGTGGTACTACCGTAGTGCTTATTGCGGTGATACCAGATTAACGGTAGTACCGGATATTTTAAGGCGGTAGTTATTTTCTAGAAAGAGGTACTTTTTTGGGTTTTTTGCGCTGATTTAAGTATCGGTACTACCGTAGTATAAAGCATGGTACTACCGGAATGCCAGTAGTACCGCATTTAGACTATCGGTAGTTGTTTTATAGAGGGTTTCCTTTCTAAAATGTTTCGCAATCCAATTGCTAGTACTACCGCACTTTAAACTCCGGTAGTACCGCACCTCTATAACGGGCAAAAATGCCAACGCATTTAATGCGTGCAGTCGACCGTTATTGGCAAAATTTAATGGTGTGGTACTACCGGCCAAAGGCGGTAGTACCGCAAATCCTGATTTTTCAGGAATTTCCCCCTCCAATGGCTATAATTTTTGGTGGAGGCTATAAATACCCCCACACCTGCATTCTTTGGCTCTCTTGGACACTTATTGAATACTCTTGAGCTCTAGCAAGTTCTTTCACTCTCATTTGCATTGAATTCATCTTTTGGAGAGGAGTTAGAAGCATTTAATTGCATTGAGTGTGTTTGAGCAAAGTGAAAACCCGATTCATACTCAAGTGAGTTTCAACTCTTCATTCTCTTGGAGGTTGCTGCCTCCTAGATGGCTTGGCGGCGTTGGACTGGTGATCTTCTCAATGGTGATTGTGAGAAGGCACGATCGGTTGTGAAGGCAAGGAGCTCACCTACCTAGAGTGGGGAAAAGCTACCCCTAGTATACGAGGAAGACTCAATTGCGCAAAGGAGTCGGCTTGAAGTGAGTCAAGCTACCTCAACGTGGGTTAGAGGAGACCGGCAAGTCTTCGAACACCACGGGATAAAACCCGTATCTTCTCTTGTGGTTTGCTTCTTATCACTTTAATTCATGCAATTGCAATTCTAGCATATTTAGGTTTGTTCATTTATCTAGAATTTGATTGTTTGTTTAGACTTAGCATTGTTGGTGCACATTAGCGAAACCTAGAAGATTTAGGCTTTAGTTGTGAAAATTGTCAATTGTTGTTTTAATTGATCATTCTTTACAATTAGAGCCCAAAATTTTTATAACCTCCTATTCACCCTCCCTCTAGTTGGTTATCCTTGATCCTACAAAAAGTTGTTAAGATCAACATTTAAATATGTCAAAATCTTGATACCTTACCCAAATAATTGAGCTTGAACCTTACTTCTCCAAATTTCCTATTAAGGCCAACCTCAAGTAGAAGTTCGGATAAAGCCTAACCAGTACAACTATCTCCGTCTACAAAAAAAAACATTTAAGTCATGCACTAATTGCAGATAACATGCTACGTGATGACTTATGTCTTAAGTTTAAGTATCCAAATAATTTTAGCCTTTTGAATTCGTAAATATGCACATACACATATATAATTTTAGCTTCTTGAATTCAAAAAATAAGAATAAGTAATCTTCATAAAACAAGAAACCATGTCCTAGAATAAACTTAAGACTTAGCTCTTGCCTAAGCGTTAGTAAGAATAAGTTAAGAATTAAAAGACAGAATAAAGTGCATACATATAAAATCTGGAAACCCTAACCCTCGTCAAACCCTAAACCACCCTTTATTCTATAATAGATTTTAATTTGGCTTTATATCTGATTTCTTTCTACCCTTATTGAAAAGTTATTATTTGCTATTTGATTTATTTCTTGACGAACGACGTGTAGAATCCGACGTCCCAGACAATGTCATCGATGACACCAACTATGACATCGACTTCATCAAACACAATCATCAGCAAGGCAAGCACCCATTTGATCATGTAGATTGTAACACCCCAAAAAATTTGCTTTTCTTAAATTTATGTGTGATTTGGCACTTTGGTGAATTTTTGGAATTTTCTGGAATTTATTTGGATTTATTTGGAATTTATTTGAATTTATTCCATTTTGAAATAATTAAAGAATTTAACTTTGCAAATAAAATTTTGTTGGAAATATTTTATTTGAGTCCAAAATGTTCCAAAATATTTTCGAATTTTTAGAATTTTTCGAGTCTTTTGCTATTTTTAATGAATTAAATAAATTATCGGAAATTATTTTAAATATTAAATTGCTGGAAAATCGAGTCGGGTCAAGTAATCGCTCATCCGACCGAAGTCGAACCCGAAGTCGGACTCGAGTCCGACTGAAATACGCGTGACTCGATCAACCCACTTCGGCCGAGCCTTAACCGCTGCGGATCGTTGGATTCAGATTCCAACGGCCACGATTGAGCCACGTCACCCGAGCCCGAGCCTGACCGAGCCAGCCAGACCTGAGCCCAAACCACCGCACCGTTGGATCTTGATCCAACGGCTGTGGTTGAGCCACGTCACCCAATCCGAGTCGCCGCCGGACACCGCCGCAACGGAGTGGGCCTCGGTTTCCGTGCGTTTCACGGACGCCGAGGGCCCTATTTATTGCGCCGCCACCCGTGTCGGGACCGCCACTTCATTGCGCACCCGTAGCCCTAACTCACCTCGCCTGAGCCGCCGTGGTTGCGCCGCTAGAGCTCGCCGGAGTAAGGAGAAGGAGCCGCCGCGGTTTTCGTCGAATCCCGCCGCCGTCCGCCGTCCTCCGTCGCCGTTGACCCCAGATCCGGGACCGGGAGGTCAAGACGCGTCCGGGAGTCCAACTCACCTCGCCGGAGCGCGCCCGAAACGCCGTCGGCTAGGTCGTCGTCCCCTGCGCCGGTGACCCAGCGCCGCCGCTCGCCATCGCCGGACTTCGAGCTCTGCCAGCCGTCGGATCTTCATCAAGCGGTCCAGATTGCGCCACGTCACCGTCGGTGAGATCCCGTTCCAAAATCCCAGATCCAATCTCGACCGTTGGATCTAGATCCAACGGTCCAGATCAAACGCGTTAACCCAAACGCGTGAGTCCAGATCTAATCTGGGCCGTTGATTTTCAAATCAACGGCCGAGATTGCGCCACGTGACGGGGAGCTTGACCGCCGCGGTCAGCGCACCCGTGCGTGTGACGCTGACACGCCGGGCCCGCGTGTCAGCGACGCGACCAAACCGCACCATGACGTCACGATGACGTCATGGCCCGCACGCCGCCACCCCTGCGTGTAGTGACGTCGGCCGATGACGCCACCGATGGAGTCCCACTGCCGGTAGCCGGTGAGTCCTCGCCGACGCCAAGAATGACGCTACCCGATGGAGTCCCACTGTCACCAAGACGTGAGCCGTGGATCGGGTCCACCAGAGACCGAGCCAAACCATGGACCACGCCCATGAACTACCGACATCACCGCCCAATCGAGATCGCCACGTGTCCTTGCTGACGCAATAATTAATTTCCGAAAAAGAAAATGATTTATTAATTCGAATTAATGATTTCAGATTTTGATTCAAACTTCAAACGCTTATAACTTTTGCGTTTCAACTCCGATTTGAGTGATTCAAATTTCTAAATTTGTATAAAATTGAGATCTACCTAATGATGAATTTTATTTAATTTTTGAACTAAAGTTTTTCTCTGTAATATTATTTAATTGATTATTTAAACTTCAAAATGCTATAACTTTTGCATTTAAACTCCAAATTTGACGATTCCAGTTTCTAAAAATTCATAAAATTATGTTATCTCTGTTTATGGACTTTGTTTGGATGTTTGGACACTTTTTGTCTACTGTTTTATTTATTATTTGCTATTTGCACGCTTTACGAGTAGACGTTGAAGTGCCGGAAGGATTCAAAGGAGAAGTGTTGACCCATGAGCCAGCTCAGGACCAAGAACAAGTACTTTTTGAAGGCAAGTTATGCTTTGACCATATTGATCCCATTTTGAAATCTATTTTGATTCAATGTATTGCATGCTAGTTCAATTAAGAAAATACTTTATTTAATTTTGGGAGATTAGATAAATACCAATTTGCTGTATGACACCTTGATTACTTAAATATGTGCCATGACCCCTTGTCACCCTAGTTGTGGTTTACTAGTTGGACATTACTAAATTGCCAACATGGGAATTTAGACCGTTGTAGTATATTGCTTAGACCTGCTACGTGCTCATGACATGGTTTTTGGACAATCAAATGTTAATATTGACTTAATGATATATTGAACCTGTTTTGGGAAAGTATCATGTGATGTTGATGGCACGTGGTGCATGGTAATCAACTAGGATTTGATAAATAGCTTTTGACCGGGGCATGTGGCAAGAATGATCGGGTGGGCCAGCTGTGGCACCGGAAACGTTGGTTTGGTTGTTCGGGTAGTCTTGCCCTGGTCATCCTAAGGACTTAACCTTGCAAACCTTTGAACTGAGTCAATCGTGCAACCACATGTCTGTAATGGGACGGACCTAGTTGATTAAGTTGCTAATAACGTACCTGTGGGACCTCAGGAGGTCAACTTCACCCTTTGTGTAAGTTGTACGGGGGAGCGTACCGGGGCTGCGGCCAGGTACCCATCTAACGGTTGATTGGCCTAAACTTCACCTTCGCTAAGGGAAGGGTTAGTGTGCATCACCGGAGAGGACCACTTGTATTGTTAGAAGTTTCCGAAAGACTTTGTTACGGGAACTCGCCTTTGTGGTGTTTGACTGTATCTTGTGGGTAAAGTGCATAACCTCTGCAGAGTGTATAATCTATTTGAATAGCCGTGTCCGCGGTATTGGACATCGCTCGGGAATTACAGTCAAGGGTTAGACTTTCATAAAAATAACTTGGACTTGGAAAAAGGGTTTTGGTTTAATGGTTGACATTGCTGGAAATATGGACTAGGATTGGGAAGGACGTTTATTTAACTCCTGGAAAAGTTATTGATATTATATACATGTCTTTACTGCTTTCGAATCTATTTACGATACATGTTAAATGTCAAGCATCGCAAATGAACCATGAGCTATTCCTTGTACCAAGCCATGCATGTAGTATATTAGTTGCATTCTCATGCATGACTTGCTGAGTACCAAGTACTCACCCTTGCCACAATACAACACCAGTTGAAGAGGAGTCTACACCAGCTTTGGAGGAGGAGCTCCAAGAGGAACCGTCTACTTAGGGAGCGAGCCCAGTCAGTTGCCTGTGGTATACTGGATGGCGCCACGATGTTATCTTATTTTCCGCTGCTATTATTTCTCTCTTAATAAGTCTTTCGCCCTGCGTGGTGTACATTTGTAACTTGACCATAAGGTCGAGTAACCAGTTTGACTATTTAATTAAAGTACTTTATTAGTATCGAGTGGTATGATTGTGATATTTACCGATGTTAAGACTGTATGCACTAGCGCGTTCCTGGACTAGTGCTGAATACACAGAGGGTCCGGATTTGCAAATTCGGGTCCCGACATAGATCCTAGCATTTCAAACAGTACAATACTTTTGATTTTTTTTTTTGATGTACTCTGATCGACCTTATAGGTCATATTGTATAAATGCTACTGCTATTATATGTAATACATTGTGTATGAATGTGATTTCAACCTTGTAAATGTGCGTACTAGCCATTGATCATGGGACTAGTACTATATGCATATGGTAAGCACTATTGGTATTCTGTACCAAAAATGGGGTCATCACATTAGTTATTCATGGATTTACTTTGGAAATTGTATGGAAGTGAAATTGCTCATTTTTCATAATTCTTTATTCTGAATTTTAGTTAATTTAGTTTGTACTTGACATTAACTCTTTCTTTGTTAACTTAGATTGTACTTGATATGGACTCTTTCTTTTAATCTAAGCCACTATAACTCGGGCCTGAAAGATATACAGCAGGATCTTTTTAGTTAACATTGGAGTTTCTACATAGTGCCTAATTAGTATAGGTGATTTACTTTGGAAATTGTGTGTAAGTTAAATTGCTAATTTTTTAATTTTTTATTCTGAATTTTAGTTAATTTAGATCATACTTTACATGTACTTTACATGCCAAAACACATACATCGGTCGTTTCACTGCGTGTTCATGCTGTTGACTTTGATTGTCAATTTATTGATATTTTGTTCGTTTTATATGAGATTGATCAAGAAATTTTGACTTGATATTTTGTTTATTTATTATTGTAAGATCAAGAGGATGTACGTGTTGGATCAATGTTCATTTGATCTTGTTTTAAAACTTCAGAAAACACAAACATTGTTTTTTAACTCTAAAACCAAGCATTTGTTGCAATTTGCAGTAGTCCAACAAGAATATATTTCTTTAGTTTTTGTTAAAAGTATATGTAGATACACTGCTCGACACATGTACATGATCTTTGTAAACTTATATAAGCTAATGGATATTCCACTACTACAGCAATGTGTATCAGAATCGATTCTTTTTCATCATCACAATCGGTTTTGATGGCGATAGAAAGTCCAACGAATACTTTTTCATACTAATGAAAAAATATGATCAGAGAGAGAGAGAGAGTTAAGTTTCTAAAATCATTTAACAATCTTATAATCTCGCAAATAATAACTAAAAAAGTATCACAATGCCCGTCACAGCCTTCAACAGTGAATAATCTAGCATGTGTTAGTATGGGTTCATTATGCTTGGGCTTCAACACATTGTACAAATATCAGGATTTCATAAAGTACAAAACTTACGCGTAAATGAATATTTTTTTATATTCTGATTGCGCAGTTCACAATATGTGGCATCTGGCTAAGAACATTGGAGCGTGAACATTCTGGAAAATATTCTAGAAAAGAAAAGCAATAAATACTAAAGTACATACTCATCAGCATTTTTCCGGTGATGAGTAACAAGTGTGAAAAATATAATGAGACATCTTTTTGCAATCTTGAGCCTCACTGTAGTAGAGGGTGAAGGACTTGGTTTTCAGAAACATGTCAGAAGCATATAGAGCATATGTAATATTAGTTCATGAGATATACCTGGAAGTTTAGGCCACTAATTTTCCTTGACGAAATCTTTTTATATGACTTGGCGGAACTGAACCTCTCCTTCCTTCTTCCTCCTCTCTTCTCCAAGTTTGGAGACAAAGATCGAGCCACGAGGGGCGGGGGCAAAGGGGGCGAAGGAGAGGGTAGCGTGGGGGTGAATGGGGTGGTGCAAGGGCGAGGGCGACGTGGGGGTGAGGGGGCGGCGCAGGGGCGAAGAGGGGGCGATGGCGTAGGCGCGATGGGGCTTGGGAGGGGGCGACGGGGCTGAGCTCGAGGAGGAGGCGGTGGGCCGAGCTCAGGGTGAGGCGCCAGCAGTGTGGGGAGGAGGCGATGGCGTTCGGAGAGCGTGGGGAGGAGGTGGCCGGCGATGTTGGGACAGTGTGGGGACTTGGTGGCGGCGTTGGGAGAGCGTCGGGATGAGGCGGAGGTGTGGGGTAGACATGCGGAGGAGGCTAGCTCAATCTGGGCAAGACTGAGGTTAGGGTTGTAATAAATGAAAATGATGCATGGCTGTGTCAGTTCTCAATCCAACCAATGGAAAAAAATGTTCATTATCTCTGACGGTTTAAATTGAAAACGATTGCAATAACTATATTATCTCTGTCGGTTCACATTGAAACCAATTGCAACAAAGACCATTATCTGTGTCGGTTCTCAATTGAGCCGATGACCATAAAGGGATTATCTCTATCAGTTTTTAAATACAATCTATTACAATAAAGACTTATCTGTGTCAATCAGTTCTCATCGATCCGAACTGATAGTAATAAATCCATCATCTCTTTCAATTCCTAAGTGACTCGATTGTGATGAGGGGGCCCTTATCATAATCGGTTCTGAGATATCTCGGAACCGATTGTGATAAGGGCCCCCTCATCACAATCGATTCTGAGCTAGAACCGATTGTGATGACCCCATTTTCGAAAACACAGATTATAGTACATATACCACAATCGATTTTTTCCTAAAAAGTTGGGAACCGACATAGATGAAGGGATAGTGTTATACCAATTTGCGTAGTGTTCGGATATTAGCTTTGCTTAGTTTATATGCTTACACTAACAAAGCATGCCATATCATGTTTTAGATGGACACACCTTTGGTTTGTCCAATTTTAGTTAATTTCCAAGTCAATTAATATTACATTACTCCCTCCGTTGATAAATATATGGTGTACTTTGATTTTACACTAGGATTAAGGTGACGGTAAAATGTAGAAAGATATGAGAGAAAATGGCTTGGATACCCCTCGTAGTTGTCTTAGAAAAATGAGAGAGAATACATTGTGTGGGTGGTAATAAATAAATGCCTATAATTGAGAGAATAAATAGAGGTATAATAGAAAATACCTAATTAAATCTACATATAAGTCTAATATTTCTCAACAAGTTCATTCAAACTATAAGCTTTATATTTTTTTCAACGTAGTGAGCAAGCTGATCATTCCCATCCCAATTTTTCCAGGTCCTCAAGATGTGGACCATTTATATTCTGAACAAAGTGGCCTTGATTTATTGTGGATCTATAGGCCAGGTTGTGATTGATTTTAATACGTTGATTGTCATTCTCACGCTCGATCATAGCATTAGCTGTACCCCAAAACAAGACCTTGATAATAACATTTGCATTCAGCAGTACCGCTAGTTTCGTGTTGATATTGACATCGAAATTATGTTCGTGATAATCATAGTGGCCAGATTTGCTTAAAACTACTGCGTGTGTATGTTATTTTGTAAGAAAACTATTGTGGATTTAAGACCAGGCCGGACCTACGTACTACTGTTGGGAAGAGATGTATACTTGCTTAAATCGCTATCCGGATCGTTCCTATCAAACATCAGCAACTAGAGTTACTTTTGGCTACCATAGTGTGTTTTATAGCTACACTGTTGCAGTACTGTGGATCGAGTGAATCCAGCTGAAAACTCAACACTGGAGATCTGTAGATAGCTTAGGATACCCTAACTGCACGCCACTATGTATTGCTTGGCTGCATTCATATTTTGAGGGGTTGCATATCCGATCCCTTTCAGGTTTCTAAATAGATCAATCTAAGGATGCTTCACCAAAGCAACGATCAGCAATGTCGTTGTTGATCACTCACATTCAGAGGCGGTCGGCAATGACGTTGTTGATCGCTCACATTCAGAGGCAATTACACCAGAGATGGAATGAAAGTGGTGTGTGTTTAACCAAACAACCCTGCTGGTACACTCATTTTAGCATTTTGTTGAATGAGATTGATGCGTAGTTATAGGAATATTCTTTCTTTCGGAATCATTGCATTTAATTTGTGTAGCAGAGCCAGGTGAGAGAACGAATGAGTTTTTGTTTTTTCCCAAGCGGTAAGATTCCATTTTAACTGGTTAAACTTAACCATACGAAAGATCGCTAAGCCTGCGGGTTTTTTATTATTAAAACGGCGTCCAATTTCGTTAATGAGATTGCTAACTGGTACTCAGGTGTTTTTCGAGTTGAGTTTACTTGAATTACTCATCTTTGGATCTTCACCAAGATGCATGCTCCATCTTCATTTCCCGTGGAAGAAGGGCGGTGCTTGGGAGGAAGGCAACGGTGGGGGCGGGAGAGGGAGGCGGTGCAGTATCGGCTAGGATTAGGGGGAGGAATTTATATATTTAGGAAAGAGGGTGGGATCTTTTGAATCTAAATCTAATGACTGAAAAATAAGTACTTCACTCTTAGAAAAACGTATTCCTAGACACCTCCTTCGGTTAATTTGTCTTAAGCTAGCATAGGGGTGGAATTTTAGCTCGAGGCTCGGCTCGGGTTCGGCTCGACTCGGTGCGGCTCGGCTCGGCTCGCATGGCCAACGAGCCGAGCCCGAGCCTACCGTCTGCTCGCTATTAACGAGCCGAGCCCGAGCCACCGTGAGCGGCTCGTTAGGCTCGACGATCATTGAGTCATATAAGGTATGAATTCAATACAAGAATGTCAGTATACCCAATGCTAGACATCTAATGAGCAATGCTTGTCTTACCTTACTTTTTGAGTTTACTCTTCTTAGAACTTCAAATGTCTTGTATTGGGTCTACTGATTACTTTTGCACAGATAAAAGTAAGCGGAGTATTCTTTTTCCAGATTACATGTTTGCAGTTTTATAAACTGAAAGAGCAGTCTAACCATCTGTGCTTAAAAAGACGTCCCATAAATGTGAAATTGCTTCTTAACCGAACCTTAGAGGAGGCTGGAGCCTGAAAACGGTGAGAATGGCTGGAGGAGCTTCGTTTTTTTGTGAGAATGAAGGGCATTTGGGCCCTTGCCAGTGCCCTTGTTAGCCGGCTCGCGAGCCACATCAAGCCGGCTCGAGGCTCGAGCGAGCCCGAGCCGAGCTCAAGATTAAGCTCAATGTATGCAACGAGCCGGGCTCGGCTCGGCTCGAAAATTGACGAGCTCGGCCGAGCCGAGCTGAGCGGCTCGGCTCGATTCCACCCCTAAGCTAGCACCAAACCAAACGGAGCAGAATCACAAAACGCCAGCTTCCAGCTGCTAGGGAGTGCATTTGTACACATGTGCATACAGAGACAGGCCGAAGATCGAAGCCAGATGCGTACTCTTGCTGGACCTATACGCTGGACCACCCGGCGTCAAATCAGAGACAATTAAGGAGATTGGCGTCGCAAAATATCTGCGTGTGTATTTATGAGGTGTGCACGGATATATCAATCGGCCATAGATGCAGGTGTTGAGATATTTTGATCATGACAGCCCGCTCGCACGAAACCCTATCCGTCAATCATTGGATCTTGATCGTGTTATCAGCATCTCGACGCATCGCTGCTGCACGAGGGCCGTTGGATCATCACCCATGAACGCCTAGGATCGTGCCACGTCGCTCTCTGTGCTGTCGTTGCACTCTGCTGCGTCTACGGATTCTCTGTGATTCCCCCACTTTACATGGATGTCGAGACAGCTATTTAATGTGCCACCTTGCGCATCGTGTAGCCCACTTTGCACCGCGTGTTTTTGCCCTAGGAGTCACACCAGAAGCGTTGTTGTTTGCACGTGCGAGCTCACTGTAGTTTGCATATCCGCCGCCATCGTTCTCGTTCATGATTCGTCGCCTTTGAGCCGTCTCCGCCATGTCTGTGATCAAATTCGAGATCACCGTAGCGAGACGCATCGTATCCGTCCACTTCTGACCTGAAACTGACTAGGTAACACCATTGGCTTGGTCTTCGTCTTCGTGTCTGGTGTCGTGCCACCGCTGTGCCATAATCGACGCCCGCCGTAGTTCCCAACCGTTGGATCTATGGTGGAGGGTCACAATCGCGCCACAGCTGTTGGATCCGCAGCCAATGCTCCAGATCAAGCCATGTGTATGCTACCCGTGTCTGCTGCGTACCCAAGTCGCTGCCGTTTACCATCGCGTCTCAGCTGTTGGATCTGGATTGCATGGTCCGGATCAAGCCGCGTGTCATGTCCACAACCGCCGTGCACCCTTGCTGATGTCAACGACGTGGCGTTAGCCATGATGTCAGGTACGGGAAATGAAACACAGTGAACCGAGTCCACCGTGCGCGTGTGTTTGTTCATGGACCGGGTCCATAGACCCGTGGTCCCACTTGTCAATCTGATAGAGCTATTTTAGGATTACTTTAATTTAGTAATTTAGTTTTATGACGTCAGTATAACATCATAATTATATTTTTTTCATAGAAAAATAATTTGACCAAAATCCTAAAATACCTGTGACATCAGCATGACATCATTGATTCCAATTTCCAGTAGGAAAATAATTCAGTTAATTAGAATCTATTCGTTTTCTTTTATTTCAAACTTTAGATAGTTCGTTCTCACTCATACGAGCTCCGATTGAGGTGATTCCAGTTTCTAAAAGTTTATAAAATAAAACTTTATTTTTTGGTAAATTTTATTTAATTTTTAGAGTTGATTGTACTCTCTTTTTTATATTTATTGCTTTATTTATTCATTCCATACAGACGTTGAAGTGCTCAAGGGATTCAAGAGTGAAGTGCTATTACAGGAGCAAGATCCAGAGCAAGAGCAATAACTTTTTTAAGAAAAGTTGTGCTTTGAATATGTTGATCCCATGTTTTAAAAAGTTATATTATTTTAAACTATTACAGGTTAATTTGAAATAGAATGATTTCCAATTAATTTGGGATTAGTTATTCAATCTAATTGAATTATGTCTATCTTGTCATTTTCATGCCATAATTCATTGCTCACCCTAAAATGCTTCACTACTAGTTGGTAGTTATTAAATGCAATGTGGGTTGCTAGATGTGATTAGTGTGCTTAGACATGCAACAGGTTATTGATATCATTTTAGAAATGCAAATTTAATTTGATTAATGGAATATAGAACATGTTTATGAAATGGTGTCCCATGTGTTGCCACACGATAATGTTGAGTTGTACAGATATGTGTTGTCCTACAATGATGTTGACTCGTTAATGGCATGTGGTGCACAATAATCAACTGGGGTGGTAAATAATTTAGACAGAGGCAAGTGGTAAGAAGTTTTGTGCCATGGTAGGCTTTAGTGGCAATGGGTTGATACGTGAATGTGAGGGCTTTGTGCCATTGGTTATTGTGAGTGATTGAAAGTCTTACTTTGGTCAATTAATGACTTCACCTTGCAAGCCTTTGAACTGGGCCAAACATATAACCACATGTCTGGAATGGAACAGACCTATCATTGCATAATTAATTTAAAAATATGTGTATGCGCGCACCTAGTGTACTTCAATATTTAACACTAACGTTACATGCGTACCGTAGATGGATCGAAGATGAATATACGCTGAGAACCATACAAGTACCGAGTACATTAATGAAATCTCCACTTTAAGAAGAGTTGTAGAGGAGGATATGTTTAATAAGGGCGTGCAATTTATGTCTTATTCATGAATTGACTGCAAGAATTTGAGGATGTTTCGAAACTCAGTGCAGGTTGAAGCACAATTGATTCTGAGGGTTTTCAAAAGGATGTATACATGTTGGACCAGCCACGGTGAGGAGTAGAATATACAAGAAGTAGGTGGTAGTGTTAACATCGTCGACGAAGTACAGATGGAATGAATACTTTCAATAACATGAGCAGCCGGCATAGCACCTGGCCCATGAGTCTCTGCATCTACAACCTTCCTCCTTAGTTGTCTATGAAGCGGAAGTACATTTTATTTTCTATACTTATCCAAGGACCAAAACAACCTGGGAACGATATTAATGTGTACCTAGCTCCATTGGTGGAAGATGTAAAAACATTATGGGTTCCTAGGGTACAGATATGGGATGCGTACAAACGAGAGAACTTCATTTTGTACTATCTGTTGTTCTGCATCATAAATGATTATCCTGCCCTTGCTAACCTGTCGGGCCAGAGAAAAAGAGCCAAAGCTTGCACTCACTACTTAGACAATACCATGACTGTGTGGCTGAATCACTCGCCCATATCTATATATTCATTATGATCAATTGTGTTGTGTACTAGATAATTCATTGTCATATATATGTCATAACTGACATCACAGACGGTTCTCTAATAGAACCGTCTGTGATATGTGGTCATCACAGACGGTTCTATAATACAACCGTTATAGAACCGTCTGTGATGTACAATATCATAGATGATTTTACTATAGAACAATCTATGATATAGGAATCTATATAACTTCCCCTGCATAGATCGTTCAATACCACTTACCAACGCTCCAAACCCTAACCCTCCCCGACGTGCCTTCTCCCACCACGACGCTTCTCCCCCGACCTCGGTGACGGTTCCCGGCCTCGGTGTCTCCTCCCGTGGCACCTCCCTCGGCGTCCCCTCATGAGCGGCGCCATCTCCCGGCAGTGGTGATCACGCATCCCGACCACCGTCTTCTCCTCCCCTGAGCCCCCTATCCTCCTATTGCCCCCCGAGCTTGCATGCCCATCGCCGTTGTCCCCGTCTTCGCTTCTCGTCCTTGAATCCTACTCCTTCCTCAAGATGTGCTACTTCCCCTCTTTTCATGTATGCTTGACCTGATGGTACTGGTGTTTGCGCCACTTTTCTAGTTATAAGACAATGTAGTTATGTGAAGTTTGAAATTGAATCAAGAATTTCATGCTCCAAATAATTAACATATGATGTATGTATCATTCAAAAGCCAAAGAAAATAAAATTGAAGTCTTTCCATTACCCATGCGAAGAAGCATCTCTATCTAATAAAATGGGAATGTTACATCGTCAACTTCATTGCTGACTGAAAATGACCCAAATTATTACGATTACTAACTGAAAATGACCCGGGTTATTACGATTGTGTATATAATTTTTTTATATGTGGATTATTATAATTTCATACTTTTACCCCATAACCCAGTGTAAATGTTGCATTACTTGCTATACTTTGATTTGTACTGTGCACGCAACTCAGTTTTGTTAATTGATCATGGTGATATACTTATATAGATTTCACTAGGTTCTAATTGTAATTCATCTAGGCACGAACCAGGTTATTTAACTTGATTCCTTACAGAGCGGTAGTCACGACTTGAATCCTATCACGAAATTACTCACCAGGTAATCATATTCCCTCCATAGATAACATGGTCATGTAGCTTGTTCAAGGTGTACGTTGCTCCTGGAATAGCTTAGGCTAACCTTTTGCAATCACGTAGGTCGTTCAAAGCTCTTAGGGAGCCTTTTGGCAAGGACGGGGCGAAGCTGCAGAACGATCTTAAATTTTCGGTATCCCTATACACAATAATCATATATCAAACTCTATAATAATGACTCTAGAACTAACCAATTCTATATTTGCAGTGCTACTAACAGGGAAAGGGAAATAACCGATGTGGATTTTATGTTAGTCACAGCATGGGAGTCCTCGTCAATACAAAAAAGACTAATGAGGATATAACTGCATTGGAAAAGAAGGATCTAATGAAAATTCGGGGACAGCTTTGTTTCTTCCTGCTTAGTGAAGTCATAAGTAAAGATGGTGAGTTTCACTCTGCTTAACTTCAGGAGTTATGTTTTTTTTTCCGAATTACCGCTTGGGTTAATTTGTGAAACTTGTGCTTTGGATTTGTGAATTGTAGTTCTCTATTCAATTAATTAGTTAATAAAATTGAGTTCCATTGGTAATATATCTGAGTTCATTTTTGAAATGGATGTAACGTACAGTAATCTGTTTTTTTCGGAGGGCATGGCTAGCATTTCCTGAGGCTAACCAATAAACAGAAAAAGGGCCATCTGGAGGAATATTTATCACATATGGTTTTTATTTAGAACCGTCTGTGATATTATAGCATCACAGAAGATTTCAGTTTGAAACCGTATGTGATATTATAGCATCATAGACGGTTTTAATTTGAATCCGTATGTGACATAACAATATCACAAATAGGTCCAAATGAAAACTATCGGTGATGTCGTATATCACAGACGGTTTATAAACCGTCTGTGATATACCATAATATCATTGACATGTAGTTACAGATGGTTTAAAAAATCATCTGTGATGACGATCCCGAACCATCTATGATATATTTTTCTAGAGAGTTGCTTCTATGCTCTTCCTTCTAGTACAAGTTGCACAAATCTTGAAGCAAGCGAAGGGGTAAGTAATCACCATCTACCCTTCATTCATGCTTTAATAATTGTGCAACTTTTAAAAGGAAGAGCGTAGAAACACCTCTCATTTTTCTATAGTAATGAATGATCAATGGATGTTGGTGCTACGGGGTTACCTAGGGTTTGGTCGGCGATACAGAGTGCTCCCGCTGGCTGCCCCTGTTGTTCGGTCTGCCCCTGTTTGGTTCTTCGACCAATACTTCTAGATGAAGACATGAAGTTTAGGTAATTTTAAAATACATGGAGTAATAAAATTCAAGATTAAATACGCCAGAGATATGTCCGAGCAAATTGCACTAGCGGGCATGGTCTACCCTTCAAACTTCAATACACAAAAATAAAATTTCAAATTGCGTCCCATCTGAGAAAAAAGATAACTGCAACATAAAATCGACAAAATAATTTCTCAAAATAAAAAAAAGGGGACTAAACGAGCTAGCAAGGAGACAAAATGCCCCGATTCGCTATCAGCAGCACGCCCACCCTCGGCCCTGCAATCCGTACGATCCGATCGCTACTCTAACGGTCCACGACGATGGCGGCTGGACGTCCTACCCCATTGATCGCCTAGCTATATAGTATGTACATGTCGTGCCATTTGCATCATGGACCAGCGTAGGGCCCCTAACGGATAAGGCGATCGAAATGAGCATTTGCTCTTGAACTTGAAGTCTCGTTTCGAAGCACAGAAATTCTTTCCTGACACTTGTGACAATTAGGGTGCGTTTGGTTCGTGGGATGAGGTTGAACAGGATGGAATGGTCCTGTATCATTTGGTTCCATTATTTTGGGTGAACGGAATGGTTCAGTATCTAGAGGGAATATTCCTTAAATTTGTACCACTCGGTACAGGATGGGATGGTTCCATTCAAGCAACCAAACACATGGATGATTTTTTCTTGAACCATCTCATACATGTACCACTTGGTACAGGCAACCAAACGCACCCTTAATTGAGATGTTTTACGTGGAATTCTTTGAGATTCCTGCGTACCAAACGAGGCCTGATAATTTTGGTTTTCATGCTAACGCCACACCTGCAATATGCATGCCTGTACATTAGGCTTGCACTGCATTGCACATCTTAAAACATTTTGCATATTTACATTCTATATTTAACGAAAACATGACCATTAAGGTAGCAAGAAATTAAAAAAACCATTTGCGTTCTTACATACTAATACTACCCCAGCCGGTCACAAATACATACCGTTTTACGATACATGCATCTGAACTTTTAAAATTTTGGCTATTAATATCTTTTAAATATTTAGATTGGATGCATCATGATTTAAATGCACAAATTCAAACCAAATTTGGATATATTTTTTTAATATTTCAGTTGTAGGGTGTATGCTCATCTATAACAGTCCAAATCAAACGCATACCTTTTGAAAAAAATATACTTAAATTCAAAGATTTTGAACGAATTTAGATCAAATGCTTTATATATATAATTAGCATATAGCTACAATCAAACTACTATAAATAAGGCAACTCTAGTTCGAATTTTAGTTCAAACTTGTTTGAACTTATTAGTAAACTAGTTAAACTCAACATCCAAAAAAATCCCTAACTTTTTCGCATGCAATACATAGGGGAGATACCCCATTTTAGGCCATAGGGGAAATACCCCGCTTTTTCCCTCGAAAAGTACTTTCACAATATTATAATTGTATTAGATTTTATAATTATATTATAATATAGAATAGTGATCAGAGTTGTATTTTAGGGATCATATCAATATACAAAATGACATGTATATGTGATTGAAGGAAGTATATAGTACGTACTGCCTCTAGTCATAAAAGAATGTTGTTTCGGAATACGTGCAGTCAAACTTTCTAACTTAGGACATCGATGCTTTTAAAAATATTTATATTAGATAAATAAAAGTCATATATGTATATTTGTCTTAAAATATAATTTCAAAATTTTATAATTTTGTTTAAATTTGTAAATATACTATAATAAAAATTAGTGATTAAAACTGTGTTTTGGGACATATCAGTGTCCTAAATAAAAAAAATTTACGATTGGAGAGAGTATATATATGTCGGGCTAGTGTAGTAGATGCAACTTTTGTCCAGTCTGTATGTACATAATTACAGCTAGAGGCGTCGCCAAGTAAATAGTCCAGTTTAACAGTCTGTATGTACATAATTACAGCTAGAGGCGTCGCCAAGTAAATAGTCCAGTTTAACAGCTAGCCAGATAGGTCCAGACTTCAGTGCATTCTTAGTACCACCGGATCAACTAGTTTAACCGGTTAGCCAGATAGATGGTGGGTACGTATTATGGGAGGATAATGCCCAACACACAGTTAGGCTGAAGTCCTTCTCAAAGCCACTGTTTCACATGTACTTTCACATGTGTAGTCCATTTCATCTTGTGCCTTAATTCCTTAGCTTTCAATTCCGACCATGCATGCATGCATGCAATTAAACCGCCAGATAGACGCACTGCCTAATGCTGCCTATATACCGAAGCATATGACACTACTACAGAAAGATTTATATTAGACATCTTAGCACATACAATTTTCAAAAACCATCTATGTTAAATATAATTATAGACGGTTTTACAATAACCGCCTGTGTTAATTTATATCACAGACGGTTAGAGGCTAAAACCGTCTGTGATATCTCTTGATATCACTACAGATGGTTTTAGCCTCCAACCGTTTAAATCGTCTGTGATGATATCAAGAGATATCACAGAAGGTTTTTAGATAAAACCGTTTGTGATATATTCTGGCATATATAATACAGCGCCCTGACCCACTTAGTGTTTTTAGGGTTTATCTATGTTTAATGTAGCTGCGGCTATGAGATGATTTGGTGAAAGGACACTGTTGATTTCGAAGGGTGATTGTAAATCCATTTGTTCTTGGTGATCTAAGGTTAGTAATAGATTCTATTTGTATTGTATTCAAGATCTAGCTTGGTAAAAAGAGAATTGAAGATTGTTTAGATGTAGCCTGTTAATCCATTTGTTCTTTCTGATCAAAGGTAGTAATTGGTTATAATTGCATTATATTCAAGATGTAACTTGCTTGGTAAAGCGAGAATTGAAGATACTTGGTTTAGATCTAGTAAATTTTATGGATTTAGCATGGTTTATTATTTAGGGTAGCATTTAGCTAGTAAATTTGCACTCCCATTTAAGAATGTGTGTATGTGCACTCCTAGTGTACTTCAATATTTAACACTAATTATTATATGCGTAGCGTAGATGGACCAAAATTGAATGTACGCTGAGAACCGTGCGAGTGTCGAGTACATTAATAGTGTCTCTGCTTTTAGAAGAGCTACAGAAGAGGATATGTTTAATAAGGGGTGCAATTTATATCTTGCCTATGCATTGACTGCAAGAATCTGAGGATGTTTCGAAACTCAGCGCAGATCAAAGCACACTTGATTCTAAGGGGTTTCAAAAGGGGGTATACATATTGCACCAATCACGATAAAGAGTAGATTATACAGGAAGCAGGTAGTATTAACATTGTCGACAAAGTCAATAATATGCCGGATGATATCGATTATTCTTCCTATGAGGATAGGTTGCACGATGATAATCTAGATCAGATGTTGCGTGATGCGGAAGGGAACCGTGATAATAGAGAGTATGGTAAATTCTGGGGCTTGATGGGTGACTCGAAGAAACCTTTGTTCCCAATCTGCAAGTCAAAATATACAAGGTTGCCATCCGTGATTGAACTGTTGAAATTGAATGCAAGCAATGGTGGTCCAATAAGAGTTTCACAGCACTGTTAGATTTATTAGCAGACATGCTTCCGGATGGAAACATGTTGCCGACAACCAACTACAAAGGCAAAAAAGCTCTTTGTCCCTTGAGAATGGAAGTAAAAAAGAATACATGCTTGTCCGAATGATTGTATCCTCTACCGCAAAAAGTAAACAAACTTGCATGTTTGTCCGGTGTGCAACGCATCCGGTACAAGCGTAAAAACCAATCAGATGACGATGGTGAGAGCATCGAGGTGAAGAAAGGATCTCCTAGTAAGGTGGCATGGTATATGCCTGTAATTCCCCGTGTGAAGCATTTATTTGCAACCCAAAGGAGGTAAACCTGCTGTGTTGGCACTCAGAGGAGTGTAAGAATAATGAAATGCGAAGACACCCCACTGATTCTACATAGTGGAGAAACATCGATAGGTGGTTTGAAGAATTCGGTGCAAAATCGAGAATATAAGGTTTGGATTGAGTACAGATGAAATGAATCCTTTCGGTAATATGAGCAGCCGACATACCACTTGGCCTATGAATACCTGTATCTACAACCTTCCTCCCTGGTTGACTATGAAGCAGAAATATATTTTGTTGTCTATACTTATCCAAGGCTCAAAGCAACCTTGGAACAATATTGATGTGTACCTAGCACCATTTGTGGAAGATCTGGAAATATTGTGGTTCGTGGGGTATAGGTATGGGATGCGTACAAATGAGGGAACTTCACTTTGCAATGCTTGTTGTTCTGCATCGTAAATGATTATCCTACTCTTGCTAACCTTTCAGGCCAGAGTACAAAAGGAGTCAAAGCATGTATCCACTACTTAGATGATACCGAGAGTGTGTGAATGAATTACTCCTGCAAAATCATGTACATGCGTCACCATAGATACCTTCGGAGGAATCACCCATACCGCAAGGTGGAAAAACAATTCAACAAAAGGAACGAGGACAGTTCAACTCCAAGGCCTTTAAACGAGAGAGATGTTTCTGATATGGCTAAGGATTTGAATGTTGTGTTTGGAAAGGGATGTAATGAGGACCCGTGAGAAGAGCATATGGAAGAAGAGATCAATATTTTGGGATCTACCTAAATGATCAAGTTGTCATATTAATCTTAGTATTCATTGCCCGGATATGGTAATTGCTACCATTTAGGGCAATCGCAATAAATTCTCTCTATGCGATGTCCATCATACCATATTTCTATTTATGCAAAAATAACTTTTACTACTGGTAAAATCATTATATCGCATGCTCACTTTTCAATCAATAAAGCTTGGCCTATATCTATTCAATAGATAATTATCAAAAAATTTCCAGAATTTTCTTAGCATTTGTCATAATTTTCTATTAATTCTCAAGGAATTTTTAGAATTACATAATGATAGAAAAATAGAACCTAAGATAAATTAAACATGAAATAATGCTAAGAAAATAAATCCAGAGACACAAGGCTCCCAATATGCTAACTAGGATTTTTTTTCTAGCATTTTCTAAAATTTTCTGTTAATTATTAAGCAATTTTCGTAATTACTAATAAACAAAAATAATTTCAATACAAATAAAATATGAAATAATTACTAGAAATTAAATCCAAGGCCATAAAATTATCAATGTGTCATGCATGATTTTCCAAAAAATTTCTAGCATTTTTTACAATTTTCTGTTAATGTTTAACCAATTTTCATAATTACTTAATGACAAAAAATAAATTTTAGCACATATTAAACATGGCATGATTCTAGAATAATAAACCCAGGGTATGATACTTCTAAATATTGTTAAATATTAATTTACAAAAAAATTACAGAAGTCCATAAACCTAGAAATTCAATTTCTAAGATTTACTATCAATTTTTGGAATATACTATTTATTTTTTGAAATTATAGAAAAACCAGGGGTCAAACTGTAAAATTCTTTTTCCTTTATTATTATTTTTATTAGGAAAATTCATACCGGTTGGGCCAACAGGCCTATTGGGCCAATGGGGCTCGATTAAGCCCTAATATGCCGGTGACTAGGGTTTAGAAACCATAGCCGCCACTTGCTTCAAACGGGACAAGGCGCACAACACCGCCACCTTCCCCGTTGCAGGTGCCACCATCAGGTGAATGCTGCCAACATCGCGCTGATCGTTGCACGGGTGCCATGGCCGAGGGCTTTGCAGCCACCGGTACGTCAGGCGCCGCTGCTTCTGGAGCCAACACCTAGCACGTTCGGCGCAGTGCGGACGCTGTGGACGTCACACTTCTCCGCCGTCGCGGCCATGAGCTAGCGCTGTCACCGCCTTGCCAAAGGGCCGCCATGTAATATCCCGGCACCTAGTGTGCCCAGAAGGTCAACACAACAAGCATTATTAACAACTAAATAACCCTTTAAAGAACAAATTCCAGCAATAAGATCATCAAATTAAACAAAAATTTCGGCAGCATCTATCCTCTTTAGCTAAATTCTACGCAGCACAATAGAATAACAGCATAGAGGAATAATGGAAGATAACAACAAAGAGTTAAATCGAGGATTTAAAACATTCTCATAACAAGGGAAAATAAGTCATAACCACACAAGAATAACTATAAAAAAATCATTTAATCACCCTAACATCCGCACAGCAAAAACAACAACGTAGTTCATTAAAATCATCTATTACAATGTATCTCAATTATGCAATTTATTTAGTGGTGTGATGCTAGGTGAAGTGGTGGTGATATCTCCCTTTTCTCGTATGTCGATCTCAAAGTACCTAAAAAAACATTAAACAATAAGCGTGAGTTCAAAACTCAACAAGTATAACATTCAAAGCATATAACCATGCAAGAGCTTATTTGATAACATAACACAAGAATAATCAAGAACTTGCAAGTAGTTAACATCCATGCAATGCCTCATGCTTTTATGCTCAAGAATGCTCCCATGGAAGTTTATACCAGTATAACTTGAGTGCACACCCGTCGGTGTCACACTCTCTTTCCCTTCCATCCTAGTGGAAGGGCCTACTCTTAAGGTCTCGCTCCCATCCAACCCTGTGGATGGGACTACGAGGTAGGATTTTCTATGAGCTCTCTTGATTAGTCATATGTCCACATATGACTTTCTCACCGACCAAGCTCGTATCACTTTTCATGGCATGGATGCAAATGATGCAAAAGAGCAACTACAACTTTATTTTCTTGATATTAATCCTTTTCACAAACATGGGAATAAGATATATCAATGAATGTGATGCGCACACAATTCATCAAGGTACAAATTTAACAATAATCACTATGGCTCATCACAAACCATCCTCAATTGTACGTTATACTTGCCTCTTTACCACGCGACGAAGTGGGGCGGGAGCTTGAGGCCTCATCTGGAGTCACACCACCTACAACAACACATGCACACACTCAAAAACAAACCACCATAGCACAAACACCGAAATTGATAACAACATTGCAACCGCACACCATGCCTGTGATACGCTAGCACTCTCGACAACCACGCAAACCCCTTGATGTCCTAGTGATCCAATCACCATAAATTTCAGTCCCATAGCCCAAACTAGGAACCCAACAATTTTATCAAAACCTATACAAAAATTTTCACAAAGTTCTAGATACCTATCAATTTTAAAGACTAGTCCATTTCCCCATAAAACAACCCAGAACACCGATCTGTCCACAATCTGGACAGCCGCCTTCACAATTTCATAACTATTGTTATACTGCTCCAAATTTAGTAAACGAGGATATTTTTGAGATCTACAGGAAATTTCATAACTTTTTATAAGTATTGATAAAATTTAATTTGGCCTCTAAATAGCCCTAAATTGCAAATTACCATCGGAGCTGTCAGCCGTGATAGATTCTGGACAATCTTCGGTAAAACAGTCATAAATTTTAAATGGCTAAATCAAACTTCATGATTTTGGTCTCTAATGGAAGATAAGACAGTTATCTACTATTTTTACAACAGCCATCCCCCAGGAAACGAATCTAGAGTTCTCTAAATCTCATTCTAACAGAGCACTCTAATCTGCCTGAGCAGACTGAAAACAGCCCCGAGATTCAATTCACCTAAACCAAGTTTTTCCCCAACTGTACCACCAGTAAACCTCATCTAAACACTCCTAATCACAGCCATCCCATTCCCCCATGGAACCCTAGAGCCAACAAAAGAACCTTACCTTCCCGAAGTAGAGTGAGATCGATGAACGCGGATTCTCGCCTCGCCTTCAACCCTCCAATCTCGATCCAGGGCAGCAAGAGTCGGGCAATCCAAGGGCAAGCAGAGTTGGGGTATTTGGGCAAGGGAGGGCACCTTAGGAGGGGGGATGCACCGGTTGGAGGAGGAGTGGAGGCGCTAAGGGAGAACGAAGGGGGCGCTGCAATGGGGAGTGGAGGCGCGATGGAGCGGAGGAGCTATTGATTTCTGCCCAAGGAGGAAGGGGGGAGGGGTGGCTAGGGAGTGGGAGGCGCAAGGGAGGGGGTGGGGGCGCCCTAGGGTTTGGGGGAGGGGAGTCCCCCCCCCCTCAGGCCCAAAAAGACTAGCCCGAAGGCCCAAAAAAAGAAAAACACCTTCAAAAATTCAGAATTTCTCCGTAAAGTTCAGATTTTTACCTCTAAAGTTCTCCTGAAATATTACACGCCATGTGCCACTTCACAGACACCATCGCATCTTGGGCACAGGCGCCATGGATGTCTCCGCCGTCGGTGCCACTGCCGCGTCTTTGGGCGTGAGTGTCGTCACCACCGTCCATGCGGGAGACGAGGGCACCGCAGCGCTGACACGAAAGTGCAGGTTCACCATCGATCGCTGTTGGGCACGCTCTGTAACATCCCAAAATTTTGCTTTTCTTAAATTCATGTGTGATTTGGCACTTTGGTGAATTTTTGGAATTTTCTGGAATTTATTTGGATTTATTTGGAATTTATTTGAATTTATTCCATTTTGAAATAATTAAAGAATTTAAATTTGCAAATAAATTTTTGTTGGAAATATTTTATTTGAGTCCAAAATGATCCAAAATATTTTCCAGAATTTTTCTGGAATTTTTCTGAGTCATTTGCTATTTTTAATGAATTAAATGAATTATCGAATTATTTTAAATATTAATTCGCTGGAAAATCCAACTCGGGTCAAGTATCGTTCATCCGACCGAAGTCGGACTCGAGTCCGACCGAGCCGATTGACTCGACCGAACCCACTTAACTCCTAATCGATCCCAACCGTTGGATCAAGATCCAACGGCCGAGATCCGCCGACCGCATCGAGCGCGTGTCGGACGGACCGTCGCGCCGTCGATCGTGGCGTTAGCGCGACACGCGTGGGCGCCACGATTTCGTCGTCTTCCCGAATCGAAGCCGACTCCGCCGCCAGAGCGTAACGCCGCGTCGGATTAGGTTTCCGCCAGTGTGCACGCCGCTGAGGCTATTTAAGGCGTGGGTTATCGCCCGAGGATCGCCGTTAGGTGCGCGCCCTATTGCCCTAGTTTCCAACGCCCAAGCCGCCGTCGCCTCGCGTTTCGCCGAAGTTTGGGGAGTGCCGCCACGGAGTTTTCTTCGTTTCCGCGGCCGTTCGTCATCCTCCGCCGCCTTCAAGCCCGGATGAGAACCTTGCGTCGGCGCACTGTGGGTGCACTCACTTGGCCGAGACGCCCAAGCGCCGTTAGGGTGGTCGCCGTCCTCGCCGCCGGCAGCAACGCCGCCATAAGCCATCGTCGCCGCGAAGCTCGGTGCACCGTTGGATCAAGATCCAACGCACGAGGTGAACCCACGTCGCCGTTCTTGTTTCCGTTCTTGATTAGGTTTCAACCGTTAGATTTAGATCGAGCGGTTGTGGTTAGTTGCGTTGTAGCGATAGGGTTAGATCTGGACCTTCTGTAACATCCCAAAATTTTGCTTTTCTTAAATTCATGTGTGATTTGGCACTTTGGTGAATTTTTGGAATTTTCTGGAATTTATTTGGATTTATTTGGAATTTATTTGAATTTATTCCATTTTGAAATAATTAAAGAATTTAATTTTGCAAATAAAATTTTGTTGGAAATATTTTATTTGAGTCCAAAATGTTCCAAAATTTTTCTGGAATTTTTCTGAGTCTTTTGCTATTTTTAATGAATTAAATGAATTACTGGGAATTATTTTAAATATTAATTCGCTGGAAAATCCAACTCGGGTCAAGTACTGTTCATCCGACCGAGTCGGACTCGAGTCCGACCCGAGCCAGTTGACTCGACCGAACCCACTCCTAACCCTAATCGATCCCAACCGTTGGATCAAGATCCAACGGCTGAGATCTGCCCGTACCGGTTCGAGCCGTAACCGGGCCGGATCCGATCGCGCCGTGCGATCGTGGCCGTTGAGCGCGACACGTGGACGGCCACGATTTCGCTCTCTTCGCCGAGTCCGGCCGGACTTCGCCGCGCCGCCGCCGCCGTAGCGAACTAGGTTTCCGCTCAGGCACGGACGAGGCTATTTAAAGCGTGAGACGCCCCCGAGGTTGCCCTCATCCTTGCGCACCCGTGCTCCCGAGCCATCTCGCCGGAGTCGCCACCGTTGAGCCGCAATCGCTCGCCGGAGTTGTCTCTTCCCTCCGCCGCGTTTGCGCCGGTTTCCGCCGTCGTCCGTCTTCCGCCGAAGGAGCCCGGATCCGAGTCCCCGCGACGAGACGCACCCGAAGGAGGCTTCATCTCGCCGAGCACGCCCCAAACGCCGTCGGGCTCGTTGCCGCCCCTCGCTTCCGGCCAAGCCGCCGTGAAGCCATCGCCGTCCGCGAGCTCGGAGGACCGTCGGATCGGACGGACGGTTGAGGTGAGCTCACGTGTTCCCAAACCCGATTAGATGCGGATCGTTGGATCAAGATCCAACGGTTCACAATTGCCACGTCTTTGTAGCGATGCGAATATAGGATTAGATCTCGACCGTCCGGATCTAGATCGAACGCCCACGAGCAACGAGTAGTTTCAACGTGTTAACCCTGGATCTAATCCGCGCCGCTGATTTTCAAACCAACGGCCGAGATTGCGCCACGCGTGTCGGGAAGATGGACCGCCGCGTCAACGCCGCCCACGCTGCGTGCAGCGGTGACGCCGACGCTACGGCCCGCGGTCGAGGGGCCGCATGTCGGGTCGACCGCCAGCGCCGACGCCACCCATGACGCCACAATGGGTCCCACTGCCGCCGACCGCGGTGAGCCTCGCCGACGCCGGCGATGACGTCACCCGAGAGGGCCCACATGTCGGCCGACACGTGAGTCGTGGGACCGAGTCCACTGTGAGACCCAAGCCGAGCGTGGACCAAGTCCATGGACCGGTGACGCCGAGGCCAATCGTAGGCTGCCACGTGTCCATGCTGACGCAATAATTAATTTCCGAAAAAGAAAATGATTTATTAATTCGAAATATTGATTCAAATTTAGATTCAAACTTCAAACGCTTATAACTTTTGCGTTTCAACTCCGATTTGAGCGATTCAAATTTCTAAATTTGTATAAAATTGAGATCTACCTAAATATGAATTTTATTTAATTTTTGGACTAAAGTTTTTCTCTGTAAAATTATTTAATTGATTATTTAAACTTTAAATAATCATAACTTTTATGCGTTTTAACTCCAAATTTGATTTATTCCAGTTTCTAAAAATCCAGAAAATTATGTTCTCTCTGTTTATGGATTTTATTTGGAGTTTTGGGATCTTTTGCATAGTGTTCATTTGTGTATTTGCTATTTGCACGCTACGAGTAGACGTTGAAGTCTGAGGGATTCGAAGGAGAAGTATTGACTCAGGATCCAACTCAAGACCAAGAGCAAGTGCTTTTTGAAGGCAAGTTGTGCTTTGACCATATTGATCCCATTTGAAATCTATTTTGATTTAAACTATTGCATGCTAGTTCAATTAGAAAGATACTTTGTTTAAACACTGGGGTTAGATAAATACCAATTTGCTATATGACACCTTGATTACTTAAGTATGTGCCATGATCCCTTGTCACCCTAGTTGTGGTTTACTAGTTGGACATTATTAAATTGCCAACATGGGTTTAGATCGTTGTAGTATAACGCTTAGACTGCTTTCGTGCTCATGACATGATTTTGGATAATCAAATGCTAATATGGACTTAATGATATATTGAACCTGTTTTGGAAAAGTATCATGTGATGTTGATGGCACGTGGTGCATGGTAATCAAGCTGGGGTTTGATAAACAGATTTCGGCCAAGGGCATGTGGCAAGAGTAATCAGTGGGCCATTGTGGCATTGGGAGTGTTGATTTGGTTTTTTCGGGTAGTCTTGCCCTGGTCACTCTAAGGACTTAACCTTGCAAGCCTTTGAACTGGTCATACTTGCAACCACATGGCCGAATGGGACGGCCCTAGTTGACTAAGTCGCTAAGGACTCACTTGTGGAGCCTCAGGGTGTCGATTACACCGTTTGTGTGATTGTACGGGGAGCGTATCGTGGTCGTGGCCAGGTACCCATCTAACGGTGTGTTGGTCCCATACTTCGCCTTGGCTAAGGGAAGGGATGGTGTAGAGCACGCATCTGAGAGGACCACCTGTGTTGTTTGAGGCTTCCGGAAGGCTTTGTTATGATCGCTCATTCGCATACTCTTGTATGGCGATTCACTACCGACGTGGTGAGTGGATTGTATCTTGTGGGTAAAGTGCATAACCTCTGCAGAGTGTAGAATCTATTTGAATAGCCGAGTCCACTGTGATCGACAATGCTCTGGAATTACAATCAAGGGTTAGATTTTCTGAAATAACTTGGTTTTGAAAAGATGGGTTGGTTTAACAAGGAAGATGATGGAAATATGGTTTAGGATGGGGAAAAATGTTATTTAAACTTCTTGAAAAGTTATTTATGCTTTACTTATTTCTACCGCTTTGAATCTACTTATATTACTTGTCAAAAGTCAAGCATCGCAAATATACCTGAGCTACTCCTTTGTACTAAGCCATGCATATAGTATATTAGCTTGCATTCTGCATGACTTGTCGAGTACCAAGTACTCACCCTTGCCTCAACACAATATCGCTTGAAGAGGAGATTACGCCACTTTGGAGGAGGAACTCCAAGAAGACCCGTCTACTTAGGGATGCGAGCCCGGTCGGTTACTGTGGTATCTTGGATGGCGCCACGGTTTATTTGATTTTCATTCTTTGCTATTTCTCTTTTAATAAGTTTCGCCTTGCAAGGCATATATTTGTAACTTGGCCATAAGGTCGAGTAACCCTTTGATTATTTAAATAAAGTACTTTGATAGTATCGTATGGTATGATTGTGATATATACCGATGTTAAGACTGTGTGCACTAGCGCGTTCCTGGACTAGTGCTGAATACACAGAGGGTCCGGATTTGCAAATTCGGGGTCCCGACACGTCCGATCTAGATCGAACGGCCCGGATCAACCGTGTAGTTTTGAACGTGAGGTCTAGATCCAATCTGGACCGTTGATTTTCAAATCAACGGCCGAGATTGTGCCACGTGTGCTCAGCCGCGCCCACGCGCGTGGGGAGCGTGTCTCTGACACGCGGGACCCGCGAGTCAGAGGGCCCACGTGTCACCGCAGCCACGCTGCGGCGTGAAACCCAATACCGGGCAAAGTGGGGCCCACATGTCAGTCTCACGTGAGCCGTGGACCGAGTCCACCGTGGACCCGAGCCGAGCGTGGACCGAGCCCATGAACCGCTGGACGCCAGGCCAATCGAGTCGCCACGTGTCCATGCCGACGCAATAATTAATTTCCAAAAGAAAATGATTTATTAATTCGAATAATGATTTCAAATTTAGATTCAAACTTCAAACGCTTATAACTTTTATGCTTCAACTCCGATTTGAGCGATTCAAATTTCTAAATTTGTATAAAATTAAGATCTACCTAAATATGAATTTTATTTAATTTTTGGACTAAAGTTTTTCTCTTTAATATTATTTAATTGATTATTTAAACTTTAAATAATCATAACTTTTGCGTTTTAACTCCAAATTTGACGATTCCAGTTTCTAAAAATCCAGAAAATTATGTTCTCTCTGTTTATGGATTTTATTTGGAGTTTTGGGATCTTTTTGCATAGTGTTTATTTGTGTATTTGCTATTTGCACGCTTTACGAGTAGACGTTGAAGTGCCGGAAGGATTCGAAGGAGAAGTATTAACTCAGGATCCAACTCAAGACCAAGAGCAAGTGCTTTTTGAAGGCAAGTTGTGCTTTGACCATATTGATCCTATTTCGAAATCTATTTTGATTTAAACTATTGCATGCTAGTTCAATTAGAAAGATACTTTGTTTAAACCTGGGGGTTAGATAAATACCAATTTGCTATATGACACCTTGATTACTTAAGTATGTGCCATGACCCTTTGTCACCCTAGTTGTGGTTTACTAGTTGGACATTATTAGATTGCCAACATGGGTTTAGATCGTTGTAGTATACTGCTTAGACCTGCTACGTGCTCATGACATGATTTTGGGAGATCAAATGTTAACATTGACTTAATGATATATTGAACCTGTTTTGGAAAAGTATCATGTGATGTTGATGGCACGTGGTGCATGGTAATCAACTGGGGTTTGATAACCGATTTCGGCCAGGGGCATGTGGCAAGAGTAATCAAAGTGGGCGGATGGCATTGGGAGTGTTGATTTGGTTTTTCGGGTAGTCTTGCCTGGTCACTCTAAGGACTTAACCTTGCAAGCCTTTGAACTGGGTCATACTTGCAACCACATGGTCGGAATGGGACGGCCCTAGTTGACTAAGTCGCTAAGGACTCACTTGTGGAGCCTCAGGGTGTCGATTACACCGCTTGTGTGATTGTGCGGGGAGCGTATCGTGGGCGTGGCCGGTACCCATCTAACGGTGTGTTGGTCCCATACTTCGCCTTGGCTAAGGGAAGGGATGGTGTAGAGCACGTCTGAGAGGACCACCTGTGTTGTTTGAGGCTTCCGAAAGGCTTTGTTATGATCGCTCATTCGCATACTCTTGTATGGCGATTCACGGCTGACGTGGTGAGTGGATTGTATCTTGTGGGTAAAGTGCATAACCTCTGCAGAGTGTAGAATCTATTTGAATAGCCGAGTCCACTGTGATCGACAATGCTCTGAATTACAGTCAAGGGTTAGATTTTCTGAAAATAACTTGGATTTGAAAAGTTGGGTTGGTTTAACAAAGAAGATGATGGAAATATGGTTTAGGATGGGGAAAAATGTTATTTAAACTTCTTGAAAAGTTATTTATGCTTTACTTATTTCTACTGCTTTCGAATCTACTTATATTACTTGTCAAATGCTGTTTACCGCAAATATACCTTAAGCTATTCCTTTGTACCAAGCCATGCATATAGTATATTAGCTTGCATTCTGTGCATGACTTGCTGAGTACCAAGTACTCACCCTTGCCTCAACACAATACCAGTTGAAGAGGAGATTACGCCAAAGATTGGAGGAGGAACTCCAAGAGGACCCGACTACTTAGGGATGCGAGCCGGTCGGTTGCCTGTGGTATCTTTGGATGGCGCCACGAAGTTTATTTGATTTTCCGCTGCTATTATTTTTCTCTGAATAAGTTTCGCCTTACGAGGCATACATTTGTAACTTGGCCATAAGGTCAAGTAACCACTTTGGTTATTTAAATAAAGTACTTTATTGGTATCGATTGGTATGATTGTGATATTTACCGATGTAAAGACTGTGTGCACTAGCGCTGCTCCTGGACTAGTGCTGAATACAGAGGGTCCGGATTTGCAAAGTCGGGGTCCCGACAGAGGTGGTATCAGAGCCATACTTGACTGTAGGCTCAACCCTAAGCTAGAATGGTCGTAGTGAGGATAAAACCTATTTTCTAAAGCTAAAAATTTGTGAAGACAAGAAATGACATCTCGACTTCTCCCCTTCTCTCTTTTCGTCTCTTGCTGAAATTTTCCCTTACCTTGTCACAATCTAAAAAGTCCGAGTTCTTCCGTAAAGCACTCTTGTGCCAGACGGAGGAAGACGTCCACGACGTTGATCTGGGAGTTGGTCACGCTCCAGACCTTTGGCATAGGCTACAGACTCTCGGAGCTATTGAGAAGCCCCAATACCAAGTGGAAGTGATCGGACAAGCTGGGATTGATCAAGGCTTGTGACGTGAGGATTGAGGTACCGCCAGGAAGAGGGGCCAGTGCAATCGTCCGATACAACTGCCGCCGGAGATCTACAATGCAGATGGGTATCCAAGAAGTTTCACGACGAGCAATGCGGCACATTACCCGTGTCTCGCCAGGAGAGTTGGAGAGTACGGTGTTCCGCTACTATCCATCGCAGCGATAACCTTCTCGACCGGCGATTCAGGATAAGGATGCCACGGTTACACGCTTGGCACGATTTGTCGCCGCCCAGGAGGATGTACTAGATAATACAAGCAAGGAGCTGCTGAAGGCCCGCAAGGAAATCACGACAGAGAAGAACAGATGGCGGGAAGCTCAGAGTATGTGGCACACCTTCTACGAAGGATTGACGAGTTGGAGATGACTTTGTATGCGGACCCGGACCCAGAGCGATTACTCGAGCTACACGAGCCGATCCGTGAGGAGTCGATCTCGATGAGGACATCGCTTCTTCGACTACCACAGATGACATAGTCATTTGGACATGGCGATCGTTCGGCGCCTATGCCACAAAGACCTGCACCAGGCCGTGGAGGTTTTCGATGAGTGAGCATAGGTTCTATAGTGAGACTCCTTCGCCGAGTCGCGTCATAAAATAAAGAGTCATCCTTTAGGCGTTAGATTCCGCAGTCGATTCGATTTGGATTTGCTTTGTTTGTTGAGTGTGCAAGATGTGTTGCAAGGCCCTTAGGCATTGTAAGCAGCCATACCAAGTTATTAATAATAAAGATGGACCTTAAGGTTACCCTTTCGCCCCGCATAAGTTCCATATTACTTGTCTATTCTTGTTTCCCTCTCATCTCTAAACCTAGAGCAAATCAACAGATGGTGAACACCCGTGGGAACTTTGGAAGCAATGGGAGTGGATCTCGCCCCAAGAAAACCCCAATGATGGAGCACCAAAGACCGCCTCTGGATGTGCAGAATTTTGGAGCATTTCTTGCTGCTCAGACCCAGTTGATGCATGCTATGATGCAACAAATGCAGCACGTCATCGCTTTCCAGGCCACTTGCTAATCAAGTTAATCGGGACCACGCCGAATACAAGGTCAGCCGAGTTCATGAGGACTCACCCACCCACTTTCTCTGGGAATGCCAATCCATTGGAGGCCGATGATTGGTTAAGATCAATCGAGAGGAAGTTACACATAGCTCAATGCATAGGGAATGAGAAGGTACTTTACGCTTCTCATCGCTTGGAAGGAACAAACCGAATGGTGGGAGAACTTCATGCCCGCAGAGAGAACCCTCAAGATATCACTTGGGAGGAGTTCACAATGCATTCCGACAGATTACCACGTGCCTGAAGGAATCATGGACCTTAAGAAGGAGGAGTTCAGCATCGAGGCAAGGTAATCAGCCGGTGGCCGACTACTGAACAAGTTCACACAGCTTAGCACGCTACGCACTGAGGATGTAGCGAGATAAATCCAGGCATCTCGTTTCATGAAGGGACTTAACTCAGATTGCAAGTAGGGTTGATCACCCACACCTTTCCGGATTTCCAAGAGTTGGTGAATAAGGCGCTTATTCTTGAGGACAAGCGCAAGGAACCGGATGAGAACAGGAAGCGCAGGATGCAACAAAGAAGGATCACGTCGTGAACGCAATGGCGCTGAGAGTTGCACCAAATCAATTCTTCGATTCCAACCACGTAATGCAACAAGGACACCTCCTCAAAGACCAAGACCTGCCAATCGTAACTACCGGACCCACTTCGCTAGAAACGCTACCCCGGGCAACAAGAAGGAACAAGAGACGTTACAACCGCAACGAGCCAGGACACTTTGCCAACGCTTGTCCGAAGAAGACAGCGAGAGCGATTCGCTTCAATCTAGGAACCACCCCAGCTAGGACGCCAAAGACTGTGAGCCACACCTGCACCGTGGTGAGAGGCCGAGTCAACCATGTCACCGCGGATGCACAGCAAAATGCTACTGACGTCGTCTTTGGGTAAGTTACTTGTTAACTCGCACTGCACAGCTTTGTTTGACTCGAGCTTCAGATTCGTTTGTTTCGCAAGGCTTTGCTACTAGAAATGACTTGAGAATTGCAAGACTTAAGTGCATGCTTTTAGTTCAAACCCACAGTTCAACTCCGAGCGGAAGTAGGATGTTCCGGTGAGAATACTAATAGATGGAATAGAGTTCCTAGCAAACCTTATAATTTTGGAGACCCGGACCTTAGATGTTATATTGGGAATGGATTGGTTATCCAAGCACAAGGTCAGATTGGATTGTGGGACGAAGAACTATCTCGATTGAGAGCCCGTGGGAAGAAAGTGGAATTTCAAGCCACCGCAGCTAGAGATGGACAATTGATGGTTAACAGTACCAAGGCAATCAGCATAGAGGATGTTCGGTAGTGAATGAGTACACAGACGTTTTCCCGAGGATCTACCTGGTATGCCGCCGCACAGGGGACATAGAGTTTGTGATAGAACTTATACTGCACAGACCGATAGCAAAGAGACCCTATCGGATGTCTACCGAGGAGTTGGTAGAGATGAAGAAACACCGAAGAGTTAATGGAGAAAGGATTTATCGACCGAGTTAAATGCCGTGGGGAGCACCAGTTTTGTTTGTCAAGAAGAAGGACGGGAGTTTCGGGATGTGCATTGACTACCGTGCACTCAATGAAGTCACCGTGAAAAATAAGTATCCGCTACCCAGGATTGATGATTTGTTTGATCAGTTAAGAGGAGCCGAGTTTTCTCAAGATTGATCACGAGATCGGGATACCATCGCTGAAGATCCGATCGTAAGATATTCGAAGACTGCATTCTCCGTCAAGATATGGACATTACGAGTTTACGCTATGTCCTTTGGCCGACGAATGCGCCAGCTTATTTCATGAATATGATGAATAAGGTGTTCATGGAATATTTGGACAAGTTTGTCGTCGTGTTCATAGACGATATCCTAATCTACTCCAAGACAGAGGATGAACATGCCGAACACTTAAGGCGAGTTTTGGAAAAGTGAGGAAACAACTTTTCGCCAAGTTCAGCAAGTGTGATTTTTGGAAGGACAAGGTGGAGTTTCTTGGACATGTGATGACCGCAGAAGGAGTCGCCGTAGATCCAAGCAAAGTAGAAGCTGTGTTACATTGGGAACAACCAAAGACTGTGACCCAGATTCGGAGTTTCCTTGGAATGGCAGGATATTACCGCCGTTTCATCGAAGGTTTTTCGACAATTGCGAAACCTCTTACGCAATTGCTGAAGAAGGAAAAGAAGTTTGCATGGGCGCTTGAGAATGTGAGGAAGGATTTCAGAGTCAAGAAGCGATTGACATCAAGACCGGTGTTAGTTCTACCTGATGTTGCTCAAAGCTTCGATATTTATTGTGACGATCGCGCCAAGGACTTGGATGTGTGTCGATGCAGAATGGAAAGGTCGCCGCTATGCATCAAGGCGCTTGAGGCCGCATGAGGAAAATTATCCGACACATGACCTAGAGTTAGCCGCCGTAGTGCATGCTTTGAAGATATGGCGTCACTATCTCGATTGGAAACAGATGTGAAGTATATACGGATCATAAGAGTTTTAAGTACATATTCACCCACCGGATCTGAATATGAGGCAAAGGAGATGGCTAGAGTTGATCAAGGACTATAATGTTGGAATCCATTACCATCCCTGAAGGCCAACGTAGTAGCCGATGCTCTGAGCTCGGAAGAGCCATACCGTGAGTACGTTGCTAGCCACAAGTCGGGATGAGTTATGTGAGGATTTTCAAAATGAAGATTGAGGTTGTACCTAAGCGGATTCTTGGCCGCATTGGAAGTAAAGCCTACCCTAGAGGATCGATCCGAGAAGGACGGAAGGATGATGACAGATCCGCAGGATTAAGTCCATCAAGGAGGAAGGCGAGGCGGAGGACTTCAAATTGGATGAGCAAGGCACGTTGTGGATGAAGGATCGCATTTGTGTGCCTAACAAAAAGGAGTTAAAGCAATCGATTACGGAAGAAGCCCATGACTCTAAGTACTCGATTCACCCTGGAAGCGCCAAGATGTATCAGGATCTCAAGGAGAGATTCGGTGGCGAGTATGAAACGAGAAGTTGCGAGCATGTTGCATTGTGCGACGTATGCCGAGAGTCAAGGCAATGCATCGAGACCAAAGCAGGATTGCTACACCATTAAAATACCGAGTGGAAGTGGGAGGAAATCGGAATGGATTTCATTACCGGTTTGTCAAGACTCAAGGAGGTTATGACTCCATATGGGTTATAGTGGATCGCTTGACTAAAGTAGCCCATTTTACCCCGTGAAGACCACTTACTCGGGAGATAAATTAGCGTAATTATACATGATCGGGATTGTTTGTTTGCACGAGTGCCAAAGAAGATTGTATCGGACAGGTACCCAATTTACCTCAAGGTTCGAATAAGTTGCATGAAGCCATGGGGACCCGTTTGAACTTCAAGATAGCTTATCATCCACGTACGGATGGGCGGACCGAAAGAGTCAACCGGTCTCGGAGGATATGCTAAGAGCTTGTGCATTAGCTTATGCTACCTCTTGGGATAAAAGTTTGCCGTATGCCGAGTTTAGTTACAACAATAGTTATCAGGCTAGTTTACAGATGTCACCTTTTGAGGCCTTTGTATGAGTCGACTGTCGGACACCATTGAATTGGAATGAGACCGTGGCGCCGTGTCTTTGGGCCTGATATTCTTCAAGAGGTCAAGAGCGGTCGCCATAATTAGGAAAGGTTGAAGATAGCCCAATCTCGATGTAAGAGTTATCTTGACAATCGTCGCCGAGATTTGAGTTTTGAACCAGAAGACTTTGTATACCTCAGAGTTACGCCTCGTGGGAGTTAAGAGGTTCCATGCCAAAGGGAAACTTGCACCCTGCTATGTTGGACCATTTAAGATTTTGAGCCGCAGAGGCGGTTGCTTATCACCGGAGTTGCCACATCGTTAAGCAGGAGTACATGATGTATTCCATGTGTCCCAGCTTAAAGAAGTGTCTCCGAGTTCCCGAGCAGACATCGCTAGAGTCAATTGAGTTGCAAGAAGATTTGACTTATAAGGAGCACCCTGTGAGGATTCTAGACACAATGGATCGAGAAACTAGAAACAAGTCAACCCGTTTACGTAGAGTTCGATTGGAGCAACCATGAAGAAAGTGAAGCGACTTGGGGAGCGAAGAGGATTTGAAGAAAGAATTTCCAAACCTATTCCTTTAGTAAGCCCTGAATCTCTGGACGAGATTCTATTAAGGGAGGTTTGTAACATCCCAAAATTTTGCTTTTCTTAAATTCATGTGTGATTTGGCACTTTGGTGAATTTTGGAATTTTCTCGAATTTATTTGGATTTATTTGGAATTTATTTGAATTTATTCCATTTTGAAATAATTAAAGAATTTAAATTTGCAAATAAATTTTTGTTGGAAATATTTTATTTGAGTCCAAAATGATCCAAAATATTTTCCAATTTTTCTGGAATTTTTCGAGTCATTTGCTATTTTTAATGAATTAAATGAATTAATGAATTATTTTAAATATTAATTATTGGAAAATCCAACTCGGGTCAAGTATCGTTTCATCCGACCGAAGTCGGACTCGAGTCCGACCGAGCCGATTGACTCGACCAACCCACTCTAACCCTAATCGATCCCAACCGGTTGGATCAAGATCCAACTGAGATCCGCTCACCAGAGCCGTGGTCCGACGGACCGATCGCGCCCGTGCGATCGTGGCCGTTGATCGCGCCACGTGGGCGGCCACGATTTCGTCGTCTTCCCGTAACCGAGCTGGACTCCGCCGCCGCGTAGCCGCCGCGTCCGATTAGGTTTCCGCCGGCGCACGCCGCGAGGCTATTTAAAGGCGTGGGTTATCGCCGAGATGATCGCCGTTCGTGTCGCGCGCCTTATTGCCCTAGTTTCCAACGCCCAAGCCGCCGTCGCCTCGCGATTCTCGCCGAAGTTTGGGAAGTGCCGCCACGGGTTTTCTTCGTTTCCGCGGCTCGTCATCCTCCGCCGCCTTCAAGCCCGGATCGAGAACCTTGCGTCGAGGCGCACTGGGTGCACTCACTTGGCCGAGACGCCCGGCGCCGTTAGGGTGGTCGCCGTCCTCGCGGCAGGCCGCAACGCCGCCGCATAAGCCATCGTCGCCCGCGAGCTCGGTGCACCGTTGGATCAAGATCCAACGCACGAGGAGAGGCCACGTCGCCCGTTACTGTTTCCGTTCTTGATTAGGTTTCAACCGTTAGATTTAGATCGAACGGTTGTGGTTAGTTGCGTTGTAGCGATAGGGTTAGATCTGGACCGTCCGATCTAGATCGAACGGCCCGGATCAACCGTGTAGTTTTGAACGTGAGGTCTAGATCCAATCTGGACCGTTGATTTTCAAATCAACGGCGAGATTGTGCCACGTGTGCTCACGCGCCACGCCGCGTGGGAGCGTGTCTCGACACGCGGGACCCCGCGAGTCGAGGGCCCACGCGGTCACCGCAGCCACGCTGCGGCGTGAAACCCCAGGTGGGGCCCACATGTCGCCTCACGTGAGCCGTGGGACCGAGTCCACCGTGGACCCGAGCCGAGCGTGGGACCGAGCCCATGAATGGCCGACGCCAAGGCCAATCGGGAGCTGCCACGTGTCCATGCTGACGGAATAATTAATGTCATACAAAATAAATTGATTTATTAATTCGAATAATGATTTCAAATTTATATTCAAACTTCAAAAGCTTATAACTTTTGCGTTTCAACTCCGATTTGAGCGATTCAATTTTCTAAATTTGTATAAAATTAAGATATACCTAAATATGAATTTTATTTAATTTTTGGACTAAAGTTTTCTCTTTAAAATTATTTATTTGATTATTTAAACTTTAAATAATCATAACTTTTATGCTTTAACTCCAAATTTGATTTATTCCAGCTTTCTAAAAATCCGTAAAATTATGTTCTCTCTGTTTATGGATTTTATTTGGAGTTTTGGGATCTTTTGCATAGTGTTTATTTGTGTATTTGCTATTTGCACGCTTTTACGAGTAGACGTTGAAGTGCCTAAGGATTCGAAGAGAAGTATTAACTCGTGATCCAACTCAAGACCAAGAGCAAGTGCTTTTGAAGGCAAGTTGTGCTTTGACCATATTGATCCTATTTCGAAATCTATTTTGATTTAAACTATTGCATGCTAGTTCAATTAGAAAGATACTTTGTTTAAACCTGGGGGTTAGATAAATACCAATTTGCTATATGACACCTTGATTACTTAAGTATGTGCCATGACCCTTTGTCACCCTAGTTGTGGTTTACTAGTTGGACATTATTAGATTGCCAACATGGGTTTAGATCGTTGTAGTATACTGCTTAGACCTGCTACGTGCTCATGACATGATTTTGGGAGATCAAATGTTAACATTGACTTAATGATATATTGAACCTGTTTTGGAAAAGTATCATGTGATGTTGATGGCACGTGGTGCATGGTAATCAACTGGGGTTTGATAACCGATTTCGGCCAGGGCATGTGGCAAGAGTAATCAGTGGGCCAAGGTGGCATTGGGAGTGTTGATTTGGTTTTTCGTAGTCTTGCCCTGGTCACTCTAAGGACTTAACCTTGCAAGCCTTTGAACTGGGTCATACTTGCAACCACATGGTCGGAATGGGACGGCCCCTAGTTGACTAAGTCGCTAAGGACTCACTTGTGGAGCCTCAGGTGTCGATTACACCGTTTGTGTGATTGTACGGGGAGCGTATCGTGGCGTGGCCAGGTACCCATCTAACGGTGTGTTGGTCCCATACTTCGCCTTGGCTAAGGGAAGGGATGGTGTAGAGCACGTCTGGAGAGGACCACCTGTGTTGTTTGAGGCTTCCGAAGGCTTTGTTATGATCGCTCATTCGCATACTCTTGTATGGCGATTCACGGTGACGTGGTGAGTGGATTGTATCTTGTGGGTAAAGTGCATAACCTCTGCAGAGTGTAGAATCTATTTGAATAGCCGAGTCCACTGTGATCGACAATGCTCGGGAATTACAATAAGGGTTAGATTTTCTGAAAATAACTTGGATTTGCAAAGTTGGGTTGGTTTAACAAAGAAGATGATGGAAATATGGTTTAGGATGGGGAAAAATGTTATTTAAACTTCTTGAAAAGTTATTTATGCTTTACTTATTTCTCTTTGCTTTCGAATCTACTTATATTACTTGTCAAATCTTTGTTTACATCGCAAATATACCTTAAGCTATTCCTTTGTACCAAGCCATGCATATAGTATATTAGCTTGCATTCTGCATGACTTCTGAGTACCAAGTACTCACCCTTGCCTCAACACAATACCGGTTGAAGAGGAGATTACGCCAAAGATTGGAGGAGGAACTCCAAGAGGACCCGACTACTTAGGGATGCGAGCCCAGTCAGTTGCCTGTGGTATACTGGATGGCGCCACGAAGTTTATTTGATTTTCCGCTGCTATTATTTTTCTCTGAATAAGTTTCGCCTTACGAGGCATACATTTGTAACTTGGCCATAAGGTCAAGTAACCACTTTGGTTATTTAAATAAAGTACTTTATTGGTATCGATTGGTATGATTGTGATATTTACCGATGTAAAGACTGTGTGCACTAGCGCGTTCCTGGACTAGTGCTGAATACACAGAGGGTCCGGATTTGCAAATTCGGGGTCCCGACACGCTCCGGGCACGGAGAACGAGGCATCGGGCAGGCGACGCAGGTGCCTCGGCTACGCCGCTGGCGGAGTGACAGCGGATGCCACATGGCATCGTCTCCAACAAGCAAGGGTGCGTGAGCTGCAAACACGAGCCACCGCCGTCGGGGCGAGACTCGCCGCTCGCAGGCGTGCATCGGGCGCGGGCCACCATGGCGCGAGCGCAGAAGGCCGAACCCTCGGCCTTTGATGTGGGTGAGAAAGGGAGAGGTGCCGCCGCTCGCCGACGTGTGCTTTGGGCGCGGGCCGCTGTGCGTTTGATCGTCGGCGATGGCGGCATCGGTCGGCTGCGTTCGGTCTTTTGGGCCAGAATTTTTCTTCTTTTTTTATGAACAGCAATTATTGTGCATGCTCCTAATTGAGATTAGCCTAGGTACATAATCTGCAAATGTGATATGATGATTTGCAGGCTCGAAAATTTTGCGTAGAAGCACTTACGTAGCTCGAACTTATGTAGGGCTCGCAAATGATTTTAATCGCTTGTCACAGGATGGTCTCGGTGCAGTGTAGATCGATGTAGGTGGAAGATCTCGATTAGCCTTAGTAGAACATCGTGTGTTCGTTCATGCATGCAATTCTGTCTTTGTGTTGATGAGATCGATCTCTCGTACGAGCATCATGCAAATCAACCATAGACCAATCTGTGATTAGTATCAAGAAAACAAGATTGATCTTCTTGCAAACAATATAGAATGACATACGCTGCTGATAGATTGATCTAAGGCTTCAGCCTTGTAGAGCTTTATGCTGATAACGTGTTGTAAAACATAGTCGTTCACCCGCGATCCATCAACTGCGTGCCATCAAAATCACAAGAACAAAGTACAGAGAGCACACAATATATGGGGCAAAGTTCTCTCTTTATTAGATTGATTTTCTCTATACAAGGGGTTGCCCATTATATAGAAAAAATCAACATAAGATAGATTCGAATTCGCCCAGCAATAAATAGGGTTTTTCCATACTTGGACTGGGATTTTGTCTATATCATCTTAACTATTATAAGAATGAGTTGGTGGTGATGGTGAGTCTGCCAGGCCATTCTTGGGCCAGAACAGTAGGGGCCCAAGGCCCAGTAGGTGAGGAATTCTATAGCTATTTGCTGTTTGTCTAGCCTTATTTGCATTTCATTGTATTCCCTTGTTCAGTGATTCTTCAGTAACGGATCTCAAATAAGTTTTAAATTCTCGGTTTTTTGTTTTTAAGAGTTTAGAACCTGTTGTGTCATCATCTATTTGAGATCCGTTGCAACGCACGGGCACTTTACTAGTAACAATAACAAATCAGTTTCATTGGTTTGCCGGTGAGTCTTAGACGTGGGCATCGTGTTGACGGGTCATCGACAAGTCCAGGCACAGCCCATTAGCAAGTCATACCAACTCCGTACCGTGCTGGTCCAGGTTCGGTCCATTTGCACTATTGCGACGAAAGGAAATAAGCTGAAGACAAACGGAACTAAGGCAGTGGACACAAATATTGGAGGAAATAAACTAAATTTTATTTGTTTTTGGACATGTACAAGATTAACGCCTCACTCTCTCAATCTCTCGATCTCTCTCAAACTCTCTCAATCTCTCCCACTCCGCCTCCCTCGATGCCCTCCACCTCCCCCCTCCACCTCCCGATCGCGCCGAACCGTGTCTGCTCGTCACTGTGACGGCCCACCTCAGCATGCCGGGCCATTCCGCCTACCGTGTTCAGTACACGACCCTACCAACCGTACCAGCATAGACCATCCACAGGCATACCGGATCATGCCCGCCGTCTACACGTGACACATTGCACTGCTCACCGGTGAGTTACAGCCCAAAGATCCTTTTGGCAGTCTACTCGTGGCACGTCCCTTTTTTCAGAAGAAAAAAATGCCTATGTTCGTCATTTGCCTACTGCCAAAGTGACAAATGCCAAGATGGACAGTACTTCGCGAAACAAGCAGTGTCGCAGCTCTTCTGGGCTGAAGAATCAACCTACAGCCTAGCCCTGCAACTTACTTAGCAGTGTCTGTGCTGCACCTGCATGCGCTCTCTAATGTGCGTTGAACATAACCTCATTCGTGTTCCAGAATCCACGTCAACATCAACATAATACTATTGTAAGGTGTAAAAAAATAAATGCAGCATTATATCAATGGTCATTTTTATTTTAAAAAAATCGAATTTTAAGAATGCATGCCCAGCACATCACATGCAAAACACCCACGGTTAACACTGATCATTATTTGTCAGGGCAAATGGAAATACAATATCTATGTCCAAGATCAGATCAACTAATTTACAATGCTGACGATCAAAAGTGGCAAAAGCACGTAGGGCGACCTCAGTGACATCCAACTAATGCAAAGAACAAATTCCTGATCCACAAATGTTTGATATTATACACCTGTTTTATGCCAAAATTTTTGTAGTCCAACAAGGCGAATGAGCGGGCATCAAGTTTGGGATAAAAAAACCAACCAGGCAACGAATTCAAGATGCACTGCTTCAAAATAATGTCACACCCCAATGATGCTACCAGGCAACAAACCCCCGGCACAGCAACTGTAATGAAAGGTTATCCTTTCACCATCTCCAACATTTTCACCCCCTCCAGGCATCATGTATTCTGTGTGCACTTGATTTAATTGGGTGCTGGCTCCAGTTATAAAAATATGTTCTGTTCCAGCTGCAACCAAGCAAATACTTGTTGATGCATTACCTAATGCTTAGGTTGCTCAGATCATCCACAATATGCATGGTCCCATTCAAAGTGCAAGCCTCTCCATCTTTTGTATTCACTTGTGGGTTTGGCACAAGTCCATTTTCTGGTGAATTCTCAAGACTACTGTCGACAGCATACGCTGCAGTTGCACTCTTAATGCCTTCGAAGTAGGTTGAGTACGGAAAATATTCAGCACATCGTACCTTCCACCCTGTAGAGACAGTAAGGTTAATACTGAATATTGAATACATCATTAACAGACATAATCTACTGGCACAGCATACGAATAGGTGTCATGCCAAGCAGGCATCCAGCAGCACAGTACTGTATTGTGCTGTACGTATCGGTTTAACAGCCAAAAGACTGTTTCGTCATGACATAAATAATCCTTTTTAAATAAAATGAGCGCCAGCAGAAATCCTTAGGCATGGCATCAAAAGCAGTATATAACACAAGCAATGGCACAGCGCAATACTATGTGCACCCAGTGCCGTGCAATAGCGGATATCACAATGGTCAGCAGAGGAGAGCAGAGAAGAGAAAGATACTTGCTCATTGAGAGCAAAACATTACCATAAGGTGAAATAATCTGGGTACAGGAGTAATAGGATATTGAAACTTACTATTTGCAACATCCTGATCAGCAAAGACAGTCTCCAACAATTTGTGAACATCAATACATTCTTGAATGCTCCATTCTTTAACAGGACCAAGCACACCGTTTCTGCATATAAGTCCAGCTGATGTAAACATTATGCATATAGCAGGTGAATAAAATCAGAGGCGTTTTTTTTGTCTTTTTATCTTTACCCTGACACTGTTATATTTGTTGAATCTTCAATTAATTTAATAGCCTCCAGTTTCTTATCTGTCTCCAAGAGGTACATCATTTCAGCTGCTGCTGCTCTGTGTGTCAAAGAAGCTAGCAAAGGAAATGGTTATTGAGAATTAGTAAGGTTCCTACTAAAGAAAAGACCCACAAACAAAAAAATTAAGATAATTACCATTGTGATTTTCAAGGAAACATCTATTTACTTCAACAAGAGACTTCCCATGTAACTGCCTGCAAGAACTCAATAGTCAAATAAACTGAAGCAAGTGCATAATGATAAAGCAGTCACCAGCTTAGAACCTTAGGTCTGGTCGTTCAGCTTCCAAAACGTTCCAAATTAGTTTCTCGGAATCAGTCCCTGGAGCAGGAAGGCTGTTTATCTTGTGGAAGAACCTTATCTATAAAATTCAAGATAAAGCGGTAAATAAATTGTACAAAACCAAGTTGAATGGATTTATTTTTAACAATAGGGCTCAAATATTAAAAATGCAAATGAAAAACTGAATAAAATGTATGTCTTCCATGCCAAGGGTTCCAGAAACCAGCTCCAGCAGGTAACCATATCTCAGCTGGAGACTGGGAAAATACATTTATTTTTATTGGCGGGATTCTTTTTCCAAAGAGAAAAACAAAATTTTCAAGTGTGGTGATGTGGAACACGTACTATGAATTCATGTAACACGATAACGATTCCTTATTGAGCAATACTACCACATTAATCGCAGCAAATACACGAGTCAAAAACTATACAGGCTTTGGCTCATCAACTTCCATCCAAACCTAAAGAAACATGAGTACAAAAAGTACTGCAAAACTTAAAAATGCACCCAATGTTTATGGTCTGCGGCACTCCTTATAGCAAGGCAAATAAAAATCATAAAGACCACATAGGTAAATATAAATGTATACCCATTTAAGAATAAACCAGAGCGAGCTAGTATATGTTAAACTGCTGTGTGTGTTTTCTGTCGAACAAAGATGTCAGACTCTTGGTGTTGATCTCAGGCCCACAGAATTTAGATAAATGTGTAAAGCCATACCTGACCTCTAGAATCTAAATGGTTGCTACATCATACATAAGTGTAATAAACAGACAATGAAACAATTTTTTATGACATCTCACATAATATATGAAAGAACAATCTAAGTGCAAGGTGTAATTTTGGATACTCACCAGACAACGGTGACTATCTGGATTATTTTCGTCCAATCTAATGAGATGTTTGACCGCCTGAAATGAAAGATAGATTAAGGAAAATGCTAGCATAATGATGTAAAAGTTAAAAGCTCAACAGTGCATATTTCGGAACATCTCAATGTCTGAAACAACATTTTTTTAAAAAAACAAAGAACTATGTAAAAAACAACTTCATTGATGTCTAATTCGCACTGTTTTCATTTATCCATAATCTCAACCAAAATCAGTAAGGTATCATCAACGACTGATCATCTATATTCAACGGCCAAAAATGGTTGGATCTACAACCACCTTCCGTTTTCCCCAAGAAACCAAGACACATGCAATATTTAAACATTGTGATATTTACTGAAAACATGAACACATTTCTTGCATTATGTATTGATACATATGATCTGTTTAAAATGGTCAGGAATATTTATTTGGATAATGTAAATGTACTTCATAAACTAGTAATTGTGGATAGCCGCAATGTACTTTGCACATGTGAATTTACATTAATACATAAGTTGTTAGAACTTAGAACATTCTTACAAATTGTCATATAAAAACAGGTTGTAAGTTGTTACTTACATTAATACATAAGTTTTTAGAACATTCTTACAGAAGAGGTTGTCTTAGTTATAATCAGTAGAACACCGTATATTAATGGGATAACGTTTGTTTCCGACAAAGATAAGAAAAGAACAAAAGCTTCACATATCCCAAATGATGGATTGTCACAGACATACCTGAAAAGCAAGTAAAACCTTTTGCTTTCTGATGTTAAGTTCAAATGAAATTATATGGGTTTCCAATGAGTCTGACGAGTTATTCTGCAAAAGCTTCAAATATTTCGTGGCTTCTGTCAGTGGATCTTCAATCTGCAAACAGAAATGTATAAAAGGTTAATAATACTTGGTTCGAAGTTCCAGCTTGCGCCATTAAGACTTGCATAAAAATAAAATGAAAAAACATAAATTGTGATGAACATCTCCAAAAACTGGTAAAAAAATAGTACAACTACAAGTGCACAACTGATTGCATAGAAAATGATTACCTGAACTAATTTTTCACCATGTGGATCCAAATCAGCTGGTCTTGCATTTTGTTTCTTCCCAGACTTTGAACTGTTCGATGAGGTTGTTTCGTCCTCCTGTTTCTCTTCAGCCTCCTGAAGGAATTTGAGGGCAAAATCAGAAAGATTCAACAATTATAGATCAAAAGCTGAGTACTTGAGGTTACCCTTTTAGCACGAGCTTCTGCCTTTTTCTGTTTTTGCCTCAACTTCTTCCTCTGAGCAGGTGGCAGTTTTGACATCTCATCATTCTCCTCAGCAGATGATTTTGACGGAGAATCATGTAATTTCATATAACACCTACAGTTTGTGCTGCCAGCTTTACCAAAATTTCTGAATGGGAGTACAAAACAATCAAAAGAGAATTAGAGAAGACCAGTAGCAACCCGTTACCTGATAGCTCCTGCTGCAGCCTTGTGGAAGTATTCATGAGCGTGCAAACGATCTTGAAACTTCAGCATAGAAACATATGCCCGAAGTGTCATTTTCCGTAAGCAATATGAATGGAAGTCAAATTGATCTTCGGTCATATCAGCATAATGTTTCTCAACAGCCAAGTAATTTTTTAGCGCCTTGCCAAGATCACCTTGACGATAATAACTCTCACCAGAAGCAAGCTCATACCTTCAAGGGCATAGAATATAGATCATTGAGTTAGAGACAGGGTGAGAGAAAACAAGACAAATGGCAGAGGAGAGAGGAGAGCACGTACCACATGCACTGCATGTCATGGAGATTATTGTGCTGGTCACCATCTTTTGTAAACAAAACAGCAGTCTTCTCAGCAAACCCAACCTTCACAAGTCGCAAAATAAACAATTAAACGTGTAAAGCTAGCAAATGTGGGACTTGAGAGGTTCACCGGCAAGCACAATGCAATACTAAGAAGCTTCGTTGATTTTTTAGATGAAGGCTAGTGAAAATGTAAAAAACAAAAAATGCAATGTTTCTCATTTAATTATACCTGGTCAGCTTGAAGCATCTGCATAACGCACTCGCTGTTTAAATAACGATCAGCAAGGTCCATGGACCTAGCTTCATCCGCTAATGCTGCTGCCGCTGAGAAATTGCCAGCATGTTGCAATATCTTTCCCTGAAATGAAAGCATGTGCACCAGCCGAGTTATAAACAAAAAATATGGCTTTGGAATTAGTATGACGTGATCAATTTAACCCAATGTGCAATGAAACAGAGTAACAAACCATCCTGAAGCTAGCAGTAATTAGATAAGGTAAAGAACAAAAGGTATCTGTGCAGGACCGATAAATTGGAGAAAGAAAGATTCACGGATGGGAAGGGTAAGGCAAGAAATGGTTCACAAGGATAAAAAAACTTCAAAACCAATAGTGGGTCACTAGAAGTTAAAAAATTAAACTAGGACAACAGCAATATATTAAACTAACATTTGCTAGTAACATCGCAGTAAACAAAACCACTGAATTAGAACACAATTCTAGCTTCAATCAATTGAGAGATTTACAGGGGCAACAATATTTTGGGCAAATGCTGACACAATTTCGTTCTATACAAAGTGAAAAACATGAGCGCGCGCGCGCAGAGAGAGAGAGAGAGAGAGAGAGACCTTTATCGAGTATAAATCAATTACAGTTGGTGTATGCAAAATAGCCTCGTCAATTTTATCTAGAGCTATATCATACTGGCCCCTTCTGTCATAGTGCTGCATCATATGACATGTGAACAACATGACTATACAATTTCAAAAGAATTATTTAAATATAATTGAGGTCTATAAAAAATGTATAAGATCACACCAAATGCTTACCTGGGAGATCAAAAACAGAGTCCAAATGAGGGTAGATGGGGGCTCCATCTGTGTACTGCAACAAGAAAGAGTTGAATAAATTCCAGGACAAAATTAGCAGATTAAATCAAAATTATATGCTCAAGAACAGCTAATGTTAGCAATTCTATTAGTGGTAACACAAGTGACAAAACTATATTTTTGAGGAATATGATCAACAGCAATTGTTAAGCAGCAGCATGCTTGAGAACAACAAAATAAACAGCAAAACACCTCATAATTACAACTTACAACTTGTTGTGTTACAACAGACAACTGTGTGGCAACTCTGGTAATCCTTCCGAGTTCTGACCACATCAAAATTTTGCACATTTTGGCATATTTTCACATGACTTTAATGTCTCGTGATTCTGCCATTTCAATTTTTGAATAGGACGCATCCCTGTTCCATGTGCAGGAAACTTTTGACAAGATGCTTTTCCTCCACTTAGGAAGCAACGCCTTCTAACAAATCCCACTTGTTACCTCCTCCAAGAGGATTTTAGCTAAGTGTTTCATCCATTTTGAAAGATGCCACACATTGGTTGAAGAGCAAACGATAGGAAAGCAGATATTGCAGTACAAGCACATAAATGTATTGATTTCCTACTAAAGAAAAGTGTTCAATTTTTTGCAAAAGAGGGGGGGAAATTGGTTTGGTGAACGAAAATTACACTCTGGCTACAAGTTTTAGTTAAAAGAGGGGTTGTAACCAATCAAATTTACAGTTTTGGAAATACTAATAAGCAATAAGATTAATGAGGATGCATGATGCATCTGCAATAATTGTCAGACACAAAGGAAATTACCTTCCAGGAAAGCATCCAGAAGTCATAATTGAATATTCTAGCTTAAGAAACAATTGCTCCAATAGGTTTGCCTGTCAGTAGGATTCCGGATTGTCACATAACATGGCCCTCTGATTTGTACAAGCAGTAAAAGAGGCACACAAAATGATATAGACCAGTGTAACTTAAGTTACCTTGCCAGGATGCTCATACAACGGGCTTAAATCAGAGAATAGTGATGGTACTCCCTGAAAAGTATGGGACACGCTGTCAATTATAACAATGAGTAACATTATGCTGCACACTAAACCATAAAAAATCAAGGCGGTAAGGTACAAAAAAAACTGACCAGAAATGAGACACCTTTTAAGTATTGAAAAAACTATTGCTTAAAAACGACTAAATTTAAATTGGTTTTTTGACAGGACTAAATTTACCTTGGTTAATAGAGGTCTGACATAATTGTCTGTTGCCTCCTGGAACTTCTTACCTTCCAGGAAATCAAGAGGTATGCGCTGTTGCAAAGAACGAATGAGAAAATTTCAGATTCACGGCTTGCTGAGTATATGCCATACTTACAGTCAATATAGATGGGAAAATTATATTTTTAGACTAGCATGCAAACAAAAAGCATGCCTATATCAAGGACATTACTGTTATGTTCCCATAGGGCTCAACAATGGATACACAAAAGAACAAAAAGAACGTCAGTACTCAGTACATACGAAATCAAAATTTAAGATAGTTCACCTTAACAGCAGATGACCAACCATATTCTTCCTTAAGTGATTCATACAATGCACTTAACCGTTCAACATCATCAGCGGAATATTTACCACTTTCAGAGTATAGGCCAAGGCACTTTTGCAAAGCTATGAAGTACCTGAGTAAAACCGGGGAATTAATTAATTCCAGAGTATCAACAAGTAGGTTTACAATGCCAGTCATGACGGTTCTATAAGTAGGTACTATATTTTTCCTACCATACGGAGTTCCATAATTTAAGTTGATATCACAGTTTTTAGGTCACATTTTGCTATAGTTTTATTTCAATCCCAAATTTGTAGTTGTTTGTCTACCAAAAATTCTTTCATTAAGATTGTAACACCATCGGGTGCATCAACCGTTCAACCCATATCAACAGTTAGGAATTAATCCTCGCTCCACGTAAACAGGTTTAAGGTTTAGGTACAAGCACAAATAATCAATTGCTGAAGATAACTTAATCAATTGCATGCAAAGCTTTGCCACGCGGACATTGCATATGTGAAGGCAGACAATCAATTGTGATCAAAATCAGATTGCAAGTACAGTAATTGGTTGAATTGCTCAATTGACTAAGGTTTATCTGGTTACAGAATGCTAGCTAGGTCACACAGATGGAATGAATCCTATTTAAGTTGATAAAGAACAAACATGGCATGCAACAGGGTTCTAAAAGTCGGGTCTAGGCAGAGCCTAGGCGCTCGGGAGCCTAGGCGCTCGGCACCGGTCAGCCACCGCGATTTCCATGATCTCAGCAGGCTAGGCGGGGTGGTCGCCTAGGCGGTCAAAGCTGGTCCTAGGTAGCCTCGGCGGCCCTAGGCACGGCGGAAATAGGCGGGGTGGGCGGAGGTAAACACAGGGAGGGAGGGAGCAGTGACGGCCATCGCCGTTGAAGCAGTGGAAGTGATTCGAGAAGACAAACAGCGAGGCATCGTCTTGAGTCGCGTGGGTGAGATGGGCCTTGAGCTGCCTCCATAAGCGTGTAAAGGCCCACTAGAGCCCACCTAATAACTAATAATCAAACCCTAGCATTCACATCACAGAGATTATGTCGGGCAGCAGCCGACTGGCCAAGCAGGAGCACTTGTACAGTGCCAGGCGCAGCTTTGAACAGCAGGCCAGTGGGAGTGCATCGCCGTTGATTCCACCTCCACCACTTCCCCCGCTGGTCGAATCCACCTTGCCACCAGCCGAATCCACCTCTCACGCCGCCAAATCCATCTTCCCATGGCCACCCCTCATGCTGTCGCCACCCACAGCCAAGCTCGCCGTCGCTGCCCAGAGATGGAATCCCCCTCGGCAGTGCACCTCCGCCGTTAGTATCGCACCACCTTCCCCCGTTTTGCTGCTCTATTTCTAGATCTTCACCGTATAATTTTGTTGCTATGTTATTCTCTCCTTCTGGTGTGCATCTTCTTCCTCCCCTGCCACCAGGTTTGCTTCCCTCCCATATCTTCTTCTCCCTTCCATCACTGCTGAATGCTCCTTCCCTGCCCTCCAACCCCTTGTACTGCCTAGGCGGCGCCTAAGCAAGCTAGGCACTTGTCGGAACCCCGCCGCCCGACTAGCACCTAGAGCCTCCGTGAACCTTGGTATGAAAACAACATAGCAGCACAACTCCAAGCCAAACCCATACTGGCTGTTTACAGGGTGGACCAAAATTATCAATGGAGACACGTAAGTGGAAGAAAGAGAGCAAGTGACTCACTTGTAGTTATCAGGATTCATAAAAAGCAGGGACCTATATATTTTCTCAGCCTCCTCAAAACTTCCAAGTTTCAACAAAATGCAGGCCATTTGTTCTTTGAATGATAGCTTGTCAACCTGGCAGACAAAATTAACACAAGTTAAAGCCCAACAAGAATAATTACTTAAACCTGCTGTTAAAAAGTTTTATTTCCCCCTTTACACGTATGGAAAGATAGGACCTACAATTTTGCTTTCCTTCTTGTGCATCTCCTCAAGGGCTCTGTCCAGCATCCCACATTCTTCAAGCAACGATATCTGTGAAACAATAACAGCACTACATGACAAAGTAGAGAGTGATACAATATTCAGAAAACGATGCCAGTTGTTTCTAGAACATGAAGTAAACTTGTTAAGAAAGTTAAATAGAAAAGCATGGGCAAATTAAAAACATAGATAATTATACTACACATTAAAACCATAATTGCACCACAAGCTTCATACAGCACAAAAGAAAGTGGAAGTAATGGAACAAAATGCTACACATGGAAAAGAAAGTTACACTGAAATACTGACAAGTAAAATAAATCAATACATTGAACAAACAAAATCCAGATAGCATAAAGTAGAAAACACAAATAGTTTTGTTTCAGCAAATTCAAAGAAGAGATGTAAAGCAACAAGTATTCAACTAACATAGAGAATGGAGAATGGAGAATAGTGAATACAGAATAAGCCATTCCCAAAGAATTTGCTGATACCATTGCGGAGAACCCGCAATTACATATCAATATAACAACAGGAAAACACTATAATCCCTAAAGATATCTGATCTGTCCCAAATCCCGATAATAGTCTCCTGTGTTCATGAAAGTGCAAGCCAAATGTAAACCAATACTGATAACATTGTTACTACAATCCTATCCCAGAAATGCGAGATAAGTGTGACAGGCACCTTATACAGAAGCATTTCACTGTGCTCATATCGCTCATTGTCAGGAGGATAATCATCTTCCAATGTCCCCTCATATGCCTCCAATACTTCAATTGCCTTTGAAGAGCTACAAGTGGATAATAGAAACAGCTACATTTAGTGATGTTTTTTTTGTATTATAAAGGTTCCTGTTGCCATAAGTGCAAAAGCAAGCACATTGTGGATAAAAAGATGAGTTCCATGGCTCCATCTGATACAGCAAGAAGCTAAAATAAACAGAAAATAACGCCAATCTGCCAAAAAAATACCCATGCATCATTATGCAAGTAAGTTATGCCATGATGTTGCGGAGCCAACCTGGTGCAACATAGGCAGCTATGAGATTATAACCAGTCCAAAGTTGAGACCCAATACTACAACACTGTTATTTGCTGTGGACGCAGAATATCACAGACAGACCTATTAGGAATTCAACAAAGATTCTGAATAATAATGTCCAGTACTGGACTTTCATCATTCCACATTTAACATATGGCAGCAGGTGTTTAAGACCATATTCTATTTACTTGAATAAGTTTGATTTAAATCAACACAGCTCAGAAAGCGTACTTGGAATTTAGATTGTGAGCTACAGCAAAGCCAATCCAGTTCATGCGTTGATTTGGCTTTAATGTCAAAAGCTGTTGCCTAGTCTCAACAAAGCCAGACAAGTCCCTCATTTGTGCCTGTGAAAAGGACAAAAAAATGATTCATTTATTAAAAGGCACAAAACCTTCTGTCTACAACCCATTGGATCACTGCAGAACAAGTAACACTGAGCCATAGAGAAGTATGATACATATTTTAACGATAATACTGGTACAATCAGACAGCATTTCTTTAGCGATATTATGTAATGATGCCAACACAAGTAACGAAAAAATCTACAACAAACAATAATTGGTTATATCATGTTCCTCTGATGTTCAATTATCCAGTACTAAGAGTCTAAGACCGATGACAAAATCAAATGCTTGAAATCCAAATATGTGCAAATGCTTATGGACCAAGTCAATGATGAACAATATATGAAACATTAGATAGGCAATAGGTAAACTTGAATGCAACCATATACACACAGCGAAAGTGCATGGAGAAAAAAGTAAACAACATTTGTTTGCCAAGGAAAGAGGGGATGCATTCAATGGTATGTTATACCAACCAGGAGAAGTGACAAGTCACGTAGAATTTCTATGTTATCTGGATCAATCCTCAAAGCATTTCTGTAACATTTTATAGCTTCTCTGTATTCCCTGTCTGATCGGTAAAGCAAACCATAGACATGCCAGCACACATGACTCTTCAGATCATTCTGCAGATGTTTAATGCAAGTTAGTTGTGTTAGTTGTATTATCATAATTATCAGAAAACAAAACTTGGATCAAATCCCTTGTACTAATTAAGAACCTTCAAGCCACGGCGAACAAGCTCGTATGCTTCAGATTTCCGATCCATGCAATTTAGTGTCAAACCTTTCATCGATAACGTTTCTACAGATAACAAGAAAAGTGGGAATGTGATCAGAGGAGATTGCAGGAAGCAAGAGAATAACATCAGAGGCATTGACAAAACTGACATATTATATATATTTATATTTCCAACCTCCATGCTCAGGAAACTTTTTTAATATGGAATCTGCAGCCTTCAGCCCCTTCTTATATTGCTTAGTCTCATAAGATTTCTGTATATGCAAACGTGAAAACATCAGGAATTCAGAGTATGAAATGTTTAAAAAATTGCCATCATGCCCCATAGTAACATACATACACACACTCCAATTAAGTAGAAAACATGATGAAACTAGCATATATGCATCGAAGAAAAGCACAAGATATCCCAAAAGTTGAACATTTTGCGTATGTTTATGACTGCGAATTCTGTAACTTAAACAGTTTTAGAAGAGCACTTTGAGAAACATCCTTAAATCTGCAAAGTGCTACGGCAGAATTCCATGCTCCTATAAAATGTTCAAACTCCATATCTTCATTTCACCTTCGGCATTGCAAAGCAACATTTTGTCACCATGTTATTGTAAAAGAATTCAACCAAGTCCCTATACTAAAACTCTGGTCACATTCAACCTTTGTACAATCGCACAATGCTAATAGACAATGATGAGATTTAGGTTCCCATATCACGTCAAACCCAACATCCCATACCCTGCACTATGATGCAGAGCTAGGAGTGCATTTCTTAACACAGCACATAACATAAGGACTTGACGTCAGATTAGATATAACATGAAACTAAATCTACTCAGCTAATGTTACTACGATTCAATTTTTTTCAGAACAGTTACTACGATTCAACTGCAGATATCAACGAGGTACATCTGTTAGCCTTTGGCACCAGCAACTTCACCAAACTAAGACCTGCACGATAAAGCGCAGCTCATGGCCCAAAACCGCAAAGCAACTAGCCAATCCACTACTTTTCCAGCTACAGCTTCTCGGGCACCACCTACTGATCCAACCATCGCAAATCAATGCTCCACGGCGCCGCGACACCAACCCGGCCATCCGAGCAGCCACCTAAACAACGAAACCCCCACCGTACGGGCACTCCCCTAGAGCATCTCCAATCGCCCGCTGCATCCAGGCCGGCGAATCGGGCGGAACGCGGCCACGGGACAGCGGGATTCGGTGCGCGGACGGATCGATTCGAGGAGCGAGGGGGGAGGGGGGCGTGCTTACGACGATGACTTTGAAGAGGTTGGCCTCCTTGGGCGGGAGCGAGGAGCCCATGGCTGCGGATGCGCGGCGCGGCGAGGCGAGGCGAACCCTAGGAGGCGGGGGGCGGAGGGGAGGAGACGGGAGGAGGGAAGGGTTTTGGGGGTGCGAGGCGGAGGGTGGACTGTCTAGTTGTGGCGTGGCGCTGCCTAATGCCAGGCGTGCGCCCGTGCGTGGCCGCAAGCACCGCTACCCATCTCTCCTGTCCTGTTGCCGGAAGCGGGGCTGCCCCAGAGCGGAAGGGCATGGCCGCTATGAGCGGTTCGAGGGGGCCTTCTTTACCAGGTTCTGGAATCTAGACACACTCCCCACTTAAACAAAAGTCGATTGGCTATGGACTATGGTGCAACCGAATATTGTAAACTTTGCTTATTAATGGTTTTAATTTAAATATATATACTTCCTCCGATCACAAATTATCGTCTCCAAAATATAACTTTAAGGTTCACTAATTTATATTATAATGTATTTATAAAAACCAATAAAATTGTAAGATTATGAAAGTACTTTCTGAGATGAATTGACACGTATGGTTTTCATGTATCCAATTTAAGTATTTAAAATATATGGACCGTCAAATATTCAAAGGTTTGACTGTATATTTGTCCAAAATGATAACTATTTATGACTAAAGGAGTATATAAATAATATGTGTATATTTGTTTTGGAAAAATATTATTATTTTATTATTTTTTATAAATATATTTTAACACAAATCGGTAGTCAAATGTGTATTATAAGTATTGTGTCAATGTCCAAAATAACTTGTTTTTGTGAGTGGGAGTAATACAATATTTTTTGCTGATTGACTTGTGAGTTCAATAGAGATGAGTGATCAGGAAATATCGAACTTAATAAATACTAGATGAGTTAAAACATTGTGTGTCTATATCAACTATGATAAAGCAATTTATTGTTCAGCTTATTTCAGTAAAAATCTTGTGCTTCGAATAAAAGGAAACTGGAGAAGAGCTTCGCCTAATAGCTCGCATTCTCGTTTAAGCTTCAAAGAAGTTCCAAATTTAAGGGTGTGTTTGTGTTTGCACCAAAATTCGGCATGTATTGAAATCGGTCTAAAACAGAAAGGAAGTGTTCGTATGGAAAGAAATCGGTAAACGAATCAGAAGGATACTCCGTTTTTAAAAAAGGAAAAGAAATCAGATTAGAGGCCGATACGGATAAACGCATCGTATCCATGTACAACTCGGATCGGCCAGGTGTGTTATAAAAGGGGGCAGACGATAAGCGGGAATCAATCAATCCAACAACACACACATCTACTTTTTACAAGCTTTTCTTTTACATTGTTTTAGCTTTCATAGATCCCTCTGCAAGTCGACGGAATCAACATAGTTGCGCATCGCCGATTGTTGATTTTTGCCGATTTCACTCAGGTTTGATCTGCTTCGTTTTGTTGCGCATCGCCTTCGGCCGATTTTTACCTTGTATCCTCGATCAATTGTAACCGATTGATCTAGTTATCTCCTAATCGGTTCTTGCCGACTAGCTTAAAAGCCGATAGATCCTTGTTTATCGGCTTTGATCAAATTACAAACTCTACCTTGTCAATTTCAGGTCAAATTGATTGGCACGCTCTGCAAACCCGGCGTTTGTCTTGTGTGTTCGAGGCCGAAAACCCTCCTTCACGTTTTTAGCGCGAACATATTTTGGCACGCTGGGACCACAAGGAAATCAAACATGTCGCCAATCGACAAGCCCGCAGCTACCGCCGATATCAACATCGATGCTATAATCGCGCCTCAAATGGCCGATTTAACTGAATAAATAAAAGAAATCGAGGACCGAAGGCGCCTTTAGAAGAAATGATGCCGCGGTGCTTCCTAAAACACGCCGTGGCATTACTCAAAAGATCGCACTCCTAAGCCTCAATCCTATCGGAGATTCATCATCCGAACCTAAGCCGATACGCACTCGCCAAGCCGATTTATCAAGTATGATCGAGCAATCATTCATCACGCATTAATTAATCGCCATCGGCTCTAGTATCCACATTAAAGCCGATGATAGAAAATAGTGTGAAAACAATTGCTCAGAATTGGCCGTGTCCGAAGCCTCGCTAGATCCACCACAAACCATCCCTACGCACTCCAAGATATTCCATAACACCTAACACCAATACTGTCGGCTCAAACGCCTATTACAATGCCAACTCAACCTACTGTTTTGAAACCAAGCATACAGAGAGATGGATTTACACACTACCATGGGCACACGGATGGGGCTAAGATAAGCGCATCAAATCCGTTAAATGGGCCCTCCAATAGCATCGGTTTATCGGCTTATCAGCCGATCGAAACAGATCAGGTTCCGCAATCACGGGGAGCCACAACCGTGAAACAAACGCCGTATAGGGTGGTGCCATACGTCGAACCTTTCGCGCCCATACCCGATGCATTAGGTTTTAATCATGATTATGACCAAGTGCCAAGACCTTCGCGTGCGATTTGGACAAAGACCGAAGTTTGCACTCGGGGCGTGGCGTAAACCATGAAAATTGGCAATGTCCGTTGCACCACAAGCCGACAATGTCAATTAGGCGGAACAAATTGCTAACGCTTTAAGAGAACAGTTCGGTTTCTGACCTAGAGGAAGAGTGATCGGCTATAGGAAGCCGTACTCGATTACATAGATCGAATGCCATACCCGCACAACTTTCGAATACCGCACTTTGCCAAATTCTCAGGTGATGATTCCGCTACCACGATTGAGCATATCGGACGGTTTATGGCTCGATGTGGAGAGGGTCAGACAAACCGATGGACTAAAAATTAGACTGCTTCCTTTATCATTGTCTGCGTCGCATTCACTTGGTTCACTAATCTACCCCCAAATTCAGTTCACGTATGGAACGATCTAGAAAGCCGATTCCATGAATACTTTTTTTTTTCGGGAACTATGGAGCTTAGGATTTCGATCTTAGTTCATCCGACAGAATACTGGCGAATCGGTTTCCGATTATATCGTAAGGTTTAGAGGCGCATTTTAATAGATGCTTTAGTGTAACATTACCCGATGATCAATTGGCCGATTTAGCATTCCAAGGGCTAATCCCGCCATTAAAAGAGAAGCTATCTGCCAAGAATTTCCAGATTTAGGCCACTTACTCCACCGCGTATCGGCACACGAAAGCCGATATGCAGAGAGCAAAGGGTTTAAAGATAGATTTAAGCCAAACGGTAATGAAAAGGCCAAAGTAAACATGGTAGATTACAATTCAAGCGACACTTTCGAGGACGAAGCAGAAATAAACATAGCCGAGTAGACCAAGGGTTCTAAAAAGCCACTCGTATGCTCTCTGCTCAAACCGATGAGAAATAGGGCGGAAATCAAGTATTCATATGACGTGTCAAAATGTGACAAGATATTTGATTTATTACTGCAAGAAAAACTCATAAGGTTGCCGGAAGGACACGTCATACCATCGACCGAGGAAATTAAAAAGCGAAGGTATTGCAAATGGCACCATTCGTTTTCACATAATACTAACGACTGCAATATTTTTCGACAACAGATTCAATCGGCCATCACTGATGGCAGGCTAAAATTTGCGGAAGAGTCGGCTATGCAGATAGATATAAGCCCTTTTCAAGTCAACATGGTTCAATGTTCGCGAAAAGGAAAGAGGCCTGCAGAAGAAGATAAGCCGACTAAAGGAATTGTGTCACGAGACGAGACAGTGCAGATTACTATCGGTTCTATACAGATAGAAGCCGATAGGAATGGACAAAGCTCAAGAACGGTAAAACCAAGAGGGGACTGAGAGGGCTCCAAGAAAAGTCGATTTCAAACCAAAGCCGACTTTCTCACAGCTCCTGGGGAAGTATGAAAGGATAAGTCGATATAACACTCAACACCAGAGTTTTCATCAACCAGGACAAAAGAGGGACGAACGCCATGGCCGTAAATGTCATGTCGGCCAACCATCAAGAAGAGAAACATCGGCAATGTCCCTTTTGGCGCTTTGTCGGGAGAGAGGGATGACCTTACCAACACCAGATCTTGTCCTATGCAACACCCGTCAGATATCAACCAAACCGACCAGAAAAGATAGGTTGTCTAGACCAATATACAATCATCCGTGATGTGAGAAGCAGGAGGCCGATCCATGAAAGGTTGTCAACATCGAGCGGCGAGTCCTCCCGAAATCGTGAACTATCGGCTAACACAAATAGAATGGAATCTGACAAATGAGATGAGCAATCTAGCTGAAAAATAAGAAAGCCGATAGAACCTAAACCTAGGTGGTGCCCCTCAGTCTCAAAGAAATCACAAATAAGCAGAGGCTTCAAATGATTAAAAACACAAGAAGAGAGGGAAGCCAAAAGGAGAGCGAGAGGGATCGGATGTTTAATAAGTTAAGACTCAGGCGGTTTTGAAAAAGGAATGGAGAAAGAAGGAACAGATCGATAGTGACTCAGATCAATCTGGTCGAATCCGGTTCTCCGATGATCCGTGATGATACACCACCAATGGATATAAACATGGTATTCACCTTACCACCGAGTTCAAAACCGAAGAATCTACCAAGAAGTGTTCGCCTAATTGTGCCTCGGAGCACCGTGACGCCGTGTTTGAAAAGCCACAAGACATGCATCGGCATCTAAAACCATTATATCTAAAAGGGTATATTAATGGCCGACCGATATCTCGTATGTTGGTCGATGGCGGGCGACAAATAACTGATGTCAAGTAAGTACTTTCGTAAAATTGGGTAAAGTCGATGAAGACTTGATCAAGACCAATATGGTGCTAAATGACTTCACGGGAGACCCAACCAAGCTAAAGGCGTAATGGTGTCGAATCGACAATCGGTAATAAAACTTTGCCGATCGCATTTTTTGTGATTGAAGCCAAAGGCAATTACAGCGTGCTCCTTGGGCGGATCGATCCATGCCAATTGTCAGATACCATCAACTATGCACCAAAAATTGGTACAAGGGAACAATGATACAAGAGAAGTCGCATCGCCGATACATCGGCTCATATCGCCATGGCTAGCCCCTCGACACCAATTGGCCACACGAAGAAGCCGAATGTATATCGTGAAAAGCCTTGGACAATTGGCGATTTTATCTCGCCGAGAAGTCAGATTCAAGCCGATCGGTGTTAAACCCAACACGTTTGATCGGACAGACGAAGTAGTGAGAAGATGGAGCACAAGACACTAGCGAAGCTGCAGGAAAAAGCTAGGAGCTATCGGCAAGAAGAATACGAAGAGGCTGTTGAGGATTTTGAAGAAGAAAGAAAAGGGTTAGGATTTACTTCTGCCGATTTACTCGAAGAAATCGATATTGGGGAAGGTGATAGCAAGAGACCAACGTTTGTAAGTGCTAAATTAGAACCCAGTTATAAAGCAAAGTTGGTCGAAATACTCAAAAAATATAGAGATTGCTTCGCGTGGGAGTATTACGAGATGCCAGGCTTAAGCCGACAGCTAGTTGAGCATCGGCTACCAATAAAACCTGGGTATCGGCCATTCAAACAATACCCTAGGCGATTTAATCCTACATTATATGACGCTATAAAGGAAGAAGTAGGACGATTGCTAGAGGCAAAGTTTATCCGCGCCCTGGCCGATACGAATGGGTCTCAAACATCGTCCCTCAGAAGAAGAAAAATGGCAAACTTAGGGTATGTGTCGATTTTAGAGATTTAAACAAAGCTACACCAAAGATTTGCAGTACCGATGCCTATAGCCGATATGCTTATCGATGTCTGCATCGTGGAATAAAATCATAAGTTTTTTGACGGAACGCCGGATACAATCAGATATTCATGGTCGGGCCGATATACCCAAAACGGCTTTCGATGTCCGGGCTTTAGGGCTATATGAGTGGAAAGTTATGACCTTCGGTTTAAAAAATGTCGGTGCTACTTATCAGCGGGCTATGAACCATATTTTCCATGATTTGATCGGTAATACCGTGGAAATATACATTGACGACGTAGTGGTAAAATCCAAAGAAGACTGGCAACATTTAGCCGATCTGGAAAAGATGTTCAAAAGCACAAGGTTACATGGGTTAAAAATGAACCCTCTCAAATGTGCTTTCGGAGTATTGGCTGGACAATTTCTTGGGTTTACGGTGCATGAAGGAGGAATTGAAGTAAACCAAGCCAAAATAAAAGCCATAGCCGATACTAAACCGCCGACAAGCAAAAAGGAGTTACAGGTGTTGATTGGGAAAATCAACTACTTGCGACGTTTTATCTCAAACTTGTCGTATGATTCGGGCCTTCACACATTGAAGATTAAAGACAACCAAGAGTTCAAATGGGAAGCCGATCAACAAAAAGCCTTCGACGACATAAAAGGTTATCTGATGAGTCCACCAGTATTAACCGCACCAAAACATGGTATACCTTTTAGATTATATATATCTAGAAGGTGATTCGATTGGGGCGCTTTTAACACAAGAAGCCGATAGGAAGGAACGAGCAATATTTTACTTAAGCCGACGCCTTTTAGATGCGTAAAACCGGTATCCTCTAGTAGAAAAATTATGCTTATCATTGTATTTTGCTTGCACCAAATTAAGACATTATATGTCAAGCTTCCAAATGCGTTATAATATGCAAAACCGATGTAGTCAAATACATATTATCGGCGCCAATTCTGCGGGGTCGGCTTGGTAAATGGGCATACGCCCTAACAGAGTTCGAGTTAACCTATGAGTCGGCTAAATCTGTGAAAGGACAGGCTGTGGCTGATTTTATCACAGGAAGTGAAACATTAACAGGAACGGCTGATGTAACTCCTTGGCAGCTGTATTTTGATGGATCCGTTTGCTAGGAAGGCGAAGGCGTCGGCGTGATATTGATTTCACCTAGAAAACAAGAGTATGACTTCATGTATCGGCTAAATAGCCGATGTTCAAATAATCAAGCAGAATACGAAGCATTGCTAAGAGGTCTACAATTGCTAGATAGCATCGGGGTGAAAGACGTTGAAGCTTTTGGAGACTCGATGTTAATTGTACAGCAAGTCAAAGGAGAATACCGATGCAACGACGGTGCGCTAACTCAGTACTTACATCAATGCCTCCAGATCATCGAGATGTTTACTACATTTTCTATAAAACATATCCCCAGAGAAGCTAATGATAAAGTGTAACACCCCAAAATTTTGCTTTTCTTAAATTCATGTGTGATTTGGCACTTTGGTGAATTTTTTGGAATTTTCTGGAATTTATTTGGATTTATTTGGATTTATTTGAATTTATTCCATTTTGAAATAATTAAGGAATTAAACTTTGCAAATAAAATTTTGTTGGAAATATTTTATTTGAGTCCCAAATACCCTAAAATATTTTCCGTAATTTTTCTCGAATTTTTCTCGAGTATTTTGCTATTTTAATGAATTAAATGAATTATCGAAATTATTTTAAATATTAAATCGCTGGAAATTCGAGTTGGGTCAAGTATCGTTTCATCCGATCGAGCCCGAAGTCGACTCGAGTTCGAGTCCGACCCGAGCCCGACCGCTCGTGGTCGCCGAACCCGCCGCCGAACCCTAATCAGCGTGGCGGATCCAGATCCAACGGCCACGATTGAGCCACGCCACCGAGCCCGAGCCCGACCGAGCCAGCTAGCTCGCCCGAAGTCCGACCGGACCCAACTCGCGCACCGTTGGATCTCGATCCAACGGCCGGCGCGCTGCCACGCCACTCCTAACCGTCGCCGCCGGACTCGCGCCGCAACGGAGAGGACTCCTGATTCCGCGCTTCACCTGACGCCGAGGGCCCTATTTATTGCGCCGCCACCCGTGTCGGGATCGCCGTTTCATTGCGCACACGTAGCTCCAACCCACGCCGCTCAAGCCGCTGGCCACCGCGCGAGCTCGCCAGTAGTTGGAGGAGGTGTCCGCCGCGGCTTTCTTGGCTGCTTTCGCCGCCGTCCGCTGCCTTCCGCCGAGAAGGAGCCCAGATCCGAATCCCGCCGAGACGCACCGAAGAGACCACCCACTTCACGGAGCGCGTGCGAAACGCCGCCGGTGTGGTCTTCGCTTCAACGCCGGCCGCCGGAGTTCGCCGTGGACATCGCACCGCGAAGCTTCTCCACCGTCGGATCTTCATCGCACGGCCCAGATCCGCCCACGCCACCCACGGTAAAGAATCACGTGTTAATCTCCGTGTCTAATCTCCACCGTTAGATCTAGATCCAACGGCTTAGATTGAACCACGCTCATAGCGGTAGATTGATCTTGACCGTCCGATCAAGATCGAACGGTCGCATCGATGGAGTTGTTTTCCAAGCGCCGTTAGCCAGATCTAATCCGGGGCCGTTGATTTCCAAATCAACGACCGAGATTGCGCCACGTGTCGGGAAGCCTGACCGTCGCGGCGCTGGCCCACGCCGCTGGCAGTGCGTGTAACGCCGACACGCGGCCCGCGTGTCGAGGCCCGCCTGGCCGTGAAGCCGCGGGCCGAGCCCACGGTGGACCGAGCCGAGACTGCGGCGCCGGTCCGTGGACCCGAGGCCACGCGTCGTCACCCGATTGGTCCACGTGTCCTCACGACGCAATAAATGATTTTCCAAAAGAAAATGATTTAATAATTCGGTTTAATAATTGATTTGAATTTCAAAACTTCAAACGCTTATAACTTTTATGCGTTTCAACTCCGATTTGAGTGATTCAAATTTCTAAATTTGTATAAAATTCAGATCTACCTAAATATGAATTTTATTTAATTTTTGGACTAAAGTTTTTCTCTGTAAAATTATTTAATTGATTATTTAAACTTTAAATAATCATAACTTTTATGCTTTTAACTCCAAATTTGATTTATTCCAGCTTTCTAAAAATTCATAAAATTATGTTCTCTCTGTTTATGGATTTTATTTGGATGTTTGGACACTTTTTGCCTATTGTTTATTCGTGTATTTGCTATTTGCACGCTTTACGAGTAGACGTTGAAGTGCCAGAAGGATTCGAAGGAGAAGTATTAACTCGTGATCCAACTCAAGACCAAGAACAAGTACTTTTGAAGGCAAGTTGTGCTTTGACCATGTTGATCCTATTTTGAAATCTATTTTGATTTAACCTATTGCCTGCTAGTTCAATTAGAAAATACTTTATTTAAATATGGGGGATTAGATAAATACCAATTTCTTTGTCAGATGACACCTTGATTATTTAAATATGTGCCATGACCCTTGTCACCCTAGTTGTGGATTACTAGTTGGACATTATTAAATCGCCAACATGGGTTTTAGACCGTTGTAGTATACTGCTTAGACCTGCTACGTGCTCATGACATGATTTTGGACAAACAAACGTTAATGTTGACTTAATGATATATTGCACCTGTTTTGGAAAGGTATCATGTGATGTTGATGGCACGTGGTGCATGGTAATCAACTGGGGTTTGATAAATAGTTTTCGACTGGGGCATGTGGCAAGAGTAATCAGGAGGGCCAGTTGTGGCATTGGGGATGTTGATTTGGTTCTTCGGGTAGTCTTGCCCTGGTCACCCTAAGGACTTAACCTTGCAAGCCTTTGAACTGGGTCTAACGTGCAACCACATGTCTGTAATGGGACGGACCTAGTTGACTAAGTTGTCGATAACGCACTGTGGGACCTCGTGAGGTCAACTACACCCTTTGTGTAAGTTGTACGGGGAGCGCATCTGGCTGAGGCCAGGTACCCATCTAACGGTTGATTGGCCTAGACTTCGCCTTAGCTAAGGGAAGGGTTAGTGCGCAATAACCGGGGACGACCACTTGTATTGTTAGAGGTTTCCGAAAGACTTTGTTACGGGAACTCGCCTTTGTGGTGTTTGACTGTATCTTGTGGGTAAAGTGCATAACCTCTGCAGAGTGTAGAATCTATTCGAATAGCCGTGTCCGCGGTATTGGACATCGCTCGGGAATTACAGTCAAGGGTTAGATTTTCTCAAAAATAACTTGGACTTGAAAGGTTGGGTTGGATTGACAATGATGTTAGAAATGTGGATTAGGATGGGAAAGATGTTTACTAAACTTCTTGAAAAGTTATCTACGCTTTACTTGTTTCTACTGCTTTCGAATCTACTTATATTACTTGTCAAATGTCAAGCATCGCAAATATACCTTGAGCCACTCCTTTGTACCAAGCCATGCATATAGTATGTTAGCCTGCATTCTGTGCATGACTTGTTGAGTACCAAGTACTCACCCTTGCCACAATACAACACCAGTTGAAGAGGAGACAACACCAGCTTTGGAGGAGGAGCTCCACGAGGAACCGCTTCACTTAGGAAGCGAGCCCGGCCGCTTTGCCTGTGGTATACTGGATGGCGCCACGAAGTTATTTGATTTTCCGCTGCTACTATTTTCTCTTTTAATAAGTTTTGCCCTGCGAGGCGTACATTTGTGACTTGGCCATAAGGTCAAGTAACCAGTTTGCTTAATTAAATAAAAGTACTTTATTAGTATCGAATGGTATGATTGTGATATTTACCGATGTTAAGACTGTGTGCACTAAGCGCTGCTCCTCGACTAGTGTTGAATACACAGAGGGTCCTGATTTGCAAATTCGGGGTCCCGACAGAGGTGGTATCGAGCCATCTTGACCGTAGGCTCAACCCTAGCTAGAATGGTCGTAGTAAGGATAAAACCTATTTTCTAAAGCTAAAAGTTTGTCAAGACAAGAAATGACATCTCGACTTATCCCCTTCTCTTTTCTTGTCTCTTGCTGAATTTTTCCTTACCTTGTCACGATTTGAAAATTTCGAGTTCTTACGTGAGCACTCTTGTGACAGATGGAGGGAGAGTTCAACTACGTTGATCTCGGGGTTGGTCACGCGCTGAGAACTTTGGCATATGCTTCAGACTCTCGGGATTTTGAAAAGCCGCAATACCAAGTGGAAGTGATCGGACAAGCGAGGATTGATCAAGGCTTGTGACGTGAAGATTGAGGTACCTGCTAGGAAGAAGGGCCCAGGCAATCGCCTCGATACAACTGTGACCGCCAGGAGGTCTACAATGCAGATGGGTATCCAAGAAGTATCACGACGAGCAATGCGGCACATTACCCGTATCTACGCCAGAGAGTTGGAGAGCACGGTGTTCCGTTATCACCCCGCGAAGAATAACCTTCTTGACCCGAAGGCGATTCAGATGAGGATGCCATGGTTACACAGCTGGCACGATTTGTTGTCGCCAGGAGGATGTACTCGATGATACAAGCAAGGAGCTACGTAAGGCCCGCAAGGAGATCACGACAGAGAAGAACAGATGGCGGGAAGCTCAAGAGTATGTGTCACACCTTCTGCGAAGGATTGACGAGTTGGAGATGACTTTGTACGGACGTAACCGTAACCAAGATTTGAGCTACACGAGCCGATCCTGAGGAGTCGATCTCGATGAGGACATCGCTTCTTCGACTACCACAGATGACACACGATTCTTTGGACATGGCAATCGCTTTCGCGCCTATGCCGCAAAGATCCGCACCAGGCCGTGGGGATTTTCTCGATGAGTGAACGTAGGTTCTATAGTGAGACTCCTTCGCCGAGTCGCGTCATAGAATAAAGAGTCACCCTTTAGGCGTTAGACTCCAGTGTTAGTTCGATTTGAATTTTCATTGTTTCTTTGAGTGTGCAGATGTGTTGCAAGGCCGTTAGGCATTGTAAGCAACCATGCCAAGTTATTAATATCAATAATAAAGTTGGACCTTAAAGTACACCTTTCGCCCCGCCTAAGTTCCATATTACTTGTCTATTCTTGTTTCCCTCTCATCTCTAAAACTTAGAGCAAATCGACAGATGGTGAATACCCGCGGAAACTTTGGAAGCAATGGGAGTGGTTCTCGCCCAGCAGAAACCCCAATGATGGAGCACCAAAGACCGCTTGATTGATATGCAAAATTTTGGAGCATTTCTTGTCGCTCAGACTCGGTTGATGCATGCTTTGATGCAACAAATGCAAACGTCACCGCCAGGCCACAGCTAATCAAGTCAATCAGTGACAACGCCAGAATACAAGACTATCAGAGTTCATGAGAACTCACCCACCCACTTTCTCTGGAAATGCCAACCCATTGGAAGCCGATGATTGGTTAAGGTCAATCGAGAGGAAGCTACACATAGCTCAATGCATAGGAAATGAGAAGGTACTCTACGCTTCTCATCAGTTGGAAGGAACAAATTACCGAATGGTGGGAGAACTTCTATGCCACGCAAGAGAACCTCAAGATATCACTTGGGAGGAGTTCACAGCTATGCGTTTCACAAGATCACGTGTCTCAAGGAATCATGGATCTTAAGAAGGAGGAGTTCAGAGCATCAAGCAAGGTAATCACCAAAGTGCGACTACCTGAACAAGTTCACACAGCTAGCACGCTACGCACCTGAGGATGTAGCGACAGATAAAGCCAGACAGTCTCGTTTTATGAAGGGACTTAACTCAGGACTACAAGTAGGATTGATCACCCACACCTTCCCAGATTTCCAAGAATTGGTGAATAAGGCGCTTATTCTTGAGGACAAGCGCAAGGAACTGGATGAGAACAGGAAGCGCAGGATGCAACAGCAAGGATCACGCCAGGGAACGCAACAGCCTCGAGAGTTGCACCAAATCAATTTTTCGATTTCAGCCACGAATGCCACAAGGACACCGCTACCAAGACCGAGACTGTCAATCGTAACTACTGCACCCCAACCCCGCTAGAAACGCCGCTCAGCAACAAGAAGGAACAAAGTGAGACGCCGCTACAATCGCAACGAGCCAGGACACTTTGCCAACAGCTTGTCCAAGAAGACAGCAGAGTGACCCCGGCGCTTCAATCTAGGAACCACCCCCTAGGACGCCAAAGACCAGGAGTCACACCCTGCATCGTGGTGAGAGGCCGAGTCAACCATGTCACCGCAGATGCACCGCAGAATGCTACTGACGTCAGATCTTGGGTAAGTTACTTGTTAACTCAAGACCTGCACAGCTTTGTTTGACTCGAGCTTCAGATTCGCTTGTTTCGCAAGGCTTTGCTACTAGAAATGATTTGGGGATTGCAAGACTTAGATGCATGCTTTTAGTTCAAACCCCTGGTTCGAACTCCGAACGAAAGTAGGATGTTCCGGATGAGAATACTAATAGATGGAATAGAGTTCCTAGCAAACCTTATTATTTTAGAGACCCGGACCTTAGACGTTATTTTGGGAATGGATCGTTATCCAAGCACAAGGCCGTATTGATTGTGGACTAAGGACTATCTCGCTTGAGAGCCCTTGTGGAAAGAAGGTGGAATTTCAAGCTACCGCTGTTAGAGAGGGACAGCTTGATGGTTAACAGCACCAAGGCAATCTGCATAGAGGATGTCTCAAAGAGTGAATGAGTACCCAGATGTTTTTCCGAAGATCTACCTGGTATGCCGCGCACAGTGACATAGAGTTTGTGATAGAGCTTGTACTGCACAAAGACCGATAGCAAAGAGACCCTATCGGATGTCTACCGAGGAGTTGGTGGAGATGAAGAAACAGTTAGAAGAGTTAATGGAGAAAGGATTTATCAGACCGAGCTCGTCGCCGTGGGGAGCACCAGTTCTGTTCGTCAAGAAAAAGGACGGAAGTTTTAGGATGTGCATCGACTACCGTGCACTCAATGAAGTCACCGTGAAGAATAAGTATCCGTTACCCAGGATTGATGATTTGTTCGATCAGCTGAGAGGAGCCGGAGTTTTTTTCCAAGATTGATCTAAGATCAGGATACCATCAGTTGAAGATCCGATCAGAAGATATCCCGAAGACTGCATTCTCGTCAAGATATGGACATTACGAGTTTACAGTTATGTCCTTCGGTCTGACAAATGCGCCAGCATATTTCATGAATATGATGAATAAGGTGTTCATGGAATATTTGGACAAATTTGTCGTCGTGTTCATAGATGATATCCTAACCTACTCCAAAATAGAGGATGAACATGCCGAACACTTGAGGCGAGTTTTGGAAAAGCTGAGGGAACAGCAACTCTTCGCCAAGTTCAGTAAGTGTGATTTTTGGAAGGACAAGGTGGAGTTTCTTGGACATGTAATGACCGCAGAAGGAGTCGCCGTAGATCCAAGCAAAGTAGAAGCTGTGTTACATTGGGAGCACCAAGATCGTGACCTGCATTCGGAGTTTCCTTGGAATGGCAGGATACTACCGCCGTTTCATTGAAGGCTTTTCAACAATTGCGAAACCTCTTACGCAATTCTTTGAAGAAGGAAAAGAAGTTTGCATGGACGCCGAATGTGAGAAAGGATTTCAGAGTCGAAAAAGCGATTGACATCAAGACCGGTGTTAGTTCTACCGATGTTGCTCAAAGCTTTGATATTTATTGTGACGATCGTGCCAAGGACTTGGATGTGTCTTGTCACGAGAATGGAAAGGTCGCCGCTTATGCATCAAGGCGCTTGAGGCCGCATGAGGAAAATTATCCGACACATGACCTAGAGTTAGTCAGCCGTAGTGCATGCTTTGAAGATATGGCATCACTATCTGATTGGAAACAGATGTGAAGTGTATACGGATCATAAGAGCCTTAAGTACATATTCACCCAGTCGGATCTGAACATGAGGCAGAGGAGATGGTTAGAGTTAATCAAGGACTACAATGTTGGAATCCATTACCATCCCTGAAGGCCAACGTAGTAGCCGATGCTCGAGTCGGAAAAGCCATACCGTGAGTACGTTGCTAGCCACAAGTCAGGATGAGTTATGTGAGGATTTTCAAAAGATGAAGATTGAGGTGGTACCTAGCGGATTCTTGGCCGCATTAGAAGTAAAGCCTACCCTAGAGGATCGATCCTGAAGGATGTATGATGATGACAAGATCCGGCAGGATTAAGTTCATCAAGGAGGAAGGCAAGGCGGAGGACTTAAAGTTGGATGAGCAAGGCACGTTGTGGATGAAGGATCGCATTTGTGTGCCTACCAAGAAGGAGTTAAAGCAACTGATTTTGGAAGAAGCCCATGACTCCAAGTACTCAATTCATCCTGGAAGCGCCAAGATGTATCAGATCTCAAGGAGAGATTCTCGTGGCCGAGTATGAAACGTGAAGTTGCCGAGCATGTTGCATTGTGCGATGTATGCCAGAGAGTCAAGGCAATGCATCGAGACCAGCAGGATTACTACAAATTTGAAAATACCTCGAGTGGAAGTGGGAGGAAATCGGAATGGATTTCATTACCGGCTTGCCTAAGACTCAAGGAGGTTATGACTCCATATGGGTTATAGTGGATCGCTTGACCAAGGTAGCCCATTTTATCCCCGTGAAGACCACCTACTCGGAGATAAGTTAGCAGAGTTGTACATGATCAGATCGTCTGTTTGCACGGTGTGCCAAAGAGGATCGATTCGACAGAGGTACCCAATTTACCTCAAGGTTCGGGAATAAGTTGCATGAAGCCATGGGAACCCGTTTGAACTTCAAGATCGACTTATCATCCACGCAGACGGATGGCCGCACCGGAAGAGTCAACCAGATTCGAGGATATGTTAAGAGCTTGTGCATTGGCTTGTGCTACCTCTTGGGATAAGAGTTTGCCGTATGCCGAGTTCGCCACAACAATAGTTATCAGGCTAGTTTACGATGTCACCTTTGAGGCCTCAGATGGTCGACTTCGGACGCCATTGAATTGGAATGAGACGGCCGAACGCCGTGTCTTTGGGCCGATATTCTTCAAGAGGTCAAGAAGCGGATTGCCATGATTAGGGAAAGGTTGAAGATAGCCCAATCACGACAGAAGAGTTATGCCGACAACCGTCGCCGAGACTTGAGTTTTGAACCGTAAGACTTTGTGTACCTCGTGAGTTACGCCTCAGGGAGTTAAGAGGTTCCATGCCAAAGGGAAACTCGCACCCGTTATGTTGGACCATTTAAGATTTTGAGTCGCAGAGGCGAGTTGCTTATCACCGGAGTTGCCACGCTTGTTAGCGAGGAGTACATGACGTATTCCATGTGTCCCGCTTGAAGAAGTGTCTCCGAGTACTGAGAACAGACTCCGCTAGAGTCAATTGAGTTGCAAGAGGATTTGACTTATAAGGAACATCCCGTGAGGATTTTAGACACAATGGATCGAGAGACCAGAAACAAGTCAACCCGTTTCTTTAGAGTTCAGTGGAGCAACCATGCAGAGCGAAGCGACTTGGGAGCCACAAGAGGATTTGAAGAAAGAGTTTCCAAGCCTATTCTCAGTAAGCCCGAATCTCTGTGGACGAGATTCTATTAAGGGGGAGGTGTGTAACACCCCAAAATTTTGCTTTTCTTAAATTCATGTGTGATTTGGCACTTTGGTGAATTTTTGGAATTTTCTGAATTTATTTGGATTTATTTGGAATTTATTTGAATTTATTCCATTTTGAAATAATTAAGGAATTAAACTTTGCAAATAAAATTTTGTTGGAAATATTTTATTTGAGTCCCAAATACCCTAAAATATTTTCCGAATTTTTCTCGAATTTTTCTCGAGTATTTTGCTATTTTTAATGAATTAAATGAATTATCGAAATTATTTTAAATATTAAATCGCTGGAAATTCGAGTTGGGTCAAGTATCGTTCATCCGATCGAGCCCGAGTCGACTCGAGTTCGAGTCCGACTCAGCCCGACCGCGCTTCGTGGTCAAGCCGAACCCGCCGCCGAACCCTAATCGTGATCATGGATCCGGATCCAACGGCCACGATTGAGCCACGCCACCGAGCCCGAGCCCGACCGAGCCAGCTACCGCCCGAAGTCCGACCGGACCCAAACTTCGCGACCGTTGGATCTCGATCCAACGCATTGCGCGCCACGTCACTCCTAACCAGTATCGCCGCCGGACTCACGCCAGAACGAGAGGACTCCTGATTCCGCGCTTTCCACTGACGCCGAGGCCCTATTTATTGCGTCGCCACCCGTGTCGGGATCGCCGTTTCATTGCGCACCAGAAGCTCCAACCCACGCCGCTCAAGCCGCCGCGTCGCGCGAGCTCGCCAGTAGTTGGAGGAGGTGTCCGCCGCGGTTTCTTGTAGCTCGCGCCGTCCGCCGTCTTCCGCCGAGAAGGAGCCCAGATCCGAATCCCGCCGAGACGCACCCGAAGAGACCACCCACTTCGCCGGAGCGCGTGCCGAACGCCGTCGGTGTGGTCTTCGTTCTCAACGCCGGCCGGAGTTCGGAGCTCCGCCGTGGACATCGCACTGAAGCTTCTCCACCGCCGGATCTTCATCGCACGGCCCGCATCCGCCCACGCCACCCACGGTAAAGAATCACGTGTTAATCTCCAGGTCTAATCTCCACCGTTAGATCTAGATCCAACGGCTTAGATTGAACCACGCTCATAGCGGTAGATTGATCTTGACCGTCCGATCAAGATCGAACAGTCGGCATCGATGGAGTTGTTTTCCAAGCGCCAAGTAGCGAGATCTAATCCGGGCCGTTGATTTCCAAATCAACGGCCGAGATTGGCGCCACGTGTCGGGAAGCCTGACCGTCGCGGCCAGCCGCGCCCACGCCAGCGTGCGTGTACGCCGACACGCAGGCCCGCGTGTCGGAAGGGCCCGCCACTGGCCGGCCGTGGTCGAGCCCACTGCGGACCGAGCCGAGACCGCGGCGCCGGTCCGTGGACCCGAGGCCACGCTGTCGTCACCCGATTGGTCCACGTGTCCCTGCCGACGCAATAAATGATTTTCCGAAAAAGAAAATGATTTAATAATTCGGTTTAATAATTGATTTGAATTTCAAAACTTCAAACGCTTATAACTTTTATGCGTTTCAACTCCGATTTGAGTGATTCAAATTTCTAAATTTGTATAAAATTGAGATCTACCTAATTATGAATTTTATTTAATTTTTGGACTAAAGTTTTTCTCTGTAAAATTATTTAATTGATTATTTAAACTTTAAATAATCATAACTTTTATGCTTTAACTCCAAATTTGACGATTCCAGTTTCTAAAAATTCATAAAATTATGTTCTCTGTTTATGGATTTTATTTGGATGTTTGGACACTTTTTGCCTATTGTTTATTCGTGTATTTGCTATTTGCACGCTTTTACGAGTAGACGTTGAAGTGCCTAAGGATTCGAAGGAGAAGTATTAACTCAGGATCCAACTCAAGACCAAGAACAAGTACTTTTTGAAGGCAAGTTGTGCTTTGACCATGTTGATCCTATTTTGAAATCTATTTTGATTTAACCTATTGCATGCTAGTTCAATTAGAAAATACTTTATTTAAATATGGGGGATTAGATAAATACCAATTTGCTGTATGACACCTTGATTATTTAAATATGTGCCATGACCCTTGTCACCCTAGTTGTGGATTACTAGTTGGACATTATTAAATCGCCAACATGGGTTTTAGACCGTTGTAGTATACTGCTTAGACCTGCTACGTGCTCATGACATGATTTTGGACAAACAAACGTTAATGTTGACTTAATGATATATTGCACCTGTTTTGGAAAGGTATCATGTGATGTTGATGGCACGTGGTGCATGGTAATCAACTGGGGTTTGATAAATAGTTTTCGACTGGGGCATGTGGCAAGAGTAATCAGGAGGGCCAGTTGTGGCATTGGGGATGTTGATTTGGTTCTTCTGTAGTCTTGCCCTGGTCACCCTAAGGACTTAACCTTGCAAGCCTTTGAACTGGTCTAACGTGCAACCACATGTCTCAGAATGGGACGGACCTAGTTGACTAAGTTGTCGATAACGCACTGTGGGACCTCAGGAGGTCAACTACACCCTTTGTGTAAGTTGTACGGGGAGCGCATCTGCCGAGGCCAGGTACCCATCTAACGGTTGATTGGCCTAGACTTCGCCTTAGCTAAGGGAAGGGTTAGTGCGCAATAACCGGGACGACCACTTGTATTGTTAGAGGTTTCCGAAAGACTTTGTTACTGAACTCGCCTTTGTGGTGTTTGACTCAGTATCTTGTGGGTAAAGTGCATAACCTCTGCAGAGTGTAGAATCTATTCGAATAGCCGTGGTCCGCTGTATTGACATCGCTCGGGAATTACAAATCAAGGGTTAGATTTTCTCAAAAATAACTTGGACTTGAAAGGTTGGGTTGGATTGACAATGATGTTAGAAATGTGGATTAGGATGGGAAAGATGTTTACTAAACTTCTTGAAAAGTTATCTACGCTTTACTTGTTTCTACTGCTTTCGAATCTACTTATATTACTTGTCAAATGTCAAGCATCGCAAATATACCTTGAGCCACTCCTTTGTACCAAGCCATGCATATAGTATATTAGCCTGCATTCTGTGCATGACTTGCTGAGTACCAAGTACTCACCCTTGCCACAATACAACACCAGTTGAAGAGGAGACAACACCAGCTTTGGAGGAGGAGCTCCACGAGGAACCGTCTACTTAGGAAGCGAGCCCAGTCAGTTGCCTGTGGTATACTGGATGGCGCCACGAAGTTATTTGATTTTCCGCTGCTACTATTTTCTCTCTTAATAAGTTTTGCCCTGCGAGGCGTACATTTGTGACTTGGCCATAAGGTCAAGTAACCAGTTTGCTTAATTAAATAAAAGTACTTTATTAGTATCGAATGGTATGATTGTGATATTTACCGATGTTAAGACTGTGTGCACTAGCGCGTTCCTGGACTAGTGTTGAATACACAGAGGGTCTGGATTTGCAAATTCGGGGTCCCGACATAAAGCAAACCGATTGGCACAATGTGCATCAGGGTACAAGATTGAAAGCCGACAGGGACCAATCGGGCTAAACGTTTGGCCGATTTTATGTGTTCACCCTGTCGACTGGAGAACAGAGATAAGGGATTATTTGTCAGATCCAGCCAAGCCGTCCGGAAAGCGTAAGGTCAAAGCAAAGCACTCAAATATGTTCTACTAGTAGATGTATTATACTTTCGGACTTTGGAATGTTTGTTGTTAAGATGCCTGGGAACCGAGGAAGCCAAAGTAGCGATGGGTGAAGTCCATGAAGGCATCTGTGGATCACATCAATCAGCCCACAAGATGAAGTGGATACTAAGACGAACAGGATATTTTTGGCCGACAATGTTAGAAGACTGCTTCAAATATTATAAAGGATGCCAAACGTGTCAAAAGTTTGGTAACATACAGTCAGCACCAGCATCGGCTTTGCATCCGATCATCAAGCCATGGCCATTTAGAGGATGGGGTATAGACATAATCGGCCAAATATTTCCGTCATCCAAAGAAAGGACATAAATTCATCCTTGCACCCACAGATTATTTCTCAAAATGGGTTGAGGCTGTACCACTCAAGAAGGTTACTAGCAAAGAGCCGATCGACTTTGTAAATGAACACATAATCCATCGGTTTGGAATTCCACGCATAATTACTACCGATCAAGGGACCGTGTTCATGTCCAACGAGTTCAAAGGTTTTGGCGGAAAGTCTTGGGATAAAATTACTCAACTCTTCCCCTTACTACGCCAAAGCTAATGGACAGCCGAGTCGCCAAACAAGACATTGATAAAGCCGATAAAAGAAAAATTGAGGAAGAGCCGAGGACAGGGCATTCACCGCTATCGGAGGCGTTATGGGCTTATCGGCTATCTCAGCACGGATCAACTAAATTGTCACCTTTTCAGTTGGTATACGGACAAGAAGCCGTCTTGCCCGTGGAAATCAACATCGGCTCAGTAAGGATATATGAGCACAATAAGGTATCAACCGATGAATACAAACAGGCGATGCTTGACAATCACTGATGATTTGGTGAACTAAGGCCGATCACGCTAGATCGGCTTAGAAAGAACAAAGAGAGGGTTGCCGTGGGCGTATAATAGGAAAGTGATTTTAAAATCGTTCGGTCAAGCCGATTTGGTATGGAAAACCGTGTTGCCAATCAGGTCTAAGGATAATCGATTTGGCAAATGGTCACCAACATGGGAAGGGCCTTATAAGATCAATCGGCCGATTGACGGGAATTCGTATATACTGGAGTCCTTAGACGGGTTCGTCCTACCTAAAGCGATCAATGGAAAATATCTAAAAGGCGTATCACCCAAGCATATGGGTCGGGTCCTAACTACAGGAAGAAAAACATCGTGATCAATTACAAAAGCACATGCATATAAAATCGGTCATACAGCCGACCGAGTCAGTTAAACACCCATCCACAGATTAAACAGTTTACAAAGATCGGTTACATAGCCGATCAAGCAAAGTGTTCAAAGGACGTCATCCCAAGGTTAAAGCAATATTACAAAAGATCGCCACAACAACCGATACCAATAGATCAAAGTCTAGTGTAGTCCTCGATCCGCAAATGGGCTCCCAAAGCCGATAGTGTCGCCGCCGCTTGCCAATAGTAGCTTGGACACCATCTATAAGTTGTTGGTCGGCCATCAGATCACCCGAATCGAACTATTTTGGCCGATTGAGTCTTAACTTGCGCAAAAACCTCGCCAATCTCCCGCCTCTGAACGGCCAGAGAAGATGTAGAGTTTGTGATGCCAATCTGGCAGTCTGCAAGTTCTTTTATGACCAAGGCCAACTGTTCTTCAAGTTTAATCTTTGTCGACTCCAGCTCTTGAGCTCTGCTTTTAGCCGATTTGAGTGTAGCAAGATTTTGATCGAATACGCTCTTCCGATGTTTGGCGCCTGCTATGAGCTTGTCCAAGAGTCGTTGATCGGCTTGCCGGGCCTTCCTCTCGATCAACCCTTATTTTGGCCGACTCCACGCCCAAATGCGGCGTGCCCAAATGACATACCTCTAGCAATGCTCATAGCCGCGGAGGAAGATCGCTTGCATGGCTGCCATTGCATTTCTCGTAGGCCGAGTGTTGGCCGTAAGAGCCGCTTCCGGTTGCATTACTGCCTAGAGGCGATTGAGTCGCTTCCCGCATGCCCGGCGCAGCAAGAATTCGGCAATGACGCCGAGCGGAGGCCGCTATTATATCGTTGAATATCGGCCGGTAATCATCGGTAGCCATAACCTCCGGTCGCCAAGCTCGCCCAGAGTGAAGCCTAGCAAATCGGCCGATCGCTTGATGGTGCTTTGGGGTCATGATCGAAATATCAATCGCTTCGGGGCGATGCGGCCGGTGTTGGAGAGAGTGATGAAGGGATAGCCGATGTAGCACCTTGGGGATCGGCTATAACCCCCGCTTATTTGTACCGATGGAGATTGCTAGAAAAACAAACAAGTCACTAGAAAAACAAACAAGTCAAAGAACAAGACAAACGTGAAGCAATGACTACAGACTCACATCGCTGGTCGAATGTTCCGGAACCATCGGGTTGATGCCTCACGGTCCTGGCGAGCGCTGGTCGACTTCTTCTTCCTCTCTCGCAAAGAATCTCGGTTAGCGCTATCAAAGCAAGGGATATAATGGCTAATGTAAGAGTAACTTACTTGGGGCGCTACCGACGGGCTAAGTCCGATAAGGATGGACCTTGAATATCTAAGTTGCTCGAAGTATACCCCGTAGTGCCGACAGATTGACCTCGACGCCGTCATTTACCACTACTCGCAGCGTGGGATCGGCCGCTCGCCACCAACACCCGTGCCGCCCTAGAAAAGTCAAAGATATTTTAAGTAAAAGCCGATAAACAGCGTAAAAAAAAACAGAAGGATATAAAACACCGGTACCTCTACAGCTACTGAGGAGTCACTATAACCCGAGCTTGCACTAGACCCAGAAACTGCCGTCGGCTCATGAAAATCGTGAAGGAATAAGTGGATTATGGCCGACTGAGTCCTGTCCATAAGTACAAATTCCGATATTCTCGTCCACCATCATGAATACAAATTAACCGGCGGGAATTGAGAACAAAATGCGGTGTCGAGAGAATTTGCAATCCATCGGCTACTTCAAGAATAACCTCCGCGGCAACGCCATTAGTTACCCGAGCTCGGGCTCGACACAAGATAGCAGAGGAAAGGATGGGATGGTTTGCCCAAAACCTAGTTGACGCGTAAACCGAAGGGTGGTAGAACTCAGACGATGGCTGAAATGTCCGATTGCGGGTATTCAAGCCGACATGGAAGATGCAAGGGGTGAGGATGATTTTGTACAAATCTAAAGTAGATTGGGGCATCAAGGAACTATCAAAGATATAGGTGAAGGAATGTTGGGTATGGGCAATCGGCTACATCGATTGTATCGGAAGAAGTCTTGTTGACAAAAAGAAGTCCTATCTAGGGTAAGAAAGAAGTTGAGGTATTTGTGCAAGCCGACAGATCTATTTTTAGTTCACCAGATGAAGACATGATGAATCTCTCACCATAAGATCGGCTAACTCTATACTGTGGGACTACGTGTTCCGTATAATCTTCCCGAGGAAAGTTGAACTCCCGAAGGCTCGAGATAAGATGGATCGGCTAAACATGCAATGGAGCCACGTCTGGATAAACCATAAAGGGCCTCCTATGTTGCCGACGACATGTTTTGCAAAGCCAGAAAAAAGCCGACTACGAATTACATACATCATTTGATATACAAATGAGGAACATCTTGCCGAGAGAAAGCCGATGCCCCTCCACTAAACGTTCCGCCACTAACTGAAAGGTTTGGGTGGGGCCAAGGGAAGCACCGCAGAAAAGATATCGGTCTAACCAAAGATTGAGAAAAGCGATATGCTCTTCGGCCGATACCGGACCAGTAACTCTATTGTTATTCTGGATATATTTGTGCCAGCCCTCGCCTTTCTTGCGGATTAGTTTGAAAGAAGATTTTCCGCTAAAAGCCAATAGCTGGTCCCCATCTGGTCTAAGGCAGCACAATTGGGCCACGTCAAGCAAAGTAGGACCGATTGGGCCGGACGGGAATAAAAAGGCATTCAAAGAATCTGACCAAAAATAACATGCCGCAGCTACCAAGGGTTCATTGGCTTCAGGGTCGGCTAGACTCAAAGATAGAGACTCGGCTATACCCATCCTCTCCCATTCTACCCTCTTCTGAGCCGATACCCTAATAAACCAAGATCTCCATCCCTTCGTAGCTGGTGGGCCGTGCCCTAAAACTTTTCCCCACTCGGAGATATTATATCCAATGGCCGACAAGGAGTCTAGGATCTCAGATTGATAACGGTGTTCTGCCGACATGCTACCTATCGGTCCTAGGTAGAATTGATCTCAACTTTGAGGAATCGGAATGAATACCGCGAAGGGTCCATTTCACCGATTTTGAGAGAGCAAGAGAAAGATGACGAGAGCCGATGGTGCGTGATCCGAGAGCTTGAAAGCGTGAAAATGACCGTGGGGACCCCATATTTATACCGCGATGAAAGAAGGCGAGCAAAGGGAGCAGCTTGAGCATTTAAAACGCACCGAGATTTTTACTAGCGGTTAATGGGGTGGTTCCCAAAAGGATTATTCTCAGAAAGCCGACATTTAATGAAAAAGCCGATATATTCTTTTTGGAAAATAACAAGTTATCTTCCAAAAACATGGGGCATATGTTTGCACCAAAATTCGGCATGTATTGAAATCGGTCTAAAACAGAAAGGAAGTGTTCGTATGGAAAGAAATCGGTAAACGAATCAGAAGGAAACTCCGTTTTTAAAAAAGGAAAAGAAATCAGATTAGAGGCCGATACGGATAAACGCACCGTATCATGTACAACTCGGATCGGCCAGGTGTGTTATAAAAGGGGGCAGACGATAAGCGGGAATCAATCAATCCAACAACACACACATCTACTTTTTACAAGCTTTTCTTTTACATTGTTTTAGCTTTCATAGATCCCTCTGCAAGTCGACGGAATCAACATAGTTGCGCATCGCCGATTGTTGATTTTTGCCGATTTCACTCAGGTTTGATCTGCTTCGTTTTGTTGCGCATCGCCTTCCCGAAGCCGATTTTTACCTTGTATCCTGATCAATTGTAACCGATTGATCTAGTTATCTCCTAATCGGTTCTTGCCGACTAGCGAAAAGCCGATAGATCCTTGTTTATCGGCTTTGATCAAATTACAAACTCTACCTTGTCAATTTCAGGTCAAATTGACTGGCACGCTCTGCAAACCCGGCGTTTGTCTTGTGTGTTCGAGGCCGAAAACCCTCCTTCACGTTTTTAGCGCGAACAGTTTGTTTTTGCTTTTGATCTAGATTCTGATCTTAAAAACTGAATAAAAAACAAATAGCTCAATGCTAGAAGTCGATTCTCACAATCCAAGCCACCTCATATATACTAAAATCCACAATCCACTCTATGTGCTTTTGGATTGTAGCTTTTGGAGAATCAGCTTCTCTACAACTAAATCCAGAATCAGTTTTTATAGAAACCAAAGCAAAAACAAACAGATCCTAAATCATGGTGTTTAGCTTTGGTCTTTGACATACATGATAGCCAATTAGACTCCATTTTGTATTTTAAAAATAAATCTACTTGTAGATACAATAACGATCTACCGCAACATCAAATCATCATTTCAGACAGGAGAAGACATCCATATTCTAAATACAATTGCACAAATACTGCATAAGAACAATAAATTGGACTTTTATGTGCTAGAGTTGAGGTAAAATGAGACATAAGCCAATATTGCAACCTTCTAGATAGTAGTCGTATATAACTTATGGGAGACACACATATACACAGGCACACACAAGATAAAAGTTTAATGAGCCTAAAAGTGAATACAAAAACCTCTAAGATCACAAACCATGAGATATAAACCCAAATGTTCACATGGTTAATGTGACGCCCTGCTCCTCCGCGCCTGGGCCGTCGCCGCCGCCCAACGGTCATCCCCATCCTTTCCACACAAGAACCGCCATCAGCTACATGGCCGTTTCGCCACCCGCGCCGCCGCCCCTATAAAGCCCCCACTTCTCCCCATTCTCCCTGCCCTCCACTCTCCTCCTCGCCTCCCTCTCCCTTCCTCGCCCGCGCCGCCATCTTCCCCATCTCCAGCGCGTGCCCGCGCTGCTCCTCGGCGTCGCGCCGCCCTCTCCCGGCCTCCCCCGGCTCCGCCGACTCCACCGCCGCTCGCCGCTCGCTGCCGGCACGCCGCCGCTCTCATTCCTCCGCTCCGCGCCGGGCCGCCAAGAGCCTCGGCCCCGCCCCGGCCTCACCCTGCGCCAACAAGACACCTGCGCGTGGACGCGTCCCACGCCACCAGGGCCCACCCGCCGCTTTAAAAGAAAAAAAAGAAGGATTTTCCAAAAACCTTTATGATATCATGCTGACGTCATAAAGCGGATTTTCTATTAAAAATATTTTAAAACCCGGATTTTGGCTGCTGACGTCAGCATGACGCAGTAAATTCGGGTTTTCTTTTAAAAATAACTTAAACTTCCAGAAAATTCCGTTTTAATCGTTTTAAACATCCGGGAGCCCGTTTTCGCCCGTTCGAACTCCGTTTGGCTCCGTTTTTCTTCCTAAATTCATTAAAAAACTTAAATTTTAGTTTAATGCTAGTTTGAATTTCAATTTGAATTTATTTTAATTTTATTTGGATTTGGTTGTTTTTCGCGCGTAGATTACGGAGAGTCCGAGGAGTTTCCGAGCGACGAATTCGAGCAGCAACTCGTCGAACTAGGCAAGTCACACCCCCTTGACCATGTTGCTCCCAGTTTGTGAACTTGTATGTTGTATTTAAAATTATTGCATGCTTATTTGTTATAGACATTAATTTCCGACCTAGTTTTAAAAAATAGATATGACCATTATTGATGTGCCACATTTGACATTTAAATTCCGATACCCTTGTAACTTTAGGAAAAATATAAACTATGACTATGGTAATATTTAGACATTGCTTAGACATGCTTAGAACTGAACTTAGGAAGTTTTGGGAAACTTGATGCCAAAATGATGTCATGATTAAATGAAAACTTATAGCGATTAATGTCAACATTAATGTGGTGACTAGTATGGTTAAAATGAAAATGACTAGACCGGGCGAGAAAGGGTTGGAAGGTGGTGTGGTTATCATATTGGGTCTGTGGAAAGTATCGCCTAGTCAATTAAGGACCGGTCTGAGTTTCGCTGAATGTAAAGCCTAACCGTACTACCACGAGTCTGGTATGGGACAGACCTGGCTAGCCATATTAAATCATTTCATGGGCAGTCATGCCATATGGGGGTAGTGGTGTGGTGAAAGCGTGATGCTACCACTTTGGCGTAAGATGGGGCTTCTGAATAGAGGGAGTCTTTCAGCGGTGAAACCTTAGCGGGCATGACTACATGTATGAATTAATATAGGGGCCTTGTCATAATTTTCTCTGTCACTCACCAAAGGAAGTGTGTTGACATAAGGGGAAATATTTTGTCTTGTGGGTAAAGTTGTACAACCTCTGCAGAGTGTCAAACTAATCGATTAGCCGCGCCCACGGTCAAACAGAGGATTTCGAAGGTGTTATCCGGGGTCCGACAGCTAATCAATATATTGTATTAAGAAATATTATAGTGATCTTGAGAAGAGGTTAACAATGCCTAGAGGGGGGGTGAATAGGCGATTTAAAAAATAAAACTAAATTTGTTACAGCGGAAAGAGTATCGGAACTTCCGGTATAATATCGGAACTTCCGACTAAATCGGAACTTCCGATATTTGTTCGGAATGTCCGATAGACCTTTAAAAGGAGGACCTCCTACTGAGTTCAACAAGTGACAAGAGTAATCCAAGAACTTAGTAGCAGTAAGGAAAAGAAAATAGCAGGTACAATGAGCAAAAGTGAATCAAGTAGAGAGACAAAGATTTGATCCCGGAGTTCGGATTCTTGAGGGAATCCTACGTCTCCGTTGAGGAGGCTCCAAAGAGCCGGGTCTCTTCCAACCCTTTCCTCCCAAACCTCGGTCGCACTTGAGGTTTGGTTCCACTATTGGATCCTTTCCTTACGGAGGCGGAGCCGGCCTTCACAAACTTCTCACGGCGTTCCACAATCGTCGGGAGCTCGTGAGCGACGCCTAGCCGTCTAGGAGTCCTTCAACCTCCAAGAGAAATGAATGCACTTGATTCTTGATCTTGGAGTGGTTCTCTATTTGCTCAAGATGAATGAAAGCTTTGCTCTAATCTTACAACCACACTTAACAAAACCTCACTCACTAGATGATCCCTAAGATCAAGGAGGAGGACGGCTCAAGATTGCTCTAGAAAGTGCTCAAGAAACTCAAGAGTTCAGCCCAAGTAAGTGTGTAACCCTCCAAAGGAGGGGGAGGGAGGTATTTATAGTTTTGGATCAAAACTAGCCGTTACCCCCGCACTCAGCCCCACATCGGAATGTCTGATACAAACTTCGGAACATCCGATGTGTGCAAACTACCAGACTTGGAAAGCTTCCAACGGTCGAGAACAATGTGCATCGGAATGTCCGATCTCACTTCGGAACATCCGATGACACCCAGAGAGGGAACCCAACTAAACAAACTAAGTCCACATCGGAATGTCCGATTGAGATATCGGAACATCCGAAACAAACAGAGAGCGCCCAAACTGGAAAACAACTACTTCGGAACTTCCGAAGTGAGAACTTTGGACAGTCCGAAAACGACAGAGAGCACCCTTTACAAGATAGCACAGATTGGACCTTCCGATATCCAAAATCGGAACATCCAAAGAGAACAGAGAGCTCCCAAACCAAAAACCAACAAACATCGGAACATCCGATGACCACACATCGGAATGTCCGAACCTAGTAACACACAACGGACTAAAGCACAGCTACACTTCGGAATGTATGAACAATCGGAATGTCCGAACTGACATCGGAACATCCGATAGGAACTAGAAAATAACTCCATTCCGAAGCGAGTGTGGACACTGAAGCACGCTTTGAGAGGCTAAACAACATTCATCTGAGCAATGTGACCATCTCTAGACCAACACCAATGCACCCCTCTTAATAGTACGGCAAACCTATGACTCAACAAATCGAAATTACAATCGCAGATGCCGTTTTTCTTACTCTATAAAATTTGAGGTTACCCGATGGCTATAGATGATCTCTTTTCGAACCTTTCACCTGTTCATGGACTGGTTAAACACGTTAGATTCTTTAATCGTTTGTCATTAATAACTCAAAACCAAATTAAGGAGCCTAGATGCACTTTCAGTTCTTAGATATTGAGATGCCACGAAAGCCACTCATCAACAAAATACTTTTGTCTTATCTCAACAAGTTTTATGAGAAACTAAATCCTTCATTTTTATATTAATAACTCATTAACAAGGTATTACCATCAAATTATTAGGTCGACGAACATGTTGGACTCTGTATCTTTCTCACCATAAACTTTGTATCATGCAAAGTGTCATGGTTTATGATCATGGCAGCTAAAAATTACTTTTGAAAATCAACAGATCCTGTGTCCACACAACATCGACAAGAAATACTAAAGGGAGTTCAATGGCTCCAATATGGTTTATCTTGGTAGCTGATCTACAATATATAAGGCTTCAATTTCTAGCTCGAACAAGCTTTACACTCCATTTAGATCATGGGATTCGACTGTGAATTGGGGAATTGGAATCGAGTTTCATTATCGACTATCTGGATGGCCTATAGAATTGCAATTAACCTTATCCCAATCCCACCTAAATTCATGTACAACTAAACACAAGCCCAGCTCATTTCATAGAGGTTGGTGTGTGAATCACTTGGAAACCAACCCCCCAAATGAAAGGCACAACACGATATACCATTGACTCAAACGAACCGTCAATATTGGACTTTTAAAGAAATAGTCACCACTAGCACTCGCCACTGTAGAAACCGCTACCATAGTCCCTATGTTCGAGTGCCTGCTACTCTGCCTCCATCGCCATTTAGATTCGAAGTCAAGAGGACATCATAGCCAATCTCTTCTACTGCTTCTTCCATATCGCCGATCGCCACACTTTTTCCTCGTCACTGCCCGATGTCGATTCTTCTACATCGCCGGCGCTGTCGATTCCCTCGCATGGATGCCACCCAAATCCTTGCAAGATAGCCACACATGAACACCCCAGTTAGGGAAATGCCAGTGAACCAGGGTTAACCATTTCATTTCGATCGTATTTTTCGTCCACCTGGCGGTAGTGAAATTCATGAATTTTTGAACGAAATTCAAGAAAAACTGAATGGTGTCGAAAGTCAAACTAATTTGAAAACTGGTCAAACAGATGAGGCTCAAATAGCAGCGAATTTCTCTCGAAAAGCAGAGAATTTCAATCGAAAACCGACAACTGGTTAAAAAATTAAGAAAAATGTAAAAAAAAGAGAGGGAAAATTGGAAAAAAATGTTGTAAAATTTGTAAAAGGCCATTAAAGTTCCAAAAAATAGGAAACATGTTAGAAATATATAAAAAACCGAAACACAAAAAAAAATCGATATGATCTTTTGTAAATATGTAAAAGGCCATTAATATAATTGGATCACTTACTAATATAGCCATATCATGCTATTAATATATACGTCAAATAATAATATATGGGTAAGGATAAAATTCAACGTAAATTTAAAATGTAAGAAAATAGTAATGAAACGAGAAGTTTTGATAATTTATGCATGCATATAATGAGAAGTAAGCTTTTCAATGTTGGATAACATTAACATATTAAAATATACCATAGCAAGATAATTTTTGTGCATACAAATATCGCTACTTGAACAAACAGTACCATTTTCGGGTGTCATCCATTGCTACTAAATATACTTCAACAAATATTGCTACTTGACATACTTGAACAAATATTGCCACTTGACATACTTGAACAAATATTGCCACTTGACATACTTGAACAAATATTATTATTAAAATATGTTCAAGTAAATGTTGCTACTTTATATACTTGAACAAATATTGCTACTAAAAATACTTCTAATTTCTTTCTTTTTTTGCCTTTTCTATTATCTACATTTTGAATGGCTCAAAAATGTCTTAACTTATTTTTTTCAAAAAATATTCACACCAGAGGTCATAAGGTTATTAATACTAATTATAGGGAATTCTTGGATAAATTTTGTCAATTTTTTTATTTTTTTGAATTTGAGCAAAAAACCGAACGAAATTCTTTTTCGAGGGGAAGCGAAATGGACGAAATTCGCAAAATTCATTTGAATTTTGATGAAAAGTTGAACCCTGCAAGGAACAAATTTGCATTTGTATGACATGCATACTGTTCCAAATCTAGGGGTTGTTTGGTTCTAAGCCAATGCATGCCAAAATTTGGATTAATATTCTTTTTTTACATTGCATACTTAATCCATTTTGTTGCCAAAGTTTGCCAAAACTTGACTTAACATTTTCATGACCAAAATTTTAGTAATACCAAAATTTGGTACACATTTATAAGGTTGACATATAGCATAAACCAAACAGTCCCTGTAGCGTCCACCACCACCATTAAGACCACGACAATTGTGCCTTCTTCATCGTTGCCGGCAAGCATGTGAACATTGTTGCTTTTTTTTGTTGTTGTTGTTCTGCATGATCTTGATTGCAATTCCTAAGCTCTAAACTGCAGCAGCGGAGCAATGGTGTGACTGAGCCTTGTTATTGCGGGCCGGTGAGCACGGCAACACCATGATAATCTAGTCGATCCCGTTTGCAAGTAAAAAAATTTGTTGGCAACCAAACATGATTTGGAATTGGCGTGTGGTTACATTTCTTATCATAATAGTAGTTCTCTGACAACCAAACAATAAAATATGAATTGTAGCGCAGTCCTATGTCCAGACTAGGGGTGGGAAAAAGCTTTTTTGGTGGGGCTTATTGGCTCGGTTTAAAATTGTTCCAATTACACTCGTTTATTGGTTAAACACTTAATGGGCTGTTTGGTTGCCTGCATGCACAGAGATTTGCATCTACAGATGCAGAATCTTGCTTTTTTCTCGTGTTTGGTTGCCTGCATCTAGTTTTGAGCCTGGCTCTCTGGATGCAAGATTCTTCATGCACTCTGAGAATACGTAGAAAATGGGCGTATCTCTGGATGCACTCGTGTTCACAGAAGGGACCATCACAACCATGCATGTGGTGCCACGTGGGTATGTAAGTTTCTTTTTTTTTCTTTTTTGTTTATATCTTTTGATTAGCATCTCCGATTACCGAACCGATTTCAAAAATGGGTTCCTGACATTTTTTCGAACAAAACTAGACCACACTTGCTATATAAATTTCAAAATATTTAAATTTCAAAATACTTGCCTCCTAAACACTCAACCAAACACCGTCTCTGCATCTGTGCATCCTGTATCCCATCAGCCTGGCTGAGTGGAACGGACCAGGCTCGCGAGAGAAGGCAACCAAACAGCCCATAAATGGTTCAATTTAAAAAGAAATTGGGTTTTGCTCTGGCTCAGCTCGTTAGCTCGATTCTAAAAATACTTCTAAACTATAAATAAAATAATATTATATTAAACTATATTAATTTTGAAAAAAAAACTTTGTAAGATGAGACCTTAGCTCGATATTGTCTAATACAATTGGGAGATCCAAACGAAACCTTAAGGGCTTGTTTGGTTGCCTGCATATACAGATATTTGCATCCACAAATACACAATCTTGTTTTTTTTTCTCGTGTTTGGTTGCTTGCATCTAGTTTTGAGTTTGGCTCTAGATGCAAGATTCTCTTCGTAATCTGACTCTGTAGAAACGCACAGATCGGCTGCTTCCCTCGTGTGTAGGCGCGAGGCGCCTCGCATTGTCTTATTGGAGAGAGGCGCCAACGACTCCACACGCGACAGAAGCGACATGCGCGCAAGATGCAGCACATTTGGATTAGCCATGATGCCAGCCGGTGATTAGGCATAGTGCCATCTTTTTTTTTCTTTTTTTGCAAATATCTTTTGATTAACATCTTCGATCACCGAATTTATTTCATCTATGTGTTCCTGACATTTTTTCGAACAAAACTAGACCACACTTGATATGTATATTTCGAAAGGTTAATTTTTTTGTTTTTCAATCTATTGATTTTCTATAATTTTATTTAAAATGTTTTATTTTTGTTTTAAAATTTATTGATTTCTTATTATCTTTTTGAATTTGTTTCGTCTCTTTCTTGAATTTGTTCATCCCACTTCTGTTGTAATGTAGCCAACCAAACAACATCTCTACGCATCCTGTGCAAACTTATACAGCCAACCAAATAATATCTCTTTATATCAACTTAGTTTGGCTCCAACCAACCTGGTTAAACTCGTATAACTGGCTGAGCTGAGAAGACAACTAAACAGCCTAGGAGTGAGAGCGGGCTAAACAAGCCCACCAGGCCCGGAGAACGCGAATGACTAGGGAAAAGCCCAACGGAACAAAAGACGGTTTCCTCCCAAATCCCTCGCCATCCCTCCTCCTTCAGCCCCGCTCCCCGTTTCGATTTTTGAACTCCAAGATCCCAATCTACCGTTCCCCAATCCATTCCGCGCTCGTTCGGGAGACCGGGACACTCCGCCCCGTCGCCACCCCCACGCGGCGGCGGGATCGAGGCGCCGCCTCCCTGCCGCATGGCCTCCGTCGACCCCCTCCTCGCCGCCTCCTCGCCGACGCGACTCCTCCCCCGAACCCTCGGCCCCGCTGCGCCCGCCTCATCCGCCGCATCCCCCTCGATGGTCCGCGGGGCGCTGCTCGACGGCATATCCCGACCCCTGGTACGCCTCCCACCCCAGTGTCGAACCAGCGCGCGTACTTCTGGTTACTTGGTTGGGCTCATCCGGTGCTCGATCTCGCCGGGGACCAAGGGTTTTGTGTTTTTTTTTACCGCTTGGGGTTTCCCTTTTTTGGTTTTAGTTTCTTTATGTTTTGAGAAAAATGCATGAGATAATTCATAGAGGAAACTAAGTTACAATTTCTTTTATATTTCTGTGGAGTGCTCGAATTAATCCCACAATTTTAGGTGCAGAAAGGGTCCAAGGAGCTGGTGGAACAGGCTAGACTGGCGATGAAGGAGCGTGGGGACATCCGAAAGCTCTATCAGGATGATGGAGTGAAAGTTGCTGCAGCTGCGAATGGCAAGAACCACCAGCAGGGGAGAAGGCCGGCCCTGGACCGCAAGCGGGCCCGGTTCACTATCAAAGCTCCCACAAGGCAAGTCACTTGCTTGTTCTAAGCTGTTCCTTTCATAGATAGCTTCGGTCACAGCTTATGGAAAGATATGTTCATTAATCAGTTGCATTTTGTTGCAGTGAGCTGTGAATAGAGCTTAAATAACTTGGTTTTGATCCTGTTGTTTTGCAGCAACCCAGTGCAGAATGTTGACTTCTCTGAGTTACTGAAAATTGAGGATCCGGAGGAATACTTTTTGACCTTGGAGCAGCTAGAAAGTAACCCCTATCACTGCCTTCCAATGGTAAGTGAAGAATTAATTGTCAACAATGCTCTTAACAACTGTTAATCATTGCAGAAGCTGACAAGGAAATGAAAAGGCTAAGAGGTGAGGTTCCAACCGAAACAGCAGATAATCATCGGGCTATTGATCCACCCAAGATGAGGCCTGGATTGTCGAGGTATGCTGCTTATTTCTTTCCATATGTTGTGTGATGAATGATAATTTATAACACAGTTTTGATAAGCGGGTTATTTATAATATGACCATAGAAAATCTTAGCCATTTGACATTTGTATGTTATAGTCTCTTGCGTTATGTAATTAGTTAATTTGGGAGTTTACATCTTTATAATTTTTGCTTGCTTATGATTGCCATTGATTGAGGCAAACAGTGAAAGTGTAAGAAAATGCACTTCATGTAGCTAGTTTATGCCAACTTATCATCACGCTGCAAAAGGTATTGATTGTTGCCATGTACTTAGAAGCATCCATCAGAAAAAAGAATCAATACACGATTTGTTTTTGTTAATTAACAGGAGAAAATCAGTCCATTCTTACAAGTTTAGTGTGGGCGCTGATATCCGGGATGCCACTGAAGCACCTGCTTCCGAAATAGGAACTATAACAGAATCTCAGTTCACTAAAGATGATGTGCATGCTTCAGTTCCTGAAAGAACCAAACACCCTGTTCCTTCAAGGTCTAGCCAATGTGCTATTCCGGATGTCTCAGTGAGAGAAGGTTAACCATCTCTTTTTTCAAATCTGTTGTCATTAACTCATTATTTCAACCTAGATTTGATTAATATTATTTCCTCTGCCCAGAATCATTTGCTGAGAAGGATAAAGGTGTCACTTTGGATTATTTACTGTCCTCATTCAAAAACTTGGATGAAGCTGAAGAGGAAAATCTACTTCGGAAGACTTTGCAGCTTAAAGAAATAAACATAGGAAAAGTTTGTCTCCCTGATTTCAATGTTCCTAGTGATATGCCTGTAAGCAGCACTACTTCACGGAAAAAACCAATGAGTGGTCATACTCCAGAAAGACCTGTATCAGGGAGCCACCTTGCTCGAATTTCACAATTGGAGAAACGTATTTTTGTTGGAGATGCTCTGAATGATAAATCTGCAGATCTCTCCAAAGACAATGCATCTGATGGATCTCCAGAAAGTGTGTTGGGTAAACAATGTCTGCAGCACAGTTCTGATCCGGTGCTTTTGACGACTGGTGAAGCCACTACTGCAAGGGAGACCCCAAGTCCGAGCATCAAGTCCCTAGAGCATGTTCTTGAGCCTGTACCGAACATTCCAAATGGTGTCACAACAGATAAAAGACAACGAGAAAGTTCCCCACTTGGTGCGTACAGATATAGTGGATTTGCCAAAGAAAAAGATGCATCTAGCGAGCACAATGTTTCATTGGAGGTAGTTATTACTTATTACTGAACTTGTTCTTAACTTTTGACTTATTTCTTACTGAACTTCTTCTGAACCATTGACTTTACTGCATATATTATGCTTTATTTTGTACTTCAGGAAGATGACGTGCCAATGGATTACCCAATTATTGAGAAGAGTAATCATGAAACAGAAGTTTCTTCTCCTCATCATTTGGAATGTGGCTTGACAGAAATGTTAGCTAGCACACCAGGTAGGAATGAGTCTCAATTGCATGAGGAAGAGGGCAATTTTGAACATCAGGCAAGTTGCTGCACAAACTGTTGCTGTCAAATATAAATCCCAGTTTGTTAAATATTTATCTTAGGTTCCTATTGTGTGACAGGAAGTGGTTGGAGGGGGTGGGGTTCTTCAAGGTACCTATTTTTCCTACAAATTTCAGCTGGCAATATGCCTTCAAAAGAGTTGCAATGTCTTGCTTAGTAGTGCTGAGACTCAGTATTCAGCAGAAGTGGGAGAACGATTGTATTTTTATTGTCCTCCAAACCTCCCAACCATGACAACAAACGTTTCACATAATTTATTAGACTTTATTTGAATATTTTTCACGAAGTTGAGATAATTCACTACTTCACCTTGGATGATGCTTTTGTTCTACTTCTTTGGCAACTTTTGTTTTTTAATCTCTTTTCCTTTCAGCACCATCCTGTCAAATCCTTCCTTCTAAATGTTGTAATAACAGACAAAGTCCAAAAGTTGTTTGCTAGTCGCCTAGTCCATTGGCGTTCTTTCTTGTGTAGTTGTAGCAGTGTTTTTTTTTCCACAACATTTACACAAGTTTTTACTGCTTGAAGAATCAAGATGGTAGTGTAGATCTTGAAAAACAACTATTTGTTTTGTGGTTGCTGAGCTGTTCAAAGAAACTGGATGGTAGGACATTATTATTATCATGGAATTGACTGCGTTGTGTCATATTAGTGTCCTAGAATGATGCTAGTTTTGAAACAGTATAAATCATAGGAACCTTCCATACAAAGTTTGTGTGCGGTATGCCTATCTAACTTAGTAGACGTGCAAATTTACAATGCATGCATCTCATAGCCTGTAGTTTCTTACCGGAAAAATTGCATAAATTACCCCCTACATGTCCCCGAGTTCCTCCACAGCTCAAAGTCCCCTTAGCATTACTTTCTTTGCTAATTTTAAAGGAAAAACATTACAAAAGTTAGGGAACAGTCACTAACATACTGGTCCGGACGTTAGTGATTACAATTTTAAATAAAATTTATTTTATTCCACTTATCTTTAATATACTCGCTCCCGCTTTCATCTCTCCCATCTTCACGCTCGAGCATGGTATAGTTGCTGCACAGACATATTAGAATGAGATATGCATATGTCAAACACTATTAAAGTATTAAATCACCTTTGTTTTTAGTTTTTTATGTTATAATTGACAGAAAAAGTAACATCAGGGGAGTTTGCAAACGGAGGAAATTTATGGGAGTGTAAATGCCACAAAATAATCTGTAGGAGAGTTTTCAAACCCAGTGACAACTGGGAGTGTTTTTGCATTTTTCCCTTTCTTACTTTTTGTTGAGGTTTAAATCATATTTTCCTCACAGATATGCCCATCCATCCATTTTCCTCACAGATATGCCCATCCATCCATCGGAAATACCTACAGAAGATATTGATCCACAGAATCGATCTCATATGCATGATGGAAACGTTGAGGTAGGTTTCTTTAATTAAAATCTATTGTGTTTTAGTCATAGCCTTTGAAATTGCTGCTGTAAATAATCTTATTGGAAGGAAGTAACATTATGTGAGCATATTTCTCTTCTTTTTACTGTACTGATATAACAGACCATTTTGCCATCATGTACCGATATGTCTGTGTGCCACTTAAGCACAAATGCACTACTCATTGTCTTCACATATACTTGTACCAGCAACAGGCAGAGTTGCAATGATTTTAGCATGTTGCCTGCACATCCTGTACATAATTTTCTTAAATATAGAAAAAAGCTGCATGTCTGTCTGCTCTCAAAAAGTTTTTATGCTTGCCTTCTTTTCGCTTTCAGAAACTGGGAGTTGATATCAGCAATGCACAATCCCCAAGCAAAGATAATAAGCAAAAGGCAGGTGAAAAAGAAAAATATAAGAAGCAGCCATCGAAGAGAAGACAAAGAGTGGCAGGTCTTACTTTTGCCTATTCTACTTTACGTTTATATTCAATTACTATTTGGCTAGAAGGATTGTTGTTAGCCAGGGTTGACTTCACCGTTAGTTATGACTACAGGCCTCCAAAGAAGCAGAATCATGCTTTCATGTGGTTCATTAATAATTTATATATTCAATCCTTTTTTTGTTATTGTTCCATAATCCATATTATGCTAGAAAGAATTGTATAAATCTCTGCCAGCTGATTTAAACTTTGTTTTGTTATTAACTTATTACGTTGTGTTTTTGGTGACGTTTCTTTGTAAATATTGTTATTCTATTATACTCTTATCTAATTTTTAGCTGCTTTAAATCACTTGGGTTACATTTCATGGCTTTAAGGTTTTTACACTGTGTGGAGTTCTGACTTCTGAAGCACATTTTTCTTCACAGATGAGCCAAACCATCTGTTGGAAATACCCCCAGCAAATTTTGATCCAGAGAATCAACTTCATATGCAAGATATAAATGTTGAGGTAGGTTTCTTTCATTAAGCATTCTTACCTTTTAGTTTCTAGACTGGAATTGTTGCCCTAAATAATTTTATATGGAGGTTACATTCAGTGAGAATTCCGTTCTGCTTTTGTGCACTATGTAGTAACAATTTCCTGTTTATGATGTCAATCATATGTTATTCACGCTCATAAAGGTGCTACATACTTGTGCATTCCATATTGAGGGAATGAGGAATGAGTGGTCACTTTTGGTTCATTAGGTTAAGCTACATGACTCGTGCAGGGCGTTTAAGAGCACATTGCCTACACCTTCTGAGCACATGTTTCTTAAACTTTGATGATTGATTTTCATCTTTGCCTTTGGACTTCCAGCAACAAACAGTTGGTACAAGCAATTCACGGTTCCCAAAGAAAGGTAAGGGGCAAAATGAAGTTCAAAGGAGAAACAAGAAGAAAGAATTGGATAGAAGAAAGAGCCTATCAGGTCTTACTTCTGCGCTGTGCAACATGCAGTGTTTTTTTTAGAAATATAAACGAGTGTATCGGAAGGAAACTGATGACCTACATTTCTATTTTCATTGGACTGTTATCATCAGATGCTGGTCTTATGTGGCAGTCTGGTGTGCGACGAAGTACAAGAATACGGTCAAGGCCTTTGCAGCATTGGCTTGGTGAAAGATTCGTGTTTGCACGGATACATGGCTGTAAGTACACTGATCAGCTGTTTGTCTGGGCTTTCTCTATTAACTGCTTCTACTCAGAAAATGCTGCTACTCAGAAAGTTTTATTAACTATACTTACTAGTTCTTGTGCAATTTTGTAATTTCCCCCCAACGCTATCTTGTCTGTGAGCCTGTCACCTGTGTTAACCAATGTCTCTAGCTCTCTGCGACTAAGACCTGGTTCATGCTTACCAATTGTACGTCACACTTAAACCACAATATAAGTAAAAGCCAAACATATCAAAGCTAACTTTCATGGCTATGTGAAATTGCCATCTTACGGCTCCATTTCCATCCTGCTAGTAGTAGTAGTCTAGGATGTCTAAATTTTATTAATTTTGACCAGCAACTAGTTCTAAGATTCTAAGATACTCCAATGCGACATGGTTGAAAAAAAACATCGGAGCCCTTTATTTTTTGTATATAACCTTTTTCATATATAAAAGGAGTATATACACAAATTATGCTATAAAAAGTGGACTTTGATGAAATTATGATGTCAACGTTAATAAAAGCAACATTTGATGTGAACTCCAATCTTTTCCAGCATTGGCCACAGTCATCGGTGTTAAATCATATTCTCCTACTCAAGATGGCAAGGCTGCAATGAGAGTGAAATCGTTTGTGCCCGAACAGTACTCAGATATTGTAGCTGCTTCTGGAAAGTACTGAGGCTCCTGGCCTGGACAAGTCACTATTTGTTTTGGGACAAGTCGATTTTTTTCTCTAAAAGGCTCGCCCAACTTTGCGACCTGCTTTGTATCTACAAGCTCCCTTCTGTGTTAATGTGCGGCCATGTGAGATCTCCTGTTTTATCATCCAACTTTGTAAAAGTGTTGTATTGGTGGAGTTGCAGAATGCAATGCAATGCAAGCGTGCTGTAAACTTGGAGTTGCACAATGTAATGCAGGCATGCTTTAATCTTGTAAAGTTAAAGAACAGACGTCCTTTTCGGATGATAATTAGTATCTGCCTATTGCAGTTTCGGTGCGTTCTTTTGATTTCCTTATTCCATCTGGAATCAGCTGAGGACTGCCATTTTGCATGTGTGACTGCTATGTGTGCAGTGTCGAATTTGCATGAGGTGTAATTGTGTAAGGCGCTAGGCAAGTAAGGATTGAACAGAGCTACAGCTACAGTTTCTGCTGGTAAGCTGGAGGTGTGTTCCCCTTTGAACTTAATAACAAATTAGCCCGTAAAGCGCGGCCGTGTGCACAAAAAACGACTTCGCGTTTTTTTTAGAGAAAAAAATAGATCCAAATGTATTTTTAAATTTTTTTGAGGCTCAAGAACCCTTGAAGACCGAGTTGGAAAAAAAAATACACATTTTTCTTTTATCGAAAATACTTTTATTGGGGAAAACGGAGAAATGATCTGGTTTCCGGAGGAAAAATAAACATAAACGTATTTTCAATTTTTTTGGAGGCTCGAAAACCCTTGGAGACCGAGATGGGGAAAAAGTACACATCTTTCTGTAAGCGCGACGCACGTCGCGTGTGTGCACGAAAAACAACTTCGCGTTTTTTCTTGAGAAAAAAATAGACCTAGACGTATTTTAAATTTTTTTGAGGCTCGAGAACCCTCGAGACCAAGTCGGAAAAAAGTACACATTTTTCTGTTACCGAACATATTTTTATCGGAGAAAACAGAGAAAGGATCTGGTTTCCGGAGGGAAAATAGATATAGACATATTTTCAATTTTTTTGGAGGCTCGAGAATCCTTACAGACCGAGACGGAGAAAAAGTACACATCTTTCTGTGGACGAAAATATTTTTTTCAAGGAAAACGGAGAAAGGATCTGAACGTAAAAAGCGGAAACCTATTTATTATATTTTTGGACCTAATCGTTATCCTAAAAAATTAGAAAAAGGTTCGTTCGCGATTCGTATTTAACAGAAGCCTCTTTTCATAAAACGGCGAACGAGGGACCTAAACGCGAACCGAAGAAAATTTTTTTTCCCTCATATAAAATTACAAATGACCTATTCGTAAATTCACAAAGATCTATCCATAATTCGGAAGAACAGAAGGTTTCTTTTCACAAAATGGCCTGGTAGGATTTGTAATTCTGTAGAGCAGACCTGTGATGTAGATTCAGATTGTCAGAAACACAACGAAGACAATCTAAGAACATCCGTTCCAAAACACACACACACACACGGGAGAACATCAAGATGTATGACGCACTATGGAAAAACCAATGCAGCTTTCTCTGTCTTTAATCAGTTGCAAGGAGCCTAGCAAGCACAAACTACTTTCGAACAGGCAATGTTGCTACGCATTGTATTCGCCTTACACGGCATCATTTTAACCCCTACGGAAACAATTCTAGTTAACCCGAGCATTATACAACACAAAAAACAGGCAATCCTGATATCTGGATCTTCTTCTAGCACACCTGATTAACATCGGGTCTTGGTTACATTCTCCTGCACATTCTTGGCGAAATAGCGCAACTCCTGCCCTTGCTTGTCAAGAATGACAATGATCCTAATTGAGAACAATAATCTTCTGTCTTTTATTGCTCTTTCCTTTCGCTGGATGTGTCTCCCGTTCATCTGAATCTTTGCATTTATCTTTGCCAGACATGCTAGGTTCATCACCACCACCATCACTATCATCGCTATCATCTCCTGAGTCAGATGAACTGCTAGCTAATGACATTCCCAAAGGTGGGAACCTGCTCATTGTCGCTTCAGCTGCCTCTACAGCTTGCTCTGAATGAAGATCAGCAACACCGAGAAGCAAATCCTGCAAATAGAATTGTGCTCATCAGTTAGTAAAACTGCACCCCATGTTGGTAAGAAGACTAGCTTTACCATCTCAATATATTCCTTTTCGGTTCCGGTAAGCGCTTCTATATCATACTCTTCAGGAGGTTTATTCTGCACGTAACATAAATTAGTCAATTAACAGCGGAAACACTTCTCTAAAGTAAAATCAATCAGAAGCATACTTGGGCGTCGAGCTGCAATTTCTCGTTTGCCTTTGCAATTTCTCCCAAGAAATCCTTCACTTTCCCGAGAACTGTGCGCATGACAGCACCCAAAACAACGGAAAAATTAAGCGAGCAAGTACATAAACCAACTCAAGAAATTCCTTCGCACACGATCTACTATGAAGTTCATATGATTTTTGGTGAGCTTGGGTTAAACGGCACATTCCAATCCAGGAAGCAACATTGCGCAATCGTACAGATTCTACTAATTCTCTGAGCTGTGCGGAATAGCAACAGGAGCGAACGAATGAATACCTTGGCTCTTGGGGAGTGGATCGGCGGGGGGCCCCGCCTTGCGCTTGCCCTCTTTGTCCTTCTGCTGCTTTCTCCCCGCAAGAAGCGACTCTGCAAATCGCAAAGACCCAAACATTACAGAGGAAAGCAAGCACGAGGGGGAGATTCGAAGGCAAAGAAAAGGCGAGAGAAGGGGGGAGGAGGTGGGGGATAAGGGCGGCACCGATGAAGGAGGGCGGCTTGGGCTCGGAGGGGAGGTCCAGGAGCTCCTTGCTCGGCTCCGCCATGGCTTCCACAGCCCTCTGAAACTGAACGGAGCCTCTAGCTTTGCGGCGGCGGGCGGCGGGCGGCGGGCTGTGGTAGGGGTGCAGTAGGGCTCGTCGCTGCGGCTGCTGAGGTGCTCAGTAACAAGCAGGTGGGCCAACCACTCCGAATTCGATTGAGCTAAATAGTGATATGAATTTATATTCAATGTAATAATAATCAAATTCGTATCTATATTCGAGATGTACGTCACGTCGTCCATGTCCCCACCATGCGTCAGCGATTCAATGTAGTTTCTACAGTGCTTTTACCAAAAAACTACAATGATGACAGGTGAATCCGTTGCTCAATTGGTTAAAAACATTCGTTTGCTAAAATAATTAGAATTTTTTTTGTTTTCTTTAGGCTTTTTAAAATGCGTTTTAATTATATATTTTTTAAAAAAATTAACAACAAGGTTGAGTCTTAACGAAAGTAATTTTTCAAAAAAAAAAAGATTTCTATATTTTTTTAAAAAAATTTAGTTTCTTTTTCTTTTTAGTTTTTTAAAATTTTTTTCGCTCTGTTAAAATTATTAGGACGTCCGCTCACGACAACGCACCAAAGTTTTACTAGTTAAATAAATGGATGGGAATATGCTATTATCAGTTTTGTTCGTATTCGATTTGTTTCCAACCTTAGTTGGTGGCTGCTACTTTACTGTTTGGAGTGTGGTCGTTAGAGCATCTCTAGCAGAGCCCCTAAACCAGCCCCTAAACCTTAAAATAGGGAGTGTAGTAAAAAAAACAGATCCAGCAGAACCCCAACTCAAGCCCCTAAAATTAGGGGCCCCCTAAATTTGCCTCCTCAGTCCCAATTCCCAGGGGGCCCAACTCAAGCCCCTAAAATTATGAGGTCTCTAAATTTGCCTCCTCAGCCCCAATTTCCAGGGACACGAGTACAACCACTATTATTGAAGATAGGGAAATACATGAGAGGCTTCGAAAATTTTATCATGTTTTAAAAATTTTAAATTTAAATTTGAAATATCATGTTTTTAAATTGTAAATGTTAATATGCTTATGTTTTATGTATTACAAATATTTTTGATTGAATTTTAGTGGTGTCAAATGAAGATTATACATAGCGGTATGTCAAAATAGGAGAAAAAGTAAAATAGGGGCTGTTGCTGGACTTATGATCTGAAAACAGAGCCCCAAAAAATAGAAGGGTCCTTAAATCCAAAATAGGGACCCTGTTTTAGAGGCCCTTACTGGAGATGCTCTTAGGTAAGTTACTTTATCCGTTCCTTTTTGTTTGACATTTTAGGATCCATGTTTCGTGACGTCAAATGTTCTAAAGATTAATATGTTAAAAAAATATCTAGATTGATTATATAAAAAACTGTATCACTAAATTTGTTGTAGAAATACTTTCATGATACTATAATTTCATTTGTATATCTTAATATAAAATTATAAAAGTAACTGTTACAGTCGCTTACGTACTTATTTCAGCCAGTTCTTTCACCAAATTCTCCGAGGAGTCGAGGAGAGGACCTACAAAAAAATATGTATGAGGAAAAATATTGGTTTCAATTTCATTAGAATTTTGTGGTTTCTGTGCCAAAAGGCCCATGTACATGGAAACTACAAAGATCTTTTACTCTTCTTAGGGGTGAAAATGGGTCAGATAAGATCGGGTAGTAGGTCATCTTGTATCCTACCCTAATTATTTTTTTCGGATACGGATACGGTTACAGGTAGTGAAAAATCGGGTAGGATACGAATACAGATACCAGGCATTTACGAACGGGTAGAAAACGGATACCAGATATTTTACGAACGGGTACAATACGGATAACGGTACTTAGTCAAATGGTACGCAAACTACCTAGGATCAAAGTATGTGATAAAAATAATTTAAGTAACACACATGATCCAATTATCACACATAATGACTTGTCCATGAACCGCAAAATGCATACAGGAATGATGAGATTAGTATTTGGTTGAGAAGCATGTAGAAAACAAATAGATCATAAAAGTGTATGTGACTTCTGAAGCTAAACTATTGGCAAAATAAAGATTTGGTCTTTAACGAACTGCAAAGAGAAGCTACCATTCTATTGGCACAGCAGAAGCAACCTTACAACCCATCAGGACTGTAAGATTGCGACAATCTCATAAGGTTTGAAGTGGCTCGGAACATAAAACCATATATTATCTAAGCATTCCAACAGTGGAGAGTTATTAATGAAACAGCCTCATGCATCATCTAAATGTATTCTGCATATGCTTCATCTCCAACTTCTGAGATGACTCATATAGTTATATTCAGCGGATCAGCTTCAAGAAACAACGAGTGGTACACAGCAACCTCTAATAGTTGAAGAGTCCTAAACCATAGACCCAAGAAGCACTAAAACTGAATAAACCGGCAACACGACCATTTGTTTTGTTTAAATCATAATGCTCAAAAACATGAACAGGATAATGGTTGACTGAACCTGCTCTGCCTGAAAGGCTCAATGCTCAGAATGTGTACACTCAAACACCAACACTGGATCCACCGATTCAGCATCTAGAGCCCACTGACTAATCTTAACAACAGGTTAACATATCGTGTTGATTTCTCTTCTTATTTCAATTCTTTAGAGAAAAGTTCACCAAAACATCACTCGGGCTGTCAGGCATGCATAACTTATGAAGAAACCTAAAGGAAACCACCGAATGGTCATCAAATCACATTGATCTTGTAAAAAAAAGAGACTAAATGGAAGAATTAGCAAAGAGACATATCCACTGAATACATACATGTTATTTTTGAATTACCGATGTATATATAAGGTTGCACCCCGCTCTGTTTGAACTACATGGGCCGAAGAAAAACACCAGTGATGCAAAGCAAGCTCATGATACAAGTAGTACCTGGAGCGGGATCCTGGAGCCTGGAGCGGCGGTGGAGGCGGGCGGCAGCGGAGCCAGCGTGCGCACTACGCAGTGGAGTTCTAGGGTTTTCGGCTGGGAGGAGTGGTGTGCGATATTTTGGGCAGGGACTCAAGACTCTGGGAGGATTTTGGCCCAGGGGCCAGGGAGGCAGGGACGGGACCGTTTTGGGCTGTGAGCCCATGACGTCTTCACCGGGTACCCGGTTGATATTATTCGCGGGGTACCCGTATCTAGGGGTGAAAACGGATCGGATACGGACGGATATTGCTTTTCCCATATCCTAACCCATATTTTTTTCCCGGATTCGGAAGCGGATACGGGCTAACCGGATACGGATACGAATCCGGATTATTCAAGATACGGATATGGGACGGATATACGATGTATTCGGGTCGGGAACGGATAAAGTTATACGGATAATGCAACCTTGAATCCAATCCAAAGGATTACATGGTAATGAACATCAAATAACTTATGCTAGGTTCGAGTGAATCCCTAACACCCTTTTTCATTCTAGACTATCCCTGAACAGCGAACATGGACATTAGTCTAAACAATCGGCAATGACAAGTGACACAACACAAAGTGCATCTAGGGATGACATTGACATATCCATAAGGACCATAACCAGCCTTAACAATATGAAACCTCAGACCTGGCTACAGGCAATCCAAAACAAATCTAACATTGCAGTGCAAATCTAGTCACAAGAGCAACAAGCATTCACATATAAGTTTCCTAGTGCAACAACCATTGTTTAGAACTAAGCCACAAGAGCAAAGTGCAACAACAGCAACAAGCAGTCACAGTACTCAACATAAGAACTGCTTAAGTGCTCCCAACAGAATTGCTCTTGCTCGTAGTTTCTAAAACAATCAAGCAAATTGCAGTCTCCAAAAGGGAGACGAAATCCACAGTTCCGTGCCTACCACCAGAATGAATGAGAAATCTTAACAAATATGGAGGAGCAAAAGCCCTCAATGTTCCACATTAGGTAGCTATAAATGGTTTCAACTATCAACGAACGTGCAAATCAGATTGTCGTGAAAGACTATATGAACGGATGCGAGTAGCAAAACTGCCGAACATAAGTTCATGTGAGACAGTCAAGGAATACTAGAACAATAAAGTGGTAGATTATAAGAACCATTTGTAATCATCATGAACTCATGACGCAATGAAATTTAAGAATGCATATTCGTAAGTATAAGATCAGGCCACGGGCATTTCCTATGCATCAGAACATATCATAATCATGAAGCAATGAACTCATCATGAACTCATCGAGCAATGAAATTTACTCTTACAGTCTTACTCCGCCTGGTGGGGGTGGCGGGTGAGGGGGGAGGCGCTCGGCTTGCTTGCCTGGAGCTCGAGGGAGGCGAGGGAGTAGGGCGTGCTGGCGAGCAGGAAAGCGGCGTGGTGCTTCTCCTTGATCCCGTCGCAGAGGCAGGACCCGGGCTTCGTGTACAGCACCAGCCTCCGCGGCGCCAGGGACGGCGGCGAGGCCTCGCCGGCCGCCGCGGCCAAAAGAGAAGGGGGGGCGTCCCGGCCACGCGACGCGAGGAGGAGATCGGCCGGTGGGCGGACCGGCGGAGCCGCGGAGGCGCAAGCCGGCGGGGCCTGGGGGGCGCAAGCGGCTGCGTGGGACGGAAGACGGCGAAGAGGCGAACAGCTGCCGCGTAAAGGGAGCCGGACAGGGAGTCGACTCGGCCGAGGGAGCATACCCAAGGTCCAAGAGCTCAGCCGAGGGAGCAGCCCCGAGGCCCAAGGCCCAAGAGCTCTACTGCCACATTTATCCGGATATTCGAATGGAAAATTATCCGATATCCAGTCCCGTCCCGAATTATCCGGATATCGATCGCTCCGGATCTAATCATGTATCCGAACTCAATTATCTGTATCCGGTCCTTTATCCGGCCGAATATCCGAATATCTTTTCAGATTCGGATCTGATCGGATCCGACTCCATATCAGGCGGGAATTATCCGGCCCGTTTTCACCCCTATCCGTATCCAACCCATTTTTGTCGGGTATATTTCATCCTATTTCCGATCCGTATCCGAACAATAATTATTCGGGTAGTACCCGAACCCGTACCCGCCATTTCGGATAAATTTATCCTCGAAGATGTCACAGGCGAGGTGACGTCGACGGCAGGAAACAGAGGGGAGCTTTCAGTGGCGGGAAGTTAATAGCCATTTTCGGCAAAAGGGTGACAAGGAACAGTAAACGTGATTTAGCAAGATGTAATAGGGTAGTATACATGTTAAAGTCTCGGGGGTGCTTTGTGTAAATGGGAGAGGTATAAATACTGGAGGTTGTACTCACGAAAAGGATTGAGAAATATATGAAATAGAAACTCGTTCCCCTTTGCTTTCTTCTTTTGCAAGTTCCTACCCAGTTCGATTTCCTTTGATCTCACGCCTCCAACTTCATCGGTGGCAAGGGGATGTGACAAGTTGGTATCAGAGCTAGCCACGTTCCTGAAATCACTCGGCGATTCTGGTGGAAGGTTTGGGAAAACATTCCTGATTGCTACGATTAGAGTTGTGTTCCCTGTAAAATCCCTCGCCGCCAGAAGGAGATTGAAAATAGTAATCCACCACGGCTCCTCAGAAACCCTCGATTCAAACCCAGTTCGTTTTGGAGGCGATGGGGGCGACGGCAGGAAGATCGAAGGAGCAGTTGAGCGGTATCCGGGAGAGTTTGGATCTGCTCTTCGCCAGTATTGAGACGATGGATGTCATACAACAGCAACTCATGTCGAGGATGGAGTTGATGGTAAGAGCAATGGAGTAGCAGACCACGGACCAACAACTATTGTCGAAACAGATGGAGGCGACGGCTTAGGCGGTGGCACGCCTAACGGTGGGAAGGATTTCCGAGGCGAGCAAGGTCGGCAAGCGAGCGACCATGGAGAAGGTGCTTTTCTGTGGAAATCATGTTGGGGTTCCTGGTCGCAGCGTGATGTCATATGTATGTATTTTCTGTGATAATATACTTTTGTCAGGGATAAGTATATTTGCGTGTCGCTAGGCCTAGTGGGCCTCTTGTCCAACGTGGTGTTGTTGGGCCCATATATATATGTGGGTTACACATAACACGTTGTCAGATGTGGTCCATGTGGGACCCATATTTGGGGTCCACATGTTAAGGACCGAGAAAAAAATCCAAAAAAAACTTGCAGTTGCGTAGCTCAAACTCGAGACCTCTCCAATACACCCGCATCGCCTTACCGTCGCACCGATGGGCAACTATTGATTAGGTTCTTACTTTTTTTATATACATAGATAGCCTCGTCCCAGTCTCCCAACCGGCCAGTCCGCTGGTCGCCTACACTCCACACGCCATCGCGGGCTGTACTCCAATAAAATACTTGTTGTTGTAATAATATTGCAAATAATTGTACAATGGGTGACTTGAACAAATCAAGTGAAGTGGAGAAACTAGATAAAAATAGTGTTGTTCTAGAGGACATCATAATAGCATAGAGTGCTATTCTAGAGGACATCATAATAGCATAAAACTTGCTGCATGTTGACTCTAGAGCATAGAAATGGTCTGACCTGAAAAGCAAGGTAAGGTCTATGAACATATTCAGATTCCATTCATGAATGTGCCTAACTAAATCGTCTTCTGTAGGAAATATCTGAAAAGAACAAGCAAAATCGTGCCAAAGTCAAGTTCCATCAGGCCACAGGGTCTCGTAGCTACATTGCACACTACCATACTCTGGTAAGTACTGTTCGCCGTCTCATTGTTCATTTTCGATCACTTGATAGGAATTACAAATACATCACTTCTTGTTTGGTTCTCAAAGAAACCTTGATAACCAAAGAGAGGAAATTAGATGCTCTTATTTAGTTGACGCCATGCCTATAATAAAGCCATATGTAACTTTTTTACTTGATACATTTTATTTTGTTTCTTCTTCCAATTGTAGAAGGAGAAAAACAAAGATCAACAGTTCACTGCTGTGGACATGCTCAAGGAGTGCCACAACAGCAAGAAGAAGGGACTCGCTGAACCTGTGCAATGCGCAGTTGTAAGACCCTACATTTCATCCTTGTTCTTCTGCCATTGTATCCTGCATATGATCAATTTAGTATTCCATCATTTAGATTCAGATATTGTATCCACATGCGTAGCTATGTGAAGAAAATAAAGGCACTCTGTTGTGGTTGCTTAGACACAACATATAGGAATTAGTATAGTTGTGTTCAGTTGACCATGTGAAATAGGTTGTAAACTTTGTAAACTTGTGGAGTGAAGTTGTTGATATTAATTTGTATTTCTAAAAGTCCACAACTAAGCATAGGTATGTCAATTTTTTCCATTCTATTACTATTATTGTCATGTTGAGCTTTTTATATGTTCCAATGTTTTCTCTTTCCTTAGTGTTTGTCCTTTGAGTACCTTCTAGTGTGCTTACAAAATACCTTTCTTGAATCCATGCATATTGATTACAATTCTTTCATAACTAAATGTGTATGCTTCAGGTTTCTTGCAGTAGCCTCATAGCCTGTAATTGAATACCTATCATTAACCATAACCATACCCATACAAGTAAATAGACCCATTGAATAGAGGTTCATTGTGTTAGCATACAAAAGTTAATCCATTTCTTGATGTGCTTTTTATGAAATTTTCTAAATACGACATTAGTGATTTTTTAATTAACCACCAGAGGTGTACCTTTGTTGTGTCCTGCTCCATTAGGATGAATGTTTTATTTGTATAAGCCTTATATTCCGCTTATCAGTATTGATTCTGTTATGTTCTATGTCTTAGGCTGAGATGGAAGCTATGATTAGGGCTGGAAACGAGCCGAGCCGAGCCTGGCTCGGAGCGGCTCGATGCGGCTCGGTCTAGTGGCGAGCCGAGCCAGGGCTCGGCCCTGAGGCGAGCCCAAAAAACCGGCCACTCGGGTCACCGTGAGTCGGGCTCGTTGGCTCGCCGAGCCAGAACATTTTATCAGGAAATTAAGTATTTATACAATAATTCATATATTTGCAGTGAATAATATTAACTTACTAGTTACTACTTAGTTGCTCTCTATCACACTTGTAAGAAATGGAATTGTCTCAACATCATCTTTTTCCTAAAAATATAAGTCATTAGTCATACTAAATTCCCTGCATGGGCTGGACCACCGAGCCAATTTGGCTCGTGAGGCGAGCCGGCTCGGTGTTTTTGCGAGCCTGAAAAGTAGGCTCGGCCGAGCCTCTGGTCTCGAGCCACGATCCTCAGGCGAGCCGAGCTGTGTTTCGGCGAGCCCGAGCCGAGCCACGAGCCACGAGCTTATTTTCCAGCCCTAACTATGATGGAGCCTGATGCAGAGGGTCAGGCAAAAATGTCTAGTACCGAGATTGTTAACAAAGTTCTGTCTCAAAGCAGCGCCACAAGTAAATTCCTGATGAATGTTGGATTACATTCAACCACTCCGAACTCTGCAAAGGGCTCCAAGGAACAACTTGAGGAGGAGAGACGTAGAGCTGCTGAACTTCGAAAGACCGTTGAGCAACAACAGCAAGAAGTAGAAGACTTGAAGAAAAAAGCTCAAGCATCAGATGATGCACTGATTAGAACACAAAAGGAAATGGAGGATATAAAGAAGAGGCAAGAGGAGAATGATGCAATTATTTGCCTCCTCATGCGAATGGCTGGTCAAGCCAACTTGTGAGTTTATGAATCTGTTCATTGGTAACCTGTGGATCTGTTTTAGACAAGGATACTTATTTTTGCATGGCTAGCAACCTGGTTCAATGGTACTAGCTTCAAGTGGTGTTTAAATACTGTGAACAACTTTTGTGACTCTGAACAACTTTTGTGACTCTTAATGTCTTTGTGGATAATTCGTGCTGCTCTGTGAAATGTATTGATTGGTCTCCTGAAAATATTATGTGATGTGGCTGTATTGTGTGTTGTTGTTGTAAAAATGTATCATATGTGGGCTGACAGATTGTTAAATGATAAAACTTCATGGTGATGCTACATCGATATATGAGGAAATTATTCATCACAGAAAATGACAGATCATTACTTCCATGACAAACATTCATGCCCATGTGATAATCTTCAGTGACAAAACATTTGTGTCACAACACGTGCCACATCACCCCACAGGCTAGTTGCTGACGTGGCATTGGACTGTTCAATGACGGAAATGCATGTCTACATGGCACTCATCTGTGATGAAACAATTGCGTCACAAGACCTGCCACGTCACCCCCACACCTGGCTACTGACGTGGCATTGGACTGTTCAATGACGAAAATGCATGTCCACGTGGCACTCATCTATGACGAAACAATTGCGTCACAAGACATGCCATGTCACCTCACACCCTTGCTGATTACGTGGCACTGGGGAGTTCCATGACGAAAATGAACGACAATTTGGGTAAATTAATGACGGTTATATTCATCATAGAAGTGGACTCTTCGCTGACGGAAATGTAATTCATCATAGAATAGTTGATTTTTTATGAAGACAATAATCAATTCGTCATTGAAAACTTTCTATGACGCACTTTCTATGACAAGTTGAATTTTGTCATAAAGTCATCATAACAAACTTACAATGACGATTTCGGGACTAATGATGACGATTTTGTACTGTCATTAAACATCACTTTCTACTATTGCTCCCAAAACTTGGAGACGAACTTTGTATCACGATCAGAAATGATCGTCTTAGGCACACCATGCAGTCTCACAATTTCTCGCACATAAACAGGAGCCAACTCACTCGCTAAATTTCTGGTGCGAATAGGAACAAAATGAGCAGACTTGATGAGGCGGTCCACTATTACCCAAATAACATCCTTCCCTCATTGGGTACGAGGTAGGCCAATCACGAAATCCATGGATATGTCATCCCACAGCCACATAGGAACCTTCAGCGGTTGCAACAAACCCGCTGGACATTTATGTTCAGCCTTCACCTTTTGACATATCCCACAAGATGCTACATAAAGAGCAATATCCACCCTCATCCTTTTCCACCAAAAGCTCTTTTTCAGATCCCGATACATTTTAGTCTCACCAGGATGAACAGTATACGGAGTGCGATGAGCCTCTCTCAAGATGTCATCCTTGACTTGAGACTTCTAAGGTACACAAAGGTGGCCCTTAAATCGCAAAGCACCAAGCTCATCCATGCTGAAATCACTAGTTTTGCCCTCAACTAAGCGCTTTCTCACTTGTTGTAGCAGCCGGTCATACTGTTGCGCCTCGCGCACACACTCTGGAATTGCTGACTCTAAAATCATTTGAGTTTTAGCTTGCACGGTGCTGGCAAAGCAATAAGAGACTCCCATGCGCTCAAAATCAGCAATGAGGCAATCAAGAACATGGGGCATTGTCTTGCAACTTAGAGCATCTGCTACTACATTTGCCTTGCCTGGATGGTATTGAATTGTGAGGTCATAGTCTTTTATCAATTCCAGCCATCTTCTTTGCCTCAAATTCAAATCTTTTGTGTGAAGATATACTTGAGGCTCTTGTGATTAGTGAAGATATCACAAGATTCACCATACAAGTAATGCCTCAAAATCTTTAAGGCAAAGACCACAACAGCTAGTTCAAGGTCATGGGTAGGATAGTTTTGTTCATGCCTTTTCAACTGCCTCGACGCATATGCAATAACCTTTCCCTCTTGCATAAGAACACATCCAAGGCCCACACGAGATGCATTAGAATAAATTGTGAAGTGCTTCCTAGGCTCAGGAAGGGTAAGAATAGGAGCAGTCACTAGCTTCTCCTTCAAAGTGTAGAAACTGCACTCACACTCAGCAGTCCACTGAAATTTCGTACCCTTCTGAGTCAACTGTGATAGTGGTTTGGCGATGATGGAAAAATCCCGAACAAAGCGCTGATAGTAACAAGCTAAACACAGAAAACTGCGCACTTCCTTGACATTAGAGGGTCCCTCCCAGTCCACCACTTTAGAGATTTTGCTAGGATCAACAAAAATGCCTTCCGGGTTGATGACATGGCCAAGAAAACTCACTTTTGAAATCCAGAATTCACATTTCTTTAATGTAGCAAAGAACTTGTTCTCCCTCAAGGTGTCAAGTACGAGCCTCAGATGGCGCACATGCTCCTCCGATGACTTGGAATAAATCAGAATATCATCGATGAACACTACCACAAAATCATCAAGATATTTATGCAGCATATTGTCCATTGCCTCCATAAAAACAGCAGGGGCATTAGTTAGTCCAAAAGACATGACCTTAAATTCATAATGCCCATACCTAGAGGAGAAAGCTGTCTTTTCAATATCCCGCTCCCTCACCCGAATTTGATTATACCCAGATTGGAGATCAATTTTAGAGAATACTTTTGCTCTCTTTAGACGGTCAAACATGTCTTCAATGCGAGATAAAGGATACTTGTTCTTAATGGTCACCAAATTAAGAGCACGGTAGTCAATGCACATACGCCAACTACCATATTTCTTAGCTATGAACAACACTGATGCTCCCCAAGGTGACACTACGCCGAATTAACCCCTTGGATGATAAATCATCCAATTGCTTCTTCAACTCATCCTGAAGAGGATGAGCTAAGCGGTAAGGGGCCACAGAAATTGGCCGAGTGCCTGGAATAAGATATATTCGGAATTCCACATTCTGCTGAGGAGGCAATCCCAGATGTTCTTCAGGGAACACATCAGGGTATTCACTCACCACAAGAATCTCCTCAATACAAACAGAAGTACTCGGCTTGCTGACATTGGCAAGGAATGCCCCAGATTTCAACACACGACGACCAAGGAACAAACTGGCAAACACACAGAAGGAATCAATTGGTCCACTACCCTGGAAGGCCAACTCCACTCCTGACGGAGCCTGCAAGGTAACAGTCTTCCAAAAATAGCAAATTTTGGCACTGTACTGATGAAGCTAGTTCATACCCAAAATAACATCAAAAGAGGCCAACTGAATCACCATAAGATTATCAATGAACTCCTCATCATCTAAAGTAATGGAACACCCCGGACAAACCATGGAACTAGAAATGAATCCTCCCAGTGTGCTGACTACCACTGACTTAGCAATAAGCTGCATCTCCAAATTGACTCTTCTAGCAAACAAAATCACACAAAAGAATAGGATGCCCCTGAGTCAAAAAGAACGTAAGCATCATGAGAATCCACCAAAATAGTACCTATCACCTCGTCTGGGTGCCCCGCTGACCTAGAGAATAGTAAAGCATACACTCCGGGTGGTGCCAGGGCCGAAGGAGCACCAACTCTATGCGGTGATGGTACAAACACTGGAGGTGGTGCAGTAAACTATGGGGGGGCGACTGTGGAGGGTGCCAGAAAGATCCCGAGGAAAGCGCCCACCCAGGATGCTGTGGATAGCTAGGTGTAGCTGCCATCAACTAAAAGGATCCCCTAGAAGATGCCGCTAGAGTTAGAGCAGGAGGCACATGCTCCCACTTAAAAATCCTACTGGGGCTGCCCTTGCACACCCTCTCCATGTGACCAGAGTGGTCACAGTGACAACATTCCCCAGACCAGAAACACTTAGAAGCGAGGTGTTCACCACCACTCTTGAAGCACAACATGCCCTGCCCAGGGACAGGACAAACAACAGAAGGTGTCGGGGTAGGCGCTCGCCCAAGTGGAGTACCTGTGTGACCGTCTGGTCGCCAAACTTGGCAGGGAAGAGGAATGGATGGCCCCTATCCTGGCCTTCCTGCAAGACCAAGTGCTCCCCGACGATGATGCTGCAGCCGAGAAGATCGCACGAAGGGCTAAGTGCTATACTCTAGTGGGCGAGGACCTGTACCGCCGGAGTCGGAATGGTCTTCTGCTGAAGTGCATCACTCGGGAAGCGGGGAGTTCTCTACTCTCCGAGATCCACAAGGGCGTGTGCGGGAGCCATCTATCCGGGCGGACGCTCGTCGGCAAAGCGTTTCGTCAAGGATTCTACTGGCCCACAGCCCTCCAGGATGCCTGCGAGCTGGTAAGTCGATGTACTGCCTGTCAATTTCATGCCAAGCGCACGCATCGCCCCACCCAGGCTCTCCAGACGATACCCCTTTCTTGGCCGTTCGCGGTCTGGGGTTTGGATATTCTGGGTCCGTTCCCACGGGCCCCAGGAGGCTTCACCCACCTGTTCGTCACCATCGACAAGTTCACCAAGTGGATTGAAGCCGAAGCAGTACGCGCCATCACGGCCCCTGCTGCTGTCAAGTTTATCCGCGGGATCTTCAACCGCTTCGGGGTCGCTAATCGAATCATCACCGACAATGGCTCACAGTTTACCAGCGCAGGTTTTTTAAGCTTCTGCGAAGAATTCAAACGCACGCCGGTCGCAACAAACTGTATCCTGCTTGGGAGGGGCCCTACAAGGTAATCTCAGTGTCGCGACCAGGCGTCGTTCGGTTGGCGACGAAGGAAGGTCAAGAGCTGGCGAACTCCCAGAACATCGAGCTGCTGCGAAAATTCTATCCCTGAAGATGTAAATACTTGGTGATCGAAGACCAGCCGGTTCAATGGCTGTCGTCACGCAGGGGAGTGTTTGGTTTCAAGGGCATTTTTGCTTTGAACTTTACATTCCTTTCCGGCTCATACCGAGAAGAATTGTATATTGCCGTGGTCGCCTCTGGTTCTGGGCTATATTGGTTGTTCCTTGCTTGACGGATGGTGGCTTCCGGCGCCTAAGACGTACAAGGTCGGGCGACCAGGGGTTGCGCGTGGCCCGGTCTCGTAAGAAGGCCAGCTCCGCCGACACCGCTAAGTCCCCCGCCCCTGGCTCCCCCGTTTCCTTACACGCAGCCCCGCAAAGCGTAATTCCAGATCGCTTAGAACATAAGCCCAATTAGCTTTCGAACCACGGCATACCACACGCGAGGGCTTAGCGTAGAGTTTCCTTTTTGTGGTGAACGATTACTTCGGGTGCCTAAGACGTACAAGGTCGGGCGACCAGGGGTTGCTCACGGCCCGGTCTCGTAAGACGGCCAGCTCCGCCGACACCTATAAGTCCTCCGCCCCTGGTTCCCCCCGTTCCCTTACACGCAGCCCTGCGAAGTCTAAATCCGAAACACAAAAAAGTCTAAGTCCCCCCCAGAAAAAAGTGCATGCGAAGGAAAGAAGTTGCGGCGCCTCCGTGCCTCGAAACTCCAGCTTTTTCGGAGGACATCCCTTAATAGGCGCTATCTAATGAGCGGCATTATTTGCAGCAAGCTATTTCGCTAAGGCAACCAGGTACCCTGGGCATTTTTCGGCGGACACGTTCAACTTCATCGAGCAGTTCGGGAGCTGATCGTCCTTCATCGAAATTAAGGAATAAGCACAAGCAGAGTTGGCAAGCGAGAAGGTAACATGAAATACTTTAATGGTACCCAAAAGTACTAACAAGTTTCATGATTACAAACTACGAAACAAAAGAAGATTAAGCTAGCGGCCTTTGAAAGGCTACTGGTCGTTGGCACCGCCAGCTGCTGCGTCCCCGGCGTTCGCGCCCCTGGCGTCCCCGGTGTCTCCAGCTGCCGGGTCGAGGCCCGCTGGGGGCTGAACCCGCATCAGCCCAGCGAAGAACTCCACAACCTCCTGCACGCGTGAGCGTGCCCCCGCCTCGTCTCCTTCAATGCCCCCCACCGTCGCTAAGGCATTGAAGGAAGCGTTGCGGCTGGCGCAACACGCCAAAGACATAGGAAGTCGCCCGATGGCCACCGCTCGCCGATGGCCGAACGCCAAGAATGGCGGTGGGCGGTTCGAGGGCCTCGCGAAGACGGCCACCACCTCGCAGCTGCATCGCGGCGGTGGACTCCTGCGGAGGCGCAAGCACCACGCCGAGTGGCGCCAAGCTCACCCTCATGCTCCCGAAGGCGTCGCGGAGCGTGGCGGTGATGTTGTGGAGCACCCGTTGGTGCTCCACGGTAGCCTTGTCTCGCATCGCCTTGGCTGCCCGGGCCCGGACGACCGAGGCAGTGTTCTCCCGAGCCAATGTCGCCTCGGTCCTCTCCTTCTCCCGCAAAGCGGCCAACTACTGGGGGTACCACGCTAGTTGGGCCGCGGTTGTGGCGAGAAGGGTGTCGATGCCCGTGTGCACTCGCTGATGGTCCGCGAGCACTCGGGCATGGTCCGGACCCTGGGCTGGAGGAGCGATCGCCGCAGGGGCGGCGGGGGCGTCGCTTGGGCCACTCGCTGAAGATGTCCCAGTCCCGGCAGGTGCAGGAGGCACTACTAGGACTGGATCCGCCTGGACAGCTGCCCTCGTAGGCGACTGGAAGGCGAACTCCGACGCCAGGAGGATGACCGGACGAGGGCGCGCAGGCACCGCGCCGCCCGACTCCGGGAGTACTGGGGCAGTGGTCGTCGGCACCCCGGAGGAGAAGCCTACTCCCCCTAGCGTTCCAGGAGGAGTAGCGGGCATGGCGCTGCTGGAAGTGTCGCCCAAGGTGCGGGACCTCTTCGGATCCGTGGTGGGGGATCGTCAGTGATTGGGCGTTTCCCGGCAACGCGATCGTCAGAGGCCGCAGGATCCCTGATAACCAAAGGACCCCTGGGTGGTACCACCGCAAGACTGGTGAGGTCCATTGGTGGAAACCCCCTAGTAATCTGGTTCCGCTCCACGGGATCCATATCGGCTAAAGGCCAGACCCCGTCGGAGAACACCAGGTCACCAGCAGGGACTAGGAGTAGCTCCTTCACCCATTTCATGAGGAAGGAGTTGGTCAGATTCCCGTCGCCTGACAAGAAAGAAGGGAGAAGTCAGAAGACGAAGGTTGCAGGAAAAAGTTGTATGTGCAAAAAAAGGAGACAAAGACTTACTGCCCGGGTACGTCCTGGTCAGGTCGTCATCGCCCGTGTAGTGCCACGCCGGGCGAACATGGAGGTGCAGGGGGCTGATCCTTCAGGACACGTAGTCCCGAACTACCAAAGACTGGCCAGCCGGCCCCGCAGGTGTTGAATGCGGTTCGCCATGGCCTGGAGCTCGGCTGTCTCTTCGACAGCCGCATTCCAGTCCTCGTTCCCCTCCACCGCGGCGGACGGAACGGCGAGGACGTCTGCGCCACTGTCATCGGCTACGTACAGCCAGTCCTACCTCCATGCCCTCCAGTTCGATTTCTGCTGGAAGGTAATGTAATGGGGGACCATCCCGTCGCGGAGCCGGAAGTGGCAACTCCCGGTGACCTCCCCATCGCTGGTGATGCGGAGGGAGTAGAAGTACCGAAAAAGGGGAAGGCTGGGCTTCACCCCCACAAACATCTCGCACAGGTGTGCGAAGACGGCGAGGATGACAATGGAGTTGGGGGAAAGGTGAAGATGGTGCACTCCGTAGAAATGGAGGACCATGAGGAAGAACTCGGAGAACGGCGGGACTAGGCCCGCCGCAAGCGCCCACCCAAAGAGCACGATCTCCCCGGGCTCGGGCCTGGGAGATCGCGTTCTGCGGCGAAGCCGGAGGGTTCCCTCCGGCGCCATCTGCGATAGGACCCTTGCCCTATCGTCGTTAACTTGAGATTGAGGAAGGATCGCCATTTGCAAGAAGGAAGGAAGAGGAGACTGCGAGTAAGAGCGTCAAGGTTCAAGAGGAAGCGTAGAAGACTCCCGGGGGTGGGGAGGCATATATATATGCTCTCCCCCCCAGCGGTTCACCAAAAGGATTAATCATGAGCGTCGCCTCGGAAACCGCAGAAAAAGTAGCCGAAGCGGAAGAGTCGAGGGCGGTTCGGTACCCTGACACATTTATGGTGCACCCCTCCCGCGACAACCAGGCTTTTACTATAAAAGTAAAAGACTGGCACGTCCCACGAAGGGCCCGGGGGCTACTGTCGGTGTATTCTACATCGGGGTGCCCTCCCCGCCCTAAAAAAAGGTATGAAGGGCCCCACATGGCTGCGTGGCGAGCAGTGTCCTTAAGCCCTCCTCGCGGGGCGAGGAGGCCCACGTGGCTGCGTGGCGAGCAGTGCTCCTAAGCCCTCCTCGCGGGGCGAGGAGGCCCACGTGGCTGCGTGGCGAGCAGTGTCCTTAAGCCCTCCTCGTAGGGCGAGCAGTGTCCCAAAGCCCTCCTCGCGGGGCGAGGAGGCCCACGTGGCTACGTGGCGAGCAGTGTCCCAAAGCCCTCCTCGTGGGGCGAGGAGGCCCACGTAGCAACGTGGCGAGCAGTGTTCAAAAGCCCTCCTCGTGGGGCGAGGAGGCCCGCGTCACAAGACGCAAGGGTGAAGAAGGCTTCGCCCTGAAGCCTCCCATGGGGCATGGTGTCAGGGCATTTAATGCGGGGCATGGCGCTAGGCCCCTTTTCCTGGCATGCCACAACTGGCCTGTCATGGGAAGCGCACAGCCCTGACGGTTCGTGATGTAGCGGCACAAAGAAGGAGGCCCCAAGATGGGATGGCATTAATGGAATGTAATTAATGAGCCGTGTAGCGGCATAGTTTTGTCCCCCTACTTGCCCAGGCCGACTAGGGGTATATAAGGGCGGATGGGTATGTAAGGTGGGGGAGGGTTTTTTCTAGCGGGAACGAAGACCTCAGACAGGACATAGGGCCAATACCCACCTTGGGGGCCCGAACCTGGAAAAATTGAGTGTGTCTACTGTTTATCTTCTCCGGGACGGCGAGGAGAGAGTGATCGGATTACATCTCCGCTAAGCACACCCCCAAACCGAACTAAAACCTCCCTCGCGGGAGGATCCTGTCGTAAAAAACACCGACAGCTACTTCGAGCACGATTTCTGCAGCTGTCTTGTTTGTCACCCGAGACCGGGGCTCAAGACGAGAAAGCAAAGGAAAACAAGGAATGGTCTGACCAAAGCCCAACTGACGGGCATATACTGAAGGATGATAGAATTCGTAAGACGGCTGAAATGTTCGATTCCTGGTATTCATGCCTACATGGATCACGCAAGGAGAAATGAAGAGCTTGTACAAATCCAAGGTGGATTGGGGCATTAAGGAGCTATTGGCATCCAGTTGAAGAAATGAGGGCCATGGGTGATCGGTTATATCAGTATAACTAAAAAAGTCTTGCTGACTGAAAGATGGCCGATCTAGGTTTAGGAAGAAACTAAGGTACTTATGAAAACCAACCGGGGTCATTTTCAGCTCACCAGCAAAACACATGATGAATTTCTCTCCATAGGATCGGCTAGCTCTATAATGGGGTTGGGCGTTTTCGGGATAGTCTTCTCTGGGAAAAGTTGAACCTCCTAAGGGTTCAGAAAGGATGGATCGACTAAACATGCAGTGAAGCCAGATCTGAATAAACCACAAGGGTCCCCCTATATTACCGACCATGAAGTCGGTAAAACCTGAGAAAAGCCGACTACGGATAATATGCATCATTTGATAAACCGTCCCTAGGAATATTTTCCTAAGAGCAAGCTGATGGCCTTCCACCAGTCGTTCGGCTATGAGTTGGAAAGATTGGGTGGGACCAAGAGACGCACCGCAGAATAGGAATCGGTCCAACCATAGGTTAAGGAAAGCAGCATGCTCTTCAGCCGATACTGGGCCGTTCACCCTGTTATTATTTTGGATGTACTTATGCCAGCCCTCCCCCTTGGTTCAGATCAGCTTGTAGTTGGATTTCCCGCTAAAAGCCGATAATTGGTCACCATCCGGCCTAAGGCAGCAAAGCTGGGCTACGTTAAGCAAGGTGGGACCGATTGGGCCAGTTGGGAAAAGAAAGGCGTTAAAGAAATCCGACCGAAAGTAACAGGCCGCGGCTACTAAAGGCTCGTTAGCTTCCGTATCGGTTAGGCTCAGGGGTAGGCATTCGGCTATTCCCATTCGCTCCCACTCTACCCTCTTCTGAGCCGATACTCTAATGAACAAAGAACGCCATCCTTTGAGGGATGTAGGCCAGGCTCTAAAGCTTTTTCCCCATTCTTTGACGTTATATCCAGAAGCCGATAGGGAATCCTAGGGATTTCCTGATTAATCACCGCATTGGCTTCTATGGCGCCTACTGGTCCTAGGAAAAACTGGTCGTTGCTATGAGGGATCGGGATGAATAACTAGGACGGATCCATTTCAGTCGATTGCAGAGGGGTCAAGGCTTGAACGACGAGCAAGCGGAGAAAGCCGATTGCTGGTGATTCGAGAGCTTGAGGGCATGAAAATGACCGTGGAGGGACCCGCATATTTATACCGCGGTGAAAAAGGCCAACAGACGGGAACGGATCTCAGCATTAAAGACGCATCGAGATTTTTACGGCGCCATTAATGGAACAATTATCGAGAAAGATTCTCTCCGTAAGTCAATTGAGATGAAAAGCCAATATGATTTTTGGAAGACAACAAGTTATCTTCCAAAAATGGGGGGCATATGTGTGCACCAAGATTTGGCACGTACGGGAAATATTAGCCCAATGGAAAAACATGATGCAGCTAGGGTTAAAAGATATACCGTAACCAACAAGGGTTCAGTTGCCAAAACGGAAAGAAATCGGATCGAAGCCGATGTGAATTCGGTTACCGTATCCATTCAGGACTCGGATCGGTTGAAGCATATAAAAGGGGTGGACCAGAAGACGAAGGGGGCATCATCAGCAAATCAACCAATACACTTTTATTTGCGCTTTCATGTTTTTTCTAGTTTTCATAGCAATCTTTCCTCTGTAAGCCGTCGAGATCAATAAAGAGTTGCGCATCGCCGAATTGTTGTTCTCATCGACTTGTCTCCAGGTTTGATCTACTTTGCTTGTTGCTCATCGCCTTTCAAAGTCGATCTACCTTTACCCTCGGATTAGCCTTAATCGGCTAGTTCAGTTATTCCCTCATCGGCCCTTAGCCGATCGGCGTTAGGACGATAATTGTTGTTATCGGCTGGTGTTACTCACGATCACATCATGTTGTCAATTATAGGTCAAATTGAATGGCACGCTTTCAAACCCGGCGTTTGTCTTGTGTGTTTGAGGCGAAAAACTCTACTTCACGTTTTTTGCGCAAACAGCATCCTAGAAATCAGGAGGCAAAAGACTCAATAGAGACTCGGGAGGGGAAAGTAGACAGACTAAGGGGGTACACCGAAACCTAAAGGAAGGGGAAAGGACTCGGCACCGACAAAGCCAGACAAAGACTCCTATAATTTTCTAGGGTAGCATGCACTACTTGCAGCACAGAGCAAAGTTTGTTGTTGAAGATCCTCGCGTTACGCTCCTTCCAGAGGTTTGTTCTTTGCTGTAATTATACATACAATCCATGTACAATAAGGTCAAATACATGGATACTAATTACCCGAAAACTATCATCAGCTACTACATTCATCTGGAATCCATATTCTGATCAGTTGTTTGTCCACCAAATCCAACATCTAGCAAAGGGAGAGTTATAAACGATGAGTACAAAGATGTACTCAGCAAGCGATAATAGTAACATAATCATAATGAGTTTTATCCACCGGAGCTCTTACCAACTCCAAATCAAAACGGGTTTTATAAACTAAAACTTCCCAGTTTCAACAAACTAGGTTTTATCAACCGGAACTCTTCAGTTCCATTCCTCAAATCACATCCCAATCAATTTATCTGAAAAGGTTTTTCTGAGTAAAATCTTGGTCATTATTATTTACAAAACTTCTACTAGCACTCGTATCCAAGGTTCCGTAGCCTCCACCCGTGAGACAGGCATGAATTCATGATTTTATATCCTGCGCAGGTTTGTATCACTTTCCCCATAGTGAACTTAACCGAAGTTAAGAACCCAGAACGTTTATCACTATTTTGGTGTTGAATCTCCAACCCTGGTCCCATTTCCAGTTGTACTCTAGTTCGAGACTGGAGTCAGACAACCTACGCTGGTTGACATTTTGTTACCCTGCGCTGGATAACAATATACCATCTCGAGTAGAGTTACACATATACCCTGGAATGGCCAGTTGATCTCCTTGCTCCAGAGATACTCATGGCTTTAAATATAGCGCCATCCAATTGGCTTCCCGCCCTCTGGGCCTACCGGCATGCCCAGAGGATCGCCCCTTAATACATACCCAATGTGGAGGATTCAAACACCATCATAAGACAACATTTCCTGGTTGTTTCCACACACTATGGCTGACACGGATAATACGGTTCTTTACCCGAGTGTAGTTGTTTCAGCCTTATATTATATCCATATGTAGAGGGCCCCGCCGTCAATGCTCAATCATGGCACCCTCCACCCACCATTTATTAACTCACCCCGACTCCCCGTCGGTTGAGTCCAAATCACAATCCGACTGCATTCTCAGTCGATTCCACAATTGATTTCATTTTTGCAATTAGATAGATTTTTCCATGCACCAATGCATTTCAAAAATTCTTTTATAAACTTCCATGAAATTCATTTCATAAATATGAGCAAGGAATGCTTGCCTGGATTTTGGTGGAATATACGTCCTCACACGATTGCAGAAGATATTCTGCCAAATTTAAACTGATTTCTTGAAATTAGAGAATAATATAATTTAGATAACTCATAAGTTTTTATATGATTTGGGTGTCCAACCCCTTTCTTTAAATTTATTGAATTAATGTATGTTTAATGAGTATTTTATCTTGGAGGTTCCTTAGATTAGCATATTTTGATTAGACATATTTTATTATGAGATAATTGACTTATCTCAGTTTAGCTTGGTGTTTATTGGGTTTAAATTATACTTTAGCCTAGGTAGGATTTAACTGTTTCGATCAACATGATAATTGCTACAGTTATTTAATCCTTAATTCCTTTTATCAGATCTAGTTCATTCTCCTTTAATTGATTTCTTTTATTCTCTTAAATACTTAAATTATGACCAATTTGATTTATGATGAATTATTAAGTGAGTCATAGAATCCGTTTCCTAATTTTAATATGAGATAATTGACTTATCTCAGTTTAGCTTGGTGTTTATTGGGTTTAAATTATACTTTAGCCTAGGTAGGATTTAACTGTTTCGATCAACATGATAATTGCTACAGTTATTTAATCCTTAATTCCTTTTATCAGATCTAGTTCATTCTCCTTTAATTGATTTCTTTTATTCTCTTAAATACTTAAATTATGACCAATTTGATTTATGATGAATTATTAAGTGAGTCATAGAATCCGGTTCTTTTCTGGATTATAGTAACACTATATTTGTTCGCTTAGCTTTATTTTCTTGATTAATAAGATTTTAATTACAAGGTTATCTGATCCATTGTGTTATTTGTTTATTATTATTATGCAACTTTTTAATTATTGTAATATGGTTATAATAGGAATGTCTTGATGTTCTTTAGTTTATTAAGTCTTTGACTCGGATAGTATTGCTATAGTTATTTTTATTATTTCCTTTCTGCATATACACTTATCTACTCTTATACAACTTCTAATTATCATAATATGATTATGACATAAGGGTCTTAATGTAATTCTATTTATTAAATCTTTAATTCTGATATTAACATTCTTGATATTAGCATTTCTTCTATTGGTTACTATTATATTTTATTATCTTCTTTTCATTTCTTCCTTTTACCGATCAGATCTTCTCTTCTTTAACTTAATTTAATTTGGTGTACATATGTTGTTTATTTAAATTTTGATCCATATATTGATTTGTCGCCTTTTTGATCTGGCGCATTATAATTCTAAATATTACACTCTGCCGTATTTTAAATTAGAGTATTCTATTCCAGCGTATTGTGGTTTAGCATATTTTAGTTTGATGCATCGGCCTAACGATGATTATCCACTTTTATTTATTATAATAACTACTGATAAGGTTTAGATTTCCCAGAGGTCTTATACTTGGTTTAGGTCTTATTTGATCTCTGCTACATGCAAACTGTATATGAGTGTATGAATTGATTTGCGTAGCAATTAATCTGGTCAACATTTTTCTCTCATTTAAAGTATTATCCCTCCTAATTGATTTCTTATGGGAACTATTAATATTGTTTACTTTGCTTACCCAGATGCAGATTAACAGTCTAATTGGAACTAATTGTTACAACTACTTAATTACCATATTTTAGTGGTAATAAGTTTTTATTTGTTTTAAAGGGCCCAAGAGTTTAATATCTTGCTTTAGGATTCATTATTTTTGTTTCAAGATTTTTAAAGCTTTATATGATTTTATCTGGTTATATTTTATTTTTGATCAGCTAATTGAATTTATAATTTTATTCAATTATCTGAATTGATTTATGAGGTTTCACCTAGGGTAGAATTTATAGATTTGGGTGACATGTCCAATTTCATCATTTTTCTTGTTTTTCTCTTTTCTTTTCTTTTCTTTTCTTTCTATTTCTATTTCTATTTCTATTTTCTATTCTACTTATTTATTTTATTTTCTACTTCTTGCTTATTCTTTCTTCTCCTTATTTATTTTCTTCATTTTTCTCTTCCTTTTCTTTTCTCCTTCTTCCTTATCCCCTTGGCCTGTTGGCCTCTGCTTCTCACGCCTCTTCTCCTTCCTCCGACTCCTCTCCTTCCCCTGGCTCTCACCGTTCTTGCGGTTTGGTTCTCCATCCCCTTCTCCATTTTCTAATTAGGGTTGGTAACCCTAATCTTCTACTCCTCTTCCCTCTCTCTGGAGGCCAACTCCCCCTCCCTTCTCTGTTTCTTGCGCCTGATGATGTGGTTCAGTTTTGGTCTAGGGTCTAGTATCTCTAACTGGATTCCTTCCTTTGGATGTTAACCCCCTTTTCTATTTGTCCTTGCGCCGATTTGTGCCGGCTCGGTTTAATCTAGGGTTTGATGATCCCTTGATTTATTGTCCCCTCTAATGATCGAATCCTTATTGTGATTGGGGATGATTCCATGATTGCTTGATGCTAGGGTTTTCATGATGTTAAAGACTAGTACCAAGGTTATTTTGCCTTTGCCCGAATTGTGATGTGCTTATGATTTGAGATGATATTAGAGTGGGTTGTACTGAGATTGTATGACCCTGATCTGTGATCTTCTCTGAGGTTTAGTTAAGGATTCATTACACTAAGTTTGCTGTGATGTGAATGGATTTAGTATATGATTAACTTTATACTAGGGTACTCGATGATCTCTAAATGCTTAAGTAGAGGATTAATGATTTGCTATTAAACATTATCAGTATCTGGAATACTTAAGAACTAGTACATTGCTAGTTGCCTTTACTGAGTTCTTTGCATAGCAATTGATGGAATGATGCTATGTTACTGGATGCTTTTCTGAATACTTGATTGAAGTATAGTGACACTAGCTTAAAATAAATTGTGGCATGGTAAATGATGATTAATTGATGCTATGCTAGAGGGTTTTGTTGCCTCTTCTTGGTCTGTGATGCATGATCTATTGATGTTATATGCAAGTTGGATGGTATCCTTGTCTGTCCTAATAGTCAGTGCGCCGGGGGAGCATGTTTGGCCGAGGGTGGACATGATGCAACCCTTGCTATGCTTTAATCCTAAATACTGAGACCAAGTTCTCTTCTAGCCTTCTACTGTCTATTCTTTACTTCTACTTCATCCTTACTTCTACTGTCTATTCCATTTTGATTTCTATTCCTTTTTGTTCTTGCTGCCTCTATTATACTACTCTACATGGGAGGGTTGGCTGGGACTTACTTGAATGTAACTGAGGTATGAGTTGAGGAATGAAAGAAGTGGTTGTGCTGCTCAGTTTCGATCTCCTCCCCTTCTGGTTCCTGGTTGCTTCTTGCTCCTAATGGTTGTCCTGGTCCTGGTCTCCTTGCTCCTAATCGACCCCTGCTCCTAGCTGCGCCTTGGTCCTGGCTTCTGAAGCTCTATGGTTTGTCTGCTTTGCTTTGCTCAGTTTGGTCTTGGTGGATTGCTATGGGCTGGTGGTTATCTGGGAGTTTCCTTTTTCTAGCTGAGCTTCGGCTGGGGTTTTACGAGTGGCTTCGATTAGGTTCTGGAGAGGTTGTGCTGTCCCCTTGGCACTATTTCGTGGAGCTGTCCTATGTGCTGTCCCTTAAACACAGTAAATGAACTCTATCCCTTTTCTTTTTATTGTGTTGTCTTCCATTGTTCTGTTGAGGCACATTTGATTTCTCTGGCTTGCTAATTGATACACGCATCTACGGTCTACCCAGGTTTGTATACTGCCGAATGATGCAACTAGTAGTCGCTAGAGGGGCCAGATTAGCCCCTGGATGATCTAGGGTACCTCAATTAGCGATTGTTATGAATAGCACTTGTTGTTCAATATGAGAGCCAATGACTATAATATATAGAGTCCTATTCCTATTCCTTCTCCTCATGTACTCTATATATTATAGTCATTGGCTCTGAACTAAAATAGGAAAAAATCCAAAGTTATAGTCCTGAAGTAGCCGTCGTAGCATGTAACTCTTGAAAAATCGAGCTGACGAAGAACAGCCAACGAAGAATCGAGTCGGTGAAGAAAAGTCGACGAAGAAGCCAAATTGACGAACCGAAGTCGAAGGTAGGGCCGAGTCGACGATGAAAAACCGACGAAGCCGACAAAACGAGCCGAGCCGAGGTAATAAGAGTTGACAGAATGAGCCGAGCCAATAAAAGAGCCGAGCGACGACAAAATCAAGATGCTAAAGATTTGGATGGACGCAACGAAAGACTAAAGAAAATATTAGGAATTACTAGCCGCAGCACTAAAGAGCAGTAGCCTGAAAGTCATTAAGCCAACGAAAGCCAAGATGACAAAGCTATGCTGAAAAGATCCAAAAAGCCAGAGCCGATAAGCATCAAAGATAACCGGATAGCGAGGAACAGAAACAGTCCCCGAAGAGATGCCTGGAGACGATGATATCTTTTTTTTTTTAAAAAAAAACGAAAATTTCTTGGCTCCACTTGAAGGTCACGGACGTGAGAACCGGACTTGAACCAAATGAGCCGGTCGGACTTGAAGCACTTGAAAGTGCTTTACGTGAGCAACTTCAAGTCCGGTTGAAGCACTAATTCAACCCCCGCGACGAGTACCAGCACTGGAGGGTTGGTGGGCGCGAGGCAGACGGTGCCGTTGCAGACGGTGACGCTGAAGCCCTCGTCGGCCTTGCAGAAGATGCAGACGGTGATGCTGAAGCCCTCGTCGGCCTTGCAGAAGATGCGGACGGTGGGCTCGGAGCAGGCGCGAGTGCAGACGAGCTCGACCCCGCCTTGTTGCGCGTGCGGGCGTAGGAGACCGGAGACGTAAGCGTCCGGATCGAAGTCGGAGATGCCTCGATGGGCTCGCCGAAGACAAGCCAGCGAACGTGGGAGCCGGCGCAGAGGAAGGAGCGGCGTTGCCGCGCAGATTGAAGCCGTCGGCCGGAGATGAACCTGACGCGGCGGCCGCGCACGTCGGAGGCGGCCACGCGCAGCAGAGAAGAGGAGACGGCTACGCGCGGCAGCAACGAGCGACGTGGCGACCGGAATAGATCGGAATATAGGAGCAGCGACCGCAAAGACGAAGCGGCGGTTGTGCGTAGACGACGGCGCAAGTGCAACGCCAGGAAAGTGCTGCACGAAAACAGAAGAGCTCGTGCCGCGTGGAGCCCCAGCCCGGCCGCGCAAAACGGCAGCCGTGCAACTTGGAAGTGCAACGCCAGGAAGAGACGCAACGAGAAGAAGCGACGGCGAAGATGAATCGGCGGACGGCACGAGGCCAAGGCCATGACACTATAGTCGATCGGACAGCCGGAGAGCGGCGCGGATCCAAGTGCGTGGCCACCCCCGGGAGTAGAGATTGCTCCTCCCGGGGGCAGCAGCAGCGGAAGAAGATGAGAGGTTAGCCCTAAACCTGGCTCTGATACCATGTTATGAATAGCACTTGTTGTTCAATATGAGAGCCAATGACTATAGTATATAGAGTACATGAGGAGAAGGAATATGAATAGGACTCTATCTATAACCAAGTATGTATGCAAGGAATAGGACTCTATATATTATAGTCATTGGCTCTCATATTGAACAACAAGTGCTATTCATAACATGGTATCAGAGCCAGGTTTAGGGCTAGCCTCTCATCTTCTTCCGCTGCTACTGCCCCCGGGAGGAGCAATCTCCACTCCCGAGGGTGGCCATGCACTTGGATCCGCGCCGCTCTCCGGCTATCCGATCGACTACGGTGTCATGGCCTTCGCCTCGTGCCGTCCGTCGATTCATCTTCAGCTCCAGCCGCCCCACCGCGCAGCTGGCGCTCATATTCAATACAAGTCATATTCATAACAGCGATAACTAATTAAAGACTGACGGCAGTTCTATCTCAGATTTTATATTTCAATTTAATTACTTATTTCTATTCTAATGCATGGTTGTTTTCTTACAATGCAGGTTATGCAGATGAAGACGAAGATCATTAGTTTAGGATTTTTATCTTTTGAAATTTTGTACAATTAATCTGTAATTATCTGATTGAATTTTGTAATTGAGACTTTTACTATTTCATAATTCCATAATTGTATATGGATTGTCAATTCATATTGTAATGTTTCATATGAGTTAATAAAGTTTATTAACTGTTTTTGTTTAATTTTCCTCCTAATTCATCGTTAACTGTTAATTGATTGTGTGGGGTCTTGTAATGGATGTTTTGGTGAGTGTCTGCACTTTCAATTCTACAAATGAAGTCTAGAGACTTAGTTTGGTTTGCCAATCTAGTTTGAATTGGCTGTCTTGAGTAATTACATGTCAAATATGTGAAGTATTAAAGCATATCTTACGACACTCTCTTCTTTGTATTATAGGTTTCTAACACCAATGACATGGTGAATCATTCCCCCTCTCTTTCTTGACTTCCCTCCTATCTTCGTTCCATCCTCGATAAGTCAGCTACGTTTTCCAGAACAAACCATAATTTACTAACCCAGCCAAATAGTCTGCCATACTTGCAGGCCACTGCATCCACCAAATGAGACACCAAGACCAATCTTTTTCAGTGATAACGTGCAAATGGTAGGCTGCCTCAGATAATAACCAGAGCCACGATACCAATCTTATCCTCGGTTGCAACCATCCCCAGATGTTAGCATCTTGGTAGGACTCGAGTCTGCTCATTGGCTGCAAGCCTACAAGCTGGCAAGGATGCAACTGGTCCGGTTGACAACCTTACAGCAGCTAAGAGCTGGGCAGGAAAACCACTACTAACACCTTCCTCACATAGCCCCTTTTATGCATGGTTGTATAAGATTGCTGCTATTAGTTGTTAGGTTCAATAGCTCCCTGTGAATGCTCTCTTGTGTGCAAGAAAGAGAAGCTTGAACCTGGAGATCCATGGTTATGCTACTTCCCTTCAGGTGGATGCATTGCTCTGAAGGATGAGCTCTTCATCGGTGCGATGAGTCGGTGCGGTTTACAGGGATCCGGCTCCGGTGTGTCCACAGGACCAGCGAGCTGGAGCTTTGTAAACCGCACGACTCCTCGTGCCGGCAGAAGAACTCGGCGGACATGTCCAGGTTTCTTCGCATCCAACTTCAGCGACAGGTCATGGCTGTTTCATGAGAAGTATGATAGCCATGCCCCTGTTCTTAGTGGTAAAATGGACAAATGGTGTCATTTTTGGAGCTAATATGGAAACTGTACTAGTCACTTTTCTGAAACTTATCTGTTGCATTCGTGACTAGCTCGAACATGTTGACCAGAATAGGCACAGAGATTTGTGTTTTGGTTTGTGCCTGTGTTCATGTAGCACATTTTCCTGATATGCTTTCTGAATTTATGTTTGAGCACACGCATTTTTCACACACTGTTGTTCTTAGTCTAAGGAATTTGCTATGACTAACACAGAAAAAATCAACCTTTTTGCTCAAACTAGTAGGATGCCTGTGCGTTGCAACGGAGCTTAAATATTCAATAACACAAGTGCTAGATTATGTCAATATTAAACCATATTATGTTAAGACCAAATGGTATACCATTGGAATTTGAAAGCATAAAATATTGCTCCTAATATTTGTTTATCAACCTACCATTACCGGTCTTCACTTTATCCTATCAAAAGAAGAAAAAAGATATCTGCATTCTTACTAAATCTTTTTCTTTGTATCATCTGCACCATAGATAGTTCACATCCAAAAATTTATCAGCTTACAGAGAGATCTTCGATTGATAATTTTGTTCAACTTAATGCAAAGATCACTCACTGAATCCAGAGACTTAACACGGCAGCAACACAATCACATGAGCCATTTTCCTGACAAAAATAATATATAATAATTCAAAATAATATTGATGATAGTTAATCTGAACGCTTGAGAACCACAGGGCAAAAGCTACGCTGGCATTGTTTGCGTTTCCTCCTAGTGCTTAGCCACGACAAGGAAAATTCAGCAGTCAGCACAGAGGGCTCACAGGAAATTACCAAAATAACTTATCTAACAATATACTGAAGAAAACATTGAAATTGATAAAGCAGGAAATTTATAGCATATGGTCTATCCTTCTCATATTGTCACAAATACTACTTTCACCCAGTAATACTGGTTACATTTGTGCTGAATTAGCTGCTTGAGTTGCTAGCTTGTTTGCTTTTAATGGCTCAGTTGTGACAGCATTAGTAGTATCACCACTGCTAGTTGATTGTATTTGAAAGTTTTTCTATGTGAAATAATTTATAATGTCCTTGTAGAACATCTACGCAGCAAATTTGCAAAGTAACTGCATTCTTCAATAGTAGATACAGTGAGTGGATGGAAGCAGGAATATCACTTGGTAGAAAGAACTAAGTCTCCCTATTTATTGTTATTGTCTTGTAATTCTTAGGAGTTACAGCAACATGATATTCTGAACGGCTTTGCCATTTAGGATTATCCTCAGTATAGCATATGTGGCAAACTAAAAGACTTTTTTTTTAATGCTGGCAACTTGTCTAATTATTATCCTAAGTAGCATATGTGGCAAACTAAAACAAAGAGCTTTGATTTGGCAATGGTCATAAAGAACAAAAGAAATAAATCTAGCTGCATTGGCTTACATTTTTGGATGACAAACTATGGCCGGAGTGGGCTCATCTACATGATCTATAGTGGAGTTACCATGTTAAGCAGTATCTCTGGCACCACCGTACTCAGGAGCTACCGTTGATCCCACTGTGACCTAAAATTTCACAAGTTACGAAGACAGCATAAGTGAGAACATGGCATTGAAGAGATTGCCAGATGGAGTCTAGTATGATAACCATATTAGATGATGCATTTGGAGGGGATGTGCCAATAACCTGTGCTTGAAGAGACTGCAATTTTATTTACAAATTAAGCTACATTAGCTAGTGGAAATTATAAAAGATGCTAAATGATCTTGCTAAGTTGAACCAGATTTTGTTAGTTCTGTGCAACATAGAACATTTTTAAATGAGCCTTGCTATGGCACTGTTCTGTTATGATATGATATGGAACAGCCAGTGGAAATTTCATTTGTAAACATCCAAATTACCTGAACATTTCATCTAGCCTCTTCTTTCTTTTATTAGTTTAGATATTGGTCCAAGTGTTTTGAAAACATAACATATATCTCTTAGAAGCAAACTCACATAAGTTAAAATTGGGACCATCAAAGCATCCGCTGAACAACCACACTCCATCCTGACAATTCATTTTGAATGCAATGAAGTTACGATACATTCTTTGTAGCAAATCAAGCACAAAAATTTCAGATATGCAGATCCAACAGACAAAGCAAATATATCTTTTTTATGGGGTGCTAAAAATACTTTCCATTGAAGAATTCATTCAGAGTATACAATAACTTATCACACACACGAGGAAAAAAGAGAGAGACCAAAGTAAGTCAATAGATGATGAGTGTTAAGGATATATTATCTCTTATAGTTATAGATAAGTCTCTGTTATAGATAGAGTCCTATTCCTATTCCTTTCCCTCATGTACTCTATATATTGTGGCCTTTGGCCCTCATATTCAATACAAGTCATATTCATAACATGGTATCAGAGCACTAGGTTTTTCTCCTAGCTTTATCCTTTCGCTGTTTTAGATCTAATCTGCTGCCCCGGGAGGAGGAGACTCCCGGGGCGGCTCGTTGGCTTGCGGCCGGCGGCAGGACTACCCCGGCCGGCTCACCCTGTTCGTCTTCATGGTGTTGCCACAGAGGTTGCTCCAATCTACAGCACCACCATGACGTTGCCAGCCTTGACCACGTCCATCGCTCTCTGGCGACCACGTCCATCGCTGCCTCGGCTGGCCCGTGCGGCGCCCCTCCGCGGACTCGCCTCTCGCCCACCATGGTGCTCGTCATGTCACTCTGCTTCATCGGATTGGTCACCGCCCTCCACGTCTTCGGGACTGTGAGGAGGAGCAAGCCATGGCTGCCTTCGCATCTGGATTTTTTTTGTGCGTATGGAAACGTATGGATCGCCGCCGCCCGAGATCTTCACGTCGGGCTCCACCAGATCTATCACGACGCTCGATCGGATTTGTCACCGCCCTCCGGCTGCCTCTCCCAGCCATGGCTCCCGTCCGCTATCTTGGCTTCAGTTCTTTTCAGTTGGCTCCGACCCTTTGTCTCACTTCGGCTTCGGCTCTATCTCATTACTCCGGCTCTATCTCATTAAGTCGGCTCTGGCTCTTCGGCTTATTTAGTTGGCTTATGTTTTCTTTAGTCTTCCGTTGCGTCCATCCTAGTCTTTAGCCTTTTGATCTTGTCGTCGTTCGGCTCTTTTATCGGCTCGGCTCATTACATCAACTCTTATACCTCGGCTCGGCTTATTTTTATCGACCTCGTCGGTTCTTCTTAAATCGACTCATCCCGTCGGCTCTTCTTCGTCGACTCGCCATACATTCGACTTTTCTTTGTCGATTTGGCTTCTTCGTCGATTTTTCTCCATCGACCGGCTCTTCTTAAATCGACTACGCCATACATTCGACTTTTCTTCGTCGATTTGGCTTCTTCGTCGACTTTTCTTCACCGACTCGGTTCTTCGTTGGCTATCTTCGTCAGCTCGATTCTTCAGGAGTTACATGCTACGACGGCTACTTCAAGACTATGACTTTGGATTTTCCCTTTTTAGTTCATCTCTTCCAAATGCAATGCTATTGCATACGCCTTGCATTTGTGGGGGGTGTTAAGGATATATTATCTCTTATAGTTATAGATAAGTCTCTGTTATAGATAGAGTCCTATTCCTATTCCTTTCCCTCATGTACTCTATATATTGTGGCCTTTGGCCATCATATTCAATACAAGTCATATTCATAACAATGAGAAAGGCCTATGCATGTGCAATACATCTATGTGGGTGTAATAGTCTGCTAACTCATTGCTATTTCCCTTTGGATAAAACATCTTTTCTCGATAGTGATAACATGCATTAACATCTAACATGCTATTAATATAAATTCATCTAACAGTGAGCACAGACATTAACATCTAACATGGTATCAATATCCCCTGGAAAATCTAAATAGAAATTCATATGAGATTGAAAAGTATAGCTAGACCTCAGCAACAGCAGTAAGTGACAGGAGACTCAGCAAAGATTTGCAGCGGCAGATGGAGTCCAGTGGTTGATCGCACCAGCTGCAGAGGCAAGCACCGTCCGACGGCCATCCTTCTGCCCAAAGTGCATAAGGAAAAGGCATTGCAGTACTTCATACCACCTGAATGCAAAAACAGAAAAGTCTATAAATTGATGCGACTTCTAGTGAAAAAGGGGGAACTCTACCTTTGCTTATGCAAAAAGCAGTACAAACATTGCGCATATTCTCAACTTAGACCATGTTGATGAGGCTTTTGGGCTGCTCCATGTTGGAGACAAGGTGTGTACAACCCCAGTCATGCTTGACGTTACCAACCATTTCATCCTCACGTAATGTTTGGTTGGAGAGTGAGGTGGAATGGAATGGTTTCATCCTAGATTTTAGGATGGAATGGCTCCATCCCAGATTTCAGGAATGGGCTGCGTTCCAGAAAATTTATAGAACCTGACCGTCCCGAATCTAGAGAGAATATTCTCTTTTCTGGAACTAAATCATCCTCAGCTCTCCAACCAAACACTAGACTTGGTGGGATGGGATGGTTCCATTCCACTCCATCCCACTAACCAAACACACAAAAAAATGGCCATATCAGCTCAATCAGGAAAAAAAAACTTATCCAAGATTTGGACCATTTGTCGGGGGCTTCTCTATGTTTGTATAGCCACACAACCACCCTGCCGTCCACCATCTGCGTTCCAGAAAATTTGTAGTACCTGGCCGTCCCGAATCTAGAGAGAATATTCTCTTTTCTGGAACTAAATCATCCTCAGCTCTCCAACCAAACACTAGACTTGGTGGGATGGGATGGTTCCTGTTAGAGATAGAGTCATTTTCCTTGTATGTTAGGGATAGAGTCCTATTCCTATTCCTATTCCTTGCCCTCTTGTACATGTATATATAGGCCTCTTTGGCGCCGCGATGAATCTGAAGTCTTATTCATAACATGGTATCAGAGTAAATCTAGGGTTAGACACGTTGCACTTACGTCTCTGCCTTTTTCTGGCGATTCTTCTCGTCGCCTCTACCTGCGGCCTCCTCTGTCGACGCCGGCGTGGCCGCGTGACACCGCCCCTGCGCTTCCCGTCCCCGCGCCCTCACCGCTGTCGCCGATCGCTTCGTCACTGCCGCCCAGGCCCCTGCCGGCAACTTCGCCCGTCCGGCTCCCCTGCATCGCTGCCGCTCGTCCGGCTCTGCTGCGCCGCTGCCGCCGGAGTCCGGCTCTGCTGCGCCGCTGCCGCCGGAGTCCGGCTCTGCTGCGCCGCTGCCGCCGGAGTCCGGCTCCTCTCCCTGCCGTTCTGCCACCCGTTCGGCTCCGGCTCCCCTGCGCCGCTGCCGCCCGTCCGGCTCCCCGCCGGAGTCCGCCCGTCTGGCTTCCCGCCGGAGTCTGACTCGCCGCTGCCGCCCGTCCGGCTCCCCGCCGGAGTCCGGTCTCCGCTGCCTGCCGAGGGTGGTTTCGGCAACAGCAAGGAGCTGCGTCGAGCTGGCCCAGATCTGACCGGGCTCGGGCGACTGGTTCTCTCCGGTCTCCTTTTCCAGTTCAAGTCCGTGCGGCAAGGAAGCTCTCCTCGTGCTGCCTATGGAGACTTGGAGCTCTAGCCTCTAACACGTGAAGAGACTTGGAGACACATCCAACACGTGAAGAGACTTGGAGTTCTAACCAAGTCACGTCCGTGACTTGCTTTTTTTTCCCATTGTCTTCTATTCAAATCCGTTGTTTCAAGTCCAGCGACTAGGGTTCCCCAAGTCCGTGACTGTTCCAACGTGAAAGGGTAAAAAAAAAAAAAAAGATGTCTTCGTCTTCAGGCTTCTCTTCGGGGACTGTTTCTGTTCCTCGTTGTCCGGTCATTTTTTATGGTCTCAATTATCGAGACTGGGTTCTTCATATGCGCCTTCACATGCGTGGTCAGCGCCTATGGGATTTTCTTACCGGCGAGCTATCCTGTCCGCCGCGTCCTACTCCCCCTGCCACACCTGTTATTCCTAAGGAGGCCGATGATGCTACTCGCCAGAAGATCACCGATAACTATACTGATGATGTGGAGACCTTTCAGAATCAGTTTGCTGCCCACAAGACATGGATTGACGAAGATGCTCGTGCCTCTGCTATTCTCGTCGCTAGCATGGAGGTGCATCTTACTGGTGACATTGTTGCCTTGTCTTGGCCTGATTGATGTGGCGACATCTTCGCGATCGCTATGAGCGGTGAAGACTCTGTACCTTCTTTGTTGTCGCGGCGAGGCGATCGCTTGGCGAGGTGATTTTCTTGTGGATGAGCTCTATGCGCGCATTGTCCTCGGTGTGGCGTCGACTTGATTCCTTGGGGCCAGGAGGTTTGCCGCACTTTGTCGGTGTTGCCGGATCGGCATTCTCATTTGGAGCTTGCGCATCTACGACTTCACGACACGTCTTGGTGAGTTCAAGCGGTCGTGCCCGATTGCTTGCTCGTCATCCCCGTGTCACTCTGTTGGAGGCCCTTGCAGCCTATTAAATGCTGAGAGACTCGTCTTCGTGGCGCGGGCCTGCTTGTGTCTCCCTCCGTTTTGGCAGCACCGCGCTCTACTCCTCCGACAGTGCCGCCTACTTCAGTTCCAGCCACAAAGGAGGGAGGTCTTCATTGCACCTACTGCAATAAGAACGGACATGTGGAGCAGTTCTGCAACAGAAAGAAGAAGGATCATGCTCGTCGAGGAGGACACCCTTCTAAGGGCCCTGGTCTCTTAGGTGCCCCTCCTCAGCAGACTTCAGTTGGTTCTGACTCTACTCAGGAGATCCTTATGCTCCTTCGTCGCATGGCTGCCACTACACCGACAGGTTCCGCTGGTTCTGCTACTCAGTCTTCTAGTGAGAAACCACCACCCTCATTAGGTATCACACCATGGATCCTTGACTCTGGAGCTTCTTTTCATATGACATCTGATCCTTCGAGTCTTCATTCCATCAGTCCTCTTGTTGTTCCTATCACTGTGCATACCGCAGATAGTACTTCCCTTCCTGTTGCAGGACGAGGAAATCTTTTGTCATCCTCTTTTCATGTTCCTGCTGTTTCTTATGTTCCCAAACTGACCATGCAGCTCATATCCACTGGCCAGCTTACTGATCACGGTTGTCGCGTTATTCTTGATTCTGACTCTTGTTGTGTTCAGGATCTCCGCAGAGGCCCTAGTTGGGGCGGCCCTCGCCAGTGACTCTCAGCGTCTTTGGGAGCTTGACTGGCTTCATCTACCTTCCGCTGCCTCTGCCAGTCTCTCCATTTCCTCCACCGCGTCAGCATCTGTTGCTTCTTCTACCGGGACTTTCGCTCAGTGGCATCACCGTTTGGGTCATCTTTGTGGCTCGCGTCTGTCTTCTTTAGTTCGTCGTGGTCTTTTAGGCTCTGTGTCTGGTGATGCCTCTTTACAATGTACGGGTTGTGTAGGATCGAAGTATACGAATATAGCAATCAGAGGGGGGGTGAATGATTGTGCGGAAGCTAAAACCAAATTCTTGATCTACTAAAAGTTCACCCCAAAATAGAACCAAATAATTGCCACGTATTCGACAAAAACAGAATGACAGAGGTTTAGTAAAACGAGAATTCCCGGAGATCCAACCGTTAGATTGATTTGAAATTTGGACACGAGAAACTACATTCCAATACGAATCGAACCCAAAAAGAATCAGCTCGATCGGACTTACAGATCAAAAGTTATGAGCTTCGCAAGCTTGCTGATCCAGAACTTGACGAGAATCAATCTAATCAAAACTTCAAGATTAAACAAGATCTTCAAAAGATTAATCAACTAGACTTTGAGAAACTCTAAATCAATACCCTAGAACGGTTTTTGATGGATCAAATTAAGATGAAACTCAACGATCAAAAACCAATCTAGAATTAGAACAAGCATGCAAACAAGAACCAAAACAGAAAATACTGTAGCGACGTGGTTATTGTAGCACGCAAAAATCTTAGAAGAATTGATCTTTATTTCTTGTCTAAAATACTCTCATCAAAAGAGTACAAACCCTAAAACCAAGCTTAAGGCTTGATGCGCTCAGCTCTACTTGGTGCCTTTCAACAGGAGACCCCCCACCTATTTAAAGCACCAACCCACAAGGAGTTCTGAATACGATTCCTATTCCCTAGAAGGAATCCGTATCCAACACAACTCTACTTGGCCCAACCTGGCCGAGTACAACTCTTGCACGCGTATGGCAACCCTACCATACTCACGTGACTAACACTTTGCACGCGTATGGCCACCTGCCATACTCACGTGACTAACACTTTGCACGCGAATGACCTCCTGCCATTCTCACGTGACTAACCATTCTTCATGTGCACCATTCTCTTAGCCCGAACGTCCCGCATGACATCCTTGACCACCAAGACCTCGGTTCCTCCCGAACCTAGTCCGAACCTCGGTTCCTCCATGAACCTAGTTAGGTCCGTCATCGACCACGTTCGTCTTGAGCAATACTGCGCACATGATCAAACCACAAACAATTCCGAGCACAAGTCCACGACTTGACTCACATCAATCCATGCAAATACTCACATGAGCATTGCATAAAGTCCACTTCAAAAGAAGCATCATGAAATCATCACAAATTTCATAATCTCAAATTCAAATTATTTCAATTCTGCTCAAAACCCTATTTCAGAAAAAACGCATTCACGACGGACAAGGAAATCTGGTCCGGCGGACCCGTGAAAAATCCCTCAAAAATCCATTCACAACGGACCGACAAAATCGGGCCGGTGTACCAGGGAAAGTTTCGGTTCCAAGTCGACAGCATTCTGGCGCAAACCCGTTCACGACGGACAAACAACATCGGTCCGTCGTACATGCGAAAATCAAACCTCAAAGCCATTCACGATCGACCAAAGAAGTTTGTCCGCCGTACATGCAAAACTTCTTGGTTTCTTGGAAGATTGAGTTCGACTCTTGAGCTCAAAAGCTGCCGGGACCCGAATTTGCAAATCCGACCCTCTGTGTATTCAAGACTAGTCCAGAACGCGCTTAGTGCACCACGATCTTTAACATCGGTAAATATCACAATCATACCAATCGATATTATCAAAGTACTTTATTTAAATAACCAAAGGGTTACTTGACCTTATGGCCAAGGTACAAATATATGCCTTGCAAGGCGAAACTTATTCAGAGAAAAATAATAGCGGCGGAAAATCAAATAAACTTAGTGGCGCCATCCAAGATACCACGAGCAACTGATCGGGCTCGCATCCCTAAGTAGACGGGTCCTCTTGGAAATCCTCCTCCGAAAAGTGGCGTAGTCTCCTCTTCAAGCGGTGTTGTGTTGAGGCAAGGGTGAGTACTTGGTACTCGGCAAGTCATGCACAGAATGCAGGCTAATATACTATATGCATGGCTTGGTACAAAGGAATAGCTCAAGGTATATTTGCGATGTGACATTTGACAAGTAATAAAAGTAGATTCGAAAGCAGTAGAAATAAGTAAAGCATAAATAACTTTTCAAGAAGTTTAACAAACATTTTTCCCAATCCTAAACCCCCTTTCCATCATCTTCATTATTAAACCAACCCAACTTTTCAAACCAACTTTATTTTTTAGAAAATCTAACCCTTATTTGTAATTCCAGAGCATTGTCGATCACAGTGGACTCGGCTATTTAAATAGATTCTAAACTCTGCAGAGGTTATGCACTTTACCCACAAGATACAGTCAAACACCACAAAGGCGAGTTCAGTAACAAAGCCTTTCTAAGCCTCAAACAACACAGGTGGTCCTCTCCTGTTCGTGCTCTACACCATCCCTTCCCTTAGCCAAGGCGAAGTATGGGACCAACACACCGTTAGATGGGTATCTGGCCACGACCACGATACGCTCCCCGTACAATCACACAAGCGGTGTAATCGACACCTGAGGCTCCACAAGTGAGTCCTTAGCGACTTAGTCAACTAGGGCCGTCCCATTCCAGCCATGTGGTTGCAAGTATGACCCAGTTCAAAGGCTTGCAAGGTTAAGTCCTTAGAGTGACCAGGGCAAGACTACCCAAGAACCAAATCAACACTCCCAATGCCACAATGGCCCACCTGATTACTCTTGCCACATGCCCCGATCGAAAATCATTTATCAAACCCAGGTTGATTACCATGCACCACGTGCCATCAACATCACATGATACTTTTCCAAAACAGGTTCAATATATCATTAAGTCAATATTAACATTTGATTGTCCAAAATCATGTTATGAGCACGTAAGCGTGTCTAAGCGTTATACTACAACGATCTAAACCCATGTTGGCAATTTAATAATGTCCAACTAGTAATCCACAACTAGGGTGACAAGGGATCATGGCACATACTTAGATAATCAAGGTGTCATACAAAGAAATTGGTATTTATCTAACCCCATGTTTAAACAAAGTATCTTTCTAATTGATCTAGAATGCAATAGTTTAAATCAAAATAGATTTCTAAATAGGATCAACATGGACAAAGCACAACTTGCCTTCAAAAAGTACTTGCTCTTGGTCTTGAGTTGGATCTTGAATCAACACTTCTCCTTGAATCCCTCAGACTTCAACGTCTACTCGTAAAGCGTGCAAATAGCAAATACCCAAATAAACAATAGGCAAAAACATCCCAAAACTCCAAATAAAATCCATAAACAGAGAGAACATAATTTTCTGGATTTTTAGAAACTGGAATCGTCAAATTTGGAGTTAAGACGCAAAAGTTATGATTTATTAAAGTTTAAATAATCAATTAAATAATATTACAGAGAAAAACTTTAGTCTAAAAATTAAATAAAATTCATATTTAGGTAGATCTCAATTTTATACAAATTTAGAAATTTGAATCACTCAAATCGGAGTTGAAACGCAAAAGTTATAAGCGTTTGAAGTTTGAATCTAAATTTGAAATCATTATTCGAATTAATAAATCATTTTCTTTTTTCGGAAATTAATTATTGCGTCAGCATGGACACGTGGCAACCTCTGATTGGTCGGTGGCGTCGGTGATCCATGGGCGTGGTCCACGCCGGCTCGGGTCCACCGTGGACTCGGTCCCACGACTCCACGTGAGGCGACATGTGGGCCCGCTCGGGTAGCGTCATCGGCGTCGTGAGGCTCGGCCACGGTCTGACATGTAGGACCTTTGTGGCGTCATGGGTGGCGTCGGCGCTCGGCTGGGACGGCCGTGACATCTGAGCCCCTCGACACGCGGGCCCGCGTGTCGGCGTCCTGCCTGCCAGCGTGCGTGGGCAACCAGGACGCGTCGGTCCAACTTCCCGACACGCGTGGCGCAATCACGGCCGTTGGTTTGAAAATCAGCGGCGCGGATTAGATCCGGTGTTGACGCCGCGTTTGGGTTAACGCATTGATTTGGACCGTTGGATCTAGATCCGATGGTCGAGATTAGATCTGGAAATCGTAACGCAATCTCACCGTGCGATGACGTGGCGTGATCTCGAGCGTTGGATCTTGATCGGACGGCTGAGAGAGCTCGCGGTCCGGCGATGGCTTGCGGCGGCGCTGGCTCACCGGCGCGGAGGACGACGACCTTGCCGACGGCGTTTCTGGCGCGCTCCGGCGAAGTGAGAGATCCCCTCGGGTGCGTCTCGTCGCGGTGAGTCCGGATCTGGGGTCAACGGCGGCAGAGGACGACGGACGGCGATGGAACGCAGCGAAAACCGCGGCGGAGCGTTACGGCAACTCCGGCGAGCGATTGCGGCTGAGCAGCGGCGCTCCGGCGACGTTGTCTAGGTCTGGTCTTGTGCGCTGAAGTCTAGGTCACGGCCGTGGTGGCGGCGCATTAAATAGCGACCTCGGCGTCAGTAAACGCCGCGGAGACCGAGGTCGACACATGATTCGACGGCCGAGTCCGGCGGCCGCAGACGAGAGGGTGATCGTGGCACACGCACCGCTGGATCTCGATCCAACGGTCGCGAGTTTGGGTCCGGTCGGACTCGGCGGTGGCCGCGCTTCGGTCGGGCTCGGGCTCGGTGGCGTGGCTCAATCGTGGCCGTTGGATCAAGATCCAACGGCCACGCTGATTAAGGCTTTCGGCCAGAGTGGGTTCGGTCGAGTCACGTGGCTCGGTCGGACTCGAACTCGAGTCGACTTCGGGCTCGATCGGATGAACAAGAATCGACTTCGGTTTGGATTTCCAATGATTTAATATTTAAAATAATTCCCAAGAATTCATTTAATTCATTAAAAATAGCAAATGACTGAAAAATTCGGAAAAATTCTGGAAAATACTTTGGATCATTTTGGACTCAAATAAAATATTTCCAACAAAATTTTATTTGCAAAATTAATTTCTTCAATTATTTCAAAATGGAATAAATTCAAATAAATTCCAAATAAATCCAAATAAATTCCAGAAAATTCCAAAAATTCACCAAAGTGCCAAACCACACATGAATTCAAGAAAAGCAAAATTTTGGGGTGTTACAAAAACACGTTCACGACAGACCCAAAAACTTTGTCCGTCGTACATGCACAACTTACTGGTTTTTGAGGAAAATTGAGTTTGGCTCAATGAGTTCAAAAGCATGTCCACGACAGACCAACAAAGTTTGTCCGTCGTAGATAGGAAACTTACTGTTTCTTGAGATCTTGGTCCGCAAGCAAAGCGAAACTTACTGCTTCTTGTCAAATTGACAAAACACATGAACAAACATATTTGCAAATTCAATTCTAAGCCAATTTTTCAGCACATGATTTCACAATCTCCCCCTTGATGAAAACATTGGCAACAGCACTAAGAATTGAACATTTGGCATTCACTTTACAAAAGATTTTGAAATCCAAAGGATCAAGGACCAAAAAGAAAACACAGAATTCCCCCTTTGACCAAAATGCAAAACAAAATCTCCAAACTTCTCCAAAAAATCTCAAAAATCCAAAAACAATTCCCCCTTTTTCTTCTCCCCCTTTTTCCTTAAACTCTTCAATGATTTCCAAATTTCTCCCCCTTTGACAATGGATTCATCAAGAGTAAAAGAGAGAACAGGTTCAAAAATTTTCCTGTAGCAAAGATTTCACAAGGAGAAACAAGGGAGTGCCAAGATAGGAAAAGATGAGCTCATTCGATCATATAACCTTATATATCACATAATATGCAAAATACATGATCTTGATGTGATTTTAACAAGTTAGGGAATGACATGCATCTCAACCTCAATTCAGTCAACTATAGCCAAGTACTAAGCAAAACCTTTAGTAGAAAAAGCAATGCTTTAAAAATTGAAGCAACTAACAACTTAGGGCGAGCAAGTAGTTTCAACTCCAATCTAGTAGACCAATTTAATCTTTAAACAATAAGTTGCATGTGGCATGCTTGAAGCATACTTCTTTTATTTTCTAAGAGTGGCATGCTTGAAGCATACATCTTATCTTTGAGGGAATGGCATGCTTGAAGCATACATCTTATGTTTTTAGGGAAAGCAAGCCTGAAGCACATAACTTGAAGTTTTTGCTTTTAACAGCCCCCTTTTTTATATTGATTCCCTTTTCTTTTTCCTTTTTCTTTGATTGTAAACATGCAAAAGTGATTAAAGGTCTTATGAAAGAGTAAAGTTGAAAACACACTTGCTCCATAGCCCAAATTTGTCAAGAAAATTCAATAACAAGCCTAGAAGAGTAAGATATCACAGAGTATTTAGCTATAGGCAATCGGATCGTGAATTCCGCAATGTCATTCTTAGTTCAAGTGAGACAATTTAGATTATCATATATTAGCTCAATTATATAGTATATAAAGAAATATGATAAAGTGAGCTCATCAAGTGAAAGAACTTGGCAAGGAAACTCCCCCTCAAAACAATCCCATTGGATGAACAATTCCAAGTTCTCCCCGAATAAAAGGCAAAACGAGAAGAAGACAAAGGTTTTGTGAAAATGTCTGCCAATTGATGTTCAATATCCACATGATGAAGCACAATGTTGCCTTTTTCAACATGATCTCTAAGAAAATGAAATCTGATGTCAATATGTTTTGTTCTTGAATGTTGCACAGGGTTCTTAGCAATGCAAATTGCACTAGTGTTATCACACGTAAGAGGAACACTATCCAAAATAACCCCATAATCTTTAAGTGTAGCTACTATCCAAAGAATTTGAGAACAACAACTAGCAGCAGCCACATATTCAGATTCAAGTAGCTTGATTGTGCAAATGTAAGATTGCTTTCTAGATGACCATGCAATGAGAGAATTTCCCAAGAAGTGATATGAACCGGAAGTGCTTTTCCTATCAATTCTACATCCTCCAAAATCAGCATCGAGAAAAAGATCTCAAACTAATGCATGAGGAAGCGTAAAGCCAAATGCCAAAATCTTGAGTTCCATGAAGATACCTGAAAATCCTTTTGACACTTGTCGATGTGAAGCACGTGGGGAAGCTTGAAAACGAGCACACAAGCATACAAAGAAATTGTATATCCGGCCTTGATGCGTTGAGGTACAAAAGTGAACCTATCATGCTTCTATATTCCTTTTGATCAACTCCGCTCACCATCTTCATCGAGGTCAAGTGCGCAAGTGCTCTCCATGGGTGTCATGATCGGCTTGTCAGTTTCCATTCCAAAGCGATGTAGCAAGTCTTTCGTGTATTTGATTTGATGTACAAAAGTACCATCCTTCGCTTGCTTGATTTGAAATCCCAAAAGTATGTCAACTCACCCATCATACTCATCTCAAACTCCTTCCTCATTGTTTCTCAAAACTCGGACACTAAAACATGAGATGAACCACCAAAGATAATATCATCAACATAAATCTGAGCGAATAGTTGATCATTGCCTTGCTTGAGTAAAAAGAGAGTTTTGTCAACCTTTCCCATTAAAAAGCCTTTTTCAAGTAAAAGGTTTTTAGCCTATCATACCATGCTCTAGGGGCTTGTTTCAAACCATACAAAGCTTTTGATAGTTTGAACACATGATTTGGAAACTTTGGATTTTCAAAACCAGGTGGTTGCTTGACATAAACCTCCTCATTTATGTAGCCATTAAGAAAAGCACTTTTCACATCCATTTGATACAATTTGAAACCTTTGGATGCAGCAAAAGCTAAAAGGATTCTAATGGCTTCAATTCTAGCAACAGGAGCAAAGGTTTCATCAAAATCTAAGCCTTCAATTTGAGTGTAACCTTGAGCAACCAATCTAGCCTTGTTTCTAACAACAACACCATCCTCACTTTGTTTATTTTTGAAAACCCATCTAGTTCCAATAACATTAAAATCTGGAGGAGGTGAGACAAGTTTTCAAACTTTATTTCGTTCAAAATTCTCTATTTCTTCATGCATGGCATTGATCCAAGATTCGTCAGATAATGCATGAGATATATCTTTGGGTTCAAAAGAAGCAACTAAAGCGGAATGAGCATGAGTGTCAGAATGAATAAACCTGGATCGAGTGACTCTCTCATTTAGGTCTCCAATCATTTGTTCAGATGGATGCATTTTCTGAATGTACAAGGGAGCATTGGCTTTTGAGATTTCTCCTTCTCCTTCTTCATTTTCAGCATGTACAGATGATGTTGTAGCTTGAGGATGGTTAGTTGTAGGTGATGTAGTAGTAGGTGCCAAAGGTGCTACATCTTGTTGTGCATTAGGAAGAGTCAAGACCTCATCTTCAACATCATCATCATCTTCAAAGATTTTCTCCCCGAATGTATGCTTTGTACTGCATCACTTGGACTAGTGCCTGGACTAGCCTCATCAAAAGTAACTTCACAAGTTTCCACAATTTTGTTAGTCTCCAAAACAAGCACACGATAGCCACGAGTATGAAGCAGGATATCCAAGAAAATGCCATCAGTTGATCTAGCTTCAAATTTATCAAGATTTCTAGATTTCAAGACAAAACATTTGCATCCAAAAACTCGAAAGTGAGAAACAGAAGGTCTATGTCCAAACCGAAGCTCATATGGAGTCTTACTCAATTTTGATCTCAAAAACACACTGGTTTGAAACATAACAAGCGATTGAAATAGCTTCAGCCCAAAAATTTCTAGGAGAGAGATGTTCATCTAACATGGTTCTAGCCATCTCAACTAACGTTCTGTTTTTCTTTCGACTACACCATTTTGTTGAGGCACTCTAGGAGATGAAAATTGATGATCAATTCCTTTTTCAGCACAAAAGAGATCAAAGGAAGCATTTTTGAATTCAGTTCCATTATCACTTCTAATAGCTTTGAGAGCTCCTGGATGGTCAACAGAAAGCCTAAGAACAAGACTTCTAAAATGACTAAAAGCCTCATCCTTAGATGCCATAAAATACACCCAAGAGTATCTAAAAAATCATCAACAATCACAAGCACATACCGTTTGCCTCCAAAGGATTGAACTCGAGATGGTCCAATCAGATCAAGATGTAGAAGCTGTCCTGGGCGTTTGTCATCACTATGGTAAGAGGTGGATGTGAACCTGCAATCATCTTACCATGTCTACAAGAAGAACATACTAGATTGCTATCACCCTTAAGCTTAGGCAAGCCACGTATAAGATCAAAACCACTTACACGAGTAAGATGATCAAAACCAACATGACCAAGTCTACGATGCCAAAAGAATAAATCTTTAGAAACATTGGCAATTAGACACCTATGCTTAGAAGAAGGTGATGCATCAAAATCAGCTTTAAAGACTCTTCCAAAACGAGAAATTTTGAACACAAGATCACCTGAAGCATCTAGCACTTTGCATTCATTTTTCTTAAAGCTTATCTCAAGATCTTCATCAAGCATTTGTGAGACAAAAAGCAAGTTATATTTCAAATTTTCAACAAGAGCCACATCTTTGAACATAAACTTGTCACTTACCTTTATTGTACCTTTTGCCACAACAGAAGAGGAAGAAGCATCTCCAAAAGTAACACTTTCGAGCGAGATGCACGAGTGAGGAGGAGACCCAATTCTTATCACCGGACATGTGACGTGAGCATCCTAATCCACTAGCCATATGTTCTCCTTCCTTGCGAGAAGCCTACATAGCAAAACATGTCGAGGCCTCAAGATCGGGTTAGGAATGAAATTTTTGGGAATCTAGTCTTGAGACACACGACGCACAACAAGAGGGTACAACACGATAATTTTTATGCACAAAATCAGATTTGCCTTTTCCCATGTTTGTAGGAGCAGAAGGTGTTTTCATCACTCTAAGCGCATAAAAATGTGCTTTGCTGAAATTTGACCTAGCCTCGCTTCTTTCCTTCTTTTCTTTGTTTGGCTAGTCTAAAGCAAAAATTTACTAAGTGTCCATCTCTACCACAATGAGTGCAAGTGTACTTGACATGATGTTTAGCTTTAACAAGAAAAGCACATTTTGCATTCATCATAGTAGAAGATAAAAAACCAGATTGAAAAGCAATTTTCTTAGGCTCATTAGATAACTCAATTTTGCAAGGAGCCTGAACAACAGTGCGAGGTTTAGTTTCATATGTGGCATAAGGATCAAAACCTAAACCTCTCTTGTTTGTGCTAACCTTAGATTGATCCAAAATCATGTTCAACTTCTTCTTGCCATTAGTGAAACGTTCCAAAGAATTTTGCAAGTAATCCATTTTCTTAGCAAGAGTTAAACAATTATTGCGAGGAACATCTACTTTTCCTTTGTGCTTGCGACAAGTTGAGCATGAGAGAATTTCATGTGAAAGCAAATTATCAGTTAATTGAGAAACCCTAGCATTTGCATCTTTCAATTTTAATTCAAGAGTTGAGCATTTAGAACAAGAAGTTGAACTATGCAAATCATCGATTGGAACGACTAGCATGTACAACATGTTTCTCATTTTTCTCATTTAGATGCAACAAAAGAGCATGTTCTATCCTAAGCAAGGTGAGCTCATTGTAAATTAAGTCACATGATTTGCAAGTATCATCACTAGGAATCAAAGTCTTAAGTCTAGCAATTTCAGCATTCAATGATTCAATAATGAAATCATGTTTCTTAATTTTCTTATCACGTTTGTCAAGCAATTTTTCAAGACGAGCAACAGCAATAGCTAATTCATCATAAGAGGGATCTACCTCATTGAAGTCACTGTCGTGGTCGTCCTCGGTGAAGCTATCCTTGCTGCTTGCCATGAGACATAATCCTATCAAATCATGCTTGCTTGGAGTTGCATCATCTTCGCTGCTCTCCGAGTCCACATCGCTCAAATTGACTTGTTCAAGAGCGGAAAGAACTCGGTGAACCACCTTGCGGTTGATGAAGCTCTTCTTCTTCCTATCATTTGACGAGAACCTTTTCTTCTCATTCCTTCATCGTTGTCCTTCTCCTCCTTTGATGTTTTTCCTGCAAGCTTAGGACAATTTGTGCGAATATGGTTGAGGTCACCACACTCATAGCATCTTGGAGGACCACCTCTCTTTCTCATTCTCACATTCTCGCAAAGCTTTGTTAAAGAGAAGAGAGTAGTGCCGATCTTCTTGAGAAAACTCTTCAAGTTGCTCATCTGTTAAAGAAGACATGGAAGACAAGGCAAAGCTAGAAGAAGAATTTGCATTTGACATGTTAGGGTTAGAGATCAAAGCAATTGATTTAATGTTACCCTTCCTGGCAAGAACATCCAACTCATGAGTTTTCAACTTAGAGTAAAGAACATCTAATGTGAGTGTGCTCATGGTAGTAGATTCTTGTATAGATGTTACTTTCATCTCCCACCTGTGACATGTCCAAAGCACTAAGCAATTGTCGAGCATTTTCAGCATCGATTAGCTAACTCCAACAAAGACGTAGATTGCTAAGAATTTTATTGAAACGTGCAAAGAAGTCATCTACATTCACTAGGTTTCATCTCAAAACGCATGTATTCTTTTTTGTAAATATCTTGGCGAACCTCTTTGACAGTGTTAGAACCCTCATGGTAATCACAAAGAGATTTCCATACCTCATATGCGGATGGAAGATGAACCACACGATCAAAGTCGCTGCGTCCCAAGCCTTGGATGATCAAGTTGCGCGCCTTGCTATTTGCTTCAACATGTGTGCGATTGGTGTCGTTGACGTTGTCGTTTGCAGGGACTTCATATGGCTTGTAGACCTTCTCCCAAATTGTGAAGCCCTGTGCTTGGATGAACGCCTCCATCTTGGCCTTCCAAAACTGAAAATCAACACCATCGAACACACATGGTTTTGTCGAATAACGATCCATTGATCTAATCACCGGTTAAGATAGATTAGAGAAACCTTGCTCTGATACCACTTGTAGGATCGAAGTATACGAATATAGCAATCAGAGGGGGGGTGAATGATTGTGCGGAAGCTAAAACCAAATTCTTGATCTACTAAAAGTTTACCCCAAAATAGAACCAAATAATTGCCACGTATTCGACAAAAACAGAATGACAGAGGTTTAGTAAAACGAGAATTCCCGGAGATCCAACCGTTAGATTGATTTGAAATTTGGACACGAGAAACTAGATTCCAATACGAATCGAACCCAAAAAGAATCAGCTCGATCGGACTTACAGATCAAAAGTTATGAGCTTCGCAAGCTTGCTGATCCAGAACTTGACGAGAATCAATCTAATCAAAACTTCAAGATTAAACAAGATCTTCAAAAGATTAATCAACTAGACTTTGAGAAACTCTAAATCAATACCCTAGAACGGTTTTTGATGGATCAAATCAAGATGAAACTCAACGATCAAAAACCAATCTAGAATTAGAACAAGCATGCAGACAAGAACCAAAACAGAAAATACTGTAGCGACGTGGTTACTGTAGCACGCAAAAATCTTGGAAGAATTGATCTTTATTTCTTGTGTAAAATACTCTCATCAAAAGAGTACAAACCCTAAAACCAAGCTCAAGGCTTGATGCGCTCAGCTCTACTTGGTGCCTTTCAACAGAGACCCCCACCTATTTAAAGCACCAACCCACAAGGAGTTACGAATACGATTCCTATTCCCTAGAAGGAATCAGTATCCAACACAACTCTACTTGGCCCAACCTCGGCGAGTACAACTCTTACTGCACGCGTATGGCAACCCTACCATACTCACGTGACTAACACTTTTGCACGCCGTATGGCCACCTGCCATACTCACGTGACTAACACTTTGCACGCGAATGACCTCCTGCCATTCTCACGTGACTAACCATTCTTCATGTGCACCATTCTCTTAGCCCGAACGTCCCGCATAACATCCTTGACCACCAAGACCTCAGTTCCTCCTGAACCTAGTCCCGAACCTCAGTTCCTCCATGAACCTAGTTCCGGTCCCGTCATCGACCACGTTCATCTTCGAGCAATACCTGCACATGATCAAACCACAAAATAATTCCGAGCACAAGTCCACGACTTGACTCACATCAATCCATGCAAATACTCATATGAGCATTGCATAAAGTCCACTTCAAAAGAAGCATCATGAAATCATCACAAATTTCATAATCTCAAATTCAAATTATTTCAATTCTGCTCAAAACCCTAATTCAGCAAAAACGCATTCACGACGGACAAGGAAATATGGTCCGGCGTACACATGAAAAATCACTCAAAAAACCATTCACAACAGACAGACAAAATCGGTCCGTTGTACAAGTGAAAGTTTTGGTTCCAAGAAGAAATCATTCTGGCGAAAACACGTTCACGACGGACAAACAACATCGGTCCGTCGTACATGCGAAATCAAACCTCAAAAAGCCATTCACGACTGACCAAAGAAGTTTGTCCGCCGTACATGCAAAACTTACTGGTTTCTTGGAAGATTGAGTTCGACTCTTGAGCTCAAAAACACGTTTCATTTACAGACCTAAAACTTTGTCCGTCGTACATGCACAACTTACTGGTTTTTGAGGAAAATTGAGTTTGGCTCAATGAGTTCAAAAGCATGTCCACGACAGACCAACGAAATTTGTCCGTCGTAGATAGGAAACTTACTGTTTCTTGATATCTTGGTTCGGCGCAAAAGCGAAACTTACTGCTTCTTGTCAAATTGACAAAACACATGAACAAACATATTTGCAAATTCAATTCTAAGCCAATTTTTCAGCACATGATTTCACAGGTTGTATGCTTGGCAAACAGCTACAACTCCCCTACCATTCTAGTGAGTCTATCTCACAGCGTCCTTTTGATCTTGTTCATTCTGATGTTTGGGGTCCGGCTCCTTTTGTTTCCAAAGGGGGTCATCGGTATTATATTCTTTTTATAGATGATTTTTCTCGCCACACTTGGATATATTTTATGTCCTCTCGTAGTGAGGTTTTATCCATCTATAAGACTTTTGCCACCATGATTCACACTCAGTTTGATTCTCCCATTCGTGTTCTTCGTGGCCGACTCGGCAGGAGTATCTGTCCGAGCTCTTCGAGCTTTTCTTGCCACACAGGGCACTCTTTCTCGCTTTTCTTGTCCTGGTGCTCATGCTCGTAATGGTGTGGCCGAGCGCAAGCATCGTCATCTTCTTGAGATGCTCGCTCTTATGCTTGCTTCCGCATTTGCTCCACCTCATGCGGGGTGAGGCCGTTTCCACTTGCTACCTACTTGACCAATATCCAACCTTCTTCTCGCTCTGAAGGGTGGGATTCGATTGAGCGCCTTTGTGGTATGCCTCCAGATTATTCGACTTCGTCTTTTGGGTGTGTGTGCTATGTTCTTCTTGCACCTCGTGAACGCACCAAAGTCGATCGCTCGATCTGTTGAGTGTGTTTTTCTGGGATACAGTGCTGAGCATAAGGGATATCGTTGTTGGGATCCTGTTGGCCGACGGATACGGATCTCACGAGATGTCACTTTTGATGAGTCTCGTCCCTTCTACCCTCGTTCTTATTCCTCTCCTACTTCTCTTGTTGAGCCACTGTCTTTTCTGACTTTTCCTGACGCTCCAGTTGTCACTTTTCCTTCACGATCGGCATCTCCTTTAGCGCCAGTTTCTTCACCACCGTCCTCTCCTACACAGGGCTCTTCAGATGTTGTTTCTCCCTATCCTCTCCACTACACTCGTCGTCTGCCAGCTGAGGATTCTTCTGATGTGCCATCTTCTTCTTCTGATGAGCCATCTTCTTCAGTGTCTCCTCCTCGTTATGCTCTTCGCGATCGACAGTCTATTCGGCCTCCTGAGCGTTTTGCTTTTGTTGGTGCAGCTCTGGCCGAGCCGACTTCTTACCGTGATGCTGTTATTCACCAGGAATGGCAGCATGCAATGGCGGAGGAGATTGCTGCCCTTGAGCGCACTGGCACGTGGGATCTTGTTCCACTTCCTCCTCGTGTCCGTCCCATTACTTGTAAGTGGGTCTATAAGATTAAGACTCGCTCTGATGGTTCTCTTGAGCGCTACAAGGCTCGTCTTGTGGCGCGTGGTTTTCAGCAGGAGCATGGTCGTGATTACGATGAGACCTTTGCCCCTGTGGCTCACATGACCACTATTCGCACTCTTCTTGCTGTTGCCTCTGTTCGAGAGTGGTCCATCTCTCAGCTTGATGTCAAGAATGCCTTTCTTAATGGTGAGCTGCATGAAGAGGTCTATATGCAGCCACCACCGGGGTATTCTGTTCCTGAGGGCATGGTTTGTCGGCTTTGTCGCTCTCTTTATGGGCTCAAGCAAGCCCCTCGTGCTTGGTTTGAGCGTTTTTCTTCTGTGATCACTGCCGCTGGTTTTTCTGCCAGTACTCATGATCCTGCGCATGGTTTTCTTGTGGTCGGACTCTTCTCCTTCTGTATGTTGATGACATGATCATTACTGGCGATGATTCTCAGTATATTGCCTTTGTAAAGGCCCGTCTCAATGAACAGTTTCTCATGTCCGATCTTGGTCCTCTCCGATACTTTCTTGGGATTGAGTTTTCTTCCACCTCTGAGGGCTTCTTTCTCTCCCAAGAGAAGTATATCCAGGATCTTCTTGATCGTGCCTCTCTCACTGATGAGCGTACAGCCGAGACTCCCATGGAGCTCAATGTTCACCTTCGACCTACTGATGGTGAACCTCTTGAGGATCCTACTCGCTATCGCCATCTTGTTGGGAGTCTTGTTTATCTTGGTGTCACTCGTCCTGACATTTCTCATCCAGTTCATATCCTGAGTCAGTTCGTTTCTGCTCCCACTCAGCTCCACTATAGTCATCTTCTTCGTGTTCTACGATATCTTCGTGGAACCATCTCTCGCCGTCTTTTCTTTCCGCGCTCCACTCTTTACACTCCAGGCATACTGATGCTACATGGGCTAGTGATCACTCCGATCGTCGGTCCCTTTCGCCATCGTGTTTTTCTTGGTGGTTCTCTCATTGCTTGGAAGACTAAGAAGGCATAAAGCAGTTTCGTTCGAAAGGCCGAGGTCGAATTGCGAGCTATGGCTCTTTTGACAAGCAGAGGTTACGTGGCTACGGTGGTTGCTTGAGAATTTTGGTGTTTCTGTTTCTACACCGACTCTCTTTTATCTCGACAAAGACAGGGCTATCAAGATTGCGCGAGATCCAGTGAAGCATGAACTCACCAAGCATATTGGTGTTGATGCTTCATATATGAGGTCACAGGTGCAGGATAAGATTGTGGCTCTTCAGTATGTGCCTTCAGAGCTCCAGTTAGCAGATTTCTTCACGAAGACACAAACTAGAGCGTATCATAACTTCTTTCTCTCCAAACTCAGTGTTGTTGATCCACCATGAGTTTGAGGGGGGGGGTGTTAGAGATAGAGTCATTTTCCTTGTATGTTAGGGATAGAGTCCTATTCCTATTCCTATTCCTTGCCCTCTTGTACATGTATATATATAGGCCCTTTGGCCTCATGATGAATACAAGTGCTATTCATAACAGTTCCATTCCACTCCACTCCATCCCACTAACCAAACACACACGAGAGGTGCTTCTATGCTCTTCCTTTTAAAAGTTGCACAACTATTAAAGCATGAATGAAGGGTAGATGGTGATTACTTACCCCTTCGTTTGCTTCAAGATTTGTGCAACTTGTACTAGAAGGAAGAGCATAGAAGCACCTCTCAACACACAAAAAATGGCCATATCAGCTCAATCAGGAAAAAAAAACTTATCCAAGATTTGGACCATTTGTCGGGGGCTTCTCTATGTTTGTACAGCCACACAGCCACCTTGCCGTCCACCATCTGGCACCGGCACCGCCTAGCCTCCTGTCGTGCATCTGTTGCCGCTACCAGGGTGGGAAGAAATGCAGACCAATAATCTTCCATTGCCAAACTGCTCTTCAAATGTGTGAGTCCCCACCGATGCTTTTCAAGCTTCCTCGGGACATGGTTACTCTTCTTCGTTTCCTCTGCTGCAGCCTCACCCTCTTGTCCCTGCACACATAAACATCGAACAATCTAAGTTTCATTACAAATAGTAAGGAACAATATTAGGTACAATTCAGCAGAGATTAGAGAGAATCAAAGGAAAAAAAATAAATTAATTATACATGCACTCTTGGTCTTCTGCAAAAAGATGGGTCAGAACAAGACATCATCCATAAATATAGAGAAATTTTACGGTGGATTATACTTGTAGTATAAAATGTGTAGTAGAAATCACATCTAACCTTGATTTGTTAAGAGTGTTTAGTATAAAATGTGTAGTAGAAATCACATCTAATCAAAATTGCAATCATATACCACGATAAAATAAAATTACAGAACTAGATCTCTGTAGCTCTTTCATTGGGCGACTGAAGATCAATGACCAGCTGAAATAGCGACTGGACCTCACTAGCTTGATGAAATGGCGACTGAAGATCAATCGCTTGATCACGTGGCGATTGACTAAAAAACGCCAGATCATGTGGCGACAAAGTCGTGCGGGACTCTCTGTTGCCCCATGGAATGGCGACAGAGAGGTCTACTTAATGTTTCGCACGGCACTGTGGCCATTTGAGCCAGCGAGAGAGGGAGAGAAGAGAGGCCGCGGGAGAGAAAGAAAAAACAGGAAGAAGAGAGGGAAAAGGAGGAAGAAGAGAAGGAAAAAGAGGGGGGAAGGAGGAGGAGGAAAGACTGCGCGAGTTCAGGTAATATTTGTTTTTTTTATTTTTATTAGTAGTAAATTAGATCTAGATGTAGAGTAGAAATAGATTTAGCAAATATAGATGTAGATTTAGCAAATGTAGATGTAGATTTAGCAAATACAGTTGTAGTTGTAGATGTAGATGTAAATTTATCAAATATAGATGTAGATTTAGCAAATGTAGATGTAGAGTAGAAATAGATTTAGCAAATATAGATGTAGATTTAGCAAATGTAGATGTAGATTTAGCAAATGCAGTTGTAGTTGTAGATGTAGATGTAAATTTATCAAATATAGAGAGTACGAATAGATGTAGATGTAGATTTAGTGATTATGTAGCTGTTTATTCCTTTAGCAGTGCGGATATACTTTCAAATGTAGATAAATTTTTAGGTTACGGATAGATGTAGCGAATGTAGATATTTGAGCAGTAATATCGTTGAAATATCGGTAGTAAAATCGTTAGTAATATCGTTGAAAAACGACCAGACTCGATGGTTAACATCTAGCAGACTACATATCGTTGATATTTATAGCAGAGTTTATTTATATACTCTTTTTACATATGGACAAGGATATATACCAAAAAACAAAGGACTCTGATGAATTTTTTTAACAATATCGCATTTTATATCATTATTATTAGAGTATACCGAAACTAATAAAGGAGTGTGTAACATATTCGTTTAAGTCGTATGCTAGAGGTGGTAGTAATATCAGTTAGTAACATCGGTAGTAATATCGTTGAAAAATGAGTAGACTCGATGGTTAACATCTAGCGGACTACATAGTAAAATCGATTCGCCAGTCACTGATGGTAGTGGAAGAAATGATGGTAGAGTACAAATAAGTTAGAGATTATGTACTGGGTTATTTCGTTAGAAGTAAATAATGTTCTAGTGCAAGTAATTTCATATCTAAATAAATTCACTGATACAAGTACGTACATATATATTCATTGGAATGTAGTCCGAGTAGAAATAATGTATTTTGATGTAGGTAGATATATATTTGTAGGAATGTAGCTAATTTTTCTATAGATAGATATGTATATTTGTATCACGTATACATAGTTATGTTAGGTGTCACAACATTTTTTACGGAAATTAATTAATTCGTGCGTGAATGAATGGATTCGCAGATATGGGAGAACGAGTTCCATTTAGAATCTATTACGGAGAAGGGGTTGTAATGTATGGTTCGGAGGGCGCGGATCTAAGCAATTTTCAGTACGTGGACATAAGTTTGACCAGGGTTGGAGAGCGCACATTTTCATCTGTGTTGAAGTGGTTGTACTACACTTTTAGGATGGAAGAGGAGAAGTGCCAGCTAAAGGTATTTAGCCTATGTAGCATGCAAAATGCTCCTATCTGTTGGGAGCTAGTTGAGCTGAAGGGTACCGCATCGTGGAGATCATATGTGAGGGGGGCACATCAACGGGGATGGAGTCCGGTCCTTCTTGTGCAAGCATATGAGAGGGATGTTGCCGTACATCAACAGTTAGACGGTGGTCAGTGTAGTCAGGCAGGAAATGAGTTCAGTTTAGGTGAGGCTGAAACTGGGGGATCTGGTCGTGAGCAGTACATTGAGCAATGCAACGATGAGACCATTTGCCAGAGTGGTGAACAAGCTGAGTTCGACGAGGATGATGAGAATGTTGGGCAGGAAGCACGGGGACAGGCGGACGAAGGCGGACGAAGGCGAGGAAATTGACGAAATAACTCATAGGATGGAAGAGGAAGACTGTGAGGCGGACGAAGTGGAAGACGACGATGAGTCGGATGAGGAAGATGAAGATACGGAGCCGCTTGTGCCAGCCGAGTGGAGCACGCAACAATTTGATCAGTTGATTGTCAACGAAAGCAGCGAGACACCTTGACAGTGTAGTGAAAATGAGGTGAGGCTTAACAGTATATACCCGACAAAAGATGCTGTGCAGGATGCTGTGAAAGATTGGGCCTTATCGTTAAGAAGGACTTTCAAGGTTAAGAAATCCACCCCAACATCTTACGACGTGGTGTGTGAGATTGATGGGTGTCCGTGGAGAGTGCATGCGTACAAGCCCAAATGGGGCACCCATTGGCAATGTTCGAAGGTTGAGCAGCATTGCTGTATGACGGAGGAAACACTGATTGCTGTACGACCCGCAGACGTACCGCGCCTACCGATGGTGGTACACTTCTCGTACGCGCCTGCGTTTGGTACGTATTGACCCCGATCCTCCTAGACATGTTCCCACGGTGGCGGACACGTACCCGTCCCACACCGACTCGGCTCTCCATGCTGCAGTACGTTGCGTCCTATCTACGATCTCGTGCATTCTTAGTTGGTAACAGTGCTAACTAATTCGTAATGTTTGTTTAGACTGACGTTTTGGCGCAGTACCACGACGAGGCGGGGAGCTACATTTCCCGTCTGACCAGCGGAGCTGAGGTGACCCGAGAGGAGGTGAACATCTTCTTCGTGAAGTTACAGCTCAGTGCCAGACACGTCCTAGAGATGGCAGGCTGCCGGCAGCCTTCTGATGTGGTAGACGGCCAGGTACCGCTTGGAGGAGGCACGGGTCTCGCTGGTACGTCTGCGCGCGCTCCATCCTCCCGTGCCACCGTCACGCCGCCGACTGCGAGAGGCCGAGGGGCTGGGCACTCAGGTCATGCTGGAGGTGAGTACTCCATCGCACTTACTCTGTTTTTCAATCACTTTTTTTGTTTTTGAATCACTTTTTAACTCATCCAACAATTCTCCATTTCATATAGGCTCACAGGCATGGTTGTTCCCGTCTACGTCTGCAGTTGCACCTGACGACTACGAGGATCAGCCTGATGACTCAGCTTACGCGAACCATGACCTCGACGATGCTGGTCTGTCCAGGTTTTTTCCTGAGGAGCCTGGACCATCGCATTTGCACGGGGCACCACCACCGACGCAGGGTACTCAGCCTGGCTACGCTACACTAGACGCTAGACCACTGAGGCCGCACCGCGCGCCGGCTCAGCTGACGTACTCACGGGACCAGATCCGTCGGAGGCCCCCCAGTCGAAGCGGGGCCAACGCTAGTTTGTTTTGTTTATGATTGTTACTACTTTTGATAATACTTATATATTGTACTTTTCATGACATTGACGACTCATGTGTAGTCGTTCTTTTCCACGTTACGTATGTTTTATTATTTCGCACCGTTAATTATGCTTTCCCTCGGACTTCGTCTCCGTGAAAACACAGGGAATTGATGAATATGTTTAAAAGACAGTGCTAGCAGGACCAGGAGAGCAAGTTCGTAACTCAGGAGAACTGTGACAAAGCCTCGTAAAGTCAGGCCATAGGCAGGCTCACGTCCCATCACATGCAAAGCTGCAGAGGAATTCGATGCTGGCGGACTTGAACTTCTCTTAAGTCCGCCACTCTCTCCTATGGCTGGTGGTTGACTATTTAAACCCCAGTGGTCGCCTCCCAATAATCACACCAACCAAGCAATCCGAACCACGAAGCACAAGTTCACCAGCCAACCTACCGGTGCCAATGGAGTTCCCATCGCCCCCAAGGCACAGCGTTGTCGAAGCCATCCCTGAAGGCACGCAGGTCCCCATGTGCCTATGCGGGGATCCTTGCCGCTTCCGGCAGTCCGTAGACAACTCATACACATACGGTATGAGGTACTGGAGCTGCCGCAACCGTGACTCCGAGCAAACGATGCAGATGCGGATGCGCGAGAAGCCCTTGATGTTCGTGACTTCATTTGGTGTAACATCAAACTGTGGAAACCTTAATACAGTAATACCATCTTCTGTCACCAATTGCAGACTCCATTGTGCGAGTTCATCAGATTCTACGATGCGGAGCAAACTCCTCAAATGGAGAGGATGCGGAATTGGGAGTACTTGCATCACAGATCTATGGTACAGCAGCAGTGGCATGAGCAGGAGGAGGAGGAGAAACGCATGAAGGTTGCCGAAGAAATGCGTGCACAGAGGGAGGCCAAACGGCAGGCCCTAACGGCCGAGCGGGAGGCCGAGAATGAGAGGAAGTGTGAGAGGGCGGCTAGGGCCAGGGCGGCAGGCACCGATGGGTTGGGCAAGGGGAAATATCCACGGTGCACTCAGTAGTGTAGCAGAAGGGCCCTTGTTGTTTCCTTAACCTAAGGCATGTTAACTTTAAGCCTTTATTTCTGTATTTCTGCATTTCCTATGTTGTAATGCTATGTTGTTGCCGTTATTGCGTTCATCAGAAGGGCTCTGCGTTGCAATGTAGTTAATTATGTCTCAAAAAGCTAAACTATTCAAAACATGACTTGTTGTCGACTATACTTAGGGTTATTGCAATACACTTACCGGAATTTGATTTTTCAAATACATGTCAAACAGTATTTCATGTTTTGGGAAAGATTAAACGAATTTTTAAATTTCCGGTATGACTGCGATTTCTATAAATATACGAATATGTTGTTCATATTTGTAATTATGACTGATAATTTGTACAGTATTCCAAAATTTCCCATTTCAATCGGTTCCGATGAAAAAAAACAAACAAAACAATACCTTGACATGCATTAATACTTAGGGTTATTGCGCTGGTGCATTTTAGATGCAACGGATGGTGTAAATATAATATTTTTTTGTAATATGCTAGTCCAGATATCACATAGCAAATCTCATCCCTTTTTACCAAAAAATATCTTCACACACGACATCTTACAGCATGCCGAAAAGGCTTACGCGTTAACTTTGTTACAGACTATAATACTTACGGTTATTGCGCTAGTTCATTTTTTAAGCAACGAAAGGTGTAAATATAATATTATTCTGTATGGTTATTGCAAATCTCATTCATTCTTACAAAAAATTACCTTCAAACACGATATCCTAATACCCGCAGAAAAGGCATACACGTTATAGAATGTTATAGACTATATTACTTATGGTTATTGCGCGATTACAATTTACAATGCCCTGAACTTCTTAAGGTCCATGATCCCTTCTGGCACATGATACTGATGAAACGCAGCCGTAAACTCCTCCCACGTGATGCCCTGTGGGTTCTCCTGCGTGGCGCATAAATTTTCCCACCACTCAGCGGCAGTCCCTTCCAACTGATGAGATGCGTAAAGCACCTTCTCATTCCCCATGCATTGGGCAATGTGTAACTTCCTTTCTATTGATCTTAGCCAATCATCCGCCTCCAGCGGGTTGGCATTCCCAGAGAAAGTAGGTGGATGAGTCCTCATGAACTCCGACAACTTTGCTCCCTGTCGTTGTCCCTGATTTGCTTGGTTAGCGGTGGCCTGAGCAGTGACCTGCTGCATCTGTTGCATCATAGCATGCATCAGCTGGGTTTGAGCAGCAAGAAAAGCTCCAAAATTCTGCATGTCAACTGGCGGTGCTAGGTGGGGTGCAGGTGCTCCATCGTTGGGGTTTCCAGCTGGGCGAGAACCACTCCCATTGCCTCCAAGGTTTCCGCGGGTGTTCACCATCTGTTGATTGCTCCAGGGTTTAAGACAAGAGGGAAACAAGCATAGACAAGTAGTAGAGTAACTTATGCGGGGAGGTGTAATTCAAAATCCAACTTTATTAACTATAACATAATAATATCTTGGTATGGTTGCTTACAATGCCTAAGGGCCTGCAACGCATACTGCACACTCAGCAAGCAATGAAAATCCAACGCCTCTAAGGGTGAATCTTTATTCTATAACGCGACTCGACGAAGGAGTCCCAACTATAAGACCTGGGCTCACTCGTCCAGAAAACCTCCTCGGCCTGGGTGCGGGTGCGGTGGCATCGGCGCGAAACGATCACCATACCCTGCAACTGTGGTAGTCGAAGAAGCGGTGTCCTCATCGAGATCTGACTCCTCCAGGTCCGGCTCATGTAGCTCGAGTACTGGCTCAGGTCCTGGTCCGTACAATGCCATCTCCAACTCGTCAATCCTTCGCAGAAGGTGAGACACATACTCTTGAGCCTCCCGCCATCGGTTCTTCTCTACCATGACCTCCTCGCGAGCCTTCTGTAGCTCTCGGTTCGTATCATCGAGCACATCCTCTCCTCGAGCGATTTACAAGTCGTGCCGGTACCGTGGTGACCGTGGCATTCTCATTCTGAATCAGTCTCGGGTCAAGAAGGTTGTTGTTGTGTGGATGGTAGCGGTACATCGTGCCCTCCAGTTCACTGGCGTAGGTGCGGGCGATGTGTCGCATTGCTCGTCGTGATACCTCCTGAATTCCCATCTGCATTGTCGACCTCCTGGCGGTGCAGCATATCGGACGGTTGCCCTTGCCCTTCTTCCTGGCATGCACCGTGATCTTCACATCACAAGCCTTAATCAGTCCCGCTTGTCTGATGACGTTCACTTGGTATTGCGGCTTCTCAAAACCTTCGAGAAACTGCAGCATACGCCAAAGTTTCGCGGCGTGGCCAACCTCAAGATCGACGTAGTTGATCTCTCCCTCCATCTGCCACAAAATGCTCACGTAAGAACAGATTTCAAATTGTGATGAGGGTAAGGGAAAAATTCAGCAAGGGATAAGAAAAGAGAGAAGGTGATAAGTCGAGAATTCATTCATTATCTTGACAAACTTTTAGCTTTAGAAAATAGGTTTTATCCTCACTACGACAATTCTAACTATGGGTTGAGCCTACAGTCAGTATGGCTCTGATACCACCTCTGTCGGGACCCGAATTTGCAAATCCGGACCCTCTGTGTATTCAGCACTAGTCCAGGATCACGCTAGTGCACACAGTCTCAACATTGGTAAATATCATAATCATACCACTCGATAATAATAAAGTACTTTAATTAGATAATCAAACTGGTTGCTTGACCTTAAGGTCAAGTTACAAATATACGCCTCATGCAGGCTAAACTTATTAAAAGAGAAATAATAGCAGCGGAAAAAGTAAGATAACATCGTGGCGCCATCCAAGATACCACGAGCAACCTGACCGGCTCGCTCCCTAGTTAGACGGTTCCTCTTGGAGCTCCTCCTCCAAAGCCGGTGTAGACTCTTCCTCAACTGGTGTTGTATTGTGGCAAGGGTGAGTACTGTACTCAAAGCAAGTCATGCACATGCACGACTAATATACTACATGCATGGCTTAATACAAAGGAGTGGCTCAAGGTATATTTGCAAGAAACAAAGATTTAACAAGTATCATAAGTAGTTTCAAAGCGGTAAAAACAAGTATAACATCAATAACTTTTCCAGGAGTTAAATAAACATCTTCCCCATTCCTAGTCCACATTTCCATCAACATCATCTATTAACCAAACCAAACCTTCCAAGTCCAAGTTGTTTTCACGAAAGTCTAACCCTTGATCAGATCCCCTTTAGCAAGATTCAATACCATGACACGGCTTATTCGAATAGATTTTTCACTCTGCAGAGGTTATTCACTTTACCCACAAGATACAGCCAAACACCACAAAGGCGAGTGATCGTAACAAAGCCTTTCGGAAACGGCTAACTACGCAAGTGAACCTTTCCGGTTTGTGCCCTACACCATCCCTTCCTTAACAAAGGCGAAGTATGGGACCGACATACCGTTGGACGGGTACCATCCCATCGCATCGGTATGCTCCCCCTTCAAGCTACACAAAGGGTGTATATGACACCCGAGCACACACATGCAAGTTATTAGTAACTTACTCAACTAGGACCGTCACATTCAGGTCATGTGGTTGAACGATTAACTCGATTCAAAGGCTTGCAAGGTTAAGTCCTTATGTTGACCAGGCAAGACTACCCGAAGAACCAAACCATCGCCCCGATGCCACAACCGCCCACTGATCATTTCTTGCCACATGCCCGGCCGAAAACTATTTATCAAACCCCGCTTGATTACCATGCACCACGTGCCATCAACATCACAACACATGATACCTTTCCAAAATAGGTTCAATATATCATTAAGTCAATATTAACATTTGATTGTCCAAAACCATGTCATGAGCACGTAGCAGGTCTAAGCAATATACTACAACGATCTAAATTCCCATGTTGGCAATTTATTAATGTCCAACTATTTAATCCTCAACTAGGGTGACAAAGGGTTCATGGCATTCAATTATCTATGTCAAGGTGGCATACAACAATTAGGTAATTAACTAATCTCCCAAAATTAATTAAAGCATTTTATAGTTGAACTAGCATGCAATAATTTAAATCAAATTAATTTCAAAATGGGATCAACATGGTCAAAGCACAACTTGCCTTCAAAGAGCACTTGATCTTGGTCCTAAGCTGGCTCCTAGGTCAACACTTCACCTTCGAAGCCTTCGGGCACTTCAACGTCTACTCGTAACGTGTGCAAATAGCAATAAATGAATAAAATAGTGGACAAAAAGTGTCCAAACATCCAAATGAAGTCCATAAACAGAGAGAGCATAATTTTATGAATTTTTAGGAATTTGAATCTAAATCGGAGTTAAAACGCAAAAGTTACAAGCGTTTAAAGTTTAAATAATCAATTAAATAATATTACAGAGAAAAACTTTGGTCCAAAAATTTAATAAAATTTACCATTGGGTAGATCTCAATTTTATACAAATTTAGAAATTTGAATCACTCAAATCGGAGTTAAATTGCAAAAGTTATAATCGTTTGAAGTTTGAAATCATATTTGAATTCATTAAACCGAATTAAATAAATTATTTCTTTTTTTCGAAAAATGATTTATTGCGTCAGCAGTGACATGTGTCAGCATCTCGATTGGTCGGTGGCGTCGGTGCCACGGACTCGGCCACGGCTCGGCTCGGTCCACCGTGGACTCGGCCCATGGCTCCACATGTCACTGACATGTGGCCCTCTGTCGGCCGGCCGCTCACGCCAGTAGCGCGCGGCCCGACACGAGGCCCGACACGCGGGCCCGCGTGTCGGAGACATCGCAGCATTGGCCATGACGCGGCGACTTGCCGGGCCTCCGGCCACGTGGCTTGATCTCGGCCGCTGATTTGAAAATCAACGGCCCGCATTGGATCTGGTTTCACGCGTTTGGGAGTAAACGCGGTCAATCCGGACCGTTGGATCTCGACGGACGGCCGAGATCCAATCTAACGCGCATAACGCGGCTTAACGCTAACCGCATTTATCTAGATCTAACTACCGAGATTGGATCTGGGGTTAGCACGTGGATCTCACCGTGAGTGACGTGGCGTATCTGGGCCTCGGATCCCGATCGGACGGCCGGCGAGCTCGAGGTCCGGCGATGGCGTGTGGCGGAGCGGGTCACCGCGCGACGGCGATGACCACTCGGACGACGTCTGGGGCGTGCTCCGGCGAAGTAAGGTATACCCACGAGTGCGCCTCGATGCGGGGAGTCCAGATCTGGGGTCAACGGTGGCGATGGACGATGGGCGGCAGACCGATCGACAAGAACGCGCGAACGGGCTTCCAACTCCGGCGAGCTCGCGTGAAGCGGCAGCGGCGCCAGCGACGCGAGCTAGGGCTTCGGGTGCTCAATGAAGTGGGCTTCACGACACGGGTGGCGGCGCATTAAATAGGGGCATCGGCTTCCGTGAATCGCGCGGAGACCGATGTTCACCCGGTTGCGGCGGCGGAATCCGACTCCAACTCGGATTGGGTGACGTGGCTCAACGAGAGCCGTTGGATCAAGATCCAACGGTCGCGTGAGTTGGACTCGGATCCGACTCGGTGGTATTTGGCTCGGTCGGGCTCGGGTCCGGGTGACGTGGCTCAATCGTGGCCGTTGGATCAAGATCCAACGGTCACGCGGTTAGGGTTCGGCCGAGCGGGTTCGGCTCGATCACGTGGCTCGGGTCGGACTCGAACTCGAGTCTAACTCAGACTCGGTCGGGTGAACAGTAAAACCAACTCGATTTTCCAGCGATTTAATTATTCAATAATTCATAGAAAATTCAAATAAATCCAGAAAAATAGCAAAATACTCGGAAAAATTCCAGAAAAATTATGGAAAATATTTTGAAACATTTTGGACCCAAATAAAATATTTCCCACAAAACTTCATTTGAAATTTTTATTTCTTTAATTATTTCAATATAGAATAAATTCAAATTAATTCCAAATAAATTCCAGAAAATTCCAAAAATTCACCAGAGTGTAAAATAACATCTAATTTCATGAAAAGCAAAAATTGGGGTGTTACACAGTATGTGATCTAATACCGGACAATACTAACAGAAATACACCCAAGTGCTCTGTCTAGTGTCCACCAACAGATCTTCTTAAAATATTTATAGGTAATAAGCAAATGGACCAGTGCATATGAAACACAAACAAAATCACTAAAAAAATTTCAAATATCCTACATAAACCACCATCTCCATTGCTCAAGCTGATAAGCTGAGTGCAGTTATTGTTGTAATAGCTTCATATATGTTAATCTAGGAAAGCTATTCAGATAGACAATGATCAAGCCATGTCCTAATCAAGTCTCAACATAGATTATGAATCGTGTTTACTGTATTATGAGCAAAATAATGGTATGCTAAGTCAAGAGTACAATGACAATTATATGTATATGCACATTTTTTTATGATATTTTGTGAAATCATAACAGGTTTGTAGCTCTTGAAACCAAGACACATATATTCATTCATATTATGTTCAACAGAATGATCAGATGGGGTTCAAATTAGAGCCACTTGGTTGTCAATAGAACTATGCGATGCTAACATGGAATCACTAACCATAATCTCCGGCGGGAATTCGGAGTATCGGAGCGCAATGCAGTTTAGTGATTGGGTCGATGGAGGTACAACGTCACCCCAGTGCTCGACCTGCATGCTCTTCAAATCAATGGTTCCACAAAGGAGGAGGAAAAATCAAAACAAAAACGAACCATTTTAGTCCTCTGATCCAGGGTTCACAAAACCGTCGAAAACCACGGTTTTTGACCGTATCAAGCCGGTTCGAAACTCTAAACCGATCGGTAAAATAGTTTAATTCAAAAGAAATTTTGAAAAAATTTATGCGATGTAAACCGGTCGAATACCGGTGAAAGCTGAGCGGTTTTCAACAAAAATCGACGAAAACCACTCCAAAAATCAACCGCTCAAAAGGTTTAACTCGTCGATCGGTTTTTCGAGAAAATCGATGGGTTTTCGAGAAAACCGATCAATTTTCTTTTTTTTCTTTGAATTTGTTTTGAATCTTTTTTCAAACGCTCGATTTCGAAACTCTTCGGTTTTTGACGATTTTCGCTCAATTTTCGTGGTAAACTGATACCTCTGAGACCTCGATTTTCAATTCGAAAATGGTTTGGTTAACCCTGCTCTGAACCAAATGACCGTGTCCCATCCATCAAATTGTTATACAAAATTGAAAGAACACAAAAGCATGGGAATTCCGCCTCTCAAAAATCATCAAACATCTATCATGCAAGCACCCCCGCATTCTGACGCACTTGGTGTAGAGGAAGCAGGCCTCGATGGGGATGCAGTGCGCAAGGGCGTTTTCCTCTTCCTCCTATGGAGGCGCAAGCGCAGGGGCTACCTCAGCCGCCACCCGGATCCAAGCCTAGTAGTCCTAGTGCCCGAGGTCGAAGTCGTGGGCGCCGTGGTGGGTGCGGCGGCGGCGGCCGCTCGATGGTGGTGGCCTTGTCGCGAGGAGGCCGCGGAGACAGCAGCATGAGCGCAGCTGCTGCTCCTGAGGGAGCTGGTGTAGCGCTCGCGCCACTAGTAGCCAAGCCAAGGCTCCAATTTGCATTTCTGGCTTCCACTCATTTTGGAAGGTAGCTGGTGAGGTGGATGAAGAAGAACCGCCGTCGGATCTGGGCTACCCGGCGACGGAGAAGACCACCGTGGGGACCATGGATCCAAATCCCAGCGAGATTTCGGAAATCTCGGCCGAGATTTCGGATATCGGACCCCTCCGAGATCCTAAATCTTGACCAAGTAAGATTTTTTTTAAAAAAAATCAAAATGCTACAGTGCCCACTCAAATCTCGGCGAGATCTCGGTGATTTTGGCCAAAATTTTGGTTTTTTTTACTAGATTTTTATTTCTCTTGGCCGGATTGATTGCATTTAGGGTCAAGATCATTCACAAAAAAATTTGACATGTTTTTGACCATTTTTCGGTCAAAACAATTTGACCAAAATCTCGCAAATTTCGGCTGAAATCTCGGATTTCCCAATTGAAAAAAACCGGATTTAAAATTTGGTTTTTGGATTTCGTCCGGATTTTATTTGAAATTCCGAGATCTTGTCGAGATTTCGGATTTCGGCCACCTTTGAGATTTCTACCGAAACGGAATTTTGAACCTTGGTAGGGACAGACTTCAAATGGAGATCTCTTCCAGCCATGAGAGGGGAAAAACCCCATTAGAGTGAGGCGGAGGAAAAAAGAGGGAGGAGGGTGGGGCAGGGTGACGCGATGAGGTGGCTGGCGGGGGAAGAGGAATGGGAGGAGGGCTGAGTGGGGGAGATTCGATGGTTTGTCTTTTTTTATAGTGCAATTGATTATTTACTCATGTATCTCACTGATATATGGCCCCAGGGCCTATAGGTCAGTGAAACGTTATGAGGCAAATAATCAATAGCACATATAAATAAGAGCAAATAATCAATTGATCCCGGGGTTAAGGGAAAAGTGGGGTGGAGCGGTTCGGCCAATAGAAGCGCGTGGGAATAAGAGAAGGGTTGGACGATTTAACCGCTGCACAGAGTAAGCTCAATCTTTTATTTAGATATTAGATATGCTTATTTGGTTTCTGAAGAGAGTGTATTTATGGTGTATTTGATTGCTTGCACTAAGTGGTACATGTAAGAGATGGTTCAAGAAAAGTTATCCATGTGTTTGGTTGCTTGAATGTAATCATCCCATTCTGAACCAAGTGATACAAATTTGAGAAATATTCCCTCTAAATGTTGAACCATTACATTCACCCAAAATAACAGAATTAAATGGTACAAGATAATCTCATCCTATCAACCAAACACACCCTTATTATTCTTCGTAGTACATTATGTAGCACAACATTCACAACATACAGGCAGCACCATTTAGAACATTAGCAGGGAGAATGGCAGGTCTGTCGCACAGGATCACCGTTTGCAATGTCGCTAGAATGCTTTACAGCTTTACTTTCTTGGTGTGTCTGCATACTTCCAGGTTGTATGCGCAAAGGAAGTGTATTGTCTTCCACCGACTACATCTTCTTCGCGTATCTGGCTTGTAATTTGTTTGAGGTCGTCATCTGTCAGCCTCACGTTTAAGGAGTCAATGTTGGCATCTAGATTTTTGATCTTAGTTGTCCCTGAGAAATTGTAGAGCATATTTGTCAGCGATCAAATGCCAAAATGCCGGGCTGTTGGAGACACACAAACAATGAGCTTGCCTACAGCCTACCGATGTACTTGTTTGGAACCTGGAAATGAAAATGTTTTTCGGTAAATTTAGGTCATGCTTGGAGCCACCAAAACATTTTGCAACTTACTTTAGTGCCAGTTTAAAGTTAACTAGTTATATGCCCGTGCGTTGCTACGAAAAACAAAATTGATAACGAAAAATAAAGATTAAAAAAATAAAAAAAATACTATTTCATAAGATCAAACATCTATCTTTAACGCTTCGTTTCTTGCAAAAACTGGCTAATTAAAGCAACGCTTCGTTTCTTACGTAGGGCAATTAAGCAGGGCAATTAAGTAGAGCAATTAAACAGGACAATTAATGTGACGTGGGAAGAAACTCACTTTATATAGTAGAGACTAGTCAAGTGCCTGTGCGTTGCAACGAAAATATTTTTTTTTACCAAATAATCAAATCATGTCACGTGTTTACAAAAAGTTAAAAGTGCACTCTTGAGTTGCCACAGGGAGGGGGAAGTGGGTAATAACCAACCAGGGGGAGCGGGTGTGGACAGAAAGAGAGATGCAGTTGGTTTCCTTTTTATACCGCGGCTTATATGTTGACACACTGATTTTTTTGGAGAGGAAGAGATGGAGAATGGACAACTGCTATCAACTCATATTTATATACTAGTAAAGATAAAGATATGAGAGGTGTATGTACAAACGGTGCAGCCAAAGAGCACATTTGAAAGAGGGAGCCTATATTATCATGATATGTTCTTCTACCTTGTCTCTATGCCAAAGAAAGCTAGATCACAATTGAAAATAGATGATTTTCTTTTCAGGTATATTATCTTTATTTCTCCTACTCATTTATGATTTCCGAAAACTACACATTTCACTCTTATCTTTTTTAATTTAAAAATATTTCAGTTTTATCTGAAAGCACAAACAAGATGTCCTTCAAATTCCTACCTGCTGCGTGAATGAAAAACTCTTATGAAATCACCCCTACAGGTTAACACTGCATGCCATCAATAACATGGGAATGGGATCGCAACATTCACCTGGTATTGGAACCACGTCATCCCCCTGATGCAGAACCCAAGCTAAAGCTAGCTGAGCAGGGCTGCACTGGTGCTTCTTGGCTAGCTCCTCCATTTTCAGATAAAGATGCTTGTTCTTCTCCAAATTTTCAGCTGAAAACCGTGGATGCCCTCCCTGAAAAGAGTTAAAAGGTTCACACCTAAGTAAGCTGAAAAGAACTGACTGCTTCGAATCAAGAAATGATACTTCGAGGCAGATTGTATCAGTGTTCGGTACCAGACTAGATTCAGCAGACACTTGTTCTGTCACTCCTCTTCCGCCGAAAAACCCGCGGCCAATAGGGCTGTAGGGAACAATTCCAATTCCCAATTCTCTGGAGTCCACAGGGTAGAACGACATTTTGATTTGTTACATGATCAATTAATCAGGACTGTCATGGGATGGCATAAGTAGAATTTGTGATGTGGAAATCACCTGCAGAGAGGCACAATCTCGGGCTCGATGTCGCGAGCCCAGAGAGACCACTCCATCTGCACCGCGGAGACGGGGTGGACGGCGTGTGCACGCCTGATCGTGTCGGGGCTCGCCTCCGATAACCCAATGTACTTGACCTTCCCTTCTTCCACCAGCTTCTTGAGCTCACCAATCTGGAGCAATTCCGGCGCAAGAATCGCCATGCGCAACCGCACCAACACAGGAAATATTTTCTCACGTATGCAAGACAGGAGGAAGAAATCAAGAAAGGGGGCAAGAAAAAGAAGAATGCTTGAGAGACCGTGTCCTCGATGGGGATGGTCGTGTCCACGCGGTGCTGGTAGTAGAGGTCGATGTGGTCGACGCCGAGGCGGCGCAGGCTGGCCTCGCAGCAGGCGCGCACGTACTCCGGCCGGCCGCACACGACCCTCGTGCCGTCGGCGCCCCGCGTGATCCCGAACTTGGTGGCCAGCTGCACCTGCTCCCGCGGCAGCTGCTTCAGCGCCTGAACCGATGAAAGATTCGCACGCGGCATGGTGAGCACTCGACTCCCACCCGAGCTCCCACTTCCCAGGAAACCAAGAAAGAAACCAAGAAATGGACCCATGGGGAGCGACCGACCTTGCCGAGGAGGGTCTCGTTGGTGTGGGGGCCGTAGACGTCGGAGGTGTCGAAGAAGGTGACGCCGCGGCGGAAGGCGTGCGCGATGACGGCGACGCCGGCATCGTCGTCGAGCGGGGAGTTGTACGCGCCCGTCAGCCCCATGCATCCGAATCCCAGCTTGGACACCTTCGCCGAAACCATTCGATTCACTCAGCGCAGCCAAACAGAAGCGGAGAAGAGAAGGCACAGATTGATCGAGCGAGAGGGCAAGTGAGAATCACCTCCAGTCCTTGGGTGCCGAGCTTGACGAGAGGAATCTGGGTGGCTTTCTCCATGGCCTCGCAGCTCGCGCACTCGCAGGGAAGGTAAGCCCAGCGTGTATTGCAGCAGCGGTGCTGGTGAATGGTCCTCAGCTCTCTTTCCTCTTGATATTTGTGTTAGCGAGACAGACACAGCTACCATACCTAAAATAGAACTTTTTTTTATTGTACTAGCGGTATAATTTTGTTTTTTATTAAAAAAATAGCCTTCATTCTTTATAATTTACAAAAATAACCCCATTAGAAGCGGTATAATTTTGTTTTTTATTTAAAAAAATAGCCTTCATTCTTTATAAATTACAAAAATAACCCCATTAGAAGCGGTATATGAGCGCTGCATCATGGAACTCGGCATGTGGTATAGTTTCGCATAATAGCAGCAAGAAATTGCAATTCAGCGTTGTGGGTGCGTTGCACTCGGTGCAATTCACCGGTGTTGTTCAATATACAATGCAGTGCTTCCGATACAAGTTCGTCGGTAGAATAATATGAGTAGCAAATTTATTTAATTTTTGTCGATAGTTTAAGAAATTTTTTGATTAAGTAATGAGTACCAAAAAAGTGGAATTTTAATCGGTAGTTTATTATTATTTTTTGTTCATTGTTGTATTGCAAAATTGTGGAGTTGGAATCGACACTTTTTGAATTTTTTTGTTCACTAATGTATCGCAAAATTGGAGAATTTGAATCGACAGTTTTCGAACAGATACATCAGCTGGTCTGGTCGCTCCTTGAAACCTCAACCCTAATTTGGTCGTCACTTTCGCGCACGGCAAAGTTGGTCCTGTGGGTAAGTGAACCGATCAGGTGCGTGCGTACTGCTACGCAAGTCATACTGGGTGTCCTGTGTCACGGGAGGGGCCTCGTCAAGTTGGCTGGATCCCAGCTGTTGGTCGTGGAACATGTCTTCCACCCACCCAAGAGGCTGCACTGGAATGTATCGTTAGTGTTGTGGACAAAAGAAATTGTAAAAATTAACTTAAATTACACGAAGCACTTACCGATGCCGGTTGCGGGGTCGTGGAGTGCTGTGCCCACTAGCTGAACTTGTCCTTGGAAACCTGCACACATGTAGTGTTAGCTCAATTCCGCCTTGGGAATCGCTTCAATTAGACAAAACATACCAGCCATGACAGTCGCACGAATGATGACCCTACACCATAATCATGCGTGGTGTACGAGGTGGGTGTTGCGTTAAGCGTGCCAGCGCAAACGTACCCAAAACCGAACTTCCTGGTGGCAATTCCTGATCAGGGGTGTCCACGTCGAAGTCTATGTCAACCTCGGGAGCTGTATGTGTCGACGACAGAGTAGGTGCTTCATGTTCGTGCCTGGATGATGACCATAGGGTGTAGGTCTGGTCAAACCCAAAATCCCGTGGTAATCGTGCCGACGCGAATGAACCACAACCGATACTTGCAGGCTACAAATCCTGATCAGGTGAGTCCATCCATGAGTCTGTGTCAACTTCGGGAGCTGTACATGCTGGTTGCAGAGCAGGTGCTTCATACTGGCTCCTAGATGATGATGGAAGGAGAGGACGATCCCCACGCGTGCTGTAAAAGGACATGGCATGGCCAAAAAGATTATTTTGCATAAATTGTACAAAGATTGATAATTAAAAGTATGTCGCATACCATCGTATCCTGAAAGCCAGGTTGAGATAAAGATGAGCGAGTGAAGCTCGATCGTCTTCCAGTCACACTTGGGTGCGATGACCTACGAGATGGAGGATAGGCGCCTAGCTCAGCACCCCGTACGGCGATGTCGCTATGAAAGCCGCAGGTAACTTCCTTGACTATGCCCTTCGTATCATCCAAGACGAAACGTAGAACCCCAAGTAGGCTAGACACAATGTTGTGCTTCCCATGCTATAGTGCAATGGAAGTCTCACAACGATATAGTTCGCACGATCGAACTGCATAGACAACATGAGAAGTTGGTTAGTCATAGAAATATGAATGAAACGTAATGTGGGCTTATACCATGTTGTCCTACTATGCTGCATGGTGTAGAGGGTGGTCGAGGCCCAACTTGTCAGCGTGTGTGACCTCGTCGGGCCTCTAAGGAGCAGGTCCAGCAAGTCGAGCACGTGTACATAGCACGTACCACTCCAAGTATGTGATGTACGAGTCCAGGTTGTATGGTCAATCCTCGACCACTACCTGCTCCATGGTAGACTGCTTTCACGCAATGGTCTATGGTAATTATGTGTGGCACCAATCGTCAATATTGAGACCCATTCGACATAGCCTGAGGGAAACAAAGTTACAAGTTATGAATTATAATTACATCATGTACGCTCATCGTGGGAAAGAAAATTAAAATTTATGAATTACACTTGCATATGCACTTCTCGTGGCAAAGGTGTAAGATCGAGGATAAGCCTAGAGGGGGGGGGTGAATAGGCTTTTTCAAAAATTCTAGCACTAAAGAGCTCTAATTAGCCTTACGACAGAAATCAAAAGGCTTGCGGAAGAGTAAACTAAGATTTTGACAAATAAGGCCTAAAATATCTAGTTTCTACTAGTGCATCAACAGAAACAAACTAATCACTAATCATGAACAGGCAAGCAAGAAGAACAGAACATCAAAGTAAATAATGAATGTAAAAGGCAAGTGACACAAAGATTTTTCACCGAGGTTCAGAGTTTGACTCCTACGTCCCCGTTAGAGCAATTCACTAGAAGTATAGCTCCACCAACAGCTACTCACAATAGCTTTGGTAATCACTGGGGTGACTCTGTCACCACTCTGGTGAGGGGAGTCCCAAACCTCTCACAAATCAGTGGTGACCTTCCACAAACCCTTTTGGATAGGTCGCACCAAAACACTCCCAAGCCGTCTAGGACCACAAAGTTTCAAGAGTAATAAACCATCCACAAGCTTAATCTCTTAGTTCACTAGCACAACACTGTCTAGACTACACTTGGAGCAAGATCACTTTAGGAATTTTGAGATCAGAGTAAAAATCAATCTCTTTGAGGGCTTTTGAGCTCAAGTATGTTAAAATGTCAAAGAGATGCAAAAAGTTCTTCTAAACGAAGGTCCAGGCACGGCTTATATAGCCCACAAAAGGAATATAGCCGTTACTGGCATCTACTAGTCGTTGAACATTGTCAGATTGACAAAATATTTATAGACAAATGTGCCACGGACTTCGTTTGATAATCTTCTCAAACTGTCTAATGCACGATGGACCAATTTGATTGAAAAACCCATTTTACGGCGGACTGAAGCCGCTCATTCCGTCATACACAGGCTTTGAGTGAATTTTAGTCCATCGTAAAACTAGCAAAAGAGCATTTGCGCCGGACCGAAAAAGTTGGTCTGGCGTACATGGGAAACTTACTGGTTTTGGTCCTGTGGACCAGCTGACTTTCAAACAAACTTCCAGAGAGAATCACAATTGTGGCGGACCAAAAAAGTTGGTCCGGCGTACATAAGAAAGGAACGACGGACTGAAAAATTACTCTAATGAAAAAGAGTCCATCGTGAACGTTGTGCACTCAGTTCGGTTCTCAAATAAATTGTTCTCTGCACCGGACCAGACAACATGGTCCAGCGTAAATGCATTATGCGTCGGACTAAAAAACCAGTCAAGACAAAGTCGGTCCGGCGTGAACGGTGTATGCTCGGTTTGAGTTTGAAAGAAGTGTTTTCAGTGCCAGACTAAAAAGTTGGTCCGGTGTGAGTGGGTTTTTGACTGAGTGAGTGAAGGACTTAGTTTTGAGGGGAATTGAGATGAAGTAACCTTTACTACAAGTAATCTTAATAATTTGGCCTATGAACCAAGATACTTACTTGTGCATAATCCCCCTTTATAGTACGGCTAATCTATAACTATCTTAGCTACATGGCTTGAATAAACTCCCCAACCAGAACTAGAAACAATAGTCCTTAGCCTTTATCCTTCAACAAGAAAAGTCTTCACTTCACAAGGGTTACTTGATTTGATCATCAACACCAAAACCCATATAAAGCATTGTTAAGGAATTAGGGGCCCTAGATGCTTTCAAAAGGTGGGCCAACTAGAGGAGGGATTTGCTGATGAAGTCTAAACTGGTGCATCACTTGAGTTGGGCAATACGGCTCCACCATGTGATAGAACACGATGTCGATCAATACTCAACATCCTGCCTGCACTGCACTAGCAATCCATGTGGTGCCGTAGTGACCAAGAAATGTGCAGTCCAGGGTTGCCATATGATTGCGTCCTTGTGCAGGGTCTCAAAATAGTTATGAAACTCTGGGTAGACTCTATGAGGCCTCTCACTTGCCCATCCCAATTGGCTACCCGTTCACCACACACCCATGGTGGGCCTACGGATTGGGACCCCACCCTCACTGTAGAATGGAGCCTCTAATGGATACAGGCGAACATGCTCCTTGAAGTACAACCGCTCAACAGGAAAGTGCTCCCATGACCATATGTGAAGCAGCGAGTAGCATATTGCAAGCATTGGCTCCTCTGCCGTTGTCTTCATACAAGCTGTGCATAATCCCCGGTATGTCGCGCAGAGCACAGATGATCCAAAACTGAATCGTGGCATGTCAATGAGCTTGGTGTCAGCCAAAGCCTTCAAGATGTGGATGTAGCTCGATTGCACGCAATCTCCCTGTGTAGTAGGGAGCAACACCTAGCTAAACAAGAAGATCAGGTATGCGACAAGGTGAGTCCTCAGAATATACTGGGGCACATCATCGGTGTATCACATGTAGCGACAAAACCATGAATGTGGAACCCCCTGAGTATTCTCTAGGACTGATGACCAAACATGTACTGCAACCTAACCCTCCAACCATGACTCTTCGATGGTAGAACTATCTGTCTGCCCCTGATAGGCAAATCGGTAATCATGGTAACGTCCTGGAGAGTGACAGTCATATCCCCCCAGTGGAAGTGGAACATGTGGGTCTTCAACCTCCAACAATTGACGAGAGCGAACAAGAGAGCCCCGTCCACAGTGAAAGAATGCCTGATGTCCATCATCTGGGTCAACAACAATAGACTTGACTGTCGTAGAATGGGTACGTACCACACGTCCAAGGGCATGTGCTCCCTCGAGCACTTGAGAACGAATGGTCGTGGACCTTCACCTATAAGCCAGGTCCTACTATGATGCTTGCCATCATAAGGTGTGTCAAGCAAAGCCTGTGGGTGTCCAGCCATGTCCTGTAATAAGACAATAAGCCACATGAAATGAAGAGAAGGAACAACAAGAAATAGCATTAAATGATATAAAAATAAATAATAGCAAACGATATGACATTAGGTAACATCACACCAATTATTAGTATTGTTTATGCATTGTATCGTCAATTCATGTAGTACTAATTGTGGTACTGCTGTAATTTCATGCACGACTCGTTGGACTAATATTATCATTTCTTCTACTACTCGATTTACTAATGCCATCATTTCATGTATTACTAATTATTCTAATATCGTACTAATCCCACAAATGTTATCGTAATATTATACTGATATTATTGAAGCTATGCATATATCGCAACATATTATTGTTATTCTAATAAATTTATAATTGTATCATAGTAATATAAATATAATCGTAATAATATTATACGAATATTAGACTAATATTATAGAAATTATACTAATTACACCATTATTTTTGCCTTACACCGTTCTTTTACGTTCTAATGGGGCACTACCATTATACTACTAATGCACTATTATACTACCCATTGCTCCAAAGTATGAGCCCCGACTAAACCCATCCAAAATGTGACCAATAAATAAAATCCTCCAATGGTATGTTGCATAACATTACAAGAAAACGATAGCAATACTATCATTTTACGTACTATTAGTTCAATCATATATTATACTAGTACCACACTAATATTTCAATAACATGTAGCCATTATTTATGCTATACCCAGTTATTTCATTTAGATCTAATTATACTAATATCGTCTTTGCATGCACTATTATTGTTATTTTTTGTACTACTAATTGTGAACAACATCACACCAAGTACACAATATTTCTTACAAATTATATCGTCCGTTTGTGTACTACTCACTACACTACTATTGCCATTTTATCTACTACTCATTATACAATTACCGTCATTATTTGTACTACTCATGTACCAATACCGTGGTTTCATATACTACTATTTACATTAACCTTTCTGTAGCTCAACTGAAAATTACGGCAGCCTGAGCAACGTACAAACTAATCTTCCTGGATAAAAATGAACCTGAATTAATTCTAACAAAAAATTAACCTTTATTAAATTCTTACCAAAGTACGATTCCAAATTTTCTCTACCACCTCTCTTTTCGCTCCCTTCTGTCCCACATCTCCTCTCTTCTGCCTCTTAGTTTCCTCAGCTCACTGAGATGTTTTTGAACTCCCTATGTTTTTTCCCTTGACGAAGCAAATGTCTAGTGTAAATCATTGGAGGGAGTCCCAATTTATAGCGCCCTCCTTGAGGCACATATGATGGGAAGCGCTGTCCAAGCACTACTACATTGGATCATCAGTAGGTCCAGGGCATCCGGGACTGATGCCAGTACCGGTTGGTGGAACCGGTACTAATAGGACTAGAAATGTTTCAAAATATGTTGAGGTTGTATGGGAGAAGCGGGACTTGAACCCGCAACCTCGTGACTCTAGCCTCGCCCTTCTAACCAATCCACCCACCATCGCGTACTGATATACATAGAATATGCATTCCTTTTGAACTTTTCTGAAACGAGGCATCAGTATCGGTTGGTAACACGAACCGGTACTGATGCACTCTCATTAGTACCGGTTCGTGTTACGAACCGGTACTAATGTGGGGGCATCAGTACCGGTTCGTGTTACCAACTGGTATTAAAAGCCCATTACAGTCCTGCAGCCTTTGAACCGGTACTGATAGTGACATCAATACCGGTTCAAATTCAATCGGTAGTGATGTACCGGCAGTAAAGTCTAGTTGTCTAGTAGTGAAGGTAGAAAGGACACCGTCCAAGGTGGAGAAGTTCAGGCTATTCTTCGGCAACACAGGAATAGTTTTGGAGCGGGGATTACATCTGTCTGCCCTTGTGACCACAACGAAAGGGCTGGTCGACAGTCGACACTGCAACTCCAGTAGCTCAACAAGGCCGCCATGCTTGAGTGGCCATCTCGCTCGTCGTGTCAGTACCCGTCCATTGGTACATGCAAGCCGTGGCCATACTAATACTATATAGTGTTCTTTTTGTTTTTTGAGGTTGTTCATATTATGTAGTAGAAGTACGTGTGTTGTATTGGGGCCTGACACATCATGATTGTTTTTCCTTATGGACCAAAAAATGTAGTAGTGCAGGTTGAAAATATGCGCAATATTTTTAATTTTGAGATAAATATAATAAAAGATTAGAGATACACAAACCAACACGCAACATATTGTATTTCTGAATATGCTTAAGAATTGAAAAGTAACAGAGTTGATTGGTCACACGAACGAATTATAGTTGGGATTGACAAAGGATAGAAAGTAGCACATACGCGGTTGTGGAAGTAGTCGACGTTGAGGAAGAAGCAGAGCGGACACATTGATGCGTTGCCCAGAGACCTTATTGTCACCCCGTGCAGGTGATCTCTGCGGCAACAGCTGGGAGATACTGCTCATCCTCCTTCACAATGCACGCCAAAGAGGAAGGCCGGCGAGGTTCAGTCGCTCAACACCACAATACAACAATCTAGAGAGGAGGAGAAAGAATGGAGGGGAAATTTGGTGATCTTTAGCCTGAACGTCTTCAAGTCTTTATATAGACATGCGTCAGTTACTCACTAGTAACTGATGATATTATGTTTATCTATTCAGTGGTACCTGATGGTTTTAAGTCAATTAAACCGAATTCAAATGAACGTTTAAATTGCATTTAAACAGAATAAATAGAGTGATAACTATATGATTCAACAAAATAAAAGGTGGAATAATATGCCAAGAGACACTCTACGAGAGCGGCGCGGTCACAAATCACATGATTTTCACACGAAATACGTGAATACGTGTGCGTGTTTAGTCAAAGTCCATCCATGTCATCTCCATGCCATGTGTTACATTATTTGAGGAGTAGCAAGGACTCCACTTTATAAATTGTCTTCTCTCCATTTAATTAGGCAATATGGCACTAAACCATATATAATTTGGAATTAAAGGAAATGAATCTTTCATAAACCAATTTCTAACCGTGCATGTTGTACTGTTGTGGTTCTAGGATTCTATCGTGCCATAATCGTAACATTGTCGTACATTGCCTGTAAGCCATGTTGTTGTCCTACTTCCTAGCCATTCTGCCATTGTTCATCATCTATTTAAGAGAGAAATATTTCACCTTTTTGTAAGAGCCCATTGTTCTTTGTCTACTTGTAGATTTCTTTCTGAGGGACTATCTTATCTTAGAATGGTATGTTCCATCGTTAGTTCATCCTATGATTTCGGTGAAATGACATAATCCTTTGCTTCCTAATAGTCTTATACTTTTTAGGGCTGAGTGGTGATAGACCAAACTATTTCATTTCTCGAACCAAACAAATGAGTTGAATTTGGTGTCACAGTCGAATGCTCTATTCATCTTGGGAAGCTGAAGATATGTATCATAAATAAAATTAACATTACTGATCCACAGTGTGAACGTGTCATACCAAATCTCTTGGGACGCTGAAGATAATATTTCAATATCGTATTTTCCTTTAGGCAAAATGTTCTTGCAAAAACGAAGATAGGAACTGACGGGTACCTATACCATGGGTATCCCCAGCAGCCCGGGACGACGTGTGGGCCGATCCAGGCCCAACAATGGCCGGACGCCAAGTGAGCCACCACGTGCGACTTGGCCCCGATCGAAGACGATCGGGTGCGCCCCTCCTGCGAGTCGGACGCCCCGTAGCGCCCGACCCGACCAAGACACTCTCCGCCCAACACTAACGCCAGACCATCGCCAGCCGTTGGTCACCTGTCCCTCAGACGCGACACCACAGTGCGACCGAGCGAGGGTAGGTGGCCCCTTCCCCAGGCAGTGAGAGGGTCGCCAAAGTCAAGACATCCGTCTCATCACCCAGACGTGCGCAGCAGAAGGGTGCGCTCCCTCCCGAGGCAACGCCAGAGTCAAAGCGCAACGTCAGCGCCTGGCAGCTGCGCAGAGGGTAGGCGTGCTGCTTCCCATCACAGCAGAGAGCCTCGCCGACTGATGTGTCTACCCACCCAGCGCAGGGCGGGCATGCATCAGTCACTCACCGTAGACCGGGACTCCCGGGCGTGGGACGCCCCGTCCTCCTTTTTTCTTTTCTTTTCTTCGGACTCCCATGTAACCTGCCCCCTCCGACGGTATAAGGAGAGGCAGGACCCCCAAGGGGAGGGGGGCCGAACAGCACGAAAAACACACCATAGAGCTTTACTTTCACTCCATATCCAGCGAGGTGCTCAAGGCCAGCCCTTAGCCCTCACCTGTAACACTTGGCCTGAAAGCAATACAAGTCTACCACACGAACTAGAGTAGGGACGTTCAGCCCGAACCAGTATACATCTTGGACTCCCTTAGTCTAACCATTCGAGGAGAGGGAGTGCGCGACCCCCTAAACCAAACAAATCGTATTACCGGTGCCCGAAACACCGACAGGAACATGACAAACTGTTGTCTTTTTGGAACTTCTTACCCTTCAACCCAACTAGCCAAATTGATGCCATTAACTGTTTCTGAACCATTGAGTGATGCTGCTATGTGATTAACGAATCTGACTTGAGTTTTATGGCCTGTTTGGTAGAGCTCTAGTTTCTGAATTCTTGTTCAACGGAGTTAGAGCCAAACTAAATGCCATAGCTTCAGGAAAGTGATCCATGGATCAGGAGGAGGAGTGGAGCTGAAAATAAACTATTCGCGTGGAGCATCCTTTTGGTGATCCACGAGCGGATCTAGCGCAAGGAAAGGAAATGCCACTAGGAGTGCCACATAATTACCCGTAATGCCACCAAATTACCCCCTCTAATCCTCCCCACCCGAGTGCCCCCACCCCGTGCCCGTTTGCATCTCTGCTCGGGCGATGCAGCGGCGAGTGGGCGGCCCCCATGGCTCCAGGCGCTGCTGACGAGTGGGATCCAGGCGGCGGTGGGCGGCGACGGCTTCTACCCAGGGTCTCCTGTGGTGGCAGCTATCCAAGGTCTCCAGCAGTGGCGGCAGCGATAACTCTTGACCAGGAGGGAGAGCATCTCCCAAGCAGCAGACGGCCCTCGAGTGCAACCGTTCGACCTCGCGCTAGTAGAAGGTAAACCCTAATACCTAATTTGGGTGAGATCTGACTTGAATTGCTAAGTGTATTCATCCAATTGATGACATGATGTTAACTCTATTGGAAGTGTGACTCGTAGCAAGGTTTTTGTCACGAGCGGATTTAGGCCCATGGCAGAGTGGGCTATAGCCTAGGATTTGAAATTTTAGCTAGTATTTAGCCCAAGTAAGCCCAGGTTGTAATAAATTTATTAGCCCATATTATATCACCTCAATTCGGCCCATATCATATGAAGCAGCCCACAAAATGGAAAAGCACAAAACCTAAAAACCTAGTCCACACTCCACACCACCAACTCCCCTAGGCATCAGCCGCCACCCGCCAGCTTGCGCAGCACCCGCCGGCTCCTCACCGCCTCGCGCCCCGCCCCACCTGGAGTCGCGCCTCCCCGGAGCCGCCCCTCGTCGCCCGGCTCTGCCGCACCCCTCAGGCTGCGCCGCCTTGCGCGCGGCGACGGAGCGATCCTTGCCCGCTCAGCGGCCAGCCTCGGGCCGGCCCTAGCCGTCCCCTTGGTGCCCAGCGATCGCGCTGCGGCGTCCCCGGGCGCCCCTCGCCGGTCCGCGCCACCCCGCCCGGAGCCGCGCCTCGCCGGCCCCTCGCCACCACCACCACGTGCAGTACAACTCTCTCCCTTTGTGCTCTATGAGACTGTGACCTCTGTCTAGCTCTTTCCGGTTCACATTTGCTTAGCATTTGGTCCCTCGAAGAGGGGGACTCGTTCTCTCGTCGCTCACGGTCACATTCTTCCCTTCGGTTGGGGATGACGTGGCGCAAGTCCCAGCGATCATGTGGGAATGGTCTCGAAAATCTCTAGGGCGCCTCTGATGGAAACTGGAATGAGGCATTCTGGAGGCACGATGGCTATGGTGAGATGGTCCCGGTGGCTGGCTCGCGGCGCCCGAACCTTGAGTTGACAATTCGAGTGGTTTGAGCTTGCGCTGCATCGAGCAGCGTCTTCATCTTGTTGATTACCGAAGTCATTTGGTTATCTAGGTCCAATGGCAGGAGTGACTTCAGCAGCATTTGCGCGCATTGGACATTTGCCTCAGGGGTACTAAAGATATCACCATTGCGGCATTGCCGAGTCATCATCCTTGGGACACGGCCGGGCCTGCCGTTGTGGTCGTGTTATCGAAGGATTTGCTGCCCTTGAAAATCTATCACTGTTGAGTGGGGTGCTGTCGGACTGTCATGGTCGAATCGCTTCAACAGATTGGCCATAGTCCCGACTGCGGCCACGGTGGTTAGATCTCGCCGATGATTTGCGGTGTTGGGAGCAATGGTGTTTACGGCTAGTTGTGCCACGGCTGCCATTGCCATAGGATCTCGGGGTGTGCCCGGGGGAATTTGGCATCCCCAGCTGTTGTGGTTTATGCACCCGAAACCCTTTCTTGGGAATTTTCGGCAGTACTAGCCTTGATAGCCCCGGCCATGAATACACAACGATTTGTACAGTTACTGTCGTGGTTGCTGCTTTGGCTGTTGGGGCCATCATTGTTGCTGTCGCTGTTTGTCTTGATGTACTTGAGGATGCTGGGTCCCATAGGGTCAAAGTCGATGAAGGACACCTCTCAGCGTGGGTCCCAAGAGCGGGATTCGGTGAATTCGACGTACTCAAGATCTTCGTTTGGTCCCTAGCGATAAAGCAGGGTTCCGAACGAGATCTTCGATTTGATCGCGGGAGCTGGGTCGATGAAGGCCATCTAGCAGATGTCGCTGGCGGGGTCGACGCGGGGAGCTCCGTCATGGATACTCATTGAAGGCATGGCTGATCTACAAACACAGTTGAAGGCCGCTACGTGGCGCGCCAACTATCGAAGGTTAGGAAATCAATAATAAACTTATATACTCGAGACCTTCGAATATGCAGAGTCAAACACGAGATCGATGGCACAAGATTTAGACATGTTTGGGCCTCCGGACGGAGTAATACCCTACTCCTGTATGGATGTAGTATGGAGTCAGTGAAACAGAATACAAAGCAGGATGCCTAGCTTCTAATTACAATAAAAATTGTCTCCAGGATGTTGCTAAGACCTAACTTATGAACTATCGAAGTGTAGTTCGTCGATTCCTCAGCTCTCTGTCCTCGTTTTTCTCCTTTTTCCTCCCTTTTCAGCCTCTGTGCCTCTATTCTTATAGAGTAGAGGTAGCCTCTTCACGGACCGCAGTCGGTTTGAGATACCAGATCGTACCCAATGAGGAGTCCACCATTCCGAGATCTTCGTAATGTATCTAAACTTCCTTTCCCATCCAACGTACTCGAGTTGGTTTCCTCGTAATGGGAACATGACCGAATCCTTTCCAATTGTGGAGATATCCCTTCCGTGCATATCTTATCCCGTAGAATTGGGCTCGAGATATCCGGAGCTTTCATATGCTTGCATAAACATATATGGTATGATATTTGAGTTTCCTGATCAAGCTCATATCCCATACTTAGATATTCGACAGCTCATGCATTTAGTTTAAGTTGGATTTTTTATTTGCAAATGTGTTTTGCAAATAAGCGGGAGGTTATGTGTTTCAATCTTAGAGCATGTGAATATGGCTTGCAATCATGGTTTGCAAGTTGACTTGATCTTGTATTGATCATCACATGGCTAAGAGGATGAATCTCATATATTCTTTCTTTATCTATAAATGTGTTTTGAAAAATAAGCTGAAGTTTATGCAATTCTTTTGGAGCATGTGATTAGCATTTGCAATTGTATTTTGCAAAGTGTCATGATCATGCGTTGATCATGACATGGCTCAAGAATTGATCTTGTTGATTTTTTGTTGAAATTTGAAAAGAAAATTTGTGTGAAATCTTGCTTTTGATCTGTGGCCGAAACTACTGCCGTGAAGAGGCCGGTACTACTGAAGTTCGGTAATACTGCTCCTAGGAGCGATAGTTATTTTCTAGAGAATGTGTTTCTTGAAAATTTCCTCAGGTCGGCACTACCGCTGTGTTAAAGCCAGTACTACCGCAGGTCTGATAGTACCGCGGCACTTGTGTGGTAGTTATTTTACAGAAGTGTGTTTTTCTTTGAGTTTGAATTCTGGCACTACCGTGGTTCAAAGGACGGTAGTACCGTTGGTCCGTTGGTACCGCTATTTAATTGCCGGTACATATTCTCCAGAGAGTGTAATCATTGGAGTTTTTGTGTTCTTTGGAAATATCTATGGTTGCTTAAATCTGAAAAAGGGTGGAAATTGTAGCCCTGTTAATAAGCTTTCTATTGAGTCCAAAATCATCTAATTCGGACTTCAGGGGTAAAAAGTTATGATTCTTTTAGTTGCTGAAACAGTGGTACTACCGCTTTTTACACAATGTTAATACTAATGATATGCACTACCTTGTTTTACACGATGGAAGTACCATGGTACTATAGCAACAGCTAGTTTCAGTGCATTTAATATCCCAAACGGCTAGTTTCTTTCATGGGCTTTATATGTGTAACACCCCAAAATTTTTGCTTTTATTGAATTCATGTGTGATTTGGCACTTTGGTGAATTTTTGGAATTTGCTGGAATTTATTTGGATTTATTTGGAATTTATTTGAATTTATTCCATTTTGAAATAATTAAAGAATTTAATTTTGCAAATAAAATTTTGTTGGAAATATTTTATTTGAGTCCAAAATAATCCAAAATATTTTCGAATTTTCTCGAATTTTTAAAGTCATTTGCTATTTTAATGAATTAAATGAATTCTGGAATTATTTTAAATATTAAATCGCTGGAAATTCAACTCGGTCGTTCTTGTTCATCGAAGTCGGAACCCAGTCGGACTCGAAGTCGGACCGAGCAGATTGACTCGACCAAACCCGGCTCAACCCTAATCAATCCCAGTAGTTGGATCAAGATCCAGCCGGTGATCCGCCGTCTTAGGATTGGCCGTATCCGGCCCGGATCCGATCGCGCCCGCGCGATGCGTGGCGGTGTCGTGCGAATGGGATTTGTCGTCGTCGTCTCGCCGAGACCGGCCGGACTCCATGCCGCTTCTCGCCGTGTAGAATTAGGGTTTCCGTCTCGCACGACACGCCGAAGGCTATTTAAAGCCACTGGTCACGCCGAGGTTGCCCTCATCCTTAGCGCGGGTTCTAAGCCATCCACTTTGAGCCGCTGACGTCTGAGCTTCGCCGTAATTCAGCGCCACTGCAGTTTTACCGCTCGCCATCTGCCTTGTCGTAAATCTTCCAGCGAAGAGCCGACGGAACCCGGCCAGGCGCGCTGAAGACCACTACTTTCGCCCGAACGACCGAGCGCTGCGTCGGGCTCGTCGTCGTCTCGTCTCCGGTGGGTAGCTCAGCCGCCGCTCATCGCCGCTACTCGCGAACTTCGCGCCGTCCGTCTTGATCGGCGGTTGAGGTGAGTTCACGTGTTCAAACCACGATTAGATTCGGGACCGTTGGATCAAGATCCAAGCGGTTCACAATCGCCGTCGTGGTAGTGATTATTATAGGATTAGATGGGCCGTCAGGACCTAGATCGAGCGGCCCACGATCGTCGAGTAGATTCAACACGTTAACCCTGGATCTAATCGCGCGGCGTTGAATTTCAAATCAACGGTCGAGATTGCGCCACGTGTCGGGAAGTTGGGCCGACGGACGTGGGATCAGCGCGTGCGTGTGGCCCGACACGCGGGGCCCAGCGTGTCGAGGGCGCCCGTGTGTCGTGACCGATAGCGGCGTCAGCGCCACCCATGGCGTCATCGGTGGAGTCCACCTGTCGACACCGTGGTGAGCCCGGCGACGTCGTGATGGCGTCACCCGAGTGAGCCCACATGTCGCGACACGCGTAGAAGTCGTGGGCCATCATGATGACTCGACAGTAGAAGGACCGAGTCCATGGACCACTGACGCCAGCCAACCAATCGAAGGCTGCCACGTGTCCTCGGCCGACAATAAATGATTTTCCTAGAAAAGAAAATGATTTAATAAATCAGTTTAATAATTGATGTGAATTTCAAAACTTCAAACGCTTATAACTTTTGAGTTTCAACTCCGATTTGAGTGATTCAAATTTCTAAATTTGTATAAAATTGAGATCTACCTAAATATGAATTTTATTTAATTTTGGACTAAAGTTTTCCTCTGTAAAATTATTTAATTGATTATTTAAACTTTAAATAATCATAACTTTTAAGCGTCTTAACTCCAAATTTGTGATTCCAGTTTCTAAAATCCATAAAATTATGTTCTTTCTGTTTATGGATTTTATTTGGATGTTTGGACACTTTTGCCTATTGTTTATTTGTGTATTTGCTATTTGCACGCTTTACGAGTAGACGTTGAAGTGCTGGGAAGGATTCAAGGAGAAGTATTGACTCGGGATCCAACTCAAGACCAAGAGCAAGTACTTTTTGAAGGCAAGTTATGCTTTGACCATATTGATCCCATTTTGAAACCTATTTTGATTTAAACTATTGCATGCTAGTTCAATTAGAAAAATACTTTGTTTAAACCTGGGGGTTAGATAAATACCAATTTCTTTGTATGACACCTTGATTATTTAAGTATGTGCCATGACCCTTGTCACCCTAGTTGTGGATTACTAGTTGGACATTATTAAATTGCCAACATGGGTTATAGGCAGATTTAGTATCTTGCTTGACACACGTGCTCATAACATGATTTTGGATAATCAAATGCTAATATTGACTTAATGATATATTGAACTGTTTTGGAAAAGTATCATGTGATGTTGATGGCACGTGGTGCATGGTAATCAAGCGGGGTTTGATAAATGATTTCGGCCGCATGTGGCAAATGTCAATTGGGCAGTTGTGGCGTTGGGGATGTTGATTTGGTTCTTCTGAGTCTTGCCCTGGTCACCCTAAGGACTTAACCTTGCAAGCCTTTGAACTGGGTCTAACGTGCAACCACATATGTAATGGGACGGACCTAGTTGACTAAGTTGCTAATAACGTGCACTGGTGGGACCTCGGGAGGTCAACTACACCCTTTATGTAAGTTGTGCGGGGAGCGTCTGGCCTTTGAGGCCAGGTACCCATCTAACGGTTGATTGGCCTAGACTTCGCCTTTTAGCGAAGGGAAGGGTTAGTCTTGCCATAATAGGGAGGACCACTTGTATTGTTAGAGGTTTAGAAAGACTTTATTCTGGAACTCGCCTTTGTGGTGTTTGATTGTATCTTGTGGGTAAAGTGCATAACCTCTGCAGAGTTTAGAATCTATTCGAATAGCCGTGTCCGGGTATTGGACATCGCTGGGAATTACAAATCAAGGGTTAGATTTTCTCAAAATAACTTTGGTTTGAAAAGTTGGGTTAGTTTAATAATGCAGATGATGGAAATGTGGTTTAGGATGGGGAAAAATGTTTATTAAACTTCTTGAAAAGTTATTTACGCTTTACTTATTTCTCTTTGCTTTGAATCTACTTATATTAGCAGTCAAAAGTCATGTTTCTTGCAAATACACCTTGAGCTATTCCTTTGTACCATGCCATGCATATAGTATATTAGCTTGCATTGCATGACTTCTTGAGTACCAAGTACTCACCCTTGCCTCAACACAACACCGAGTTGAAGAGGAGACTCACGCGACCGGAGGAGGAATTCCAAGAGGATCCGTCTACTTAGGGATCTGAGCCGATCAGGTTGGCTGGTATATCTTTGGATGGCGCGCGAAAACTATTTGATTTTCCATTGCTATTATTTTTCTTCCAATAAGTTTCGCCTTGCGGCATATATTTGTAACTTGGCCATAAGGTCGAGTAACCACTTTAGTTATTTAAATAAAGTACTTTGATAGTATCGAATGGTATGATTGTGATATTTACCAATGTTAAGGCCCATGTGCACTAAGCGCGTTCTGGACTAGTCTTTGAATACCTGAAGGTCGGATTTGCAAATTCGGGGTCCCGACAATATGAGACCGAATTTGGAGGTTTTTGCTACCATTCTAGCACCCATTTGAGGTATTTTTGTGAGGGTAAAAGCTCAAGAACACCATTTGAGCTAAAGTTTTCATGTGTTGATTCTTTCGCATTTTGATTTGCATTCTCCTGAGCTAGTCCAAGCCTCTCCTCTCAATTGTGCATGTGTTGCACCTTGTGAGAAAGAAGAGAAGGTCTAAATGTGTTATATCTAGGGAGGGTTTGAGCATCCTTGTGCATGTGCTGCACTTGGTGAGGATCAAGCAAGAGGCTTGACCTATTACTCTTGGACGTGCTCAATTTGTGGAGCCGGTCCAAAGTGGTTTGGGCTCGCCTCAACGTGTATTAGGGGAGACCGGCAAGTCTTCGAACATCACTGTAAAACATCGATGTGTCTCTTTATGTTTGCTTGCAATTCTTTATTTACATTGTTGCAATTTACTTTTCTAGAATTAAATTGCTTGATTGTCATTAGGATTGTAATACTTGAGTAGAGACTTAATTAGTTAGTGCACTTAGTGAGTCTAGTTGATTTAGGCTTTATTTGTCAAAACATTAGTTTATCGCTTCCATACCAATTATCGTTTAGGTTTTGACATAGGGGACTTAGGTAAGTAATTGTTTGTTGAGAGAAATTTTAAAGCTGCCTTTTCACCCCTCTCTAGTCGGCATCCTTGACCCAACAACCTTGACGATCGGGCCTCCCACTCCGCGTGTGTCAGGAGTAGGTGCTCTTCTTCACCGCTACCGGATCTCTTAATCCATTCCTCGTGTGCCTTCAAGCGACTGATCACCTCCTCGATCATCATCACCTTTAGGTCGCCGAACTACTCAATGGTGGAGACGATTTGGAGGAACCTATGAAGGACTGCACGAAGTAATTTTCTTACCACATAGCTTTCCTTCATCTTTTCGCCAAGCCCTTTGATTTTGTTGACGATTGTTGTCAACCGGATGGTGAAATCGTCGACGGACTCCGTCTCCATCATGTGTAGCCCCTCGAACTCAACTTTAAGGGTCTATAACTTTGCCTCCATTTACACGATCGATGCCAAGATGCATCATCTTCAATGCCTCCCACGCAACTTTGGCCATCTTCTTTTCGGCCGGTAGGAAGAGAGTTTCCTCCGGGATGCCTCCATAGATGGACGCCAAGGCTATCTGATCCTTGCGTACATTGACATTGCTGTCTACGATCACATCCCACAATCCTTGAGCCCTCATATACACCTTCATCTGGATTACCTATGCTACATAATTGCTCTTCGTGAGCATCGGATAATGTAGTGAGATGACGGAACTCTCATTCGCTATCGCACCAGCCATCGCATCATCACCGTTGGACCACTTCCCGGAGAGCGCGGCATTATCTTGGGCATAGGCAGATCAAGAACTCAGACTCTGATACCAAATGTTGGGATGGAATCAAGGAATTACAGATGGATGACCCGATGTTGCGCGTCATGTGAGGCTAGACACGGTGGTCTGGCTAGACGGCGAGTACTACGTGCTCCAACAGATGCATGCAGCATACAGGAACGTACACTGTACACAAGAGGACGTTAGAACAGGCGGGTGTGTCGGCTGGAAGTGCTGCTTCGTGAGCAGATGCTCCTGGAGCCGGAGTTCTGATCTTTTTGTTGGCCTACGCAACTGCTCAGTCTTTTATGATTTTTCATTGCTATTTATATTAGAGATTACATCACTACTAGAAAACTAGCCTTCCATACTGGCCCATCAGTACTGATTACGCATGAACCGGGACTGACAGTTATATCAGTCCCGGTTCATTAGCTACAGGGCCATAGTGGGCTTTCAGTACCGCCCTCACATTAGTACCGGTTCGTGACACCAACCGGTACTAATGCTCTACCCTCGCCCAGCAGCTGCTTAGTACCGGTTGGTTACACCAGTAGCGGTTGGTGTAACCAACCGGTACTAAGCAGCTTTATTTGTATATCTAAATTTACCATGACTTGCATGTACCGGTACTAATAGTCTATTAGTACCGGTTAGTGGAACCGGTCAGTCCCAGATGGTTGAACCGGTACTGATGGCCGTTGTCAACCGGTATTGAAAGCCATATCTGTAGTAGTGTATGCTAACTTGGATAGCAATCCGAACCCCTAAACTTAACAAACTAAATCAAAACTTGCAAAGTTTGAACCTTCTAAAACTAAAAGCTGTCAGCTTTTCTTACAAGATTAATTCTACCAGTTTGTGGTAATTAACTATGACTGGTGGCACACGATTAAATCAAGAGCAACGAAACATGCAAGCTAACCCTTGTCAGGCTGTACCTATCAACTACGGTTTGTTCATATCTAGATGCAATTTATGCACTGATACATAGTTCGATCAAACAGATTCTTGTTGCTATATATACTAGAAGGCTAATGGATCATCTCGAGAACACACCTGGTTTTTATACCAGGATTAAGGGCGTGAAGGTTCTTGTTCTTGATGAAGCTGACCGCCTATTGGATATGGGATTCAGAAGAGACATTGAGAAAATACTTTTCTTGTATTCCTAAAGAACGACAGACACTGTTATTTTCTGCTACTGTTCCAAAGAGGTATCTCATTTTGTCATTGTGCCCTCTTTTTACCTGTTACAATCTAATTTTTTGAATATTTACTCTTAGATCCGTCAAATTTCTCATGTAGCAATGAAGAAGGATTACAAGTTCATTAATACTGTTGAAGAGGGTGATGAGGAGGCACATTCGCAGGTTTAGATCTGTCATTATGGTGAGCTGTGATGGTAAAGCTTTAAAATTTGCCAACTCGCTAGTACCTTATATATTATTTCTTCTGCATCAGGTAAGACAGATGTGTATGACTGCACCGCTAGATCTGCACTTTTCTATATTATACAATGTATTTAAGAAGCATATTACAGAAGATGCAGAATACAAAGTAAGTTTCCTCACAAAAGTTCTTTTTTTTTTTTTTAACGAGGAATTTGCCTCATAGTCGCTAGCTTATCTTATGAATTTTTCCAATATATCATTACCCATACAATATTGCAGGCAGTTGTATTTTGTACTACAGCAATGGTCACCAGGGGCGGAGCCAGACCTCGGGCCACCGGGGTCTGGGCCAAGGCCTGGCATGATTGGTCCATGTAAACTGCTAAATAAATTCTATGTAATTAGTAAATAGGCTCAGGACTATATGGCCAGTTCGAGGCTTCGGCTTGCGCTGGTTCCGTCCCTCATTGGTCACCGAGCTTGTTGCTGAAGTTCTCTCCCAGCTGAAACTGAACATAAGAGAAATCCATCTAGAAAGTCACAATCTGCAACACTACAGGAATCGACACTATTTTCGTCGGCTAGAAATATTTTCGTGGGCCAGAAATAGGCCGACATAAATAACCGTTTATTTTCGTCGGTCAGGTTTGAACCGACACAATTACTTTTATTTTCGTCGGTATCGTTGGCAAGGCCGACGAAAATAGTTGAGGACCTAGTTTCGTCGGTCCAGACCGACGAATATATGCCACGTGGCATGGTCGGGCTTGTTAAGGATATATTATCTCTTATAGTTATAGATAAGTTCCTGTTATAGATAGAGTCCTATTCCTATTCCTTTCCCTCATGTACTCTATATATTGTGGCCTTTGGCCCTCATATTCAATACAAGTCATATTCATAACATGGTATCAGAGCCAGGTTTTTCTTCCTAGCTCCATCCTTCCGCTGTTTTAGATCTAATCCGCTGCCCCGGGAGGAGGAGACTCCCGGGGCGGCACCACACGGCAAGAGAGGATTTCCAATCTACTGTCGAACATCGGTCTCCTCCGGCCATCTGGACCGCGCTCAGGCCACCACGCCGTCTTTTCCGTGCACCTTCGGCGGGTCTCTCCTTCGGCGTGTGTGGCCAGCACGACGTGCTCCGTCTACCTTCACGCCGGCTTGCGCCTGCGCCATCCTCTCCGACGCCTCCGTGCTCATCTACTCCCTCGTCGGCTCGGCGGTGGCGGTGGGCGTGCGACCGCGCCGACGCCGCCGCACCATGGCTCTGTCCGCGGCCATGTTCTTCGCCGGCTCCGCCGTCACCAGCGCCGCCAACGGCTACTCCGCCCTCATGGCCGGCCAGCTCGTCGCCGGCGTCGCATGCGGCTTCGGCCTCGTCGTCGCCCCCGTCTACATCGCCGAAATCGCGCCAGCCTCCTCCCGCGGCTTCCTCTCCTCCATCCCCGAGATCGCCGGCAACGTCGGCATCCTGCTGAGCTACATCAACGACTTTGCCCTCGCCGGCGCTAGGGTTTTCGCCTCACGCCGGAGGCGTGCTCGCCGGGGATGGCGGGGCCCGGGAGAAGGGCGGAGCGGCTGTTGCACCTGGCCGTCGAATTCGGCTTCGACCGCCCCCTCGTCGCTCCTCCCACCAGGCACGAGAAAGCCGCCATGCGGGTGCCGCCCCGGGAGTCTCCTCCTCCCGGGGCAGCGGATTAGATCTAAAACAGCGGAAGGGAGAGGCTAGGGTTTGAACCTAGGCTCTGATACCATGTTATGAATATGACTTGTATTGAATATGAGGGCCAAAGGCCACAATATATAGAGTACATGAGGGAAAGGAATAGGAATATGACTCTATCTATAACAGGAACTTATCTATAACTATAAGAGATAATATATCCTTAACAGGGCTATTTGCGTCGATCTGAGCCAACGAATAGATATTTTCGTCTGTTTTTCCAGCCGACGAAAATAATACGGATTCCTCAAGAACTAAGGTCTCAGACGAATTGAGGAAGTCAGTGTCTGATATTAGTTAGTTCTGATGTATCTGCCCGTGGCGTTGATTATCCTGATGTCACCCTTGTCAAACAGATGGCCCATATATATATATATATATATATATATATATATATATATATATATATATATATATATATATATATATATAACGAAATATTTCATGTACATTCAAGCCGAAGCAAGTAGTATGTAAATTTAGTAGTTGCCATCTAGCTCGCTTGGCAATTTGGTTAATTAGCCTTTTGCATTAAGCAACGAAAGTCTATTCCTGGCTGCTTATGAAATCTCAAGTCAGTTTCGGCCTGTCAAGATAACGTACTTGACACCCTTTTCTTATTTCTGCTTGACGCTTTAGGTCAAAGATGCAGTCTGAAAAGCAGAGATGAAGAGCAGGGGATTCGTTTGAGGCCAAATTTGCCAAGCCATGCCATGCCAAAATTTGGCTAGCCAAATTTTGGTGCCCAAATTGGTGGCCAAAGTTTGGCCAACTTTTGGCTAGAAAATGAACTAGGAAAATTTGGCTAGCCAATGGAGAAAAGAATCTAGCCAAAATTTGGTTGCAAACCAAATACTTGCCAAATTTGATCAACACTACCAAAATTTGACATGGCAAGCATTGGCAACAAATAGATACAAACCAAACAGCAACTCAAACAAGACCATTGGTCAAGATAAGTCCAGACTTGTTAACGAGTCTTAGGGTCAGTACACGAACATGATAATATACACGTATGTAAATGTACTGACTTATCCTCTCTCTATTTTGTAAGAAAGGTGCTTCTATGCTCTTCTTTCTAATACAAGTTGCATAAATCTTGAAGCAAACGAAGGGGTAAGTAATCTTTATCTACCTTTCATTCATGCTTTAATATTTGTGCAATTTTAAGAAGAAAGAGCATAGAAGCACCTCTCATTTTGTAATTATTTGAGGGTAGAACGGGAAATTAGCCAAACTCCCCTCCACTACTATATAAAGAGCCACTGTTTAGTTTCGTTGCCACGACAGTAATGCTACAACTGACAACGGGTGTTTGACCAACCAAATGGCCACTGCGCCGTATATCCAATATATAGTATTTCTGAACCTTAAGTCGTGACATGATACGCTAACGTTGCAACATTATCCATCAACTTGTAGTATGATTTTCTGCCATTCATATGAAATGAGGAATATATTTCGTCATTATTCATCGGTACGTACTCTCCGTCCAAGTTTATAAGACGTATTTTTTGAATGATTTTATCTATAAATATATAGTGTATCATATTCTAGTGCAAAATTAGTGCGATGTTCCCTCTATACCTCAAATAAATATCTATATTTACTTTATATTCCTTGCAAGTATGCATTAAATATACTCCAGTGTTTAGTAATAAGAATTGGAGGTAATCTAATTATTCTTAATATTTTCTTGCTCCATGTGAGATCGAGGCTTTGGGAGCCATGTAGGGCGTGCCTGGTTAAGTTGGCGAGATCGAGGCTTTGGGAGCCATGCAGGTGTCGTGGGCGCTTCACGGTCAACATCACAACATTTGTGTTGGAACATACGTACTGCGGACGGGTTTGGAGCAAGAATTCAGAAAGACCAACGAACCAGATAGGATCAGAGACTGTTCTATCGTCCATACATTCTAATGATCACCACGAACTGCTCCCCTGTTCCAATGATCTACACCCTCCAGTTCGAGATATTATGCAAAAAATCCTAAGGAGATTTAGGGATGGCTCGAAGGCAAGAATTGATCTGTAGTAGCTTTGCTTCTTCCAGTAAAACAAAACCATATACTCTTTTGGTTTTTTGTTGAAATCCTTAACTCGGACGAGGGATCAGGAGAGCCTGCAATTCAGTCTCTCATTGAAGGTTTGCAATTACAGGGTTCCTTTGAAATTCACAAGTTGCGTGCGCCCCCAAGCCGAGTCCTTACTACACTGGGTGACAATTAATCAAGCGCACCCATGCAAAGAAACTAATGCTACTAACCATCCTAAGACACAGGGACCAAGCCACCTTTCGGACAGGATGGATAGCTGTTTCTGATCAGGCAACGAGTAGTAAAACTCCAGTACAGTTTGACCGCTGTAAGACACTGTAGAAACTGCATTTCCCAAGTAACCTCTTAGCCATAGCTAGATTTATTCAACCTCCCAAAATTTTCTGGTTCCACCGCTGCTCACACAGTACACGACAGCCATGCACGAGTGCCAGTTACTCCATCAGTGCAGAACCGCAAAACCTTCGCACGATGATGTATGGGTCTGCCACTGCCAACATGCATGGCAACAAGTGGTGGCATGCAAATATTGGAAATATGTCGTAGTGGCCAATCACAAAAATAATTGATACATGTTTACGTTGTTATATTTCTTTAATAAATATCATATTATAGATCATCAAGTATGTGATTTGATTGTGAGTTTGTAACACGTTAGTAGTATTATTATAATTCGTCTCTTGTCATTTAATTAATTGAAACATCAATTGCTTATTTACATAGACAAGCATATGACTATGTGATGATCTTGTTTTGCGTAAGATGAGTATACGATATAAACACAATTATATAAATAACGTGTTGGTGAACATGTCATTGGATAGACCCATTATGAAATACCGCATTGAGCATTATATGTGTGTCTTCGGTTGCTTTCATACAATGTTTATGATTGATCTTCTAACCTGAGACATACATGGATCCCAACATGAGGATCACATTCTTTAATGTAACTAATTATTGTCCGTAATAGGATAATTATATTAGTTACACTTGGGAATATCTTGAGACATATTGAGAGGAGCCGTCCAGACCGTCCCCAGGTTATTTGAAGACTCGGTCGACCCCATCGGATTTGGTGGCTAAAAACGGACCGCCGATGGCGCTCGCAGTGTTAGCACCCAAGCCCAATTTAAGACGACAGTGAGACCCTTCGAATAACTCGACAACAATCCCGGTATTCCCCCGATATGCAACCCAAAACTTGCCCAGGACCACCCGCATACCAGTTTCTATTGCTATATTAGCTCAATTTGCATAAAGGGGGCAACGAACTCGAAACCCCACAACTAAAGTACGCAACGCGGAAGCACGACAACCAACACACACGCACGAAGACAAAACCCGACAAGGAATACGAACAACACCAAACAACAACCCGACAACCACCAAGCGACACGATCCAACGAGAAAGAGAGCACAACAGTATATTACAGAGTTGCAACAAAGTAACCAAGTGTTCAAAAGAGACATATCATAACATAACTAATCTATACAACAAAAGTGAACACCCACTACTAATTAAAACAAAAGTACAACTCCTCCGGAAGTGTCCTGCCCCTGAACACTCCCGGGCGTAAGTAGTAACGCTGCTAGCTCCTACTCGGTGCCCCGCCCGGTCACCGAGAGGCAGTACGGACAGAACTCACATCCGTCTGGATCCTCACCTGAAAACCACAAAGCAGAAGCATGAGTACAGAAGGTACTCGCAAGACTTACCCGTGGTCCATATATGAAAGACACGAAAGAATATGCATTTGGATGTAGCAAGGACACGGCTTAAGGTAAAAGTGCGGAAATGCTTATCTTTGTTGCATAGTTAAATTCATCTACTCAATTCACAAGTTTAGAGCATTCATGAACAGCACCTACTACTAGAGTGAAATCTGAATTAAACATTTAAATTAAAGCAGGTAACATCACGAATAAGTACCATCACCAACATATCACTTAGCATCAAGTTCAAGTTGTTACTACGTTGAAATGTCGGATGATGCGAGCGTGCTCATATCCGAGAGCGCGGCAATTCGAATCGCTTATTCACCCTGCAGGGGATCATCAATCGCACAACATGTGCCACAAGGAACCTCATGTCAACCCTCCTCCCATCCACACCAACTCGTTGGGACATCTTCATGCGGTCCGAGCACCTAGCACCCTCTCGAGCGGCCCAAGCCCGGCTTGGCCCTCGAGAGTCGGCCTAAGCCTCGCCCTCAACCACGCCCAACCGCATGAGGGCATGCCCCATCGAATGGCATGCGATGAAAGATAGCTTTACTGTCCCATTCCAGCATGCGACTGACAAGATGTGCTCGATCAACATGGCAAACAACGGATCGGTCCTCAACTGACACGGGCGAGACTACCACACTTGAGTCTCCACACCCAAATGCCCCAACTTACCCGCCCGGTCTCATTTCATTTTCCATTTCTCCTGATAACCATAACCACTGTAACCCAATACTGTGAAGTGTAATGATCTCAAGCGATGGAACCATCCACCGCTTGGCCCTTACCCGACACCTAAGCAAATTAAGCGTGGACACAATATATTTACCCATATACAAGCTCCAAAGGAGGTGTTCAACAATGTCAAAGGGTGTATGTGCAGCAATTTGGGTTCTAATACCACTCCCACAATCCAACTCCTAATGCATGACTTAATCACCCAATAAGCAATTTATTCACAAAAATAAGATTACATATAGGGTTGAAATATGCTTAGGTGCTTGCCTGTTGCTTTTGCTTGAGTATCAACCACATGTTGCTCCTCGGCAATCCCCTCAACCACGGTCACGTCGGTCACCGCGGTCTCGTTCTCTACACGAATATGATGCATGAATAAGATGCATGCAATGCTATTGAAATGAAATACAACGCACTCCCCAACGAAACAGACCAGGTAAACTCGGATAATCCAGATGTTTCATCCGGACAGTCCGGATAAGCCGGACATTCCGGACAATCTGTTCGGGCACTCCGAACATGGCGCACTTCGCCCAATGACCCAAGGGATAGGAGTGTCTCCGAGTTCTATGGCACCGCGAGGACCCGATCTACAACTTTCCTACACGTGGCTAAGCCGGAGAAGCTCCGAGCTAGCCCAAAACACGACGAATCGAGGCTCATTCCCAAAAATCCCAACTAAAACTTAACCCAACGCTTAGAATGGCATCATCTACCCCCGATCTCTCACCTTACACCCTACATTGCCTAATCCACCCCAAATCCAACTACACCAAAAACCCTAACACTCCCAAGTTATCCTCAAACCTCAATCTACAAGACCAAGCCCCCAAATCTACCCCCAAAGACGCCCTAGAACGCAAGAACTAAGGACCAAACTCCAAGAAGAGGACTTACCTTCAAGGAGGACAAAGAAGATGGAGGGGAAACCAGGTAGGGAAAGGAGGATGTCGGCTTGGACAGGATCTTGAGGACACCGGGGTGGGGAAGTCACCGGGGAGGAGCACGGGAGGGTCACCGGAGTGGGGAGACGCCGGAGACGAGCTCGGGGTGGAGGAGAGCACACGGGAGAAGTGGAGAGCAACAAGTGTGGGGTGAAGTGAATGAGGAGCCAAGAAATGGGATTTTATACTCGAACCCCGCAAAGTCCGGATACTCCGGACATTTAGTCCGGACACTCCGGGTTGGGGCATTTGGTCAACCCAATCCGGACACTCGAATAACTCATCCGGACATTCCGGGTTAGGACTTTCGGGTAGACCCAGTTCGGACACTCCGGACGTTGCATCCGGACACTCCGGGTTCTATTCGGACATTCCGTATATTTTGTCCGGATACTCCGGATTACCCAGAATTTCGGCACAGGATCCAATCGCCGCGTGAGTCGAATTTTTGGATCGGGGCCTTGACACATATGGAGGCATTTGTATGGTCAAGATGGAATTTTGTCCTCCTTACTATGTAAGGATGAAAATATCTTAAGACCACTAGAAGAAGATAGACTAAACAATGCGCATGGCTATACCCGAGCTGGTTGAGGTGTCAATCTAAAGGGACAAAAGGCGACTAGATGAGGGTGAATAAGAGCAAAATAAAATTCAATTAAATGAAAAATTTCCCCCAAAGAACTAAACCAAAACCTTAGACAATCAAATGGAATCAAAAGAATCAATTTCAGAGAAGTTCAGCCAGCGGGCAACAGTATCATGCTATAGAAGAGGTAGTACCATGCTATAGTACAGTAGTGCCGGATGAACAATGAAATCAGCACGACTTCAAAAACAAGAATCGGTGTAACTTTTGATCGGGTGATCCAAATCCCATGAAACTTTGTATGCACCTTCCTATGAGTGTTAGGAACCTATTCCAACCTTCAATCACAAAGATTGACATCAAAGTTCTAGCTTTATTTTAGTTTAGTGAAGGTTGCATTAAAACCGGGTCAAACACAAAAACTTCACCCTGAGCTTGCTTGTGGGGATTTGATGATCAAGATGATCTTAGATGAACTCCCACATTTCACAGTAAGCAGGAGCACCAAAGAAATACCCTTCAAACGCCCAAGAAAACAATTTGCCCCAAATCCTTCCTTCTTTAGTCAAAAACCAATTTCTTAAGAAATTTCTTAATGATCAAGTGAGAGCTTGCTTAGATGATTGAGGTATGATCTATAGAAGATTCATTCATCAATAATTCATTCTTGACAAATCAAGAGAGAGAGAGAGAGAGAAACCACATAGAGATGAAGAACTTAAGAAGGGAAAGATAAAAAAACTTAGCAATAATAAGTTCATGTGGATCTTGCTGGGTTGAGACATGATCTAGATGTCTTTCTCAACCTCTTACACGTCCTTGATTCAATAGAACTACATCAAGTAGAAGGAGGGGAGGCAAAGCTCAAGTTTCAAGAAAAGAACCAAGTAAAAATGCAAGATAAAAAATAAATTTCAGAACATGGAGAAATTTTGATCTCGCATAACTTAAATAAAAAGATTTACAAAGCTACACTACCAGGCGGGCAAAGCTCAAATGAGCACCAGAAAACCAAAAATTTCTTCTCAAAAGTTTAGAGGAGAGGCATATCCCTACCTCTCTATTTATAGCCTAACCAGAGCAATCTCCACTCTTGGATGACTTCCTTTATTCATAAGGAACCTCATCACGGGCTGGGATTGACTCACTCACTTATACATGGGCTAACCCTAAACCCAAAAATATAACAAGTTTTGCATGCTTCTCAAAGCACACTAACTTAACCATTACTCCATTCGCGAATCTGTGATCCAACGGTCCTCCTTTGCTTGAGTATGGCTTAACATAGCATCATCACTATCCACTTACCTTCTCGGGTTGTAGTGACTCCTTGAACTCAATCATCTTCGACACCGCCTCAACTATTTGGACCTCAACTCTCCTAGTATAGTCTCGGTCTCCCCCGCCTTACCATGACCTAATTAACTCCGATGTCTTGCAACCATCATAGACAAGCAAACCTCATCATAGTATTGCTCACAATGATATGCAATAATAATTATAAAATCAAAAACATGATCATAGATTCTAGGCACAGTCGGCACTACCACCTACTAGAGGTTGGTAGTGCCGCTCGGCTGGCAGTACCGCCCCCAAGGGCTGGTAGTGCCACTCAACTCAAACCCGAGAAAATTCACTCTATGGAAAAAGACTACCACCTACTAGAGGCCGATAGTACCACCACACCAATACTACAACTCCAAAGGCCGGTAGTACTGCCCTGATCCAGATAGCAAACCAAATTACTTCAAATTCAAATCCAATTCAAATCAAACTCAAACTTGAGCACTACAGTCTCAAATACAGTCGATTACTCATCACACACATGGGTAGACCTCCACATGGTCTTTCAAAACCGCTTGATCCATTCAGTCTAGCTTTAGAGATTCAAGAAACAATAGATTAAACATCATAAGGATGACACATATCTCGCCTTGGGTTTAATCTTAATATATGAAAGTGACAACAGGATCGAATATATATTTGTTGATGGTTTATTGGATAAATGATATCCATGTTGTTTGGCAAGTCATAATGTTCTATTAGGAGCCGCTTATGACTTGTACGTCGAATGATGATTCCATACATTGCCAAAATCACAATGGTCCTATGGGGTCACACATAAGATTGTGAACCTACCGGTTTATTAATAAATTTTTGTAAAAGATTATATGGATAATTAATATATTAGAACTATTAAATAATGAATAAGTCCTAGTATGATTTAGATTATTTGAATCCAAAACAGAATAGGCTATTTGATTCAGATTAATGTAATACAAATTAAACAGGGAGTCATTTCGAATAAACATTTGAATTGATAAAGATTATCTCAAATCATATTCAATTACGAAACTGAAACGGACTTTAATTGATAAAGGTTATCTCGAATCCTATTGAAGAACCGAAATGGCAATCAGAGGGGGGCGGGTGAATGATTACAAATAAAATTTTCCCCCAAAGAAACCAATAAAAACCCCAATAGATCAAATGGAAGCTAAAAAACCAATTTTCAGGGAACTCAACCTGGAATCGGCACTACCGTTATGCAAAATCCGATACTACCGGCGAACAATAATTTCAGGTATATGAACAATAAAATCAACATGACTTCAAAAACGAAAATCGATGAATCTTTTGATCGGCTAATCGAAAAACCACGAAAGTTTGTATGCACCTTTCCAAGGATGCCAAGAACCTATTTAAATCTTCAATCGTAAGAATTGATGTCAAAGTTTTGACCTTTTTCAAGTTTACCGAAACTTGCACCAAAATTGGGCAAAAACCAAGAACCTCTCCCCTATGCTTGCTCATGGGGATTTGATTATCAAGGTGGTCATAGATGGACCTCCCATATATCATAGCAAGCAAGATCAAGGGAGAAATAAGCCTCAAACGGCCTAGAATATGATCTACAAAAATCTCTCTTGTTTTAAGGAAAAAGATCGGTTCCTTAAAAAACATAAAAGAAGTGGTTGTAGATTAATGCCTAGATGGTTGGGATACGATCTATAGAAGATTCATCCAGCAATTTTTCATCCTTGGCACAAGATCCAAAATCATTTAGAAGAACGGGAGGAAAATTCAATGAGCACGAAGAAAAAAATGCAAGGAGTAAAATAAATTTCAGAATATAGAAAAAAAATTAATCTTGCATTGTTTTGAAAGGAAGGTTTACAAAGCCACACTACCAAGTGGGCAAAGCTCACATGAGCACAAGAAAAATAAAATAAAAAATCATCTCTAAAGACTTGGCTTAAAACCTTAGGGAGAGACATGCCTGTAACCCACTATTTATAGCCTATTCGGGGCAATCTTCACCCTTGAATGACTTTCTACAACCCTAAGGAACCTCATCGAGGGCTGGAATTGACTCACTTATGCACACAAGGGTTAACCTGAAACCCACACACATAACGGGTTTTGAACGCTTTTCAAAGCACAATAACTTAACCGCTACTCCATCCACGAAAACTTTGATCCGGCAATCCTCGTTCGCTTGAGCAGGTCCAAGTTGGCATCTCCATTCACCCACTTGTTTTCTCGGCTTGTAGCCACTCCCGGCCTCGATCATCTTTAGCGCCGCCTGACCGTTTGGACCTCAGCTCCCCTAGTCTAATCCCGGTCTCCTTCACCTCACCATGACCTAGCTTCGAGTCCTGTAACCATCATAGATAAAGAAAACCCATCACATAGCAATGCCCAAAATATATGCAATTAAACAACTCATTGCAAAAAAATCAAATCACACTTCGCAGTCAAAGTCGGCTCATGGTCTTCCATCTATTCAGTTACAAAACGGAAATATTTCGGACGTATTTAATTATGACTCCTCGGTTATACATGGAGAGAACCAAGAGGATCGTGCCACGCGGGTTCTCGCACACCAACGAACTAGTTTTCTATATTCAAGTAAATAAAATTTTTTAAAATTACTTCCGTCTTACTACCCTTATTTACCAACAGCAACTGCAACATAGTCAACCAAACGCGTGGTTGGGGCGATTCCAGGTGGTGCGCAGGAGCTGCACGCATGCTGCGCACCGCCTGCTGCCCCGCTGCGATGATCCTCGAAAGCTGGCTGCCTAGCTACTCAGCTAGTGCCTACCAAAGTTTATTGCCCGTCGTCGCTGCCTGCTTTCGCTGCATTCAGTGCAGGTTGCAGAACGCTATGCATGAGACGATGGAGAGGCGGAGGCCGGGCACTAGCCCAACTGTTACTACGTCCCGCGTTTTGCAGCATGGACGAATCATACTCCCCTGTTCCTTTTAATTTCATTTTAAAATGCGAGGAGCTGGCCTCTTAAAATTTTGATCACGTATATACATAAAAAAATATGGGAATTGTTAACAAGTACTCGAGCTTTTTTTTATTGAGCACTCGAATTTCTCATCATAGGATTTTGCCTCTAGATTCGTACTCCACCTCCTTCTCTAGCGAGGGATCCGAGAGCGGCTTCGGCCACTTAGGGTTAGGGCTCATGTTGGGTTCACTAAAGCCCTCTGAGTTTAGAGGGAGGCCATAGGCTAAAAGAAGGTGGTGGGTGGTGAAAGTCAACCGGCTCAACGAGGACGAGTGGTTAGGCCATTCACAATGGAAAGTTTCATTACACGGTTTACAAGAGTGCCACATCAGTTTTTGTCTAGGTAACCGTGTATCTCAGGTTTTATCCTGATGAAACTCACTCACCTCCCATGAAACTCTTTCTATCTCTCTCTTCATAATTATCTTGCCATGTCATCAAACATGATGATGTGTCACATCATTTCATGAAAATGAAACTCCCACTGTGAATGGCCTTAGGATGCAGCGGCGGATCCAGAGCCGATAGCCACCAGAAACGAGGAAGGAGGGCAATGGCAAGGGAGCTCATCGGAGTGGAGGAAGGTGGGTGATGCGGGGGAGCTCGTCATAGCGGGGTTAGGAGGCGATGCTGAAACCTTACAAAAATATTTAAATTGTTCATACGATGATCATACTACTATATCAGAGTATCTTTAATAAGTTTTGCTAGCATATGATTAGAAAAAAAAAAGTAATCAACTGAACGTATTGAAAATCGTGTCTATATATGCATGTCCAAAACGAAGAATACAAGAGAACTAAGTTGGTAGATTAGGGGTTGCCTTGGTGGTACATCCATTCACTACTCATCACCCTTTTTTCCTTTTAGGAAAGGAAAATGCACTGGTAATCATTCATGCTTCATTCATTTACACCTACCGGCCAGAGGGGTTGGTTAATGGTTACATAGTTATGCAACCGTGCTCTCTGATGGGCATGGGCAGTGTGGCAGTGTGGCAGGTGCCTAGCCGCTGGAGATTCCAAGGCATTCAACCTTGGATGTGCCTTGGCCATCTACCTCTCTCTCCGTTTGCTTCACCCCCATGTCGCCTTGTACATCAAATCAGTAGAGTACATATAATGCATGGAGACCCACGTGCCATTGACAAGGAAACATCAGTACATATGAACAGGGAACATGCAAGTTCTCCCCCCTTGTATTCAACTATGCAGTCTCGGATTGTAATTTTTATTTCCTTTTTAATCCTTCCTCTCTGATAGGGACTATGCTGTAATACTCCATTTTTTCAGGAACCCTTTTTGTAAAACTCTGGATGTTTGTACTGCAATCTCTATGGGCCATTTCGCCTTAAAAAAAACTATGCAGTCTTATAGTAGTACAAATCAATCTTCTCCCTCGTTTAATTTCTTTTCCTTTGAGATATGACACCACCTAGGCGATTGGAGACCTAGATAGAGATGGGCCGACCAGGCATTTGGCAGCAACAGAGAAGTAGAAATACACAAATTACTGAGCAGCTCGCAGCATATTGATACAAAACATTTATTTATCTTCTCCTCTCACATGGAGGCGCTCGATCTGATAGAACCACAAGGATTAAATTAGCCAGTGGTCAGTGCACACGACAAGATCTAAGAGCTGCAAATTATCATTAGTTACAAGGTTTTTGCATTGTTGGCGTCCACGCAAAGGACGGCGTTTCTGCCTTTGCCTCCTCCGATGCGTTTGGTCTTTTCTCCCTGCTTCGCTATCATTTGCTCTCTTCTTCGATGATCTCCTTAAAATTTTGTTAAGAAACCAACCGCTTAATTTGCTCACCTCAAAGGTACAGTAGTAGCACGCTAGCTAGCTAGCTAGCTTGTTTAACTCGTTGCCCGGAAGAAACAAACCGGAGCAATTTGCTTTGCTGGTAGTGGTAACAAACTTAAATGGAGCCAAAAGAGAGTGGTGTTAATTAGGGCTAACCATCCACAGTTTAAAACTCCCCATGCTCCATGGGAGTTCACAAAGTCACATGCTCGTCCTTGGTTCACTTCATCGTTATGTTAGCCCTTTCTATTTGATCGTTGCGGCCTGCATCAAATTAAAGAGAGAGAAAAACTAAGTAGAGAAATAAAGAAGCACTTGCTTTTTTTCCCCAAGAAAGAGTGAGTGAGTGAGAGGGAAATGCATCTAAACAATAATTCTAGAAAGTAGTACCATTAATTTGTGTGTATACAGTCCAAACGCTCTCGAGTAATTCGCGCCACCTCTTGTAAAAATTAAGGTGCGGCCGGCCTTGAGGGTGAAATTTTGTACACAAATTCACAATGACAGTTCAGTATGCATGCACTCCATACCGTGATGTACTATTAAGGTCCTATTTGGCAGAGCTCCAGATCCCAGCTTCACTTTTAATCTGAAATTTGTAGACTAAATTAAAATGAATTTAATTTACATTTTTATTCTAAAATGTAAAGAAGACGACTCACATAAACACTCTTAATATATCCATAGTTTCAGCTCCACGGATCTGATGGAGTTAGGAATACTCAGCTCTACTGGATCTACAAATCTAATGTAGCAGAACTCTACCAAATAGAATCTGATTTCTCGCACTTGTAGTATACTTGTAGACTACAAAATTCAGGTGTACCGTAAATTACGGTGGATTATACTTGTAATATAAAATGTTCTCGCACTTGTAGACTACAAAATTCAGGTGTACCGTAAATTACAGTGGATTATACTTGTAGTATAAAATGTGTAGTATAAATCACATCTAACCGTTGATTTGTTAAGGGTGTTTCTACTACTCTACTACCAGGTGTAGTATAAGTAAACTCTAGTTAATCTGATCCATTGGATCGAAAAGAATGAACGGTTCATATTCAATTTAGTGTACCGTAAAAGAGCTCTAATTTTTTGTGTTGAGCACCTGAATTTTGTAGTCTACGGCGGCGACTCGCCCAAAACCGTACGCGTATGCCTGTGGAGAAACATGTAAAAAGCACGTAGAAGCCGCTGTGCACTCACCAGTACTATTAGCTACGTACGTGCCGACACAGGACACGGCTTAGACGAGTCGCAGTGGAATTATGCCATGGTACGTACCAACTACCAACCATGCATTTAGGAAAAGCAAAGCGCATATATATTAGTACCATTTGGAACGGTTTCACAATCCAATATGGTTTCATGAGACCGAAAGCGGCCGTCTCAGTCAGATGACTTTCTCGTACATGAAAGCCGGAAGTCTGTAGCTACATGTAACGTCCGTTTGATTGATGGTAGGAAGTTGAAAAAGATGGATAATTTTATACTATTTGATTTTATTATTTTAGATTAATAGAATTGTTCAGCATCTATAAAGAATATTTCTCAAATAGATAGAATGATTAAATTCAAGCAACCAAACACATAGATAATATTTTTCTTAAAACATCTTATATATAATATACCACTTGATATAAACAATCAAAAGCTGGGAACCGAAAGTCAACATCCGTTTCGCCTAGCTACGAAGCCGGTTAGCTCCCCGTCGATTCACCGCTGCTGTGGCGGAGATTCCTATGCTTGGCCGCGCCCGTCGACGGCCGCGGTTTTTCTCGCCCGCTGCTGTGACCGCGGTGACCATGCCCGCATGCACCTCTGCTGCGCTAGCTCACCTCTACTTACTGCTATCTTGTTCTCTTCCCCCGGTGGATCTTCCCGGAAATGCCCTCCGAAATACGATGGACGCGTTACATACTTACATGCATGCATGCGTGTAAATCGCACTCCTCCGTAGACCACAGCTGGCGAGGACGTCAACACCTGAAATTTGACCACTTGTTGCCGGGATCAGGTTTCTCGATCGGATGCATCGGGCTCTGATTATAGGATAGTACTCCTTCTGTTTATTTTTTTATAAAATTTAATTTTTTCAATGATCTTATTTATGAATATAAGATATATATATATATATATATATATATATATATATATATATATTATGAGGTCTTTCCTTCTTTATCATTATTTATTATCTCTCAATCATATATATTTATTCATTACTACCCATACATAGTATACCCCCTCTGAATTTATTCATATATATTTTATTAAATTTTATAAATATATCATAATAAAATTAGTCGCCAAAGTTGTGATTTAAAGATCATGTTGATATACAAAACGATAACTATTTGTGACTGAAGAGAGTATCATTTATTTTTCAAGATAATTAAATGGAGACATTTAAGTCATTTTCTCTCGTACCTTTCTCAATTTCAATCCAATCTGAATCCTTATGCAAAGTACTCCCTTTGTCCCACAAAGAGTGCATTTCTAGGTTTTTTAAGACAGATTAGTATGCAAGGTAAATGACTAATGTGACCCTCATTACTCCATATATAAGTATGCTGGTGCTTCGGTTTCACAGACACTTAAATGAGTATGCATACACTTACAGTTGGGTCATACGGACTAAAGATGCACTCTTTATGGGACAAATTTTGAACAATAGAAATGCACTCTTTGTGGGACAGAGGGAGTATATCAAAAGAAAATACACCTATATTAAATTTGGACGGAGGTATTACATACGAACGGAGATTCTGAAAACCGTGAGTACATACGAACGGATATTCTGAGAAGCGTGACGTTAATGGTGCACTGCTTTGAACTCACCGCAAAATACCTCGAGGGCAGTATGGTCATTTACCTACTCATCAGTCCTCACGCTGTCGTGTCGTCTCAGACTTTTATCCCCGTAGGTTTCCCCCTCCAATTAACCAACCCATTTGCCACCAGGCCCACGAACAAACTAACCAACGCCAACCACCTCCTCCACCGCCGTCACCGCAACCGGCGCCTGCTAAATTCTTTCGTTCGCCTCCAGGAACGCGATCGAGTCGGGCGCGCTCGGAGCCGGCGCGGCCAACGCACCATGGTGGCGAGCGTCGCCGCGGCGTCATCGTCGGCCCACGCGGCGGCGGGGCGGCGCGCCAAGAGGGAGCCGGCGTCCATGCACGCCGGCATCCGGCGGTCGCGCTCCGAGCCGCACCTACGCTGCTCCAGGCGGGGCGGGGCCGCCGGCGCCGCCCTCACCACCAGCCGATCCATCGGCGTCTTCCCGTTCCAGTTCGGCGCCGCGCCGCTACGGCCGCCGCCGCTACCCGACGGCGGAGGCGACGGGTCGCGGCTCCTCACCGTCGCCGGCGAACCCGACCCCGAGCCCGAAATGCCGGTCGTCAGGAGGCCCGAGGCCCACTGGCTTGACCGGCTGCTCGAGCTCCGATCGCGCTTCCACGACCCGACCAAGCGCCACTCCTCGGGCAACGAAAGCTTCTTTGAGGACGACGACGCGTACTACGTGGACGGCGACGACCAAGACCAGGGGCACGGCTGCGGCGTGAGCTACGAGGAGGAGGAGGAGGAGGAGGAGGATGACAGATGGGACCGAGAGTCCTTCGGCAAGCTACTGGCGCGGGCCCCACTCGGCGAGGCGCGGCTGTTCGCGCAGCTGGCGTTCCTCTGCAACATGGCCTACGTCATCCCGGAGATGAAGGTGAGCCCGCGCGCGCGTAACCAAAATAGAAAACATGGAATCCGCATCGTCGGATTGGCCTCCCACGGCCCAAGATTGGCTGATCTGGCCGCTCGATTAGCTCACGTAATAAAAAAAACGTCGCCGTTTAATGGCTGCGATTCTCGCTGTGAGTTAATTTCCTGAAAAAAAATTTTGGGGCTACTTAATGTTTCTTGGTATGGAGATGGCTTTAATGCTTGCCAGATTTAGGTTAAAGGTAGGAAGCGTAGCAAGCAACCGAGACTTCTGCGTCTTTTCATTCTGATTATTAATCGCCGTTTAATGGCTGCGATTCTCGCTGTGAGTTCTAGTTTCCTGAATTTTTTTTTTGCTTTACCGGTTGGCTTGATGGCCTCCATGTCCGATTTGTCCATGCACACATAACACACCCTCGTAATTAGCGACCCCATCAAGAACAACTTCTGCGTCTTTTCATTCTGATTATTTTGCTTTAAATCGGTGGCTTTTTCGTTTCTAGGTTGTGCCATTCACGATGAAATCGGCACGTAGTTTTCTGGTATTTTTCTAGGTGGTTGGGTGAAAACTTCCGTGATAGCAATTTTTAGTTAGTAGTTATGCAGTGTTATTCTTGCATTTAATTCTAGGCAGGTAATCTTCGCATTTGATCGATCCTTGATCAATGACCAGTTCACAGCTCGTGTCACATCTCTAAGTAAAATTTGCCTAGCTGAAAATTTTAATTCAAATTGTTCATCTGGAAAATGAGCAGCTAGAGTAGTAATGGACATGCAAGTATAGTTTCTGAAGAAGAATGGTTTTTTTTCGTTGTTGGGATTATATAGGTTCAGGAGCTGAAGAAATATTACGGATTGCGGTTCGTGACGTCGTCGCTGGAGAAGAAGGCCGAGGCCGGCGCCATACGCTCCAAGGTGGACGTGGACTCCACCCAGCCGATCGCCGCGCCGGCGTGCGAGGTGGCCTCGGAGCCGCAGCCGCGGCGGCCGATCCGGTCGCACCTGGCCTACGAGGTAGCCGCCTCGGCCGCGTCCTACGTGCACGCGCGCGCGCGCGGCCTGCTCTCGTTCGGCGGGCAGCAGCAGCCACCGGCGGCGGGAGAACAGAAGGGCCGGCTGTACAAGTCGGGGGTGGCGGCGTACGTGGCCGCGTCGACGGTGACGGCGGTGGTGGCCGCCGAGGACGAGGCGCGGCAGGAGGCCGCGCGCGACCTGCGGTCGCCGCTGTCGTCCCCGTGCGAGTGGTTCGCCTGCGACGAGGCCGACGCGCGCACCCGCTGCTTCGTCATCCAGGGCTCCGACTCGCTCGCCTCGTGGCAGGCCAACCTCCTCTTCGAACCCACCAAATTCGAGGTACCCACATTTCTCAAAACAAATCAAGAACTCGATGCTACTGATCATGGCCCGCGAAGCAGGCAATTTCACAGTTTTTCGATTCTTTTTTGGCGAGTTAGGACACCGGCGTCCTCGTGCACCGCGGCATCTACGAGGCGGCGAAGGGCATCTACGAGCAGGTGATGCCGGAGATCGAGGCGCACGTGAGGGCGTACAAGGAGCGCGCGCGGCTGCGGTTCACGGGCCACTCGCTCGGTGGCAGTCTCGCGCTGCTGGTCAGCCTGATGCTTCTGGCGCGCGGGGTGGTCGGCCCGGAGGCGCTGCTACCCGTGGTCACTTTCGGCGCGCCGTCCGTCTTCTGCGGCGGGCAGCGCGTGCTGGAGGCGCTCGGCGTCGGCGAGGGCCACGTCCGGTGCGTCACGATGCACCGCGACATCGTGCCGAGGGCCTTCTCGTGCCGGTATCCCGGCCACGCCATCGCGCTGCTAAGGCGGCTCAACGGCGTTCTGCGCGCCCACCCCTGCCTCAACAATCAAGTGAGTCGCGCTCCATAAATCTTACATTTTTACGTGCCTAGAGTAAGGTAACTTGACGCCGTCGCTGCGCGTGTTTTTGCGTGTGGACAGAAGGTGCTGTACACGCCGATGGGCACGACGTACATCCTGCAGCCGGACAGCAAGGCGTCGCCGCACCACCCATTCCTGCCGGAGGGCGCGGCGCTGTTCCAGCTGGACCCGGACGGCCGCGCGGACCGGCCGCCGAGGCCCGTGGTGGCCAGCGCCCTGCGCGCGTTCCTCAACTCGCCGCACCCGCTCGAGACGCTGAGCGACCTCTCGGCCTACGGCTCCGAGGGCGCCATCCTCCGTGACCACGAGTCCACCAACTACTTCAGGGCGCTCAACGCGCTCACCAAGGTGCCGCGACGCCGGAAGCAGCCGGAGATCGTCTGGCAGCTGCCGGGCGTGGAGCGGCTTCAGCAGTACTGGTGGCCAGGGATCGCCGGCACAGTCGTCCCGAGGCCGGTGGCGGTCCGCAACAAGGAGCTGGTGTCGGAAGCCTAAACTTAAGCCGGTTTCCATCGCATTGCATTGATTGTGCTCTGCTCAGTTGAGCAGCGTACGTTCTTTGGGGTTCTTTGGTGTATTCGACACATGGTATATACGGCCTCTTTGGTGTAGTAGGTTGATGTAGTAGGTTCATGTAAATTGTAAGCATGCATATATATATCTGGCTTGTTAGCTTGGTGGCCTGCAAAGTTCTGTACGCTGCTTAATAAGGCAATGGTCCTTATTGTTGTAAAACGACGAGGATGGTCGATGATCAATCCAATGCCGATCAAGAATAAATAAAAATAATTATAATAGATGAACTTCGTACATAGAATGATCAACTCTTTTATCTTTATTAATTGATAGATATTTTCTCTTCTACAGAGAGATGTTATATTTATACCCATAACTCTTTAGGGGTAGTTTCATAACTCGTCCATCAATGCAAGAGTCTAGATATATCTCAACAACTAGGACCAAGACTTGTTATATCTCAACACTCCCCTTTTGGCGAATACCGCATAATGCATGTACCTCATCAAAAATTTCTCCAAAAAACCCAGTGGAAAAAAAGCATTGCACTTGCACTCGTATATTGTGTTACACTTATTGCCTCATTAAAAAACTTCATACGAGAAAACTTCAGAAAAACTCATTAAGAGAAAAAGTGTGCAACTTATAATCTTCTAGATTATAGTAGTATCTTCAATATTATATTAAGGATTATGGTTCAATGATTTACTTCCGTGAACTTTGCATATCTCTAAGTCGTCTCATTCTAATACCACGAACACATCTTTGAAAGCTAGATATTGTCAAAGACTTAGTGAATAAATCTGTTAGATTTTCACATGAATTAGTTTGTAGGATCTTTACCTCAACATTCTTTGGAATTGATTAGGATAGAAAAGTTTAGAGGCAATATGCTTCATTATATTGCTTTTAACATAACCCATATGCATTTGTGTTACATAAACAAAATTATCTTCATAAATAATTATGGAGATATGATGGTCTTAATGCCATATGACTTTTGGATATGGCTAATCACATGTCTTATTCAAAGATATTCATGGAAGCCTTTATATAATGATATAATATCTGAGTAGTTGGTAGATGTAGCTAACAAGATATGCTTAAAAGACCATCAAGAAATGTCTGTACCAACGTAGAGAAATACAAATCCAGTATGAGATTTGGTACTATAGGGATCAGACAGGCAACCAATATCCATATATCTCACTATGGTCGAGTCTTGGTCTTTTCGATAAAATAAGAAGATATTTAATACGTTGGAGGTATATGAGTAAAATTTTGATATTAGCCCAATGCTTCTGGTTAGAGCTGCACTATTTCTAGCTAGCATATTTACTGTGAAAGTAATATCAGTCCTGATGCAATTTACAAGATAATTAAGTACTCATGTAGTGCTTAAATATGGAAGTTCAGGTTCTAAGACTTCATCATTTTCTATTCTCGGTATGAATAATTCTTTATTCACTTCAAGGGATCTTACTACCATGGGGGTCTTCAAAGGATGAGATTTATCCATATTGAATTTTTTGAATACCTTATTGGTATAGATAGTCTGGTGTACAAAAATTTTTTATGGGAAATGCTCTAGCTGTGGGCCTAATCAATATTTCGTTTTACCCAAATCTTTCATCCTGAACTCCATCATAAGGTAAGAACTTGTTTCCTCTATATCCTTTGTCGTTGCGATGATATTCAGATCATCGATATAGATTGATATGATACAGAATACATTCTGTGACTTCTTTATGAACGCATAGGGACAATCATCATTATTGAATATCCCTTCTTCTGGAAGAACTCACCAATTCAGTTGTGCCACATTCTCCTTGACTGTTTTAATCCGTATAGTGACCTTTGCAGTTTGAAGCTATACGTGTTGCGATTAATTTTATTATGGTCTAAAATTTTGACTCCTTCAAGGACTCTCATATAAATATCTGTATCTAGTGACCTATATAAATATGCAGTCACGACATCCATCAACTGCATTAATAAATTCAAGTTAGCTGCCACTGATATTAAATATTAGAATGTTATTCCACTTATTGCATGAGAGTAAGTTTCATCGTAATCGATACCGGATCTTTGTGTAAACCATTATGCTACAAACCTCACTTTATATCCCACAACCTATTTGTTTTCATTACTCTTTCGGATGGCGCGCAAATATTCGCTAGGATTACCATCTTTAGAATAACTCACTTCAAGGATTTTATCAACATCATGTTGAGCTTCTTCCACTATCCTCGGTGGTGTTCTCACTTGTTCAATTCACTATTTCTGTGGACGTCTCCGCGGAATTGAGTCTCATGGGCTCGGAGTCCTCTCCCTCTTCTTATCATGAGGGGTATGAGTGGATTCAATATCCTTTTGGGGGTATTTCCACTCTTTTCGGTGTGTTTACTATATGTATATAAGATTTTATCACTCCCTTGTGACCAGTGAAGACACTTGGTATATTATTTGCTACTTATTATAGATTTATTATCCTTTGAACTTTAAGTTCGGATTCTTTAGTGTTTGGGTCTAAGATTGAATACCCATGACATTTCAATATATTTTTTTGTCATTCTTTAGTGTGGTATGCTTCTCCCCCTAATACCGAAAAATTATCCTCACCAAAAATATATTCAGCGTACCGAGTCATATATAGACCCCTTATCATAGGCTCTTGGTATTTAATAATTGACAGATATTCGTAACCTACATAGATGTAACATTCCAATTTTTGCATCTTTGAAAATAATTTTTTGTATTTTAGCCCTCCAAAAATATTTATAATTTTTATTACTAATTAACGCTTAATTTAGAATTTTCTTAATTGGAAAAGGATTTATATGGTTAATGCTCAAGTGAACAATTGTAAAATTTATTTTATTTTTGTTTTATATACTCTAAAGTATTTTACATAATTTTCTAGGGATATTTTTAGTTTATTTGCAATTTATTTGGAGTTTATTTGCATTTTTTGTATTTTCTAAAAGAAATAATTCCACTTTAGTCCCCAAACTATCGAAAAAGTCTAAATAACCCCCTAATCTATAAAATTGATTATTTAACACCTTTAACTTTCAATACCGGCGTAAATAACACCCTCACCCTGGTTTTGCTGGTGGTTTAGCCAAGCTGGCTACCAAGTCACCTAGTATTGCCACTAAACACGATATACATCTTCCATGTCACCCTTCTGCTTCTCTCTTCCTACGTCGCACCATGCCTACTACAATTCTCCGATGACATCAACTGCTAGGACCACGTCTCCTTCTTGCTCCCCACCGTGCCATCTACCTCCCTCCTCATGACTGGTTAGCCGTCTCCAACGATAGCCCTAAAGATGGCCTGCAAACTCATTAGATTGCCTTTGAAGGTAGCAGTAGATGTCATTGCCTTATCCGACAATGTCCCCTACAAAACCCCTCACCCAATTTTGGGATTCCTGCATCGGAGGACCGCGCGTCATCATATTCCTCTATTCTAGCCGAAAACCACCACCATGGCCGCCATTCCTCACACAGTGAACCTTTTATCAATTCTCTTGCACCAGAGCACCTTCACACCCCTATATAACATTCGCCACCATTCATTAGAGATCCCCCTCTCCAGGACGCCGCCACCACGTGAAGCCATTTCATCGTTGTGTATCGCACGTAGGGGTCCAAATTTCGGCAAATTTCGGCGAGATCCCGGCGAAATCTTGGATTTTGGACCCCTCCGAGATTCAAAATCCTAGAAAATTCAAAAAAAAAATTCAAATCTCGGATTTCTCGGCGAGATCTCGGCAATTTCGGGCGAGATTTGGTAGTTTTTTTGCCGGATTTTAATTTTTGTGCATTTTATTTGCTTGGGTTTAGGATCAAGATCATCCACAAAAAATTTTAACATGTTTTTGACCATTTTTTTAGTCGGTTCAATTTGTCGGTTAGCACTTTCCGAATTTTTTAAAATTTTCAAGATTGATCATCTTCTGAAAATTTTATGGGAATATTATGTATGTGTTAGGACCATTCACAAAAAATTTCAAAATTTTTTAAAGTGGCTTGAACTTTTTTAATACATAGGAATTTTTCTAGTGCATTGAAACAGCAGAGAGAAATGATATCTGATACTGACATTGATAGTTGGAATCAATCTGTGTCTGACAATGAGAGAGAAGTGGAGTGGAAACAGTGGTACAAAAACCACTTCAAAATTATTGAATGACATATATTGAAAAACAAAATTTAAAACCTAAGATAATATGTATTTATAAATGGGTACAATACTAACTCACCTATGTATATATGGGCAGGGATTCACATATACATGATCAGTGCTCATATTTAAGGCATTGATTAGGCCTTCATCAATTCAATCAGATGCATGTCATGCTAGGTCAGCCTTGAACTTCATATCACCAAACCTGGAGTAGCTCAATGGATCTTTTCTCACTGGTCAAAACTTAAAACTGCAGGTGGTTTCAAAGAAAGAACCTCCCTCAGAACTGCAGGTGGTTTCAAAGAAAGAACCTCCCTCAATACATAGGAACATATATAAAACTTTTCAAATGACTTGAAGTTCATTTGTTACATTTGAAAAATCAAAAACTGATTTTATATACGTTTTTTATCACGATTTTACCACTGTTAGATTTTTTAAAAATTCCTCATGCTTGATCATCATCTCAAATTTTTATGGGAACATTAGTGATGTCTGAGGACCATCCAAAAAAATTTTCAAACATTTTTGACGTGTTTTGGACCATTTTTCGGACGGTTCAATGTGGACCGAGACTAGGTGATTTCGCCCGAGATCTCGGTAATTTCGGCCGAGATCTCGGATTTCCCGATTGAAAAAAAAACTGGATTTGAAATTTGGTTTTTGCATTTCGTCCGGATTTTGCCCGAAATTTTCGAATCTCGCCGAGATTTCGGATTTCGGCCACCTCCGAGATTTTTCCAAAAACGAGATTTGTAACCTTGATCGCACGTCGCTAGCCCTCCTTGGTTCATCCCTATTCTCATTGACCTCACTAGTGAGTTCCTCCCTCCTCCTTGATGCTCATGCGCCCCCTATTTCTCCCTTTGTCCTCCTCTGACGCTATCACCCCCTTACCTTCCACAGCCCTAGCCATCGCAAGGCTGCCTCCGTGTAACTTGAACCATGACTCTACCTCCCTTGGCTACCTTACCTATCCCTGGTTCTATTTTTGTGGTCTATGTCAATCTGTTGTGGCTACCTCATCATCGATGAGCTTATCGAAGCCCTCCCATGGCCACTCCCCCTCTTCCTTTGTTTTGTCTCTAATTGGCAGACGAACTCTATATTTCTCTCTTTTCTCTGTATACATATACCGGGTGACTTGAAAGTGCATCTAGGCCCCCTAATATTGTTTTGGATGATTAATGACAAACGATTAAAGAATCTAACGTGTTCAACTAGTCTATGAACAGTTGAAAGTTTTAAGTAGAGATCATCTACGGCCATCGGGCATCCTCAAACTCAATTGAGTAAGAAAAATGGCAACTGCGTATATAATTTTAATTTGTTGAGTCATAGGAGTGTCGTACTATTAAGAGGGGTGCGTTGAAATTGGTCTAGAGATGGTCTTTATGCTCAGATGAATGATGTTTAGTTTCTTGAGAAGCTTTTAGTGTCCACACTTGCATTGGAATGAGGTTTGTTTCAAGTTCTTATCTGTAACACCCCAAAATTTTGCTTTTCCTAAATCTATGTGTGATTTGGCACTTTGGTGAATTTTTGGAATTTTCTGGAATTTATTTGGATTTATTTGGAATTTATTTGAATTTATTCCATTTTGAAATAATTAAAGAATTAGACTTTGCAAATAAAATTTTGTTGGAAATATTTTATTTGAGTCCCAAATACCCAAAAATATTTTCCAGAATTTTTCTGGAATTTTTCTGAGTCTTTTGCTATTTTTAATGAATTAAATGAATTTCTGGAAATTATTTTTTAATTATTAAATCGCTGGAAATTGAGTTGGGTCAAGTACTATTCATCCGACCGAGTCGGAACCCGAGTCGGACTCGAGTCCGACCCGAGCCAGCTGCGCCACTTGACTTGACCCAACCGCGTCTGAACCCCAGATCAGATCCGAACCGTTGGATCAAGATCCAACGGCCAGATCAATCGCGCTAAACGCGGCGCGCCGAGCCAATCTCGGCCGTCGATCGCGCCACGTGGGCGGCCCGCGTCGTCCACGCTCATCTCGCCGTGTTCGAGCGGACTCGTCCAGATCGGCTCCGCCACGGATTCCGCGGGGATCTCGGCGTTCGGGCCGGCATTTAATGCCCGGTCCCGCGCCCGAGGTTCGCCCTTGTCTCGTGCGTCGTTTACCCCAAGCGCCCTAGCCCTAGCAGCCGCCGTCAACTCGCTATTGCTCGCCGTAGTTGGAGGAGCCTCCGCCACGGTCCTTGCCTCGTCCCGCCGCTGTCCGCCGTCTTCCGCCGAGTTGGAGCCCAGTTCCGGAGTCCTCAAGCCAAGGCGCACCCGTGGGTACCTCCCACTCCGCCGGAGAGGCCCCAAAGCGCCGTCGGGCTCGTCGTCGTTTTCGTCTCCGGTGGCCCTGCTCCGCCGTGTCGCCATCGCCGTCCGCAAGCACTGTGAGCCGTTGGATCTTCATCGCACGGTCCAAGATCACGCCACGTCACCCACCGGTGAGATCCCGTCCAAAAATCTCAAGATCCAATCTCGACCGTTGGATCTAGATCCAACGATCCAGATCAAACGCGTTAACCCAAATGCGTGAGACCCAGATCCAATCTGGGCCGTTGAATTTCAAATCAACGGCCGAGATTGCGCCACGTGTCGGGAAGCCTGACCGCCGCGCCGCTTGCGCGTAACATCGACACGCCAGGTTCCCGTGTCGGGCCGACGTGACCTAATCCGCGCACCATGACGCCACGCCGACGCCATGGCGGGCTCCGCATGTCGCCAGAAATGTCCCAGCCGGCGCCGACGCCAAGAATGACGCTACCCATGGGACCCACCTGTCAAGACTGGGCCGAGCCTCGCCGACGCCGAGTGACGTCACCCGAGGGGAACCCACATGTTAGTGACGCGTGGAGCCGTGGACCGAGTCCACGGTAGACCCGAGCCGAGTGTGGACCAAGTCCATGGACCGGCTGACGTCAGCAGACCAATCAGAGGCTGCCACGTGTCCAGGCTGACGCAATAAATGATTTTCCGAAAAAGAAAATGATTTATTAATTCGAAATAATGATTTCAGATTTTGTTTCAAACTTCAAACGCTTATAACTTTTGCGTTTCAACTCCGATTTGAGTGATTCAAATTTCTAAATTTGTATAAAATTGAGATCTACCTAATTATGAATTTTATTTAATTTTTGGACTAAAGTTTTCCTCTGTAATATTATTTAATTGATTATTTAAACTTCAAAATGCTATAACTTTTGCATTTTAACTCCGAATTTGACGATTCCAGTTTCTAAAAATTCATAAAATTATGTTCTCTCTGTTTATGGATTTTATTTGGATGTTTGGACACTTTTTGCCTATTGTTTATTTGTGTATTGCTATTTGCACGCTTTACGAGTAGACGTTGAAGTGCCGGAAGGATTCGAAGGAGAAGTATTGACTCAGGATCCAACTCAAGACCAAGAACAAGTACTTTTTGAAGGCAAGTTGTGCTTTGACCATGTTGATCCTATTTTGAAACCTATTTTGATTTAACCTATTGCATGCTAGTTCAATTAGAAAATACTTTATTTAAATATGGGAAATTAGATAAATACCAATTTGCTGTATGACACCTTGATTATTTAAATATGTGCCATGACCCCTTGTCACCCTAGTTGTGGTTTACTAGTTGGACATTATTAAATTGCCAACATGGGAAATTAGACCGTTGTAGTATGTTGCTTAGACCTGCTACATGCTCATGACATGATTTTGGACAATCAAATGTTAATATTGACTTAATGATATATTGAACCTATTTTGGAAAGGTATCATGTGATGTTGATGGCACGTGGTGCATGGTAATCAACTGGGGTTTTGATAAATAGTTTTCGTGGGCATGTGGCAAGAATGATCGTGGGCCGGTTGTGGCAATTGGGGATGTTGATTTGGTTCTTGGGTAGTCTTGCCCTGGTCACCCTAAGGACTTCACCTTGCAAGCCTTTGAACTGGGTCTAACGTGCAACCACATGTCTGTAATGGGACGGACCTAGTTGATTAAGTTGCTAATAACGCACTGTGGGACCTCGGGAGGTCAACTACACCCTTTGTGTAAGTTGTATGCGGGAGCGTCTGGCCGAGGCCAGTACCCATCTAACGGTTGGTTGGCCTAAACTTCGCCTTAGCTAAGGGAAGGGTTAGTGTGCAACAACCGGGGAGGACCACTTGTATTGTTAGAAGTTTCCGAAAGACTTTGTTACGGGAACTCGCCTTTGTGGTGTTTGACTGTATCTTGTGGGTAAAGTGCATAACCTCTGCAGAGTGTAGAATCTATTCGAATAGCCGTGTCCGCGGTATTGGACATCGCCGGGAATTACAACAAGGGTTAGATTTTCTAAAAAATAATTTGGACTTTAAAGGTTGGGTTGTATTAATATTGATGTTGATAGAAAGCGTGGATTAGGATGGGAAGGATGTTTATTAAACTCCTTGAAAAGTTAATTAAGCTATACTTGTTTCTACCGCTTTCGAATCTACTTATGTTACTTGTCAAATCTTGTTTCTTTGCAAAAATACCTTGAGCCACTCCTTTGTATTAAGCCATGCATGTAGTATATTAGCTGCATTACAGGCATGACTTGCCGAGTACCAAGTACTCACCCTTGCCACAATACAACACCAGTTGAAGAGGAGACTACACCGGCTTTGGAGGAGGAGCTCCAAGAGGAACCGTCTATTTAGGGAGCGAGCCCGGTCGGTTACTGTGGTATACTTGGATGGCGCCACGAAGTTATCTTATTTTCATTTGCTACTATTTCTCTCTTAATAAGTTTCGCCTGCAGGCGACATTTGTAACTTGACCATAAGGTCGAGTAACTTGATTTAGTTATTTAAATAAAAGTACTTTATTAGTATCGAATGGTATGATTGTGATATTTACCGATGTTAAGACTGTGTGCACTAGCGCGTTCCTGGACTAGTGCTGAATACACAGAGGGTCCGGATTTGCAAATTCGGGGTCCCGACAGAGGTGGTATCAGAGCCATACTGACCGTAGGCTCAACCCTAGCTAGAAAGGTCGTAGAGAGGATAAAACCTATTTTCTAAAGCTAAAAGTTTGTCAAGACAAGAAATGACATCTCGACTTATCCCATTCTCTCTTTTCTTGTCTCTTGCTGAATTTTTCCTTACCTTGTCACGATTTAAAAATTTTGAGTTCTTACGTGAGCACTCTTGTAACAGATGGAGGGAGAGTTCAACTACGTCGACCTGGTGGTTGGTCACGCCGCAGAACTTTGGCGTATGCTACAGACTCTCGGAGATTTTGAGAAGCCACAATACCAAGTGGAAGTAATCAGACAAGCAGGATTGATCAAGGCTTGTGACGTGAAGATTGTGGTACCTGCTAGGAAGAAGGGCCCAGGCAATCGCCCGATACACTGCACTGCCAGGAGGTCTACAATGCAGATGGGTATCCAAGAAGTATCACGACGAGCAATGCGGCACATTACCCGTATCTACGCCAGAGAGTTGGAGAGCACGGTGTTCCGTTATCACCAGCGCCTTAATAACCTTCTTGACCGGCGATTCAGGATGAGGATGCCATGGTTACACAGCTTGGCACGACTTGTTGTCGCTCAGAGGATGTACTGATGATACAAGCAAAGAGCTACGTAAGGCCCGCAAGGAGATCACGGCAGAGAAGAACGAGATGGCGGGAAGCTCAAGAGTATGTGTCACACCTTCTGCGAAGGATTGACGAGTTGGAGATGGCTTTGTACGGACTGAACTGCAGCCGCGACTCGAGCTACACAAGCCAGATCCGAGGAGTCGGATCTCGATGAGGACACCGCTTCTTCGACTACTACAGATGACACGATTCTTTGGACATGGCAATCGCTTTCGCGCCTATGCCGCAAAGATCCGCACCAGGCCGTGGAGGTTTTCTCGATGAGTGAGCGTAGGTTTTATAGAGAGACTCCTTCGCCGAGTCGCGTCTTAGAATAAAGAGTCACCCTTTAGGCGTTAGACTCCAGTGTTAGTTCGATTTGGATTTTCATTGTTTGCTGAGTGTGCAGTATGTGTTGCAAGGCCCTTAGGCATTATAAGCAGCCATACCAAGTTAATTATATCATTAATAAAGTTGGACATTAAAGTTACACCTTTCGCCCCGCATAAGTTCCATACTACTTGTCTATTCTTGTTTCCCTCTCATCTCTAAAACCTAGAGCAAATCGACAGATGGTGAACACCCGCGGAAACCTTGGAGGCAGTGGAAGTGGTTCTCGCCCAACAGAAAACCCCAATGATGGAGCACCAGCACCGCCACTAGATATGCAGAATTTCAGAGCTTTTCTCGCTGCTCAGACTCAGTTGATGCATGCTATGATGCAACAGATGCAAAACGTCACTGCTCAGGCCACAGCTAATCAAGTCAATCAGGGACAACGCCAGAATACAAGACTGTCAGAGTTTATGAGAACTCATCCACCCACTTTCTCTGGGAATGCCAATCCATTGGAGGCCGATGATTGGTTAAGGTCAATAGAGAGGAAGCTACACATCGCTCAATGCATGGGAAATGAGAAGGTACTCTACGCTTCTCATCAGTTGGAAGGAACAGCCGCCGAATGGTGGGAGAACTTCTGCACCACGCAAGTGAACCCTCAAGATATCACTTGGGAGGAGTTCACAGTTGCGTTTCGCCAGTATCACGTGCCTGAAGGAATCATGGATCTTAAGAAGGAGGAGTTCAGAGCACAGAAGCAAGGTAATCAGCCAGTGGCCGACTACCTGAACAAGTTCACACAACTAGCACGCTACGCACCTGAGGATGTAGCGACAGATAAAGCCAGACAGTCTCACTTCATGAAGGGACTTAACTCAGGACTACAAGTAGGACTGATCACCCACACCTTTCCAGATTTTCAAGAGTTGGTGAATAAGGCGCTTATTCTTGAGGACAAGCGCAAGGAACTGGATGAGAATAGGAAGCGCAGGATGCAACAAAGCAGGATCACGCCAGTGGAACGCAATACCGAGAGTTGCACCAAATCGATTTCGATTCCAGCCACAAAATGCAACAAGGACACCGTCACCAAAGACCAAGACCCGCCAATCAAAACTACCAGATCCCAGCCCCGCTAGAAACGCCGCTCAGTAGCCAACAAGGAACAAGTGAGACGCTGCTACAATCGCAATGAGCCAGGACACTTTGCCAACAAATGCCCAAAGAAGACAGCGAGTGACCCAGATTCGCTTCAATCTAGGAACCACCCAGCTAGGACGCCAAGACCAGAGCCACACCCTGCATCAGGTGAGAGGCCGAGTCAACCATGTCACCGCAGATGCACCGCAGAATGCTACGGACGTCGTCTTGGGTAAGTTACTTGTTAACTCGATACTGCAGCAGCTTTGTTTGACTCGAGCTTCAGATTCGCTTGTTTCGCAAGGCTTTGCTGCTAAAAATGATTTGATGATTGCAAGGCTTAAATGCATGCTTTTAGTTCAAACCCCTGGTTCCGAACTCCGAACGAAAGTAGGATGTTCCGGGGTGAGAATACTAATAGATGGAATAGAGTTCCTAGCGAACCTTATTATTTTGGAGACCTGCACCTTAGATGTTATTTTGGGAATGGATTGGTTATCCAAGCACAAGGCCGTATTGGATTGTGGACGAAGGACTATCTCAGTTGAGAGCCCGTGTGGAAAGAAAGTGGAATTTCAAGCTACTGCCGTTAGAGATGGGCAGTTGATGGTAAACAGTACCAAGACAATCAGCATAGAAGATGTCTCAGTAGTGAATGAGTACCCAGATGTTTTTCCTGAAGATCTACCGGTATGCCACCGGACAGGACATAGAGTTTGTGATAGAGCTTCTATCCTGCACAAAGACCGATAGAAAAGAGACCTTATCGGATGTCCACCGAGGAGTTGGTAGAGATGAAGAAACAGCTAGAGGAGTTAATGGAGAAAGGATTTATCAGACCGAGTTCGTCGCCATGGGGAGCGCCAGTTTTGTTCGTCAAGAAGAAGGACGGGAGTTTCAGGATGTGCATTGACTACCGTGCACTCAATGAAGTCACCGTGAAGAATAAGTATCCGCTACCCAGGGTTGATGATTTGTTTGATCAGCTGAGAGGAGCCGGAGTCTTCTCCAAGATTGATCTGAGATCGGGATACCATCAGTTGAAGATCCGATCAGAGGATATTCCGAAGACTGCATTCTCGTCAAGATATGGACATTACGAGTTTACAGTTATGTCCTTTGGTCTGACGAATGCACCAGCATATTTCATGAATATGATGAATAAGGTGTTCATGGAATATTTGGACAAGTTTGTCATCGTGTTCATAGATGATATCCTAATCTACTCCAAGACAGAAGGATGATGACAAGATCCGCAGGATTAAGTCCATCAAGGAGGAAGGCAAGGCAGAGGACTTCAAGTTGGATGAGCAAGGCACGTTATGGATGAAGGATCGCATTTGTGTGCCGAACAAAAAGGAGCTGAAGCAGTTGATTCTAGAAGAAGCCCATGACTCCAAGTATTCAATCCATCCTGGAAGCGCCAAAATGTATCAGGATTTGAAGGAAAGATTCTGGTGGCCGAGCATGAAGCGTGAAGTTGCCGAGCATGTTGCATTGTGCGACGTATGCCAGAGAGTCAAGGCAATGCATCAGAGACCAACAGGATTGCTACAAACCGAAAATACCTGAGTGGAAGTGGGAGGAAATCGGAATGGATTTCATTACCGGTTTGCCTAAGACTCAAGGATGTTATGACTCCATATGGGTTATAGTGGATCGCTTGACCAAAGTAGCCCATTTTATCCCCGTGAAGACCACCTACTCTGGAGATAAATTAGCAGAGTTGTATATGATCAGGATCGTCTGTTTGCACGGAGTGCCAAAGAGGATTGTATCGGACAGAGGTACCCAATTTACCTCAAGGTTCTGGAATAAGTTGCATGAAGCCATGGGAACCCGTTTGAACTTCAAGATGACCCTATCATCCACAGACGGATGGACAGACCGAAAGAGTCAACCAGATTCGAAGATATGTTAAGAGCGTGTGCATTGGCTTGTGCTACCTCTTGGGATAAGAGTTTGCCGTATGCCGAAGTTCGATTCTGACAATAGTTACCAGGCTAGTTTACAGATGTCACCTTTTGAGGCATCAGATGGTCGACTCGCCGGACGCCATTGAATTGGAATGAGACCGCGAGCGCCGTGTCTTCGGCCTGATATTCTTCAAGAAGTCAAGAGCAGATTGCCATGATTAGGGAAAGGTTGAAGATAGCCCAATCACGGCGGAAGAGTTATCGCGATAATCGTCGCCGGATTTGAGTTTTGAACCGTAAGACTTTGTATACCTCGAGTTACGCCTCTCAGGGGAGTTAAGAGGTTCCATGCCAAAGGGAAACTCGCACCCCGTTATGTTGGACCATTTAAGATTTTGAGCCGCAGAGGCGAAGTTGCTTATCAGCTGGAGTTGCCACAGTCGTTAGCAGGAGTACATGACGTATTCCATGTGTCCCAGTTGAAGAAGTGTCTCCGAGTACCTGAGGAACAGACACCGCTAGAGTCAATTGAGTTGCAAGAAGATTTGACTTACAAGGAGCATCCCGTGAAGATTCTAGACACAATGGATCGAGAGACGAGGAACAAGTCAACCCGTTTCTGTAGAGTTCAGTGGAGCAATCATGAAGAAAGCGAAGCGACTTGGGAACGCGAAGAGGATTTGAAGAAAGAGTTTCCGAACCTATTCCTTTAGTAAGCCCTGAATCTCGGGGACGAGATTCTGTTAAGGGGGGAGGTTTGTAACACCCCAAAATTTTGCTTTTCCTAAATCTATGTGTGATTTGGCACTTTGGTGAATTTTTGGAATTTTCTGGAATTTATTTGGATTTATTTGGAATTTATTTGAATTTATTCCATTTTGAAATAATTAAAGAATTAGACTTTGCAAATAAAATTTTGTTGGAAATATTTTATTTGAGTCCCAAATACCCTAAAATATTTTCCAGAATTTTTCTGGAATTTTTCTGAGTCTTTTGCTATTTTTAATGAATTAAATGAATTTCTGGAAATTATTTTTTAATTATTAAATCGCTGGAAATTGAGTTGGGTCAAGTACTATTCATCCGACCGAGTCGGAACCCGAGTCGGACTCGAGTCCGACCCGAGCCACCGCGCCACTTGACTTGACCTAACCTGCTCAACCCCGGATCGGATCCGAACCGTTGGATCAAGATCCAACGGCCAGATCAATCCGCGCTAGGCACGGCGCGCCGAGCCAATCTCGGCCGTCGATCGCGCCCACGTGGGCGGCAGCGTCGTCCACGTCATCTCGCCAGTGTTCGAGCGGACTCGCCGTCCGTCTGCGCTCCGCCACGGATTCGCGGGGATCTCGGCGTTGGCCACATTTAATGCCCGGTCCCGCGCCCGAGGTTCGCCCTTGACTCGTGCGTCGTTTACCCCAAGCGCCCTAGCCCTAGCAGCCGCCGTCAACTCGCTATTGCTCGCCGTAGTTGGAGGAGCCTCCGCCACGGTCCTTGCCTCGTCCCGCCGCCGTCCGCCGTCTTCCGCCGAGTTGGAGCCCAGTTCCGGAGTCCTCAAGCCAAGGCGCGCAGTGGTACCTCCCACTCACGAGAGGCCCCAAAGCGCCGTCGGGCTCGTCATCGTTTTCGTCTCCGGTGGCCCTGCTCCGCCGTGTCACCATCGCCGTCCGCAAGCACTGTGAGCCGTTGGATCTTCATCGCACGGTCCAAGATCATGCCACGTCACCCACCGGTGAGATCCGCCCAAAAATCTCAAGATCCAATCTCGGCCGTTGGATCTAGATCCAACGATCGAGATCAAACGCGTTAACCCAAACGCGTGAGACTCGAGATCCAATACGGGCGTTGAATTTCAAATCAACGGCCGAGATTGGCGCCACGTGTCGGGAAGCTGGACCGCCGCGGTCATCGCTTCGCGCAGTGACGCCGACACGCCGCCCGCTGTCGGGCCGGCGTGACCAAACCGCACCATGACGTCACGCCGACGTCATGGCGCCCGCGATGTCGCCAATGTCCCAGCCGTAGCGCCGACGCCAAGAATGACGTCACCCATGGGACCCACACCACAAGACCGCGGCCGAGCCCCGGCCGACGCCGGTGGCGTCACCCGAGGGGACCCACATGTTAGTGACACGTGGAGCCGTGGGCCGAGTCCACGGTAGACCGAGCCGGCGTGGACCAAGTCCATGGACCGGGCGTCGCCAGACCAATCAGAGGCTGCCACGTGTCCAGGCTGACGCAATAAATGATTTTCTGAAAAAGAAAATGATTTATTAATTCGAAATAATGATTTCAGATTTTGTTTCAAACTTCAAACGCTTATAACTTTTGCGTTTCAACTCTGATTTGAGTGATTCAAATTTCTAAATTTGTATAAAATTGAGATCTACCTAATTATGAATTTTATTTAATTTTTAGACTAAAGTTTTCCTCTGTAATATTATTTAATTGATTATTTAGACTTAAAAATGCTATAACTTTTGCATTTTAACTCCGAATTTGACGATTCCAGTTTCTAAAAATTCATAAAATTATGTTCTCTCTGTTTATGGATTTTATTTGGATGTTTGGACACTTTTTGCCTATTGTTTATTTGTGTATTGCTATTTGCACGCTTTACGAGTAGACGTTGAAGTGCCGGAAGGATTCGAAGGAGAAGTATTGACTCAGGATCCAACTCAAGACCAAGAACAAGTACTTTTTGAAGGCAAGTTGTGCTTTGACCATGTTGATCCTATTTTGAAACCTATTTTGATTTAACCTATTGCATGCTAGTTCAATTAGAAAATACTTTATTTAAATATGGGAAATTAGATAAATACCAATTTGCTGTATGACACCTTGATTATTTAAATATGTGCCATGACCCCTTGTCACCCTAGTTGTGGTTTACTAGTTGGACATTATTAAATTGCCAACATGGGAAATTAGACCGTTGTAGTATGTTGCTTAGACACACTCGTGCTCATGACATGATTTTGGACAATCAAATGTTAATATTGACTTAATGATATATTGAACCTGTTTTGGAAAGGTATCATGTGATGTTGATGGCACGTGGTGCATGGTAATCAACTGGGGTTTTGATAAATAGTTTTCGGCCGGGGCATGTGGCAAGAATGATCAGGTGGGCCAGTTGTGGCACTGGGGATGTTGATTTGGTTCTTCGGGTAGTCTTGCCCTGGTCACCCTAAGGACTTCACCTTGCAAGCCTTTGAACTGGGTCTAACGTGCAACCACATGTCTGTAATGGGACGGACCTAGTTGATTAAGTTGCTAATAACGTACCTGTGGGACCTCAGGAGGTCAACTACACCCTTTGTGTAAGTTGTACTGGGGAGCGTACCGGGGCTGAGGCCAGGTACCCATCTAACGGTTGGTTGGCCTAAACTTCGCCTTAGCTAAGGGAAGGGTTAGTGTGCAACAACCGGGGAGGACCACTTGTATTGTTAGAAGTTTCCGAAAGACTTTGTTACGGGAACTCGCCTTTGTGGTGTTTGACTGTATCTTGTGGGTAAAGTGCATAACCTCTGCAGAGTGTAGAATCTATTCGAATAGCCGTGTCCGCGGTATTGGACATCGCTCGGGAATTACAGTCAAGGGTTAGATTTTCTCAAAAATAACTTGGACTTGAAAGGTTGGGTTGGATTAATAATGATGTTGATAGAAACGTGGATTAGGATGGGAAGGATGTTTATTAAACTCCTTGAAAAGTTAATTAAGCTATACTTGTTTCTACTGCTTTCGAATCTACTTATGTTACTTGTCAAATGCTGTTTACTGCAAAAATACCTTGAGCCACTCCTTTGTATTAAGCCATGCATGTAGTATATTAGCTGCATTCTGTGCATGACTTGCTGAGTACCAAGTACTCACCCTTGCCACAATACAACACCAGTTGAAGAGGAGACTACACCAGCTTTGGAGGAGGAGCTCCAAGAGGAACCGTCTATTTAGGAGCGAGCCCGATCGGTTGCCTGTGGTATCTTGGATGGCGCCACGAGTTATCTTATTTTCATTGCTACTATTTCTCTCTTAATAAGTTTCGCCCTGCGAGGCGTACATTTGTAACTTGACCATAAGGTCGAGTAACCAGTTTGGTTATTTAAATAAAAGTACTTTATTAGTATCGAATGGTATGATTGTGATATTTACCGATGTTAAGACTGTGTGCACTAGCGCATTCCTGGACTAGTGCTGAATACACAGAGGGTCCGGATTTGCAAATTCGGGGTCCCGACATTATCGGATGTTCCGAAGTTAGTTCGGATATTCCGAAGCTACAGACATTCCGATGTGTAGTTGTGATTTAGTCCGTCGTGTGTTGTAAGTGTCGGATATTCCGATATTTTATATCGGATGTGAGACCCCGGATCAGCTATCCAGAATCTCCTGTGTATTTCCGTACTAGTCCCAGATCATTAGCTAGTACACACAGTCACAGTGATACTTCATTGCCGAACAAAACGAAACTTGTAATATAAATATTCAAGTATGGGCCACATGGCCACTTATTACAATACTCGGTCCAACGACCGGACACACAAAGCAGCGGAAACGAAAGCGAAACGAAACGAGCGAACGCCACAACGCCACAGGCGACGACTAGCGACGCAACTAGTCCTCCTGGCAGTCCTCCTCGAAGAACTCCTCTTCCTCGGCATCTTGATAATTCTCTGATGATTACAATATTGGTGTAGCACGTGAGTACAAAAGTACTCAGCAAGTCGGGAAAATATGATCATGTGGGGCTTTCCAAAGGAAGCTTAGTAGGGTCTATTTGCATAAAGCCACATTTGATTAAATCATACTTAAGTAATAAATTTCACAAAGCATCTTTTACAATTCTTTTTAATAATTGAATTATTTATTATTGTAGTGAGGTTCTAACCACCATCACTAACATAAAGGCTCTATCCGCCAACAGCTAAAAGCTCAAAGTTAATCATGTGACTCCATCCGTCAACGTAAAACAGGTTCTAACCACCTGGGTTGGCTCTTTCCGCCAAACAACATTCGAGAGTTCTAACCACTCCCGAACCCCAAAACAAAACACTTTTCGGTTTTAAAAACAAAATCAAAGTCTACCAATATGAAAGCATTCTTTGCTTTGCACATGTAAGTAAACACGGCTATTCGAATAGTTTTACTCTGCAGAGGTGTACAACTTTACCCACAAGACACGATCATCTCCTAATGCCAAGCTATTAGCACACTTCCTTTGGTGTGCCGGCAGAGAGATCGTGACAAGGCCGTTACAATGTATCTACCTAACTAGACCCACCCGCTGAGGTTTCACCGTTGTTAGGGTTCTCTCCACCCAGTACAGAAGCCCCCTCTTGCGCCGTGTGAGACAAACAACAACAACAACAACAATGCCTCCTTCCGGCACTCACACAACAACCGAGTGGTGAGTCTAAACTAGGCTTCTACAAATTAGTGGGCCAGGTCGTACCATTATAGACATGTGGTAGTACGGTATTGCTTAAAATGGCAATCATAAGCGTCGGTCCTTATATGACTTGGGGCGGTACTTGCACAAAAGGATCAAGGCTTGATCCGCTCCCACCCGACATTCCATGCCGCCCAAGTCGAAATTATTTTCCTTTTCTTTTTATTTTAGGAAAACAGTAATAAAATCATAGTAATAACCTTCAAATCACATTTGATAACATTCTTTTTGAATAATCCCACCCATGGGTTGTTTTCATCGGAAAAGATCCTAAGCAATTCTACCGTACTACATAGCAACGGATACCATATAAGCCTAAGCATGGTATAAACAAGGTTCTAGGGTTACAATGGATATGATTAACAATGTCAAGGAGGAATCGACAATTTCGGTATAACTAACACTTATATTTGACATATTTCATTAAACATAGCCATGCAACTTTATAAACAATTTAAATCATTTTGTAAACATAGGAGCAAAGTGCATCAAGGAGACTTGCCTTCATTCTTGGCGGTGTCGAACTCGGAAGGCTCGGCAGCGAAATCGGCGATCATGGCCGGGATCGTCGACTACACGCAAAACGAGGCAATAAATAAATAACAGAAAATAAATAAAATCCAAAAATTATAAAATTAGTACTGGCAGGAAGGTATCGATTTATGATGAATTTAGAAATTTGAATGGGGTCAAACAGAGTTCGGATGAGAAAGTTATGAACCGCCGAAGTTCGAAAATTGGAAAATTGGAAAAATGAGGGAATATTCCCAGAATCTTCAATTGGGCTGATTTTTGGTTTGACTAAAGTCAATGGCAGGTGGGCCAGGGCTGTCATTGGCTCAAGGCCACCTTCTTCAAGCTCTGCCATGGCAAGAACAGAGGAGGTGGAGGCTGCCATGGCGCCGGCAAGGGGAGGGTGGAGGGCTGCCATGGCAGCGGCGGCGTCGGCCAGCAGCGGCGAGCGCGGAAGCGCGTGGCGCCTCGGCCTTGTAGCGGCAGCGTGGCATCTGGCCTGGCCTTGCAGGGCCCCAGCGTCGGCGGCGGAGTTCTGCAACCAGCGGCAGCGCGGCAGCCAGCGGCAGCGGTCGGGTGGTAGCACGGCGCTGGCGCAGCACGCTACTGGCACCACAGCGGCAGCGGCGGCAGCAGAACCACGACAGGCTTGGCCGTGGTAGCGAGCAGAGGCAGTGGAGCCGGCGATGGCGCGGCAGCCGGGAGGCCAGCGTCGGCACCGCAGCAGCCGGCACCACGGCAACCGGCGCGCGGAGCGCGACAGCGTCGGCCGGCAAGCGGCGGCCGAGAGGCGGCGGGTTCTTTGCCTTGGCGGCCATGCCGGCGGCAACGCAGCGGCGGCCAGCCATGGCAGCCACCATGGCAAGAACAGGGGAGGCCCCAAATTTCCCCCAAACTCGAAATTCCGCAAGAAATTTGAATAACCCACTACCAAATAATTACTAGATCATCTAGACCGTCGCTAGAGGACCCCAAGATTGCAAGGAATTGAACTCTAACTCACCGGCGACGGAGAAATCGGCGACGAACGGCGGTTCTGCCGGAAGGACAAACTCTCGAAATTCGTCGCCAAACTTCGATGATTCCTGAAATTAATTGAGGGGAAATGAGCACCACTACCCCACGGACACAAAGAAACAAACGGTGTAGAGATTGGATCACCGAGGAGGGAGATATGACCACGAACGCGACGAACACGAAGAACGGCGTTGCCGCGGCGGTTTCTTCGATCTCCCGGACGAACGACGAAGAGAGGCAATGAAAGGTTGTGTGTTCCGGAACGGGGACTCCGCCACGGAGGTTTAGGAACCAGCGGTGCGCGATTTGAGGACGAAACGGAGGAGTTATTGCCATAAACATGATTTCGGTTTCCATGCAAAATGCGGCCGTTTCACAGCAATTTAGGAAGAATGAATGCCGGGAACGGAATCCCCTCGCCAAGATATTTCCAAAGGACCCAGCCTTGCGCAAATTGGAGCATTAAAGAGGGAGTAATGAGGGATTGATGAGGAGTAGCCATGAATGGAATGCTTCGGTTCTTGCCTGGGAGCAACTCCCACGAGAGGAAGAAGATGACACAGTCACCCATCCACGTGGAAAGTTCCTAATGGCCAAGAAATACGCAAAAGTACCACCCTAGGGAAAAATTAGGAGAAATGGCCTAAAAATTCCGGAAAAATTCCTAGAGCCATTTTAGAATATTTGGAACTCAATGGAACTGGTTCCACTGAATTTGGATGATTTTTGTGGAAGTGGATATTCGGGCGCGGATCGCAGGTATTAAACAAAAGCCGCGCGAGATAAAATAGGAACGGATGTCCAAAAATCCGGGGAATGATTCTTAAAATCATTTCGGAATATTTGGGACATTTTAGAAGTGGTTTGGAGATTTTTGGAGCATTTTTGGACTCGGGTGAATTTTAGTCTGCGGCGGATCGAAAATCCGATTTTTCGCCCGGGAGGGAATTAATTCCCGATTTCGAAGGGGAATGGATGCCAGGTTATAATAAACACCAATGAAACTCCAAATTTTGAATTTACTTTATTTAAATTAGGTTTTTCTCCAGAAAGCCAAAATGAGGATGTTACACGGTCCCTAAAGTGCGATAATGCCGACTTTGAACTACGAAGAACATTTTGATTTTTGTTTTTGAATGATTATTGCATATTATTTTTTAAATGCTATGTGAATGGTTTTCTTGTCTTTGTTGGTTGTAGGGCTTCGATTCGAGGTCATGATGAGGTGAAGGATGGCCGGGACTAGGCGAGGTGCACCGGAGGTTCGAAAGGCCAATGATCGCTGGAGGATGACCGGAGATGAAGCGAGTGTAAGTCAAAAAGTCAAGGGAACATTGTGGATGCTGGCTTGAAGCTATCGGATCAAGAAACTCATTAGATCATGGGTTTTAGGAGATAAAGTAGCGGTCAAGTTAGCTAGTTAGATAAAACCTAGTTGTTGCGGGTTTCGGGTTAGCCCAAAATATGAAGTGTGTGGGATCAAATCCTGGCTCTTGGGAGTTAGCTTAGGATTGAAGCAACTCATCCAAGGGTCAAGGATGACCCATGGACAGTATGAAGAGGGGTAGGGATAGCCTTCCCTCTTGAAGGTTTGGTGTGCTCCTTTGAGCTTTGCTCACTTATTGTGAGGCTTTTGTAAACCTTTCATCCAAAAATACAAAGAATTTATTTCCTCTACTTGTGAATTTAAATTCCGTATTTACATTATGTCTTTACTTTATGCAATTTAAATTTAGCATTTATTTTCAAGCATTTAAATTTCGCACATTTGCCTCCCCTCCTTCTAAATGCTTATAGTTCTTGAGCTAATGATGAATGATTGATGGATGAATCTTCTTTAGATCATGTCCCAATCATCTAGGCTTCACTTCTTGCGATTTCTCTCTCAAACCGATTCTATGTTTAATCTTTGAAGTTTTGTGTTCTTGAAGTCTCATTCTTGATTTCTTGTTTGCTTTGTGAAAAGATGTGATAATTGCCTAGAGGGGGGTGAATAGGCTATTTAAAATTTCAAATAAAATTCGTCGCAGCGAAAAAGGTATCGGAATTTTCGATGTAATATCGGAACTTTCGGTATATTATCAGAATGTCCGATCTGTACTGAAATTCGAGAACAAGCAATAAAGTCTAGCAATCCACAAGGTACTTTTACTCTAGATAGGTGCAATAATAAGTCGGCTATCTAGATTTGAGTAGCAACAATAAAGAAGCTCAAGTAAAGGATTGCACACAATTAAATAAAGAGAGACAAGAGATTATTTCCCGAAGTTCGGATCCTTGAGGGGATATTACGTCTCTGTTGAGGAGGCTCACAAAGAGCCGAGTCTTTTTTAACCCTTTCCTCCCAAATCTCGGTTACACTTGAAATTTCGTTTCACTCTTGATTTTTTCCCTTTCGGAGGCAAAATCAACCTTCACAAACTTCTCACGGCTTCCCACACTTTCCGGGAGCTCGTGAGCGACGCCTAGCCATCTAGGAGTCCTTCAACCTCCAAGAGTAACAAATGCAACGTAGTCTTGATCTTGGAGAAGCTCTCTAATGCTCAAGATGAATGAATTTCGCTTTTGCTCTAGTCGTGGAATTCACTTTTGTTCCTCACTCTCTATATTATCACTAGGATCAAAGAGGAGGGCTTAATAATGCTTTGGAATGTGCTCTACAAGCTCACAAGTTCAGCCCAACAAAGTGTGTAACCCTCAAATGGAGAGGGTGAGGAGTATTTATAGTTTTAGCTCAAAACTAGCTGTTATACCCGCACTCAGCCACAAATCGGAAAGTCTGAAGACAACATCGGAACTCCCGATGTGTGCAAACTTCCAGAACTTGGAAAAACTCAACGGTCAAAAACTAGATGCATCGAAACTTCCGACTACAAGATCGGAACTTCTGAAGCTCTAAGAAACTTTCTCAAGAAAACTTCACTAAGGCACAATCGGAATGTCCGAACATTAGATCAGAACATCCAAAGCGTACAGAGAGTTCCCAAACTAGAACTTAAGCGCATCGGAAGTTCCGACTTGAAATATCGGAAGGTCCGATCTCAACAGAGAACACCCTTTTTGAAATAAACACGCATCGGAACTTCCGACTTGAAATATCGGAAGGTCCGATCTCAACAGAGAACACCCTTTTCGAAATCAACAGGCATCGGAACTTCCGACTTAAAATATCGGAAGGTCCGATCTGTTGTAGGGGCTTTGGACTCATGCATTGGAATGTCTGATCGTGTCGGAACTTTTGATACAAGATCGGAATGTTCGACTTGAACTTTCGGTGCAAGTGCAGTGACTTTGTGTCTCTCAAATGCAACTAGCTATCATCCATCTGAGCATAGAGACTAATTCTAAATCAACTACAATGCATCACTCTTAATAGTACGGCATTCCTATGACTCAACATGTAAAATACATTGAAATAAAGCCGTTTTCATTATCAATTCCTTTTTGAGTGTATCCATCGTTTGTAGATGATCTCACATCGGGACTATTACCTGTTCACAAACTCATTGAACGCATTAGTCCCCTTAATCGTTTGTCATTAATCATCCAAAACTTCTTTAGGGGCTTAGATGCACTTTCAATCTCCCCATTTTTGGTGATTGATGACAATCCGATTAAAGCTTACAAATCATATGAATAAAAAGGAAATGATGTAAGGTGAGCTCCCCCTCAAAATGTGCATTTAAGCTAGGAGTTAAGAACAAGTGCACATTTTGAAGGACATAAGATCGAAAGAGCTCCCCCTATATCTTTGCATAGGAGAATAATATGCATATATGACATGATAAGCATGATAAGACATATAAATAGCATGATAAGCAAATATTAAGCATTAATAGCAAATTGACATCCAACATTGCAACATAAATCCCCCTTTGGCAGCATTCAACCAGACAAAAAGATTAAAACAACCAAACACCAAGTTCACAAGACACAAAGTACTAACATCCAACAGACTCTCAAGGATTGGAAAGATCGATCGATTTGTGAGCCTTACTCCTTTCTCTCCCCCTTTGGCATCAAGCACCACAAAGTAAGGAAAGAGAGTGAGAAGAAGATCTACTCGGACTCCTCTGAGCCAGACTGCTCGGCGTCGTCCTCAGACTCGGATTCAACAGGCGCCGGAGCAAAAGGGTCCTCAATCTCTTCCTCGCTCTCTTCATCATCTGAACACTGAAGGTTCAGGCGCCTTTGGATGTCCTTCAGTCTCTTGGTGTTCTTCTTGTGCGCTGCTGCGCTGCTCTTTTGTAGGCAGAAAATAGATTTCAAAGCCCGAAGCACCGGCGAGGAGGATTCACTAGGAGTTGAAACTGCAGGAGTGGTAGCAGAAGAAGATGCACCTCTGGTGGAAATCCTTGTAGTTCTCTGAGCTGGGGCCTTCACTGCCCTGACTTGCAAGCCAGTGTGCTTGACATCATATTCAAACTGTTGCTGAGTCACCTGCTCTATCATATGCATGATATAAAGGAGCATATCCACAGCTCTTCCTGGGCTCCTGAGCCGTGAGCCTGATCTCATTCCAGATGAAGTCAAAGACGTCAAATGGTCGCTGATTGTTCTACATCCTGCTCAGAAGAATTCTAGTATAGGAGAGGATATAAGAAGCATAACCTTCCTTGGAAGCCAAGGTCTTCCTGAAAAGCCTGTTCAGGATAGCAAAGAAGGGCTTCATACCCTTGGTGTCGCCAGCTTCAAACTCAGCGTCCTCCTAATAAAGAAAGTTGAGATTGGATGCAAATAGTGAATTTTCATTATGGATCTGATCCTTGTTTCTGGAATCAGCTTCAGTGAACTCAAGCAATCTGACAAACTGAGCATATGTGACTTTATACCACTGACCTTCTGTCATCCAGTGTAGAGTGGAGACTCTGTCCCTAAAGACATACATAGTGGAATAAAACTGAGCGATGATCTCCACATTCCAGTCATGCTGATAGCCCATGATTCTCTTGGTTCCTGTCATCTCACAAGCTGCAATGATTTGATTGAATGTAGCATCGTCTGCCTCTGCCATATATTCCCAGTCCACCCATTGCATCAGAATCACAGGATTCTTTCTTGGTAGAATGACCGACTCATAGAAGTTCTGTTGAAAGAAAGTCCAGAAGCGGGAGTCAGTGGAGAAACGATCTGCCCTCTTGGGATTCTCCTCCCTTGCCTTCCGGACCTGAGCAGCTTTGCCTTTGTAATTCACGGGCTTCCTTTGCAATATGGGGTTCTTGTCAGGTATCCTTAGCCTAGGCATGCCTCTGGCTTGAGAAGATTGAGACTGGGAAGCGCCTATGATCCCTTTACCTTTCCTGGAGGGCAAGGGTGCTCCACGAGGAACGTTGACAGTCTGTGCGGCTTGAGAGGGTTCGTTGATTGAAATGCCGCCGGTAGGACGTCATTGGGAGGCAACTCGCTTAGTTCTCGTCCCGGTTGGTGTTTTCCGTTTGCGACCAGGGAGAACATCAGACGAGCCCGTAGAAGGCTGATCACCCTGTCCGGGATCCATAGATATGATCTGACAAGAAAAGAACTCGATAAGGTAACTGGAACGAGAAGGAAAGACTGGTTTTGGTGCTGTACTATTAACATCGGAAGTTCCGATTTCTGATTGGAAGTTTCGATTAAATATCAAACGTTCCGATACAAGACATCGGAAGTTCCGAAGTTTTCGGCATAGCCCTAAAACCAAGATTTCTTCAAGATCGACCAACAGAAAAGGATGAAATTGAAGATCCAAAGAATTTGAAGGATAGAGCAACTATTCTACCGAAGGAAATCGAGCAACGAATGCGAAAAGACAAGGGATTTGATTCTAGAGTTCTAGGTTTACCTGAGAACGAATAGAATCAAGATTGCGCGAGGAAGAAGATGTCCTTTCCGAGGAGGAACTTTTCCTTGGAGAAGATCGGAGGTTCCGTATGGTCGGAGACTCCGGAAACGGCAAAAGATGAAAAGTGGAGACCGTACGGAGGTTTGAGGGCAAAAGAATAAAGAAAAAGGAGGGGCCAGATGAACCGGTCCTTTTTAGGCAGTTACGCACATATCGGAAGTTCCAAAAATCAGTTCGGATATTCCGAACAGGCAGAAACTCCAGAATATCGGATGTTCCGATGATCCAATCGGATATTCCGATGAGTTCAAGTTTCCAGCGAAATGAAGACTGAACAGGTATCAAATATTCTGATAATAGATTTCGGATGTTCTGATGCATTGAAATCCTCAAAATTCGGAAGTTCCGATACGTGGATCGGAAGTTCCGATACGTTGATTTTTCCAGCTGAATGAAAGGAAAGATTGAATCTCTAAGAGAGAGGACTAAGACTTTAGGTCATGTGAACTTGGGAGTCACTCCACTTGTGATCAACAAGCATTCAACAATCAAAACAATGATCACGAGTAGATTGACTCACGATTAACATCAACATTAAAACATTTTCGAAGATCAATCAAGTGATTTTGCAAACATTTTATTTCGAAACCAATAAGATAAACAACAATTGATGCGTGCAAGGCATCAAGTCACATTCCGATAGTCTAGGATATTTAGCTCACTTCTTAGTTCGCAAAAGCGACTCTCATCTAGAGGTTTGGTGAAGATATCGGCTAATTGCTTCTCGGTTCTCACATAGGTAATGTCAATGTCCTCTTTTAGTGAGTGATCTCTAAGAAAGTGATGACAGATGTATATGTGCTTGGTGCGGGAGTGTTAGACGGAATTGTTGGCTATCTTAATGGCACTTTCATTGTTACATAAGAGTGGAACTCTATCGAAATTACGTTCAAAATCCCTCAAGGTTTGCCTCATCCATAATAATTGTGCACAACAACTTCCCGCGGCAATGTATTCGGCTTCGGCGATGGATAGAGCTACCGAGTTTTGTTTCTTTGAGGACCAAGATAATAGTGATCTACCTAAGAATTGGCAAGTCCCCGAGGTACTTTTCTATCCACTTTATAACCCGCATAATCAGCATCCGAATATCCAATCAAATCAAATTTTGATCCTTTAGGATACCAAAGCCCTAGACTTGGTGTGTACACTAGATACCTAAGGATTCTTTTCACGGCTACTAGGTGACACTCTTTCGGAGCGGCTTGAAATCTTGCACACATGCAAACTCTTAGCATAATATCGGGCCTAGATGCACAAAGATAAAGTAATGAGCCAATCATAGACCGATATACCTTTTGATCCACTGGATTACCTTCCTCATTTAGGCCGAGATGTCCGTTTGTCGCCATGGGTGTATGAATTGGCTTGGCGTTCCCCATGTCAAACTTCTTGAGCATGTCTTTGATGTACTTCGTTTGGCACAAGAACGTCCCTTCCTTGAGTTGTTTGATTTGAAATTCGAGGAAGAACTTCAATTCACCCATCATTGACATCTCGAACCTCTTTGTCATCAACTTACTAAGCTCTTCACAAAAGTTTTTATTAGTCGAACCAAATATAATGTCATCGACATATATTTGGCACACAAATAAATCATTATCAACATTTTTAGTGAAGAGAGTAGGGTCGGCTTTACCGATAGCGAAACCCTTTTTAATTAAAAATTCCTTAAGGCATTCATACCATGTTCTAGGTGCTTGCTTAAGCCCGCAGAGCGCCTTATGGAGTTTAAATACGTGTGAAGGGTTCGTGTGGTCCTCCATTCCCGGCGGTTGCTCAACATAAACTAATTCAACGATTGGACCGTTTAGGAATGCACTCTTGACGTCCATTTGAAAAAGCTTGAAATCATGGTGAGTAGCAAATGCAACCAATATACAAATTGACACTAATCTAGCAACAGGTGCATAAGTCTCACCAAAATCTAAACCTTCGATTTGAGTGTATCCTTGAGCTACCAACCTTGCTTTATTCCTTGTAACAATTCCATTTTCATCTTACTTGTTGCAGAAGACCCATTTGGTTCCAATTACGTTTTGATTTGGTCTTTCCACCAACGACCATACCTTGTTTCTTACGAAATTGTTTAGCTCTTCATGCATGGCCATCACCCAATCCGGGTCCTTTAATGCATCTTCCATCTTCAAAGGTTCCAAAAAGGATACAAAAGAGTAAAATTCGCAAAAGTTTGATACTCGAGAGCGTGTCATTACCCCGTTTTGGATGTCACCAAGTATGTTGTCGATGGGATGATCTCGTTATATGCTTTGATGCACTCTTGGATGTGGCGTTTGTCATGTTTGCTGAATTGGTTCAACATCTTCGACTTGATCATCCTCCATGAGTTTACTTGAACCATCTTGAGACTTGTCTTGACTTCGAGTGGAAGTTGGCGGTTCCACTTGAGTTGACGTAACATCTTGTTGTTCCACCTCTTGAGGCCTTGCCTCTCCAATTGCCATTCTTTTAATCGCAATGCTAGGAACTTCTTCATTTTCTAGCACATTTAAATCAACTTGCTCTACTTGAGAGCCATTAGATTCATCAAATGTCACATCTCTCGCTATTTCAACACAACCGGTGGTTTTGTTGAAAACGCTAATGAGTACTCATACCATGGGTACCCCCAGCAGCCCGGGACGATGAATGGGTTGCCCCGAGCCCAGCACTGGCCGAAGGCCCCGCTGGGCCACAAAGAACGCTCGTCCCCGACCAAACCAACCAGGGGGTGATCCGACCCCCGCCATGGGTCGGACGCCCCTCGAGCCCCGGCCAAGTTGGGACAATCTCTGCCAGGGGTCGAGCATTAGGCCATCGCCGGTCGTTGCCCACCTGCTCCACGGACATGACGACTCAGAATGACCGTGCGAGGGCAGGTGGTTCCTTCCCAAGGTGGCAGGGAGATTGCCAAAGTCAAGCACCAGTCTCATCATCCAGTCACGCACAGTGGGAGGATGTGCTCCCTCCCGAGGCAACGCCAGGGCCAAGCACCGCGACGTCAGCGCCTGGCAGACACGCAGAAGGTAGGTGCGCCACTTCCAGGCGAGACAGAAAACTATGCCGCTCGATGTGTCTACTAACCCAGCATGGGGTGAGCAGACATCGGTCAGTCGCCAAGGCCGAAGACCAGGACTCCCATGCGTAGGACACCCCATCCTTTCTTTTCCAAATTCCCATGTAACCTGCCCCCTTTGTCTATATAAAGGGAGGCAGGACCCTCTGGGAAGGGGACGGTTCTTACGGGCAAATAGTCCTTACTCACGTACACGGACCGAACACTCCCACAGCTTCGAGTCCTTAGCATCTCTGAGCTTGTGGGCTCTCCCACTCATACGAGGCGCTCGAGGCCAGCCCTCAGCCCTCACTTGTAACATCGTGCAGTCATGTCGGGACCCGAATTTGCAAATTTGGACCCTCTGTGTATTCAGCACTAGTCCAGGATCACGCTAGTGCACACAATCTCAACATTGATAAATATCACAATCATACTCAGCGAAATAATAAAGTACTTTAGTTAATAAACAAACTGGTTGCTCGACCTTATGGTCAAGTTACAAAAGATACGCCTCGCAGGGCGAAACTTATTAGAAAAAAGATAACTACAGCGAAAAAATAAAGAAACCGTGGTGCCATTGCCCGGTTATTTTTGTTACCGACCATGCCCAGTACCAGCACCATACCACGTCAGCTCTGCAAAGTCCCCAGGGCAATCTCAGTGCTCGGGCTTGGTCAAAGACACGTGTCGAGCCTTACAGCCAATATTAAAATGGACAAATCATGCCATTAGAGCAAGTACAATAGTAAAACCTACTACGGGCTAATAGTAAACTAAAAGCCAGCTTGTACAATAACTGTATCTAAAAGTTGTCTCTAGATGTTGTGCAATAACTATCTCTTCTCTCTTGTACATAAATGATTTACCTATGCTTCCGTGCAAAGCTGACTACTAAATAAGAGCCAGCTATCTTCTTTCTTCTCTTTTCTCACTCTTCCACATAGATCAAAACTGATATGTACCAGCTAAGAGCCAGTTGATGTGGTCTTCTTGTACATGCTCTTAAGACCTTTGGAACAAAGTATGTTTTACAAATTTCATGGGATTTGAACCCTATAGAAAATTTCCCTCCAAAGTCCTTTGGATCGTAAGATTATGGTCTTTTTGTTTCGAAGGAATTTCAAAGGAAAAACGAAGGAATTCAGTCTAAAGGGAAACATTTTTTAGAGGGTTTTTTAATTTGTAGGATGGTTTTAAAGGAATTTTATATGATAGGAAAATTTTCTACAAATTTTGGAGGAATTCTACCGTGAGGTCTATTGAAGTAAAACTTTGTTGAATGTAGTAGTTCAATCCATGCATAGAGTAAGACAGAATAGAGAGATGATAATGTAACTCTTTATTGATTCTTCAACCATTGATTACAATGGACAATGCTCCTTTATATAGAGAATGAAAGGGTGTTTTGAAGAGACACCTCTCTAACATGTACAACTTCCACCCTTTGGCTAATGCCATAATTAGTAGTTAATTAATAATTTGCCCACTTTATAATATTTTTAACACTCCCCCTTGGGCAAATTAGTAACATACATATATCTCAAAAACTCCTTCCGAAAAATCCAATGGGAAAAATGGATGAAGAAAAATAACATTGTATAAACACTTGTATTTATACACTCCCCTTTGGTAAATCACTAATATGCATATGCTTCGTTAAAAACTCCTCCAAAAACCCAGTGAGAAAATTGGATGAAGAAAATAGTACATAGCATATGAATATTTATATTGCAATATTGCCTCATTAAAAACCTTACTATGAGAAAACTTTATGAAAAACTCATATAAGGAAAAGAGTGCAATATTTGATCTCCAAGATCATCAATGTTCAATATGGGTTATAATTCAAGAATTTACTTCCCCTGAACTCTACAACACATGAAGTCGTCTTATCCCATTTTCACATTTAAAATAGATCCAGAAGAAGACTTAGTGAATAAATCTCTTATGGATAATTCACATGACTTCATTATATATTTACATCTCACAACAATTCCAACCTTGTGATGTTTAATAACCCATTTACATTTGTGCAATACAAGCCATACTATCTTTCTAGATAATAGGAGGGGTATTAATTGCATTACATGTCATATTATTCATGTATGTGACAAATTATCCTTTGATACCATACACATTCATGTGATGTCTCATATAATGCAATAATTATATAATACTTGGTGGAAGTGACCACTAGGTCTATTTACATGACTTCATGAAAGTCATGCCACCATATATCCAATACGAGATTTGATATAGTGCGGACTTGACAGATATCCAATGTCCATTATCCCACCTATATTTACATTTTGGAGATACAAAGATAATTTTAATGCTAGTCTAATATCTTCCACTTAGAACTGCATTAATTTAGTCAATAATTGACTTTTAGTTCGATATCAGGCCTGATTAATGCTCCAAATGTATTAATATTAGGAACTTAATGTACCATAGACATCTCCAAAGGATCTCATATATCTTTTGGATATATTTTATCAAACCTTTATAGTTTTGATATTTCGAAACTTTCTCTTAGTAGTTAGACATACAACCAAATAGCCTAATTTTAGGACTTGCAAAACATGGTTGTACCACTATAGAGCAAAGTATAACCAATCTTAATTTTGAGGATTTAATCAATTTTACGATTTACACCAATATACATCGTACCTCGAAGGTACTAGAGGATGTCACCACTTTCCTAATTTCATTACGAAATGCACATTTCAAGTGCTCATGTGGCAAAATAAGTCCATCGGGCCTTGTAGGGTCATTATCCAGTTTATGGACAATTGGTGTATTTTTAAAGCTTTGACTGCTATATATTTTCCTTTTTTAGGAAAATCACTTTCCAAAAATTATTCATATTTCAGAAAGTATTATTCTTCCCAAAACACTCTTCTTTAAGAAAGATGTTCTATAATTTAGGAAGATGTACTCTTCTTCTGAAGAGACTACTAACTATGAGTTTTATATCAATGTTGCTATCGATTTCTTTTTAAAGAAATCATGAATCCTATAAGGATATCACCAAGGATTCTTAAATCCATTGACTGCATATTTATTCATGCCATTTGCTAGAATATAATGGAACATTTATGATATGAGAGGAACCATAGCTATTATCACCACATTTTTATGTAATGACCCTTTAAGTCTAAGACCAAATGGCTCTAAGACTTTAGATTTTATGGTTCAACCTCAGTTGCTTTCTCAAGACCTAATATGCACATTTCATGTGCCATATGCCATGGACTTTTTTTTTACAGATATTTATTTAGCAACTTTCAGAGGTAGAATATTTGTCGACAAATGTTTCTTTTTACAAAAAAACATTCTCATATCCCATATCCTCACAACTGAGAATATAAATTTATTACCTAGAATTTCATAATTTCCCAAACGAATACTCTTGGTCGTTCCATCTTCCCAGCATTATAACATGCGCGTATTAAATAACTGGGATTATCATCTGCATGATGATATTTATTTATACAGGAGTATTGTTTGACTTAGTCATTCGATCTAATAGTCACGGGCGTCCCCGCATATGTAGATCATCGACCATAAGTCAATTTTACAAAGATGGAAATACTATTATCCCGGGGTATTCCACTCTTAGTGATCCATTTACACTACAATAAAAGATAACTCCTTGATTTCTGGCATGCTCCCTGTACAACCTATACATGAGCTTTGACTAAACTTTCATTTAGTTAGTGCGTGTTAAAATTATAAAGATCGATACCTGATCCCCATCAGGTAAATCTCATGGCATTACAATTTTATGGGCATTCTCCCCCTAATGCCGAGATTCGATCTTTAACAACATACTTCAAAATCCCCTTTCATAGGCATAGAATTAATGGAATTTATATTCAAAAATCCTCCAACAGTCCTAAGATGTATGTTGTAGTGGTGATATTATGTGGGAAATGTATATGCACTATTTATAAGTCAGGGTATGCAGTCAACTAGACTATAAATGTAGTGGCATGTAAACTGCATTTATCCCACATTTAGTGGGCTATCCCATCAACTTATGGGATTATAATCTTTCAAATAAGGATACAATAGTCATCAGAATTATTTCATAGTCTAGCTTTTACAATTTTTCCCATTACATGACCCAATTACTCATACCAATTTTCAATTGAAATGGGTCATTTATTAATGCGACATGGCCATGACTAGTGTAAACTAAACACCAACATTTAAAATTTCATAAATGTTCCCCATGAACATAAATTTTGTTGATGGTTCATTAACATGACCAAAATTAATCTGCATTGGAATACTGTTCTTTTGAACAAAACAATTAATTAAGTGATAATATGTATGTCTTTAACACAATTCTGCACACCTCTCAGCATATGCATATACTGTGTCAACAATGTGAAGATCATTCATGACCATTTTAATTTAATAGATCATATAATCAATCAATTTGGGAAGCATTTGTTTCAAACAAATGTATATGACTTGCAGTCATATGTCATATATGCACTCGTGTGCATTAATGCGACATTTCAGCGGCTAATATATTACCACAAATATTTATCAATTATCCACCACGTGGATATTGGCAATATATTAAACGACATTCAATTATTTCCCAAGATGACCTATTAATTTATTAACCATACCTTTTAATAGGAAATATTTAAAATTCCTATAATTACAAGCCTTTTTCATAAAATGTCTAATATTCTCCTTCTTTTCATGCCAACCTTAAATTCTGAATAATAACATGTGCATCAGGTAGATGCATTAAATCAACTCGGAATTGCAACCATACTAATATTTTAGTATGAATTTATGGCATGTAACCAATCATATATGTTAGAGGATCATACAGACTTTATGTCATATAACATACTATAGCCAATTTGTTCGTAAATGAATCAATTCATTATTTAGCTATATATCAATGCCACTGAAGGATCATTGTTTTTGATCCATGTGTTTTTGATGATGAGTATTTGAATTTGGTTTAAAGATTTGAAAAGAGCAGAAATCAGGTTGGTTATCCGAAAAAGATTTGAATTGGCGAACTCATTTTTCCCATGTATGACAGACCAAACTCTTTGGTCTGTCATACACATGTTTTAAGTGAACTCATTGAGCCAAACTCTTTCTTTCCAAGAAACCAGTAAGTTCCACATCTACACCGGACAAGTTTTCTTTACATGCATCGTGAATGTGTTTGCTTTAAGGTCTCGTTCGGATCATGTTGTTTTTGAAACCGAGTGTGGCACATTTGCGCCGGACAAGATTTTTTGTCCGTCGTGAACATGAATTTGAAAGCGTTTTTGAACCGAGACTTTTGCATGTACGACGGACCGATTTTGGTTGTCCGTCGTAAACACGTTTTCGCCGGAATGTTTTTTCTTTTGGAACCAAGAATTTTCCTTGTACAACGGACAGACTTTGTTGGTCCGTCGTGAACTGTTTTCTAGGGTTTCACTTGGCATTTGCGCCGGACTGGTTTTGTTGTCCGTCGTAAATAGGATTTGTTCAATCAGGGTTTTTGAGTGATTTTGAGATTGAAATTTGAATTTGATTTTGAGATTATAAAATTTGTGATAATTTCATGATACTTGTTTTGAAGTGGACTTTATGCAATACTCGAGTGAGTATTTGCATGGATTGATGTGAGTCAGGTCGTGGACTTGTACTCGGAATTGTTTTGTGTTTTTGATTCATGTGCAGGTGTTGCTTGAGGTCGAACATGGTCGATGACGGGACCGAGACTAGGTTCAGGGAGGAACTGAGGTCGTGAAGGTCAAGGATGTCATGCGAGATGTTTCGGACTAGAGAAACGGTGCACGTGAGGTGGTGTCGTGTTTGCATCCGGCTCTGGAAAGTCTCCGAGTCCAATACGATACGCCAACGGACGGCAGCGAGGCGCGGCGGGAGGTGAGCCACCGGTTTGTGCCGTGTCAGAAGGAGACAGAGCCACCGGTTTGATGTATACAAGAAGGAATCAACGTCGATGGAGAGCTTTAAATAGGGGGTTCGAGGGGCTTAGAGATTCAATCCAAGGCAAAGGGCAAGAAGCAAGAGGTGCCTACAACAAAGAAGAGATTTTGTGTTTTCTTTAGTTTGTTTAAGGTTTTCTAATCTTGTGAGATTAGAGATTTTGGTGGTTTTTCTAATCTTGTGAGATTAGAGATTTTGGTGGTTTTTCTAATCTTGTGAGATTAGAGATTTTGGTGTCCTCCCGGAAGGAGTGGCTTTGGAATAAAGAAAAGGTTATGCAATTCTTTACATACTCTTTTGCTATGATTCTTGATTAGAAGGTTTGTTAGAGTTTTGATAGAACTAGTTTTGATTTTTGTTCGATTTGTCTCGCTAATTAATCTAGGGTTTTAATCTCTACGATATTAAATATTTCTTCCGCTATTTAGGGGTCTTTAAAAGAAATAGTTGAATTTTATTCGGCATCTATTCACCCCCCCCTCTAGTTGCCTACTCGGTCCTACAAGTGGTATCAGAGCGAGGTTCTACTAATCCATCTTAACAGGTGATTAGTAAACGGTAAGATATGGCAACAGAGAAATATTCAAACAAGCCGCCAATCTTCGATGGCACAGACTTCCCCCACTGGCGGATCCGAATGACTGCATATCTTCAAGCTCAAGGTAACGCGATTTGGCGCAAGGTAAAGATTTCATACAAGCTTCCTTCTAATGATGATATTGATAAAATCGAGTTTGAAAAGGATGTTGAAAGTAATAATAGAGCTAGAAACATATTGCTTCAAGGACTTGCTAGAAAAGAATTCGATAGAGTCTGTCATTTACTCACTGCTCATGAAATTTGGAAATCTCTTCAAGATTATCATGAAGGCACTGACTCTGTCAAAGAGGCTAGGCAAGATCAATTTAAAAAGGAATACACTAGATTTGAAATGAACTCTGGAGAATCATTAGATGATTGTTTTGCTCGTTTTAATAGAATCTTAAACAATCTTAGAGCTGTTGATGTACAATACACTGACTCTGAAAATGCTAGACATTTCTTATCATCTCTTGATCTTAAAATCTGGCAAATGAAAGTAATCGCATTTAGGAGGCTCACAAGATGAGTGAAATGACATTGGATAAATTATATTCTAGTCTCAAAACTTTTGAGATAGATATTGTTTCCGAGAACATCCAAAGTGATAACTCTTTGGCTCTTAATGCAAATTCTTCTTCATGTGATAATGCTACTAGTGCTTCATCATCATATTCCATTATCGCCTTGAGTGCTCTTAGTGATGAACAACTAGATCAAATACCGGAAGATACACTTGCTCTTCTTTCCAAGCGTGTCAATGCAGCTTACATGAGATCAAGGGAGAGAAGAGGAGCCTCCATCCACTGCTACAATCAGCGGCAAGGCAGACACGTCCGTGCTAATCGCTTCAAGAACAAAGTTAGAGACGAGAAGGATCAAAGCAACTCCTCCAAAACCTTCCGCCAAAAGAGAGCAAGGACAAAAATAAGCAACGGACGAAGAAAATGCTCAACAAAGTCTTCATCGCAATTGGTCGCTTAGACTTAGCGACATTGATGATTCAACTGACGATGAGAAGGAAGCAAAGCAAACGGTTGAACGAGAAAGATTTCACCGGATCGTGCTTCATGGCAAAAGGGAACACTAGTGATTCTAGTAACAACGACAAAGACTTCCAAATGATCGTGATGAGGTAATGCCTTCATATAATGAGCTTTGTGAAGTTTTAGTCATATTGAGAAAATCTTTAAGAAAATCTTCAATCAAAAATAAAAATTTAGAGAATGATTTGTCCATGCTGAAAACTGAAAATGAAAAACTTAGAAATTCTATTTCTAACAATGATGCATGTGATAATTGTGAGGGGTTCTCATTAGAATTGCAATCACTTAGAGCTGCTCATTCTTGCAAAATAAAAGAGCTAAATTTGCTAAAAAGTGAAGTTGATAAGTTCAAGCAAACTTTAGCTTTTGGTTCAATAATGCATTTTTATGTGTTGCAAGAATTGTTTGTCACTAGAGAGAATTTAAGGAAAATACGAGCAACTTGTTTTGCTGGACACATCATCTTTACTCACTCTACTGTCATCTCAAAAGAAAAGGCTAAAAAATGTCAAGTTGATCCATGTCAAAATTGCCCTGTTGTACTTAGAAAAAATGAATATTTAAAATCAACTTTGGAAAAATTTGTTGGAGGAAAGAAAAACTTGAATCTGATTCTTGATAAATCAAAAATAAGTGTTAAAAACAGTGGGATAGGCTTTGATCACTTTGAACACTTGAAAAACAACCCTCCTGTAATTGTGAAAACAATTGGTACTGGTAAAATTGAAATCCTCCCTCCTGAACCAAGTGAAACAAAATTCAAATCTCTTTGGATCTATTGATTTTTCTGGAAAAACTCAACCCACTCAAAGTGAAGGAGCAAGTACTTCAAAACTCAGGTACAAATGCACTTTTTGTCACAAAGATGGTCATCTAGAAAACTTCTGCTACAGGAAAGCTAAAATCGACAAGGGAAAGAGAATTAAAAATTCTAAAATGACTGGAGAAATTAAAAATTTTGAAAAGCCCAAGTCATACCGTCATAAACCATCTAATAGGGCCTTTACAATCTATGACAATAGAAGAGCAGGTTTAGGTTACAAAAAGAAAACACCTTCCACTTCTTTGTATGTACATAGACATGGTCATGAAAGCAATATTGTGACAGGCTCTGTGAAAGCAAACAAAAATACATTACTCTCACAAGTTTTTATGCGATCACACCTTTCGTCGAGTGATTCAATCTTTGGATACCTAAAGCATGTTTTTCTAACCCCAAAGATCGAATCCTCGGCATCTTCTGTTCATAACATGTAGGTGGTACGAGAAGGGAAGGAGAACATCCGGGTTGTTGATTCAGATGCTGCCAACACATGACGGGCAACACAAGTTGGTTCTCCTCCTAACAAAAGCATCTCGGGAACGAGACGATCACTTTTGGAGATGCTACTCTTTGGACGCGTCAACGCAAAAGGTACAGTGAAGGTAAATGAACACTTTACTTTGAAGAATGTCTCTCTGGTGTCTAAACTGAAATTCAACCTTCACAAGATTATCACAATTGTTGGATGAAAACTTTGAAGTGAGCTTTAAACCTAATGCATGTAGAGTACTCGATGCTTCTGGAAACTTGATTCTTGAGATATCTAGACTTGGAAAAATTTTCATAGCAAATTTTAGTAATGCTTCAAGTTCACATTGTTTTGTTGCTTGAATCTAGAAATCTCAATTTTTGGCATCGTCGATTAGGCCACATGGGATTTGATCTGTTGTCGAGATTGAGTGGTCTAGACTTAATTCGTGGCTTGCCGAAATTAAAATCTTGCAAAAATATTGTTTGTGCTTCCTGTCGACATGGTAAGATGGTTGGAGCGCCTCATGCTCCTATCTCTACTGTAATGACCACTCGGCCCCTGGCCAACTTCTTCACATGGATACAGAGGGACCATCTCGAGTACAATCGTAGGAGGTAAGTGGTACTTTCTAGTAATAGTTGATGATTATTCGAGATACTCTTGGGTGCATTTTCTGTCTTCAAAAGATGAGATTTTTGGTCTCTTTCATGTCTTCATTAAGAGATTGATAAAATGAATTGCCTAACTCATTGAAAGCCATAAGAATGTATAATGGTACAAATTCAAAAATGCCTTGTTTAAATCTTTTGTGAAACTAATGGGATTGAACATCAATTTTCTTCGCCATATTCTCCCTCACGAATGGTGTTGTAGAAAGGAAAAATAGAACTTTGATTCAAATGGCTAGAACTATGCTAGATGAATACAACACTTCAAGAAAATTTTGGGCCGAGGCAATTTCTTCCGCTTGCTATATATCAAATAGGGTCTATCTCGTAGCTTTACTTGGTAAAACATCTTATGAACTGAGATTTGATCGTAAACCATCTGTTTCTCACTTACGAGTGTTTGGTTACAAATGCTTTATTCTTAAACATGAAAATCTTGATAAATTCAAGCTCGTAGTACAGATGGTATTTTCCTTGGCTATTCGTTGCACTCTCGTGGATATCGTGTACTTGATTTATCGACTAACAAATTGTTGGAGACATGCGATGTTACTTTTGATGAGGCTAGCCTGGAGCTAGACCCGACATTTCAGGTTCACGAGAAGATTTAGAGCCAATCTTTTGGATAAAAGATTCAAGAAAATGATGAAGATAATGATGATGATGAGCTCATACCTACAGAGCGGGAAGTTGTTTCGAACAAATTGATGTGACTACTACTACTTGATTCTCCTACACCTCCCACGACGATCGAAACAACTGGACCTCCCTTACTGTTTTGAAGAACCATCCTCCTGAACAAATTATTGGAAGTCTTCATGAAAGGGTGACACGCTCTAATTCATCTCAAACTCTTTTATGCATGCATTCTGCTTTTGTTGCAAATTTTGAACCTAAGAACATTACTCATGCTTTAACCGATAGTTCTTGGGTAGATGCGATGCATGAAGAATTAGAAAACTTTGAAAGGAATAAAGTTTGGTCTTTAGTGGAACCTCCTAAAAATCAAAACATTATTGGAACAAAATGGGTTTTTAAGAACAAGTTAAATGAAGATGGAATAATTGTTAGAAACAAAGCTAGACTTGTAGCTCAAGGATATTCTCAACTTGAAGGAATTGATTTTGATGAAACATTTGCTCCTGTTGCTCGCTTAGAAGCTATTCGCATCCTCTTGGCTTTTGCAGCTTCAAAAGGTTTTAAGTTATTTCAAATGGATGTGAAAAGTGCTTTTCTAAACGGTTTTATAGAAGAAGAAGTTTTTGTGAAACAACCCCCTGGTTTTGAAAATGAAAAATTTCCTAATCATGTGTATCGTTTATCAAAAGCTCTTTATGGATTAAAACAAGCTCCTCGTGCATGGTATGATAGATTAAAAGGCTTCTTGCTTCAACATAATTTTGAGATGGGAAAAGTTGATAAAACTCTGTTTACTCAAAATTCAAATGATCAATTCCTTGTGGTGCAAATTTATGTGGATGATATTATCTTTGGAGGATCCTCCCACTCTCTTGTGTTGCAGTTTTCCGAACTGATGTCCAGGGAATTCGAGATGAGTATGATGGGAGAGTTGACATACTTCCTTGGATTTCAAATCAAGCAAGCGAAAGAAGGGATCTTCTTGCACCAATCCAAGTATACAAAGGAGCTACTAACGAAATTCGACATGGGAGAAGGAAAGTCAAGATCTACTCCAATGAGCACAACAACAATTTTGGATCTTGACGAGAATGGTGTCGAGATGGACTAAAAGAATACGTACATGATTGGATCACTTCAGATTTGATCGCTTCGAGGCCTGACATACATTTTGCAAGTATGTTTTTGCGCCGATTTCAAGCCTCTCCTCGAGAATCACATCGACAAGCAATTAAAAGAATTTTCGTATCTTCGCTCCACTTCTGAATTTGGCATTTGGTATTCTTGTTCTTCTTCGCTTACACTCCTAGGATATTCTCGATGCTGATTTTGCGGGGTGTAGATTAGATAGAAAGAGTACTTCGGCACATGTCATTTTCTTGGCACTTCACTTGTTTCTTGGTCTTCTAAGAAACAGTCCTCGATTGCTCAATCTATCATTGGCCGAATACGTTGCAGTACCGCTAGTTGTTGTTCACAAATTCTTTGGATCATTTCAACTCTTAAAGATTACGGCATTAACTTTAGTAGTGTTCCACTTCTTTGTGATAATACTAGTGCAATTCACATCGCTAAAAATCCTGTTCAACATTCAAGGACTAAACACATTGATGTTCGATATCATTTTCTTAGAGATCATGTTGAAAAAGGAGCTATTGAACTGAAATTTGTTGATTCGGATGCTCAAATTGCTGATATTTTCACTAAGCCGCTTGATTCTTCTCGCTTTGCTTTCTTACGCGGCGAACTTGGGATCATTCATCCCCATGGGTTGATTTAAGGGGGAGTCTTGATTTTAACTCTTTCATTTGTGTTACTTGACTTCGGTTACTACAAGGAGCTATTTTGTCGTTACACTTAAAGAAAACTCCCCTGTTTTCATTGCATCATGTAGTACAAAGCTTTGTTGACTATTCTTGTGTATATAGTTAAATTAATGCTACATTGCTTCACTTCTCACTAAAAGACTAAAAGACTAAAATAATTCAATTTGAGATGCTTTTTGAGAATATTTTGGCTCTTGTTCATTATGGTATTGCATTTGTGAAATAGGCTTAAAAGTTTCTTGTCATCTGTTGAAAGGCTAGAGCTGATTAGAAACTATGTGTGAACTTTTTGTTGAACTTCAAATGATCATTATGAGTCTCAAGCAAAATCAGTGTTTTAAATGATAAAAGCAAGTTGAAAAAGATGCAAGCAAAAGCTACTTGGCTAAACACAAGTTTAGTACAATGTGCAGCTTCCTTGCCAGGGATTTAAATTCAAAAGATGCAAGAAAAGGCTACTTGTCTAAACAAAAGTTCAGAACAATGTGAAGCCACTTGCCAATTTAAACTGAGAAAGATACAAGAAAGAACTACCTACTCATACACAAGTATGGGCTAGTGTGCAGTTACTTGTCATCCCTGTTGTTCACAAAGCAAATTTGTCAAACTTGCTAAAAGAGAAAAAGGAAATTCAAATTTTTGAAAAGCCTTGAGACAAACATTAGTGAATTTGAAAGTCTCTCTTTGCTCATGATAGATTTCCTTTTAGCTTTGGCAAAATCAGTTTATGACATCTTACTTGTTTGCTCTAATTTGCTTATGCAACAACTATTCTATGTGTTAGAGCCTCCATATTCTCTCAATTTGCTTTCTCATTGGATAAATTGACACAAAATGTGAAAACTCTCGTAAAAACTCTCCAAATGCTTTACTTTGATTATATACCTTGAATATACTTCAAAGCTTGAGATACTGCATTCATTAAGGGGGAGTTTTGAGATCTTGATGACTATTTTGTCAAAAAGGGGGAGAGCAAGATAAGAAGAAGAAAAATATAAAGAAAGGAGAAATTCAAATGCTGTTTGAAAATTTGGGAATTTGGATTTACTTGGTCTTGGAATCTTTTTCTATACCTTTGTCAAATCTTATATTATGTTTTGTCAAATTACTCATCAAGGGGGAGATTGAAGGATCATTGTTTTTGATCCATGTGTTTTTGATGATGAGTATTTGAATTTGGTTTAAAGATTTGAAAAGAGCAGAAATCAGGTTGGTTATCCGAAAAAGATTTGAATTGGCGAACTCATTTTTCCCATGTATGACAGACCAAACTCTTTGGTCTGTCATACACATGTTTTAAGTGAACTCATTGAGCCAAACTCTTTCTTTCCAAGAAACCAAGAAGTTCCACATCTACACCGACAAGTTTTCTTTCTGCATGGCCGTGAATGTGTTTGCTTTAAGGTCTCGTTCGGATCATGTTGTTTTTGAAACCGAGTGTGGCACATTTGCGCCGGACAAGATTTTTTGTCCGTCGTGAACATGAATTTGAAAGCGTTTTTGAACCGAGACTTTTGCATGTACGACGGACCGATTTTGGTTGTCCGTCGTAAACACGTTTTCGAATGTTTTTTCTTTTGGAACCAAGAATTTTCCTTGTACAACGGATGCACTTTGTTGGTCCGTCGTGAATCGCTTTCTAGGGTTTCACTTGGCATTTGCGCCGGATCGTTTTGTTGTCCGTCGTAAATAGGATTTGTTCAATCAGGGTTTTTGAGTGATTTTGAGATTGAAATTTGAATTTGATTTTGAGATTATAAAATTTGTGATAATTTCATGATACTTGTTTTGAAGTGGACTTTATGCAATACTCGAGTGAGTATTTGCATGGATTGATGTGAGTCAGTCGTGGACTTGTACTGGAATTGTTTTGTGTTTTTGATTCATGTGCAGGTGTTGCTTGAGGTCGAACATGGTCGATGACGGGACCGAGACTAGGTTCGTGGAGGAACCGAGGTCGTGAAGGTCAAGGATGTCATGCGAGATGTTTCGGACTAGAGAAACGGTGCACGTGAGGTGGTGTCGTGTTTGCATCCGGCTCTGGAAAGTCTCCGAGTCCAATACGACACGCCAACGGACGGCAGCGAGGAGCGCAATGACGGAGGTGAGCCACCGGTTTGTGCCGTGTCCGAGAAGGAGACAGAGCCACCGGTTTCTTTGTATACAAGAAGGAATCAATCGCTATGGAGCCCTTTAAATAGGGGGTTTGAGGGCTTAGAGATTCAATCCAAGGCAAAGGGCAAGAAGCAAGAGGTGCCTACAACAAAGAAGAGATTTTGTGTTTTCTTTAGTTTGTTTAAGGTTTTCTAATCTTGTGAGATTAGAGATTTTGGTGGTTTTTCTAATCTTGTGAGATTAGAGATTTTGGTGGTTTTTCTAATCTTGTGAGATTAGAGATTTTGGTGTCCTCCCGGAAGGAGTGGCTTTGGAATAAAGAAAAGGTTATGCAATTCTTTACATACTCTTTTGCTATGATTCTTGATTAGAAGGTTTGTTAGAGTTTTGATAGAACTAGTTTCGATTTTTGTTCGATTTGTCTCGCTAATTAATCTAGGGTTTTAATCTCTACGATATTAAATATTTCTTCCGCTATTTAGGGGTCTTTAAAAGAAATAGTTGAATTTTATTCGGCATCTATTCACCCCCCCTCTAGTTGCCTACTCGGTCCTACAGCCACCATGGAAAAACAATTTCCATTTGTCCTCAAGACATCAATGCATTATCAAGGCTTTAATAAGTGTTCGAGGCACTTTTCACACAAGGCAAAGTATATCAAGCATACAATTTTTAGACATACAATTTCACATTTTGTTCCACGCAAGATTAGTTATCTTACTTTGTATAAGATATGCAATAAGCATAATGTTCTATTACACATTTTTAAGCAATCTATTCTTATCCAAAAGAAAATTAAAGCTTGTAATCGAACAATTTAGATCTTAAAGAGATCTCAAACAAATAAACATCTAATGCAATGGATTGCCACCTAAAGCAAATAGATGGTATGTTTGTTCAATATAATGAACACAATCATGCTCTTAATAAGCGATAAATAAGAACTATAGTTACTTAGAATTATTCAACTGAAATATACAACATTCATGTAGAATATTACGTGCTGATTATATCAACAAGGGATAATTATAGACTAAACAGTGTCTCCATATAGATCTTGGAAAACATATTCCATAATCATATTATCTGTATTCTTGAGTTCATCTTCTTTGGATTTTCAACGAAGTGAACTTCAAGTTTTCCCTTTTGATTATTGTTGTTCTTGCCAACAAATTTGAGATATAACTCAAAAGGATGATTGGGTGTGTAGCATTCATTTACCCATTGACCCTTGCAACTACATGTATAGAAAAATTCAGATTTGTCTCCAGGAGACCGATTTCTTGAATTTTCACTTGCCATAGAACTTCATTTTACCATTCTGCATTTTATTGGACTTCCACTTTACATTTTTATTATAATCCTTCTTAGATTGTGATTAACACCAGTAATCTTAATATTAGCATGTGCGTCATGCACAACTATTGCCTCTGTAGGACGTATGATGATTCTTCATTTAGAAGGTCATCATATTTCTCTACCTTTTCAATCATGTCCTATCTGTGACAGACTTGTCACATAACCTCAGTTTAGAATTGATCTTGTGTATACAAGAATTATATGTTGCAACGGACTTAAAGTCCTGAAAGCGCAACATAGATCATTCCCTCTGAGCATCAGGTCATATGACCACCCTATGTTGATCATATATGTCCTTTAGGGACTTCCACAAAATTAGTGGATCATCCTCCATTAAACATTTAGTTTTAAGATCTGAATGGAGGTTATGCCTGATAAAATGCAGATGTTCATATTTGTAGTTATTAGGTATGGGCTCTACACCATCCATAGGATCTGTGATGGATGCAGATAAATTTCTAGATGCCAAATTAATTTTTGCATCCATAGCCCATGTGAGGTAATTCCTACCGTCATCCTAGGCAAGTTCAACTAACTCCTTTTATGAAGATATCAGCAATTTCTACATAATTATCATGCAGTTTTAATAATTTACTTAGTCAAGTAAATATAAAGCATGAAAAATTGTTGTAAATCATTGAATAAAAGGTCTTATTATCTCACTAGATTTATGTAGTATTTGTCTTATTTTTCTAGCATTTCCATGACTTTCTACAATTTAAGTTAATCCAAAATAACTTAAATTATGATATAATGCAGAAAACAATAAAATGACGTAGACCTTGTAGCAATGGGTGAGATACTCTCACCATGGACATAGACTCCACACCCTAAGGTGTAGGCGACGCTACAGTCGCAACTTATGCCATAGGACCCATGCCTTGTGCTAATTTAGCACTTAAGGTAATCGTCATCTAATACAAAAAAATGCTAGAAAATTAAAGGCACAAAAATTAAGAGCCAAATGTATAACAAACTGCATATAAATTGCGATTGTAAATATTTTTAGGGGAAATCGTAATTATGGGTGAATGATAAAGAAGAACCATACTGGTTCTTGTGGAATGTCTGAGATAGGGGCCCCGCAAGTATGGCCTACACCCGACTGGGCCGAAGGCGGAACAGCAGGCCCAGAGCCCGGAAGCGCCACGATGGGCCCGGGGGATGTCTCGACTTGTTCCCCAAGGTAGCTCGTCGATCCTTCAGCGAAGCTTCGTGCCATCCTCAGACAACCTGTCGAAAGCGAAGCACGCGGCCGGAAACCTGCAAAGCATGCAGGCACCGGAACCTGACGGCGTGTCAGGCGCGGGTCGGGGAAAGCACAACTACCTCTCCAAGACGTAGTGGGGCCAAGCCGATAAGAGACAAAATATGTACTCATGAAGCCACCATGTTCAGGGCCAGGTGGCGCCCGCTCGGTGGTATATCCTTCCCCTAGTATAAAAGGGGAAGGGAGAAAGAAAAGAAGACAAGGCTCATATATCCAAGAACACAGGACTAAGGTATTATCTCCACCGTGAGAGCCCGAACCTGTCTAAAAGAGAGAGATCACCGTTGCCTCCTGTGTTACCATCTAGCTAAGGTCCCGCACGAATCCCCTAGAATCACAAATCTCATTGCCGGCGAAATCGATCGTCGACAGTTGGCGCGCCAGGTAGGGGCTTTGTAACACCCCAAAATTTTGCTTTTCTTAAATTCATGTGTGATTTGGCACTTTAGTGAATTTTTGGAATTTTCTGGAATTTATTTGGATTTATTTGGAATTTATTTGAATTTATTCCATTTTGAAATAATTAAAGAATTTAATTTTGCAAATAAAATTTTGTTGGAAATATTTTATTTGAGTCCAAAATGTTCCAAAATATTTTCCAGAATTTTTCTGGAATTTTTCTGAGTATTTTGCTATTTTTAATGAATTAAATGAATTTCTGGGAATTATTTTAATTATTAAATCGCTGGAAAATGCGAATGGGTTTGCATCGTTTCATCCGACCGAGCCGCACTCGAAGTCAGACTCGAGTCCGCCCGAGCCACCGAGTCGGTCGAACCCAACCCTAACCTGTTGATTCCGACCGTCGGATCGAGATCCAACGGTCCGATTGATCGTGACGGCTCGAGCCGAGACCGACCGACCCGGCCGCGCTTCGCGGCGATCGTGGCCGTTGATCGCGCCACGTGGACGGTCGACCGCCGTCGTCTCCGCCGAAGTCCGAAAGCCGGACTCGCCGCCGCCCGCCGCCGTGGAAAATTAAGTTTCCGTCTCGCACGAACGCCGAGGTTATTTAAAGCCCGGTCACGCCCGAGGTTGCCCTCCTCCCGTGCGCACCGTGTCCCCGAGCCATCTCGCCTGAGCCGTCGCCGTTTGCCCGTGCGAGCTCGCCGTAGTTGGAGGAGGTGTCCGCCGCGGTTTGCGCCGCTTTCCGCCGCCATCCGTCGTCTTCCGCCGAGAAGGAGCCCAGATCCGGAGTCCCCGCCGAGACGCACCAAGAGACCACCCACTTCACCGAGCGTGCCCAAACGCCGCTCGGTGTGGTCTTCGCTTCAACGCCGCCGCCGAGTTCGCCGTGGACATCGCAGACTGGCGAAGCTTCTCCACCGCCGGATCTTCATCGCACGGCCCGCATTCGCCCACGCCACCCACGGTAAAGAATCACGTGTTAATCTCCAGATCTAATCTCAACCGTTAGATCTAGATCCAACGGCTTAGATTGAACCACGCTCATAGCAATAGATTGATCTTGACCGTCCGATCAAGATCGAACGGTCCGTATCGCGGAGTTGTTTTCCAAGCGCGTTAGCCGATCTAATCCGGGCCGCTGATTTTCAAATCAACGGCCGAGATTGCGCCACGCGTGTCGGGAAGCCTCGACCGCCGCGCCGCGCCCACGCGCTGCGTGGCAGTGACGCCGACACGGCCCACGTGTCGAGGGCCCACCTATCGGCCGATCGTGAGTCGTGGGCCGAGCCCACTGCGGACCGAGCCGAGACCGCGCCGGGTCCGTGGACCCGAGGCCACGCTGTCGTCACCCGATTGGTCCACGTGTCCTCGCCGACGCAATAAATGATTTTCCAAAAGAAAATGATTTAATAATTCGGTTTAATAATTGATTTGAATTTCAAAACTTCAAACGCTTATAACTTTTATGCTTCAACTCCGATTTGAGTGATTCAAATTTCTAAATTCGTATAAAATTGAGATCTACTTAAATATGAATTTTATTTAATTTTTGGACTAAAGTTTTTCTCTGTAAAATTATTTAATTGATTATTTAAACTTTAAATAATCATAACTTTTATGCTTTTAACTCCGAATTTGACGATTCCAGCTTTCTAAAAATTCATAAAATTATGTTCTCCTGTTTATGGATTTTATTTGGATGTTTGGACACTTTTGCATATTGTTTATTTGTGTATTTGCTATTTGCACGCTTTACGAGTAGACGTTGAAGTCTGGGAAGGATTGGAAGGAGAAGTATTGACTCAGATCCAACTCAAGACCAAGAACAAGTACTTTTTGAAGGCAAGTTGTGCTTTGACCATGTTGATCCTATTTTGAAATCTATTTTGATTTAACCTATTGCATGCTAGTTCAATTAGAAAATACTTTATTCAAATATGGGGATTAGATAAATACCAATTTGTCAGATGACACCTTGATTATTTAAGTATGTGCCATAACCCCTTGTCACCCTAGTTGTGGATTACTAGTTGGACATTATTAGATTGCCAACATGGGTTTTAGACCGTTGTAGTATCGCTTAGACTCGGCTACGTGCTCATGACATGATTTTGGACAATCAAATGCTAATATTGACTTAATGATATATTGAACCTGTTTTGGAAAAGTATCATGTGATGTTGATGGCACGTGGTGCATGGTAATCAATCGGGTTTGATAAATAGTTTTCGCCAGGGGCATGTGGCAAGAGTAATCAGGTGGGCCATTGTGGCATTGGGGATGTTGATTTGGTTCTTCTGTAGTCTTGCCTTGGTCACCCTAAGGACTTAACCTTGCAAGCCTTTGAACTGGGTCTAACGTGCAACCACATGTCCAGAATGGGACGGACCTAGTTGACTAAGTTGCTAATAACGCACTGTGGGACCTCAGGAGGTCAACTACACCCTTTGTGTAAGTTGTACGGGGGAGCGTACCGGGGCTAAGGCCAGGTACCCATCTAACGGTTGATTGGCCTAGACTTCGCCTTAGCTAAGGGAAGGGTTAGTGTGCAATAACCGGGGAGGACCACTTGTATTGTTAGAAGTTTCCGAAAGACTTTGTTACGGGAACTCGCCTTTGTGGTGTTTGACTCAGATCTTGTGGGTAAAGTGCATAACCTCTGCAGAGTGTAGAATCTATTCGAATAGCCGTGTCCGCGGTATTGGACATCACTCGGGAATTACAGTCAAGGGTTAGATTTTCTCAAAAATAACTTGGTTTGAAAGCTTGGGTTGGATTGACAATGATGTTAGAAATGTGGTTTAGGATGGGAAAAATGTTTACTAAACTTCTTGAAAAGTTATTTATGCTTTACTTGTTTCTACTGCTTTCGAATCTACTTATACTACTTGTCAAATGCTGTTTACTGCAAATATACCTTGAGCTATTCCTTTGTACCAAGCCATGCATATAGTATATTAGCCTGCATTCTGCAGGCATGACTTGTCGAGTACCAAGTACTCACCCTTGCCACCCTACAACACCAGCTGAAGAGGAGACTACACCCGCTTTGGAGGAGGAGCTCCAAGAGGATCCGTCTACTTAGGAGCGAGCCCACCGATTGCCTGTGGTATACTGGATGGCGCCACGAAGTTATTTGATTTTCCGCTGCTACTATTTCTCTCTTAATAAGTTTCGCCCTGCGAGGCGTACATTTGTGACTTGACCATAAGGTCGAGTAACCAGTTTGTTATTTAAATAAAAGTACTTTATTAGTATCGAATGGTATGATTGTGATATTTACCGATGTTAAGACTGTGTGCACTAGCGCGTTCCTGGACTAGTGCTGAATACACAGAGGGTCCGGATTTGCAAATTCGGGGTCCCGACAGAGGTGGTATCAGAGCCATACTGACCATAGGCTCAACCCTAAGCTAGAATGGTCGTAGTGAGGATAAAACTTATTTTCTAAAGCTAAAAATTTGTGAAGACAAGAAATGACATCTCGACTTATCCCCTTCTCTCTTTTCTTGTCTCTTGCTGAATTTTTTCCTTACCTTGTCACGATTTGAAAATTTCGAGTTCTTACGTAAGCACTCTTGTGACAGATGGAGGAAGAGTTCAACTACGTTGATCTGGGAGTTGGTCACGCTGCAGAACTTTGGCATATGCTACAAACTCTCGGAGATTTTGAGAAGCCCCAATACCAAGTGGAAGTGATCAGACAAGCGGGATTGATCAAGGCTTGTGACGTGAAGATTGAGGTACCTGCTAGGAAGAAGGGCCAGTGCAATCGCTCGATACACCGTGACCGCCAGAGGTCTACAATGCAGATGGGTATCCAAGAGGTATCACGATGAGCAATGCGGCACATTACCCGTATCTACGCCAGAGAGTTGGAGAGCACGGTGTTCCGTTATCACCACAAGAGCAATAACCTTCTTGACCCGAAGGTGATTCGTGATGAGGATGCCATGATTACACAGCTTGGCACGATTTGTTGTCGCCAGGAGGATGTACTCGATGATACAAGCAAAGAGCTACAGAAGGCCCGCAAGGAGATCACGACAGAGAAGAATAGATGGCGGGAAGCTCAAGAGTATGTGTCCCACCTTCTACGAAGGATTGACGAGTTGGAGATGGCTTTGTACGGACCGTAACTGAGCCAAGATTTCGAGTTACACGAGCCAGATCCGAGGAGTCAGATCTCGATGAGGACACTGCTTCTTCGACTACCACAGATGACACAGTTGCTGGACATGGCAATCGTTTCGCGCCTATGCCGCAGCATCCGTACCCAGGCCGTGGAGGTTTTCTCGATGAGTGAGCGTAGGTTCTATAGTGACACTCCTTCACCGAGTCGCGTCATAGAATAAAGAGTCACCCTTTAGGCGTTAGACTCCAGTGTTAGTTCAATTTGGATTTTCCTTGTTTCTTGTCGAGTGTGCGATGTGTTGCAAGGCCCTTAGGCATTGTAAGCAACCATACCAAGTTATTAATATCATTAGTTAATAAAGTTGGACCTTAAAGTTACACCTTTCGCCCCGCATAAGTTCCATATCACTTGTCTATTCTTGTTTCCCTCTCATCTCTAAAACTTAGAGCAAATCGACAGATGGTGAACACCCGCGGAAACTTTGGAAGTAATGGAAGCGGTTCTCGCCCAGCAGAAAACCCCAATGATGGAGCACCAAAGACCGCCGCTGATATGCAGAATTTTGGAGCATTTCTTGTCGCTCAGACTCGCTTGATGCATGCTATGATGCAACAAATGCAACACGCCACCGCTCAGCCACAATAATCAAGTCAATCAGGGACAACGCTGTAATACAAGACTGCCGAGTTCATGAGGACTCACCCACCCACTTTCTTCGGGAATGCCAATCCATTGGAGGCCGATGATTGGTTAAGGTCAATTGAGAGGAAGCTACACATAGCTCAATGCATAGGAAATGAGAAGGTACTCTACGCTTCTCATCGCTTGGAAGGAACAATTACGAATGGTGGGAGAATTTCTGTGCCACGCAAGAGAACCCTCAAGACATCACTTGGGAAGAGTTCACGGCTGCATTCCGCCAGTATCACGTGCCTGAAGGAATCATGGATCTTAAGAAAGAGGAGTTCAGAGCACTGAAGCAAGGTAATCAGCCAGTGGACGACTACCTGAACAAGTTCACACAGCTAGCACGCTACGCACCTGAGGATGTAGCGACAGATAAAGCCAGACAGTCTCGTTTCATGAAGGGACTTAACTCAGGACTACAAGTAGGACTGATCACCCACACCTTCCTGCATTTCCAAGAATTGGTGAATAAGGCGCTTATTCTTGAGGACAAGCGCAAGGAACTGGATGAGAACAGAAGCGCATGATGCAACAAAGAAGGATCACGCCAGTGGAACGCAACAAATGCTTGAGAGTTGCACCAAATCAATTTTTCGTATTCCACCACGAGAATGCTACAAGGACACCGTCACGGCACCAAGACTCGCCAATCGTAACTACTGCACTCACCCGCTAGAAACACTACTCCGTAGTCAAGAAGGAACAAAGTGAGACGCTGCTACAACCGCAACGAGCCAGGACACTTTGCCAACAAATTTATCCAAGAAGACAGCAGGAGTGACCCCGCCGCTTCAATCTAGGAACCACCCCGCCTAGGACGCCAAAGACCAGGAGTCACACCCTGCATCGCGTGGTGAGAGGCCGAGTCAACCATGTCACCGCCGATGCACCGCAGAATCGCTACATACGCCGTGATCGGGTAAGTTACTTGTTAACTCAAGACTGCAACAGCTTTGTTTGACTCGAGCTTCAGATTCGTTTGTTTCGCAAGGCTTTGCTACTAGAAATGATTTGGGGATTGCAAGACTTAAGTGCATGCTTTTAGTTCAAACCCCTGGTTCCGAACTCCGAACGAAAGTAGGATGTTCCGGGGTGAGAATACTAATAGATGGAATAGAGTTCCTAGCAAACCTTATAATTTTGGAGACCCAGACCTTAGACGTTATTTTGGGAATGGATTGGTTATCCAAGCACAAGGCCGTATTGGATTGTGGACGAAGGACTATCTCAGTTGAGAGCCCGTGTGGAAAGAAAGTGGAATTTCAAGCTACTGCCGTTAGAGAAGGACAGTTGATGGTTAACAGTACCAAGGCAATCAGCATAGAGGATGTCTCAGTAGTGAATGAGTACCCAGATGTTTTTCCTGAAGATCTACCTGGTATGCCGCCAGACAGGGACGTAGAGTTTGTGATAGAGCTTGTACTGCACAAAGACCGATAGCAAAGAGACCCTATCGGATGTCCACCGAGGAGTTGGTAGAGATGAAGAGACAGCTAGAGGAGTTAATGGAGAAAGGATTTATCAGACCGAGTTCGTCGCCATGGGGAGCGCCAGTTTTGTTCGTCAAAAAGAAGGACGGGAGTTTCAGGATGTGCATTGACTACCGTGCACTCAATGAAGTCACCGTGAAGAATAAGTATCCGCTACCCAGGATTGATGATTTGTTTGATCAGCTGAGAGGAGCCGGAGTTTTCTCCAAGATTGATCTAAGATCGGGATACCATCGCTGAAGATCCGATCGTAAGATATTCAAGATCGCATTCTCGCCAAGATATGGACATTACGAGTTTACGCTATGTCCTTTGACTCGATTTAATGCGCCAAAGATGTTTCATGAATATGATGAATAAGGTGTTCATGGAGTATTTGGACAAGTTTGTCGTCGTGTTCATAGATGACATCCTAATCTACTCCAAGACGGAGGAAGAACATGCCGAACACTCAAGGCGAGTTTTAGAAAAGCTGAGGGAACAGCAACTTTTCGCCAAGTTCAGCAAGTGTGATTTTTGGAAGGATAAGGTAGAATTTCTGACATGTAATGACCGCAGTATGAGTCGCCAGAGATCCAAGCAAGGTAGAAGCTGTGTTACATTGGGAGCGTACCAAGACTGTGACCTGCATTCGGAGTTTCCTTGGAATGGCAGGGTACTACCGTCGTTTCATTGAAGGCTTTTCGACAATTGCGAAACCTCTTACGCAATTGCTGAAAAAGGAGAAGAAGTTTGCATGGACGCCAGAATGTGAGAAAGGATTTCAAGAGTCAAGAAGCGATTGACATCAAGACCGTGTTAGTTCTCACGGATGTTAATCAAAGCTTTGATATTTATTGTGACGATCGCGCCAAGGACTCGATGTGTGTCGATGCAGAACGGAAAGGTCGCCGCTATGCATCAAGGCGCTTGAGGCCGCATGAGGAAAATTATCCGACACATGACCTAGAGTTAGGCTGCCGTAGTGCATGCTTTGAAGATATGGCGCTACTATCTGATTGGAAACAGATGTGAAGTATATACGGATCATAAGAGTTTTAAGTACATATTCACCCAAATGGATCTGAATATGAGGCAAAGGAGATGGTTAGAGTTAATCAAGGACTACAATGTTGGAATCCATTACCATCCCTGAAGGCCAACGTAGTAGCCGATGCTCTGAGTCGGAAAAGCCATACCGTGAGTACGTTGCTAGCCACAAGTCAGGATGAGTTATGTGAGGATTTCCATAGAATGAAGATTGAGGTGGTACCTAGCGGATTCTTGGCCGCATTAGAAGTAAAGCCTACCCTAGAGGACCAGATCCGAGAAGGATAGAAGGATGATGACAAAATCCGCAGGATTAAGTCCATCAAGGAAGAAGGCAAGGTAGAGGAATTCAAGTTGGATGAGCAAGGCACGTTATGGATGAAGGATCGGATTTGTGTGCCTAACAAGGAGTTAAAGCAACTGATTTTGGAAGAAGCCCATGACTCCAAGTATTCAATTCATCCTGGAAGCGCCAAGATGTATCAGGATCTGAAGGAAAGATTTTGGTGGCCAAGCATGAAGCGTGAAGTTGCCGAGCATGTTGCATTGTGCGATGTATGCCAGAAAGTCAAGGCAATTCATCAGAGACCAGCAGGATTACTACAACCGCTGAAAATACCTGAGTGGAAGTGGGAGGAAATCGGGATGGATTTCATTACCGGTTTGCCTAAGACTCAAGGAGGTTATGACTCCATATGGGTTATAGTGGATCGCTTGACCAAAGTAGCCCATTTTATCCCCGTGAAGACCACTTACTCGGGGGATAAATTGGCAGAGTTGTACATGATCAGGATCGTCTGTTTGCACGGTGTGCCAAAGAGGATCGTATCGGACAGAGGTACCCAATTTACCTCAAGGTTCTAGAATAAGTTGCATGAAGCCATGGGAACCCGTTTGAACTTTAGTACAGCCTATCATCCACAGACGGATGGACAGACCGAAAGAGTCAACCAGATTCTGGAAGATATGTTAAGAGCTTGTGCATTGGCTTATGCTACCTCTTGGGATAAGAGTTTGCCGTATACCGAGTTCAGTTACAACAATAGTTATCAGGCTAGTTTACAGATGTCACCTTTTGAGGCATCAGATGGTCGACTGCTTGACGCCATTGAATTGGAATGAGACCGCGAGCGCCGTGTCTTCGGGCCTGATATTCTTCAAGAGGTCAAGAGCAGATTGCCATGATTAGGGAAAGGTTGAAAATAGCCCAATCACGACGTAAGAGTTATGCCGACAACCGTCACGGATTTGAATTTTGAGCCGTAAGACTTTGTATACCTCGTAGTTACGCCTCGGGGAGTTAAGAGGTTCCATGCCAAAGGGAAACTTGCACCCTGCTATGTTGGCCCATTTAAGATTTTGAGCCACAGAGGCGGTTGCTTATCACCAAGTTGCCACAATCGTTAGCAGGAGTACATGACGTATTCCATGTGTCCTGGGCTTGAAGAAGTGTCTCCGAGTACCGAGGGATGACGCCGCTAGAGTCACTCGAGTTGCAAGAAGATTTGACTTACAAGGAGCATCCCGTAAAGATTTTAGACACCATGGATCGAGAGACTAGAAACAAGTCAACCCATTTCTCAGAGAATTCAAAGGAGCAACCATGCAGAGAGCGGCGACTTGGGAGCGAAGAGGATCTCAAGAAAGAGTTTCCAAACCTATTCCGTAGTAAGCCCGAATCTCTGGACGAGATTCTATTAAGGGGAGGTTTGTAACACCCCAAAATTTTGCTTTTCTTAAATTCATGTGTGATTTGGCACTTTGGTGAATTTTTGAAATTTTCTCGAATTTATTTGGATTTATTTGGAATTTATTTGAATTTATTCCATTTTGAAATAATTAAAGAATTTAATTTTGCAAATAAAATTTTGTTGGAAATATTTTATTTGAGTCCAAAATGTTCCACAATATTTTCCAGAATTTTTCTCGAATTTTTCTCGAGTATTTTGCTATTTTTAATGAATTAAATGAATTTCGAATTATTTTAATTATTAAATCGCTGGAAAATGCGAATGGGTTTGCACTGTTCATCCGATCGAGCCGCACCCGAAGTCGGACTCGAGTCCGACCCGAGCCACCGAAGCCTGGCCGAACCCAACCCTAACCTGTTGATTCCGACCGCTTGATCGAGATCCAACGGTCCGATTGATCGACGGCTCGAGCCGAGACCGGATCGACCCGGCCGCGCTGCGCGATCGTGGGCCGTTGATCGCGCCATGTGGACGGCCGATCGCCGCCGTTGCTCCGCCCGAAGTCCGAAGCCGGACTCGCCGCCGCGCCCGGCCGCCGTGGAAAATTAGGTTTCCGCTCGCACGAACGCCGAGGTTATTTAAATCCCGGTCACGCCCGAGGTTGCCCTCCTCCGCGGCGCACTGTGTCCTCGAGCCATCTCGCCTTGCCGCTGCCGTTTGCCTGCACGAGCTCGCCAGAGTTGGAGGAGGTGTCCGCCGCGTTTGCGCCGCTTTTCGCCGCCGTCCGCTGCCTTCCGCCGAAGGAGCCAGATCCGAGTCCCCGCCGAGACGCACCAAGAGACCACCCACTTCGCCGAGCGCGTGCAAACGCCGTCGGTGTGGTCTTCGCTTCAACGCCGGCCGGAGCTCGCTGCGGACATCGCAAACCCGCTGAAGCTTCTCCACCGTCGGATCTTCATCGCATGGTCCAGATTCGCCCACGCCACCCACGGTAAAGAATCACGTGTTAATCTCCAGATCTAATCTCAACCGTTAGATCTAGATCCAACGGCTTAGATTGAACCACGCTCATAGCAATAGATTGATCTTGACCGTCCGATCAAGATCGAACTGGCCCGGTCGCTGGAGTTGTTTTCCAAGCGCCGTTAGCCGAGATCTAATCGGGCCGCTGATTTTCAAATCAACGGCCGAGATTGGCGCCACGTGTCGGGAAGCCTGACCGCCGCGTCAGCCGCCCACGCTGGCAGCGTAGGACGCCGACACGCGGGCCCGCGTGTCGAGGGCCCACCTGTCCACGATCGCGGAGTCAGGCCGAGCCCACTGCGGACCGAGCCGAGATCGCGCCGGTCCGTGGACCCGAGGCCACGCTGTCGTCACCCGATTGGTCCACGTGTCCTCGCTGACGCAATAAATGATTTTCCAAAAGAAAATGATTTAATAATTCGGTTTAATAATTGATTTGAATTTCAAAACTTCAAACGCTTATAACTTTTATGCGTTTCAACTCCGATTTGAGTGATTCAAATTTCTAAATTCGTATAAAATTGAGATCTACTTAAATATGAATTTTATTTAATTTTTGGACTAAAGTTTTTCTCTGTAAAATTATTTAATTGATTATTTAAACTTTAAATAATCATAACTTTTATGCTTTAACTCCGAATTTGACGATTCCAGCTTCTAAAAATTCATAAAATTATGTTCTCCTGTTTATGGATTTTATTTGGATGTTTGGACACTTTTTGCATATTGTTTATTTGTGTATTTGCTATTTGCACGCTTTACGAGTAGACGTTGAAGTCTTGGGAAGGATTCAAGGAGAAGTATTGACTCAGATCTAACTCAAGACCAAGAACAAGTACTTTTGAAGGCAAGTTGTGCTTTGACCATGTTGATCCTATTTTGAAATCTATTTTGATTTAACCTATTGCATGCTAGTTCAATTAGAAAATACTTTATTCAAATATGGGGATTAGATAAATACCAATTTGTCAGATGACACCTTGATTATTTAAGTATGTGCCATAACCCCTTGTCACCCTAGTTGTGGATTACTAGTTGGACATTATTAGATTGCCAACATGGGTTTTAGACCGCTGTAGTATAACGCTTAGACTCGCTTACGTGCTCATGACATGATTTTGGACAATCAAATGCTAATATTGACTTAATGATATATTGAACCTGTTTTGGAAAAGTATCATGTGATGTTGATGGCACGTGGTGCATGGTAATCAACCGGGTTTGATAAATAGTTTTCGACGGCATGTGGCAAGAGTAATCAGTGGGCCAGCTTGTGGCATTGGGGATGTTGATTTGGTTCTTCTGTAGTCTTGCCCTGGTCACCCTAAGGACTTAACCTTGCAAGCCTTTGAACTGGTCTAACGTGCAACCACATGTCTGTAATGGGACGGACCTAGTTGACTAAGTTGCTAATAACGCACTGTGGGACCTCAGGAGGTCAACTACACCCTTTGTGTAAGTTGTATGGGGAGCGTCTGGCCGAGGCCAGTACCCATCTAACGGTTGATTGGCCTAGACTTCGCCTTAGCTAAGGGAAGGGTTAGTGTGCAATAACCGGGGAGGACCACTTGTATTGTTAGAAGTTTCCGAAAGACTTTGTTACGGGAACTCGCCTTTGTGGTGTTTGACTGTATCTTGTGGGTAAAGTGCATAACCTCTGCAGAGTGTAGAATCTATTCGAATAGCCGTGTCCACGGTATTGGACATCACTCGGGAATTACAGTCAAGGGTTAGATTTTCTCAAAAATAACTTGGTTTGAAAGCTTGGGTTGGATTGACAATGATGTTAGAAATGTGGTTTAGGATGGGAAAAATGTTTACTAAACTTCTTGAAAAGTTATTTATGCTTTACTTGTTTCTACTGCTTTCGAATCTACTTATACTACTTGTCAAATGTCACATCGCAAATATACCTTGAGCTATTCCTTTGTACCAAGCCATGCATATAGTATATTAGCCTGCATTCTGTGCATGACTTGCTGAGTACCAAGTACTCACCCTTGCCACCCTACAACACCAGTTGAAGAGGAGACTACACCCGCTTTGGAGGAGGAGCTCCAAGAGGATCCGTCTACTTAGGGAGCGAGCCCGCCGCCTTACTGTGGTATACTGGATGGCGCCACAAAGTTATTTGATTTTTCGCTGCTACTATTTCTCTCTTAATAAGTTTCGCCCTGCGAGGCGTACATTTGTGACTTGACCATAAGGTCGAGTAACCAGTTTGGTTATTTAAATAAAAGTACTTTATTAGTATCGAATGGTATGATTGTGATATTTACCGATGTTAAGACTGTGTGCACTAGCGCGTTCCTGGACTAGTGCTGAATACACAGAGGGTCCGGATTTGCAAATTCGGGGTCCCGACAGGCTTGTGTCAAGATCTTCCTTAAGCTTGATGGCTGCAATTAGCGGAGTCTCCACAGTCTTCTTCCGGTCGCTTTTCCGCTTTGGCCTCGACCTTCATCTCCGACTACTCGGGAACCTTTCCTCTCTCGAGGGGACCGTCTTTGCAAGCGGTGAGGTTTCCGGCGAGCCAACGTCGTGACTTCCGCGCCGATCGGAGGGTCCCCCTGTCTCGTGCTCTAAAGCGCCGAGTAGGGGACTGAAGGTCCGGTCCGGCCAGGGAGTCGGACCCATCGGCGCCGAGGCGCGAATGGTGGGGGTTCTCACCGCCAAACCACTCGGCACCTCCGAGCGCCTGGAGCTATCTTCTTCAGGCTCGCCCACCTCACCGGCCGAGTCAGAAGAAAGCCTAGAGAGTTGCTGGAATTTCCGTAGAGTCTGCGTAATCGAGGGCTCGCGGGCGGATTCGCAGCAGCGCCTCGACACTTCGGCCGCCGCCGACCTGGAAGGTGGCCGAGCAGTAGAACCGGACGCGCAGGCGCGTGCTCTACGGGACCGCGCCCGTGTTGTCAACGAAGACATTCTGCAAGCCAAGATGGGGGACCAAGCGGTCTTTCGTACTCCACAACAGAATATCGTCGCCTCCAAGACACTCCTGGATACCTTGAGCCCTATGCTGGGGGCGGGTGATCCAGTAGCCCCGATCGTGGCCCAAGTAATGGCCATGGTGACGGCGGTAGCTATTCAGCAGGCTCAGACCGACCAGCCGGCAAAGGAGCCGTCACGCGGTCCGGCGAAGACCCAAACGGCCAAGAATGGCCGATCGGGATGCCCCCCGCCAGACACATCATGTTCCACCCCGCGGAGACGACTTGTGACACAGCATCAACCGCGATCTCCGTTCCGACCTCGACGCCAGGCGCCGCGATCGAGAAAGGGAGGAGCAACGTCGTCATGCCGACGAGTATGAGCGTTATGGCATCCTTCCACGAGATCGCGAAGCACGCCAAGCGCGATCCCCTCCATGTTGATCACCGCCTGGAGGTGGCCGCGGAGTCATAGAAGGGGTTCGCGCGTTTACCCCTCACCTACGCCGAGTGGTTTGGCCTGACGGGTTTAACCCCAAAGGCATCACTAGGTTTGACGGTGAGAGGGACCCGGAGGCTTGGCTACAGGTCTACGCCTCAGCGGTCGTGGCTGCCGGGGATCAGAAGGTAATGGCAAATTACTTACCGGTTACCCTCTCGCCCCTGGGTCAAGCCTGGCTCACTGGACTCCCAGCGAACTCTATAGATTCCTGGGGAGATCTGTGTGAGCAATTCATTTCAAACTTCCAAGGCACGTACGAGCGCTCGGGCACCCCCTGGGACCTCTATCAGCTGCACCAAAAGCGAAACGAGTCCCTCAGGGAGTTCATCAAGCGCTTCATGCACAGGAAAAGTACTGTTCGGGATGTCACGGATGCGGTTGTGATAGCTGCCTTCCAAAAGGGAGTCAGCGACCCTGATCTCATCAAGAAGATGTCTCGGAAGCCACCAACATCGGTTCGTGAGCTCTTCGCCCTTGCGGACCGCTACGCTTCAGCCTCCGAGGCTTTGGCGGAACGGCATGACGAGCGGAAGGAAAAGAAGCGCAAGGGTGAAGAGCTAGTGGCAGTCGCTGAACCTACTCCCCCTCGCGCCCTCAAAGAGGATGGGTATGACAAGGTGATGAACTCGCTTTGCCCCTTCCATCCAAAGGGGAGACATTCAGCCAAGGACTCTTCACTTTGAAGAGATTTGCTCGGGAAAGCAAGAAGCAGGCCGGGCAAGGTCCGAGTGGTCATGCCGCCAAGCCGCCTCCCCCTGAAGCCGAGGAGGACTATCAGGAAGTCGATCTTGAGCTCAACTACATATTCGGGGGTTCGGCCACAGACGCAGTCCAAGCGGAAGCAAAAGCTTACCGCCCGAGACGTCAACGCGATAGAGCCGGAGACCCCCCAGTACGTACGCTGGTCCGAGGTCGCGATAACTTACGACCGCTCTGATCACCCGGATCGAGTCCCATTCCCCAGCAGATATCCGCTTGTCTTGGTGCCCGTTGTCCGCGGCATCAAGCTCAAGAGGGTACTGATTGACGGTGGAAGCGGGCTCAATGTCCTCTTTGTCAAAACCCTTGACGATATGGGGATTTCGCGGTCGGAGCTAAAGCGCGGATCGTCGCCTTTCCACGGTGTCATACCCGGAACTTCTGTGACACCACTCGGACAAATCACTCTGCCGGTCACTTTCGGTGCGAGGGAAAATTACCGAACAGAGAACCTCGGCTTCGAGGTGGCTGATTTCGCGACAGAGTATCATGCCATCTTGGGGAGACCGACGCTGGCCAAGTTCATGGCAGTGCCCCACTACGCATACCTGACATTGAAAATGCCAGGGCCGAGTGGTATTATCACTTTACGCGGTGACATAAGGCAGTCTTTTTCCTGTGACAAGGAGAGCTGCGAGATGGCTGAGTCCCTGGAGGCGCGAGCGGGTCGGGAGAGGATTCGGCGAGAGGCGGATTCCGACAAGCCTAAGGAAGCGCCCTCGCCGCGAAGACACCGAACCCTGGATTGGTCCTGCAGAAGATACCAAGAGAATTACCTCGACCCGTCCGATTTAGCTCAAACGGCCTTGATCGGACAGGCTCGGGAGAAATAGGAGGACGCGCTGCCACCTTTCGCGGGCAAACAAAGACGTCTTTGCCTGGAAGCCGCTTGACATGCCCGAGTCCCCAGTGGAGGTGATAGAGCACGCGCTGAATGTAAACGAATCGGCCAGGCCGGTCAAGCAAAGGTTACGACGGTTTGCCCAAGACCGCCGAGAAGCCATCGTGAGGAGATCACAAAGCCGCTAGCCGCAGTTTCATCAAAGAAGTGTACCATCCCGATCGGTTGGCAAACCTCGTACTCGCTCAAAAGAAGAATAAAAGTTGGCGCATGTGTGTTGACTATAACGACCTCAACAAGGCTTGCATGAAGGATCCCTTTGGTCCGCCTCGCATCGATCAAGTGGTGGACTCCACCGGGTCTCAACTACTCGATTTCGACGCCTATTCAAAGCTATCATCAAATCCGGCTTCAAGAGGAGGATTGTGAGAAGACTTCGCTTATCACCCCATTCGAGCATATTGCTACGCCACCATGCCGCTCGGGCCGAAGAATGTCGGGCGCAACTTATCGGGCCAGCGATACAAAGAAGTTGTTTTCACCATCGGCTTGGACGCAACGTAGAAGCATATGTGGATGATGTAGTGGTGAAAACGCAGACCAAGGACACCCTCACCTCCGACCGCCGAGACGCTTGCAAGTCTAAGGGCATTCCAGATGAGGCTAAACCCGAGAAGTGCGTTTGAGTTTCTTCCTAAGCTACTCGGGTTCACTGTCTCTCATCGCGGATCGAGCCAAACCCGGAGAAAAATCGGGGCCATCATGAGGATGGCCCCACCTACCAGCCGTAAAGATGTTCAAAAGCTTATCGGCTGCATGGTAGCACTTGGCGTGTTTATCTCCGGTTGGGAGTTCGGGATGCCTTTCTTCAAGCTCCTCAAGAGGCAGGACTGCTTTGAATGGACAAAGCAGAGGCACAAAGAAGCCTTCAAGAACTCAAGGTGTTCCTCTCCACCCTCCAATTCTAGTCTCGCCAAAGGCTGTGGAACTTCTCCTGCTTTACATAGTGGCAACAACTCATGTAGTCGATCTTTGCGATAGTTGTGGAGCGGGAAGAATCTGACACCGCTACGCGCATAACGCCCGCTTTATTTTGTCGGGCCAATCTTGGCGAATCCAAGACGCGATATCCTCAAGTTCGTGGCTGGCAGACGCGATTTTGATCTCGTCGCGAAGTCAAGCATTACTTCCAAGGGCACTCGATTTCAGTGAGTGACTTCTTTCCCCGTGGGAGAGGTCCTCCATAATCGAAGCCACCTAAGAATTTCAAAGTGGGCGGCCGAGCTTGGAGCCTTCGACATCTCGTTCAAGCCGCTGCACCACCGCCAAGTCTCAGGCTTTGGCCGACTTTACTACGAGTGGACTGAATCCCAAGTTCCCCGCATGGAAGAAGAGCCGGAGTATTGGACCATGCATTTCGATGGATCTCTCATGCTTGGTGGAGCCGGGGCGGGAATTCTCCTCGTCTCGCCGAAGGGCGACAGGTTGAAGTATGTCCTTCGGATTCACTTCCCGCCCTCGAACAATGTCGCAGAGTATGAGGTGCTCATCCATGGGCTCCGCATCGCCACATTGCTCGGAATCCGATGACTGGCGGTTCGCGGTGACTCCCAGTTGGTGGTGAGCCAGGTACAGAAGGATTGGTTGTGCGTCGATCAGACTATGACGGCGTATTGTCAGCAAGTCCGAGAATTGGAAGGCAAGTTTGACGGACTGGAGCTGGTCCATGTCCTCTGCCATAATAATGAGGCAGCCGACGAGTTGGCTAAAATGGGAGCCACTCGGGTCGAGGTCCCGAGTGGTATCTTCGTCCAGGATCTTTACGAACCAACCGTTGCAAAACGACGGGAGCCAAGTAAAGATCCTGAGGCCGGAGTCCTGCTCATTAACCCCGACTGGACGGCCCCATACCTCGATTATCTCCTGAAGGACAAACTTCCAGAAGCAACCGCTCTGGCCGAGCGCATCTCCCGACAAGCCAAATCCTATGTGGTGATTGGCGAGGAGCTCTTTCGCAAGAGCACCTCAGGTGTCCTCAGGCGGTGCATTTCGGAACAAGTGGGAAGAGACTTGCTCAAAGAAATCCACTCGGGGATGTGCGGCCATCACGCGGCTTCAAGCGCCTTGGTTGGGAAAGCCTACCGCCAGGGCTTCTTTTAGCCTACCGCAGTGACGGATGCCAAGGAGATCGTTCGAACTTGCGAAGGCTGCCAGTTCTATGCAAGGCAGATACACCTGCCGGCATAGGAGCTGCAAACTATCCCCATCTCTTGGCCCTTTGCGGTCTGGGGGCTCGACTTAGTCGGCCCACTCAAGAAGGCGCAAGGTGGATTCGCATACCTCTTCGTAGCCATCGACAAGTTCACCAAGTGGATCGAAGCTAAACCAGTCGCCACGATCACTGCGGTCAAGGCCAAGGAGTTCTTCCAGGATATCGTGGTCAGATTCGGAGTTCCCAACCGATCATTACGCATAATGGTACCCAATTCAGAGTGAAGAATTTCAAGAATGGTGTGAAGGCGTTGGGATCAAGATTTGCTTCGCCTCGGTAGCTCATCCACGGCAACGGCAGTGGAGCGGGCTAATGGCCTAGTTCTCCAGGGCCTTAAGGCCAGGATCTTCGATCGCCTCAAACCATATGCTGCCCGATGGGTGAAAGAATTACCGTCGGTGCTCGGGACTCGTAACCACTCCCGGTAAGACAACCGCCAAACCCCCTTTTTCCTAGTTTACGATGCAGAGGCTGTTCTGCCGACCGAACTAGGATTCGAATCCACGAGGGTTCGGAATTACAAGGAAGCCGAGTCTGAGGGGAGCCGAATGGTGGAGCTTGATCAACTCGAGGAGGCTCGGAACGTTGCAGCCATCCAGTCGGCTAAGTACCTCCAGGGACTTCGGCGTTACCATTCTCGCAATGTCAGAAGTAGAGTTTTTTCAAAAGGAGATCTGGTCCTCAGGAGGAACCAGAAAAGTGAGCACAAGCTCTCTCCAATTTGGGAAGGCTCGTACATTGTGGAGGAGACGGTCCGGCCGGGTGCCTATCGACTCAGGCGGGAAGATGGCGAGGTCCTAGCGAATACTTGGAACGCCGAACAGCTACGTCGCTTCTACGCATAAGTTATGTATCTCGCTCCCATGCATTAAATAAAGCTCCCGATTGTCTAGTACTTTGATGAGTTTCGACTAGTGACCCACGACCCGATTGATCCCGAGTGGTTATCACCCTACTAGCGTATCGTCTGAGCCGTGCCGATACAGAATGCACGAAGATGCATGTTCAATACGATATCGCATCAATCGGCAATATCTGAACGCCTGTACTAGTGCACGAGTTAGAAAAGACTAAGCTAAAAGAGGCTACCAACCACTCGGGAATAACGATCGGTACTCCAGGGAGTTCGTTGAACAGAAATTGGGGTCACTAGACTACAGTCGATGAAAATTCAGCCCTCCAGCACCTAGCTGCAGGAGCTGGGGCTGTCGACTGGTGTAAACTACTCAAAGAAAAACAGTCAAACTCAGAAGAGTTAAAGCGTACTGATTTATATTCTATAATAACAGTAATTTACATTGCTGATCTTCTTTTTTCTTTTTTTTTCTTTTTCCTCTCGCAAAAAAAAAGAAGAGAGGAGACGCTGTCTTTCTTCTTCATCGTGCTGCTGCCGATCTTCTTGCCCGATCTTCTTTGTGCGTATGATGCTTCTTCTTCAGCGGTGCCGCCACTGGGAGGCCTGGGGGCGGGACCGTCGAGGTCAGACGCGGCGCGCGCGACCCAGAGCCGCCAGGATCTCGTCCTCAACCACCCAAAGGGGTGGTATAAGGCGGACGAGGGCCCTAGCGGCTAAGTCATCGCGGCGTTCGCGGCCAACCATATCAGTGATGATCTCGGCCACCTCGTGGAGCCCCTGCCACCTCCAAAGAAGGCGGCCACGGCATCGGCATCCTCGGCGGCCCCTTCTTCCTTCTTCCGCCTCAAAAGGGCGAAATCGTGCTCCTCCCGAGCTCGGCTTCCTCCCGGTAGAGCAGATCGAAGCACCGCTGCGGAAGAAGGCCGCAGAGGGGCTAAACGAACCTCCTCATATTAGACATGGAGGAAGGCTGGGAGGGAAAAGAAGAAGAAGAGGAAGAAGAAAGGGACGATCGCTCAAGGGCGGTGACGTCCCATTTATAAGCGGTGCGTGGCTCCGGAGCCGAGGCGACGCCATTTAAAAACGTAGAAGCCGAAGCGATGCCGCAAGGCCGCCAATTTACTCGGCACGAAGAAGATCAACTTGTGTCAAGCCCCGCCCGACGTAATCCGAACGGAACGAAGAGACGACGCCAGCGCGTGGTCACGGCGGTTCAAGTTAAGTGGGCCTTCCCGCTGGATTAGGCCCACTAAGCGGAAGGAGACCACATGAGCTTGGGGCCTAAACTACTCGGCCAATGAGCCGCAATGTGGGTCCCGACGCCGAGAATGAGGACGTTCGGACACCAGCCACTCGGAAAAGCGTGTCTGGGGCAAGAAGGCTACGAACTAAGTCCCGACGCTCGAGGGCTGAACCACTCGGCCAGAAGGGTGGCAAATGCTACCCCGGGTGCTGCTTAAAGTCCCAACGTTCCAAGGCCAAACCACTCAGCCAGACGGGCAACAAGCGCAATTCAACCCAACGAAGTGCAAATGAGGCTAGTCATATGAAAACTTCGGGCAATGCCTCAGACAAAGGTCACATCAAACTCAGAATTCAAGATTCTCCAGCATGGACTGCGATGTACTGGAGACCTCTTCGAGCAGCGCGTTAGCCCTGTCTTCGTCGCAGGCAAAACCCTCTTTGACAGCTTCAAGGTCAACTCTCGGATAGTGAGACTTGACCACCACCAAAGCCTGGTTCACACTCATGGTCGCGGACTCCTTGGCGTAAGCCCTGATCCTGTCGGCTCCTCTAGAGAGAAGCGGAACGGCGTCGTCTCCCTGGCCTGGTTCAGTTCCTTCGATACGCAGAAGGTGCAGAACTGGCTCGCAGGCGACGCGCAGCTCGGCGCGACTCCCTTCGGCAGCGGTCATCTTCTCTTTGCACTCTGCACCAAAGCCAAACTGACATCGGAAAACATACCTGGCGCCAAGCACGTTCAATCCAAGTCAAAGGAATTTACCCTCCAGCTCCCGCTGTGTCCTCTCCAAGCCAGCCCGAGTTTCGAGGTTAGAGCGCTCCGAAACCTCCAGTCGCGCCCTCAACTCAGCGATGGTCAAGTCACGTTCTGAGACACGAGGTCGCTGTCATCTTTCTCAGCTACTTAAGAAAATGTCCACGAAAAGCCCAGGAAGGGATCTCACCTTCGAGCGTATGCTCAAGCCCGCCTTTGCCTCTCGGAGCGTCATACACTGGGTCTCTAGCCCGTGGACCTCTTTCCATCTGTCGCTGCTGATTTCGTCGACCTTGTCCCGATACTTCTGGTGCTCCTTGAGCTTAGGAGCACCTTCCGAAAAATGCGACCTCGCCTCCGAGCGCTCCCCATGTCCTAGGCAAGCAGGCGTAGCCTCAGGTGGAGGCCAGCATTCCCTAATGATAACAGACTGAAGAAAGACAAGAAACTCACCCTGACGAGCGTGCTACACCTGACGGTGAGCTCGTAAAGCTCCATCCGAGCGGCTACCTCTGCTTCCTCGTCCTCCTCCATCCCTTTCCAGTCGGAACCCCCCTCGCTCCACACGGTCCGATTCGGGGGCTTCGGCAGAGGACCGAGTGGCGGTGGCTCTCGATGCACCTCCATCACTTCGGGAGGCGGAGCCGGGTCAAGCTCGTCAACTGCCGGGCCACTCGACGGCTCAGCAGTCGGGCCAGCAGCACGAGGTGGCGACGCCCCAGCTGCCGAGGGAGACGGTGGCTTAGCCGACGAGGAGGAGGCCCCCCTTGGGGAAGCCGGTTCCGGGGGCTCCTTTTCAGGAGACCCTTCCACTGGGACATCCATGGTAGGAGTCCTGAATCGGCAAAAAAGGAAAACATCTCAAAGAGTAATAACAAAAGGACCAGGATTGCCCAAAGAATACCTCCTGGACTTTTTAAACTTCATCCTGTGCTTCATCCGAGTCCCAAGACCACTCGGAGAGGAGCCTGACCAAGACCGGCAATCGGAGCTGCCTCGAGACAGAGGTCGCGGCTCTGCGCCTTGTGACCCGGGGACACTGAAGTCGAAGGCCCGGCCGTGAGGATCAGCAACCTCCTCCACCGATTCGGGCGCAGCTCATCTGGCCGAGGTGTCACTCGCTTGGCCCGAACATTCCTTAGCCGAGAGAGGCCGACGGCCGGAGTGTCGAACGAAGGACCCACGTTCTCGAAAGAGGAACGATCACACGCTGTCGTAATCACACATCGTGCAAAAGTCATGAGACAGGTTTCGAGAGTGGGATACTCACAGAGGAGGAGGGTTCGCCGCCAAAAACTTGTGAGGGCAGCCTGTTGCTAATCACATGCCAGGCACGAAGAGGTCAACCACCTACCGCCAACGCATCTTTCGATAGGGACGTGCCTGCCTCCCGTGGGATCCCGAGACCCGCCAGATCGAACCCCAAGTGGATTCTCTCCTTTAAGGGTTGCACCGGCGCTGCACAAAGCTGATCGCGATCCTGTGGCCCGACACTCCGGTTCTTCTGATCGTTAATCCAGGCGAAGCTCGGTGACTTGATTCAAACCGCCGTCATCCGGCATCGCTCAAAGATCGGAAGCTTTAGAAGCGCCAGCAAAGGGGCGAAAAGGGTCAACATTGGCACAATAGAACCACTCCCGCCTCCAACCTTTGAGGGAGGTCTTGAGGGGGATGGCGAAGTAATATTTCTTCAAGCCCTCTCGCAGCTGGAGTCCGGCGCCCCCAATGACGTTGGGAGCAGCCCGGTTCGGATGAGGCTTGAGCAAGAAGAGGGAGCGGAACAAGTCAAAATGAGGACGTATCCCAAGATACGCCTCGCAAAGTTGAACGAAGAGGGCAATGTGAAGGATGGAGTTGGGATTCAAATTGATCAGCTCGATCTCGTAGAAGTGAAGGAGCCCTCGGAAAAAGGCGCTCCCAGGAACGCTAAATCCTCGCCAAAAGAAGGACTCGAAGACCACGATTTCATTCTCCAGGGGAAGGGGATAAGGATCGCCTGCGGCAGGACGGGAAGAGATCAACTCCAGCGGAGGGATAACGCCGGCCGCGACCAGCTCCGCCAGGCGAGACGTCGTAGTAACGGAGGTCTCCCACCCCGTGTCCGCCGGACCGGCGCTATCCCCCGACGATGACGAAGAAGAAGAAGAAGACATCTTGATGAAGGAGACCCTGTGGGAGCAACCGCCGAGAATCTTGGGCGCGAAACTAGAAACCCTAGATCGCCCAGATCGCCAAAGGAAATTTGAAGATTTCTCAGCCGCGGTGGGGGAGGGGCAAAGATGTCTTTACCACAAAGAAGGTTTCCTCATTTATAAGAAATGAGTTCAATTTTTACCGACGGCGGGAAAAGCAAGGGCTTCCGTGCTCGATTCTGGGCCAGATCTAGGCACGCCCCATGTTGGGCCAGAGCGTGGTCGCGCAAAACGCGGCCAGTGTCAAATCTGGTTCGAGGTTCAGACAAAGTGCGCCCCATGATCGGCCTGAACGCCGGCCGCCACGGAAGATTGGGGCCGGGCACTTTCCGAACATCCTCCAGCGGTATGCCCCATAATTTGGGGTCAATTGCCGGTCGCTGCTGTATAGCGGGATCGGGTATCGTGGGAGGATTTTTACTAACACGGTCCTGAGAATGCGCTCCATGAGAGTCTGAAGCAGTGCGCCGTCAATGGGCACAGGCATTACTCTATATGACCAAGGTATGCCCCATGAGGGTCGATCGAGCTTTACAAGCCGGTTGCCGCATACCGTAAACAGGTGCGGGTACCGCCCGGCCACGAGCCAAAAGACTATGGTACGCCCCATGAGGGCCAGCTGAGCAACAAGCCAGTTGCCGCGCACCGTAAACGGGCGCGGGTACCACTCGGCCACGAGCCAAACGACTACGGTACGCCCCATGAGGGCAAGCTGAGCAACAAGCGATTCTTTGCGCCGCAAATGTGAGCGCGGTACCACTCGCCACGAGCCGTAAGACCACGGTATGCCCCATGTGGGTCGGTCGAGCTTTACAAGCGATCGCCGCCAAGACCGTGAACGGGCGCTGGTACCACTCGCCACGAGCCAAAAGACTACGGTACGCCCCATGAGGGCAAGCTGAGCAACAAGTTAGCTTGCCGCCAAGACCGTAAACGGGCGCGGGTACCACTCGGCCACGAGCCAAAAGACCACTTATGCCCCATGTGGGTTTGGCCGAGCTTTACAAGCCGATCACCGCGCACCGTAAACGGGCGCGGGTGCCACTCGGCCACGAGCCAAACGACTCATTCAAGGTACGCCCCATGAGGGTCGGTCGAGCTTCGCAAGCCGATCACCGCGCACCGCAAACGGGCGCGGGTACCACTCGGCTCTGAGCCAACCAACCACGGTGGCCTTACCTAACAAGTTCTTGATGATCTTTTTTCCACAAAATCTTTATGACAGGATAAGAGGAGGAAATCCGATCCTAAAGCACTTGGGGGCTGTTGTGGGATGTCTGAGATAGGGGCCCCACAAGTAGGGCCTACACCCGACTGGGCCGAAGGCGGAACAGCAGGCCCAAAGCCCGGAAGCGCCACGATGGGCCCGGGGGATGTCTCGACTTGTTCCCCAAGGCAGCTCGTCGATCCTTCAGCGAAGCTTCGTGCCATCCCCAGACAACCTGTCGAAAGCGAAGCATGCGGCCGGAAACCTGCAAAGCATGCAGGCGCCGGAACCTGACGGCGTGTCAGGCGCGGGTCGGGGAAAGCACAACTACCTCTCCAAGACGTAGTGGGGCCAAGCCGATAAGAGACAAAATATGTACTCATGAAGCCACCATGTTCAGGGCTGTGGCGCCGCCGATGGTATATCCTTCCCCTAGTATAAAAGGGGAAGGGAGAAAGAAAAGAAGACAAGGCTCATATATCCAAGAACACAGGACTAGGGTATTATCTCCACCGTGAGAGCCCGAACCTGTCTAAAAGAGAGAGATCGCCCTTGCCTCCTGTGTTACCATCTAGCTAAGGTCCCGCACGAATCCCCTAGAATCACAAATCTCATTGCCGGCGAAATCGATCGTCGACAGTTCTGTTCATCGTTGTCCAAAGCGATGAATGTGCCCCCTCTTGCTATAGGTAATAGTAAGGGAGAACCCAACTGGTTCCGTTCATCGCTGCCCAATGTGATGAATGTGCCCCCTTCTACTACTATGCAAAGATCTCACCAATTTTTCATGGTTGATGTGCAGCAAGTGCACATGCTCTCATGATGTAGAGTTGTCCATAATGATAAACATGGTATCCTCCCCCTTGAGCGTGAGATCATTCTCGATACAAATCAAGCGAATAATCTCAACATTCATTCGTTGGTTCCTCGCATTAAAACATCAAATATTAATGTGTAGCGATTAGAACCATAATGAAACAATTTTCTTAATAATCAAATCAAGAACATCTCAACAAGAGGGATAGTGCTTACCGTTGTAATTAGGACAACAATTAAGGATTAGAACAACCTACTAGAGCAAAGGTGCTGATAACGTATTGAAGTAAAACTTTGTTGAATGTAGTTGTTCAATCCATTCATAGAGTAAGACAGAATAGAGAGATGATAATGTAACTCTTTATTGATTCTTCAACCATTGATTACAATGGACAATGCTCCTTTATATAGAGAATGAAAGGGTGTTTTGAAGAGACACCTCTCTAACATGTACAACTTCCACCCTTTGGCTAATGACCATAATTAGCAGTTAATTAATAATTTGCCCACTTTATAATATTTTTAACAAGGTCTAACCTTATGTTAGCAATTCTTTGAGAATTCCCATGCACCCCCCGGCGGGACCTCTCTAATCAATAAACATTTAATCTCAAAATTTCTGTATTTTTCATGTGAGACAATCAAACACATCAGTTGAACAATTCCTATGGTTTTGTTTCCTAAACGATTCAATAAGTCATGATATTTCAATCTTGCGTTTTTCCTATTTCTACCCTTTTTAGAATCCTGTGAATCAAAGAGGCCCTTAGCTTGGAAACTTCCTATAGGAATTCTTCCTTTCGTCCACTTTTGAAAGATTCCAAACATTAGCTCAAACATCATGTTTTCATTTCCTCTTGATAAATCCAAGGAAGCATCAATATGTCCTGTTATCTGTCTAATCAAGAAGCAATTTCCTTTGAAATTTCTGTGGAGCATCCAAACAGAACAAGCGTTTGCATTAAACTGCAATTTCAAATATACTCCTCGCGTAACCACCGCCAATTTCAAATTCTTGAAAGAATCAAATAGAAACCAACAAGCACCTAGAAGCCTTTGCATGTTCCAATGCAATATGAACGCACTGCATTAAACTGCCTCAGCATAGAACAAGCGTTAGTTGTATGTACGGATTCGTTACAACAATGATGGGGGGAAAGGGTCGAAAGAAAGTGGCAAAAACATGTAACTAAAGAGAATCCTAGCAACCAAAACGTGCAATGTTACAATTATATTCCTTTCCTAACTAGACCCGAGTCCGAAGGACTTCTCAACCCAAAGCTTGATGTTGGGAAAAGACGGGCGACATCACAGCCATAACCGACACGTATGCAGCGCCCTTTGCAACACTCTTTCATCTTTTGATTTGCTGCCTGTTCGTCGATTGACGGTGGTGCCAAGAAGAAAATGCACCCCAGGTGTTGCAACCCAATTTGCAAAAGGGGGGAGAAAAACTGACAACAAATTTTATGGTTTATCTAGCGCCAATTACTGTACACGGATTTACAGTTGGGTACTTGGGTATACCACCTTGACGGAACAAAACGTACTCCTTTTAAGTAAGCGCAAAGTCCTCTTGGAAGGAAAGCTGGGGTTCTTCTTGATAGGGATGAACTACTTTGTTGATCTCATCTGCAGTGAGTGTTTCACGCTCCAGCAGGGCATTTGCTAAAGCATGTAATTGCTTCTCGTGCTGAAAACAAGATTGGAAGGATGAGTTAGCACCGACTGAACTGAAAAATCAATCTAATCTTATGTTCAAGTAAGCGACCATCTGATCATTCTAGTGCAAAAACTCTATCATGGTTGAGAGACAAACCTTCTTCAGCAAACGCTTGACCCGCTCATAAGCTTCTCTTAGGAGTTTTACTACCTGCAAGGCCAGATGATCAAACAAGTGCAAGAGAGAAAAAAAATGGTATCCATCCTCTCTAGTAGAGTTAGTATTGATAGACTCAACAAACATTGATCACCAGTTTATACTTGACGTATGCTACACAGGATTTAAGGGGTATGAAAAGAGATAGCATGTAATAAAAAATATTAGGAATAGACCAGCTTAAATGCTTAGGCAAATGAAATAGTAGCAAAACTAAAAAGAGTGTTATCACCATATTTAAGCATAAGACCTATGAAAAATACCTCTGCATCTATCCTTGATTGCATCTCCACACTTGGCCGCTCTTTCACATGCACCGGACCAACAGCATCACTCATCCCACAGTTTGATACCTACCGAGTCAGTCAGGTAAGCCACTTTACACATCTAACGAAAAATTTGAGGACTGAGCGTAGCTCAGTGGCTAGAGCCTGCGGTGGGCAGGCTGGCCACCCGGGTTCGAGCCTTGGCTCGGCCCGGGTGCTCACCAGCTGAGCTGCTTTCGCGTGGGTGTGTGTGTGTGGGTGCGTGTGTTCGCGTCTGTAGCTCAGCAGTTGTTTCTCTCCTTCTTAACTGTAATGCCAGAGCTCCTGGCCATAAAATTCGAAAAAAAAAAAATTCAGGTAGATTAAATAATCACCATGTATTGAGCGAGCTCTGTTGCAGTATGAAGATCATTTCTTGCCCCAGTTGTAACATTATCTTCCCCAAAGATGAACTCTTCAGCAACTCTTCCACCCATACAAACATCAAGGCGTGCCAGGAGTTGTTTCTTGCTAATAGAAGTCTCATCCTGTGAGGGAAGTTGTGTGACCATTCCAAGGGCAGATCCACGAGGCAGGATAGTTGCCTTGTGAATGGGATGAGCGCCTTTGGTGTTGAGTGCAACAATAGCATGCCCACTTTCATGGTAGGCAGTAAGCTAAGTAACAAAATAATAATAATAATTAGTGTACTGGAATTCACAGTTTATTCAATTTAAAAGTTAGTGAGACATAGATGCTGCAACTACTAATTCCACTTTGTTTGGGAAAAAAAAAAGAAAAGCAACTTGGGTAAGCATGCCTTTCTCGATTCGTCGGATATGAACATTGATTTCCTCTCAGTTCCCATGATAATACGATCTTTGGCAAACTCCAATTGTACAGCAGTCAACTTGTCAGCACCTTCAACTGCAGCCTTAATTGCTGCAATGTTTACCAGGTTTGCAAGGTCTAACAGGAAATTAAAAAACAGTCAGTACGAATCTCCACACAACATTGGTGTAAAAATTTATAGCATCTCTCAAATGTTGGACATTAATTCTTTTATTATATTAAAAATGTGTGGGATACCTTGAATTATACTCTTAGAACTTAATAAAATGGGGAAGGGAACAAAACAAGAAAATGCAGCTGGTAATGAGAAGGGAGTCAAGGGACCCCTCATAGTCAGTGCTTATAAAATGAAATGCTACTGTGATTGTTTCATGGAGATAAAACGAATGGAAGTTGTACACACCTGCCCCATTAAATCCAGGGGTACTACGGGCAATCGAATTGACATCCACATCATTGGACACTGGCTTGTCTTGCAAATAGAGCTCTAAAATCTCTTGGCGGCCCCGCACATCGGGACTGGGGACAACAATCTAGTAAAGAAGCTCAGTAGAATTAATTAACATCGTGTTTTTATACTAAATTTGATATAATATATGGAATTGCTGATACTCCTTCCGATTTTTAAGAATAAAAAATAAAAATCCACTCAGGTGACTTACATGCCTATCAAATCTACCAGGTCTTGTGAGTGCTGGATCAAGAATGTCTGGCAAGTTTGTTGCAGCCATTACTATTATTCCCTGCAAAAATTAATTGGAAACAAGAGTTAGATAATGTTCTGAGTACAGCATTCTGTTCAAATATGTGATAATGTTACCTCATTTTGTTCAAAACCATCCATCTCGACAAGAAGTTGATGCAATGTTTTCTTTGTGTGACCTTCCCATTGTTTTCTAGTTGAACCAATGGCATCTAACTCATCAATGAAAACAATGCATGGTGCCTGTAAAGAGCAAATTATTAAAAACCTGCCTGGTGGAGCATATTATCCTTAAAGAGAGCATATTATCCTTAAAGAGGTATCATTTTTCACTGATGGAAGAAATAGAGATTCGTTATTTGCCTCATGACAAGGATATCCAAAGAGAATCACAGTGTCTGTCTCAAGCATGGCCCTCGACGCAGACTAAAATGATGCGATAATAATAGCTCGGCTACTGCAGCCTCAATTCATATAAGGAAGAAAAAGAGAGTAAACGACTGCAGCCTCAATTCATATAAGGAAGAAAAAGAGAGTAAAGGAAAATTTTCCAAGGCATCAAACTCTGATCTAGAAATCACAGACACACACTGAAAATGTTTAAGGAGCTATGCTCGGAGCTACACAAGTTTGGAGAAAAGTAAATCACCTTTTTCTTTGCAGCTTGAAACAATGACCTCACTCTCCGAGCACCAACACCAACAAACCTAACGAGAGATGATGACATCAAGTTCTGATTAAACAAGAAAACATGAAAGTAGAACAAAATATATTTTAGCAGCACAATTCTATTAAATAACAGATGCTTCACTTGTCATGACTCATGAATGCCAAGTTGATATCATTTTAGTAGTACTTCAAGACTATTCCGTAATGAACTCAAACGTGAAACATGTACGATGCTAGAAAGTCATATTTTCTGGCTTCTAGATAGACAATGATTGCATTTTGCAGTTAGTAATCTATACCGAAGACTACAAGGAAGTTATAAAACCCAATATCATCATACAAGAGATCTTACATTTCCTCAAATTCAGAACCTGCTCGGTAAAAGAATGGCACACCAGCTTCCCCAGCGATAGCCTAAAGCAAAAGGGCAGCTGCAGTAAGATACGAGTGTAATAAGAAAGGATAAGTAGGAATAGTTGCTCTGTGTAAGCTCAAAAGCATAAGTAAATGTTACTTAAGTCTTAAATGTAATAACAGAAGAAAGTTCTTTTTGTAAAGTGATACATCAGGATAGAACCCTACTGTTTATATGTATTAATAAACATAAGTACAAAAAACAGGGATATGCACAAAGGAGAGCCCTAACAGTGAAGAAAAAGCAAAGTAAACTAGCTAACTCTAGCTAACCAATTGTTTATGTGAATGAATTTCTTTCCTCTAAGAAAGTTAAAACTTCATACACATGAAACAATAAATGAGTCCTAACAAGTTTACCTTAGCAAGCAATGTCTTCCCAGTTCCCGGAGCTCCAGTCAAAAGTATTCCCTAGAAAAGCAAATTAGTAAACATCACGATTTACAGCTATTAAATCAACAAAAAGAAGTCTTGGGACTACAACTTGTATCCCGAAGATTCCATGAAGCAAGGTACAAAACAGAATTAAAATGCAACTTGAAGACTGATATAGAATAATTAACCTTTGGTAGCTTTCCACCAAGGCGAGTAAACTTTGAAGGGTTTTTCAGATACTCAACTACCTCCTCAAGTTCTTTCTTTGCATCATCACAGCCTTTGACATCTTTAAATGTCTTGGCATTCTGCATAGAAAACAACATAGGAGGATCAATTGGAATGTACATATCGATTTTTTGCATGGAGTAATTGCATTGTTGCATAGCTAACGGCAAATAAGGCATATGAGACAAAATGAAAACACAAAATGAACTTTGTCCAATTACAGACAGTGGACCAAGATATCGTCCTTGTCATATAAAATAACATAACCCACCTTCTCTGGCACGATATCTTTATTCAACTCTTTTGGAGAATATGACGAACTAGAACCAACACCAGATGCCCCTATTCCACCTAAGCTACCAATATACTTTTGAAGTAAAGCAGCACCCATTACCCTGGAACAAAATATAACAAAGTGATAGCCAAAAGAATAAACCTGAAGGTTCAATAAAAAGAGTTTGTCTCAATCAAGTAACTTATCCAAACAATTATTCATGGAATAAGGACCAAAAAATGGATTTCTCCACAGAAAATACACCGGAGTTCTCCTGGTTCTCTAAAGGCATACAATTACCATGTAAAGCACATATTGGCATTGCAACTCCGAATATGACAAAAAAATTTATGCACGACATAAACTACTTGGGAGTAGGGATATCTGATTTCCTTTTAATCTATATTGCAACACTAAACTGTTATTTCAGTTTCATTGTGCCAGTCACTGTCAAATATAACCTAGCTATGTAACATTAAAGAGCCATTCAGTCAAGTAAGAAAACGAAATAATAAAGCTTGACATAAATATGATGTGGCAATAGATAATTGATTTAATAAAACTTAACTGATAAGAGTATTGACTCACGAAATGTTGAACATACCACATTAGTCCAACAGCAATTGTGAACAAGATAGTTGAGAATATCTCTTGAGCAAACCGTGTTGATCTACCTGTAGCTTTAGGGTCAACCTAATGATGGAACACAAATCCAGGCAATCATTATCATGATCACAAGGTAAAAACAATAACTGGCCCCCAGCACATGAAAGTGGTCCTGAATAATACTGAAATAGCATGATTTGAAGGTTTAGTGAACTTACCATTACTACATGTAATGGTTGCTTATCTGATATCCCAGGGTTCAAGAAAGGCTTGTCCTCGTTCCGAGACACACGTTGTTTCAATTCTTGCAACTACTGACATAAATGTATATTACAGCGAGTGAAAAAGTGGATTACAACATGATGACTAATATTTTGAAGAAATTTACATATAGGAGGGGAATTGATGCTACATTAAAAGCAGAGAAATATCTGGAGGTTCAAAGCTTTAAGCTTCTGCTATTCAAAATGGTAGAAATGTTCAACTCTATGAAGAACTGAACAAGTGTTGGTTGACAATAGTATCTCAAGCGGACGAGCGCTGGCTCATTTGGCTGGGGCGAGCAGCGCTCACCCAGCCCGCCCGCGTTCGAGCGCTGGCTCGGCGCGGGCGCGCGTAGAGGCGGGTGCATGCACGTGTGTGAGTGCGTGTGTGTGTGAGGGGTGCGTGTGTGCGTGTGTGCGTGCGTATGTAGTTCGTCTGTTGTTCTTTCTTCTTAGTGAAATGCCAGAGCTCCTGGCCAATATTTAAAAAAAGAAAAAGAAAATAGTATCTCAAGTAATGCAATACTTCCTTAAATAACCAAAAAATGTGGATATAAGCATATAAACAGAACATTACAATACGAGGACATAAACATTGTCTTTTATAATAGATAGATTTGGAACTTGATGAAGTTGCCAATGTGCCATAATGTTGGCAATATTTTACCCATATTAGTTTTCAAGCTGCATTGGTTAAATAGGATATTGCAGAAAATATCAAAGTGCCATACAAGAGTTGCGAAAGAAACTTACCAGGGCTGGCAGACTTGCAGGCCTCCCAGACTGTTCGTCTGGGAGATAATCAGCTATAGTGTTGGTGAGAATAAGCGCCCGAAGATACTCTGCAACCCCCTTGCTGTCCACAGCATGGCTTCTTTGGTCAAACCTTTTAATGACATCTTCTGGGCTGCATTATTTACCATATACACCCAAAAAAAATGCAAAATCAAGAACCACATCATATCATTCTCCAAGTCTAAATAGGGAATTGGACCATAATGCATTGTGCATCAACATCAAAAGAGCAAGTAATCCGTTTCTGCCATTCTAACTAATTGTTTCAATAGCATCAAAATATGTCAAGGAAAGACCTTATTCCACATCACATATCAACAACATCAAGTAGAGATCGTGCAGAAAAAAGGAATTCAAGATTACTAAATCTGGCAATTTCACAACAAAATTCACAGGTTTCTATGCAAGCCAATGATCCAACAATGTGAATTATCGACCATCACACACATTTCTCCTATGTTCTAACTAATAGTCTTAATCATATCAATGCAAAGCATACATGTATCTAGGATCCAGAATCCACATCACAAAAAATGGAATTGGTAGCCACAGATATCTCAAAGCCTTGCTACGGTTACGCCATTAGGTAAGTTCACAGTCCAACGGTATAAATCAACACGCAATCCACTCATACCCAGCCAATCCGAATCGCATTTGCCCAATTACAGCAAAGTAACACCCATTTGAGTTGACTAATCAGAGAACACAACCAAACAATTATCCTTCTCGACCGCACCTGAACTTGTTGAACTCGTGGAGCAGCGCGCTCTGCTTGGCAGCATCCTTGGGGTTGGCGTCGGCCTCGTCGATCAGCCGCTGCAGGCGCCGTTCGGGGCGCCAGAACGGCCACCAGCTCATCCAATCCCCGGACACCACCCACTCGAAAAACCTCCTGGCTGCGGCCACCACCGAGGCCACGGCCGCCATGGCCCAAGCCCTAGCCTTCTCCACCAGGTCCTCCATCTCCTCCTTCCCGTCCTTCGCGGCGGGGGCCGCCACTACTTCCGCCTCCGGAGCGGCCGCGGCAGCAGCATCCGCATGTGGCTCGGGATCCGGAGAGGGGACAGGCTGGGGACCGTCTGCCGCCAAGGTGCCGACGGAGAGCGGGAGGCGGCGGCGGCGGGGGGCGCGGGGGTAGGAAACGAAGGAGTGGGAGAGGGGCAACCGACCGCGCGGGGGCGGGGGCGGGGGCGGGGGGAGGGGGCGGATGAGGAGGAACGCCTGGAGAGCGCCCATGTCGGCGGCGGCCGGCGCCGGCGAGGTGGGAGACGCGTAAGTTGGAGAGAACGACTTTCCCTCCCTTCTCTGGCTCGGTTTTTAGTGGACACGGTCGGTCACACGAGTAGCCTTATCGCGAGCGCCGGACGGGACGCGACGACGCAGGGCGGCGGTGGTGGTTGACGCGGTCCGTTGGATCGCGGGGAGTGATGTGGACGGACGGATCTGGTTAAAGGACGACTTGACTCTGTTGGGTGTTGGCTTTGGGTCGGTGTTGGACTTGGAGAGTTGGAGTTGGGTCCGGTTAGCAAGGGACCGGATTCTCTCTCACGCGCACAAACCAGGAAGTTTCAAGTGTCGAAATGATTAATAATGGAAGCAAGGTTTCAAATATCGTTTTCGGTATATATCTCGGAGGTCGCCGACATTTCGGAATTTCGGACAAAATTCCGACGAAATCTAAAAACCAAATTTCAAATCCGGTTTTTTTTAATCAGGATTTTCGAGATTTCGGCCAAAAACACCGAGATTTCGGCCAAACTACCGAGATCTCGGCCTAAAATCATTGAGGGTTCAAAAAAGAGTATTTGTGGCGGTTTTAACCGTCGCTGATAATATTATCAGTGGCGGTTCTAGCAAAAAACCGCCACAGATAATATTATCAGTGACGGTTTTTGGCTAGAACCGTCACTGATAATATTATCTGTGGCGGTTTTTGGATAGAACCGCCACTGATAATATTATCAGTGGTGGTTTTGGCTAGAACCGTCACTAATAATATTTTGAATTTTTTTTATTTTTTTTTATCCGGTCGAGATTTAAGATCTCGGAGGGGTCCGAAATCCGAAATCTCGACCGAAATTTCGCCGAGATTTTAATCCTTGAATGGAAGCCTTGCATGGCTTTATAATTTGGCAGGATCAAGGCAACACTTGCAAGATAATGCGTATGTCCACTTCAAAAGAAGAAGAAGAAGAAGTACTTGGAAACGAATGTCTACCAAGGAGATATTTTCGAATCATTCTTTTTATTTTCTTTTGTCAAGTTGGCGGTTGGCCTAAAGTGCTGGCTGGCTTGTGAGTTAAGTCAGACCCCAGTATATAGGTATAGCGCACGCTATGGAATCATAGCTATGGATTCGTTGGAAACCTCGTGAATTATAAGTCAGATTTGTCGAATCGAAATTAGTTTAGATATAAATTTCGTGTTTACAGTAAAAAATTGAAAGAAAATGACGAACCGTGGACCTAAATTTTACACCGTGAGTCAGACGAATCATATGATTTCGGGCTGAATGTGTTCGGACGATACGCCTTAATTTCAGCATGGTTTTGTTCCAAATATGGGCTACGCTACTAAGAAGCAACAACCAGCCCTGAGATCCATTTACTTCGATGTTAATGGGCCTGCTGCTGGGTCGCCTTGCGATGGATTTTTGTAAAAATGGAGAAAGAACAGACAGTACCCAACCATTTGAAATGCCATTTCAATTGGCCACAGAGACTGTTTTGTCGCGGATTGAATTTGGCTGACGGATTATTTTGTCGTAGATTCATTTAGTCGACAAGGTTGAGGTGTCTGTTGCCATTTGAATTGGCGACAAGCTCCTGTCGCCAATTCAAATGACGACAGAGGTATATTTTTGTAATTTTTTTTAATAGAATTATAATTTTGCAATTTGAATAAAAAAGATATTATTTTAAAAAAAATCGAAAAACTACTACTTGCAGATGTTGTCGCAAGACCCTATAGTCAAAATAATTATTTTTTGTACGGATGGAAGCTAGGGTGTTCATTCCAGTTCGATCTTTAGAATTAACACGGTGTAATGTATTTAAGTACGCATATGTCTGTGCGTTTAGTGAAAAAACAAATGCCCACGAGGCCGTAGAGCCTTTGCGAAAATTGCTTACCTGTGTAGCTTGAGTGGGATGTGCATCCTCCTTATGCTCTCTAAAAATTATTTAATTTTACTATCATCTTTCTATTGATAAAGGGTATTATTCCCACTGACCAAATGTGTTTAGTATTATTATATTCATGAAATATACTTTCGTAGCATATTTTGGTGATTCATAACGAACACATTGTCGTAACAGAAATTAGCAGATTTTTTTAAGAATGTGTTAATGTAAAAAACAACTGACCTATAGTGACAGAGGAGCAGGGATTGACAAGATCTGCTTTAACGTCTTGGTAAAAAAAAACAATCTAGATCGAACAAATCCAGGTTGCCGGCTCGGCAAAAAGCCAATCCAGGCCGAAAAAAATTAAATACGAACGGGGTGTGATGCTTCAAACGGGACGAAAGGAGCTCGGATCAGGTACAGTTGCTACAACGACCGTAACTTAAGCAGTTTCTATAGCTTTAGACTATTCGATCGAGCTCATCGATGGTCTGATTGAAAAAAAAAATTATGTACAGCGGTCTGCTACAATAACATAACAGTGTTTGTAAACAATAAAAAATGTGCGGTATTTTCAGCGAATTGAAATTGTCAAATTTGAATCTAACGGTCCTATAAAGACCGTTTAAATTGCAATTTCCACGAGATTGCATGTGATCTCGGGTAACTAGGAAGGCTTAATAAAGCTTCGGAACTACGGGTCTACGTAACTGTATCGCACTAAGATCTAAAATCATTTTCGTTTCTACTAGAATCTAGAACCTGACCTAACCTACATAGTTAACGCACACTATACTCATATCGTGCTATAGTAAATTAAATAACCAACAAATGTAAGTACTTCTACTTAATAGATTAGACTTTTGACACTTGACAGGGATGCCTAGCTACTTAACTACACGGACCAGAGCAGTGCATGCAACTGGGGCCTGTGGCAGCAGCATGCCAGCTACACAGACGCATCAGCGACGAGAGGTAGGGTGAGCTATATATATCTAGGGTATGAAATGATAAATATACGGTGTATTTTGATTTTATATAAAGATTAAAATTATGATAAATTTAAGAAAGATATGAAAGGAAATGATTTTATACACCTCTTAATTGTATGAGGGATAATATTTTGTGTGATAGTAATAGAGAAAAATAACGGTATAGTAGAAAGACTCATTAAATCCAACACAAATATTATTTTATAAATAAGACTATTTAAATTATAGATCATATATTTATTGACGAAGAGAGTAATATAAAAATATAAAATACATGTCCTCACGAGTCATGATAATGCAACGCATGTAGCTAGCTAGCTATCAGTATAGAGCCATTAAAATGAACAATGAGCCCGCCGCTTGCGATCATAGCAGCATGTAGCTGGCTGGGAACGTAAAGTATGGGATGGCGTCTACAGTACGTACATCCTGTGAAATTAAGGATGAAAACGTACAAAAAATGGTTGGTAAATAGTTGTTCTGTTTCTGTTTTCATTTTTTGTTTTATCTATAACGAGAACGAAATCAAAAACCCCGAAAATAGATACGGAAACGGAAAGTGACAGAAACAAATGCGGAACGAAACGGAGCGGATACGAAAATGAAAGTGAAACAAGAACATAGTACAGAATCACAATATACATTACCATAAGAACAATGTAACTTATTCCACCTTCAAGGTGGACACAAGAATAGTATTATATTCACTGGTATCACTAGAAAGTGTTTTTTTTTCAAGTTTGTCAGCTAAAGGCTCGTTATTTGTCCCCTATATCAGATCATCATATCCTCCTTCATATCATTATCATCAATATCCTCTTGCTCCACCAACTACAAAGGTGTAACACTCTAAAATTTGTATATTATTGTTCGATGTTCTTTTAATGATTTTCTGATATTTATCTTGGATTTTCTGGAGTTTATAAATATTATTTTGCTATTTTGAGATTTATAAAATTAATTTATTCATGAAAAATAAAAATAAAATTATGCTAAAAATAATTATTCTAGGTTCAAAATGTTCCAAAGTATTTTTGAATCTATTTTTGAAATTTTTGAACTCTATTTGATATTTTATATAAAACCATTTTATATTTATAAAATTATTTTAATTCAAAAATAAATTTAAACTCTGCCTTCTCCTTTTTGGGCAAGCCTATTTCCCTTTCCGATCCGTTATAGTTTTTAATTTTCAGTTTTACTTATACGGAATTTTCGTTTTCATTAATGTTTCCGGGTTTCCGTCAGAATTAGCTCTTCCGTTTTCGTTTTCTTTTCCGTTTTTTCTCAAAATAATCAGAAACTTTCCGTTCTATTTTCGAACCACTTGAGAATCGAGATAGGTTTCTGGTAAAGCTGTGAGTTGACACTGGAATGAATAAGCCGAGCAATTTGGTGTATGTATTAATTAATCATCTATCCTCCATGGTCCGTCCAGCCTCCAGTGTAATTAAATGCCTTGTTCGATCGGGTGCCACTCGAGCTAGAAAAAAAAAAACTCGGACCAAGTCGGAGATCAAATGGGCACCGCGCGTCCGCGCGAGCGCGCAAAATCACATGACCGGCGACGAGCCGCCTACAAAGTAGTAACTCCAACGGGAAATATTACTACTATACATCGCATACAGTCCAAATTTGCCCATTTACCGTCGTTTTTTTTTTCGGATTTAGCTCTCCTTTCGCTTTTGCATATTTGTTTCCCTCTCAATTGTAGATGTAACGGCAGATGATACCTATTTTCTGCCAAGATTTGATACTGCAAGATATGTATTGTTAGCGTAGTAACAAGCATTAGTTTGGTAGCTAGGGTGAACTTACAGCGGTAGGTTACCTGCTGCGCCATCCAACCTAGCCAATGTCTTACCGCGCTATCAGATCGTCCTTATCTCTACTATTCTAGTAAAGACTTCGGCGGTGGTGGTCTTCTCACGCCATTAATTGCGCTTAATTGCCCTACTTAATTGCCCTACGCGAAAGCGGCGTTGCTTTAATTAGCCAGCTTTCGCAAGAAACGAAGCGTTAAAGATAGATGTTTGATCTTGTGAAATAATTTTTTTTATTTTTTAATCTTTATTTTTCATTATCAATTTTGTTTTTCGTAGCAACGCACGGGCATGTAACTAGTATGCTCATATCTACTGCCGATATCAATTTGTTGCCGTACTATACCGCGGCAGGAGACACTTAAAATGTGTTTGGTTTGAATGATCATCTCATCCAAAGATAGATTGGTCCATAGACAGATTATACCATGAATTTACTGGAATGACACCATTCCTTATTGTATATAAAACTCGTCTTTACGAGGAATGAGGTAAGGATGGATCAGGGTTTCAAATTTTATTTTCGGATTAAATCTCATCACCTACCGAAATCCGAAATTTCGCCGAGATCTCGTTATTTTGAAAGAAAATCCGAATGAAATACAAAAACTAAAATTTGAATCTGGTCAAATCTCGGTCAAATTTGCTGAGATTTTGGCGAGATTCACCGAGATCTCGGTGAGATTTTACGCACCGTCACACTTTGAATTTTTTAGAGTTTTTCATTTTTGCCGGAATTATGATATACCGACTGTCCTACATAGGAAACGACACGAAGAATCCAATCCAGTTAAAATCCGATCAAGTTTTAGTCAAATCTCGTTCCAATTTACTGAGATTTCGGTTAAATTTACCGAGACCTCGACGAGATTATAGGATACTGTAGCACTTTGAATTTTTATAGGGTTTTCTTAATTTTATCGAGATTATAAAACTCGAAGGGTTGCAAAATCTGATATTTCACCGAAATTTCGCTAAATTTCGACGGGATCAACCTATTCCATTTATCAAACCAAATGAGTGACAAATGAGTGACACTAGTTACATGCCCGTGCGTTGCTATGAAAAACAAAATTGATAACGAAAAATAAAGATTAAAAAATAAAAAAAATATTTCACAATATCAAACATCTATCTTTAACGCTTCGTTTCTTGCGAAAGCTAGCTAATTAAAGCAACGCTTCGTTTTTTGCGTAGGGCAATTAAGCAGGGCAATTAAGTAGGGCAATTAAGCAGGGCAATTAATGACATGGATAGAACTCACCACTGCCACCAATTGCTGCTTTATCTCTACTATTCTAAAGCAGCAGTTGGTGGCAGTGGTGAGTTCTTCCCACGTCATTAATTGCCGCTTAATTGTGAAAGTGCATCTAGGCCCCTCAAATTGTTTTGGTGATTAATGATGACACAATTAAAGAGATCTAATGTTTTATCCAAGAATACTGCAGATATCGAGATTATATCGAAGTTTGGAATGACATTGGACACCCCCTCGACTACTTAAAATCAAAAGGACGGCATTAAGACCAAAGTTGTAATCTTTTATTCATTTGTGTCTTAAGGATAGCCGTACTATTAAGAGGGTATGACGAGAAATCGATTTTAGGATGTGCATGTGCTCAACATCAAGTCTTGCATCTCACTTTAGCACTCCTACGCTTGGTTTTGAAAAGTTTCAATTTGAAACTGCTTCAGGTAACCCGAGTATCCGGACATTTTGTCCGAGTCTCCGGATTCAATCCGAGTGTCCGACATTTGGTCCGAGTCTCCGGTTGGACCTCTCGCTGCTTTGTTTCCACCGGTCCTGAGTATTCGGTCATTTTGTCCTGAGTCTCCGGATAACCCGAGTCTCCGGTTGTTTGTCCTGACACTCTACTGTTCAAAACTGAGTAACGGCTAGTTTTCAAAAAGAGTATTTAAAGCCTCCACTCCACTCCAACGGCTAGGATCTCTATTGAGCTCATTCATAGCAAGATTCAAGCCATTCCTAACCATCTCTAAGCATTCAATAGAGCCCCCACGTCCTCCCACCAATTAATTTGGTTGTTGATCTTTTGGGTGAGGAAAGGAAGAAGAAAAGTGCAAAGTGCATTCATTTCATCTTGTTGAGCACTAGTTCATCCTCCAAGCGATTCTTCGTGGTGCTTTTTCTCTTGAGGTTGAAGGTCTCCTAGACGGCTAGGAGTCACCTGAGCTACCAACTTGTGTGGTGAGCCCCGGTAGTTTGTGAAGGCAAGTCTCGCCTCCGAAAGGAAAGAGACAAGAAGTGAAGCCGTGAGTGCATTTGTGCAACACCGGAGGAAAGCGGGTTGAAAGAGACCTACTCAAGTGCGAGGCCACCTCAACTGAGACGTAGGGTTCCTTCAAGAACCCTAACTTCGGTGAAAATTCGTGTCTCTCGCATTCACTTTTACTTCTTAGTATTGCTTAAGTGGATTTGAATTTGTTAAGTTAGATCTAGCTCTTTGCTTGGCTTTAAATTCAAATTCCTGCTAGCAATCGTTCTAGGTTGTTCTTGCTATATACTCCTAGTGGCTTATTGTGCTTGCTAGAGTAGTTTTTATCTCGCTCCCGAGCCAGCTAACCCGGAGAGTCCGGACTCAATACCGGACACTCCGGACAAGCCGGAGTATCCGGACCAAAAACCCGGAGACTCCGGGTTGACCAGCTCGGCCAGGTTTATTCCGCTGCGTAAATTTTAATCCGCCTATTCACCCCCCCTCTAGGCGACATCGTTGGTCCTTTCAATTGGTATCAGAGCCAAATCTCCTTTATTTTGGCTTAACCGCTTGGAGAATCAAAGATGTCGGACATAGAGAAGGTTACCAAACCCATGGCCAAGAGAAAGCCTCGGGTTCCTAGATCGGGTTGCTATTCCATGAGATTATTCCTCCTTTGGAGTCTCAAACTCCTCATCCTATGTTTCCGTCTCGTCCGGTCGAGCGCCTCACTTCGATGGCACTCGGTATGCGGCATGGAAACATAAGATGAAGATGCATTTGAGATCACTTCATCCGTGTATTTGGAAGATTGTTGAAACATGTTTCAAGCCCGCAAACCCCAACAATCTCACCTCCGAAGAAGACAAAGCTCAACACTTCAATGACTTGGCCGTCAATGCCTTGTTCAATGATTTGAGCGACTCCGAGTTCAACTGGTCGATGGCCTTGACAATGCCAAGGACATTTGGGAAAGATTGATGGTGTCTCATGAAGGTGTATCAAGTGTCCGTGAGTCCAAGATCGAACTCATCATTGGGAGCTAAGCCGATTCACTTTGGAAGAAGGTGAATCGTACACAAATATGTTTGATCGCTTGATGGTGCTAGTGAATCAAGCAAAGGGACTTGAAGCACCGAGCTCACCGACAAGGCCGTGGTGAAGATCATCCTTCGGTGATCACCCCACCAACCGCAACCTTGTGCAACTCATCCGCGATCGGCCAAACTTCGATACTCTCACTCCTCATGATGTGATTGGCCGGTTGATGACAGATGAGATGATGGTGAAGGAAGCGGAAGTGGTGGAGGAGCTCAAGTCCGGCAGAAGAAGGGCATCGCCTTGAAGGCCGCCAAGGTGGTGCAAGAAGCCGAAGAGAGCTCAAGCGATGAAGAAGAGTCAAGCGGCCCCTTGACAAATGAAGACATGGCCTTGCTCGTGAAGAAGATTCAACAAGTTCTTGAAGAAGAAGGGCTACAAGCCGGGTAGTCACTCCAAGAACTATGGCAACAAGTCAAGAGGGCGTCACTCCTCAAGAAAGTGCTATGAGTGTGGGGAACCCGCCACTTCATTGCCGAGTGCCCACACAAAGAAAAGAAGGAAGAGAAGCCGCATAAGAAAGACAAGTACCGCAAGAAGGACAAGGATAAGAGCAAGAAGTACAAGGGCAAGGGTCATGCATACATTGGCAAGGAATGGAACTCCGACTCCGAGTCCGAGTCCGAGTCCAACTCCGACAATGAGGGAGGACTTGCCACCGTCGCCATCGCTACTCCACCGACAAAGTCGAAGAGCCTCTTCGACAACTTGAGCGACGGAGATGAAGATGCTCCAATGTGCCTTATGGCAAAGGGGCACAAGGTATCATCTAAGAGTTCCACTCTTTCTATTGTTGATTATGGCTTAGATGATTGTGATGATGCTAGTGATGATGAGGAAGTAGCATTTAAGTCTATGGATGACTTTGATGTTAAAAAATTAGACTTGCTACTTAAGGATATTGAAAGATTGGAGGAGGTTGTTGAGCAAAAGGAAGCCATTCTCGAAGCTCAAGAAGATCTCCTTATTTTTGAAAAGGAGAAGAACCTTGAACTAGAGAAGAGCTTAGCCTTTGAAAAGAAGAAAAATGAGGATTTGGTCAAAGGTTCAAATTTGACCAAAAATGAAGCAATTAGTCTTGAGATCACCAATGCTTCACTCTTAGAGCAACTTGCAAAAGCAAAGGATGCTTGCAAGGCTCTTGAAGTGAAGCTTGTTGATCTCTCGAATAAAGCTTCTACCTCAATCAACAACTCCAATATTTCACTACCCTCGACGAGCAACGGTTGCGCTAGATGCTTTAATGTTGATGTTGCTACTTGTGCTACTAACCGTGAGACTTTGGAAGTCTTAGCTCATGAAAATGAGAAGCTTAAGGTGATGCTTGAAGATGGACTTCAAAAGTCCTACAAGGCAAGCAAGGGTTTAGAGGAGTATCTCGGTAAGCGCCAAGGTAATCCTAAGAGGCAAGGGCTTGGGTATGTTCCGCCAAAGGGCAAAAGAGCAACATTGTTGTTGCTCCTTTAAGCAAGCCCATTCACTTTGTAAAAGGCGAAGGAACATCCAAGCACAAAGCTCACTCCGAGTTCTTTGCTTCTTATGTGCTTAAAAGACTAACCTCGTAGTGTAGTTGCTTATCATGTTGGGCGTAAGCCGAAGAATGCTCCTTGTGTTCGTTCTATTTGGGTCCCTAAATCGCTTGTCACTAACGTCGTGGACCTAACCAAGTTTGGGTACCAAAGAGCAACAACTAAATGTCATTTTGTAGGCCTATATCTCCTGGTGGAACGAGTTGGATTTTGGATAGCGGATGTACGCACCACATGACCAGGAGAAAAGGCAATGTTCGCTCAATTGGACTCAAATGGATCAAACAGTGAAAGCATTGTCTTTGGAGACAATGGAAAAGGAGAAGTAATTGGATTGGGTAAAATTTCTATCTCAAGCAATTTTCAATTAAATAATGTTTTGCTTGTTGATTCATTAAGCTACAATCTATTGTCCGTTGCACAATTATGTGAAGCGGGCTATAATTGCTTGTTTAATGAAAAGGGTGTGGATGTCATTAAGAGGCTTGACGGTTCAATAGCCTTTAAAGGGCGTTTGAAGGGTAAGCTCTATCTCGTAGACTTCAATACGGATAGACTTAATCTTGAAAGCGTGCTTAATGGCTAAATCTAGCATGGGTTGGCTTTGGCATCGCCGGATTGGCCCATGTTGGTATGAGGAATCTTCACAAACTCATTAAAGGCAACCACATTCTCGGACTAACCAATGTTGTCTTTGAGAAAGATAGGATTTGTAGCGCTTGTTAAGCCGGCAAGCAAGTCGGTGCCTCCCATCCCGCCAAGAATGTGATGACGCACCACAAGACCTTTGGAAATGCTTCATATGGATCTTTTGGTCCTGGCCGCCTACATAAGCATCGGGGCGATAAGTATGGTTTAGTCATTGTTGATGATTTTTCTCGATTCACTTGGGTGTTCTTTTGCATGACAAAGGAGAAGTCCAAGTGACTTTAAAGAAATTCATGAGAAGAGCTCAAAACGAGTTTGAAGTAAAGATTAAGAGAATTCGGGCGACAACGGCACCGAGTTCAAGAATATTGGCGTGGAGGAGTTTCTTGATGAGGAAGGAATCAAGCACGAATTCTCGGCTCCTATTCTCCTCAACAAAATGGGGTGGCCGAGAGGAAGAATCGAACCCTCATCGAGATGGCGCGGACAATGCTCGACGAGTACAAGGTTTCCGATAGCTTTTGGGCGGAAGCAATCAACACCGCATGCCACAGCTCCAACCGCCTCTACCTCCACAAGATCTTGAAGAAGACGGCGTCTGAGTTGCTCATGGAAGAAACCAAATGTCTCCTACTTTCGAGTCTTTGGGAGCAAATGCTATATCCTCAATAAAAAGGCTAAGTCTTCTAAATTCGCTCCTAAAGTAGATGAAGGTTTCTTACTTGGTTATGGAACCAATGCTTACGCGTACCGAGTTTTCAACAATACCACCTGTCGTTGAAATCTCGCGTGACGTGACTTTTGATGAAACTAACGGTTCTCAAGTAGAACAAGTTGATCGTGGTGTGATTGACAGGGACGAACCTCCTTGTGACGCTATAAAGAAAATGGCAATTGGAGAGGTGAGACCTCAAAATTTGGAATCTCACCCGAGCTCCCCAACCCGAGTCTCCTACTGAAACCCGAGTGTCCGGATTAGTCCTGAGTCTCCTGATCCAATACCGAGTCTCCGGATGGGTCGCTCGCGACATTCCCTCCTCGTCCAATCAAGCTCAAGATGGTTCCAATGCCACCCAAGATGATGAAGGCCCTATTCAAGCCTTGGACTCATCCGCACCTCATCCGAGAGTTCATCAAAGCATTCAAAGAGATCATCCTGGTCGACAACATACTTGGAGACATCAACAAGGGAGTATCCACTCGATCTCGAGTTGCAAATTTTTGTGAATTTTACTCGTTTGTTTCCTCTCTTGAACCTCTTAAAGTAGATGAAGCGCTTGAAGACCCAGATTGGGTGATGGCTATGCAAGAGGAACTGAACAACTTCAAGCGCAATCAAGTCTGGGAGCTTGTCAAAAGACCAAATCAAAAGCGTTATCGGCACTAAGTGGGTCTTCCGAACAAGCAAGATGAAAACGGGATCGTGACAAGGAACAAAGCCCGTTTAGTTGCTCAAGGGTACACTCAAATAGAAGGTTTGGATTTCGATGAAACATATGCTCCAGTAGCTAGGCTTGAATCTATTAGAATATTACTTGCCTTTGCTACTCACCATGATTTCAAGTCGTATCAAATGGACGTGAAGAGCGCCTTCTTAAATGGACCACTTTCCGAGATGGTCTACGTTGAGCAACCACCCGGATTTGAAGATCCAAGACATCCGGACCACGTCTACTACCTTCACAAGGCACTCTATGGACTTAAGCAAGCTCCAAGGGCTTGGTTCGAATGTCTTCGAGACTTCCTTCTCGGACAAGGTTTTGTAGTCGGAAAAGCCGACCCTACTCTCTTTACTAAGCATATTGATAATGATCTATTTGTGTGCCAAATATATGTCGATGATATTATATTTGGATCTACTAATGAACATTTGTGTAAAGAGTTTAGCAAGATAATGACCAAAAGGTTTGAGATGTCCATGATGGGTGAGTTAAAGTTCTTCCTGATTCCAAGTTAAACAACTCAAGGAAGGAACTTTCATTTGTCAAACGAAGTACATCAAGGACATGCTCAAGAAGTTCGAAATGGAGGACGCCAAGCCCATAAAGACGCCAATGCAAGCCAACGGGCACCTAGACCTCGACAAAGAAGGTAAACCGGTCATCCAAAAGGTATATCGTTCGATGATCGGTTCTCTCCTTTATCTTTGTGCATCTAGGCCCGATATCATGCTTAGCGTTTGTATGTGTGCACGTTTTCAAGCCGCTCCAAAAGAGTGCCACATGGTGGCCGTTAAGAGAATCTTGAGATACTTAGTGCACACTCCTCATTTCGGACTTTGGTATCCGAAAGGATCCTCCTTTGAGCTTATTGGCTATTCCGATGCGGATTATGCCGGTTGCAAAGTGGATAGGAAGAGCACCTCAGGAACTTGCCAATTCTTGGGTAGGTCCCTAGTCTCGTGGTCTTCCAAGAAACAAAATTCCGTAGCCCTATCCACTGCCGAAGCCGAATACATAGCTGCCGGGAGTTGTTGTGCCCAACTACTTTGGATGAGACAAACCTTGAGTGATTATGGCCTTTCCTACAAAAGCGTTCCACTTTTGTGTGACAATGAGAGCGCCATAAAAATTGCCAACAATCCTGTCCAACACTCCCGAACAAAACACATTGATATTCGCCATCATTTCCTAAGAGACCACGCAACCAAAGGCGAAATCGATATCCAACATGTGAGTACAAATGATCAATTAGCCGATATCTTTACCAAGCCCCTTGACGAGAAAAGGTTCTGTGAATTGAGAAGTGGACTAAATATCTTAGACTCTCGTAACGTGGCTTGATAAGTGCTCATATATTGGTTGGTGAATGAAAAATGAAGTTCAAAACTTTATTTATCTTTTTCTCTGAATTTACCATGTGTTATTGGCTCTTGATCTTAGGATCGCATCATTACGATGTGACTATAGTCTGATTGCTTGATTGTTAGCTAGTCACATGGTGGATAGATGCCCTAGGATTCCTTCCTATCTCTCTCCGCGGGTCTCCGAAGCTTTCCTTGAAAAATTCTTTTTCTTCCCGAGCAGGGGAATCCGGAGTATCCGGATTTCGATTCGGACTCTCCGACTTATCCGGAGTCTCCGGACATTTGGTCCGGAGTGTCCGGATTGGTCCGGAGTCTCCGGACTGTAGTCCGGAGTCTCCGGGTTGGGGCGGTCGGTTAAACCCCAAGTATCCCGCGTGGTTTAGTTTCTTTTCTATTCCTCCGTGCGCCTCTTCCTCTCCCGTGCTCCTCTCTTGGCTAGGGCGTGTTTCTCACCTTCATCGTCTTCTCCAAGGCTCTTGGATCCCCTTCCTCTCCTTGGCATTGAAGATCTTGGTAAGACTCCTTCGCCCTAACCCTCTCCTCTTCGGGATTGGATTCATTTCTTCGGTTCTTAAGGCCTCTCCTCATGCTTCACCTCCTCTAGGGTGAGGCTTGACTCTTTGTGGCCCTCAAGATCGGAGAATCTCGCTCTTCCCTCACCCGTGTGCTTCATTCTCCATCTTCTTAAGGTGAGTTCTTTTTCGAGCCCTAATCCCGCGAAATCTCTTACTAGATTGTGCCCTAATCTTCATTTGTTCATCCTAGAGGCAATCTAGTTCCAATTCCTGTTTTGTGCGGATTGAATTCCTCTTTTCCCCCCGCGCGTGTGCTCGTTCTGGCACATCCGGAGTATCCGGACTCTGAGTCCGGAGTCTCCGGGTAGATCCGGAGTGTCCGGACTTTCTGTCCGGAGTCTCCGGATGCAATCCGGAGTATCCGGACATTTTGTCCGGACTCTCCGGGTTGAGTGCCTCGGCCAGATTCTGAACTTCGCTGTTTTTCGCGTCGCCTCTCGGCTAATTCCTCTCGTTCGCTTTATCTGGTCAGATGGATCCTTCCCAGGGAACTTCCGGTGGCAGCGATCCTCCTCAGCAGGTAGCTGGTGGCAGTGATCCTCCTCAGCAGGTAGCTAGTGGCAGTGCTCCCGCTCAGGGCGTGTCTCCCACCGATTCTCCTCCACAGCCTCAGCAGCCTCCGCAGAAAAGGCAGAGAATTGGAGTGGTCAAAAGACTCGTTTCCAGACCTCGAGGCCAGCTAGCCTCAGGATCAGCTCCTGTCCTGTCTCCTCCACCTCAGCAAGCTCCTGATCCAGATGAGCATCCAGCTGATACCCATGCCAGGCTTCGTGATCAGAAAAGAAGCCAGTTCCGTACTTCTGGGCACTTCATTGGTCCTCTGATCAAGGCCAAGCCCGTGTGGAACTATCCAATGTCCGTGAATCCAATGAGAGTAATTGACTACCGGACAGGACCTGGTAAAGGGAAAGCCATTGTGGAGCACAGAAAGAAAGATCCTTTGGAGCTCCACCAGGATGAGTATGTGGACCGCCGGTTTTGGAACCGGTTTGGTCAGACACTATGAAACGGTCCTATACCCACTTGAGCACCCAGTGGTTCGCATGAAGACCATTGATCGGGAGTACATGGCTGCAGCAGTAATCCAGTCTTCTCTCGAGATCATTCAGATTTGCGAGCCGCATCGGATCAAGAACATCATGGCATACAAGTATGATCGAACAATGAGATCATTATGCGCTTTATGCCACCTTGTACTTTGACAAGAATGATGAGGCCATTTGGTGGATGACCGACAAGATATGGTATGTGGCTAGCAAAAAGAGATTTGCCAGAGTGCTCAACCTCAGATACAATGCCAGTCCAAAGCTTCATGAGAAGAAAGTGATGACTCTGGCAGATTGAGGCTTTGTATGACACATCCAGAGCTTCACGCTTGGGACCATCAAGGGTCTCAAGGACATACCAGCCGTGCTCAACAGGATGTTGAGAGTCACTCTTTCGCCAAAGGAAGGAGATGCTTCGCCATCGGTTCCTATGGTAGGAACCTCTTTGTTTCACCTCGTTGAGAGCACCTTGACCCTTTTGACATTGTCGATTTCTTGTGGGAAACAATGAGGCGTAACGCCGCAGAGCAACATGGCCGATTGCGGCTATGCACCTTTCGTGATGACCTTGATCTCTTCAAAGTGAGTGGGTGAAGTTTGTCGAGATGAGGAGCATCTTTCTTACAAGGTCCGCCCTCGCCTACTCCAGCCCCTCCAGTGCTCCCGGTCTGCTGCTAGACTTCTCGCCGAGGTCGTGCTTCAGGCTCTACCTCTACCCCTACCGTGCCTCCCGCCATTCTTCTGTGGCAGTCCGAGGTTTCTAGTAGCACTCTTCGGCGGATGCTCAAGCACGCCTTCCTTCTTTGCCGCGACATCTCCACCAGAAGGTGATGAGTCGACAGATCAAGAAGAATGGTCAAGACATTCGCGACATCCGCCGCCACAATGGCGGCGGTCGAGTCCAGCGACTCTTCCGGTCTTCCGAGGAGAGTAGCAACGCCACTTCTGCCGATGCCTTGTTTGGGATTGCTTCCTCCTCTGCTCCTCCAAATACCGTGACGTCGACAGCGAGGGCTCTGAGTATGAGGCCTCCGACGACGGAGATGACGAGTGATTTCCTGTGTCTTCCTTTTTGGTGTCTTGATGCCAAAGGGGGAGTGATCTTTAGCGTTGTCTTTGTCGTGGATCGTGGACTCTTTAGTCTTTCCGTCTGTCGCGTGTGGACTTGCTTGTGTTGCTTCATTTATTTGTTCTTTTAGTGTTGTGAACTCTGTCTATTCCATGTAATGTCTTTAATGCTTATCTTATGCATGGATTACTTTCAGTTAATAGTATTGTATTCTCGCAAGCTGTGTTTGAGGGGGAGCTCTCAGTTTTCTCTCGTTAAATATGTGCATTTGTTCCCTCTCAATTCCTCTAATGCACACTTTTAGGGGGAGCTCCTCTTATTGATCTTATGCCTAAGTCTTGTTCTCGTTATTTTATTTGCTAATTAATTGTGTTGTCATCAATTCACCAAAAAGGGGGAGATTGAAAGTGCATCTAGGCCCCTCAAATTGTTTTGGTGATTAATGATGACACAATTAAAGAGATCTAATGTTTTATCCAAGAATACTGCAGATATCGAGATTATATCAAGTTTGGAATGACATTGGACACCCTCGACTACTTAAAATCAAAAGGACGGCATCAAGACCAAAGTTGTAATCTTTTATTCATTTGTGTCTTAAGGATAGCCGTACTATTAAGAGGGTATGACGAGAAATCGATTTTAGGATGTGCATGTGCTCAACATCAAGTCTTGCATCTCACTTTAGCACTCCTACGCTTGGTTTTGAAAAGTTTCAATTTGAAACTGCTTCGTAACCGGAGTATCCGGACATTTTGTCCTGAGTCTCCGATTCAATCCGAGTGTCCGACATTTGGTCCGAGTCTCCTGTTGGACCTCTCGCTGCTTTGTTTCACCGGTCCGGAGTATCCGATCATTTTGTCCTGAGTCTCGGATAACCCGAGTCTCCGGGTTGTTTGTCCGACACTCCGGCCTGTTCAAAACGGAGTAACGGCTAGTTTTCAAAAGAGTATTTAAAGCCTCCACTCCACTCCAACGGCTAGGATCTCTATTGAGCTCATTCATAGCAGCATTCAAGCCATTCCTAACCATCTCTAAGCATTCAATAGAGCCCACTTCCTCCCACCAATTAATTTGGTTGTTGATCTTTTGGTGAGGAAAGGAAGAAGAAAAGTGCAAAGTGCATTCATTTCATCTTGTTGAGCACTAGTTCATCCTCCAAGCGATTCTTCGTGGTGCTTTTTCTCTTGGAGGTTGAAGGTCTCCTAGACGGCTAGGAGTCACCGGAGCTACCAACTTGTGTGGTGAGCCCCAGGTAGTTTGTGAAGGCAAGTCTCGCCTCCAGAAAGGAAAGAGACAAGAAGTGAAGCCATGAGTGCATTTGTGCAACACCGGAGGAAAGCGGGTTGAAAGAGACCCCGGCTCAAGTGCGACTGAGCCACCTCAACGGAGACGTAGGGTTCCTTCAAGAACCCGAACTTTTGAAAATTGTGTCTCTCGCATTCACTTTTACTTCTTAGTATTGCTTAAGTGGATTTGAATTTGTTAAGTTAGATCTAGCTCTTTGCTTGGCTTTAAATTCAAATTCCTGCTAGCAATCGTTCTAGGTTGTTCTTGCTATATACTCCTAGTGGCTTATTGTGCTTGCTAGAGTAGTTTTTATCTCGCCTCGAGCCACCTAACCCGAGAGTCCGGACTCAATACCAGGACACTCCGGGACAAGCCGAGTATCCGGACTAAAACCCGAGACTCGGGTTGACCAAATTTCGGCCAGGTTTATTCCGCTGCGTAAATTTTAATCCGCCTATTCACCCCCCTCTAGGCGACATCGTTGGTCCTTTCAAATTGCCTTGCTTAATTGCCCTGTTTAATTGTCCTACGCAAGAAACGAAGCGTTGCTTTAATTAGCCAGCTTTCGTAAGAAACGAAGCGTTAAAGATAGATATTTGATCTTGTGAAATATTTTTTTTATTTTTTAATATTTATTTTTTGTTATTAATTTTGTTTTTCGTAGCAACGCACGGGCATGTACCAGTAATAGTAGAGATGACTCATGAGAGTATGCGATACACCCGCTGTCCTCCGAGCGCGACCCACGTCACCCACCAGTCCACCACCACCAGCCAACATGCGCCTTGAAAGTCGAAAGCAACACGACGCCTGTCGGTCTTCGCGCTCGGCGCAGCGGCGTCGGCCACCGCTTTTCTTTCCCCAGTGCGCTCACGCCCCTCCCTCTCTTTTGTTTTGCCCAGTTCCCCTGCTGCACTTGCAAGCCGCCCCCGGCCCCATCCCATCCTCGGGGATCGAGCACAGAAAAAGGCCAGAGGCAACAACACCGCAAAAGCCAGTCCATCCATGGAGTTGTAGCCTCCAAGCTTCCACAGAGCGCGCCCTCTCTCTCTCTCTCTCTCCATTGTACTCTTCTCCTTGGCTGGCTGGCCTCCCACCAACTAATTAAAACGGCTTTCGCAACACCGGCGACGGTAATCTACCTGCTCTCCCACGTAAATCCACGCGCAAAAGAGCTCGGAAGAGCTTTTTGGGTGGATTCTTGGTTCTTTCTGGTCACCCACTTCTCGTAGTAAGTAGTAACCGTGCCTCGGCCTTCTAGAACCTTCTAGACACTGGGGGAAGGGACATGGGGCGGTGGTGGTGGTGGCTGCTGGTCGCGGCCGCGTACCTGTTGGCGGCGGGCGGTGCCGGTGCCGGCGCTCAGGAGACGTGCTCGGGGCTGGTGCCCGCGCCGCCGCGGCGCGGGGCGTGGGTGTCGGTGGCCAGCTTCGGCGGCGCCGGCGACGGCGGGACGCTCAGCACGGCGGCATTCGCTGGCGCCGTCGCGAGCATCGAGCGCCGCCGCGCGCCGGGCGGGTCGCTGCTGTACGTGCCGTCCGGGGTGTGGCTCACGGGGCCCTTCAACCTCACCTCGCACATGACGCTCTTCCTCGCGCGCGGCGCCGTCATCCGGGCCACCCAGGTGAGCGACCCGAGCTACTTCCCTGTCCCTGCAGGAGCTCGCCATTAGTCATGTCCCCCTCTGCTCAAGTCATGGCTGACTCTTCTTGGATCTTTAAGAGATTGTACTGTTCCCTTGTTTTGTTACTATAAGAAAACCTTCACCTTTGAAGCTTTTTTCGTTGAGACTTGAAATCTCTTGAGTTGCAGTGGATTTCTGGTGAAAAAGATTTGAAGTGTTCTTTAGCTATGTTCATGGTGGTTTCTTGAAATTAAACTGCAATGCATGGATCTCTGTGATCCGAGTGTTAGTCCCTGTGCTGCGACACTTAATTGGTCTTTGCCTTCTGTTTACGTTGAGCTCTAGAAATTATGGGTGATGTAGAGGTAAAATAAAGTTGGATTTCTGCGTAAAATTTGTGTGCTTTTGGAGCAGGACACGTCGAGCTGGCCGCTGATCGAGCCACTGCCGTCGTACGGGAGAGGGCGCGAGTTGCCGGGCGGAAGATACATAAGTTTGATCCATGGCAATGGCCTTCAAGATGTTGTCATTACAGGTTCTTACTCTGCTTGTCGTATTGTAGTTCAGAAGTTACCAATTTTCAAGGACGCAACAATTGCAAACTAGTAGTGATGCCATGTATAGGCACAGACCAAAAGAAAACGCCATTGGTTGCAAACTTGTAGAGTGATCTTCCTTCATATAAATCTGCACTTGCGTTCTTCAGGATGATGATGAGTCTTGTGATTGGAGCTGCGATTTCTGCAGGTGAGAATGGAACTATCGATGGCCAAGGCAGTGTGTGGTGGGACATGTGGAAGAAGGGCGCGCTGCCCTCCACAAGGCCGCACCTACTCGAGCTGATGAACTCTTCCGATGTCATTGTATCCAATGTGGTCTTCCAGGATTCGCCGTTCTGGAACATCCATCCAGTTTATTGCAGGTAGGGAGAGCCAGATTGTTTTCTTAGACCAGAATCCCCAAAATTCTATGTTTGCTCCTCATGAATCCAAGGAGGAAGACCAGTAGCCAATTATGCAGAATTGGATGCTGCACCTGCAGTCCAATTGCTTCAGCTTTTCTTTTTTGCCACAGACTTGTTTTCGGCCGTACTGCAGCCGACAATTCACGCTTGTACCGCCGGCCGATTTGCACCATTCACAAATTGCACTTGGAACTCCAGGCTGGGTTCCTATCCCGAGATAAACCCATAATATGACTGCATTAAACTGTGTGGAGAAACCAGTGAACCACAACGAAAAGTACAGAAATTGCCACACGATACCAAACAAGATCAGCACATTGATGTAGGCTCCTTTTCTTTTATTTGTCTGTCTTAATTGTTTCTAGCAAACACTCGTGGTCCAAAACCTGCATTCATCTATCCTGTGATTGTGCAGCAATGTGGTGATAAGAAATGTGACCGTCCTGGCTCCACATGACTCCCCCAACACTGATGGAATCGATCCAGGTACAAGTGTTGTTTCTCTCTCCTCGCGAATATATGCGTCCATTAGAAAAAAAATCTGCTCTTTGATTCCTGAAGCTAGAGCTATGGTCTTGCAGATTCGAGCAGCAATGTCTGCATTGAGGATTGTTACATTTCGACGGGAGATGATATGATCGCCATCAAGAGCGGCTGGGATGAGTATGGAATAGCCTATGGGCGCCCCAGCTCGGGCATCACCATCCGACGGATCACAGGTTCCTCACCTTTCGCTGGCTTTGCTGTCGGAAGCGAGACCTCTGGAGGCGTGGAGAACGTCATCGCCGAGCACCTGAATTTCTTCAGCTCAGGATTCGGGATCCACATCAAGACCAACTCCGGCAGGGGAGGGTTCATCCGAAACGTCACCGTCTCCGACGTGACCTTGGACAATGTCCGGTACGGTCTGAGGATCGCCGGTGACGTCGGAGGCCACCCTGATGACCGCTACAACCGGAACGCGCTTCCGATCGTCGACACCCTGACGATAAGGAACGTTCAGGGCCAGAACATTAGAGAAGCCGGGTCGATCAAGGGCATTGCAGACTCGGCCTTCTCCCGGATCTGCCTGTCGAACGTTAAGCTCAACGGCGGCGCGCCGGTTCGGCCATGGAAATGCGAGGCTGTCAGCGGCGGCGCGCTCGACGTGCAACCGTCCCCGTGCACGGAACTGACTAGCACGGCCGGGATGGGCTTCTGTACAAATTCGCTCTGATGCAGAAGTGCGTGCGCTGTCAGTAGGCTCTATTTAAGAGTTAATTAAGGGTGAGTTTGGTTGCCTGTACCAAGTGGTACATGTATGAGATGGTCTAAAAAAAATCATCAATGTGTTTGGTTGTTTGAACGGAACCATTCCATCTAGACGCTGAATCATCTCATTCACCCAAAATAATAAAACCAAATGGTACAGGATTATCTCATTTCATTCAACCTCATCTTATGAACTTATAAACTAAACGCACCCTAAGGCTCTTGATTCCTCATGTGAGCAATCGCATCAAGGACTTCCTTCGAAGTTTTTTCATATACTTACACTTTTTATACTCCCTCCGTTCCTATTTGTATGGCGTATTAGTTTTTGTTGGAAGTTCCGTTTTGTAAGGTGTATGCATTAACTGGCCCATGCATAAGCAAATTAAATGGCTAGCAGTAATTACCAACCGCATGCATGCATGGGTGTGACCAATGGGTGCTCTCAGGAGTAATTACCAACTGCATGCATGCATGAGCATGGCCAATGGTCGCTGCATGCAGAGTGAACGAGACATAATTAATCACGATTAATTAGAGGAAATCCGAAAAACAAAACACATTAATGACTTGTCTTGGTCTTTGCAAAAAAACTTATACGCCCTACATATGGGAATGGAGGGAGTAAGACGTACCGTGATTTTGCATAAGAATTAAGGTTATATTAAAATTGAGAAAGATACAAGAGAAAATGATTCAAATGTCTTCACTTAATTGTCGTGGAAGATAAAAGATATATATGTGAGTGATAATGAATAAATACATATGGTTAAGCGAGAATAAAAAGGGGTATAGAAGTAAATGCTTCATTAAATCTACGTGTAAGTTTTATATTTATAGGTAAGATCATTTAAAAAATAAATCTTATAAAAATGAGCGGAGAGAGTGGTTCCGAGCTCCGAAATCTAGCTCAACAAATGATAATACGAGATATTATCTCGTGGTTCAACCCGTGCAATTCTAGCTTTCCAGAAATCACAACCAGGGATACAAATCTCGTTTTGGAATAAATCTCGGAGGTGCTCGAAATCCGAAATCTCGGCGAGATTTCGGAAATTCAAATCAAATCCGGACGAAATCTAAAATTCAAATTTGAAATCCGTTTTTTTTTTCTACCTGGAAATCCGAAACTTCGGCCGAAATCACCGAGATTTCGGCCAAAATTTCCGAGATTTCAGTACATTTTTGAACTGATAAAAAAAAGGTCAAAACACATAAAAAAACTGAATTTTTTTGTGGATGGTCTTCAACCTAAATCCAATCATATCCGGCCAAAAAAATAAAAATCCGGCAAAAAATATTCAAATTTCGGCCGAAATCGCCGAGATCTCGCCGAAATTTGTACATACACTTTAGCATTTTGATATTTTTTTTAAATTTTTTTATCCGGCCGGGATTTTGAATCTCAGAGGGTCCGAAAGCAGAAGATTTCAGACCGAAATTTGAATCACTGATCAGAACTGTCGATGATTGGGGAGCAGGTGTCGGGACCCCGAATTTGCAAATCCGGACCCTCTGTGTATTCAGCACTAGTCCAGGAACGCGCTAGTGCACACATTCTTAACATCGGCAAATATCACAATCATACCACTCGATACCAATAAAGTACTTTATTTAAATAACCAAACTGGTTACTCGACCTTACGGTCAAGTTACAAATGTATGCCTCGCAAGGCGAAACTTATTCAGAGAAAAATAATAATAGCAGCGGAAAAACAACGAAGGCAACATCGTGGCGCCATCCAGTATACCACAGGCAACCGATCGCTCGCATCCCTAAGTAGACGGGTCCTCTTGGAATTCCTCCTCCAAGTGGCGTAATCTCCTCTTCAACTGGTATTGTGTTGAGGCAAGGGTGAGTACTTGGTACTCGACAAGTCATGCATGAGAATGCAAGCTAATATACTATATGCATGGCTTGGTACAAAGGAATAGCTTAAGGTATATTTGCGATAAATGACCTTTGACAAGTAATATAAGTAGATTCGAAAGCGGTAGAAATAAGTAAAGCATAAATAACTTTTCAAGAAATTTAATAAACATTTTCCCCATCCTAAACCACATTTCCATCATCTTCATTTGTTAAACCAAACCAACCTTTCAAATCCAAGTTATTTTCGTAAAGTCTAACCCTTGATCAGTAATTCCCGAGCGATGTCCGATCGTGGACTCGGCTATTTAAATAGATTCTACACTCTGCAGAGGTTATGCACTTTACCCACAAGATACAAACAAACACCACAAAGGCGAGTTCAGTAACAAAGCCTTTCTAAGCCTCAAACAACACAGTGGTCCTCTCCTGGTTCGTGCTCTACACCATCCCTTCCCTTAGCCAAGGCGAAGTATGGGACCAACACACCGTTAGATGGGTATCCGCCACGACCACGATACGCTCCCCGCACAATCACACAAACGGTGTAATCGACACCCTGAGGCTCCACAAGTGAGTCCTTAGCGACTTAGTCAACTAGGGCCGCCCCATTCCACCCATGTGGTTGCAAGTATGACCCAGTTCAAAGGCTTGCAAGGTTAAGTCCTTAGAGTGACCAGGGCAAGACTACCCGAAGAACCAAATCAACATTCCCAATGCCACAACCGGCCCACTGATTACTCTTGCCACATGCCCCGAATAAAACCGCTTATCAAACCCCGCTTGATTACCATGCACCACGTGCCATCAACATCACATGATACTTTTCCAAAACAGGTTCAATATATCATTAAGTCAATATTAACATTTGATTGTCCAAAATCATGTTATGAGCACGTAGCAGGTCTAAGGAGTATACTACAACGGTCTAAACCCATGTTGGCAATTTAATAATGTCCAACTAGTAATCCACAACTAGGGTGACAAGGGATCATGGCACATACTTAGATAATCAAGGTGTCATATAGCAAATTGGTATTTATCTAACCCCCATGTTTAAACAAAGTATTTTTCTAATTGAACTAGCATGCAATAGTTTAAATCAAAATAGGTTTCAAAATGGGATCAATATGGTCAAAGCATAACTTGCCTTCAAAAAGTACTTGCTCTTGGTCTTGAGTTGGATCCTGAGTCAATACTTCTCCTTCGAATCCTTCCGGCACTTCAACGTCTACTCGTAAAGCGTGCAAATAGCAAATACACAAATAAACAATAGGCAAAAACATCCCAAAACTCCAAATAAAATCCAAAAACAGAGAGAACATAATTTTCTGGATTTTTAGGAACTGGAATCGTTCAAATCGGAGTTAAAATGCAAAAGTTATGATTTATTAAAGTTTAAATAATCAATTAAATAATATTACAGAGAAAAACTTTAGTCCAAAAATTAAATAAAATTTATATTTAGGTAGATCTTAATTTTATACAAATTTAGAAATTTGAATCACTCAAATCGGAGTTGAAACGCATAAAAGTTATAAGCGTTTGAAGTTTTGAAATTCAAATCAATTATTAAACCGATTTATTAAATCATTTTCTTTTCGAAATTAATTATTGCGTCGGCAGGACACGTGTCGACTCTGATTGGCTGGCGGCGTCGGCTCATGGGCTCACTCACGGCTTCGGTCCACGCAGTGGACCCGGTCCACAAGCTTCGGGTGGTGACATGTGGGACCACTCGGGTGACGTCATCGGCGTCGGGGCTCACACGGTGGCGGCAGTGGAGTCCCACCGATGGCGTCATGGGTGACGTCATGAAATGCCGCCGACACGCGGGCCCAGCGTGTCGGTGACCACGCTGCAGCAGCGTCTGGCCGGCCGCGTCGGTCAACTTCCCGACACGTGGCGCAATCACGCCGTTGGTTTGAAAATCAACGCGCGGATTAGATCCAGGGTTTAACACGTTGAAACTACTCGTTGATCGTGGGCGTTCGATTTAGATCGGACGGTCCGGATCTAATCCTATAATAGCATCGCTACGGCACGCGTGGCAATTGTGAACCGTTGGATCTTGATCCAACGGTCCGCATCCAATCGGTCGAGGACACGTGAACTCACCTCAACCGCACGATCAAGATCGGACGGTCCACGTAGCTCGCGAGGTCGATGGCGGCGTGGCGCTGCGCAGCCACGGAGACGGAGACGACGACGAGCCCGACGGCGTTCGGGTTGCTCACGTGAAGTGAAGGGTCTCTTCGGTGCGTCTCGTCACGGATTAGGATCCGGGCTCCTTCTCGCGGAAGACGACGGACGGCGGCGGAATCGAGCAAAAAGCGCGGCGGTCACTTCCTCTAACTCTGGCCCGAGCTCGCACGCGAATAAGCGGCAGCGCTCGAGCGAAGATGGCTCGAGGAACGGGTGTGCAAAGATGAGGCCAACCTCGGGGGACGTCTCACGCTTTAAATAGCCTCGGCGTTCGCCCCCGAGACGGAAACCTAGTTCTACACGGCGGCGGGTGCGGCCGAGTCCGGCTTCGGACTCGGCGAAGACGACGACGCCACCGCCCACGTGGCGCGATCAACGGCCACGATCGCACGGCGCGATCGGATCCGGGCCGGGTACGGCTCGAACCGGTATGGGCGGATCTCAGCCGTTGGATCTTGTTCCAACGGTTGGGATTGATTAGGTTTAGGAGTGGGTTCGGTCGAGTCACGTGGCTCGGGTCGGACTCGAACTGAAGTCCGACTTCGGGCTCGATCGGATGAAACGATTTGACCCGAGTTGAATTCCCAGCGATTTAATATTTAAAATAATTCCCAGTAATTCATTTAATTCATTAAAAATAGCAAATGACTCAGAAAAATTCCAGAAAAATTCCAAAAAATATTTTAGGGTATTTGGGACTCAAATAAAATATTTCCAACAAAATTTTATTTGCAAAATCAAATTCTTTAATTATTTCAAAATGGAATAAATTCAAATAAATTCCAAATAAATCCAAATAAATTCCAGAAAATTCCAAAAATTCACCAAAGTGCCAAATCACACATGAATTCAAGAAAAGCAAAATTTTGGGGTGTTACAAACCTCCCCCCCTTAATAGAATCTCGTCCCCGAGATTCAGGGCTTACTAAAGGAATAGGTTTGGAAACTCTTTCTTCAAATCCTCTTCGCGCTCCCAAGTCGCTTCGCTCTCTGCATGGTTACTCCACTGAACTCTACAGAAACGGGTTGACTTATGTCTGGTTTCTCGATCCATTGTGTCTAGAATCCTCACGGGATGTTCCTTATAAGTCAAATCCTCTTGCAACTCAATTGACTCTAGCGGTGCCTGTTCCTCAGGAACTCGGAGACACTTCTTTAACTGGGATACATGGAATACATCATGTACTCCTGTTAACGACTGTGGCAACTCCAGCTGATAAGCAACTTCGCCTCTGCGGCTCAAAATCTTAAATGGTCCAACATAACGGGGTGCAAGTTTCCCTTTGGCATGGAACCTCTTAACTCCCCTGAGAGGCGTAACCCTGAGGTATACAAAGTCTTCTGGTTCAAAACTCAAGTCTCGGCGACGATTGTCAGCATAACTCTTCTCGTCGAGATTGGGCTATCTTCAACCTTTCCCTAATCATGGCGACCGTTCTTGACCTCTTGAAGAATATCAGGCCCAAAGACACGGCGCTCGCCGGTCTCATTCCAATTCAATGGCGTCCGACAGGTCGACCATACAAAGGCCTCAAAAGGTGACATCTCAGAACTAGCCTCGATAACTATTGTTGTAATCGAACTCAAGATACGGCAAACTTTTATCCCAAGAGGTAGCATAAGCTAATGCACAAGCTCTCAACATATCCTCCAGACTGGTTGACTCTTTCGGTCTGTCCATCCGTCTCATGGATGATAAGTCATCTTGAAGTTCAAACGGGTTCCCATGGCTTCATGCAACTTATTCCAGAACCTTGAGGTAAATTGGGTACCTTCTGTCTGATACAATCCTCTTTGGCACTCCGTGCAAACAGACGATCCCGATCATGTACAATTACGCTAATTTATCTCCCGAGTAAGTGGTCTTCACGGATAAAATGGGCTACCTTAGTCAAGCGATCCATCCACTATAACCCATATGGAGTCATAACCTCCTTGAGTCTTCGGCAAACCGGTAATGAAATCCATTCCGATTTCCTCCCACTTCCACTCAGGTATTTTCAGCGGTTGTAGCAATCCTGCTGGTCTCTGATGCATTGCCTTGACTCTCTGGCATACATCGCACAATGCAACATGCTCGACAACTTCACGTTTCATACTCGGCCACCAGAATCTCTCCTTCAGATCCTGATACATCTTGGCGCTTCCAGGATGAATTGAATACTTGGAGTCATGGGCTTCCTCCAGAATCAGTTGCTTTAATTCCTTCTTATTTGGCACGCAAATCCGATCCTTCATCCATAACGTGCCTTGCTCATCCAACTTGAAGTCCTCTGCCTTGCCTTCCTCCTTGATGAACTTAATCCTGCGGATCTTGTCATCATCCTTCTGTCCTTCTCGGATCTGGTCCTCTAAGGTAGGCTTTACTTCTAATGCGGCCAAGAATCCGCTAGGTACAACCTCAATCTTCATTTTCTGAAAATCCTCGCATAACTCATCCTGACTTGTGGCTAGCAACGTACTCACGGTATGGCTTTTCCGACTCAGGGCATCGGCTACTACGTTGGCCTTCCCGGGATGGTAATGGATTCCAACATTATAGTCCTTGATCAACTCTAACCATCTCCTTTGCCTCATATTCAGATCCGACTGGGTGAATATGTACTTAAGGCTCTTATGATCCGTATATACTTCACATCTATTTCCAATCAGATAGTGACGCCATATCTTCAAAGCATGCACTACGGCAGCTAGCTCTAAGTCATGTGTCGGATAATTTTCCTCATGCGGCCTCAACTGCCTTGATGCATAAGCGACGACCTTTCCATTCTGCATCAGCACACATCCAAGTCCTTGGCGCGATGCGTCACAATAAATATCGAAGCTTTGAGCAACATCCGGTAGAACTAACATCGGTGCTGATGTCAATCGCTTCTTCAGCTCCTGAAATCCTTTCTCACATTCTGGCGTCCATGCAAACTTCTTTTCCTTCTTCAAAGAATTGCGTAAGAGGTTTTGCAATTGTCGAAAAGCCTTCGATGAAACGGCGGTAGTATCCTGCCATTCCAAGGAAACTCAACTGGGTCACGCCTTCTACGCTCCCAATGTAACACGGCTTCTACTTTGCTTGGATCTACGGCGACTCTTCAAGCGGTCATTACATGTCCAAGAAACTCCACCTTGTCCTTCCAAAATCACACTTGCTGAACTTGGCGAGCGATTCTTTGTTCCTCGCCTTTTCCAAAACTCGCCTTAAGTGTTCGGCATGTTCATCCTCTGTCTTGGAGTAGACTAGGATATCGTCTATGAACACGACGACAAACTTGTCCAAATATTCCATGAACACCTTATTCATCATATTCATGAAATAAGCTGGCGCATTCGTCAGCCCAAAGGACATGTGAGAGGAGCCGCCCAGATCGTCCTCGAGTTGTTGGATGATCGGTTGTTCCCGTCGGATTTGGATCCTAGCAACAAATCACCGGAGGTGATCCTGATGCTATTACCCAAGCCCAATGGAGACCACCCTACGAACGTCCAACGACTTGACAACAACCCCGGTATTCCCCCGGTATGCGATCCGAAACTCGCCCAGATCCCCACATACCTGCTCCCAAGTCATATCCCAACAAGCTTCCCACAAAGGGGCATCGGGCCCAAACTCACTACGAGACGCACGAAACGCGGAAGCAACAAAACACACACGGCACACCGGAGGCCCAAAGACGACCAAACAAACAGAAGCGAGGAGCCGAGGCTCCAATACGAAAATAAAAGTGCAACGATTTACAAAAGTAAAGCCGACTATCCTATACAACAAAAGTAAAACACCGGAAGTGTCATGCCTGAACACCTCCGAGCGCACACACGCAACGGCTCTACTCTGCCCCGCCTTGGCCACCGATAGCGATGAGGGGCGTAACTCACACCCCTCTGGATCCTCACCGCCAAAACCACAAAGCGTAAGCCTGAGTACGGAAGGTACTGCAAGTCTTACCCGTGGTCCATATATGACCGACTCCAAAGGACATGCATTTGGATGTAGCAAAAGACCAGTGAAGGTAAAAGTGCGTAAAGCTTAACATTTGTTATATTAATTACCTAACTACTCAATTCACAATTTAGCGCTTGTAATGTAGCGCCTACTTCTAAAAATGAAGTTGCAATCATTAATTCACAACAATTAATCTCAACACCAATTTATGTGGGCTCAAGCTCGGCCGAACCTCGGTTCAAGTTCTTACTACGTGATCAGGCGATGAAAGAGCTTGCTCATATCCGAGAGCGCGGCAATTGAATCGCTTAATTAACCCTGCAGGAAGCATTGATCGCACGACACTAACCACAAGGGCCTAGTGTCAACCCCCTCCCAATCATACCCAATCGCTGAAGCGTCCTCCTGTGGCCCGAAAACCTAGCACCCCCTCGAGCAGCCCCAAGACCGGCTTGTCGCTCGAGAAGTCGGCCTAAGCCTCGCCCTCAACCACGTCCAACCACAGGAAGTTACGGTCCATCGATTCCGTATGAGAGAAAGAGTGGCTTACCGTACCATAATCGGGCATGCGACCAACCGAGGTGTGCTCGATCAAAGGGCAACCATCGAATCGGTCCTTAATCGACTCAGACGGGGCTACACATTTGAGTCTACATACTCAAATGAACCAACTCCCCTACCGGTCCACAATTTATCAATTACAACTCATAAACATACCCATTCCAATCCATCATGTGTGAAGTGAAACAATTGTTAATAATCACAAGCGGAGAACCATCCCCACTTGGCCCAACCCAACATCTAAGCAAAACTAAGCGTAGACTCAATTACAATTACCCATATTTTGGTTCCGAAGGGAGTGTTCCACAAATTCACGGAGTGTATGTGCAGCAATTAGGTTCTAACCCTGTTCCCACCATTCAACTCCTAATGCATACTTAATCGACTAAATAAGCAATTTAATTCTCTAAGATAAAATCATATAATGGGGTAAATATGCTTAGGTGCTTGCCTTGTTCTTCTGGCGGTGGATCGACAAATGATTTGCCCTCGGCAACTCCTCAACCACGGCCACGTCGATCGCCAGCGGGATCGTTTCTCTACACGAGTACAATGCATAATAAAAATGCATGCAATGCATATGAATGAAGTACAATCGAAAAACCCAAGAAACAACGCAATCGACAACTCGACTCAACCGACAGACCACCTAACCCGGACGATCGGTATTTGATCCGGACTCTCGGACAATCCGGACTCTCCGGCCCATTCGTCCGGATACTCGGCAGAGCGGACACTCCAGGACGGGGTGTCCGGACACTCCGGACTGGCGAGTTTTACCCAATAACTCGACGGATCGAGGTGCCGCCAAGTCCAACGGCATCACGGGGACCCGATCCATGACTTTCCTACACGTGGCAAGGCCGAAGAAGCTTATAGCTAACCCAACTCCACGAGGAACGACACTAGCCCATGAAACCACTAACCAACTCCACACGACCCTTGGATCGGCGCTACTACTACCCGATCAACCACACTAGCACCCACATTCATCAATCCAAGCCCCACACTAACCCTAGGATCACTACACCCAAAACCCTAGAGCTCAAGATTCAACTCCGAAACTTCAAATCTAAACCTAAGCTCTAACTCCCACCATTGATGACCCTAGAACCCAAGAATCCTACCGAATCTACTCCCAAGAGAGAGACCTACCTCCAAGGAAGATGGAGGAGAAGCAATGCCGGTGGAGGATGGAGGATGCCGCTTGAGGAGGAGTTCCCGGATGGAGGAGCCGCCGGGAGGAGCCACGGGAGGGTCACCGGCCGGTGGAAGCTCGCGAGAGGAGCTAGGGTGGAGGAACGAGCTCACACGGGTGGGGAACCAAGTGGGGAGAAGAAATGAGGTGGGAAATCAAGAAACGGACTTTTATACAAAATCCCGCACCATCCGACTCTCCGGACGCTCAACCCGAGACTCGGGTTGGGGTCTTGATACTGATCAACCCGGACACTCGGACATTCAGTCCGACACTCCGGGTTGGGGCGCTTGTCAGCCCAATCCGGATACTCCGGACATTTTATTCGGACATTCCGGGTTGGATCCGGACACTCCGGATGTAGATCCGGATACTCCGGATGTCCCAGCACTTTTCGAACTTGGGGACTTGACAAACCCTCCCCCCTTAAAGGAATCTCGCCCCGAGATTCAGAACGGACGCACACACGGGTTAGGACCCTAACGGACATGCTCTAAACCTTGGGAATTGTACGCTCGCACTTACATGGCATCGAAAAATTCAGGGTACTCGGTCTTTAAACGATCTTCGGGCTCCCAAGTAGCCTCATCCTCAGTATGATTACTCCACTGAATTTTATAGAACTTGAGAGTTCTTCGTCGAGTCTTATGCGTTCGCTTCTTCCAAAACCCGAATTGGATGCTCTCGATAGGATAGATCCTGTTCGGCGCAACCCCGAGGTCATCCACTTCAAGTGACTCGAAAGGAGTATGGAGACACTTCTTCAACTAGGAGATATGGAAGACATTGTGGACCATCTCGGCGACGGAGGAAGCTCTAGGCGATATGCAACTCGACCCGCTTCTCAAGGACTCCTGAACGGTCCGATGTATCGAGGTGCCGCTTCCCTTTGATTCCAAACCGACGAGTGCCTCGAAGAGGAGATACCTTCAGATAGACGGTCGCCAATATCGAAGGAGAGGGTCTCCTACGACGGTCGGCATAGCTCTTCTGTCGCGATCGTGCTACCCTCGTGTTCTCCGAATGGTGCTCACTTTTTCTTCTCGCTTCCATGACTAGTTCAGCCCGAGGAATGAACGCCGCCACTCTCGGACCAGTTCAAAGGTGCCCGACGGCTACGACCATAGAGTGCTTGAATGGAGACATCTTGATGCCGGTTTGGTAGTCGTTGTTGTACGCAAACTCGGCGTACGGGAGACACTCTTCCCACTTCTTCCCGTAGGACAAGACACAAGCCCTCAACATATCTTCGAGGATCTGATTTACCCTCTCGGTCTGACCGTCAGTCTGAGGGTGGTATGCTGAATCAGAGCGCTGCGTGCCCAAGGCCTCATGCAAAGCCTTCTCGAGGTGAGAAGTGAACTGAGAACCTCATGCGAAACTATCCGCTTGGGCACTCCATGCATTTCACGATCCGAGATATATAAGTCCGCATACTTCTTGACTCGATACTTGGTGCAAGCGGCCAAGAAGTCGCGCGAGACTTCGTCGATCGATCGACGATTACCCAAATCGAGTCATGGCTCGAGGAAGTGGTCGGCAGCCGGTAATGAAATCCATGGCAACATCCTCCCACTTCCAAACCGGAATAGGAAGAGGCTGAAGGGTACCGCTGGCTTGAGGTGTTCGGCCTTCACCCGCTTGCAGACGCCGTGACTCCGACACATAGCGAAAGCGACTTCACGCTTCATACGAGTCCACCAAAACTGCCGCCTCAGGTCTTGATACATCTTGTTGTCGCCGGGTGAATGGTAAGCAAGGAGTTATGCGCCTCATCAAGAATCCTTCGCTTCAACTCCTGGTCATCGGGACAACTATGCGGTCTCCGAACCACAAGGTTCCTCGATCATCTAGGCGAAACTCAGCAGCCTTGCCCCAAATTCACTTTATCCCTGATTTGGGAAACTTCTTCATCCTTCGTCTGCGCCTCTCGAATCTGATCGAGCAATGTAGATCTCAACTCGAGATTAGCTATGAATCCTCGCTCGCCCATCTCCAAGCCGAGTCTCTGGAATTCGCACGCAGGAGACACTCGGGACTGGAGAGTAAAGCAGCTTGCATTGGGCCTTACGACTCAATGCGTCGCCTACCACATTCGCCTTCCCCGGTGGTAATGCACCTCCAGATCGTAATCTTTGATCAGCTCAAGCCATCTCCGCCGCCTCATGTTCAGATCTGCTTGGGTGAAGATGTACTTGAGACTTTTATGGTCGGTATAGATATTGCAACCGTTCCCCAAGAGATAGTGGCGCCCAGATCTTCAAGGCATGCACCATCGCCGCAAGCTCCAAATCGTGGGTGGGGTAGTGCTCCTCATGATGCTTCAAGCTGCCGAGATGCGAGGGCAACGACTCGGCCTTCTTGCATAAGCACACAACCAAGCCCAATGCCCGACGACGCAATACACATCAAAAGGCCTGTGGATATCCGGCCGAGTGAGGACAGGAGCCGTAGTCGACGTTGCTTCAATGTCTCGAAGGCGCTCCACACGATCGTGACCATCTGAACTCAACTCCCTTCTTAAGCGGCTCGATCGCCGGCCGCAATCGCCTTGAGAAGTCTTGGATGAAACGGCGATAATACCCGGCCTACCCAAGAAAAGCATGCGGATGTCCGTGATGATCTTGGGCTGCTCCCATTTGAGTACATCCTGCACCTTGCTCGGGTCAATCGCCACGCCTCGCTCGAGAAAGGGCGTGTCCTAAGAATGACACTTCCTCACCGTAACTCACATTTGCCGAACTTCGCATACAGCGATGCTCCTCGAGTCGCCCGAGAACAAGGCGAAGGTGTATGGGCGTGCTCTTCCTCGGCCGAATATATCAAAATATCATCGATGAAGATGACGACAAAAGAATCCGACTCTTCCATAAATATGGAGTTCATCGATACATAAAATACGCCGGTCGTTAAATCGAGGCCGAAACGACATCACGGTATACTCAGAGAGCCCGTGTCACAGTGGAGAAAGCAGTCTTCGGGACGTCCTCGGCTCGGATCTTAATCTGATGGTAGCCGAGCCGCAGATCAATCTTGGAAAATACTCGGGCACCAGCAAGCTGATCGAACAGGATATCAATCCGAGGCAGAGGGTACTTGTTCTTGATAGTAACCGCATTCAAGGGACGGTAATCAACGCAGAGGCGCAGAGAACCATCCTTCTTGGTCACAAACAGAGCCGAGCAACCCCAAGGTGAGGAGCTCGGACGAATGAACCCTTTGTCCATCAGCCCCTTCAACTGAGTCTTCAGCTCGGCTAGCTCATTGGGTGGCATTCGGTATGGCCGCTTGGAAACCGGAGCGGTCCCTGGCTGAAGCTCGACGACAAACTCGATATCCCGATCAGGTGGCATCCCCGGTAGTTCCGCTGGGAACACATCGGGAAACTCAGACACCACGGGAATCGAGTCCAGCTCTTCAACTTCTGTCCCATTTAGCGAACACAAGGTGGCCTTGTTCTCGTTAAGAAGTAGGGTGAGTCGGCCGCCCTTCGGATTTCGGAGTGACAGGGTACGACTACAGCAATCTAAAACAGCCTGGCCGTGTCACCAACTCATCCCTAGGATGACATCTATCCTCAGAAGATCTAGAAGTAGCAAACTAACAGTGAACGGAATCCCCTGAATCTGAACTACTGCCTTCTGAACCATCTGCCTAACCGTGATCTTCGACCCCGGTGCCTCAATCAGAAAAGAGGTGACACTGCTACTGACCCTCATCTGACGCTGCTCCGCAAACCCCGTGCGGATAAAAGAATGGGAAGCCCCCGAATCAAACAACACTCTAGCCTCACGCCCCTCAACAAGGAACGTACCAGCTAGCACGGCGGAGCCCTCAGGAACCGCCTCGGCGTCGACGAAGGTGACGCTGCCTCGGCTCGACGTAGGCAACGGCGGTGGTGCCGTCGCGCCCTGAAGCCGTTGAGCGCCGGCAGTGCTGCCCTGGCGTGGAAATGGGCAGTCCCGGATGAAGTGGCCCGCACGTCCGCAATTGTAGCACGGACCGGGACCGGAACCCGCTGCTGCTCTGGCTGCCGGTGGCGGTAGTGGTGGTCGTGGCCGGGCAGCGGCAACCGACGCATCGGCTGTCGCGACCGATCGAGACGACGCTGAGCAGACGGCCTCGGCGGGCCGATACGAGATCGCGACGAGCCCGCCGCGAGCCGCCGCCTACGAGTCTGGCGTCGCCCGCTTCCTCTTCTTCTCCTCCCGATGAGCCCGCATCTTGAGCTCAACAGTGATCGCGCGGCTCACCAGGTCATTGTAGTCGGCGAAGTCGCAGACGGACAGCTTATCCTGCATCTTATTTGTCGGCCCACTCACAAACCGACCACGCTTCTTCCGGTCGGTGTCGACCTCTTCTCGGGGCGTCTTTGCGCCAGGTAGTTGAACTCTGCGAGTAGTCAACCACCGACTTGCCGAGCCGCTGTCGGAGGGTGAGAAATCGCCGCTTCTTCATGTCCATGAGGCCCTTCGGGATGTGGTACGCCCGAAATGCCTCACGGAACTCAGCCAGATGTAAATCGGTGCCCGGCAGTCGCATCACCCTCAAATTGGCCCACCAAGCACCGGCAGGGCTCCTCGAGCCGCCGCGCCGAAGTGGGCCTTCGAGCTCCCACAATCGATAAGAGCAAACTTACGCTCTATCGGCGCAGCCAATGTCGTCGGCCTCCAACGGATCGGCGGCAGTGAGAAGGCCCAGGTGGGCTGCGTGTGCGGAAGTCGAGATAGCCGGTGGGCCGACTGCGCCCATCACCGCGGCCACCCTGCTGGACCCGATCCCGGACCAGCATTTCTAGGATCCGATTTGTCGTCTCCTGGTGCTGCTCGGTCCCGGCTGCGAGAATATCCAGACATTGGGGAGGCGGCGGAATAGCACCCTCTCATTCTTGCCGCTCGCACCTCCATCACCCCCAGTGGAAGCCTCAGGTCCGCATTCGTCATCAAACAAGTCAGCGGCAAAAGTTAGGACCCACACGGGGAAGACAAGCCCTAAATGCAGAAAAACCCGAACTAACTCCCACACTGATCGGCAGCACCCGCGACTGGGTCCCACAAGTCTGCCACACCTAACACAACCTCGATGCAAGGCGAGATGACACATGCACGGCATGAGATGAGATGACATGCACGACTTCCAACGCAATTTACTCTCACCTCTACAATCTAAGGCGGGGATAAGTATGACTTTCTATCTAATGCAGTATGACAATCCTAAGCAATCTCCTAAGCGGTCGTCGAGTTGGGGTCCGCTTTGTGCGCCTTGCTCACGATACTCAACCTCGTGAGGAGCCGCCAGATCGCCCTCGAGTTGTTGGATGATCGGTTGTTCCCGTCGGATTTGGATCCTAGCAACAAATCACCGGAGGTGATCCTGATGCTATTACCCAAGCCCAATGGAGACCACCCTACGAACGTCCAACGACTTGACAACAACCCCGGTATTCCCCCGGTATGCGATCCGAAACTCGCCCAGGATCCCCACATACCGGTTCCCAAGTCATATCCCAACAGTTCCCACAAAGGGGCATCGGGCCCAAACTCACTACCAGAGACGCACGAAACGCGGAAGCAACAAAACACACACGGCACACGGAGGCCCAAAGACGACCAAACAAACAGGAAGCGAGGAGCCGACAGGCTCCAATACAGAAATAAAAGTGCAACAGTTTACAAAAGTAAAGCCGACTATCCTATACAACAAAAGTAAAACACCCCGGAAGTGTCATGCCCTGAACACCTCCGAGCGCACACACGCAACGGCCTCTACTCGGTGCCCCGCCCGGTCACCGATAGGCAGTAGGGGCAGAACTCACACCCCTCTGGATCCTCACCTGCAAAACCACAAAGCAGAAGCCTGAGTACGGAAGGTACTCGCAAGTCTTACCCGTGGTCCATATATGACCGACTCCAAAGGACATGCATTTGGATGTAGCAAAAGACCAGTGAAGGTAAAAGTGCGTAAAGCTTAACATTTGTTATATTAATTACCTAACTACTCAATTCACAATTTAGCAGCTTGTAATAAATACTTACTTCTAAAAATGAAGTTGCAATCATTAATTCACAACAATTAATCTCAACACCAATTTATGTGGGCTCAAGCTCGACGGCGAACCTCGGTTCAAGTTCTTACTACGTGATCAGCGATGAAAGAGCTTGCTCATATCCGAGAGCGCGGCAATTCGAATCGCTTAATTAACCTGCAGGAAGCATTGATCGCACGACACTTACCACAAGGGCCTAGTGTCAACCCTCCCAATCATACCCAATCATTTGAAGCGTCCTCCTGTGGCCCGAAAACCTAGCACCCTCGAGCAGCCCCAAGCCCGGCTTGGCGCTCGAGAGTCGGCCTAAGCCTGCGCCCTCAACCACGTCCAACCACGAGGAAGTTACGGTCCATCGATTCCGTATGAGAGAAAGAGTGGCTTACCGTACCATAATCGGGCATGCGACCAACCGAGGTGTGCTCGATCAAAGGGCAACCATCGAATCGGTCCTTAATCGACTCAGACGGGCTACACATTTGAGTCTCCATACTCAAATGAACCAACTCCCGCCCGGTCCACAATTTATCAATTACAACTCATAAACATACCCATTCCAATCCATCATGTGTGAAGTGAAACAATTGTTAATAATCACAAGCGGAGAACCATCCCCACTTGGCCCAACCCAACATCTAAGCAAAACTAAGCGTAGACTGGTTACAATTACCCATATTTTGGTTCGAAGGAGTGTTCCACAAATTCAAGGAGTGTATGTGCAGCAATTAGGTTCTAACCCTGTTCCCACCATTCAACTCCTAATGCATACTTAATCGACTAAATAAGCAATTTAATTCTCTAAGATAAAATCATATAATGGGGTAAATATGCTTAGGTGCTTGCCTTGTTCTTCTGCTGGTGGATCGACAAATGATTTGCCCCTCGGCAACTCCCTCAACCACGGCCACGTCAGTCGCCGCGGGATCGTTCTCTACACGAGTACAATGCATAATAAAAATGCATGCAATGCATATGAATGAAGTACAACTGAAAAACCCCGAAGAAACAACGCAACCGGACAACTCGACTCAAGCGACAGACCCGGCCCTAACGAGACGGTCCGGGTATTTGATCCGGACTCTCCGGACAATCCGGACTCTCCGGCCCATTCGGTCCGGATACTCCGGGCAGAGCGGACACTCCGGACGGGGTGTCCGGACACTCCGGACCTGGCGAGTTTTACCCAATAACTCGACGGATCGAGGTGCCGCCAAGTCCAACGGCATCACGGGGACCCGATCCATGACTTTCCTACACGTGGCAAGGCCGAAGAAGCTTATAGCTAACCCAACTCCACGAGGAACGACACTAGCCCATGAAACCACTAACCAACTCCAAACGACCCTTGGATCGGCGCTACTACTACCCGATCAACCACACTAGCACCCACATTCATCAATCCAAGCCCCACACTAACCCTAGGATCACTACACCCAAAACCCTAGAGCTCAAGATTCAACTCCGAAACTTCAAATCTAAACCTAAGCTCTAACTCCCACCATTGATGACCCTAGAACCCAAGAATCCCACGAATCTACTCCCAAGAGAGAGACCTACCTCCAAGGAAGATGGAGGAGAAGCAATGCCGGGTGGAGGATGGAGGATGCCGGCTTGAGGAGGAGTTCCCAGGGATGGAGGAGCCGCCGGGGAGGAGCCACTGAGGGTCACCGGCCGGTGGAAGCTTCACGGAGAGGAGCTAGGTGGAGGAACGAGCTCACACGGTGGGGAACCAAGTGGGGAGAAGAAATGAGGGGGGGAAATCAAGAAACGGGACTTTTATACAAAATCCCGCACCATCCGGACTCTCCGGACGCTCAACCCGGAGACTCCGGGTTGGGGTCTTGATCTGATCAACCCGGACACTCGGACATTCATCCGGACACTCCGGTTGGGGCGCTCGATCAGCCCAATCCGGATACTCCGGACATTTTATTCGGACATTCGGGTTGGATCCGGACACTCGGATGTAGATCCGATACTCCGGATGTCCCAAAGCACTTTTCGAACTTGTGGACTTGACAAACACTCCCCCATTAAAGGAATCTCGCCCCGAGATTCAGAACTGACGCACACACGGGTTATGACCATATCGGACATGCTCTAAACCTTGGGAATTGTACGCTCGCACTTACATGGCATCGAAGAATTCAGGGTACTCGGTCTTTAAACGATCTTCTGCTCCCAAGTAGCCTCATCCTCAGATGATTACTCCACTGAATTTTATAGAACTTGAGAGTTCTTCGCCGAGTCTTATGCTCCGCTTCTTCCAAAACCCGAATTGGATGCTCTCGATAGGATAGATCCTGCTCAAAGCGCAACCCCGAGGTCATCCACTTCAAGTGACTCGAAAGGAGTATGGAGACACTTCTTCAACTAGGAGATATGGAAGACATTGTGGACCATCTCGGCGACGGAGGAAGCTCTAGCTGATATGCAACCTGACCCCGCTTCTCAAGGACTCGGAACGGTCCGATGTATCGAGGTGCCAGTTTCCCTTTGATTCCAAACCGACGAGTGCCCCGAAGAGGAGATACCTTCAGATAGACGAAGTCGCCAACATCGAAGGAGAGGGTCTCCTCGACTGGCCTAAGATAGCTCTTCTGTCAGCGATCGTATACTCCTCGTGTTCTCCCGAATGGTGCTCACTTTTTCTTCCGCTTCCATGACTAGTTCAGCCCGAGGAATGAACGCCGCCACTCTCGGACCAGTTCAAAGGTGCCCGACGACTACGACCATAGAGTGCTTGAATGGAGACATCTTGATGTGGTTTGGTAGCTGTTGTTGTACGCAAACTCGGCGTCACGGAGACACTCTTCCCACTTCTTCCCGTAGGACAAGACACAAGCCCTCAACATATCTTCGAGGATCTGATTTACCTCTCTGGCCTGACCGTCGATCGAGGGTGGTATGCTGAATCAGAAGCGCTTTCGTGCCCAAGGCCTCATGCAAGCTTCTGCACTGAGAAGTGAATCGAGAACCTCTCGTCTCAAACTATCCGCTTGGGCACTCCATGCGGACTTCACGATCCGAGATATATAAGTCCGCATACTTCTTGACTCGATACTTGGTGCAAACGGCCAAGAAGTGCGCAGAACTTCGTCGATCGATCGACGATTACCCAAATCGAGTCATGGCACGAGGAAGTGGTCGGCAGGCCGTAATGAAATCCATGGCAACATCCTCCCACTTCCAAACCGGAATAGGAAGAGGTCAAGGGTACCGCCGGGCTTGAGGTGTTCGGCCTTCACCCGCTTGCACGCCGCACTCAGACACATAGCGAGCGACCAAGCGCTTCATACGAGTCCACCAAAACTGCCGCCTCAGGTCTTGATACATCTTGTTGCTGCCCGGGTGAATGGTAAGCAAGGAGTTATGCGCCTCATCAAGAATCCTTCGCTTCAACTCCTGGTCATCAGGGACAACTATGCGGTCTCCGAACCACAAGGTTCCTCGATCATCTAAGGCGAAACTCAGAGCCTTGCCCCAAATTCACTTTATCCCGGATTTGGGAAACTTCTTCATCCTTCGTCTGCGCCTCTCGAATCTGATCGAGCAATGTAGATCTCAACTCGAGATTAGCTATGAATCCCTGCTCGCCCATCTCCAAGCCGAGTCTCTGGAATTCGGCACAGAGGGAGACACTCGGGGACTGGAGAGTAAAGCAGTTGCATTGGGCCTTACGACTCAATGCGTCAGCTACCACATTCGCCTTCCCCGGGTGGTAATGCACCTCCAGACTGTAATCTTTGATCAGCTCAAGCCATCTCCGCTGCCTCATGTTCAGATCTGCTTGGGTGAAGATGTACTTGAGACTTTTATGGTCAGTATAGATATTGCACTGGTTCCCCAAGAGATAGTGGCGCCAGATCTTCAAGGCATGCACCACTGCTGCAAGCTCCAAATCGTGGGTGGGGTAGTGCTCCTCATGATGCTTCAATCGCCGAGATGCGTGAGCAACGACTCGGCCTTCTTGCATAAGCACACAACCAAGCCCAATGCCTGACGCATCGCAATACACATCAAAAGGACTGTGGATATCCTACCGAGCGAGTGAGGGCGAGGCGTAGTCGACGTTGCTTCAAGATTAATACGGCGCTCCCCACGATCCGTGACCATCTGAACTCAACTCCCTTCTTAAGCGGCTCGATCATCGGCCGCAATCCTTGAGAAGTCTTGGATGAAACGGCGATAATACCCAGCCAGTCCAAGAAAAGCTGCGGATGTCCGTGATGATCTTGGGCTGCTCCCATTTGAGTACATCACTGTACCTTGCTCTGTCAATCGCCACGCCTCGCTCGAAAGGGCGTGTCCTAAGAATGACACTTCCCTCACCGAACTCACATTTGCCGAACTTCGTGATACAAAGCGATGCTCCTGAGTCGCCCGAGAACAAGGCGAAGGTGTGCGTGCTCTTCCTCATTGGCTGAATATATCAAAATATCATCGATGAAGATGACGACAAAAGAATCCAGCTCTTCCATAAATATGGAGTTCATCGATACATAAAATACGCCGGCAGTGCGTTCGTCGGGCGAACGACATCACGGTATACTCGTAGAGCCCGTGTCACAGTGGAGAAAGCGATCTTCGGGGCGTCCTCGGCTCGGATCTTAACTGATGGTAGCCGAGCCGCAGATCAATCTTGGAAAATACTCGGGCACCAAAGAAGTCGATCGAGCAGGATATCAATCCGGTGCGCAGGGTACTTGTTCTTGATAGTAATCGCATTCAAGGGACGGTAATCAACGCAGAGGCGCAGAGAACCATCCTTCTTGGTCACAAACAGAGCCGAGCAACCCCAAGGTGAGGAGCTCGGACGAATGAACCCTTTGTCCATCACCCTTCAATCGAGTCTTCACCGGCTAGCTCATTGGGTGGCATTCGGTATGGCCGCTTGGAAACCGGAGCGGTCCCTGGCTGAAGCTTCGACGACAAACTCGATATCCCGATCGTGGCATCCTGTAGTTCGGCTGGGAACACATCGGAAACTCGGACACCACGGGAATCGAGTCCAGCTCTTCAACTTACGTCCCATTTAGCGAACACAAGGTGGCCTTGTTCTCGTTAAGAAGTAGGGTGAGTCGGCCGCCTTCGGATTTCGGAGTGACAGGTGCGACTACGAGAATCTAAAACAGCCTGCCGTGTCGACCAACTCATCCCTAGGATGACATCTATCCCAGAAGATCTAGAAGTAGCAAACTAACAAAGTGAACTAATCCCTGACCGAACTATCGCTTTCTCGAACCATCCGCCTAACCGTGATCTTCGACCCGGTGCCTCAATCGAAAAGAGGTGACACTGCTCATCGACCCTCATCGACGCTGCTCGCAAAACCCCGTGCGGATAAAAGAATGGGAAGCCCCGAATCAAACAACACTCTAGCCTCACGCCCCTCAACAAGGAGCATTACCGGCTAGCACAGGCGGAGCCCTCGTGAACCGCCTCGGCGTCGGCGAAGGTGACGGCCTCGGCTCGGCGTGAAACGGGCGGTGGTCTTGTCGCGCCCTGGCCGTTGAGCGCGGCGATGCTGCCCTGGCGTGAAATGGGCGATCCGGATGAAGTAGCCCGCGCGTCGCACTGTAATTGTAACGCCAGGCCGGGAACCCGCCCACTTGCTCACAGCTGCCGGTGGCGGTAGTGGTGGTAAATGGCGAGCGGCGCAAACGGCCAAGCTGTCGCGACCGGCGGCCCGAGGCAGCTGGAAGCCGAGCGGCCTCGGCGGTGATCTGAATCGCGAGCCAGCTGCATTGCCGCCCCGTGAAATCTGGCGTCGCCCGCTTCCTCTTCTTCTCCTCCCGATGAGCCCGCATCTTGAGCTCAACGGTGATCGCGCGGCTCACCAGGTCATTGTAGTCGGCGAAGTCGCAGACGGACGACTTATCCTGCATCTTCGGCTGTCGGCCCACTCACAAACCGACCACAGCTTCTTCCGGGTCGGTGTCGACCTCTTCTCGGGCGTCTTGCGCCAGGTAGTTGAACTCCTGCGAGTAGTCAACCACCGACTTGCCGAGCTGCTTGAGGAGGGTGAGAAACTGCTTCTTCATGTCCATGAGGCCCTTCGGGATGTGGTACGCCCGAAATGCCTCACGGAACTCAACCAGTAAACCGGTGCCCGGCAGTCGCATCACCCTCAAATTGGCCCACCAAGCACCGGCAGGCTCCTGGAGCCGCTGCGCGCGAAGTGGGCCTTAGAGCTCCCACAATCGATAAGAGCAAACTTACGCTCTATCGGCGCAGCCTAATCGTCGGCCTCAACGGATCGGCGGCCGTGAGAAGGCCGGTGGCTGCGTGTGCAGAAGTCGAGATAGGCTGGTGGGCCGACCTGCGCCCATCACCGGCCACCCTGCTGGACCCGATCCCGGACCGGCATTTCTAGGATCCGATTTGTCGTCTCCTGGTGCTGCTCGTCCGCCGCGAATATCCAGCACATTGGGAGGAGGCGGCGGAATAGCACCCTCTCGCTGCTGTCGCTCCGCACCTCCATCACCCCCAGAAGTGGAAGCCCCGCGGGTCCGCATTCTGTCATCAAACAGAGTCAGGCGGCAAAAGTTAGGACCCACACGGGGAAGACAAGCCCTAAATGCAGAAAAACCCCGAACTAACTCCCACACTCGACTGCAGCACCCCGCACTGGGGTCCCACAAGTCTGCCACACCCAGAACACAACCTCGATGCAAGGCAGCATGACACATGCACGGCATGAGATGAGATGACATGCACGACTTCCAACGCAATTTACTCTCACCTCTACAATCTAAGGCGGGGATAAGTATGACTTTCTATCTAATGCAGTATGACAATCCTAAGCAATCTCCTAACTGGTCGTCGAGTTGGGGTCCGTCTTTGTGCGCCTTGCTCTGATACCAACCTGTGAGAGGAGCCGCCCAGATCGTCCTCGAGTTGTTGGATGATCGGTTGTTCGTCGGATTTGGATCCTAGCAACAAATCACCGGAGGTGATCCTGATGCTATTACCCAAGCCCAATGGAGACCACCCTCACGAACGTCCAACGACTTGACAACAACCCCGGTATTCCCCCGGTATGCGATCCGAAACTCGCCCAGGATCCCCACATACCGGTTCCCAAGTCATATCCCAACAGTTCCCACAAAGGGGCATCGGGCCCAAACTCACTACCAGAGACGCACTAAACGCTAAGCAACAAAACACACACACGGCACACGGAGGCCCAAAGGCGACCAAACAAGCGAGAAGCGAGGAGCCGAGTGCTCAATACGAAAATAAAAGTGCAACGATTTACAAAAGTAAAGCCGACTATCCTATACAACAAAAGTAAAACACCGGAAGTGTCATGCCACGAACACCTCCGAGCGCGCACACGCCAACGGCCTCTACTCGGTGCCCTTGGCCACCGATAGGCGAGGGGCGAACTCACACCCTCTGGATCCTCACCGCAAAACCACAAAGCGAAGCTTTGAGTACGGAAGGTACTGCAAGTCTTACCCGTGGTCCATATATGACCGACTCCAAAGGACATGCATTTGGATGTAGCAAAAGACCAGTGAAGGTAAAAGTGCAGAAAGCTTAACATTTGTTATATTAATTACCTAACTACTCAATTCACAATTTAGCGATTGTAACAACGCCTACTTCTAAAAATGAAGTTGCAATCATTAATTCACAACAATTAATCTCAACACCAATTTATGTGGGCTCAAGCTCGGCCGAACCTCGGTTCAAGTTCTTACTACGTGATTTGTAATGCGATGAAAGAGCTTGCTCATATCCGAGGCGCGGCAATTCGAATCGCAATTAACCTGCAGAGGAAGCATTGATCGTGACGACACTTACCACAAGGGCCTAGTGTCAACCCTCCCAATCATACCCAATCATTTGAAGCGTCCTCACGTGGCCCGAAAACCTAGCACCCCTCGAGCAGCCCCAAGCCCGGCTTGGCGCTCGAGAAGTCGGCCTAAGCCTCGCCCTCAACCACGTCCAACCACGAGGAAGTTACGGTCCATCGATTCCGTATGAGAGAAAGAGTGGCTTACCGTACCATAATCGGGCATGCGACCAACCGGGTGTGCTCGATCAAAGGGCAACCATCGAATCGGTCCTTAATCGACTCAGACGGGGCTACACATTTGAGTCTCCATACTCAAATGAACCAACTCCCGCCCGGTCCACAATTTATCAATTACAACTCATAAACATACCCATTCCAATCCATCATGTGTGAAGTGAAACAATTGTTAATAATCACAAGCGGAGAACCATCCCCACTTGGCCCAACCCAACATCTAAGCAAAACTAAGCGTAGACTGGGTACAATTACCCATATTTTGGTTCCGAAGGAGTGTTCCACAAATTCAAGGAGTGTATGTGCAGCAATTAGGTTCTAACCCTGTTCCCACCATTCAACTCCTAATGCATACTTAATCGACTAAATAAGCAATTTAATTCTCTAAGATAAAATCATATAATGGGGTAAATATGCTTAGGTGCTTGCCTTGTTCTTCTGTGGTGGATCGACGGCGATTTGCCCCTCGGCAACTCCCTCAACCACGCCACGTCGATCGCCGCGGGATCGTTTCTCTACGAGTACAATGCATAATAAAAATGCATGCAATGCATATGAATGAAGTACAACTGAAAAACCCGAAGAAACAACGCATAGCCGGACAACTCGACTCAAGCTGGGCAGACCCGGCCTAACACGGACGGTCAGGGTATTTGATCCGGACTCTCGGACAATCCGGACTCTCCGCCCATTCGGTCCGGATACTCCGGCGAAGCGGACACTCGGGCCAGGGTGTCCGGACACTCGAACCTGGCGAGTTTTACCCAATAACTCGACGGATCGAGGTGCCGCCAAGTCCAACGGCATCACGGGGACCCGATCCATGACTTTCCTACACGTGGCAAGGCCGAAGAAGCTTATAGCTAACCCAACTCCACGAGGAACGACACTAGCCCATGAAACCACTAACCAACTCCAAACGACCCTTGGATCGGCGCTACTACTACCCGATCAACCACACTAGCACCCACATTCATCAATCCAAGCCCCACACTAACCCTAGGATCACTACACCCAAAACCCTAGAGCTCAAGATTCAACTCCGAAACTTCAAATCTAAACCTAAGCTCTAACTCCCACCATTGATGACCCTAGAACCCAAGAATCCCACGAATCTACTCCCAAGAGAGAGACCTACCTCCAAGGAAGATGGAGGAGAAGCAATGCCAGGTGGAGGATGGAGGATGCCGGCTTGAGGAGGAGTTCCCGGGGATGGAGGAGCCGCCGGGGAGGAGGCACGGGAGGGTCACCGGCCCGGTGGAAGCTCGCCGGAGAGGAGCTAGGGTGGAGGAACGAGCTCACACGGGTGGGGAACCAAGTGGGGAGAAGAAATGAGGTGGGGAAATCAAGAAACGGGACTTTTATACAAAATCCCGCACCATCCGGACTCTCCGGACGCTCAACCCGGAGACTCCGGGTTGGGGTCTTCGGTACAGTCAACCCGGACACTCCGGACATTCAGTCCGGACACTCCGGGTTGGGGCGCTCGGTCAGCCCAATCCGGATACTCCGGACATTTTATTCGGACATTCCGGGTTGGATCCGGACACTCCGGATGTAGATCCGGATACTCCGGATGTCCCAGCACTTTTCGAACTTGGGGACTTGACAGGACATAACTGTAAACTCGTAATGTCCATATCTTGACGAGAATGCAGTCTTCGGAATATCTTCTGATCGGATCTTCAACTGATGGTATCCCGATCTCAGATCAATCTTGGAGAAAACTCCGGCTCCTCTCAACTGATCAAACAAATCATCAATCCTGGGTAGCGGATACTTATTCTTCACGGTGACTTCATTGAGTGCACGGTAGTCAATGCACATCCTGAAACTCCCGTCCTTCTTCTTGACAAACAAAAGTTGTGCTCCCCATGGCGGCGAACTCGATCGATAAATCCTTTCTCCATTAATTCTTCTATTTGTTTCTTCATTTCTACCAACTCCTCGGTGGACATCCGATAGGGTCTCTTTGCTATCGGTCTTTGTACCGGTACAAGCTCTATCACAAACTCTATGTCCCCTGTCTGGCGGCATACAGGTAGATCTTCGGGAAAAACATCAGGTACTCATTCACTCTTTGGGACATCCTCTATGCTGCTCGCCTTGGTATTGTTAACCATCAATCTGTCCATCTCTAAGCTGCGGTGGCTTGAAATTCCACTTTCTTCCCACACGGGCTCTCAACTGAGATAGTCCTTCGTCCACAATCCAATACAGCCTTGTGCTTGGATAACCAATCCATTCCCAATATGACGTCTAAGGTCTGGGTCTCCAAAATTATAAGGTTTGCTAGGAACTCTATTCCATCTATTAGTATTCTCACCCCGGAACATCCTACTTCCGTTCGGAGTTCAGAACCAGGGGTTTGAACTAAAAGCATGCACTTAAGTCTTGCAATCCTCAAATCATTTCTAGTAGCAAAGCCTTGCGAAACAAACGAATGCGAAGCTCAGTCAAACAAAAGCTGTGCGAGTCTTGAGTTAACAAGTAACTTACCTAGTCTGACGTCCAGTAGCATTCTCGCGGTGCATCTGCGGTGACATGGTTGACTCGGCCTCTCACCACGCAGTGCAGGGTGTGGCTCCTGATCTTTGGCGTCCTAGCCGGGTGGTTCCTAGATTGAAGCGAATCGGGTCACTCCTGCTGTCTTCTTTGGACAAGCTGTTGGCAAAGTGTCTGGCTCGTTCTTGATTGTAGCGGCGTCTCACTTGTTCCTTCTTGTTGCACAGGTAGCGTTTCTAGCGGGGCTGAAGTGCAGTAGTTACTGATTGGCAGGTCTTGGTGCTTTGGGGATGGTGTCCTTGTTGCATTCTCGTGGTTGGAATCAAGAATTGATTTGGTGCAACTCTCGGTATTGCGTTCCTGGCGTGATCCTTCTTTGTTGCATCCTGCGCTTCTGTTCTCATCCAGTTCCTTGCGCTTGTCCTCAAGAATAAGCGCCTTATTCACCAACTCTTGGAAATCTGGAAAGGTGTGGGTGATCAATCCTACTGCAATCCTGAGTTAAGTCCTTTCATAAAAGCGAGGTATGCGGATTTATCTGTCGCTACATCCTCAGTGCGTAGCGTGCTAGGCTGTGTGAACTTGTTCGGGTAGTCGACCCGGTGATTACCTTGCTTGATGCTCTGAACTCCTCCTTCTTAAGGTCCATGATTCCTTCGAGGCACGTGATCTTTGTCGAATGCAAATGTGAACTCTTCCCAAGTGATATCTTGAGGGTTCTCTGCGTGCACGAAATTCTCCCACCATTCGTAATTGTTCCTTCCAAGCGATGAGAAGCGAAGAGTACCTTCTAAATTCATATGCATTGAGCTATGTGTAGCTTCCTCTCGATTGATCTAAACCAATCATAGGCTTCCAAAGGATTGGCATTCCCAGTAAAAGTGTGTGGGAGAGTCCTCATTAACTCGGCGACCTTGTATTGGCGTGGCCCCTGATTAACTTGATTAGCGATGGCCTGGCGATTACGTGCTGCATTTGTTGCATCATAGCATGCATTAATCGAGTCAGGCAGCAAGAAAAGCTCCAAATTCTGCATATCAATGGCGGTCTTTGGTGCTCCATCATTGGGGTTTTCTGCTGGGCGAGAACCACTCCCATTGCTTCCAAAGTTTCCACGGGTGTTCACCATCTGTCGATTTGCTCTAGGTTTAGAGATGAGAGGGAAACAAGAATAGACAAGTAATAGGGAATTTATGCGGGGCGAAAGGTGTAGCCTTAAGGTCCAACTTTATTATTAATAACTTGGTATGGCTGCTTACAATGCCTAAGGGCCTTGCAACACATACTGCACACTCAGCAAACAAAGCAAATCCAAATCGAACTAACTCTGGAGTCTAACGTCTAAAGGGTGACTCTTTATTCTGTGACTCGACTCGGCGAAGGAGTCTCACTAAAGAACCTATGCTCACTCATCGAGAAAACCTCCACGGCCTGGGTACGGGTGCTGTGGCATAGGCGCGAAACGATCGCCATGTCCAGCGACTGTGTCCTCTGTGGTAGTCGAAGAAGCAGTGTCCTCATCGAGGTCTGACTCCTCCGGATCTGGCTCGTGTAGCTCGAGTACTGGCTCTGGGTCTGGTCCGTACAAAGTCATCTCCAACTCGTCAATCCTTCGTAGAAGGTGTGCCACATACTCTTGAGCTTCCCGCCATCTGTTTTTCTCTGTCGTGATCTCCTTGCGGGCCTTCTGTAGCTCCTTGCTTGTATTATCTAGTACATCCTCCTGGGCGACGACAAATCGTGCCAACTGTGTAACCGTGGCATCCTCATCCTGAATCTCCTTCGGGTCAAGAAGGTTATCGCTGCGCGGATGGTAACGGAACACCGTACTCTCCAATTCTCTGGCGTAGATACTGGTATTGTGCCGCATTGCGGCGTCGTGATACTTCTTGGATACCCATCTGCATTGTAGACCTCCTGGCGGTCACGGTGTATCGAGCGATTGCACAGGCCCTTTTTCCTAGCAGTACCTCAATCCTCACGTCACAAGCCTTGATCAATCCCGCTTGCACGATCACTTCCACTTGGTATTGCGGCTTCTCAAAATCTCCGAGAGTCTCAGAGCATATGCCAAAGTTCTGCAGCGTGACCAACTCCGAGATCAACGTAGTTGAACTCTTCCTCCATCTGTCACAAGAGTGCTTTACGTAAGAACTCGAATTTTTAAATTGTGACAAGGTAAGGGATAATTTCAGCAAGAGACAAGAAAGAGAGAAGGGGATAAGTCGAGAGGTCATTTCTTATCTTGACAACTTTTTAGCTTTTAGAAAATAGGTTTTATCCTCACTAAGACCATTCTAGCTAGGGTTGAGCCTACTGATCAAGTATGGCTCGATACCACCTCTGTCGGGACCCGAATTTGCAAATCAGGACCCTCTGTGTATTCAGCACTAGTCCAGGAGCAGCGCTAGTGCACACAGTCTTAACATCGGTAAATATCACAATCATACCACTCGATACCAATAAAGTACTTTATTTAAATAACCAAATCAAGTTACTCGACCTTACGGTCAAGTTACAAATGTATGCCTGCAAGGCGAAACTTATTCAGAGAAAAATAATAATAGCGGAAAAACAACGAAGGCAACATCGTGGCGCCATCCGAGATACCACGTGCAATCGATCGGGCTCGCATCCCTAAGTAGACGGGTCCTCTTGGAATTCCTCCTCCAAGCCGGGCGTAATCTCCTCTTCAAGCGGTATTGTGTTGAGGCAAGGGTGAGTACTTGGTACTCAGCAAGTCATGCACAGAATGCAAGCTAATATACTATATGCATGGCTTGGTACAAAGGAATAGCTTAAGGTATATTTGCAGTAAACAGCCTTTGACAAGTAATATAAGTAGATTCGAAAGCAGTAGAAATAAGTAAAGCATAAATAACTTTTCAAGAAATTTAATACACATTTTCCCCATCCTAAACCACATTTCCATCATCTTCATTGTTAAACCAAACCAACCTTTCAAATCCAAGTTATTTTCAGAAAGTCTAACCCTCGACTGTAATTCCGGCGATGTCGATGCAGTGGACTCGGCTATTTAAATAGATTCTACACTCTGCAGAGGTTATGCACTTTACCCACAAGATACAGTCAAACACCACAAAGGCGAGTTCCCGTAACAAAGCCTTTCGGAAGCCTCAAACAACACAGGTGGTCCTCTCCGGTTCGTGCTCTACACCATCCCTTCCCTTAGCCAAGGCGAAGTATGGGACCAACACACCGTTAGATGGGTATCGGCCCACGACCACGATACGCTCCCCGTCTAATCACACAAGCGGTGTAATCGACACCCTGAGGCTCCACAAGTGAGTCCTTAGCGACTTAGTCAACTAGGGCCGTCCCATTCCAGCCATGTGGTTGCAAGTATGACCGAGTTCAAAGGCTTGCAAGGTTAAGTCCTTAGAGTGACCAGGCAAGACTACCCAAGAACCAAATCAACATTCCCAATGCCACAATGGCCCACTGATTACTCTTGCCACATGCCCCCGATCAGCGTTTTATCAAACCCGATTGATTACCATGCACCACGTGCCATCAACATCACATGATACTTTTCCAAAACAGGTTCAATATATCATTAAGTCAATATTAACATTTGATTGTCCAAAATCATGTTATGAGCACGTGTGAGTCTAAGCAGTATACTACAGCGGTCTAAACCCATGTTGGCAATTTAATAATGTCCAACTAGTAATCCACAACTAGGGTGACAAGGGATCATGGCACATACTTAGATAATCAAGGTGTCATATAGCAAATTGGTATTTATCTAACCCCCAGGTTTAAACAAAGTATTTTTCTAATTGAACTAGCATGCAATAGTTTAAATCAAAATAGGTTTCAAAATGGGATCAATATGGTCAAAGCATAACTTGCCTTCAAAAAGTACTTGCTCTTGGTCTTGAGTTGGAACCTGAGTCAATACTTCTCCTTCGAATCCTTCCGGCACTTCAACGTCTACTCGTAAAGCGTGCAAATAGCAAATACACAAATAAACAATAGGCAAAAACATCCCAAAACTCCAAATAAAATCCAAAAACAGAGAGAACATAATTTTCTGGATTTTTAGGAACTGGAATCGTTCAAATCGGAGTTAAAATGCAAAAGTTATGATTTATTAAAGTTTAAATAATCAATTAAATAATATTACAGAGAAAAACTTTAGTCCAAAAATTAAATAAAATTTATATTTAGGTAGATCTTAATTTTATACAAATTTAGAAATTTGAATCACTCAAATCGGAGTTGAAACGCAAAAGTTATAAGCGTTTGAAGTTTTGAAATTCAAATCAATTATTAAACCGATTTATTAAATCATTTTCTTTTTCGGAAATTAATTATTGCGTCGGCAGGACACGTGTCAGCTCTGATTGGTCGATCGACGTCGGCCGGCTCATGGGCTCGACTCACGGCGGTTCGGTCCACGGTGGACCGGTCCACGGCTTCGGGTGAGGTCGACATGTGGGACCACTCGGGTGACATCATCGGCGACGTCGGCGGGGCTCAGCCGCGGTCTTTGACAGTGGAGTCCCAGATGGCGTCATGGGTGGCGTCCGCGGTACTATCGACGACAGCGGGCCGCGTGTCGGTGACACCTGCCAGCCAGCGTCTGACGCCCGACGCGTCGGTCCAACTTCCCGACACGCGTGGCGCAATCACGGCCGTTGGTTTGAAAATCAGCGGCGCGGATTAGATCCAGGGTTTAACACGTTGAAACTACTCGTTGATCGTGGGCCGTTCGATTTAGATCGGACGGTCGGATCTAATCCTATAATAGCACCGCTACGGCGCGTGGCAATTGTGGAACCGTTGGATCTTGATCCAGCGGTCCCGATCCAATCGGGTCGAGGACACGTGAACTCACCTCAACCGCGCGATCAAGATCGGACGGTCCACGAGCTTCGCGAGGTCGATGGCGACGATGGCGGCGCTGGCACCACCGGAGACGGAGACGACGACGAGCCCGACGGCGTTCGGGGTTGCTCGTGAAGTGAAGGGTCTCTTCGGTGCGTCTCGTCACGCGGATTAGGATCTGGGCTCCTTCTCGGCGGAAGACGACGGACGGCGGCGGAATCGAGCAAAACCGCGGCGGTCACTTCCTCTAACTTCTGGCGAGCTCGCCACGAATAAGCGGCAGCGGCTCGGGCGAGATGGCTCGAGAACGGGTGTGCAAAGATGAGGCCAACCTCGGGGGCGTCTCACGCTTTAAATAGCCTCGGCGTTCGCCCGAGGCGGAAACCTAGTTCTACACGGCGGAGTGCGGCGGGCGAGTCCGGCTTCGGACTCGGCGAAGACGACGACGCTTCGGCCCATCCACGTGGCGCGATCAACGGCCACGATCGCACAGCACGATCGGATCCGGGCCAGGTACGGCTCGAACCGGTATGGGCGGATCTCAGCCGTTGGATCTTGATCCAACGGTTGGGATTGATTAGGTTTAGGAGTGGGTTCGGTCGAGTCACGTGGCTCGGGTCGGACTCGAACTCGAGTCTGACTCGGGCTCGGTCGGATGAAACGATGCTTGACCGAGTTGAATTCCCAGCGATTTAATATTTAAAATAATTCCCAGTAATTCATTTAATTCATTAAAAATAGCAAATGACTCAGAAAAATTCCAGAAAAATTCGGGAAAATATTTTAGGGTATTTGGGACTCAAATAAAATATTTCCAACAAAATTTTATTTGCAAAATCAAATTCTTTAATTATTTCAAAATGGAATAAATTCAAATAAATCCAAATAAATTCCAGAAAATTCCAAAAATTCACCAAAGTGCCAAATCACACATGAATTCAAGAAAAGCAAAATTTTGGGGTGTTACAGCAGGCCCCCGCCGAGCTTACTTGGTTGATGAAGGGACCAACCGCGACCCCTTCTCACGTGCAGGGTCACTCGGAGGTATGACTCACTAGACCAGACCGGACGATGACACAGTGTTTTACCCTGGTTCGGGCCTCTCAAGAGGGAGATAACAGCCCTACTCCAGCTCGTGTATATTCAGTCTGCCTCCCCCCCCTCATGGCGAGGACGCTTTATAGCTTACAAAGGACCGTAACTCTGCTAAGATCCACTATCCGCACGTTCGACCACGTCCAACGTGGTAACTAACAGATCCTGCAATCCCGCCACGTTCCCGTGGAGGGCGCAACAAACTGACGGAGGTTGCGCCGTCGGTAGTTACTTCCACTGATCTCACGATCACGACAGGTCGGCTAATAGCTAGCTCCGAGCTCGGCTGCCTCACGCGAGCACGAGCTCGCAATCGGCCAGGCCGAGGGCTCGCGCCGAGCGGCCAAACTACGCGACCTTCCTAGGCCCTGACTAGGTTGTCCTTGGGAACGACCTCCTGGTGGCTCGGGCGGGAGCGAGCTCGGTCGTTCGTGGCACCCGCGGTAATTTATGGGAATTATCCAACCCCCGACAGCTAGCCCCCGAGATTCAAGTGGAAAAAGGCCTAAAAAGGCTTTCCCCTTGGGCCTACTGTCTTACGTGCACGTCGGATTTGTTGCGGCGAACAACTGCCGCGACCACCGAGCTAAAAAAAAGATCTCCGGGAACGAGCTCCTGGCCCAGTTCGTTGTGCTTCGGGCGGACGGATGTGGGTCCCCCCCTCCACGGTTCCTTCTCTAGGAAGCTTTTACTCGGGTAGTACGAACCGCCCCCCTGGGGAACTGTCTCTCGGCAGGACAGTTTCGATTCGCGTGCCCACGTGTCGTTCCCTGGGTGGCGAACGCCTCAACTGCCCTCTGCGCCTTTAGGGCTTCCTTGACAATGACGGCGGGAAGTCCTTTCACTTTCCTGTTTGCAGAGAGATTTAAACACCTGAGGGAACCATCGATCCGTACGATCTTCCAGCAAAAACGCCTCCAACACTTCTTGCTCCAGCGCTCGCTCCATCTGACCTTGTGCGCTCATCTCTCCCCTCGATCGCCTTCCTCATCCCAATGGCAAGGTTCGGCGCCAGCAAACTCGATAGGCAAAAGCTAGAGATCCTTCAACGGGCGAAGTATCTCGATGCCGGCACATGGAGAGCCCCTGGTGCCGAGGAGGGCCCGCAGCCGGAGGAAGGGGAGACCGTCTCATGTGAGCTTTACGCTATAAACGGGCTCCGAACGCCCGAAAGCAAGTTCGTCGAGTCCGTTCTCGCCTTCTGCGAGTGCGAGATCACTCACCTCCACCCCAATTCCATCCTTATTCTGGCCATCTTCGCCCATCTCTGCGAAGGGTACGTGGGTGTCGAGCCTACCCCCAGCCTCTTCTTCCATTTCTATTGCCTCTCGCGCACCAGCACGCCCTCGTCGGTCGGTTGCCTCTACTTTCGCCTCCGGCCTACCCGTCCGTACGAGTACCCGAGCTTTACGCTCAAGGACTCGGTGTCGGGGTGGGCCGACTCCTGGTTCTACCTGAGGAAGGTAGAAGGGAGCTCGCTTTCCTACACCGGCGCCAGAGCCCGTGCTGTCGAGACACCCCGACCGTCCGTGCAGCCTGAGGAGGAGAAGGTGCTCATGCTGATCAACGAGCTCACCTGCTCGGGGCTGACGGGACGGGACATCGCCCGGGATTTCGTCAGGAACCGGGTGTCACCCCTCAGGAGGAGGGTGCACCCCTTCTTCAGGGTCGAGGGGTGGCAGGACCTTACACGGGAGTCACGCTCAGGTATACTATCGCCCTCGACTTTCTCCTCAAAACAGAAGATACCCGCTCTTACCGCCTCCTCTTGGTCGGCACGCAGCTCCGCCAGAGGACTGGGTGGACGTGAGGGTGTCCGAGATGTTCGGCATCCCCAAGGGCAAGAAGATCATAGAGGGCCGCCAGATCCCAAACAACGTCCTTAACCGGACCGAGGCGGTAAGCCTTCGACTCAGACTCCATTTAGAGGTTCTATCTGGACCGGGTCTCCCCGGGGTTTCCCGACCTCATTCGAGTTCTTCTTGGCAGGAGAAGGTTGCCCTTGAGGTCGCCGAGGCCCAGCTGGTATCGCAGTTGGGAGGCGCGGGCGCCAGAGGACGAGGTCGTAAGACCAAGAAACTAGCGGGTCGCAAGCGTCGCGACCGTTCCCCCTCGGCCACGCCGTCTCCGCCTAGGCGCTCGAGCAGGCGCCCTAGCTCGGGCGACCGTTCACCCCGCCGACACCTGGAGTACGCCATCGGCGGGAGGTGAGCGAGTTAAAATTGTGGATGGATGAATACACCAGGAAAAACTCTGAGCTGATGGCTCGTTTGTGCCAGCTCGCCGAACGGGCGAAGAAGGAGGCCGCAGCCGCGGCCAGCCCTGCGCGGAAGAAGGAGTTAGAGGGCCAAATCGCGGCCCTCCAGGCAGAACTCGCGCAGGTGAGCTCGAGCCTGGCTCCACGGGCCGAGGAGGAGGAGGAGGAGGAACTGGACCCCGCCCCGCTAGCTCCGAGGCCCCGCAGGTCGCCAACCGCGCCCAACGCCGATCGTTTCCGAGGTTGGTTTGGAGGAGGTTGATCCCGCGGTCGCAAGGGCCGACAAGGTGCGCGAAGACATGGCCGCCCTCATCGTCCGCGCCCGCGCCCAAATGGAAGACGCCGCGCGAGGTTAGCTTCTCATCTCAACCTCGTTTGTCTCCGCCCTCCGCCGGCGCCACACTAACCCCACGTCGTCTATAGTGGGTGTGGCAGCCGGTACAGAGGTATGGGATTTCGAAGCTATGGCTGACGACATTCTTGACCTCGTGTTAGAGAGAGAGCTCGCCCGAGCTGCCGAGGCTGTGGTGAGCGACGAGGTCGAGGAGGGGGGAACCGCGGCCGTGGAGGACCGAGCCCCAGAAGTCGTGTCTCCTGAAGAGGAAACGCGAAGGAAGATCGCTGCTGCCGATGCTCGGGCTGCGAGGGACGGCGTCCCCCGCATCATAATCGAGCTGGACGACGACACAGCGGAGCTCGGTGGTGACGAGCATGCCACCGAGGATCTCCGCGAAGACTCCGCCGGTGCTAGCGACATCATCACCGAGACACTTCAGGAGATCGCGGAGGACCCCCACCGAGCTCGCGACACTCCGTCGGACACCAACGCCGGCTCGGCATTGGGAGACTCCAACCCAGACGGGGGTCGTTCTGGCGAAGACGAGCCGGTAGCTCCGCTCGTCATGGGGCCGAGCCCGACCGTGGCCGGCGGACCGGACCAGCTCCCAAGCGGGGGGGAACCGCCGAGTACCGAGGTCCTCTTGGTCGGCGCCGATCTCCCGGCTGCCGACTCCGCGCCCCGGGCCGAAGACCCCGCATCCTCAGACGCCGAAGGGGCCCGAGCCCAGGAGGAGGTGGAGCCCCCAGGCGCAACTCCTGCCCGGGAAGAGGAGGCGCAGGTGGGGGTCCTTGCCCTTGCGGCCGCCGTCCCCCAGGCGATGGAGGTCGACCCCCAAAACCACGGTCTTCCCCTCCCGGATGACGACTCCGCGCCCCGGGCTGAAGACCCCGCATCCTCAGACGCCGAAGGGGCCCGAGCCCAGGAGGAGGTGGAGCCCCCGGGCGCAACTCCTGCCCAGGGAGAGGAAGCGCAGGTGGGGGTCCTTGCCCTCGCGGCCGTCGTCCCCCAGGCGATGGAGGTCGACTCCCAAAACCAGGGTCTTCCCCTCCCGGATGACGAGGGAGTTCGGGCCCAAGGGGAGGTGGAAAAACTCCCAGGCCCTGTGCCCATCCAAGGAGAAGAAACCGGCGCGGAGGACCCCGCCGAGTTGTTCCAGGAAGAAGGGCCGAAGCCCCGCCCACAGGTAAGTTTTCTTGATACTCCGACCCTTGTCCTATAAGATCGAAAGTGACCCGAGATACTCTGCCGTGTAGGTGCTAGAGACTACCATGCAGGACTTCCGGGCCGCGACCGTACCGCCAGAAGTTCTTGCCAAGCACCACGCAGAGCAAGATGCGAGGATCGCAGAGCTTGAGCGTTCGGTTGCCGAGCTGAAGGCTTCGGAGGCGGAGATCCGGCACAAGATGGAGGAATCCGTGCTGGTCCTCAAGGAGCGCCTCGAACAGAGCGAGCAGGCGAGGTCGGGCCTTGAGGCGACGGTGGTGACGCTGCGTGACTCCGTCCGAAGCGCCGAGAGGACGATCGACCAGCACAGGGAGGAGTCCAAACGGCTTCGCCAGGCGGCGAGCGAGGGTCGGGAAGCTCGTCGGTAGGTGCTCGACCTCGAGTCCAAGCTCGACTCCGTACGGGAGGAGCTCGCCACTCTCCAGGACGAGAAACGCGCCGGCCGCTTTTAGCTCTGTCGCCTCCTGCAGGTTTACCTGCAAAACTCGAATCTCATGTAGAAATGATTTGCACTTATGATTCGCACTTATGATTTGCACTTATTAGATGTCCCTTTGTTTTTATCGAAATGCTAGCGTGCTTCGTCCCGCTGTTCCTTATACATTGATGGTCGATGGTTATGCAAACAACGAACGATAGAGTAGGGAGAATAACCTCGAGCGCAAGTCGTTCTAGGGGTCGTAGTCGTACGGTGCCCGTGAAGCCCCCGCCGTCAACGGAGGTCGTGGACGTAGGTTGCGAGCGCGACCTCGTTGGCGGGAGAGACCCGGGAGACTAAAGACGAAGTAGCGCCCCACGGAGATCGTGCGGCCTCCGGATACGGAATGCTTATACCGTACGCCGGCCGACCTGTGCTCGGAACCAGCCGAGGGGGTGTCCGTGCGATTTGTTGCATGTGGCGGAGACTCGCCACGAAAAAGGTGATCGTCTTACAAGGACGGGAGCCCCCGGGGGTCGAGCTTGGTGGCCCGGCGTCAGCCGGTCGTATTTCCATCCGTTGGTGTCACGACAACCGAGCTCGCTCTTGTCTTTCGGTCGAGATCAGGGTAGGATAACTTTGATCGGGCTTTCCCGGTTTTAGCGGGTACGGCCGGGGACTGTAGGATCGAAGTATACGAATATAGCAATCAGAGGGGGGGTGAATGATTGTGCAGAAGCTAAAAACAAATTCTTGATCCATCAAAAGTTTACCCCAAAACAGAACCAAATAATTGCCTCGTTTTCGACAAAAACAGAATGACAAAGGTTTGGTAAAACGCGAATTCCCAGAGATCCAACCGTCGAAACGATCTGAAATTTGGACACAAGAAACTAGATTCCAACATGAATCTAAATCAAAAAGAATCAGCTCGATCGGACTTACGGATCAAAAGTTATGAACCTCGCAAACTTGCTATGACAGAAGATGACGAGAATTGATCTAACGTAAACTTGAAGGTTTAACAGAAACGACAAAAGTTTAATCAACTAAACTTAGAAAAACCCAAAATCAATTCTCTAGAAAGGTTTTGATGGATCAAATCAAGATAAAACTCAAATAACAAAAACCAATCTAGAAAAGAACAAGCATGCAAACAAGAACCAAAACAGGAAACAACGTAACGCTTGCAGCGATTCTGTAACGCAAGGATCTAGAAGAATTGATCTTTATTTCTTTTGTCTAAAGTACTCTCATCAAAAGAGTACAAGCCCTAAAACTGAGCTTGAGGCTCTCAATGCGCTCAGCTCCGATTGATTCGATTGATGCCCTTCAACATGAGACACCCCTCCTATTTAAAGGAGCAAAACACAAGGAGTTCTGAATACAATTCCTAATCTAGAAGGAGTATGTATACAACTCCTCTTGGCCCAACCTGGCCGAGTACAACTCTTGCACGCGTATGGCAACCCTACCATACTCACGTGACTACCACTTTGCACGCGTATGGCCACCTGCCATACTCACGTGACTAACACTTTGCACGCGAATGACCTCCTGCCATTCTCACGTGACTAACCATTCTTCATGTGCACCATTCTCTTAGCCCGAATGTCCCGCATGACATCCATGACCACCAAGACCTCAGTTCCTCCCTGAACCTAGTCCCGAACCTCAGCTCCTCCATGAACCTAGTTCCGGTCCCGTCATCGACCACGTTCGTCTTTCTAACACTCCAATTTTTGCTTTTCATGAAATTAAAATATTATTTTGCACATTTGTGAATTTTTGGAATTTTCTGGGATTTATTTGGAATTTATTTGAATTTATTCCATTTTGAAATAATTAAAGAATTAAACTTTGCAAATAAAAATTTGTTGGAAATATTTTATTTGAGTCCAAAATGTCCCAAAATATTTTCCAGAATTTTTCTGGAATTTTTCTGAGTCTTTTGCTATTTTTAATGAATTAAATGAATTTCTGGGAATTATTTTAAATATTAAATCGCTGGAAAATCGAGTGGGGTGAAGTACTGTTCATCCGACCGGACCCGAGTCCGAGTCCGACCCGAGCCACGTGACTTGACCGAACCCCATTCGATCCCGACCGTTGGATCGAGATCCAACGGTCCAAATTGGACCGCACCGCTCGAAAGTCCGGTCGGATCCAATCGCACCCACACGATCGCGGACTGGCCGATCGTGGCGTGGATCGCCAGGCGCCGTCGTCGTCTCCGCGAATCAGCCGGACTCCGCCCGGCGTAGCCGCCGCGTCAGGTTAGGTTTCCGCTTTGTGCGCCGCATGTCGAGGCCATTTAAGGCGTGGGTCATCGTCAGAGGTTCGCTTCAACCGTGCGCACCTTTGCCCCACCTCCGAAACCCTAGCGCGCCATTCGTGCCGATTGCCGCCGGAGTTGGTTGGGTCTCCACGGTGGTTTCTGCCGTCTTCGCTGCGTGTCAGAGCCGCTCGTCGGCCGACGCCGAGCCCATATCTCGAAAACCCCTCGCCGAGACGCAGCGCCGAGCCGTGCACCCATCTCGCCGGAGGAGCACCGCAACGCCGCTTCGAAGGTCGCCTTCCCCAGCTCCGTTCGTCCCCGACCACCGCACCGCCATCAGCCTTCGCGAGCTCTGTGCGCCGTCCGATCTTGATCGTGTGGTTGAGGTGAGTTCACGTGTTTCCAAACCCGATTAGATCTGGACCGTTGGATCAAGATCCAACGGCCCACGATCACCTCATGCCGTAGCAGCGTTAACGTAGGGTTAGATCTGGACCGTCCGATCTAGATCGAACGGCCCACGAGCACCGTGTAGTTTTCAACGTGTTAACCCTGGATCTAATCGCGGCCGTTGATTTTCAAATCAACGGACACGATCGTGCCACGTGGCCTAGGCGCGCCGCACTGTGCGGGCGCACGTGGGCCGCTGACATGCGGGCCCGCATGTCAGTCGCACCAAGCCGTGCGCCAGTCCACCGTGGACCGTCAGTCGCACCAAGCCGTGCGCCAGTCCACCATGGACCGGACACGTGGCAGCACCTGAGTGATGCCACGTGGCATGATGACATCATGCTGACGTCATCATGGAGGCCGTTCGGTCTTGGCGTCGCCAGGTCATCGTGGACCAATCACAGGATGACACGTGTCCTCGCTGACGCAATAATTAATTTCCGAAAAAGAAAATGATTTATTAATTCAAAATAATGATTTCAGATTTTGATTCAAACTTCAAACGCTTATAACTTTTGCGTTTCAACTCCGATTTGAGTGATTCAAATTTCTAAATTTGTATAAAATTAAGATCTACCTAATTATGAATTTTATTTAATTTTTGGACTAAAGTTTTCCTCTGTAATATTATTTAATTGATTATTTAAACTTCGAAATGTTATAACTTTTGCATTTAAACTCCAAATTTGACGATTCCAGTTTCTAAAAATTTATAAAATTATGTTCTCTCTGTTTATAGACTTTATTTGGATGTTTGGACACTTTTTGCCTATTGTTTATTCGTGTATTGCTATTTGCACGCTTTACGAGTAGACGTTGAAGTGCCGGAGGGATTCGAAGGAGAAGTATTGACTCAGGATCCAACTCAAGACCAAGAACAAGTACTTTTTGAAGGCAAGTTGTGCTTTGACCATGTTGATCCTATTTTGAAACCTATTTTGGTTCAAATTATTGCATGCTAGTTCAATTAGAAAATACTTTATTTAAATATGGGAAATTAGATAAATGCCAAATTGCTGTATGACACCTTGATTAATTAAATATGTGCCATGACCCTTGTCACCCTAGTTGTGGTTTACTAGTTGGACATTATTAAATTGCCAACATGGGAAATTAGATCGTTGTAGTATGTTTCTTAGACATGCTACGTGCTCATGACATGATTTTGGACAATCAAATGTTAATATTGACTTAATTATATTTTGAACCTGTTTTGGAAAGGTATCATGTGATGTTGTTGGCACGTGGTGCATGGTAATCAACGGGGTTTGATAAATAGTTGTCGGCGGGGCATGTGGCAAGAATGATCGTGGGCCGGTTGTGGCTTTGGGGATGTTGATTTGGTTCTTCTGTAGTCTTGCCTGGTCACCCTAAGGACTTAACCTTGCAAGCCTTTGAACTGAGTCAATCTTGCAACCACATGTCCGTAATGGGACGGACCTAGTTGATTAAGTTGCTAATAACGCACTGTGGGACCTCAGAGGTCAACTACACCCTTTGTGTAAGTTGTACGGAGCGCGTCTGGGCTGCGGCCAGGTACCCATCTAACGGTTGATTGGCCTAAACTTCGCCTTCGCTAAGGGAAGGGTTAGTGTGCAATAACCGGGGAGGACCACTTGTATTGTTAGAAGTTTCCGAAAGACTTTGTTACGGGAACTCGCCTTTGTGGTGTTTGACTGTATCTTGTGGGTAAAGTGCATAACCTCTGCAGAGTGTAGAATCTATTCGAATAGCCGTGTCCGCGGTATTGGACATCGCTCGGGAATTACAGTCAAGGGTTAGATTTTCTCAAAAAGAATAACTTGGACTTGAAAGGTTGGGTTTGGTTTACGAATGACGTTAATGGAAATGTGGATTAGGATGGGAAAGATGTTTACTAAACTCCTTGAAAAGTTATCTATGCTTTACTTGTTACTACTGCTTTCGAATCTACTTATGATACTTGTTAAATGCTGTTTACTGCAAAAATACCTTGAGCCACTCCTTTGTATTAAGCCATGCATGTAGTATATTAGCTGCATTATGTGCATGACTTGCTGAGTACCAAGTACTCACCCTTGCCACAATACAACACCAGTTGAAGAGGAGACTACACCAGCTTTGGAGGAGGAGCTCCAAGAGGAACCGTCTACTTAGGGAGCGAGCCCAGTCAGTTTCCTGTGGTATACTGGATGGCGCCACGATGATATCTTATTTTCCGCTGCTATTATTTCTCTCTTAATAAGTTTCGCCCTGCGTGGCGTATATTTGTAACTTGACCATAAGGTCGAGCAACCAGTTTGACTATTTAATTAAAGTACTTTATTAGTATCGAGTGGTATGATTGTGATATTTACCGATGTTAAGACTGTGTGCACTAGCGCGTTCATGGACTAGTGCTGAATACACAGAGGGTACGGATTTGCAAATTCGGGTCCCGACAGTCTTCGAGCAATACCTGCACATGAACAAACCACAAAACAATTCCGAGCACAAGTCCACGACTTGACTCACATCAATCCATGCAAATACTCACACGAGCATTGCATAAAGTCCACTTCAAGCATCATGAAATTCTCACAAATTTCATAATCTCAAAAATAAATCAAACACAATTCCAATTTTGCTCAAAACCCTAATCGAGCAAAAACGCATTCACGACGGACCAAAAAATATGGTCCGGCGTATACATGAAAAAGTCACTCAAAAAACCATTCACAACGGACCAACAAAATCGGTCCGGTGTACAAGTGAAAGTCTCGGTTTCAAGAAGAAATCATTCCGGTGAAAACACGTTCACGACAGACTAAAGAAATCAGTCCGTCGTACATGCGAAATCAATCCTCAAAAAGCCGTTCACGACTGACCAAAGAAATTAGTCCGACGTACATGCAAAGCTTACTGGTTTCTTGGAAAATTGAGTCCGGCTCATGATCTCAAAAGCACGTCCACGACAGACCCAAAAACTTGGTCCGTCGTACATGCGCTGACTGCTATTTTCTTGAAAAATTGAGTTTGGCACAAAAGTACCATCCTTTGTTTGCTTGATTTCAAATCCCAAAAAGTATGTCAACTCACCCATCATACTCATCTCAAACTCCTTCCACATTGTTTCTGAAAACTCAGACACTAAAACATGAGAGGAACCACCAAAGATAATATCATCAACATAAATCTGAACGAATAGTTGATCATTGCCTTGCTTGAGTAAAAAGAGAGTTTTGTCAACCTTTCCCATTGAAAACCCCCTTTCAAGTAAAAATGTTTTTAGCCTATCATACCATGCTCTAGGGGCTTGTTTCAAACCATACAAAGCTTTTGATAGTTTGAACACATGATTTGGAAACTTTGGATTTTCAAAACTAGGTGGTTGCTTGACAAAAACCTCCTCATTTATGTAGCCATTAAGAAAAGCACTTTTCACATCCATTTGATACAATTTGAAACTTTTGAATGCAGCAAATGCTAAAAGGATTCTAATGGCTTCAATTCTAGCAACAGGAGCAAAGGTTTCATCAAAATCTAAGCCTTCAATTTGAGTGTAACCTTGAGCAACCAATCTAGCCTTGTTTCTAACAACAACACCATCCTCACTTTGTTTATTTTTGAAAACCCATCTAGTTCCAATAACATTAAAATCAGGAGGTGGTGAGACAAGTTTTCAAACTTTATTTCGTTCAAAATTCTCTAATTCTTCATGCATGGCATTGATCCAAGATTCATCAGATAATGCATGAGATATATCTTTGGGTTCAAAAGAAGCAACTAAAGCAGAATGAGCATGAGTGTCAGAATGAATAAACCTGGATCGAGTGACTCTCTCATTTAGGTCTCCAATCATTTGTTCAGATGGATGCATTTTTTGATTGTGCAAGGGAGCATTGGCTTTTGAGACTTCTCCTTCTCCTTCTTCATTTTCAGCATGTACAGATGATGTTGTAGCTTGAGGATGGTTAGCTGTAGGTGATGTAGTAGTAGGTGCCAAAGGTGCTCTGACTTGTTGTGCATTAGGAAGAGTCAAGACCTCATCTTCAACATCATCATTATCTTCAAAGATTTTCTCCCCCTGAACATATGCGTCAGACTGCATCACTTAGACTAGTGCCTGGACTAGACTCATCAAAAGTAACTTCACAAGTTTCCACAATTTTGTTAGTCCCTAAACAAGCACACGATAGCCTCGAGTATGAGCAGATATCCAAGAAAAATGCCATCAGTTGATCTAGCTTCAAATTTATCAAGATTTCCAGATTTCAAGACAAAACATTTGCATCCAAAAACTCGAAAGTGAGAAACAGAAGGTCTATGTCCAAACCGAAGCTCATATGGAGTCTTACCCAAAGTTGATCTCAAACACACGGTTTGAAACATAACAAGCGATTGAAATCGCTTCAGCCCAAAAATTTCTAGGAGTGTGATGCTCATCTAGCATAGTTCTAGCCATTTCAACTAACATTCTATTTTTCCTTTCAATTACACCATTTTGTTGAGGCACTCTAGGAGATGAAAATTGATGATCAATTCCTTTTCAGACAAAAGAGATCAAAGGAAGCATTTTTGAATTCAGTTCCATTATCACTTCTAATAGCTTTGAGAGCTCCTGGATGGTCAACAGAAAGCCTAAGAACAAGACTTCTAAAATGACTAAAAGCCTCATCCTTAGATGCCATAAAATACACTCAAGAGTATCTAGAAAAATCATCAACAATCACAAGCACATACCGTTTGCCTCCAAAGGATTGAACTCGAGATGGTCCAATCAGATCAAGATGTAGAAGCTGTCTGGAGCGTTTGTCATCACCATGGTAAGAGGTGGATGTGAACCTGCAATCATCTTACCATGTCTACAAGAAGAACATACTAGATTGCTATTACCCTTAAGCTTAGGCAAGCCACGTATGAGATCTAAACCACTTACACGAGTAAGATGATCAAAACCAACATGACCAAGTCTACGATGCCAAAAGAATAAATCTTTAGAAACATTGGCAATTAGACACCTATGCTTAGAAGAAGGTGATGCATCAAAATCAGCTTTAAATACTCTTCCAAAACGAAATTTTGAACACAAGATCACCTCAAGCATCTAGCACTTTGCATTCATTTTTCTTAAAGCTTATCTCAAGATCTTCATCAAGCATTTGTGAGACAGAAAGCAAGTTATATTTCAAATTTTCAACAAGAGCCACATCTTTGAACATAAACTTGTCACTTACCTTTATTGTACCTTTTGCCACACCAGAAGAGGAAGAAGCATCTCCCAAAGTAACACTTTCAAAGACGAGATACACGAGTGAGGAGGAGAACCAATTTTTATCACCGGACATGTGGCGTGAGCATCCTAATCCACTAGCCATATGTTCTCCTTCCTCGCGAGAAGCCTACATAGCAAAACATGTCGAGGTCTCAAGATCAAGTTAGGAATGAGATTTTTGGGAATCCAAAGATCGAGACACACGACGCACAACAAGAGGGTACAACACGATAATTTTTATGCACAAAATCAGATTTGCCTTTTCCCATGTTTCTAGGAACAGAAGGTGTTTTCATCACTCTAGGCGCATAAGAAGTAAAATGTACTTTGCTGAAATTTGACCTAGCCTCAGTTCTTTCCTTCTTTTGTTGTTTGGCTAGTCTAAAGCAAAAATCTACTAAGTGTCCATCTCTACCACAATGAGTGCACGTGTACTTGACATGATGTTTTGCTTTAACAGTAGAAGCACATTTTGCATTCATCATAGTAGAAGAAAGAAAACCAGCAGATTTAAAAGCAATCTTTTTACGTTTATTGAGAATCTCAATTTTGTCATTGCGAGGAGCATGAACAACAGTGCAAGGTTTAGTTTCAAATGACGTATGAAGATCAAAACCTAAACCTTTCTTGTTTGAGCTAACCTTAGATTGATCCAAAATCATGTTTAATCTTTTCTTGCCATTAGTGAATCGTTCCAAAGAACTTTGCAAGTAATCAACTTTCTTGGCAAGAGTTAAACAATTATTGCAAGGATTATCAACCTTCTCTTTCTGTTTACGACAAGTAGAGCATGAAAGAACCTCATGTGTAAGCAGATTATCAGTTATTTGAGAAACCCTAGCATTTGCATCTTTTAACTTCAATTCAAGAGTTGAGCATTTTAGAACAAGAAGTTGAACCATGCAATTCATCGATGGAACAGCTAGCATTTTTAACACGTTTCTCATTTTTCTCATTTAGATGTAACAGAAGAGCATGTTCTTTCCTAAGCAAGGTGAGCTCATTGTAAATTAAGTCACATGATTTGCAAGTATCATCATTAGGAATCAAGGTCTTAAGTCTAGCAATTTCAGCATTCAATGACTCCACAAGAATATCATGTTTCTTAATTTTTCTATCACGTTTGTCAAGCAATTTTCCAAGACGAGCAACAGCAATAGCTAATTCATCATAAGAAGGATCTACCTCATTGAAGTCGCTGTTTTGATCATCCTCGGTGAAGCTATCCTTGCTGCTTGCCATGAGACACAACCCTGTCAAGTCATGTTTGCTTGGAGTTGCATCGTCCTCGCTGCTCTCCGAGTCCACATCGCTCAAATTGACTTGTTCAAGAGCGGAAAGAACTCGATGAACCACTTTGCGGTTGATGAAGCTCTTCTTTTTCCTGTCGTTTGAAGAGAACCTTTTCTTCTCATATCTTCTGTCGTTGTCCTTCTCCTCCTTTGATGTTTTACCTGCAAGCTTTGGACAATTTGATCTCATGTGGTTAAGATCACCACACTCGTAACACCTTGGAGGACTACCTCTTTTTCTCATTCTCACATTCTGCAAGGCTTTGTTAAAACGAGAAGAAAGTAGTGCCAAGTCTTCTTCAGGAAATTCTTCAATTTGCTCATCTGTTAAAGAAGACATGGAAGACAAGGCAAAGCTAGAAGAAGAATTTGCATTTGACATGTTAGGGTTAGAGATCAAAGCAATTGATTTAATATTACCTTTCCTTGCAAGAACATCCAACTCATGAGTTTTCAATTTAGAATACAGAACATCTAATGTAAGTGTACTCATGACAGTAGATTCTCTAATGGATGTAACTTTCATTTCCCAAATAGACATGTCTAAAGCACCAAGCAATTGTCTAGCATTAGCAGCATCATCAAAGCTAACTCCAACAGCACGAAGATTACTAAGAATTTTATTGAAACGTGCAAAGAAGTCATCTAGCGACTCACTGGGTTTCATCTCAAATCGCATGTATTCTTTTTTGTAAAGATCTTGACGAACCTCTTTAATAGTGTTAGAACCCTAATGGTAATCACAAAGAGATTTCCATACCTCATATGCGGATTTGAGATGGATCACACGGTCAAAGTCGCTGCGTCCCAAACCTTGGATGATCAAGTTGCGCGCCTTCCTGTTTGCTTCAACATGTGTGCGATTGGTGTCGTTGACGTTGTCGTTTGCAGGGACTTCATATGGCTTGTAGATCTTCTCCCAAATTGTGAAGCCTTGTGCTTGGATGAATGCCTCCATCTTGGCCTTCCAAAAGTGAAAATCAACACCATCGAACACACATGGTTTTGTCAATAACGATCCATTGATCTAATCACCGGTTAAGATAGATTAGAAAAACCTTGCTCTGATACCACTTGTAGGATCGAAGTATACGAATATAGCAATCAGAGGGGGGGTGAATGATTGTGCGGAAGCTAAAAACAAATTCTTGATCTATTAAAATTTCACCCCAAAACAGAACCAAATAATTGCCTCGTTTTTGACAAAAACAGAATGACAGAGGTTTGGTAAAACGCGAATTCTCGGAGATCCAACCATCGAAACGATCTGAAATTTGGACACAAGAAACTAGATTCCAATACGAATCTAACTCAAAAAGAATTAGCTCGATCGGACTTACAGATCAAAAGTTATGAACCTCGTAAACTTGCTATGACAGAAGATGACGAGAATTGATCTAACGTAAACTTGAAGGTTTAACAGAAACGACAAAAGTTTAATCAACTAAACTTAGAGAAACCCTAAATCAATTCTCTAGAAAGGTTTTGATGGATCAAATCAAGATAAAACTCAAAGAACAAAAACCAATCTAGAAAAGAACAAGTATGCAAACAAGAACCAAAACAGAAACATCAGAGCAACGCTTTATCAGAGCACGCAAGGATCTAGAAGAATTGATCTTTATTTCTTTTGTCTAAAGTACTCTCATCAAAAGAGTACAAACCCTAAAACTGAGCTTGAGGCTCTCAATGCGCTCAGCTCCGATTGATTCGATTGATGCCCTTCAACAGGAGACACCCCTCCTATTTAAAGGAGCAAAACACAAGGAGTTCTGAATACAATTCCTAATCTAGAAGGAGTATGTATACAACTCCTCTTGGCCCAACCTGGCCGAGTACAACGCTTGCACGCGTATGGCAACCCTACCATACTCACGTGACTACCACTTTGCACGCGTATGGCCACCTGCCATACTCACGTGACTAACACTTTGCACGCGAATGACCTCCTGCCATTCTCACGTGACTAACCATTCTTCATGTGCACCATTCTCTTAGCCCGAACGTCCCGCATGACATCCTTGACCACCAAGACCTCAGTTCCTCCCTGAACCTAGTCCCGAACCTCAGCTCCTCCATGAACCTAGTTCCGGTCCCGTCATCGACCACGTTCGTCTTCGAGCAATACCTGCACATGAACAAACCACAAAACAATTCCGAGCACAAGTCCACGACTTGACTCACATCAATCCATACAAATACTCACACGAGCATTGCATAAAGTCCACTTCAAGCATCATGAAATTCTCACAAATTTCATAATCTCAAAAACAAATCAAACACAATTCCAATTTTGCTCAAAACCCTAATCGAGCAAAAACGCATTCACGACGGACCAAAAATATGGTCCGCGTACACATGAAAAAGTCACTCAAAAACCATTCACAACGGACCAACAAAATCGGTCCCTACAAGTGAAAGTCTCGGTTTCAAGAAGAAATCATTCCGTGAAAACACGTTCACGACAGACTAAAGAAATCAGTCCGCCGTACATGCGAAATCAATCCTCAAAGCCGTTCACGATCGACCAAAGAAATTGGTCCGACGTACATGCAAAACTTATCGTTTCTTGGAAAATTGAGTCCGGCTCATGATCTCAAAAGCATCGCCCACGGACCCAAAAACTTGGTCCGTCGTACATGCGCCGATCGCTATTTTCTTGGAAAATTGAGTTTGGCACAAGAGCTCAAAAACATGTGCACGACAGACCCAAAAACTTGGTCCGTCGTACACAAAATCGGTTCGGCGCAAAAGGACTTAGATTAATGTTTACAACAGACCAAAAAACTTGGTTTGTCGTACATTGGAAAATGAGGTTGCCAAAGCATGTTTACGACAGACCAACAAATTTGGTCTGTCGTAGATGGAAAACTTACTGTTTTCTTTAAGTTTGGTCCGGCGCCAAAGCGAAACTTACTGTTTCTTGTCAAATTGTCAAAACACATGAACAAACACATTTTGCAAATTCAATTCTAAGCCAATTTTTCAGCACATGATTTCACAGGGACGCGTCGCGAGATCTCGCGGTAGAGTGAAAAGAAGTGGGGGCGATCCAAGGTGCCGAATTTCATTAACGGAAGAGGCGGGGGGGGGGGACAGTTGTGATTGCAGAAAAGAGTAAAGTAGGGTGAATTAAATATATAACTTACGTAGTTGGTCGATGTTCCAGGTGCTAGCGAGTTCTTGACCATCTTCCATCGCGAGGCGGACAGCCCCCGGGCGTGCTGTTGAGACGACCATATAAGGACCCTCCCACCTTGGTGTTAATTTGTTGGCTTTTGACAAGTCTTGAACTCGTCGCAGAATGAGATTGCCGACATGTAAGGTCCTTGGTCGTACTGATTTAGCGGCGTGCCTGCGGAGAGCTTGCAGGTAGACCACGGATCGCAGCAAAACCCGTTCGTGTGTCGCTTCCGCGAGGTCGAGGTTGAGGAGGCGCTCGCCCTCTTGGTCGATGTCGTCGGCCAAATTCACCCTTAAGGATCCCAGCACGACCTCGGCGGGCAGGACGGCTTCTGCGCCATAGACGAGCTGGAAAGGGGTCTCCCCAGTAGCTCGGCTCGTCGTGGTGCGGACCGACCAGAGGACGGGAGGTAGCTCGTCCACCCAAGCCTGTCCATGCTGGTCGAGATTCCTGAAGACCCTCTTTTTGATTCCTTGGATAATCTGCCCGTTCGCGCGCTCGGCTGCCCCATTGCTTTGTGGGTGGGCCACGGACGCGAAGCATAGATTGGTCCCGACCTCCTCGTAATAAGCCTGAAACAGTTCGCTTGTGAACTGAGTGCCGTTGTCTGTGATGAGGCAATTTGGTATGCCGAAGCGCGTCACCACGTTATTGCGGAAGAACCTTTTAGCCACTTGGGTCGAGATGGTCGACACAGGCTCGGCCTCGATCCATTTGGTAAAAGTGTCAATTGCGACAAACAGGTGTTTGCAACCCTTTCTTCCCCAGGGAAATGGTCCGAGTATGTCGATGCCCCAAACCGAGAACGGCCAAGTCAGGGGCATGGTCTGTAGCGCATATGCCGGCTGATGGATTTTGCGAGCGTAGAACTGGCAGGACCGGCAGGAGGCCACTATTGAGCGTGCGTCGGCCAAGGCCGTCGGCCAGTAGTAACCCAATCGGAAGGCTTTGCTTACCAAGGTCCTAAAGGACGAGTGAGCTCCGCACATCCCGTCGTGGATATCTTTGAGGAGGTATTTGCCTTCCTCCTGAGTGATGCATTTGGAGAGGACCCCAAGCGCACACTTGCGGTACAAGACCCCCTCGACCATTTTATATGGAGAGGAGCGTCTTACAAGCCGGGACTTCTCGGCCTCTTCCTCGGGCAGTGTCCCGTGTGCTAGGTACTGGATGAATGGCGTCATCCAACTCGCACCATGCTTGAGGAAGGAGACGATACCACCCGTCTCGGGTGCCTCCCTCTCGGCGGGGATGGAGGGCTTATAAAGGTGCTCGATGAGCACCCCCGCCGGAGCGGGAAGTTGTGCGGAACCGACTTTTGATAGATGGTCGGCCAGGGCATTGTCCTTCCTGGGGATGTACAGTACTTCGAAGTTTCTGAAATACTTTTCCATCTTCCTCACTTCAGCCAGGTAAAGCGCCATTGAGTCATCGGAACACTGATACTCCTTGTTAACCTGGTTGACCACTAGCTGCGAGTCACCCTTCGCAGTTAGCCGTTGGACCTCGAGCGCCTTGCACGCCCGAAGCCCGGCTAGCAGACCTTCATATTCTGCCGCGTTGTTTGTTGCGGCGAAATGCAATTGGAGGGCGTACTGGATCTGCTCTATCTGAGGGGATACCAGAACCACTCCAGCCCCCGAGCAATCGTAGGCTCGGGACCCATCGAAGTGCATGACCCAGCGACCTTGCCTGGCCTGATCGGGTTCTGGCTGGGATGGGGCGGGATTTGTCCATTCGGCTAGGAAGTCTGCTAGAACCTGGGGCTTGATTGTGGTTCTGGTCGAGAATTCGATCTCGAATTCGGCGAGCTCCATGGCCCACTTTGCGATTCGCCCGCTCGCATCCTGATTCCCTAAAATTTCCCTGAGCGTGAAGTTGGTCGGGACTCGGATTTTGTGAGCCTAAAAGTAATGTCGTAGTTTCTTGGAGGCCACGAGCAGCACGTACAGGAGCTTCTGGACCTCGGGGTAATGCTCCTTGGGACCATGCAAGACTTCGCTGATGTAGTAGATCGGACGCTGCACCCCATCCCTTTCTACTGTTATCACGGCGCTTACCGCCTGGGGTGTGGTGGCCAAGTACAACAACAGGACCTCCCCTAGTCTCGGTGTGGTCAGGACCGGGGGTCTCGATAAGTATCACTTCAGTTCTGCGAAGGAGTTGTCCGCCTATTCTGTCCAGGCGAAATCGTCATGCTTACGGAGTGCCTTGAAAAAAGGTAAGCCGCGCTCCCCAAGCCGCGAGATGAAACGACTTAGAGCCGCCATCCTCCCGGTCAGAGACTGCACCTCCCGCATGCAAGTGGGTGGTCGCATGTTTTCGATGGCTTCTATCTTTTCAGGATTGGCCCCAATTCCTTGTGGGCCGATCATGTAGCCGAGAACCTTACCGGCTTTGACTCCGAACACGCATTTTTCAGGGTTCAACTTTATTCGGTGCTTATTGAGGTTACAGAAGGTTTCCTCCAGGTCGGACACATGACCTGAGGCTATTTTGCTCTTAACCACGATGTCGTCCACGTACACCTCCAAGTTCCGGCCTATTTGGTCCGAGAAGGTTTTCTGCATGAGGCGCTGGAAGGTTGCTCCGGCGTTCCTTAGACCGAAGGACATGGTCGTCTAGCAGAAAGTACCGAACGGCGTGATGAAGGAAGTTTTTTCCTCATCGTCGGGTGATATACCGATCTGGTGATAACCTGAATAGGCGTCCAAAAAGCTCATTATCTCGGAGCCGGCCGTTGAGTCCACCAACTGGTCTATCCGAGGCAGTGGGAAATTGTCCTTAGGGCACGTGGCGTTCAGGCCCGTGTGGTCGACACACATGCGCCACTTGCCCCCCTTTTTCTTTACAATGACCGGGTTGGCCAACCAATCGGAATGGTCGACTTCCCGTATGAAACCAGCTTTGAGGAGTTTATCTAGTTCCTCTCTGATGATAGCTTGCTTCTCCGGGGAGAAGCGCCTGAGCTTCTGCCGCACAGGCCTTTTGTTAGGCCGAACCGCTAGCCTGTGCTCGACGACCTCCCTTGGGACTCCGGGCATGTCGGACGGTTCCCAAGCGAACGTGTCCGCGCTCCTCCGGAGGAAGGTCACGAGCTCGAGTTCCTATTTAGGATCCATGGAAGCCCCCACATGTACGACCTCGTCTGGCTTTGCGTCGCACAGTGGGACGGCTTTAGTTTCTCCTCCGGCCTGGAGGGTAGCTTTGGGCCGGGAACTCCTCGTCTCTTGCTCGGGCCCGCGCTGGGGCAGCTGCCCGACCATGTCTAATGCCCTCTCGTCGCAGTTCAGGGCCGCTTTCGGGCTTCCCTTCACCGAGATCGCGCCGTCGGGCCCGGGAACTTTCAGGCATTGGTACCCGTGGTGCGTGGCGGCCATGAATTTGGCGAGCGCCGGTCGGCCCAGGATGGCGTTGTAGGCCGACTCGAAGTCGACCACCTCGAACGTGATCAACTCCATTCGAAAGTTGCTCGGGCTACCGAACGTCACGGGCAGGACGATCTGTCCGAGTGGCTTGACTGAGGTGCCAGGGACTATCCCGTAAAAAGGGACTATGATGCTCTTGACCTTGGATCGAGGGATTTGTATCTCGTCCAGGACCCGGGCGGATATCAGGTCCAGGGAACTCCCGCAATCTACGAGCACTCGTCCTACCACGGTGTTGCAGATCGTTGGACTAACGACCATCAGGAGCCTTTGGGGCTTTGTCATCCCCAGTGGGGGACGCCGTCTTTGGAGAAGGTGATGGGCAGCTCGGACCACTTGAGCTGCTGGACGGGAGGCTTCCCCTAGGTAACACGAAGTACCTCGCGCGCGGCTTCCTTCAACTCCCGACGCGACCCATAAGCGGCGGAGCCCCTGAATATTACGGCGATGTGGTTCTTCGGCTCCTGGTACTCCATGTCTGCGTCCTCGTCGGCAGGCTTCTTGCCCTTGACATCTTATTCCTGCTCCAGAAGCGTGGGCATGGGGCATTTGCCATTGTAGAATTGCTCTAGGCGGGAGGTCCATGTTCGGCAATTGCGCAGGTCGTGCCCGTACGTCTGGTGGAGCGGGCAAAAATAGGTGCTAGCCCGTCCGCGTTGTTCACCACGGCCCTGGTCGTCCCGGCCTTGTTCGCTGTTGCGTTGAGCCGGTCGACCCTTTCCTTTTGCGGCTCCCCCCTTGTACGCTTGCGAGGTCGGCCGCTGCCGTCGCTCGATGGCCGCCACCATGTCGAAGACAGAGGGTTTTTTCTTCTTTTTTATTTTCTTCTCGATCGAGCTCATGCTCTTCCGGCTAGATGCCCCTTCGAGTCCGGGCTGAGGGGGTAGTTTTCCCTCGTCTACCAGCTTTTTCCATTGGACTGCTTCATCGGCGTTGGCGTATCGGTCGGCCATGCGGAACAACTCGTTGGCTGTGATGTCCGGGTGAATCTTGAGGTCTTGTGTAAAACGGACGTCTCGGACCCCGAACTTGAAAGCCCGAACGACCGTCTCATCTGAGATGCTTGGAATGGAGTTCCGCACCTGCATGAAACGCTGGACGAATTGGCGTAAGGTCTCGTCGTCCGTCTGTATCAGACGCTCGAGGTCGCGCTCCTTTCCTGGACGAACATAACAGCTCTGGAAGTTTGCTCGAAGGGTGTTACTCAGTTGCGCCCAGGACCGGATCAAGCCCTCCTTCTGATTAAAGAGCCACGTCCGAGCCGGTCCATCTAGCACTGTGGGCAAGAAGTTTGCCATGACCCCTTCATCCCCGCTGGCGGCCAGGATGGCCGTGGTGTAGATCGAGAGGAACTCGTCCGGCTTCTGCGTCCCGTCGAACCTCTCGGTGTGGCCTAGTTTGAACCTGATTGGCCAGGTCACGCGCCGCAGGGACGCCGCGAATGCCCTGCACCCGAAAATGGGATTATCATGACGCCGGTAAGATGGAGAATGGCCTGAGGAGGAAAGTTCAGCCCGGCTCTGCCCACGGTATGCATCCCGTCGATCTCGAGGGAGCGCCCGGGAATTGCTCCGGGTGTCTTCTCAGGCCTGATCGCGTTCCCGTCGGTCACCCCGGCTACGGCTGCGCGAGTCGTCGGGGTGGAGGCGCACGGACGTCCGGCGGCGGCGTTCCCAGGAAACACTCCGGGTGTCTTTTCCTCGAGAAGCTTCCGCCGCTTTTATGTCTGTGGCGATCTTTTCGAGGTCGTCAGCCACGACTGCTCCCATAGCCTCTAGATCGACTTGCTTAGGAAATTCTCTGAGGTTGCGCACCACTGCGGCCAAGGCTTGAAGGCGTTCTCCGCTCGGGGGAACGAGGGGCGACGAGCTCGTGCGCCGGCGTACGGGCTCTGGTGTCCCGTACGCGTGGAAGTTCTCACGAGTTTCGGCCCCGATCCTATCGTCCGCGCCACCACGAATTTGCCGGCGTATGCTGCCAACGTCCGGCTCAGGGATGCCTCCAAGTGGTCCTTAGCCGCTTCGTACCGCCGGAGGCGCTCCTCGCCTGGGGATTTGCCCCCGAGGTTTCCACCTTCCTCCGCGACCAAGACGTTGCGGGATTGGGTGGACCGTGAGGGCGACATCACGGTGTCTCCCCGCGACGCGGTCCCCTGGTCGGGCTCGAGATGGTCAGGGACGTCCAGGCCATCATATAGCCCGTCGTATTCGTCGTCTGAAAGGGCGTCGAGCTGAGAGCGGAAGAACTGCTCTCATGCGGCGGCTTCCAGGGAAAAGCTCCTGGAATTGTCATGACTTCCGGGGCCAGCGACGCCAGCTGCCTCGTTATCGAAGAACTGCTTTTCGTCCTCATCGCTCCCGGGGGCGCAGAGGCCCCGGCGATTCTGGGAGTCTGACATCCTCCGGGATTCCTCACGAAAGGGAAAGTCGGTCCCCACGGACGGCGCCCGGTATTCGGCCGATTGGGGAGCAGGCCCCCGCCGAGCTTACTTGGTTGATGAAGGGACCAACCGCGACCCCTTCTCACGTGCAGGGTCACTCGGAGGTATGACTCACTAGACCAGATCGGACGATGACACAGTGTTTTACCCTGGTTCGGGTCTCTCAAGAGGGAGATAACAGCCCTACTCCAGCTCGTGTATATTCAGTCTGCCTCCCCCCTCATGGTGGGGACGCTTTATAGCTTACAAAGGACCGTAACTCTGTTAAGATCCACTATCCGCACGTTCGACCACGTCCAACGTGGTAACTAACAGATCCTGCAATCCCGCCACGTTCCCGTGGAGGGCGCAACAAACTGACGGAGGTTGCGCCGTCGGTAGTTACTTCCACCGATCTCATGATCACAATAGGTCGGCTAATAGCTAGCTCCGAGCTCGGCTGCCTCACGCGAGCACGAGCTCGCAATCGGCCAGGCCGAGGGCTCGCGCCGAGCGGCCAAACTACGCGACCTTCCTAGGCCTTGACTAGGTCGTCCTTGGGAACGACCTCCTGGTGGCTCGAGCGGGAGCGAGCTCGGTCGTTCGTGGCACCCGCGGTAATTTATGGGAATTATCCAACCCCCGACAAGAACAAACACTAGTACAGATTTCTTGACCGGCTCATTCGCCGTTTAGCAGTTAGCACACCTTCCGTATTCACACACTAGCGTAAAGTCAAAACAAGAGCTCATCTTCTGTATTCAGTTTACTCCCACAGGCCACAAATCTCAGAGCACACATATATTGCCTCTAGTCACAGCACACCACATAACTTGTAGAGAGATGCTTCTGTGTTTTTTTTAAAAAAAAATTATATAAATATTAAAGCATAAATAAATGGTAGATGGTGATTACTTACCCCTTGTTTGCTTTAAGATTTTTACAACTTGTACTGTAAGGAAAAACACAGAAGCACTGCTCTAACTTGTAATCGAAAAGAATAATCCAAAAGCTAAAAAATGTGACTAAAACATAATTTTTTTAATCATTTGCGTACAAGGTCCATGATACATGGGCCCAACATGTCATTGATGCTCTCTGTTATCTAAATAAATAAATTTATTTTACCCTTGAACTTCGGAGATACGTCTATTCTACTATTCTACCCGTCAACTAAGAAAAGTATAAATAATCCAGTGAGGTGGATTTTATGGTTGTTTTGCTACCATGGCGGATAATATGGCTAGTAATGCGCTATGGTGGCAAAACCACAGTTGAAACGGAGGGATTAGATGGTGTTTTATAGGTAGAGAGTTATTTAGATGGTTTTGCATAGTTTAAAGGGTTATTTAGACAGTTTTATAGTTTAAAGGGTAGAAATTTAGAATAGATGCACCTCGAAAATTTAGAGGATAAATTAGACTTATTCATATTGTCTAAACATGAAGTTAAAATTATATTGTTGATAACATGTTAAAATGCACTATGTTGTTACCGTAAATATAAGAGTAAATTTTATAAAACTACACCTATTGTCATAACTATTAGATTTCGCACTACAACACGTCGGGCTTCTAATGGCGTCTATAAATGTCTTTAAAACCTTATAAATGCCTTAAAAAGATTTTAGATGGCGTTTACATGGCGTCAAGAAAAATGGTGTCAGGAAAAGTAATTGGCGGCGCTTAATTATCCACGACGTTTATAAGTGCCGTGGAAGACTCTAACCCGGCGTTTATAAGTGCCGTGGAAGCCTATAACCCGGCGTTTATAAGTGCCGGGGTTTCCTCTATCATGGCACTTTATAAGTGCCGGGGTTCTCTCTCTATTTATGGCGCTACAAGCGCCAGGATCCCTCTATTCGTGGCATTTAAAATCGAGGTGCACAATGACTTCCCAGAGGTCACCCATCTTATTACTACTCTTGTCCAAGCACGCTTAACTTCGTAGTTTTTATAAGATCTAGTACTTTAGTGGTGGTATGATCACATCCGATATATAATGCGTCCCTCCTCCCTTAACCCCGTTAAACACCCGAACACCGATTTTCAATTATTTCAAATTAGCAAATTATTGAGGTAATTAAGCAAAATCATCATACGATAAGATCTCCAATTATATTCTTTTGGGCACCAATTCTACTTTGCAAATACGAAATCCGAGCATATTTCTTAAAATAGACATAACTTTTGACTCGTACTTCCAATTGGGGCGTTCTTAGGCTAATTGGAAAGATAACAAAAAGTAGCATCTGAAATTGATAAGTGTCACAAAATCAGATGTTCGAAAAAATTTGAATTTTCAAACAAAATATCAACAAAAATTGAATTTTCGGACAAAATTTGAAATTTTAGACAAAATATCATCGAAAATGAAATATTTGGACAGAAATTATTGCAAATGGAATATTAGTTTCAATTATTTCAAATATAATATTATTTAATTTCAATTCTTTCAAATTCCCCGGTGTGGTATTCACGTTTATAAGCAGTGGTAGAGTCTACCACAGCGCTTATAAACGCCGGGAATTCCACTCTATACCGGGCGTTTATAAGCACCGTGAAGATCAGAACCCGGCGCTTATAAACGCCGTATAGAGTGGAATTCGGCGCTTATAAGCACCGTGGAAGATCAGAACCGGCGCTTATTAACGCCGTATAGAGTGGAATTCTCCGGCGTTTATAAGCGTCGTGGAAGATCAGAACGGCGCTTATAAACGCCGGTATAGAGTGGAATTCCCGCGTTTATAAGCGCCGTGAAGATCAGAATTGGCGTTTATAAACGCCGGTATAGAGTAAATTCTCCGGCGTTTATAAGCGCCGTGGAAGATCAGAACCTGGCGTTTAAACGCCGCGGTATAGAGTGGATTCTCCGGCGTTTATAAAGCGCCGTGGAAGATCAGACTTTGGCGTTTATAAATGCCGGTATAGAGTAAATTCCCGGCGTTTATAAGCGCCGTGAAGATCAGAACCGGCGCTATAAACGCCAGTATAGAGTGGAATTCTGCCGTTTATAAACGCCGTGGAAGATTCTAACCCGGCATTTATAAACGCCGGTATAGAGTGGAATTCCCTGGCATTTATAAGCGCCGTGGTAGACTCTAACCCGGCATTTATAAATGCCGGGGAATTAAATGCCTCGAATGATAAAAAACGCCGGCTTTAGCCTTATTAGGGGCGTTTAGATTAAACGCCGTGTAAAATAAACGCCGGAAAATCCATGTTATCTTGTAGTGTCGGTTAAATGCCATGGAATCCGATCGTGTGGAAATCACCTATCAGTGGCAAAATTACGTGCAACTATTTGAAATGTGTAGCTTTCTAGCAAACCTATGTCAATTGCATTGGCAAAACCATATCAATATTACAACTATTATGTGGGGAAGTTTTTGAGGCCAACCAGGACCTGTATGTCATCCCTGGCAAAAAAGCCTCTCGGCTTCCTCCAAATTACGGATAGGTTCCTATAAAATTACAAAAAATAAACCCTCCAAATTTTTTTTATATTTTTTCTCAAACCTGTGAGGTTAAAAATTATTTTTTTCAAAATAGACTATGTGTTCTTCCGAATAGCTTTTAGATCCCTCCTTTGTTATTTTACAAAAAAAAACTCGCGTTAAATACAAATATCGAACGACCAATTTTCTAATTTTTTCGGAGTAGCGTTTAGGTCCAAAAAAAATACGAATAGGCTCATGTTCCTTGCGTCCAAGTTCTTTCTCCGTTTTTCTTGAAAAAATGATTTCATCAAAAGAAATATGTGTACAACACTATCTAGAGTTTTTTTCAACTCGATCTCTAATATTTTCCAAAACATGTATTATTACCCGGTAAATTCATAGGGTGTTAAACTCGGCAAAAGAGGGTTCTTTCTCTGTTTTTTTCCGAGAAAAACAAATTCGTCAAAAGAAATGTATGTACAGCTCTATCTCTGTTGTTTTTTTTTGCAGCTCGCTCTCTAATATTTTCCGGAATAAGAAATATGTGTACAGATGTATCTCTAGAGCTTTTTTTACAACTTGATCTATAATATTTTTCGAAACATGTATTATTACCCGGTGAACGTATATAGTGCTAAACTCGCCAAAAGAAGTTCCTTTCTCCGTTTTACTCGAAAAAAATAGATTTGTCAAAAGAAAATGTCAACAACTCTATCTCTATAATTTTTTTGGCAACTCGAAATCAAATATTTTTCGAAATATGTATTATTAATTTTTTTTTTTTTGTAGAAAATCCCGTTGTTATGCAAATTCGTTGACGATTCCTACCTTGTAGATTTTTTTTAAAAAAAAAAAAAACAAGAGAACAAAAAAACGCTTAGATCCTCGTACCTTTTTTTCAAAAAAAAAATTAATTAATTAAATTTCGCACGACATGGCAACACACGTAACTTAGGGGGTGTTTGGCAGAGCTCCAGCTCCACCAAATTCTTGGAGTTGGTGGAGCTGGATATTCCTAGCTTCACCAAATTCGTAGAGCTGGAGCTGTGGGTATATTAAGAGTGTTTAGGTGAGTCATCTTGTTTATATTTTAAAATAAAATTATAAAGTTAAGTCACTTTATTTCAGTCTACAAGTTTCAGCTCTGAGATGGAGCTGAGATCTGGAGCTCTACCAAACAGGCCTTTACTTAGTTGAATTTACATGCGGTCTAACGTGCCTGTCACATTTAACGGCTACCAACGAATGCGTAGATACGTGTGTTTTCACAGGCTGAACAGGTATCTGTTGCACCAAGCTGGGATCAAATCTTCGACTGCCAAGTCTAAGCATGTTAAGGTTCTTCGCAATGTGAAGGAAAGTGATACGATGCCCATTTCCGATTCATTTACCAGAACAGTTCGGGATTGTCCCCATGCCATATATTACACCAAGTCCACAACACACTGGAGTCGAAACGGTATACGTCACACCAAAATGGCGACAAAGGAAGACGCACGCATACATTAGTTAAGACCGCAGAGACAAAGCAGCTAATTGTTATAGGGATGAAGCGGCTGAGCAAACGGAATCTGTTGGCCTCCCTGCCCGGGAAAGGGCATAATCTGGGGCCCCGTACCAGGAGGAAACTGCTGGTTGCCGTACATCGGAAACTGCGACATTGGTTGCGTTGGACCTTGTAGGAACGGCTGGCTTCCATAATCTGGAGGTAGCTGGTGCGCTCTGTGGCCAGGGAACGGCATTGCTTGTGGACCAGGTGTTTTTGGACCTGGATGGCTTCCATTGCCGTGGTACTGCATAAACTGAGGTGAGCCTGGAGGTAGCAGATGGTTCACATGGCTGGGTATCTGTTGATTTCCTAGGCCTGAATGTTGCCCCATTTGAGCTTGAGTTGATCCTGGGTGAAACTGTTGGGCTCCATAGCCTGGGAACTGCGGGGGAACACCAGGGGGGCCTTGTAGGATTCCAGCTTGCAAGTGTGGTTCAATGGAAGGATGAGAAGGTAGAGAAGCTGATGGTGCCCCAGGTGTCGTTAGAATAGTAGTCCCTGGTGGCACAACTGCACCGGTGGCTGCAGAAGGGACACTGCTGTATGTTGTTGTGCTAGCACCAGCATGAGGGACCGGCTGAGGACCAAGAATGGAAGGTTGATTGCAGGCTGGAGCAACGTTCCCTCTGGTGTAATCTCTACCTCGGTCGTTGTTAATCTGAAAGATCATGCATTCAATAAACGAGTTTTTTTTAAACAATGAAGTATGTATCATTTGTAAAACGTCTGTAAAGGAGCCAATACATATAACACAAGAGTTCATAATGGCTCATGTCAGTCATGACGGTGCACCAGTTATATCCAATTTGGACAGTGAGAAAGTGATGAATATTACCTTAACATTAAGATCGGTATGGCGTGAAAATGTGAGGTGAAGCTTGCAGTATCCACCTTCATAGATGCTGTGCCCTTCTAACGCTTCTTTTGCTGTAACTGCGGTTTGAATGTCTACGAGAAAAGCATAAAAGGTTTGAGAGACATGCACTGCCCAAAAGCTTTTGAGTTGGTCTAAAAAAACATTTGGAGTTTTGTATAGCTAGAGCTGCAAATGGATTTTTACCTGGATACTGGATTAATGCCTGGAAGCCAGAATTCTTCTCAAAAATAGCAATCTTTTGTACAAACCCAAAAGCAGAAAAGACCTGCCAGTTACAGGAGACCAAAAGGTTGATGCAATGCAAACTGTGTACATATGATGATTTAACATCAGAGTTTGACACATTACCTCGTGAAGCACTTCTATCGTAACAACATACTGCATGTTCTCAACGGATGCAAGCAGAACATTGCTCTCTCCCTCCTGCTTCTTCCCATCCTGGGCATAACCCAACCATTAGAATCAGAACAAAACATAAGCATATATGCACTAAGGATGGAAGTGTTACCAGTCCAGAACCATCAATAGCAGAAGGCGCAACAGGAAGGTACGGGTTAGTGAAGTCCCTAAAGGAAACAATAACACAATAAACATAGATAAGTGGGGGATCTTTTTGAAGGCCAGGGAGAGGTGGTGGTGGTGGTTTTTTTTATTGTAAAATTACTAATATGTAATGAATCCGTCCATCAAGCAGCAAGTCCAAAATTTGTTTAGCTGATCAAGAGTTCTTACCTACTCCTGTGACTCTGAAACTTGACATTTAGAACAGTATGTGCTGAATAGGTTATTCTTAAAGTACACCCCACATCAAGTTCTGGAAGCAAATAGCTGCAATACAAGCACAAGTAATTATGCATCAGTCTCGCAAAAGAGTACCACAGAAATACGAATTACATAAGAACAATACCTAGGAATGCATCTACCATCCAGAGCAGCTTTTGCAGATGTTGCGGTCTCAGCATCAGAAAACTGTATCAATGCCTACATACCAGAAAACAAACATAAGTTCGAATAAAATCAACCAGGGCAAAGAAAATCATGCTACTGTCCCCAGAAAGATAAGACAGCATGTGAGGCAGGACGGGATGAACTAACGAGACATGTTACTAAATGAGTAAGAGTAGAATCATCACCTGATAACCTGATGCCTTCTCAAAAGTAGCAATCTTGTGAACATATCCAAAAGCAGAAAATACCTGGGCACATGAACTTTGGTTGTCAATACAACAAGTAAAATAGTATAGAAAATGAAATGGAAGCATTAAGATAATTGGAAAGTAAGATGAGCCTAAAATGAGAAGTGAACAGACACAGACTGACTAATATCTGAGCGCAAAGCACCATTTTTGTCTTAATTATATAACATGAAGAAAAGCATATTAGCATACAAGATAAATTCCTCACTAATAAATAACAATGATACTCACAGAGGAGTTCCAAGGCAAGTTTTGAGGTTTTACTAACAGATCATTGCATCAACTAGAAGCCTTTTAACCCGCTAATGATATGGACAGTGGAAATCAACTTATAATCTCTCTTCAAACACAGTTATGATCATAAAAGCTTTTGCCATGTACTGATTGCAGAGTCAACACTTAGCATTTTCTAGCATTTGTGATAGATGACCTAGAAAAGGAGGGAGTTCAACAAGAAGCAAATCTAGAAATCATTGACATTCCTTTGCCGCCCATGAAAGGGAACCAAGTTCTGACCACCAAGCTTCTAACCCCAAAAGGCAAACTTTTAGCTATATCTTCGCAGCGGCAACTGAGTAAACTGTTCAAACATTCTTTATGAACTGCTCATCCATACATTGCCCTTTTTGACATAAGGACAGCACGAGAGGGGAATAAGGACGTACTGGGGCCAGTGAAAACAACGCCGAGAGGGAGCAAGGGTGGGCGATGCGACTAGGAAAACCTAGCACCTCCACCGCGGCGACGCCAGTTGCTAGATCCAACCAAAGCTTTCTCTGCTCTGGTCACCGTCACCATCCAGGTATTGTCATCCCCGCCGGCCTCCATCTCTTCTTCTCTGGTATGGCGAAGTCGTCAGGGCTGGAGAGGCCGAGGCTTTGGCAGAGCAGTTGGATGTCGCCGCTGCCACTGATGCAGAAGCTAGTGAGGTCGAGGCCGAGGTAGCAAGCGACGGAGCCGCAGAGGGACAACACCCCCAAGGCTGGCATGGAGGAGGCAGGGGGCAGGGGTGTGGACGGGGAGAGACAGACCAAGATTGGGGTTCGGGGAGCGAACAGCGATATATAGCTGAAGAAGATGCCAAAGTAGCAGTAGCAGTAGCGCCGTAGTGGTAGAAGTAGTAGCAGTGGCGGTTAGCGGTAGAGATAGCAGACAAGCAGTAGCAGTAGAAGTAACAATAGGCAGGGAAGTAGCAGAATAGCAGTAGTACTATAGCAGTAGAAGTAGAAGTAGCATTACTGTCTTAGACTACTAGTAGTACCGTAGTAGACTAGTAGTAGTAATAGTATTGTATAATTGACAACATGCTCATTTATGCTCTCTTTATTGCAGAAGCAATGAAGCATCACCAAAATGGCAACCGCAAGTAATGCAACTTCTGAGGCCCTGTATGATCCAATGGGTGATCCAAAATGAAAGGCAAAGTTTAAGAATCTGGTATGGAAGTATGGCTTTTGGCCAGTTATTGACACCTTAGCGACCGAGATTTGGTCCAATGTTCCGTTGGTGACAGGAAGGTAATGGGAGGAATCAAAAGGTTAAAAGGAGCATCTTGCAGGTGGGTTTGGAGATGTCAAAAAATATGCCAAGACTACAACAACAATCATGAAAGAGATGCGGGAGGCTTTGTTGAAGAGGGGCAAACCACCCTTCCTAGATGATTAAGAATGAGGAAAAGATAAAGATGTGAATGTGATAGCAACCGGCAAGGAGTCCCAAGCCTCTATTGTGCAGCCAAGTTCTTGGACAGCTGCCAAAAGAAAGCAATCCGATCTTCAGGTCAAGTTTCCAGCACCGAAGAAGGCAGAGGAGACCAAGTCCTAGATTGCTTATCTGTTTGTTGCTATATTAGGTTAGGATATATGTATGGCGTCGCCTCGCCGCATGCCTTAAACGTTTCAGCGGTAAAAAGGTGGTGAGCCGCAACGCCTCGCCTTATCGCTTGAATAACCTTGATTTTCATATAGTTAATCTAGATAGTTTAAAGCCTGTTGGCACGGATTCTAGGATGTCAAGTAAAAAAGATCAGAGGGAGTATATGAGGATGGGATTTCGAAAGCATAACAAATCATATGTTGCTTCAGTCGCTGCAATTGTTTACCCTTATTGATCTATATTTCCATATAAAGTAGGGAAAATTCAGGATATACCACTCCAAAGAGTGGCCTGGTTCGGAACGCCACTCCAAAGCTTGTCTTCTACCACATGCCACTCCAATGAGTTTTAGATTTAGGACATACCATTACCACTCATTTCCAAAGATTTAATGCCTTTTCCATCTTTTTAGCCATGGGAAAGGATCGTTTTGCCCTTGTAGCCATCCGCATCACAGTTTCACGAAATACCCCTCCATCTGAGCATCCCGGTGCAACCCAACCAGGTCGGCTAGAAATCTCTTTGCTAATTGCATATCTTTCTCTGGTAAGAAATAGTTATCTTCATTTGTACTATGGAAACTTCTCCTTCCGTCTCAACAGTAATATGTGCATGTCAGTAGCTTCATTGTTTAGTGCAAACATGGCTAGATCAATTGTTTTCACATTACAAATTTAGAAACTGCCAAGTTGATGTATGCATCCCTGGTTAAAAACAATTATTATTTCTTGTTAAAAAGTTATTTATTATATACCTATATCAGGAAACTTAGCAAAGAAAAATCAAATCATGAAACAAGACAGCACGAGATTCGTCAAAAAGTAGGTTGGACACTGTAGGATTAAAGATAAAACAATTGGCTAAGGTGGATTTGTCACTGAGAACTTTTTTCATGGTTCACTAAGAACTTGTTATGAAGAAATAAAAATACAATAACAAAAATACAACCTTCGTTCCATGACTAGCTGTTTATTCTTACGCCTCTACCGTCTCCTTATAAAATGGACCTAGCTCTGTGAATGCCCCACCTCCAACTAAAGAACATCCAAGACCTAACAAGTACACAATACTCACAGGGGGCAAAACGGTCCTTTCCCATTGCTAAAGAGGTGGAAAAGACACTAAATAGTGGGAAATAAGAGGTAAAGTTATACCCTGAATCTAAACTCCTTGGAGTGGCATGTGGTGTAAGTTGATCTTTGGAGTGGCATGTCAAACATGCCACTCTTTGGAGTGGTATATCCTGAACTTACCCTATAAAGTATGACACCGATATGAACGGCTAACTGTTTCACTTCTGTAGCATGATTCTAGTGTTATAGTCTTGAATTGTTCTGTAACATGATTTATGTGCAAAAACTAACATTCTTTGAGGGATGTGAATTAAGAGTGCATGTGTAGTAGTTTTAGCAAAAGGAAAAGTTACACGTGACTATATGATTCCTATGTGACTACTTGACATTCAATGAATCTTATCCATATCAATGTACAATCTTAATCCATTTGATCAAACTCTTCCTTTTTACAGATAGTTTTGGCAAAAAAAAATTAAAAAAAGGTCATTGTTTAGTCAACAGCTTGCAGATCTGTGGTAGAATAGTGAAGACTAATCAGTTCTTATTTACAAGCTGGCATAACAGGGGTTGGGACATCAATGTTTTGTAAGGTGAACCCCTACACATGAAACCTCTTTTGTGTAACAATTCAGTGAAACTAGCTATGACAACACAGGAAGTGAACTCTTTGTAATTTTATAACAGGAAACCATTATTCCAGCATCTCATCTTGTTCAAGACGGCTTTCTGGAGATGATTGTAACAAATCTAAACCTCACTTTTTTTTATCCCCTTACACATGAACTAAAGCCACGAATAATGAGAGAGGGAGGGAGGGAGGGAGGGAGGGAGGGAGGGAGTGTAGATTTTACCTATCCTAAGAGGATAGTTGGAGGAGAGGGAGATAAGGAGAGGAGAGGAGGGGAAGGAAGGGAAGAGTCAGGCAGCGATGAGTAAGGGAGAGGAAACAAACACACACATGTGTTCCTGATGCAGTAGCCTGCCATGATACTCCGTGACAACGGCCTGCTAATCCATTCAGACCATGTGAAAAAAATGGGCTACACGTTACTAAGACATTCCTGGGAAATCAAAATATTTCTGCAGACATCAGCTGAACTAAAACAAACAAAATCCTGTTTCCACTCTTAACTTCCTTACCAAGTGTAGAACATCAATGCTCACAGCATCCGGTAGAACACCCTCCATGGTGACCAGCAAAACATTGCCGGCAGCTTCTCCCGTACTCTTGCTGTTCACAATTTCCTGTCTATTGGAGTACTGAAGGTACACATTTTTCCCTCTTACCTGTGCTGGCTCTGCTGATGATGCATAAAATGATACCATAGCAATTGCCTGATTTTGGTCAGCCTGCAACACATCAACAAGTAGAAATTATGTTCATTTACTCTTTTTTCGGACAAGGGCCATCATATTACGGGTCTATACATCTACTTCTGTTTCACATAATAAGTTATCCTTCCTTCTCAAGGCAAATTATTCACACAATTTCCATCCACCCTCATTTAACCGCAAAAAAACATGTCCATAACTAAGGGTTTTTCTTGTGCCAAGACATCTTAGTGATGGTTGATTTTTTGTCATTTTACCACAACATAATTCTGATGATGAAACTTGTGATTCCCTAATAAAAAACAAAGATGCACATCAATCACCAACTTCAGAGCCAAGTCATTTGAAATCCTCAGCTTCCAGAAAAACAAAAGCCATTGATACATCTCTAACAATGAACGAATGGGGTAGCTGAGTGGGGGTTGATTGTAACTTCAGCCACAGCCAACTTGTCAAATTGAATGACATGGCTACATAAGCGGGCCAAAGGAGCATCCACACCCTACAGCATCAATTTAATCATGATTTGGGGAGCTGAGCAGCTAAACTAATGCCAGCCCCAAATTCGACAGGCTAATTTTGTACTTGTTTGGTCATCGTTCTTGCAATCCATAGGTAGAGGGAAACGATTAGTACTCACAAATTCGATGAAAGCCTGGTTCCGGTTGGCGCCGACGTTGCACTTGGTGTTGACGACCTTGCCGAAGGGGCTCCCCAGCTCGACCAGCTCCTCGTCGGTGCAGTCCCACGGCAGGTTCCTCAGGTGTATCACCTTCGACGGCGGCTGCGTGTACCGGAACTGCGTCTGCCCGCCGGACGCCATCCCTCCACTCTCCTCAAGAGCCCCTTCTGCCTCTCAATCCTATCCCACTGACGCCGCACCCATCGCGTTAACAATTCGGTAAGGACGACTACCGGTAGATAATACCCTCGCAACCATGCCGTAACAAACTAGGAGGAACCTGACCTTACGAGCCGCGAACGGCGTCGGCGGCGGCTGTTCTCGTTTGCGACGGGGAGAGGCGAGGGGCCGGAGAGGAAGACGAATTGGATTCTCGATTCTGGAGCGTGCGGGTCTGGGTATCGCGCCTAGGGTTTCGCGTCGAGCTCGTGGGAAGGGAACGGGCGGCGAGTCCTTTCTGATGGGCTCGCCTCGGTGTAGGGATGGCAACGGGTCCGGGTACCTCCGGGTTCAATCTCCGTGGACCCGGACCCGAGACCCGAAGTTTGGATCCGGACCCGGACCCGAAGTTAGTCACGGGTCCAAACTCGGATCCGGATCCGGCGGGTACCCGGACCCGAACGGGTACCCGGACCCGAAAATATAATTCTATTTTTATTTGTTCTAGTAGCTAAAGTTTATAAGATTTGATTAAATTTTAAGGCAAATATTTTCATTTTTTACTCGGATTAAGAAATAGACTACATGCATATAATAACAAAGCAACAATAAGCAACAATAGATGATATTTGTTATCTACAATTCTATTTTATACAATGGATATTTTCTTGTCCGTCCGGTAATCAGGTACCCACGGGTCCAAAATGAGACCCGGACCCGGACCCGAACCCGGACCCGAAATAACATACCCGTGGGTCCAAACTCGGACCCGGACCCGGACCCATCGGGTCGGGTACCCACGGGTACCCGGACCCACGGGTATTTTTGCCATCCCTACCTCGGTGGGGTTGGGCCATCGAGGTGCAGTCCGGACGCCGCAATTTTTCATGTATTTGGCCTTTTACAGTCTTTTTTTTAGAAATAGTCCCCTGCGTCCGTTTTTTTTTAAGAAAAAGCCCTTTTGTGGCATATCCTGTGCCTCCTGTTAAGCAATCTCGCTATCGAAGTAGTCCGGGGTTCTTGAACAGATCTAAAATGGAGAATAGAGAGAAAGAGAGAGACACAGTATGTGGAAGAATCAATATATTATTCTGATTGCATGTACAATGGGGTGAAACCTCTGCCTCCTATTTATAGCCTACAACTGGGGTTTCGGCTAAGGGACCATACTGGGCTTTCGTGGGCCAGATGGTTTCCCAACACTCTCCCTTGAGCTCTTTGCCGCGAGATGCATATGCCTCATCAAAACTTCAGAAAAACCCAGTGGAAAAATACTTTGAGAAAGAGTACATAGCATACGCTTTGCTGTTTTGCACGAATTGTCTCATTAAAACCTTATGTAAGAAAACTTCTGTGAAAAACTTACTAAGAAAAAAGAGTACAATTCACCCAAACTTCAATGCTAATCTTCAATATTCATGTTGGGTACTCAAACTTCATATTCGAGATTTATGTAGGAGTATGTGAAAATTCTCCTTCTGAAATCCGCACTTCTAAAGTCTCATCATCCCGATTCCTCTAATGCACCTTTCAAAACTGGATGATGGGAGTGACTTAGTGAATAAATCTACGAGATTCTCACATAACTTAGTATGCAGTATCTTGATCTCGTTCATCTTATGCATTTCATGAGCATAGAAGAACTTAGGGTTGATATGCTTTGTAAGATTGCTTTTCACATATCCCATTTGTACTTGAGCAACACAAGCTGCATTGTCTTCATAGATGATAGTGGGAGTTTGCACGATATTCAAGCCACATGATTTCTGGATGTGGTGAACCATTATTTGAAGCCATGCGCATTCACAGGAGGCTTCATACAAGGCAATAATTTATGAGTGGTTTGTTGATGTCGAGATAAGAGTCTGCTTAGACGACTTCCAGAAAATTGTTGTTCCACCACAAAGAAAAATATACCCAGTTTGTGACTTACCAATGTGCGGGTCCAATAGGTACCCAGCATCGGTATAGCCAACCAAAGTTAATTCATGATTTCTTCTATAAAACAAGCTCAACTCTTTGCTTCCTTGGAGGTAACGGAAGATGTCCTTGACCCCTTTCTAATGCCTTTTGGTGAGTTCTGCGCTGTATCTGGCTAGCAAGTTTACGACGAACACAATATCGGCCTAGTGCATTCGCAAGGTACATAAGCGCTCTAATTGCACTTAAATATGGGAATTCTGCTCCTAGGATTCCTCCCCCTCTTCTCTAGGTCTGTATGGGTCTAAGTCTGCATGTAATGACCTTCCGACCATTAGGGTCTTAGTAGGATATGCCTTTTCAAAACCAAATCTCTTTAACACTTTATGCGTGTAGGATGATTGGTGTATCAAGATTCCTCCTTGGACATGTTCAAGCTGCAAGCCTAAACAGAACTTGGTTTTACCCAAGTCTTTCATTTCAAACTCAGACTTTAAATATGAGCATGCTTCTTCAATTTCTTCATCCATCCCAATGATGTTCAAGTCATCTACATAGACGGAGATTATATAAAATCCATTTGGGGATCTTTGTAGATCTTTGTAGAAAGACACATGGACGATCTTCGCTGTTTATGTAGCCTTTCTTGCAGAGAAAGTCACTCAAGCGATTATACTACATTCTTCCTGACTGCTTTAGCCCATACAGTGATTTCTCCAATTTCACACTGTATAAATTTATGTTTGCTCTGTTTTGTTTCGGGACAAGAATGCCTTCCGGTACTTTTATGCATATGTCCGAATCCAAGTTTCCATACAAATATGCTGTGACAACATCCGTTAGCTTCATTTTCAACTTCAAGTTGACTGCCATTGAGATTAGATATCTAAAGGTAATTCCTCCCATGACCGGAGAATAGGTTTCTTCATAATCAACCCAGGACGTTGAGTGAAACCTTGAGCAACAAGCCTTGCCTTGTACCTTACAACTCCATTGTTTTCATTCCTCTTCTGAACAAAAACCCATTTGTGATCTACGAGGTTTATATGGGGAGGTGTGCGGCACACAGGCCCATTTTGTTCAGAGAGACTAACTCTGCAGTGAGTGCCTTCTTCTATTTTTCCCAATCTAGCCTTTTCTTGCACTCTGCGAGAGATGCAGACTCGGGATCATGGCAATCTTCTTTGCAAAGTATGCATCAACATTGGTTGTTGCTCTATTCATAGATTCTCCTGTTGTTACAAAATTTATAGCCATTTCGTCATGGGGTGCTTCATGCACTTCTACTTGCTCTTCACTGCTATTTCCCATCGCAGAAGCACGTTCCTTTTGTTTTGAGAGGTGCTTATATGCTCTTTCTTTTAAAAGTTGCACAACTATTAAAGCATGAATGAAGGGTAGATGGTGATTACTTACCTTTTCGTTTGCTTTAAGATTTGTGCAACTTGTACTAAAAGGAAAAGCATAGAAGCACTGCTCGTTTGTTTTTCATCGCCCATGTGTGCACACACATTGTTTTCGACGGCTTCCTGCAATGGAAGGTTCAGATATGAAATTGCCTTTTCCATAGGCTTCTTTCCAGTGCCAGGTCTCAATTGGCTCCCTTTCTTGTTTTGGGGCATTTTCGTGATTGGCTGTGGTAAGTCCTCTTACCCAATTTTCCCTAGACGTCTCCGGGTACTCTGGGTTTGAGAAGCCAGATTTCCTGTTGTTTTTCTTTGAGGCCTCTGAACAGGATGAGGATACCTTCTGCTTTCTTTGGTATTACAATCCTCTCTGGTGTTGCAGGTACATGTGACTTAACCATGCTCTTTAGATCACAAAAATGATCAGGCAGTTTATCTGCTAAATTTTGCAAATTAATTATCTTCTGGACTTCTTGATTTGCTTCATTAGTGCGAGAGTCATGCGCGGGGATTCCAATGGAATGCTATATAATTTCCAAGCATTTTTCATCCAATGGTTGATTTCCTCTCCCTAATGACGGGAAACGGTCCTCGTCAAAGATGCAATCAGCGAATCGGGTTGTATGCAAGTCTCCAGTCATGGGTTTCAAACACTTGATTATAGATGTACTCTCATAACCAACGTATATCCTAGATTTGCGGAGATGGCCCATTGCAGTCCGATGTGGGGGTGGTATAGGCACATATACCATACAATCAAATTTTTTAAGATGGGGAATCTTCGGGATGACCCCTTGCACTAATTGCATAAGTGAATGGATGTTGCAGGTCGATGATCTAAAATTGATGAGTGCTGTTGCGTGCAGGACTGCGTGTCCCCAACAAGTGTTGGGCAAGTTACAACTCTGCAAGAGCGGTCGGGATATGAATTTAATCCTCTTTATTAGTGTTCCAGCTAGTCCATTTTGCGTATGGACGTGCGGTATTTCCACATATCGCGTGCTTCACAATGCACAAATATTTTTTGCCATTTTCTTCATTGGTTTCTATGTGAAAACCATTGGTGCGGATGTCTTTAAAGCTTAAGAGAGTGCATGTTGATTCAGGGTACAAGAGAGTTTCTTCAATTACCAAAGTAGTACCCATTGACAATGTAATTTTGGCTCTTTCGGAGCCTATTATATAGGAATCGCTGCCTACGATTGTGGTAATCCTTCCAGCGTTCTTCGTGATCGTCTGGAGGTATTTAGACTCTCTTAAGATGGTATTTGTTGTGCCACTATTAACAATGCATATTTTCGCCATTTGGGTGCTACACAATTTCGAAAGTAAATTTCTAATCAAACAGTGGCAAACTAATTCAAATATTGCTTATAAAGATAGAATACTGGAAAAGGAATAAAGTGCATATTTATTCATGAGAGAATTTGTGCTCTTTTAGAGCTTACAATTCATTATTCAAAATGCACCAACAACCATAAAAGAAATTCTAATAATGCAATTCATGTATTAAACAGAATATATAAAAAATGCATTCACTTCAGCCTCTATGCCATCAACAGAGGTCTTTTCTTCATTTACTAAGAGTTTGACTGCTGCATCGATGTCTAGGCTGGAATGCGAGGATGAAGCAAGTGGGGTGTTTACATCCATGGTATCATCATCGCCTACCTTGGCGAAGTGCGCTTCTGCTGGTGCAGTTTCTTTGGCCTTCTTCTTGGCCTGATATGCATTGATCACTTCTTTGGATTCCCGGCATATCTTCAACCAATGTCCCCAAGTGACACACTTGATGCACGTTTGGTTCTTCTGTCCATACGGCTTAGCATGTGGGTTCTCCTTGTCATCCTTCTTCTCTTGGGCTTTGGACTTTCCCTTAGCCTGATATCTCTCTTTTCCACCCATCTTGTCCCTCTTCCTATGAGCGGGCTTTTTCACTTTATAGCTATTGGCATTGACTTCTGGTCCAATGCCTCTTCCAGGTAGCCATGAGACGAAGTCCTTGCGAAGAACGTCATCTTGTAACTTTGCAACTTGCATAACATCAATTAGTTCGCTATACTCCTTGTATGCATCCTGACGAGGGCACTCTGGATAGCATTTGGGTGAAAAGTGGAAAGAGTTTTCTCAATATTCTCCTCATCGGTGATCTTCTTGCCACATAGGGAAGGAGTGGTACAAATTCTATGCAAGGCAGAATTGTACTTGGCCACTATTCTGTAGTCCGTAAACCTCAGGTGAACCCAATCTTACTGTGCTTAGGGCAAGATTGTGTACTTGAGTTTCTCAAACCGCTTCTGGAGTGTAATCCATAACTCAAGTGCACTCTCCTCAACCATATATTCATTCTTCTAGGTGGTTGAGAGGTGTTGTCTGAGGAAGTGCAAAGTTTGATCGTTATGCTCGGCAGTAGGTTGCGCGTCCTTCGAGGACCCTAAGCTGATGGTAGCTTAGAGTTTCTTCCCCCAAGTATGATCTTCATATCTGATGTCCATGTGAGGTAGTTTTGGCCATACGGAGCCTGTTCTTCAAACTCACGGTTCACAATGCCAGACATATGCATAATCACAAGATTCCTTAATTAGATTACTACGTGTAATCTAGTAGAGAGTGATTGCTAGATAAATTCTCATGATTTTCAAGTAAACTAAAGAAAGCATTAAATACGAGATGCATAAATATTCGTAAAAGTAGTAAAAGAAATAAATGAGCCGGGCTTCATGCATGCGGGTGCCGCTTCGTGCGGCGACGCGGCTTCGTGCCTGCGTTTGCCACTTCGTGTGATGTCATGGCTTTGTGCGCGTGGGTGCCGCTTTGTTGTGTATGCGCCCCGCGGGCCGGCTTGCCGGGTGCCGCGCCGGGGACTGCGTGTGTGTGTTGGGTCGACTCTTTGTGTCGTGTCGGTCTTTGCCGGCGTTAGACGATCGGCCACCGTCGTGTCTTTGGCGTGCATGCAAGCAACTAGATGCATATGCAAAGCTAAGAAGCAAGTGCATGCATGTCCTTAAATTCACGTCCACTCGCAGCATGCATGCAAGCCGGCCATGCTCGCGTGCTGTGCGTATGCAGCTTGTGTGCTATTCGCTGTGCATGCTTGCATGCTGTGCGCAGTGGCTGTATGCATGCATGCGCGTCGGGTCGGCCAGCGACTTTGTGCCACGCCGCGCCACATCGCGTCGGGCCGGCCGGCTGCATGCCTGGTTTGGCCACGCCTGGCCGCGTCGAGCTGATGGCTGCGTGCGCCGCGTCTGCATTATTGGTTTCTCTTCCATGCATGCATGCGGTGCATGCGAAGCAATCACGTGAGCAGGCCGACGGCCAGGCCACATGCATGCAATGTAAGCGAGTGCATTGCAAGCCGCAGTTGCTGCATGCAACGTGCTTCTCTGCACTGCTTGCCACGCCAGGCGGCCAGCCAGCACCTGCCACATGAGGAGAGGCCGGTGGTGGCTTCGTGCCGTGCCGCGCCGCGGGCATCTTCACCTAGGAACTTCAAAGATCACATATCAATACTGTTTCCTACCTCTTCTCACCTTTTAATCTGTTTGCTGGTAGAGCTTCGTGTTGATAACGTATTAAGCAACCTCGCTACCGAAGTAGTCCGGGGTTCCCGAACAGATCTAAACTGGAGAACAGAGAGAAAGAGAGAGACATAGTATATGGAGGAATCAATCTATTATTCTGATTGCATGTACAATGGGGGGGAATTCCTGCCTCCTATTTATAGCCTACAACTAGGGTTTCGGCTAAGGGACCATATTGGGCATTCGTGGGCCAGATGGTTTCCCAACACCTCCCATGCGCAGGACACAGTCACCACGACGTAGAATGCAGCGACCATGGCATTGTTGACCAGACGCGGGAGCTGGAACTTGCCGTGACAGGGAACAGCGGGAAGTCTCTCTATCGTGGCATAGTATTGCGGTGTATTCAGAACTGCCGTGGCAGGAACAGGCTGCTCCTACCGTGGCACCCCAATGCAGGATTTTTTTGTGATAAGTTTTTTGGTTTAGTAATGAGTAGCAAAAAGTAAAATTTTAATCGACAGTTTACTAAATTTATTGTTCACTAATGTACTGCAAAATTGTGGAGTTTGAATTAACAACTTTTGAATTTTTTGTTCACTGTTGTATCACAAATTTGGGGAATTTGAACCGATATCTTTTGAATTTTTTTTGGTTCATCGAAAATGATTTTTTGATTTTTTGGTTAAGTAATGTGTCAGCGTTCTAGCTAACAGGCACCTCCGGGTCGGGTGCTTATAAGGTTCTAACGGGGGGGCTTTAGATGTGATCGCCGGAAGAAGAAAGACGAACGGGATGATGGCGGAGCTCAGAGGAATGGAGACACTAGGGTTTTACCAGGTTCAGGCCCTCCGAAGAGTAACAACCCTAGTCCTTCTTTTTGTGGTATTGCTTGGGTTCTTGGTTGAGAGAATAGAAACCTCTCGTGGTTAACCTCTCTCCCATGCACCCCGGCTCCCTTTTATACTTGGGTTGCTGGGGGCGCATGGGAGGCTTACACTGCAAGCCATACTCATTACACTGCCGCGGGCGCATTCAATGTGCCTGTCGCTGTTCTTACATCTCATCATCACCCGCCGCAGCCGTCACACTTCGCTCTCGCCTTACGCCCGCCAACGCCGCCTCGCTCGCCAGGGTAAGGTGCTATCGTGGTGTCACACACCATTAATGCACGCCTAGGGAAGACGCGCCGCCATGCTGCCTTCTTCACGCTTTGCATTCAATGCGCACGACTCGCATTAAATGCCCTTGACTTAGGCGCTGCCGCCTCGGGAGTGGGCGCCAGCGGAGTGGCCTGCATGCCACCTGTCCGGTGGGCGCCCACCTTGCTGGTCACCTGAGGGCGTGGTCTGCCACGCGCCCCTTTTGCGACCACCTTTCTGGTCGCCCAGCGGCGTGGCCTGGTCGCCACCTGTCCACCGGGCGACCACCTTCTTGGGCGCCCAGTGGCGTGACCTAATCGCCACCTGTCCACTGGGCGAACACCTTCCTGGGCGCCCGGTGGCGTGGCCTGGTTGCCACCTGTCCACCGGGCGACCACCTTCTTGGGCGCCCAGTGGTGTGGGCTAATCGCCACTGCCCATCGGGCGCCACGCCGGAGCCGCCGCCTGGTGGTCTCTTTTATTATGGAGTGGGGACCCTGGCGTAGAATACGCCGACAGTAGCCCCCGGGCCCATCCAGGAGCGCTTTTTGGGCCTACCATTTTCTTCTTTTCTTTCTCTTAGATGCCCCTTGCGAAACCGCTTAGTCTCCTGGGTGGGGCCACTTTAATAAACCCGCACGCCCCGCAGTCTTCATAGGACCTTCTGGCTTCTTCCGCTTCTCAAGGCGGTTTGCGCAGTTATTCCCGCCTGGAAACTGTCGCACGATCCTTGAGGTGCGCCATTTTAATGGGACTTTTGAACTTCCGTTTTTTCGAACCGCCGCGCCCCTTCGGTTTTCCCGCCGAAGGCTCCCTCGCAACCTTATAAGAGGCCGATCGAGGGGGAGCGGTTCAGCCTCTTCCTACTTTCCTTTCCGCCTCAGAGCCTGTTTCATCTTCTTCTTTGTCGACGCGCTCTGATACCTTCCCGCGCCTGATGGCTCCCGTTCTTCCATCGTCATCCGTCGAGGAAGTGGTCGCCACCAGGCTCTCCCGGAACATAACGCTGGCACCCTCCGTGTTCGCCCCGGGACCGTCGAGCCCCATTGCCGACCCGGAGAAGTGGTCTTCTTCGGGTGGCAGCTTCTGGCCGGCCTGCTGCCGCCGGTTTCAGACTTCTACCTCTCCGTTCTTAACTTCTACGCCATTCATCACATCCATCTTCCCCCCAACTCTGTCATCCTTCTTTCCGCCTTTGCCCACTTCTGCGAGATGTTTGTAGGGGTACTGCCCAATCTCCTTCTCTTTCGCTTTTTCTATACCCTCCGCGCCGCGGGTGGCAATTCGCCTGTCACCGGGAGCTGCCACCTGCGGCTCCGCGATTGTAACACCCCAAAATTTTGCTTTCCTTAAATTCATGTGTGATTTGGCACTTTGGTGAATTTTTGGAATTTTCTGGAATTTATTTGGATTTATTTGGAATTTATTTGAATTTATTCCATTTTGAAATAATTAAAGAATTTAATTTTGCAAATAAAATTTTGTTGGAAATATTTTATTTGAGTCCAAAATGATCCAAAATATTTTCCAGAATTTTTCTGAATTTTTCGAGCCATTTGCTATTTTTAATGAATTAAATAAATTATCGAATTATTTTAAATATTAAATCATTGGAAAATCCAACTCGGTCAAGTATCGTTCATCCGATCGAAGTCGGACTCGAAGTCCGACCTAGCCGCTTGACTCGACCGAACCCACTCCTAACCCTAATCAATCCCAACCGGATCAAGATCCAACTACCGAGATCCGCCGACTCGACCGAGCCGTGTCCGACGACCGGCCGCGCCGCTTCGATCGTGGCGTTGGTTGTGCCATGGGACGGCCACGATTTCGCTGCCTTCCGTGATCGAAGCCGGACTCGCCCGCCGCGCCGCCGTAGCAAGTTAGGTTTCCGCCGCACGGACGCCGAGGTTATTTAATGCCCGGCATACCGAGGACCGCCGTGATTCCCGCTCTCCCTTCTCTACTTCACCGAGGCTAAGTCGCCGTTTAGCCGTCGAGCTCGCCAGAGTTGCGCGCTCGCCCGCGGTCTTTGCTTGCTTTGCGTCGCCGTCCGCCGCCCCGTTGACTCGATCCGGACTCACCGCGACGAGACGCACTGGCGGACCCTTCATCTCGCCGAGCAACCCCGAACGCCGTTGGGCTCGCCGTCGTTTTCAACTCCGGCAGCTGCGCCACCACGGCCATCACCGCGAAGCTCGCGGCACCGCCGATCCAGACGGACGGCTGAGGTGAGTTCACGTGTTCCAAACCCGACAGATTCGACCGCTGGATCAAGATCCAACGGTTCACAATCGCCACGCGTCGTAGCAAGATGCGATTATAGGATTAGATCTGGACCGTCCGATCTAGATCGAACGCCCACGAGCATCGAGTAGTTTCAACGTATTAAACCCTGGATTCAATCCGCGCCGCTGATTTTCAAACCAACGGACGAGATTGCGCCACGCGTGTCGGAAGTTGACCGACGCGCCGCGCCGCCCACGCTGGCAGGCAGGACGTGACACGCGGCCCGCGTGTCGAGGGCCCGCATGTCGCTGGCTAACCCAGCCAAGCGCCGACGCCGATGACGTCACCCGAGCGCCCACATGTCGCCACGCGTGAGCCGTGGACCGAGTCCACCGTGGACCCGAGCCGAGCGTGGACCAAGCCCATGGACGGGCCGACGCCAAGAGGCCAATCAGGAGCTGCCACGTGTCCATGCCGACGCAATAATTAATTTCCAAAAGAAAATGATTTGTTAATTCGAATAATGATTTCAAATTTAGATTCAAACTTCAAACGCTTATAACTTTTTGCTTCAACTCCGATTTGAGCGATTCAAATTTCTAAATTTGTATAAAATTAAGATCTACCTAAATATAAATTTTATTTAATTTTGGACTAAAGTTTTTCTCTGTAAAATTATTTAATTGATTATTTAAACTTTAAATAATCATAACTTTTATGCTTTAACTCCAAATTTGATTTATTCCAGTTTCTAAAAATCCAGAAAATTATGTTCTCTCTGTTTATGGATTTTATTTGGAGTTTTGGGATCTTTTGCATAGTGTTTATTTGTGTATTTGCTATTTGCACGCTTTACGAGTAGACGTTGAAGTGCCTAAGGATTCAAGGAGAAGTGTTGACTCAGATCCAACTCAAGACCAAGAGCAAGTGCTTTTGAAGGCAAGTTGTGCTTTGACCATATTGATCCTATTTCAAATCTATTTTGATTTAAACTATTGCATGCTAGTTCAATTAGAAAGATACTTTGCTTAAACATGGGGTTAGATAAATACCAATTTGCTGTATGACACCTTGATTACTTAAGTATGTGCCATGACCCTTTGTCACCCTAGTTGTGGTTTACTAGTTGGACATTATTAAATTGCCAACATGGGTTTAGATCGTTGTAGTATACTGCTTAGACATGCTACGTGCTCATGACATGATTTTGGATAATCAAATGCTAATATAGAATTAATGATATATTGAACATGTTTTGGAAAAGTATCATGTGATGTTGATGGCACGTGGTGCATGGTAATCAATCGGGTTTGATAAACGCTAACGGCATGTGGCAAGAGTAATCAGGGGCCATGTGGCATTGGGAGTGTTGATTTGGTTTTTCGTAGTCTTGCCCTGGTCACTCTAAGGACTTAACCTTGCAAGCCTTTGAACTGGTCATACTTGCAACCACATGGTCGGGAATGGGACGGCCCTAGTTGACTAAGTCGCTAAGGACTCACTTGTGGAGCCTCAGGTGTCGCTTACACCTTTTGTGTGATTGTACGGGGAGCGATCGTGGTCGTGGCCAGGTACCCATCTAACGGTGTGTTGGTCCCATACTTCGCCTTGGCTAAGGGAAGGGATGGTGTAGAGCACGAACCTGAGAGGACCACCTGTGTTGTTTGAGGCTTCCAAAGGCTTTGTTACGGAACTCGCCTTTGTGGTGTTTGATCAGTATCTTGTGGGTAAAGTGCATAACCTCTGCAGAGTGTAGAATCTATTTGAATAGCCGAGTCCACGGTACTGGACATTGCTCGGGAATTACAGTCAAGGGTTAGACTTTCTGAAAATAACTTGGATTTGAAAAGTTGGGTTGGTAAAGAAGTTGATGGAAATGTGGTTTAGGATGGGAAAAATGTTTGTTAAACTTCTTGAAAAGTTATTTATGCTTTACTTATTCCTACTGCTTTCGAATCTACTTATATTACTTGTCAAAAGTCAAGCATCGCAAATATACCCTGAGCTATTCCTTTGTACCAAGCCATGCATATAGTATATTAGCTTGCATTCAGGCATGACTTCTTGAGTACCAAGTACTCACCCTTGCCTCAACACAATACCAGTTGAAGAGGAAATTACGCCAGCTTTGAGGAGGATTTCCAAGAGGACCCGACTACTTAGGGGATGCGAGCCCGGTCGGTTCGTGGTATCTGGATGGCGCCACTAAGTTTATTTGATTTTCCGCCGTTATTTCTCCTTTTAAAAGTTTCGCCTTGCAAGGCATATATTTGTAACTCGGCCATAAGGTCGAGTAACCCTTTGATTATTTAAATAAAGTACTTTGATAGTATCGTTTGGTATGATTGTGATATACACCGATGTTAAGACTGTGTGCACTAGCGCGTTCCTGGACTAGTGCTGAATACACAGAGGGTCCGGATTTGCAAATTCGGGGTCCCGACAGCGATGGGTCCATGTCGCGCTATATCCCGCTGGACTGTCGGTCCAATTGGAGGAATTGGCGCGAGGATTGGGTGTACGTCGAGGATGACAGCGGCATCAAGGTGCTGGAGCTTCCGACTGGCCCGGCGATCAGCAACCCCAACTGGGGGGCCCACGTGAGCGAGACGCCTGAGCTCCAGGCGATGCTAGCCCGTGTTGACCAGCTGCGGACTGCGGGTCTGACAGGGCACATGGTCATTCGGGATTTCGTCTCCCGGAGGCTATGCCCTCTGCGCCGTCGCGTCCGCCCGGCCTGGCAGTACATGGGCGTAGGCGACGGGACCCGGAGCATTGTTGGAGGTAACTCGTCTCGTCCCAGATTGCTCACTGCTTTCCTTCTTTATTGGCTGAATCCGTCGCGACAAAGGTTTCGCTTCTTGGGGTTTTCCTTCTTCTTCTTTTGCCGACAATACCGGAACTCACACCGGACGCGATCGACAGGTGGATGGTACAACTGGGCTTCGCCGGTCCCGTTCCGCCGTTCCCGGCAGGCGCAGTCCCGCTTTGCCGGCTATCGCCGGGGGAGCGGGCGGTGATAATACGTGCCCTGCCATCGATGGATGCCATGGGCACGTCCATCACGACGTGCCAGGTGCCTCTGACAATTCGGGACCCTCCCGCCGGCCGCGGTCGTGGAGGCGCAGCTGTCTGACGATGGCGACGCCAACAGGGGCCCCTCTCAAAGGCCCCGCCTCCTGGGTCCGGCCGGGGCAGGGTCTTCAACGACAACCGCGGGGACTTCATCTGCTGCAGCAGCCAGCTCCTCAATGGCGGGACAGCAGCCGCTTCGACTTTGCTACCTCGCGCCGGCAGCGGTTCTTCGCCGCCACCGCCGATATGGTGATTCTTCCACGCTGCCGGGTGCGGTTCGCTTCGCCGCCATCACGGCAGCGGTGATTCTTCACGCCGCCACGGCAGCGGTGGTTCTTCCGCTGGCCACGGCCATGGTGATTCTCCGCTGCGCCAAAGACCGGTCCCTAGACCGCTAGGATCGCACTGCAACGCCACGCTGGGACTGGTCTCTACCCCTGCGTGCCTCGTTCTCGAGGCCGCCGCCTGTATTCCTTCAAAACGCACATGCGAATAAGTTTTTTCGAGTAATCAAGCCACCATTACTTACCGCTTGTGGTTTCGCCGGACGTTCCGCCAGCGCCGAGTTGATCCCGCTGCCGCGCCGCAGGGCGCGACAGCCTGGATCGCCGACTTCAGAGCGCAGCAGCGGGAGGGCGACCCTGCTGCCGCCGCTTGGCCGCTGCTCGCCTCAGGCCCGCTTGGCCCCGCGCCACCACCCCGGATCTCCTTCCTTCGCCTCCGTTTTTCGCGGACGCGGACGCCTGCTGGCAGCCCTTAGCGAGCTCTACTCAAAGACGAGCACGCTGCTCGACGACGAGCCGGAGCGCTTACGGAGGCGGAATCGAATCAACCGCCTCCGCAAGGAGGTGGATGATCTCGCGCGAAGCGGAGCTGGCCGAGGCACACCGCGGCGGAGCGGGAGCAAGCGCCCACCGCGCCGAAGAGCTCGCCGCGAGCCGAGACGGAGAGGGTCGAACGGGTCCACGGAGGCGACACGAGGAATGCCGCGTCACGCCGACGGACGGTGGCGCCACTTTGTTCGCTGGGGCCGACTAGGTCCGCGGAGGAGAAGGCGCGGCACTATGCTTCGCTCGCTGCATCGCGGACTTCTCACGCCTCGCCGCCGCCTTACCGCCTGGTCCGCCCAGAGGGGCGCGCGGCGGCGCGCCACGGCGACGCTTGTGCCGGGCTCACGCTGGGCCGCGACGCCAATTTTGATCCCATGGCCACTGTCCAGGGGATCGAAGGCGACCCGACGCAGGCGGAGGAGCGAGTCCGGGGCGCCGCCGAGCGCGTTGCCGCGCAGCTGGAGATGGGGAATCCTCAGCTGGAGACGGTCGCGGAGGACGTGGCGATGGCGCTGGACGTCGGTCCGGTCGAAGAGGATGTGGCAGCTGCTGAGGCCGCAGCAGAGGCCGAGGATGAGCCACCCGAAGCTTAGCTTTATTTTCTTTAGCTCTTGCCTGTAATGACTTTAGATGTAAGACTTTTTATATGAAGCTGGGGCACAAGCTCCGGCTATGTTACTTAAAGATCGCTTTTTATCCTAATCTTTCCGGTTCCGCGCGAGCCAATTACGCGGCTGCTTTAAGACTTAAGGTCTTGTGCCAGGGGATCACTTTCCCCGAACCTCTTATCCCTAGCAAAATTTTGACTCCCAGGTAGCCTCTAGGGAACGAACACTTAGTGATTCCGGGCCGGACCTTAGGTTCTTGGCAGTGGTGTTCGAGTCGCCGATCCCCACGGGGACACCCGGAGTGTCATGACCGTGTTGGGGATCGTGCCGAACCAGCCATCCAATCACCTACTCCCATGCGCCGCTCTCACTTAGTGATTCCGCCTTCGCTATTGGGGCTTTGCGGGGTTACGGGGTACTAGAGGCAAGTGCCCTGGCACTACCCGACAGAAGGCGAAAAGACCGAAAAGAGGGCAGCGAGAATAACTTTTCAGATAAGGGAAAAGAGTATTCAACTTCAACAGAAGGCCTTCCCCGACCCGCGACGGAGAGGAGGACAAACTCCGGCCGGTCAGGGAACGGAGCCTGGGACTTACAACCGATCAGGAGTAGAATCTGGAGGAGCGTCGCTCGCCAGCCCATCGACCCTCGGACGGGGTCGAAGGGTGCGAAGTCTCAGGTTTCCTGAGAACCGGAGGGGGAGCCCCTGCTCGCCAAAGAGGTCCTCGGGCAAGCTGCTGCGCTTTGAGCGTGACTCCGCCATGCGACTGGCGCGCCGCCCGCTTCCCTGAGCTTCGAACTGGAAACTGAAAAAAGAGGGCAATCCAACCACCAATAGCCCCTACCTGGCGCGCCACTGTCAGCGTTCTAGCTAACAGGCACCTCCGGGTCGGGTGCTTATAAGGTTCTAACGGGGGGGCTTTAGATGTGATCGCCGGAAGAAGAAAGACGAACGGGATGATGGCGAGCTCGTGAGGAATGGAGACGCTAGGGTTTTACCAGGTTCGGGCCCTCCAAGAGTAACAACCCTAGTCCTCGCTTTTTGTGGTATTGCTTGGGTTCTTGGTTGAGAGAATGGAAACCTCTCGTGGTTAACCCTCTACCATGCACCCGGCTCCCTTTATACTTGGGCTCATTGGGCGCATGGGAGGCTTACACCGCAAGCCATACTCATTACACTGCCGCGGCGCATTCAATGTGCCTGCTGCCGTTTACATCTCATCATCACCCGCCGCAGCCTGCCACACTCGCCTCGGCCTTACGCCCGCCAACGCCGCCTGCTCGCCAGGGGTAAGGTGCTATCGTGGTGTCACACACCATTAATGCACGCCTAGGAAGACGCGCCGCCATGTCGCTTTCTTCACGCTTTGCATTCAATGCGCACGACTCGCATTAAATGCCCTTGACTTAGCGCCGCCGCCGAGTGGGCGCCAATGAGTGGCTCGCATGCCACCTGTCCGGTGGGCGCCCACCTTGCTGGTCACCTGAGGGTGTGGTCTGCCACGCGCCCCTTGGGCGACCACCTTCCTGGTCGCTCAGCGGCGTGGCCTGGTCGCCACCTGTCCACCGGGCGACCACCTTCTTGGGCGCCAGGGCGTGACTCGACGCCACCGCCCACCGGTGAACACCTTCCTGGGCGCCCGGTGGCGTGGCCTGGTTGCCACCTGTCCACCGGGCGACCACCTTCTTGGGCGCCCAGTGGTGTGGGCTAATCGCCACCTGTCCACTGGGGCGGCCACGCCGGGGAGCTGCCCGCCCGGTGGTCTCTTTTATTGCGGGGGAGTGGGGACCCTGGCGTAGAATACGCCGACAGTAGCCCCCGGGCCCATCCAGGAGCGCTTTTTGGGCCTACCATTTTCTTCTTTTCTTTCTCTTAGATGCCCCTTGCGAAACCGCTTAGTCTCCTGGGTGGGGCCACTTTAATAAACCCGCACGCCCCGCAGTCTTCATAGGACCTTCTGGCTTCTTCCGCTTCTCAAGGCGGTTTGCGCAGTTATTCCCGCCTGGAAACTGTCGCACGATCCTTGAGGTGCGCCATTTTAATGGGACTTTTGAACTTCCGTTTTTTCGAACCGCCGCGCCCCTTCGGTTTTCCCGCCGAAGGCTCCCTCGCAACCTTATAAGAGGCCGATCGAGGGGGAGCGGTTCAGCCTCTTCCTACTTTCCTTTCCGCCTCGCAACCATATGGAATCATTGCGTTGCATGACATAGAAAACAAGTAAACATACGTGACGCTTGCAGTTATGTTCAATGCCTACGTTAGCCTTCGTACTTATACGGTACAAATGGCAACATGGACGAACGATGAACGAGATGAAAGCTACTATGATACATGTGCGCATTTTGAAATTGTAAAGAAGTCATGCTACCTATCGTAGACCTTACACGAAAGAATCCATCGGTGACCTCCCCTTTGATTTCGCGAGGCTTGCAGACTTGGCTTTCTTCCAATTAGACATGTACATATCCGCCCAATAAAAGTCTTCAGGCGTGATTTTCGGCTCCTCATGGAAACATGTGACGCCACTGCTTTGCCCGATCGGCCAGACACAGCGGAGACCATCATAAAACATAGTTGCACCATGATCAGCTAAGGAAATAGTGGCATGTGCCAACAGAATCTTTTACCGTTTAGTAGACAATACCTTATTCATAGGGCACAATAGTGCTTTCTTAGGTCTGATTATGATGCATACTACACCACCCATTTATCCAATATAGGACTCTAATGCCTCCCTCCTTATGGTCTTCAATTTCATAAAATCATGGTCTCCAATTTTTCCGTAGTTGTAGCCTATCATCATCAGCATTAACAGAACTCACGACATAATAAGATTTAGCTTCAATCTCATTAGAGTTAACATGGATGACAAGTATGAAAAACAACAACGAAGTGAGGCTGAGTACTCCATTACTTCCAAAGTAAATCTTTATCCAAAATATCCATCCTTTACCCATTTGTTGAAAAAGGTCAAGTTTTAATTTAGAAATCTACTAACGGCAGAGTGACGTGGGATCTTACAACCTATGTTAAAGGAAAACCCACACGACACACTTTCAAACTCAAAAGCTAGGAGTGATATCACAGTTTAACTCTGATAAGATGTGTACTGCTTTGCCCATAGCATCACTTGGTTTATAATGTTTGGCCAATTTATGAGTTGCCTATGGCACATGACTAAACCAAGGAAACAGAATCTTTGGCCAACCATACTCTAACTTTTGCCATACCACCGCACCTCATCAAAGGCACGCGGGTCGACTCCAATCTGGCAGTCTCACCCTAGGGTGACTGCCCCAATCTGGCCATAGTCACTTTCACACCCATGGCAGAGATAGCTGTTTGTTGGTTACTTAGTTCAGCCTGTTCCATTCCAGATGTATGGTCAGCAGGGGTGAAAACGGGTCGGGTAATACTCGATCCATATCCGTACCCGCGCTGCACATTACCCAAATTTCCAGTCTGGTATTTATACCTGTCGGGTTCGGGTACTACTCAGTTATTTCCTGGTCGGGTGCGAGTTGAATACGAGAGAAGCAGTACCCGGCAGATACGGGTACTCGGATAAAAAATTCCATCCAGGTACCCGGATTGTACTATAGCGTGGTGGGCCTTCTTCCATGGCGATGAGGACGGGGCGGCGGGACAGTAGGGATAGCTACTACAGTGTGATGGAGCAGCAGTACATCCCGAACCACAATGCTAGCATGTCGGTGGTGCTGTCCCGGTTCGCGTCCATGGGGATCAACGCGGAGGGCACAGTGGCACTGCTGGGCGTGCACTCGGTGGGGCACGTCCACTGCTTCAACCTGGTTGGGTAGCTCTACCCGACGGTGGACGCCGACATCGACCCGGTGTACGGCGCCTACCTGCGGGGGTGATGCCTGACGGCGGACGCCGGGGAGGACACTCGCGACATGGTGTACGCGCGCAACAATCGCGAGACGCCCATGATCCTGTACAACATGTACTACAAGAACCTCCTGGCCAGCAAGGGCTTCCTACTCATCGACCAGCTCCTCGCCTCCGACCCCCGCATTGAGTCCTTCGTCGGGAAATGACCGCCGACAACTCGTGGCGGCGTTGACTAAGATGTCAGAGAACAACCCGTTGACCGGCGGCGAGGGGGAGGTCAGGAAGGACTACAGGTTCATCAATTAACGCATAAGTCGGTGTGGGAGCCTAGCTAGCCTGCCCAGGGTAAATAACGGGAATATTAACTATATTAAAGCGGAGAGAATCGCCGGCCTCTCAGGCCGGCCACGTCGTCCCCCTGCCATTTTGCAATTAGGCCCTCCTACTTTCTCTAAATTACGGATTGGTCCTTTCGTAAATAAACTCTTCCACTTTCTTTAAATTACGAAGTGGTCCCTGCAAATTACAAAAAGGTCCTTTGCAATTTTTTTTAGTGCAAAAAAATATTTTCCAAACAAAGTAAATTTTAAATGGTGAGGCGTTCGCCGCACGTTTTGCCTAGTAAATAACAATCTAGACATACCAGTGAAAACGCCAGTTAGTGATCGACGATGTTCTTTCAGCCAGTCTCCGGACTTGGACTGGACTAGTAAAAACAAGACTACATGTCTACATGTGTGTGTGACTCTCTGTCTATTACTATTACTATTACTATTACTATTACTATTACTATTATTATTATCCTATCGATGCTACTACTCACTCTTTGCTGTAACTACTAATCCTTTTCTTCTCTTGTCTTGTCCGGATTAAACTCATAAGCCCATGCATCAACCTACCATCCGCATCATCATATCGATCATATCTGAGACTGATACCATTGTGAGGCTCAACAATTTAATACTACTTGTCCTAGTCACATTGCTTGTTTGTACTTACCCAATACTAGCCCTAGATAGCTTGGATAACGATTTGGTTTTGTTTTGTTGGGGTGGGTACACTAGTGCTACTACAGATGGAGTCGTGGAGGTATAAATTTTGTTGTATTTGTAAATTTACACGTGTCATTTACTACAGATGGAGTCGTGGAGGTAATATGCGTACTATCCGACTAAGTACTCGTTACCCGTATAGTACCCATTCGTATAGTATTCGATACTCGTTTTCTACCCGTTCCGAAATACTGCATCTGCATCAGATCCTACCCAATTTTTAACTACCCGTACCCATACCTGTATTTGAAAAAAAAAATTAGGGTAGGATACGGGATCACCTGCTACCCGATCGTATCCGACCCGTTTTCACCAGTAATGGTCAGCACGGTTTGCACCGCTTTTGAAGTAAACGCCAGTTTGGTTATGTCCTTAAGTGATATCCTATGTAGATGAGTCCTGACTTTCACAACAACCCTACTTGGGTTGTTCATAATCAGAACTCCTCTACCCACCAAATATCTCCACAACCGTACATGGGTTATGGTTTACCACTGGACCTCTCTGGTCCAGCCTCCTCAAAATCATTCTTTAGAAATCAAACTTTTTGGGTTCACATGCAAAGGTTTTAAAACAATTCACATCTCACAAAATCAGTTCAAAAGACATGATCGAAAGTCGACTTGTTTGAATGAGCTCCATCCAGCTTGCCAGCGTTGCAAAACATTTCTACGTGTCCTAGGCAGCTCTTTAGACGACTAGTTGTAATAATTCAATTTAAGATATAAATCATTCCCTATTTTATGTTCCAAGATGATGCAATATCTTAGACATGCATGTTCATAAATGTGATGCCAACTATTGGTCATGCATGTTGTGTCATTTTTCCTATTTAACATGATTTTAAATGCAATTATCTTTTACATTCATAGCTACTCATATTACACAAAGTTATTTAGGAGTGTAAATGCAACAAGTAATTAATGAAATTAGAACTTTAGTTATTAAGAGAAAAATGATTTAATCTCAATTGGTCCACAACATGAGTTGGCTTTTAATGATCTAGATTGCTTTCGGACAATATTTTCTAGTGAAAGTATTGAAGACTTTTAATACTTGGAATTTTATTAATTATGTCATAAGGGAAATATAGAATTTTATGTATGTGTAGTGTATATTATTTGTCACAAGGTTTTTTGTGTAATTTAGTTGATTAGTGCTTGAATTGTCACTTTAAATGAAAATATAAATTACTTGAGAGAAGAGAAAAAGAAAAAATAATAATGATAAGATTTTGTTGGGTCTACTATTGTTTTTAGCCCAATAGATTAATCCATTTTTTTCATTCTTTCCGCTCGATCAATTTTCCCTAATCCTACCCCCATCTGTCTCTCTACCTCCCTCCCCCTGCATTATCCATTCGGCCGCCACACCCTCATCCCTTCTCACTCCTGCATGCACCTCTTCGTCCATGCCGCTGCCGTGCATCCCCTCCCTCTAGGCTTTCGTGCGCCACCGTCGATCCCCTCTCCCTTCGATGCTGGCACACCCCCTTCTTTCTCGTTTATTTTACTCATTTGCTTATCCTCTTCTCCCCCATTCTCTTTCTCTAGGTTACCATCACTCGGGTGCCACCAACCCGATCCTCCCAGCGCTGGTGTCTCCTTGGCCTTCCCCCAACACCCTCCCGGTCACCCTCAGTGCCGTAGCACCGGTGGTTGGCTCGCTCGGCCCCTAGTGGCTTCGCTGCTGTCCTCCTTAAGCCTGCGCCGACACTGACATTGACACCGAGGGCCATCCCCACTCCCCTGATACAAGCTAAGTGACTAACTCCCACTCTTCTCCCTCTTACTTGCCAGTCTGTTAATTGATCTTTGCTATTCAAGACACATCTAATTTGTGAGATCAGAGTCATGGAGTAGTAGATTAACATGTATCTGTGTTATGCATCCCCAATAATTAGTGTACATGATTTAGTGTTAAGATTTTTGTGTATCGTGATAAACTAGATCCTATCTGAATTTGTGTGATGGATCATGCCTAAATTTGTGTTGATTCATTGGGAGCAAGGGGCAATAGATGTATAGGGTTTTGTAATGAGGGCATAGAGATTTGGTAGTAGGGGTATATAAGTTTTGGAATTGTGTGCATGTCCATGCTAGAATAGAGGGTGCATCCTGATTGCTATAATGCACTGTTTAGCTATGATCCCTGATATGTTCTGAAGTTGTGTGTTCATCTGAGGTATGTATGCGTGTAGTCTGGAGTGTCTCATAGGCAGTGGCAAGACCAATTTCACAGTGCAGTTTTATGCCCTTCCAGTAATGGGATTAGCTCAACTATCATCTATATTTGTGTATGGATCTGAATTCTTATGCTTAAGATGTGTATGTGTAGGATCGAAGTATACGAATATAGCAATCAGAGGGGGGTGAACGATTGTGCGGAAGCTAAAAACAAATTCTTGATATACTAAAAGTTCACCCCAAAATAGAACCAAATAATTGCCTCGTATTCGACAAAAACAGAATGATAGAGGTTTGGTAAAATGAGAATTACCGAAGATCCAACCGTTATATTGATCTGAAATTTGGACACAAGAAACTATATTCCAATATGAATCAAACCCAAAAAGAATCAGCTCGATCGGACTTATGGATCAAAAGTTATGAGCTTCGCAAGCTTGCTGATCCAGAACTTGACGAGAATTGATCTAACGTAAACTTGAAAGATTTAACAGAACCGACAAAAGTTTAATCAACTAGACTTTGAGGAACTCAAAAACAATACCCTAGAACGGTTTTTGATGGATCAAATCAAGATGAAACTCAACGATCAAAAACCAATCTAGAATTAGAACAAGCATGCAAAAACCAAAACAGAAAACACTGTAGCGACGTGGTTACTGTAGCATGCAAAAATCTTGGAGGAATTGATCTTTATTTCTTTTGTCTAAAATACTCTCATCAAAAGAGTACAAACCCTAAAACCAAGCTCAAGGCTTGATGCGCTCAGCTCTCCTTGGTGCCCTTCAACAGGAGACAACCCCTCCTATTTAAAGGACCAACCTGCATCACGATTCCTATTCCCTAGAAGGAATCCGTATCCAACACAACTCTACTTGGCCCAACCTGGCCGAGTACAACTCTTGCACGCGTATGGTAACCCTACCATACTCACGTGACTAACACTTTGCACGTGAATGTCCTCCTACCATTCTCACGTGACTAACCATTCTTCTGTGCACCATTCTCTTAGCCCGAACGTCCCGCATGACATCCTTGACCACCAAGACCTCGCCTCTCGAACCTAGTCCCGAACCTCAGTTCCTCCATGAACCTAGTTCCGGTCCCGTCATCGACCACATTCGTCTTCGAGCAATACCTGCACATGAACAAACCACAAAACAAATCCGAGCACAAGTCCACGACTTGACTCAATGTCAATCCATGCAATTACTCACATGAGCATTGCATAAAGTCCATTTCAAAAGAAGCATCATGAAATCATCACAAATTTCATAATATCAAATTCAAATCATTTCAATTCTTGCAAAACATTCAAACCGAGCAAAACACGTTCACAACGGACCAAGAATAAAAAACTAGAAAAAGTCCATTCACGACGGACAAACAAAATCGGTCCGTTGTACACGTGAAAGTCTCTGTTCCAAGAAGCCACCAAAACCGAGCAAAAACATGTTCACAACAGACCAAAATTAAAACCCTAGAAAAGTCCATTCACGACAGACCAACAAAATCGGTCCGTTGTACAAGTGAAAATCTCGGTTCCTTGAAAAAAAATTTGGCTCATGCGCTCAAAAGCATGTCCACGACAGACCCAAAACTTAGTCCGTCGTACATGCACAACTTACTGGTTTTTGAGGAAAATTGAGTTTGGCTCAATGAGTTCACTGAAAACATGTGTATGACAGACCAAAAACTTTGGTCTGTCATACATGGAAAAAACGAAGTCACCAAAAAACATGTGTATGACAGACCAAAGAGTTTGGTCTGTCATACATGGGAAAAATGAAATCGCAAAAAGCATGTGTATGACAGACCAAAGAGTTTGGTCTGTCATACATGGGAAAAACGAAATCACCAAAAGCCTGTGTATGACAGACCAAAAAGTTTGGTCTGTCATACTTGAGAAAATCGAGTTCGCCAAAAACCTGTGTATGGCAGACCAAAAACTTTGGTCTGTCATACATGGGAAAAATGCGATTTTTAGTTATTTGGTTCGGCGCAAAAGCAAAGTTTCTTTTTAAATGTTCGGATGTTTGGTCCAACACAGATTAATCCTAATCTTAACCAATTTCAGCACAAGATCAAGCCAATTTTTCATCACATGATTCACAATCTCCCCCTTGATGAAAACATTGGCAACACCATTTAGACATGAACATTTGGCAGTTTTTTTTTTAAAAAAAGAACAGAGAACATAAAAACTCCCCTTTTGACAAGTGAAAAATGTGTGTGGTTTGTGCAATGTGCCAAAAGCCAAAAACCAAACTTCTCCCAGATTACTCAACAACCGAAAGATACTACTCCCTCTTTTTCAACTCTTCCCAAACTTCTCAAAAACTTCTCCCCCTTTGACAATGGATTCATCAAGAAAACAACAGAGAGAACAAAATCTTTTTGTTTTTTTTGTTTTTGCCAGTTTTTTTTATGTAATGAGCATTATAAATCATCCACAAATATAACATCTTCCAAGTCATGCTATCAAAAGTACTTGCACCCTCAAATCTACACATAAACAATGTAGAGTAAGCACAACTAGAAATCAAGTACTATTAATGATTTTTTGCATGGCATGATATTCCTTCATTAACTATCTTAAAACCTGAAAACATTGAATTTTTGTGCACTTCTTTGGTGCTTGAAAAACTAATTTATTGATTGATTTCAACAGAATACAGAAATGCAAGGAATTATATGCACCATCAGCCTTACTTTTCAACCATACCAAGCAATGAGCTTAAGGTTTCATGGTTTCGGTCATACACAACCTATTCCAAGTTCATATCAGAGTGCAATGATAAGCAACCTCATAAAGAAGAAGTGCGACAGTGCATAACCTTGATCTTGCATCTATCAATTATCACTTTTTGAGCTTTTAGCTCTTTAACTTTCATAACTTTCAAATTGTGCACTTTTAAGCAGGATCAAAATAGTCAAGAAAGTTCAACCATGACAAGATTTTATTCAAGTTTTCAGTCAATTTAAATAGTCATGTCATAAACTACACCATATATGCATAAAGATGAAGTTACAAAGACTTTGTAACATAGACATGGCTTCAAATCACATATGTGTATTAAATATAATGCTCAATACCCTTTTTATTTTCCTTTTTAATTTTTTATTTAAGAAAAAGAAAGAAGAAAGTGTAAACAAAAAATCACAAAGTTTTCACAAACTCCCCCTCAAAGCAAGCCCATTGGATGAACAACCCCAAGTTCTCCCCGAATAAAGGCAAAACGAGAAGAAGACAAAGGTTTTGTGAAAATGTCTGTCAATTGATGTTCAGTATCCACATGATGAAGCACAATATTTCCTTTTTCTACATGATCTCTGAGAAAGTGAAATCTGATATCAATATGTTTTGTCCTAGAATGTTGCACAGGGTTTTTAGCAATACAAATTGCACTAGTGTTATCACACAGAAGAGGAACACTATCCAAAATAACCCCATAATATTTAAGTGTAGCTACTATCCAAAGAATTTGAGAACAACAACTAGCAGCAGCCACATATTCAGATTCAGCAGTTGAATGTGCAACAGAAGATTGCTTTCTAGATGACCATGCAATGAGAGAATTTCCCAAGAAGTGACATGAACCAGAAGTGCTTTTCCTATCAATTCTACATCCTCCAAAATCAGCATCAGAAAAAGATCTCAAACTAATGCATGAGGAAGCAGAAAGCCAAATGCCAAAATCTTGAGTTCCATGAAGATACCTGAAAATCCTTTTGACAGCTTGTCGATGTGAAGCACGTGGGGAAGCTTGAAAACGAGCACACAAGCACACAGTAAATTGTATATCCGACCTTGATGCAGTGAGGTACAAAAGTGAACCTATCATGCTTCTATATTCCTTTTGATCAACCGGCTCACCATCTTCATCAGGGTCAAGTGCGCAAGTGCTCTCCATGGGTGTCATGATCGGCTTGTCGCTTTCCATCCCAAAGCGATGTAGCAAGTCTTTCGTGTATTTGCTTTGATGTACAAAAGTACCATCCTTCGTTTGCTTGATTTGAAATCCCAAAAAGTATGTCAACTCACCCATCATACTCATCTCAAACTCCTTCCTCATTGTTTCAAAACTCGCACACTAAAACATGAGATGAACCACCAAAGATAATATCATCAACATAAATCTGAACGAATAGTTGATCATTGCCTTGCTTGAGTAAAAAGAGAGTTTTGTCAACCTTTCCCATTAAAAAGCCCTTTTCATGTAAAAAGGTTTTTAGCCTATCATACCATGCTCTAGGGGCTTGTTTCAAACCATACAAAGCTTTTGATAGTTTGAACACATGATTTGGAAACTTTGAATTTTCAAAACCAGGTGGTTGCTTGACATAAACCTCCTCATTTATGTAGCCATTCAGAAAAGCACTTTTCACATCCATTTGATACAATTTGAAACCTTTGGATGCAGCAAAAGCTAAAAGGATTCTAATGGCTTCAATTCTAGCAACAGGAGCAAAGGTTTCATCAAAATCTAAGCCTTCAATTTGAGTGTAACCTTGAGCAACAAATCTAGCCTTATTTCTAACAACAACACCATCCTCACTTTGTTTATTTTTGAAAACCCATCTAGTTCCAATAACATTAAAATCAGGAGGTGGTGAGACAAGTTTCCAAACTTTATTTCGTTCAAAATTCTCTAATTCTTCATGCATGGCATTGATCCAAGATTCGTCAGATAATGCATGAGATATATCTTTGGGTTCAAAGGAAGCAACTAAAGCAGAATGAGCATGAGTGTCAGAATGAATAAACCTGGATCGAGTAACTCTTGTATTTGGGTCTCCAATCATTTGTTCAGATGGATGCATTTTTTGAATGTGCAAGGGAGCATTGACTTTTGAGACTTCTTCTTCTCCTTCTTCATTTTCAGCATGTACAGATGATGTTGTAGCTTGAGGATGGTTAGCTGTAGGTGATGTAGTAGTAGGTGCCAAACGTGCTACAGCTTGTTGTGCATTAGGAAGAGTTTAAGACCTCATCTTCATCATCATCATTATCTTCAAAAATTTTCTCCCCCTGAACATATGCGTCTGTACCTGCATCACTTGGACTAGTGCCTGGACTAGCCTCATCAAAAGTAACTTCACAAGTTTCCACAATTTTGTTAGTCTCCAAGACAAGCACACGATAGCCACGAGTATGAGCAGGATATCCAAGAAAAAAACCATCCATTGATCTAGCTTCAAATTTATCAAGATTTCCAGATTTCAAGACAAAGCATTTGCATCCAAAAACCCTAAAGTGAGAAACAGTAGGCCTATGTCCAAACCGAAGCTCATATGGAGTCTTATCCAATTTTGATCTCAAAAACACACTGGCTTGAAACATAACATGCAGCTTGAAATCGCTTCAAATTTCAAAAAGTTTCTAGGGGTGAGATGTTCATCTAACATGGTTCTAGCCATCTCAACCAATGTTCTGCTTTTTCCTTTCAACTACACCATTCTGTTGAGGCACTCTAGGTGATGAAAATTGATGATCAATTCCTTTTCAAGACAAAAGTGATCAAAAGAAGCATTTTTGAATTCAGTTCCATTATCACTTCTAATAGCTTTGAGAGCTCCTGGATGATCAATAGAAAGCCTAAGAACAAGACTTCTCAAATGACTAAAAGCCTCATCCTTAGATGCCATAAAGTATACCCAAGAGTATATAGAAAAATCATCAACAATCACAAGCACATACCATTTGCCTCCAAAGGATTGAACTCGAGATGGTCCAATCAGATCAAGATGTAGAAGCTGTCTTGGAGCGTTTGTCATCACCATGGTAAGAGGTGGATGTGAACTTGCAATCATCTTACCATGTCTACAAGAAGAACATACTAGATTGCTATCACCCTTAAGCTTAGGCAAGCCACGTATGAGATCTAAACCACTTACACGAGTAAGATGATCAAAACCAACATGACCAAGTCTACGATGCCAAAAGAATAAATCTTTAGAAACATTGGCAATTAGACACCTATGTTTAGAAGAAGGTGATGCATCAAAATCAGCTTTAAAAACTCTTCCAAAACGAGAAATCTTGAACACAAGATCACCTTAAGCATCTAGCACTTTGCATTCATTTTTCTTAAAGCTTATCTCAAGATCTTCATCAAGCATTTGAGAGACAGAAAGCAAGTTATATTTCAAGTTTTCAACAAGAGCCACATCCTTGAACATAAACTTGTCACTTACCTTTACTGTACCTTTGCCACAACAGAAGAGGAAGAAGCATCTCCAAAAGTAACACTTTCAGCACGAGATGCACGAGTGAGGGAGGAGAACCAATTCTTATCACCGGACATGTGGCGTGAGCATCCTAATCCACTAACCATATGTTCTCCTTCCTTGCGCGAGAAGCCTACATAGCAACAAAACATGTCGAGGTCTCAAGATCGGGTTAGGAATGAGATTTTTGGGAATCCAAAGACTAAGACACACGACGCACAACAAGAGGCACAACACGAGAATTTTTATGCACAAAATCAGCTTTTCCTTTTCTCATGTTTATAGGAATGTAGGTGTTTTCAACACTCTAGGCGCATAGTGAGAAGCAAAGTGTGCTCTTTTGAAGTTAGACCTAGCTTTAGTCATTTCTTTCCTTTGTCGTCTGGCTAGTCTAAAGCAAAATCTACTAGATGTCCATCTCTACCACAATGAGTGCAAGTGTACTTAGCATGAAGTTTGGCTTTAACAAAGAGAAGCACATTTTGCATTCATCATAGTAGAAGAAAGAAAACAAGCGATTTAAAAGCAATCTTTTAGGCTCATTAAGAATCTCAATTTTATCATTGCAAGGAGCATTAACAACAAAGGCGAGGTTTAGTTTCAAATGAAGCATGAAGATCAAAGCCTAAACCTCTCTTGTTTGAGCTAACCTTAGATTGATCCAAAATCATGTTCAATTTTTTCTTGCCATTAGTAAATCGCTCCAAAGAGTTTTGCAGTGTAATCAACTTTCTTAGCAAGAATTAAACAATTATTGCAGGAACATCTATTTTTCCTTTTGCTTCATGCATAAGTTGAGCATGAGAGAATTTCATGTGAAAGCAGATTATCACCAATTGAGAAACCTTAGCATTTGCATCTTTCAATTTTAATTCAAGAGTTGAGCATTTAGAATGAAGTTGAACTATGCAAATCATCAGTGGAACAGCTAGCATGTACAACATGTTTCTATTTTTCTCATTTAGATGTAACAAAAGAGCATGTTCTTTCCTAAGCAAGGTGAGCTCATTGTAAATTAAGTCACATGATTTGCAAGTATCATCACTAGGAATCAAAGTCTTAAGTCTAGCAATTTCAGCATTCAATGATTCAATAATGAAATCATGTTTCTTAATTTTCTTATCACGCTTGTCAAGCAATTTTCCAAGACGAGCAACAAAGAATAGCTAATTCATCATAAGAGGGATCTACCTCATTGAAGTCATTGTCGTGGTCATCCTCTGGTGAAGCTATCCTTGTCGCTTGCCATGAGACATAATCCCATCAAATCATGCTTGCTTGAGTTGCATCATTTTTCACGCTCTCCGAGTCCACATCGCTTCAAATTGACTTGTTCAAGAGCGGAAAGAACTCGTGAAGCACCTTGCGTTGATGAAGCTCTTCTTCTTCCTATCATTTGACGCAGAACCTTTTCTTCTCATTCCTTCGTCGTTGTCCTTCTCCTCCTTTGATGTTTTTTCTGCAAGCTTAGGACAATTTGTGCGAATATGGTTGAGGTCACCACACTCATAGCATCTTGGAGGACCACCTCTCTTTCTCATTCTCACATTCTGCAAAGCTTTGTTAAAGCGAGAAGAGAGTAGTGCCGATCTTCTTCTGAAACTCTTCAAGTTGCTCATCTGTTAAAGAAGACATGGAAGACAAGGCAAAGCTAGAAGAAGAATTTGCATTTGACATGTTAGGGTTAGAGATCAAAGCAATTGATTTAATGTTACCCTTCCTGGCAAGAATATCCAACTCATGAGTTTTCAACTTAGAGTAAAGAACATCTAATGTGAGTGTGCTCATGGTAGTAGATTCTTGTATAGATGTTACTTTCATCTCCCACACTGACATGTCCAAAGCACTAAGCAATTATCGAGCATTTTCAGCATCGCAGAAGCTAACTCCAACAAAGCACGTAGATTGCTAAGAATTTTATTGAAACGCAAAGAAGTCATCTACAGATTCACTAGGTTTCATCTCAAAACGCATGTATTCTTTTTTGTAAATATCTTGGCGAACCTCTTTGATAAGTTAGAACCCTCATGGTAATCACAAAGAGATTTCCATACCTCATATGCGGATCGAAGATGAACCACACGATCAAAGTCGCCAAGGCCCCAAGCCTTGGATGATCAAGTTGCGCCGCTTTGCTATTTGCTTCAACATGTGTGCGATTGGTGTCGTTGACGTTGTCGTTTGCAGGGGCTTCATATGGCTTGTAAATCTTCTCCCAAATTGCGAAGCCCTGCGCCTGAATGAACGCCTCCATCTTTGCTTTCCAAAACTGAAAATCAACACCATCGAAAACACAAGGTTTTGTCGAATACCTATCCATCGCTACGGTTTCTAATCACCGGTTAAGATAGATTAGAAAAACCTTGCTCTGATACCACTTGTAGGATCGAAGTATACAAATATAGCAATCAGAGGGGGGTGAATGATTGTGCGGAAGCTGAAACCAAATTCTTGATCTACTAAAAGTTCACCCCAAAATAGAACCAAATAATTGCCTCGTATTCGACAAAAACAGAATGACAGAGGTTCGGTAAAACGAGAATTCCCGAAGATCCAACCGTTAGATTGATCTGAAATTTGGACACAAGAAACTATATTCCAATATGAATCAAACCCAAAAAGAATCAGCTCGATCGGACTTATGGATCAAAAGTTATAAGCTTCGCAAGCTTGCTGATCCAGAACTTGACGAGAATTGATCTAACGTAAACTTGAAAGATTTAACAGAACCGACAAAAGTTTAATCAACTAGACTTTGAGGAACTCAAAAACAATACCCTAGAACGGTTTTTGATGGATCAAATCAAGATGAAACTCAACGATCAAAAACCAATCTAGAATTAGAACAAGCATGCAAAAACCAAAACAGAAAACACTGTAGCGACGTGGTTACTGTAGCATGCAAAAATCTTGGAGGAATTGATCTTTATTTCTTTTGTCTAAAATACTCTCATCAAAAGAGTACAAACCCTAAAACCAAGCTCAAGGCTTGATGCGCCACTTCTCCTTGGTGCCCTTCAACAGAGACAACCCCTCCTATTTAAAGGACTAACCTGCATCACGATTCCTATTCCCTAGAAGGAACTGTGATTCAACACAACTCAACTTGGCCCAACCTCGGCCGAGTACAACTCTTGCACGCCAGATGGTAACCCTACCATACTCACGTGACTAACACTTTTCACGCTGTATGGCCACCTGTCATACTCACGTGACTAACACTTTGCACGCCGAATGTCCTCCTCGCCATTCTCACGTGACTAACCATTCTTCAGGCACCATTCTCTTAGCCCGAACGCCCCGCATGACATCCTTGACCACCAAGACCTCGGCCTCTCGAACCTAGTCCCGAACCTCGCCTCCTCCATGAACCTAGTTCCGGTCCCGCCATCGACCACATTCGCCTTCGAGCAATACCGCACATGAACAAACCACAAAACAAATCCGAGCACAAGTCCACGACTTGACTCAATGTCAATCCATGCAATTACTCACATGAGCATTGCATAAAGTCCATTTCAAAAGAAGCATCATGAAATCATCACAAATTTCATAATCTCAAATTCAAATCATTTCAATTCTTGCAAAACATTCAAACCGAGCAAAACACGCTCACAACGGACCAAGAATAAAAACTAGAAAAGTCCATTCACGACGGACAAACAAAATCGGTCCGCTGTACACGCGGAAAGTCTCTGCTCCAAGAAGCCACCAAAACCGAGCAAAAACATGTTCACAAATGCATCAAAATTAAAACCCTAGAAAAGTCCATTCACGCATGCACCAACAAAATCGGGTCCGCTGTACAAGTGAAAATCTCGGTGCCTTGAAAAAATTTGGCTCATGCGCCAAAAGCATGTCCACGATGCATCTAAAACTTAGTCCGTCAGACATGCACAACTTAATGTTTTTGAGGAAAATTGAGTTTGGCTCAATGAGTTCATCGAAAACATGTGTATGATGTATCAAAACTTTGGTCCGTCATACATGGAAAAACGGTCACTAAAATATGGTATGACAGATCAAAGAGTTTGGTTTGTCATACATGGGAAAAATGAAATCGCAAAGATAGGCGATGTATCAAAGAGTTTGGTCTGGCATACATGGGAAAAACGAATCACTAAAGCTCAGGTATGATGTACTCAAAAAGTTTGGTCTCATTATACTTGAGAAAATCGAAGTTCGCTAAAACTCAGGTATGGCGTACTCAAAACTTTGGTCTCACATACATGGGAAAAATGCGATTTTTAGTTATTTGGTTCTACAAGTAAAGCAAAGTTTCTTTTAAATGTTCTGATGTTTGGTCCAACACAGATTAATCCTAATCTTAACCAATTTCAAAGCACAAGATCAAGCCAATTTTTCATCACATGATTCACAAAAGATGATTCAAAGGATTGACCTTCTGTGTGATGTGATTAGTACAAGTATACGTATACTGTTGTTTTCTATTCTAAAGACTGACAGTGGTGCTTTTAACTGAAATTTTTGTATGTTCATGTTTAGGACAAAAAAAGTGTTTATATTTGGAGGTTTGTGCTCTATTAACTGATTAGGGAGCGCTACTGAATCATGTGTTCTTCATTTAGCATTATTTGTGCTTGATTCAACATGCGTGTGTCCGTTAGCAAAAAGGGTTTACACTTATTGCACATGCATGCCATATTATTTATAGATTTGGGATGAGTGCTAAAATGCTCACATTGGTGCTTAATCACATATGATGAGTTTCAAGGAGTGCGGTGCAGTGCACTGGAGCACGGTGGTTAGCTGCTAGTCACCACATCCACGGCCACGACTAGGGCTTAATCTTCTTCGAGCCTTACGAGCTAAGTGCTATTACTACTACTTCCTCTCAACTACTAGTGACTGCTACTGCTGGTATGTAGTGAAGATGTATTCATTGTAGGCTTCTATAATATGAGCTTTACTTTGGTAGAAGTTGTAAAAGGTTGCTTTGGATTTTTATGTGTGCGTGTTATCATAGGGGTAGACTTGTTAGGGCACAACATCTTAGTTTTGTACTTCTGATTAGATGTATTTGTATACTACTTAGCCTTTGCTTGATTATTCAGGTTGTAGAAGGTGGCATTTATGACCTTGTTATAACATAAGTTTATCTTGGGTTGACAATTTAGAATGCTTATGTGTCCATGATATTACTTGCTACTATGCTATAGACCCACCAATACATCCAAGTTTGCATTTTCTCTAATTAGTCTGTTGTCATCAATTTTACTAGATGTTAGTTATATGCTTCAATTAATGTGTAACTACAATTACTTCTAATGAATGTTTAAAAGAAGAATAAGGACACTAAAGCTTAATGCAGTGCACCTCTTTGTTGTTAGGGAGGTGAAATGAGTAGTAGGGGGGAAGGAAAAGAGACAGTGGTCGCTCTTTTTCCCTTCCTCCTCTTGGTCACCGCCCTTGCTCCCAACAGAGGATAACAAAGGACAAGGGTAGTAAGGACAATGGAGGACGGTTGTAGGCTTTACTGGGAGGAAAGGTCAAGCTGAACTGCCTACCTATGATTTTTATATCAGAGTTCTAACTAGGTTGGTTTCGTGAAACCAAGAATTAGGTGTTCAAACCATGGGCTTAGGTGAGTAGATGGAGGTCATGTGGATGCCTCCCCAACCACCTATCTAAAAGTAGAGAGGGCTGAGTTGTGTGTGTTGATGTTGGGCGATTTGGGGTAGGTCGGTTTGGGCGAAGTAATTAGGGGTGGATTTATTATGTAATCCTTTGAGATCATAATGTAATGTTTGTAATTACATTGACCTATTTTTATACTGATGACAGGTATAACTGACTTGGTTTGGTGAAACTAGCCCTGGGGTGGGGGTTAAACTATAGGCCGGAAGTGGAAAACCAGGGGCTGGGGCTGTAGATGGCAGTCATGTAGGTTGCCACATATCCTTCCCCCAAAGCTGGTGTACACAAATGGCAGGACAGAGGTCCTGAGATGAGCTGTAGCCATCTGGTTTGGTCATGATGTCAAAAAAAGAAAAAAAGAAAAGAAAAAAAAAAGAAAACCAATAGGGTGCCAGTTAGAACTGGTTTGTGAAGGATTCTAATCTTTTGTAAACTTTTGAGGGTTTGAAATGTAATTGTTATTGTAGGTAATTGGACTGGTTGATATGAAATTTTGGGGCAATTATGTAAATTCCGATGTATGTAATTGTACTGTAATCTATTTACAGATTTTCACCCTTTGGATGTTGCGGTCATAAATGAGCGAGTTTGATGTTTCTGAGTAATGGTGTTTGATTCTATGGATGTGATTATGTATTTTGGTTGTGCTAAAATTTATGAATTTGTCTTCGCCCTTGGTATATAAAGTATGAATGAAATCGATTGGATTTGATATTCTTGAATAGTGAGGTTAAGCTGGATGTTTACTTACGTGTATGTGTGGTTAGTGTTATTGTTAGGCTGATCTTATGTGTATAAGCATTTTCATATATACATATGTGTAATGATCCGAGATTTGCATGCATATGTGTATGGGCATGATGCCTACATGGTTTGTGTTTCGCAGGTGTGTATATATATATATATATAGAGAGAGAGAGAGGATTGTTAGTATATTATCGATAGTATAGATCCTCCGTGCTATATGTTGTTTGTAAATTCGAAGACAAATTGTTGATTCAAAACTGCAGATTATGTTCATCTCATTGAAATCTCACTACCCACCAAATTTTATATTTTTTGAATTTTTTCTCCTATTTATTTTGTATTTTTCAAAACCAGCTTCATTGGACGGCCCACAACTAATTAGATCGTGGATTTTAAAAAATACAAAATAAATATGAGAAGAAATTCAAAAAATATATAATTTAGTGGGTAGTAAGATTTCAATGAGATGAACATAATGCACGGTTTGGATCAACAATTTCGTCTTCGAATTTTGCAAACACAGCGTTATAGCACGGAGGATCTGTACTATCGATAGTACACTAGCAATCCTCTCTCTCTATATATATATATATATAGTCTTCTGTATGCTTGTGATTAAAGTTACTTCATTATATTGCTTAGTGTTTAATCGTGTTTGTTTTATAATGTTGGGTCTTATAATATAGCTTATGCTACTTTAATTATTCTCTCAAATTATCTATTAATCAGAAACATAGAATCAAGATAATGTTTTATGTATTGAACATTTGGAAATGATGATAAAAGTAATTGTAATATTATACTCTTCTGATATAATGTAATGATGCGTGATGATCTATATGTCTTGTGAAATCTATTGTCACGTCTGAGCACCGTTAGTCTTAGTGTCGCGGTTTACTAGGTTTTATTTTGGTTGCTATGGCGATGAGTCAAGTAGGGATTGATACTACGGTCAATTTTTGATACCATTGAGGTCAAGCATCGTGAAATTTTGAGTTGGTCCCATTGGTTCTTGTTGAAAGTTAGACTAACACTTCCGATAACTTAATTCTATTATAGGTGATGATTTGGTGGGCTTTTACAAAATGAGCCGCTTCTGGCTTGCTCCTTTAGCTTATTTTATTATTCTTAACGCTCATATAGAGGCTTCCAGAAGTGCGTTGATTCAGGGTGGTAGGGCGGGTGTTTTGGTTTCTCTTCCATAGTCTTATGGGAAGGTTTCCACCGAGTGTAGCACTCGGGTGCAACTGCATAGTGTAAGTACAATTTTTGCTCTAAGTACTCCCTATCGTACTTGTCCGGGCCATCGATCCATTGGAAGAAGTAGAAACTATCGTGTTGCTAGTGTCATGCATGGACGAAGTTAGAAGTATGAAAACACATTATGAAATGTACATGCATGTTATTAACATACACAAGCTTTGTAGCGACACGTGTATTATGCGCGGCCAGTAGTGTCGGGATGTCTAGACTACATTATCCATGCTGGAGCACTGCAGTCGTAGTTTGGGTGGGGAAACTTTGGTGTCACAGGTGCATCGTTGCAAGAAACATCTAGGTAGCTTTTCGCATGCTTGGTAAGACACTTCCTCTTATGAAGAATTTCTCATAGTCGGCCATCATGAACCCGCCAATGAAGGGGCTTGTGGTGCTTGTAGGATGTGGTGTTCATGTGGGGTTGGCTTGGTATAGTGTGGAATATATATGCTAGGCATGGCTCCGTATTTATAGTAACTTTTCGGTGGTAGCGTGTTGTCCAAGAGGCTTGGGAAATCTGTTGCCAACAAGTTGTTAAATCGGTTTGACAAAGTACATGGTAGTGTATTGTCAATTTGGTCCTCAAAAGCAAATAGCAAAGGTGTTTTCAAATCAATGATAAAGAAATAGCAATTGTGTTGTCACTTTGTTTTGAGAAAGCGGGCAAAGGTGGTTGTCAAATTAGACTAGCAAATGGGGACATGGCTCTACATTAATAGTAAGTTTTCGATGGCAACATTTTGTCCAATCGGCTTGAGAAAGTTGCTGCTCTCGAGTTGTCTAATTAGCCTGACAAAGCTGGTGCCCGTGAGTTGTCTAATCGGCCTGATAAAGCTGGAGGCTCATTTAGGGTTGTGCAGTCATTTCATGTGTAATGTTTGAAAATAACGTAAATGAAACATGCTACCATTTCATAATAAATGTGGGAATTACATGGCACATACGCTTGGTTCGTGCCTATGTTCGCATTGGTACTTTGACGTTATAAATGTGTCTCGACCCGAATTTGCAAATCCGACTCTCAGGTATTCAAAGACTAGTCCAGATCACGCTTAGTGCAACATAGTCTCAACATAGATGAATATCACAATCATACATAGAGGAATAGTAAAAATATCTCAATTACAGAATATAAACTATTGAACGACCTTAAGGTCAACTCACACTTATAAGCCTTGACGGCTTCAACTCCAAATAAGCAAAGAATAAGACGAGGAACATCGATGAATCCCATCAATGCGCCACAGTGCAACCTGACGGGTTCAACTCCTAGATAATCGCTTTCTCACTAACTTCTTCTTCTTCGACGATGTAGACTTCTCGCCACTCGTGATTGTTTGTTTGCAAGGGGTGAGTACATAAAGCACTCAAAGAAGTCATGCACGTAATGCAAGTCTAATAACTATATGCATGACTTATTCCAAATGACAAAGTTGAAGGGGTTATTTTGCAATAAACAAGATTCACAAATATTCATAATAGATTGTAAAGCGTAAAACAATTAACAATAGTAATATTTCACGGTTGTTTTACAAGTAAAACATACCACATCCTTAACCAATTATCACTTTTCCACAGCAACCGCCTTCCAAACCTAAGATCAATTTTATGGAAAGCTAACCCTTGACTCGTGAATCCCCGAGCATTGTCCAAAGATCATGGATACGGCTATTCGAATAGATTTTACACTGGCAGAGGTTATACACTTTACCCACAAGATACAATCAACTCACCACGTCACCTAATCGCCATACAAGAGTATGCGAATGAGTGATCATAACAAAGCCTTTCAAAACTTCTAACTATACAAGTGAACTCTCTCCGATTTTTGCCATACGCCATCCCTTCCTTAGCAAAGGCGAAGTATGGGACCGACATACCGCTGGATGGGTACCATGCCGCAGCCTCGCACGCCTCCCTTCAAGCTACACAAAAGATGTAGTTGACACCCCGAGGTACCACATGCAAGTTATTAGTAACTTACTCAACTAGGTCCGTCCCATTACGCATATGTGGTTGTATGGTTAACTCAGCTCAAAGGCTTGCAAGGTTAAGTCCTTAGAGTGACCAGGCAAGACTTACATCAATACTCTCAAAGAAATCCATCTCACCATCACTCATACATATATCATGTTTCAAACATTCCCAACCGCCAAATTGGCTCACCATAATTCCCGCCACTTGCCCCGCCTAAATCATTTTACTCACCCTGGGCTTGATTATTGCGCCGACACAATGCCAATAACAACTCAACTTCCTTGAAGAAGCACAAGGCCTCCGTGATATCAACAACATCATCGTGGCAACACGCCACACCATTTCAAAATACATTGCATATTCCATTAATCAATATTGACATTTGTAATTCAAAAACGATGTTAAAGGTACATTGCATGGCTAAGCAAACCATCGACGGCCTAAATAACCCATGTTGGCAAAGTATTTAGCTACCAACTATTAATCAACAATCCTAGGTGACAAAATGAATCATGGCATACAATCATTATAGGTAAGGTGGCGATAACAAGTAGGTTGATTATCTAATCCCAAATTAATTGAAATCAGTTTAACTCAAACTAGCATGCAATAATTTGAAACAATATAATTTTCGAAAATAGGATCAACATGGTCAAAGCACAACTTGCCTGGCCCTTGCAACTTTTAATCGTTTTTACTTCTTTATCTTCGATTCTTGATCCTGATCTTCAATCTTCGCTTCCTTGACCTTCACCAGAGAGAACGATTTTCAACGACGCGCCTAACGACAAAGAAGAAGCAAATACAAACCCACTCAAAAGACAATCAAGTAAAACTCCAAATTAAGAATAAATAGCATTGGGTACAACGGCTTGGAAGGATTTGGGAACTCGAATGGATTAGATCGAATAGTTGACAAAAGAGAACGGGCTTTTGGGAAAACACCAAAAAGGGAAAGATTAATAACTGGGAAAGAAAGAATAATATTCTGAAGAATATTTCTTCTCAGCTTATTAGCCTCGATTGGACAGACAACGACATATGGGCTCTCGATCTATAGACCTGTCCATATGATGTGTTAGTTCACAAATGAACTAAACTGATTCTCGATGTTGACTTTTGTTGACTAAACAGATACACTGGTCAAACAAAAGAGGGATAAACTAATAGATTAGATCGGGCACAAGTGTATGACAGATGGCCAATGGTCTATCGACTCAAGTCCACGAATGATTCCAGATCGATGGTAGATTAGGTTTTCGTGAGATAAGACAAGACAAGTGTCTTACCACTTGGAAACAACGGAAAGATTGCAAAGATAACAACGCTGCTCACGATGAACTTAGTCCATCGAACTACCTTAGGTTAGAGTTTTGATTTCGGCTATGAAGATGATATGACGATGAGGCTAGGCTCATATCATGATGATAGAATAGATGAGGACATCACACTAGGTTCTTGCATGATTGCACGCATGGCGACAACGGTCGATGAGAGCCAAGCGTTAATGATGAAGCCGCTAACGGCGAACGCGATCGCTTAACGTTAACGCATTTAAACGCGTTAATCATGGCGAGAATTAACGACGGAGCGTTAATGGTGAAACGTTAACAAAGCAAACGTTAATCGATGGATGCAAATTGTGCCCATTCGACGCAAGACTATCGACAGATATGCGCGTGGTAATCACAAATTTTATGGCAAGAAGCACTCATCCATATAACCTCGGCAGCTTATTTGACGTATCGGATGCAAATTGTGCCCCTCCGATCGGCACTACCGGAGAGGTAGGGCTGGTGCATCGCCATGAGCGGTAGTACCGCGACGCTACACTACGGTAGTTATTTAACAAAGAGCGTGATTTTTGCTTGAGATCTGAGAGGCACTTTCGCATATATTTCAACAGACTACTAGACTCTGTGTGGCAAAGCATTCACCCTAATACATGTGGTACTTATCCAAATGTAAAGGGAGTTTTTCTATCGATTGAACGCTTCAGACTACCGACCTTCTCTAGCAAAAGAGTGCCGGCATTATTTTTATCAACCAAGGGCTACTGACATCACATTTATTACAGAGAGAAAAATGCCGTTGAATTGAGGGCGGCACTACCGGCCCTATGAGTGCGGTAGTGCCGGCCTCGGTTGATTTTTCAGAAAAAAATTCCCAATGGCTATAATTCTTGAGGTGGGTTATAAATACTCCCACCACCTCGCATCTTTGGGCCTGGTTAGTGACCACATTAACTTCATTCTAAGTCCTAGCAATCCTCTCCACTCTCAAGTGCATTCAATTCACCAGATTGAGAGAAAAGGAGAGAAGGTTTTGAGCAATTTGATTTCAATCATTCATTGAGCCATTAGAATCATTCAAGATCATCAAGTGAAGCCCAAGTTCACATTTCTTGGAGGTTGCCGCCTCCTAGACGGCTTGGCAAATGATTGGATCGTGATTTTCTCAAAGGTGATTGTGAGAAGTCTCGATTGGTTGTGAAGGCACTGAGCTCGCTTACCCCGAGTGGGGGAAGAGCTACCTCAAAATACGAGGAAAGGCTCAATTGCGCAAAGGAGCCGCTTGAAGTGAGTCAAGCTACCTCAACGTGATTAGGGAGACCTAAGAAGTCTCCATCACCACTGATAAATTGTGTGCCTCCATTTTGTGGTTTGTCTATTCTGTGTTATTTGTTCCAATTAAATTGCTAGCTCTCTTAGATTATTCTCTAGTTTGATTACATTAAAGCTTGTAGACCTAATCTTGTTGGTGCACATTAGAGAGACATAGAAATTTTAGGCCTTGATTGAAAATTTCGTACTTCCTAGTTTCAATTGTCTAGTTATTGCAATTAGAGCCGAAAATTTTTATAACCTCCTATTCACCCCCCTCTAGTCGGGCTACCATTGATCCTACACAAGTCTTGATGGAGCGAGTCCATGTCGTGACTCGTGTTCATCTCAAGAGTTGCACGTGTCAATGGCTGAGCAAGTTCTTCATGTTGGTGCCTCGAGGATGATGGAAGGAGGGATTTATCTCGCACGCTTGTGATGTAAAGGAAGATGACATGAGCAAGAAGGTTAGGGCAAGATAATAACGCTTAAGTATGACAAATCAAGGTCTCACAGATACCAGGGACTCGTGAAGGACACACCGAGCTTTAAGAAGAGCGAACGGTTAGGTCAAAATGTGGACGCACTTGGGTGAGAGACCTAGGAGACGGAGGGCGGGCCTCCGGCCAACACCTTCAATGACGACGCCGCTATGATGACCGGCACAGAACTATCTTCTTCATAATGCCCTTGGCATCACCCAAACAGAATACGTAACCCTTAGTAGGCCTGAGACACAATTATGTGTTTGCCATGCCTTAGTGCACTGGAAGCCTTCAAAGTTGATACGGTTCACACGATCGCATACTACGTATAAATCAAAACAAGCTCGGTTAGTCATCAAAAAGATGAATTCAAATATAATTTAAGCTTGTACTGCGGTCATCCTAGCATGCTACACTGGCGCTCATCATGGCCAAAGCTCAACATGTATGCGTGTTTGACCTTCCTCAGCCGCGTGGGGAGCCTGGTCCAAGAATTTGACTACGTGTATATGGCACATTCCACTCCAAGAACGCGCTGCATTTAGTCCAGTCATAGGGTCAATCCTCAACTACTACCTGTACCATGGCACTCTGCTCTCACGTGGTGGTACGCTGTAATTGTGTTGGTCGCTAGTCGTCGTTCTTCCTTACCCTCCTTGATTGCCTGTGGGAAAGCATTGATTGACGAGTTAGATGTGTGCACTGGTTCGTTCAGGGAAATAACAATTGACAGTTAGGAATTGTACTTACATATGCACTTGTCGTGGTAGAGGTGGACCAAAAGGAGGTGGGATGTTCTAATGTAGTCCAAATTGTCGCTTCACTCGACCAGGCGCGTGATGGCTTCACCATGTGACGTAACACGCAGGTGGCACGCCGTCAACCAAGAATCATCATCATGCCTCGCATCGCATGGAAAAATTCCTTTGTCATTGTAGTAAGCAAGAAATATGCCATCCATGGTTGCCATATGATGTCATCCTCGCAAGGTCTTGAAGCAAAGCAGAAATTCGGGTAGACTCTACGCGGACTCTCCTTGTCCATCCCAATGGGTCGATCAGCCCACCGCTGCACTCCATGGTGGGCTCCATTGACCAGGTCGCTCACCTCATCATAGAACCGATCCTCCAATGAAAAATGGTGAATAGGCTCCCTCAAGTACAAATGATCGACAAAAAGTGCTCCCATGACCATATCTCAAGCAAGTGTAGCATATCGCAAGTATGGACTCCTCCCGAATGTCTTTAGGAAAGCATAAAGCACAATCCCCTTGTGATGTTGCACACAAAGCATATGGATCTTAAACTGAACCATGGCACGCCTTGGAGGTCATCACACCAAAGCTCTTCGTGACTATGTGTATATCTTGGGTACACCTAATCTCCCAATGTAGTAGAAAACAACACTCTAACCGAATAAGAATAGTAAGTACGCTACAAGGTGAGTCCTAACAACATACTCGCACATCCGTGGGGCATCGCATGTAACTTCATAGCCAAGAATGTGGAACCTCACAATGTTCTCTTGGACCGAATGACCAAACATGTGGCCGCAAACTGCACTTCTAGTTGGGCCTCCTCAACGGCAAAACTATCGCCTTGCCACAGTATAAGCAAACTGTAATCATAGCAACATCCTCGGGAGGGTAATGGTCATCCCCTACCGAGGTGGAACGTGTGGGTCTCCTACTTCCAACGATCAATGAGGGAGGACAACAGAGCCACGCCCAAATCAAACAATGCCCAATGTCCAACACCCAACATCCGGATCAATTCGGTAATAATCCCGACTCGTGAGAATCAAGACATATTGCACATCCAAGGGTCGTTCTCCTTGGGCCCCCCGAACGACCGGTTGTGGGACTAACATCCGTAAGCCATGACTGCCACGATGTCGCCCATGATAAATGTGTCAAGTAAAGTCCGTGACGATGTACTGTGTAAAGCGCCACCATTTCCGCAGTTGTAACAAGAAATAACATGATGTAACATACCAATACAAAATTTGAAATAAAATGATAATAAAGAATATTAAATAAATAGCACAACATAAGAGGAAATAAGATGACATAACATGTCAAGTAATACATTAAAATAAATAATGCTATATGACAACAAATAACATGACATATATAGTAGGACCTAACAAGAAATTATAGACACGTACTACTTGCACACACAATTTACATCAATCATAAAACACTAGCTTAACACGACGCAGGTACATTATGGATACTCTCTACTGACGGGTGACGTGCCACTTCTATTAGGGCAATTCTTCATAGTGTGCCCCACTGCCCCGCATAACTAGCATTTCTCGTGGAGTCGGGTTGGTCTCCCCACCGATTTAAGGCCCATGTCGCTAAGTGATTCTCGTGGATCGCCATCTTCCATGACTACCTCTTCAATGCATCATTCTCGATACCATGTAATCCGCCTCGCCACAGCTCCTTGTAATGCATGTCCAAGCTGTAGGAGTTAAACTTTACACTCCATGTCCCGAACAAATTGTCTGCATTGAAGTACTCAGAGATTTAGGGCGCGAAAGATTGACAGAGAACCACGCACGCTGCATATACATGTGAGCATGGCTTGTGCAGAAGCTTTGGGCTTGCACGTGCATGTCGTGGACATCATTTATAGTGCACACTTGTTTACAATAGCCTCTCGCTATGGCCATCGGCGAACTTCTCCTCAGAGATGTACTTTGAACTTTTGTCTCACTCCATCCATGGTCGTGAGCAATATGTGAGTAAGTCTTCTCTATTTTCTTTCGATATATGCATGCATACATTGGGAGAATCGCTTTCTCTTGTCCAAGTGCCTCTTCTCATTCATTCCCTCGCTCCATGAAGTATCCAATGGTTCTATTCCGTGTCTCCTCCACAATAGCCCTAATTGGGAGGGAGCGAACCTCCTTCAACACATCGTTGTAAACCTCTTGACATGTTAGTTGTCATTATTTTCAGAATTCAGCGCCGTCCATGTCATGGAGCATGGACCACTTCTCCAACTTAGGGGCATGCAACTGTACAATTGTGAGACGTTGTTCACTTAGCCTTCTCCAAACTCTATCGTATGCTTCGAGGTTCCTGCTCAAAGACTCTCCATATAGGCTCTAACTTTCGCCTCGGTTTTGCATACAAAGCCTCTTGAATGTCTTCACGATGTCCTTGTTGCCGAACCTCCTATGTAAGTTCACGGCAAGATGCCTCATGCACCAACGGTACATGACATCATTCCATTGGTACAGTGCCCGTGTCCCTCCTTGCATGGTGCTTATGGCAGACATTAACCCAACATGTCTGTTCGTGATGAGGCATACGTTCGAGGCGGTCCTGCACAACAGATCACTTGACATTTACTAGGAACCACAAGCAGCTCTCTATGTTCTCACTTTCCACGATTGCATAAGCCATCAGGAGCAACAGGTCATTGGTGTCCGCTAAGGACTGCCATCGTAATGGTGCCCTTGTACTTGCCAAAAGGAAAGTGCCATCCATGGTCGCAGATATGCCAAAGAATACTTGAAGCCCTCAGACGATCGGGTCCGAATGCCTAGAACACACGGTCCTGGATGAAACAGTTCGGACCCTTCGTGGGGTGTGGTCTATCCATCTTATTGATGTAGGTCTCAGGATTGGCTTTGGCAATCTAGTGAAGCATCCGTGGAACAAGGTTGTACGCCTTTTCATATGCGTTGTACATCACCTCTATCACTTTCTTCTTCGCTCGTCAGACCTTGTCGAAGCTAACAGGATATCCCATCGTGTTAACCAAGTCAGTCCTTAGCAGCTTCGGCGGAACAATCACGCCTGCCATGACCAAGTGAGAAATGAGGCTAGCCACATATGACGCATCGCCACATTTCTCAGGCTTGTGAAGCTTTCAAAGCAAGCTCACATGTGGTGATCCTTCAGGACAATTATCCTAAAGTATGAACTAATGCCCTTGAATTTTTGGGCACGGATCTTGCCAGGACACTCAGGATCCACGCACTTCACAATATACGTCTCCTGGTTGGACCTGTACACCCGATATGTGCGGATGATGTTTACCGCATATCTTGCAATGGCTTGTTGGGCGGTACTCTTCATAGGGAAGCGTTGCCTTACCAATAGAGTATCCTTGATTGAAGGCCTAATCACATCCAGTTTCATCTCACAACGCAAGAGAAGCCATCGCCAGATCATCCAGCTGCGATGACACGTACTCTACATTAGTGGAGATAATGCCACCCATAGGACCTACATCCTCAGGTTTGCTAGTATCCGTGTCCACGTCCTCGTCATCATCAGATATTGCTTCATCCGGTCAGTGGCTTTGAGGTGCTCATGGCACTCAATACGAGCAACCCGCATGCCCCCGTAAGATGCTTCAATAGTGATGCCAATGCCCCTGAAGGACTTGAGGCTTCTCCTTTGCACAAGAAGCACGCACACCACCATCGGTTGATGGTGTAGTGCTGCCCGAGGGTTTATTACATTTTGCATATATTCCCTCCACATTGCACTTCATGCGACCTTGCACAGCTCCCACAAATACTCAGTTAAACCTTCCACAACTCTCGCATGTACAACGTCAATTACAAGCTTCTTTCAAAGGTTCCAAATCAAATGCGCCTCACACACTTACGAAGCTCCTGACAAACTCATCTCCGCCGTGTAATTCAAGCCCGGATCACCTTTCACAATTCGAAAAGGTCCACCCCATATGGTCCCTCTCGAATAATGCCGTCACTATAAAACATGACATGATTTTGAATATCTATCATCTATTACCTAGCATATACCAATTGATACACATGCATTAAGTGCTAACTTACAGTTCATCACAATATAAGTAGGTACTCTGCAGTTTCTATGTCCTTTATGTGTGCCCCACCTTCCTTGGAAGTTGTTTTGCACCCACTAAGCAATGTCCTGACTGACTATCTCATTTCTATAAAAGCATTCTAGATTTTATCGATATATATTATATCATATTTGTGTGGAATGTTGTGAGCACATATTTTATCATTGTCAGGCGTCGTCTTGTTGTTAGCACTGTTGATTCCAGACTGCCAGTTTGGTAGTCTTTTATCAATTAGCTACCAATGGGAAGTATGTCTCATTCAGAACTTAGAAGTTTGTGGTTGGAAAATTGAAGGCCAAGATGTTGTGTAGCTTATTGGGATACCATGCATTCCCGTAATTCCATCTTTTTTAATTCATTGTTTCTGCTTGCATTTATTGTCAAACACGTTTATTTGAAAGCACCATTGTCGAATATGTTTATTACCTGAAATTCATAGCTCATCTCCTTGAAGTCAAAATGCAATTTAATTTTCTGTAGTAGGAGTACGTCTTTAAAGAATTCATGAGGGCGCCATCATAGAACTTTTTTAAATAGGGGTTTTCAGCTGCTAACTCACCTTGTCATGATACTTGAGAGTATGAACAGGCCTTGTGCTTCTTGTAAATGCCTAGAGCCTCGGTGGGCTGTTCCTTTTACGTTTTCAATACATTGCAGATTACACGCAAAAAAGGCTATACATGAGGGTACTGGTTTCTTTTGTATTGACTGATGTGTTTTACTGAATGCTAGATTCGGCAAGTGTGCGAATCTGCCATGTGGCTAGTCGGGTTATGTCTCTAGTTACTCAGATTATAGCACTCAGTGAACTTACTGCATAGGTTAGAGTAATAAACTTGTTGAACCATTGTTCATATGGTTGGGCCTGGGAGCACCTGTATTGGATGACCTCAAGGTAAGGTTTGGTTGAAGTTAGGTTGTTTTGAAGAGTCGTTTCAGTACTGATATTTTCCTTTTCATTTTGAACACCAAATGACTATATTTCGTTGCAAATTATTGTCCGGCTGATGTGTGTCCCACTGTTGAAGCAGCCGTGGTGCAGTTGCAATCGAGCGGTTTGGTGGCTAGTGTTAGGAAACTGTGCCCACGTGGCCTATGGATTCTTCCAAATCCTAAGAAGAGGCTATAAATAAGATGCAGGAGGCCACCCTGCCAGACGCAAGCAATACGTACATAAAGCGAGGTAGCCTCCTCCTCATATTGTGTCTCTCTCCTCTCTCTCTCTCTCTGCTCTCCAGCTTTAGATCTATTGCGCAACCCCTTGATCATTCGACAATGGCGCTGTTTCCAACAATGTTTATCGCATTTACGCTCTACCGGAGAATTGATTGAAACGTGAGAAAGGTGAGCAACAGGAGATTGAATCTAATCGTTCGTTTGTTTCTATGCATCTACGTGGCATGAAGCTACGAATCTGTATTGTTTTCTTTCGTTTTTCAGTATACAATACACAATGAATCTTGGCACGAAGCCATGTCCTACGAAGCATTGTATTTTGGCTTGGAACAAAGCCACTGCTAACCACGGCTGGAGATCACAGATCAGCACGAAGCCGAGGCTGACATCCACCGCCGTTTGGATCTACACACTGGCATCCGAAGAACGACAGCTGGCCGGTTCCCTTGGTCATAAAAGACCGTCGGTCATGAAGCACTGTCGGACGGCGCGCTTGAAGCCGCCAGCCCGGTCCAAACGCCGCGTACTGTCGGGCCCGCAGCCCTGCCGCCTTCGGTCTACTGCAGCGCCCGCCGTCGGCCCGCAGCGCCAGCCGCGACGGCCTGCTGTATTCGCCCGTGCCGGCTAATGCGTCGAGGACCGCTGCCGTGCCAGGGCCGGATGCCGCGTCGCCTCCCAGCCGTCACGCCGAAGTGCCGCGCCGCCGCTGCCAGAGCCGCATCGTTGCCGGCCGGCCGGTTGTCCGCCCGACGCGGCCCTGCCGCCGCTCAGCCGCGCTACCCGCAAGCCGCTCGATCGCGCCTGGGCCCGTTCGCAGCCGGTCCGGCCTGCGCTGACGCGCGCCTGCTTTTATTGATCTCGATGCGCAACAAATCGGCGATGCTCAACTTTTATTGATCTCGATGACTAGGAAAGATTGCTACGAAAACTAGAGGAAACAGAAATATGGTTGTGTTGATTGGTTGGTTGATGCTTCGCTTTTCTCCTGATCTGCCCCTTTTATATGCTCCCTCGCCGATCCAAGTCTTCATGCGCGGCACACGACAACCACATCCGACGGGCTTGATCCGATTTCATTTCCTTCTTCGGCGCATTTGATTCTTTTTGGTACCAAGTTTATTCTTTCCATAAACTTTCCATATTTGAATTTGGCTGATTTTACCATGTACGCCTAATTTTGTGCAAATGATACACACACATCATTGCTTTCATGAGAAGACACGCTGATATTTCAAACCAATTGTTACACAATATTTATCCAAATAAACTCGAACTTGTGGTCGAGCACTAATGAAATCTCACCGAGATTTCGTGACTCGACGAAATTCTAGATCTCGAACTCCTTCGAATTTTATAATCCCGATGAAATTAAAAACCTTAGAAAATTTAAAATGCTACAAGAACTTAAAATCTCAATAGATCTCGTTATATTTGATCGAAATCTTGCAAATTTGATTGAGATTTGAACCAAATTTGATAGAATTTTGGCCGGATTGATTACTTCACATCGCTTTCCGTGTGAGACAAATGATAGATCATAATTCCAAAGAAAATAAAAACCCTAAAAATTCAAAAGGCAATAGTACCTAAAATTTCACCGAGAACTCAAAGATTCGACCGGAATTTCGGTATTTTAAACCGAAATCTTGAAATAAAAATTAGCTTGATTAAAAATTTTCCTTTTGCATTTCATTCGATTTTGTCCGACATAACAAAATTTCGCCAAAATTTTGAATTTTAGAGCGAGATGAAACCTAAAACAAAATTTAAAACCTTGCCTTGATTCAGCCACGGATAGCTTATGCACAACGGTTGCGTGGCTTCCAATGGGCTCTCCTGTTTTTGTTCCCTTTGGACACCAGAAGCGGTCACTACAGTGCTTAAAGGTGTGCTTAGTTGTTTATACTAAATGATATATGTATAAGATGATTTAAAAAAACTATTCATGTATTTGGTTGTTTAATGAAACTATCCCATCCTAAATGGTGGGATACAAATTTACAAAATATTCCATATAGATGCTAATCCATTTCATTCACAAAAACAATAGAACCAAATGATACATAATTATTCCATCCTATTCAACCTCGCATTACCAACCAAACACACCCTAAAAATGTCATCGGAATAAGCGGTGTCATCGGAATAAGCCCTAGCAACAGTAACATCGTTCATCGGATAAGCCATAGCAAATACACTTACATCGTTCAGATAAGGATGAGGGGCCTAACTTTGGCCGGATCGACCAAAACCATGCTCTGATTATACCTTTCAGAGCAAAGATAACAGAAAGAAACCTTGCAGAATTATGAAACGAGGGCAGCAACACCTACTATCCTATCTGCATGATGGGGAGCTAAAGATATCCTCCGCAGCCCTAGTTATGTGGATCCACTGCAATCACACAGCTTGTTCATGCCAAACTCCATTCAAATTAGCCTGCCATAGCTTAACCATTCCGTCACCTCCGGTCGATGCAAGCGTCATACCACCCATGTCCCATTCTACTTGCCATACCTAGTCGGATGCCAACAACATAATGTAAAAATGCAAGTTTACTGAATAACACGGTGAATCCTATCCTAACTGATGGGAGGATGGAAGAACTACAAGTGAAAGAAGTAAGCCACTGTAAGTATTGGAGTTGAAGTCATTGTTTATTTCTAGAAGCATGCGAGAGTAATACTAGCGTTGTCCCTCTATTACTAGATTTGTCAACTATGCAACTTCAGGAATTATAAAACACCCTATTCCCCTGTGAAACTACACAATAAATACAAGAAATAACAAATCTGTAAAGAAAAGGCAAGTTCGCTTCATCTCGTACCTCACCATCATGGCCGGAAAGTACAGCGACACACTCTGTTGACAGTCCGCCATCAGATTCCGGGTTCAAGCCTATATGCCATATTGTAACTCCTTTGCAGGTGGCAACTGCTATGGTGATCTCTATATGGTCTGGAAATACAGTGCATGAAAATTATTAGCAGAGCATAGCAAAATAGTAAAACAAAACTGCTAGGACAAAAATAGAGAACCAAAGATCAAAATTGCATCTGGATACTCTACCAGGCATTAAAAACAAATGGCGGTCATCGCGAGCCACAATTGCTGTCCAAACCCAACCCAAGACCACCCAACCATCAATTAGCCTTATGTATGAGCACAGCTTTATTGTTTATAGTCTAGGCTGTCTAGCAATCATGCTGCACTTGCTCTCCTTATTTTTTACAACCTCAACATTTTGAAATTCCACCACCTATCCTTTTGCCTGTCTCCCTGATTGCCAGAGCAATGTACAGAAGCACAGGACAAGATGTGGAAAACCAAAATGAATGAAGCATGTCAAAGACAAAACATAATATACTAATCATGCTCAACAGAGATTGGAAAAATGGCCGTGAAAAGAACAGGAAGCGTATTGAAACATAATATACTAATCATGTGGATTTGAGCAGTAAAATTTTTACTTGTATACTCCATTCCATCGCTGCTACAGAATAATTACACAGCAGAAACAACAGTGAACACGAGTGGCTCAAGTGCATAAACCAGTCACCCAACCAGACAACATTTATATGTTATTGGGCATAGCAAGTTAACAACCAAAATGATGCTAACATCATCAATTCAGTAGTGAACATTAAATATGCCAAATGCGATAAATATTGCAGCATGAAAGGCTTGGTCATGTTTGCTCAAGAAGGGGCTAACTGCTAACCTGTTAATGTTAGGAGCCCATGCTACAGCATGTACTCTATCTCCTTATCCTCTGGTGAGCCGAGCTCAACAAGTGGGAAGCCAGCGCTGGTGAGCTTCTTCAAACTCCCAAATCTGTTTACGATTTGTCCATTTCATTGTATTAGAATCTTGCCATAGACAAAATACCAGTTCATGAACTAAGTGAAAAAGGCAAAAGAAAATCTGATGGCTTACGCAGCTTCCAAGCTACATCATGCAAGGATTCAATTAGGATTTTTATGGACTTAAATCCACAGTGATCACTCCTCAGTAACAGTTCTTTCTTATTTTTTCTCCAAATGCAAGAAACTATAAGAACGCTTGAGAGATCATACGGTTGCTTCTTACATCTTATAAGTAGTAAATACAAAAGGTAATTTTGAGCAAATGAAGGGATCTTTTAACACGGAAGGAGCTATAGGAAGAGACTAACTAGGGTTTCTGTTTTATTAATTATACAAAAACAGATATTTTACTGGAAGAACCCTCTCATTCACTGACAAATTTTGATAGGAGGTTATTAAGCTTACTGTCCTGCAGCTGGGATGAAGTTGCAGAAGTTTCTTTACACGCAATAATGAACATATAAAAAGAAAACTGCATTATTAAATTCCTACTTAACCTTGCACTAGTTGAAATTCTGGAGAATCTGAATTGAACCCAATAGCAAAACTAGCCTGCTGGCTTTCACCTCTTCTTGACTCCATGCAATTGATGCAGAAATGCATGCTGGCTTCCCCAAATCTGGAAATTGGATCAGTAATGTTCTGAACTCTGCCTGAAATTATGTTAGGATTTGCTAGTTTAGATTAACAAGAAATTCTGTAGCAGCTCTAAAGGAACTAAAATAAAATGATTGAGAACAATGACAGATGCGAACAAAAGCAAGATAAACCTGAAGCTGCCACTTGTCTAATTCCAACTGAATCCAAGAGCTCGTAAAACCTTCACGTGACCATCTGAGTATGCAGTAACCTATGGAGACCAACAGAATTACTGCTACCAATGAATGAGAGCAGGGATGGAAAGACTCGTTAGTGGGGCCTCGTTGACTGCCTCGGTTCAAAATGCTTCAATTACACTTATTAAGTGGCTAAACATCGAAATGAATCAATTTAATGAAATTAGATCAAGTAGTGCTTCCGATGCTTTCTAACAGAGGTGCACTAATCTTTGATGCACTTCCAAGGGGTATGTAGCTAGAAACACCCCTTTGATGTGCATCAATATTTGTTCAATTCACTATGCACTTGGTGCATAGAACCACCTCCCAGTCTGAGTTAGATAGGTGCTCTGGCTTGGCTCATCTCGCTGACTCGAGCCCAAAAATACCTCCAAACTATAAATAAAATGATATTAAACCAAACTGTGTCAATTTCAGAAAAAGCTCTCGATAAGACGAGGACTGGGCTTGATATCCACCCATAAATGAGAGACACATGTGACATATGAAGAGTCAAGACCAATGCAAAAGCTTTGGAAAATACACGCCAAACCTGGGTATGTATAGTCAAACAACACAACACTTCTACACTGGCCAGTTTAATTGCAAGAATATGATTTAGTTGCGTAGCTTGCTGCTGATGGGTGGTTTCTAGTTAATCTCAACTTTGTTCTGATTAAATCTTTTGTGTGAACATTAATAAATGTTCTGGTCTGTAGGCGTTGACTTTGCTTTAATCGTATTTTTGTTCTGATTTAGCATTTCTAGGAGTGTGTAGAGATAGTATTATCTGTAACCATCCACTAGAGCCATCTTCCTGTTTTATAATTGAAACAGGGTATACCTCTTCTCCAAAATAAATAAAAAAGTGGTTGGTATATAAATATAAAAAGTGTGGACTTTGAGTTGCAAATAACATCAGGTGCTAGAACTCACCATTTTCAGATTTGAAAGTAATCCAAACTGTACATTTAGTATCTGAGAATTTCCACCCTCAAATACTTTGGCATTTCCTCCAGGTTGGAAGTTGATCATCTGTCAGTGGAAAATTTCTTAGTAAGGGTTTTGCCTTCACCAAGTTCCATTACAAAGAAATAAAAGGGAATGCAATAACGACAAGAAATCAAACTATCAACCAGTACAACTGCCAGTTTTCTGGAAAGAAAAGAACAAGGGACTTATGACAAGTGTATTATACATTTACCATTACTATAAAATGAAGCAGAATGCAGCCTTGATACATAAGAAGTTCATAGCTTAACAAAGACAATCAAGCTTAAATGTTGTTTGGATGATTATGTTTGAGAGAAGTTTTGCTAAAAATATGTTTTGGATAGAGTATTTAGCAAAACTGATTTTATTTTTGTTGTTTGCAAGAATTGCGTTGATTAAATAAGTTGTTTGGCACAAACCAAGTTTAAGATTTCTTGTCTGAGTTTTCTTAACAGTATGTATAAAAGTGGATTTTGGTTAAACCCACCATTTGAGGTTTAGGAAAACTTGACGTTATATCAAGAGAAGAAAACATACATAATTTTTGGTGGTTGCTTTCCAAATCTGATAAAAAGTAAATCACTTTTTTTTTTTTTTGAGTATATTCAAGATTTCAAACAGCCCCTAAAGTAGAAATATAAACAATAAAGACCATTTTGGCATTCCATGCTATGCTGCACTGTGCTAGTAAACATATTTCTGGTATAGTCTCCAAAAAGAGGCTGCAAATTAGTTGATATATACAAAAATTGGAAACAAAAGTTCTTCAAATCTACCCTAATACTGAACAAACCCTAAATCATGGAAATATAAGGCACGCAACAATAAGCCACACCTATATCATCCAATGGTACTTGGATGGTCAAATGAACATATTAGCTAGTTATATGACAGCATAACTCTGTCCATCATGAAAGTACAAGGTACTTACAAACAAAGAGCAAATATAGAGCAAGCCTAAAAGGGCATAAGAACAACTGACCTTCAGAAACCTCCTCCCACAAAGACAGTGTCCCGTCAGCACAAACACAAGCTTATGCATCCCCATACTCCGGAGGAAGCCAAACGACATTCACAATGGAGTGCTGATGGGCCTGACCTCCAAGACCAAGCGTGCATTACAAACCAAGTCACACAAATTTGTAGGGACTACATAGCTAACGCAAGAAATACCAAAGAAACATGCAATGGATAATACAGACACAGTACTAGTCATGTGTGTTGTTCCAAACGCCGATAGTACTGCATCTCCAGCATAATTTTCAGAAGAACTGCCGCTGATTGAACTCTCAAAACTCCAGTCTTACACGAATATAACCATTCCACAGCATTTCTTACGTTTTGCGCCTCAATAATACAGAAACACTCAACAATCTCCTACTGAAATGTCCCATACTCGATTCAAAGCTAAACTACTAATTACCGAATTCCAGAGCAAGAAGTTGGTAATCTTTACGCTATGCAACGCACCGAATAACTAACAAAAAAAGCCTCGGAAACTCGCACTCAAATCCTGATGAACTCGATGCGAAAGCAGCCCAATACTAAAACCACACCTGAGCGGAAGCTAAAAGAACGAGACGGAGGGCAGGTGTCATGTGGGGGGCTTAGGCTCTCGTCTGGTTCATGGTGGGAGGTGGGGTGGAATGGACCTGCTACTTGGAGGAGGGGGACGGCCTGGAGTCGTGGACGGAGACGAAGCCGTCGACGGCGCCGGCTGCAGAGGCGGCGTAGCCGCAGGTTCCAGCCGCAGCACGCCACGCCGGGGCCCAGTTGTGTTACCTCGCCGCTCCGCCATACCCAGTTTCCTCACGGGCGATGTCGTGCGTTCGTCGTCGTTGTCGGCGGCGGCGGCTACTAGCAGGAGTGCCTGCTCGGAGGTGGCTTTGCGTAGACCCGGTTGTTGTGTTTCGGGGCTTCAGCAACGAGGCGCGGGCAGCCTGTAGCTGGGAGTAGGCTGTAGCATTTTTAGGCTGAACGTTTGGCCCACGAAGAAGTTGAAAATCTGGACCCTAAAGTCTAGGGCTCGAAATTAAGCCTCGAGGCTTACGCCGCCGCCTCGAAGCGCAATGAGCGGAAAGTCCGAGCCGGCTATTCAGCTCGCATTAGCTAACGAGTTTAGCCTCGAGCCCGCCATGCGAGTGGCTCGTTGGCTCATAGACTCAAGTATAGCCCTGAGGTTCATCGGGGATGAGTCGATATAACTTGTCCAGAGGGTTCGGGCCCACGACAAAGCATGCCGCTTGGTTAAGGCTATAGAGCATTAATATTTGAACATCTTCTAATACCACCAATTGCATTGCATTCCACTTGTCACATACAACAAAGATGTCAAAAACGGCTATGTACACAACTCAACGTAACTCAATCATACAACAAGCATATTTTGCTAATAAACAAAGATGTGGGAACTTCTACATTTCCGTAAGCTAACATTGCAATAAAATAGTATCACAAACTAAGGTGCATCCAACTCCAAACCTATGCATCACAAACTATGCATCCAACTCAATATCGATCAAACACATTTCAGCCACATACAACAATCATGACAGATACCACAATCATGAAAGCCAACAACTATAACTCTTTGGACATTGAAGACAAAAATTAATTAAACAAACATCTCACCAAGGTTATTTCACATGACAGATACCAACAAGACAACAACTCAAAATTCAACAAATCACATAAAGCATCTCATTCAACAAACACTCAACAATTTTCATTTCCATGGCAGCTTCAACAACTAATTCTCATTCAACAACTCGGGGGCTACCACCAAATCACAAATTCACAACGTATGTGCTCACCGAAATTCAACAACTAAGCATTCAAGTTGGAATGATATTCAACAATAATCTCGCTCACCTAGTCATTAGCTGGTACTCGCCGAGTCGGGACTGCTGGTGCTGGACTGCCGAGGCGGGCGCCAGAGTGTAGCAAGCCAGATTCGAGCCTCACCGGGCATCGACGACAAAGGGGTCGGGTCGTGGTGCACCAATAAGCGCTGGCGACATCTTCTTCTTCTCGTGACTTCGCCCCATTGGCCGACGATGTGGACAGGCGAGAGCTGGTGGGAGAGAGCTGCGTACTGGCCGGTGCGATGGATTGGGGCGCCGGTGAGGTCGGGTCGCCGGGGACGGGCACCGGGCGAGCAAATGGTGAGCTGGGACGGGTGAGGGCGCCGAGGCGGGCGCTGCCGGGCTACCTGAGGTGAAGAGGCGCGAGCAGGCGACGGAGTCCTCGGGGCCAGAGTCGATCATACCGACCGGACCGGAGCCGAGTGGGCCGAAATGACGGAGTCCCCGAGGCTAAAAGTCGGGTGCCGCTGGTGAGGCGCCACAGGCGCCGCCGCTCAAGCTCCCCGAACGTAATCTCAGATCGGGAGAGTGGCAGTAGGAGACTTGAGAATGGAGCCGCTCGGGTCTCACCCGGTCCTCGATCAGCCCCTTCGCCTTGCGCCCTTGCTCCCTTGGTGGCCGTGCTTCGCAAGCCACAACGAAGCCGGCTTTGCGGCCTGATCAGCCTTGTCGAGCCGAGCTCACTTTAGCCTGAGCAAGGCAACATGCCGAGCCTCGCCTTGGCCTGAAATAGATGAGCTTCCCTGGCCGAGCCGAGGATGAGTCTTGGCTGAAACGAGATGAGCTGTGTCTCGACTGCACGATTCCACCTCTACTAAAAGACTAAGTTTATACGCAGCAGCACGAGATAAAGAAGTGGCATTTGCATGAAACCTTTATCATTGGGGTGGTATTTAGAATATACTACTTTATTACGCGGAACACTAATTCTAGGAGCGCTTTAGGGGCCATCCACGCTATGGCCCTCTTGGATTTTTAAGTGGAAAAGGTCCTTCGCAGGTCCCTGTGGAGTTGACGGTGCTGGTCCTCTTACCTAATTTTTGTGAGGGGGAAGAAAACGCTGAATCGCTGCTAAGAGGGTCCCTCATTCGCTTTCTTTATAAAAACAAACTCATGTTAAATACAAATCAATGAACAAGCACTTTTCTAATTTTTCGTAGAAGATCGTCCAAAAACATAAATCAAACGGGTCCTCACTTACGCCCGTGTCCTTTCTCTCGCTTTTCCCTAAAAAATGTTTCTCACACAACAGAGGAATGCATGTGTGACTCTATTCCTAGATCTTTTCCCCAACTCGATTTTTCCAACTCGATCTCTAATTTTTTCAAACATGTATTATTACTCTCAAGTGAATTTGATAGAGTGTTAAACTCGACAAAAAATTGTATATCTCGATAATTTTTTGAAATATGTATTTATTATCTGGCTAACACATAAAGTGTTAAATTCGATACCAAATGTTAACCGAATAATAATAGAGTGTTAACCAAATTGGCACAAAAGAATATATATGTACAACTCTATCTCTCTATTTTTTTAACTTGATTCCTAATGTTTTCCTAAATAAGAGATATGTATGGAAATGCATCTACATATTTTTTTTTTTTCAACTCAATCTATAGTATTTTTCAAAACATGGTATTATTTTACCTATGAACGATAAAGTGTTAAAAATCGCCAAAAGAAGATCATTTCTCCGCTTTTTCCCGAGAAAATATGGCTCATTATGCCTGGAATATTTATCGAGCGTACCGTACCTACCACTACGCCTTCGCCAAAAGTCCCTCCGAAAAAATTAAATTGCGCTTAGGTCCTTACGTCCTAAGCATTCTTCGTAAAAAACTTGGATCACCACACTGCAAGGCTAACGCCGCAAGTGAATCTAACTAGTTGTTTTTAAAAGGGACACATTTGGAAAATTATCCGATTTGGAATCGCCGAAAATTAAAAATGCATGAAAAAGAATTGAGTGTCATAACTATTGAAATCCCGTGAGAATTAAAAAGGAGTTAGTCAAAATAGGTGTTTGGTTAATCCATATGACAATTGCAAGAAATTTGAAGGGAAATGCATCTTGAGCAGAGAGAATAGGAGAGATAAAAGAGACGTTAGCTTCCTGACTTCTCAAAGGGAAGGAAAACATGACGTTTGGGCTAATGTTTGGAATCCTCCGGAAAGTATAGCTAAACCAGGTCGTATATGCGAAGCAAGACGCCGCTGTGAAACTAAAAATGACTTTGTGTTTTTTCGGGTGGAAAAATAGACTTAGACAGATCTTCGCAATTTTGAAGGCCCGAGAAACTATAGAGACCGAGCTGCAGCGTGGAATGGAGAAATGAATTTATGCTTTTTAGGTAAAAATGGGGCACGAAAACATTTTTCTCGGCTCGAGAAAAACGACTCACGAAAAACACAAAAGCGGCAAGACGCCAGCGCTGCACGGTAAAAACGGATTTGTGTGTTTTTTTTAGGAAAATGGACTGACGGAAACATTCTCCTGTGATCCGAAGAAAAAAAGGGACTACGTAAATATATTTTTTGGCATAAAGGGAGAAAGGATGAACTAAAATCTAATTTTTGTTTTTTTCTAAGAAAAATGGATAATCGTAAAACGCTTCCCGGTCCTGAGAAAAACGACAACGCAAAATATTTTTTTCAACAAAAATGGAGAAACAACGGAATCTAAAATGAATTTGCATTATTTTCTCGAGGAAAACGGTCAACAAAACATTTTTTTTCCCTATGCTCCTCTGAGAAAGAACGGACAACTAAAAAAACATTTCCAACAAAAACGGAGAAACGATTTTGCATCTAAAAACGAATTTCCATTTTTTTTTAGGAAAACGCGCCAACTAAAACATTTTTTCCCATGCTCCGGCAGAGAAAAACGGACTATTTAAAATATTTTTTCCTGCAAAACGGGGTAAGGACTCGAACGAAAGACCTGAGACCTATTTGTTATATTTTTGGACCTCGATCGCTATCCCGAAAATTATTAGAAAAGGGCCTGCTCACATTCGTAGATGACCCAGAGGCTCGGAAATTTTCCGTGAAAACGCGAATCCGGTGCACTCTAAACACAAACCCGAAAAAAATTTCTTCCTCACATAAAATTGCAAAGGACCTATTTGTAAGTTTGGTGAACTCTATCTGTAATTCAAAAAAGGAGGGTGTTTTTCAAGCAAAATAGTGCCAGGAGGACACGTGAGGGTGGGCTCCGAGGCCTTTTCTCTCCCATCTTCATATATCCCTGTGAGGATTTCCTCAAAACTAGAAATTCAACTCTATTTCTGCCTAAAGTGGAACTATAGATTTAAGGGCAAAAATTATCATGGAGTTATAATATGTCACTTAGTGCTCTGTGGGATTGGGCTATTTTCCTATAAGGACCATTCTCTCCCGCTCGACGGTCACGAGGCAATTCTCCTGACCATGGGCTTGGATGCGCATACCTAAGCGTGAGCCTCCTGCATTATCACGGCACAAGTGTACTCGTGAATATCGGGTTAAAGCATGGTCTGGCCATAAGCCCTCAAAGACGTGGCCCGAGCAAACTATGCTCGGAAAGGACGCGTGGGATGGTAGAAGCCAGACCAAAGGCATGCTCCGGAGATTGGCCGAGGACGGGTCAACTCCATAAAACAGAAAGCGGGCACTTGATTTCACGAAGGAGTTATACTCAATAATTCCAACTTGGCGAGAATCATGGACACGCCCAAAGAGGGCAACGGGCGTGATCTTTAGGAATCGCTACGCGCATGTATGTACATAAAGGCAATCTAGTATTTAATCCTTTCCTCCATCAACAGAGAAAGGGGACCTCGTGGGAGATCCAACGACTTGTATCCATCATTTCAATACGTAAAATGCTACTCCATCAAGCACTAGATGTAGGGCTATTATCTCGATCATGAGAGGGCCCTCGAACCCAGGATAAAATCCCCTTGTGTTTCTCGCCTCTGCTCTAAGGGACCATCTCTCGCGTCTTCGATACACCTTTGGCGTAAAGGGGCTTCTGCTGATCCCCCTCGCTCAACAAGTAAGCTCGGCAAGTGAGCCCGTTTCTCCAATCGCTTCGACACTTAGGTTTAGGAAATTTCAGTTAATTTTATCATACAAGTATGACAAATTTTAGCTCCTTTTTGAAATAGAAAGCTTAATATATATTGATAGTTATTTTCGAGGACCAAAATAACAATACAAAAATTCAGAGGGACCAAAATAGAAGTTTATCATACAAGTGTGACATATTCATATTAAACTTTAGATCCCTGTGAGAGAAAACCAAAATAACAATATTGAAGTAACTAACTTTATGAGAAATAAAAAGATTTGGCTAAGCCGATCAGAAATTTCTAAGCACCCACTCAAAAGAAATAGGGATTGTTGCTCTTTCATAATCTCTTTTAAACCTTTAAGACCTTTTGGATCCTTGTCCTGTATAGCAGAATCTAGTACTAAAGAATAACCTATCCTATAATTCTCTGCGTGCACCTTTTGCATTAGATGAGTTATTTTGTATTTCATGGTCGCTTAGGTTTTCCACTTACCTCCCTATAGCCTCCTTAGTTCTCTTCCCAAGAAAATAGCAAACTTACTCCTATTAGGATTAGGAATCCTCTTTTATATTAAAAATCTTAATCTTATTAGGGATTCATCTAGTACATCTTTCCAAAATCCTAAAAGGTTATATATGAGTCACTATATTTCATCAATCTTCACCTTGGACTTCTTCATCCATTGAAGTCACTATGCTCCTCCAAGAAATCGCTCCAAGTCGGCTCAGATTTTTTTTTTTCTCCTTTTTCTTCCTTAATTCTTGGGAAAGTGCCCCTACACAAAGGCTTATGCACATCGGCTGTAATATGCAGTTAGTGTTCGGAATTGGTCTCCCTGAACCCTCCATCCGAGATCTCTTTCTTTGTGTAGATTGGTTAACCACACCACCTAGTCCCATAGCCCTCTATGCCATAAGTTTCTTTGTAGGTTGGTAACCACGACGTTCTTCCTTCTTACAATGTACCACATTTTCGCTTCTTTACGTCTATTAGATTTTTGCAACCTGCTCTTGCAGCTTTCCAACATACACTAGCAGCTTGAAATCTAATTACCCACCTGCTGATTTACAGCTGCTTCCTAATCAGATTTTTTCAAACTCTCCCATTGGTTGCTTTTCCTTTGTAGGTTTACTCCATCAATTCCAGATCCTCCATTGCTTCGTATACTTTTCATGATCATCTTCCTTTGGTAAGTAACTCGTGATGACTCTACCAATGAAGTGATACCACTGCATAACAGTGCAAGTGACCTCAGCAGATATTAAATCTTCTTTTTTAAGTCGGGAACATACCGAACTTCCATCAATGTGCGCGAGTGTGCTCCATCATATATCTCTAATGTATGTGTTCCCACCTCAAGCAATTGCATGCTCCTTGTAATCAGCTCAAAGTGAATGGCACCTACGTAACCGAACGTAGAGATACTTTGTCAAACATCTCCGCAGCCGAACATATATGGAAGCAAATAATTATGAATCTAATATCCATTCGTGATAAGTACCTTGTTTCATTGATGCACAAGTATGTCCGAATCACCTTTGCTACCGGCTGCTGGAGCATGCACCCTTCATTTGCTTCAAACTCGAACAATCCTTTATCATATGACTCTTCCTCATTACATAAATAGCATACAAGGCGTGTATATGCCCGTGCTCTTTTCCTTCTTCCTATAACTTCTACTTTTGACCGCAACTTCTATTGCAAAGCTAATTTTTGATCACTCGAGAACAAAGATTCTTATGGCTATTTTTCAAGCTGACTTCTACCTCTAATAGATATGCAACTGCGTGAAGCTCCATTGCCGCTACAAGACCGTAGAAATTCGAGCAAAGCTCACCTCTGTCTCGTCCCTGTGAGCCATTTCCCACCCCTTCCAATTGGACGCTTAGGGACCCTCTAGCCGTCACTCTAGCTGTGCCTCGATCATGTTTCTCTCACTCATTTGGTGTACTCAAGTCACCGTGAACTCCGTCGCCTAATTCCTCTTCTTCTCCGACCATGGTCACCATCGTCGAGGCCTCTACGGTGAGTCTCAGCACTCGACTCCCAAAGCCGGGACCCTAATACTCCATTGATGCTTTCCTCTTGCTCACCTGAGCACCATCACCTTATATCTTCTTTCTCCACTCACTCGCCATGTACTCCGCCGAGCAGGTCACCCGCCGGCCTTCTTCGCCCATCCCTGGCCACCCGCCATCCTGGCCCCCAAACTACCCCTTCATCCTCTCTTCTTGTTATGTTGAGCACCACGCTGGGTATAAGTCAACACCGCCATTCACCACCGGTAGCCAAGTGCCCAAGCCAAGTTGCTTTGTTATGGGTTACTAATAAGGTGATGGTCATTGCTTGTCGTGCACACACGCTGCCTCCCTCCTCTCACACTCCATTCTATATTATGTAGGGGCCCTAGTTGTCGTAGAAAGCCATTTAGCTTAAATATCAATCTAATTAATTTAATTTTAAACTAATGAGCCTAAAATATGTGGGGCATACAAAATTATAATTTAGTTTTTAAACCTAAACTAGTATTTAAGCAATGAGTCAACCATATTTGATAAATAATTTTTCAAAATAATAAAACCTCGACAGATGGACTCCAACGCACACCCTATGAAAAAATTAGGTTTAAATACTCAAAATTGAGAAAATGCTTTTAAGTTCAAAGAACAATACGTCTTCTTTATTAGAAGATGTACTACCCAATAGTACGCTTTTGACGCTACTTACCTTATCATTTTAGAGAATTTTCATTCAATTTAAATTCAAAATGCCTAAGAACTTTTACAAATAAACTCTCAATTGAATCGAAATAAGTTTCTAAATTCTTTATAAAAATACAGATCTTCATGTTTTTGCAATAACATTTTAATTTGGGCTATAAGCTTTATGGTCTGCTTGAATCTTATTATTGCTTTACATTACATCGCATGCAGATACTCCATCTCTAAAATCCCTCAAGTTGAACTAGGACAAGTTCAAGAATTCAACAAGAAAGGCAAGTACATCCTTTGGACCATGTTGATACCATTATTTTACTTAAATTATATATTGTTTTACTAATCTATATATATGCATGCGTGTACTTTCCATGTAAAATTATTATATTGTGGGTAATCGGGTAGTTATTCCCACTTGTTGCATAGAACTTCATTGATAAATACGTAATTGTCAATATTAGAACCCATAAGGCAGGAATTGGGCAATAAATAATATCAACTGATCTAGGAACGGTGCAAACGAGACCTTAATAATCAAGAATTTTGACGCCTGACACAATAAGAATTTGTAATTAGTCTTGGTGTATTAAAAATAAATTTCCTCATTCTGTATCGCTACTTCATTATTTTTTTCTTGAAGCTATGAAATTTAGGTTCGTAATATTCCTCTTTATTTTGTGCAAGCACTAGCCAGAAAATTAGGTCTAAAATACAAAATGTTAGGACTCTTCAATGTATGTAGTATGATTTTTTTAATTGTAGTATCACACATGCTTGTATATATGTTTTCTCTGATATGTGCAATATAGCATTGTTGTTTATTGTACGTCTTGGGTCTGTGTTTGATTATAAGTATTAGTGTTAAAATCTTTTGTGGTCCATTGCAACACACATGTATATTACTAGTAAAGACAAAAATATATAACAGGATGTACACATGTGAATATATATAGTAAACGTAAGCAAAATTACACAAATTAACCCAACAAATTCTTATGATACATGGATATGCGGGAGACCAACAAGTTGTATAACTATTATTTTGCGATTACTAAATAGGAAGCATACGTACACACACCGCTATATATATTATCACGTGTACATCACACGTAAATATATGTGGAGTGCACAGCATACGCCTAAAAGTCACGGAGGCCTTTGGATAAATCAAGGCTTGATGTTAGCGAGATTTTTTAGGAATTCGGCAAGATGATACTCAAATGTTTTTTTTTTTTTTTGTATTTGTGAGTACTCAATTTTATTGTGTATTGGATGTTGCTTTGTATTACATGTTGTGCTTTATGATTTTGACTTTGTGAGTTTTCTTGTAAAAATAATGTGATAAGAGAGTAATCAATTTGTTTAGAGTTGTTGGGAGCCATAATATAAACGAACAAGTAGGGTATTTTTATAGTTTTTGTTTGTCGTGTATTTTATAGTTTGTTTTGTTTATCTTTAATTCTTATAAATTATCCCATTATTTTTACATAATTCAATTTGTGTAAAATACTATAATTATGTAAAAAGGCCATGCAGAAAAATAATATGTATTAGAGCATTCCTGCATTGTATACTAGTATATTACATGTTAATAAATAAGGAGCAACCTAGTGGGATGGAGACAGATATGCATCCAATATCTAAAAAGTTGAGTACTTGTTGACAAAATAATACTCGAATGGGGGCGAATGAGGCAAAGTGGTTCCATTAATTAAACTTAGATTTGAAGACACATAATTTGAGTAACTGCTTTATCATGAAAATATTCAAGTTCTGTGTTGATGTAACAACAATATTTTATTGTCACACATCGATTCTCGTTAATATTAAGCACATTATTAATTATATAGAAAGAGTACTAGTAGGGTGCCCATGCTACAATAGAATCTCAAACTTTGCACACGCAAGAGGAAAGAAATCAGTAGTAGATTTATTATGAAAATCGCATAGAAAATCAATTTTATCTTATGCACATATCAAGCAAAACAAATATGTACATGCTCATGGGAGGTTGGACAAACATTGAACCTAAGACAAGATCAATTCAAAGCAAGTCAAACAACAACATTTCTGACATAACCATTCTGATAGCAAAATACATACTCCTAAGCAACACCACACATAATTTCTAAAATATCAAAAAATGTAAGTTGAAGCATGATAGTGGATATGCAAGAAGCTTCTAAAAATTAGTAGCCAATTATCAGCTTCTCCTTTCCGGTAGTTGGACAACTAATGTGTAGTTTTTGTTAGACAACCTTGCTATCGAATAGTCCTGGGGTTGCCTAATAGATCTAAAAGTGAGAGAACAGATAAACAGGGAGAGACATACAACATATGAGGAGGAACTGGTCGCTTTATTATTCCTCGCGGTTGCATCGTGTGTACATGAGGGCTAATCCCTGCCTCCTATTTATGTGGCAAACTCCACAACTAGGGTTTCTGAGAGTCCACATGGGCCAATGCGACTCGGGCCAAGCCTCCTAACACTTCCCTTGGACTCTCCTCACCGCTAGATGGCTATGCCTCATCAAAACTCCTAAAACCCAATGAAAAAAATACTTGGAGAAAAAGTACATATAGCATACGCTTTCTATGCTGCAACTGATTGCCTCATCAAAAACCTTATGTAAGAAAACTTCAATGAAAAACTTACTAAGTAAAAGAGTACAATCCACCCAAACTTCAATGTTAAATCTTCTATATTCACGCTTGGGTACTCAAACTTCATGTTCGAGATTTAAGTAGGAGTATGTGAAAGTTCTCCCTCGAACTAACAGACTTCTCTAAGCCTCATCATCCCGATTCCTCTAACGCATCTTTCAAAGGAAGTGATGCCTGAGTGACTTAGTGAATAACTGTGAGATTTTTCACACGACTTAGTATGCAAGATCTTTATCTCATTCATCTTATGCATTTCATGGGGGTACAAAAGAACTTGGGGGTTGATATGTTGTCAGAAGATTACTTTTCACATATCCCATTTGCATTCGTTAAATACAAGCTACATTATCTTCATATAGATAATAGTGGGGTTTTTGTCTTCCGTTGTTCAAACCACATGACTTCCGGATGTGGTGAACCATTCTTCAAGTCATGCACATTCTCTAGAGGCTTCATACAAGGCAATTATTTCTGAGTGGTTTGCTTACGCCAACATAACAGTCCGCTTAGACGATTTCCAAGAAAATTGCTGCTCCACCGCAAAGGAAAGGCACATACCCTGGCTTGTGAC